>CM060929.1:751309189-752734189 GCA_030765085.1 Allium cepa
AGCTAGGTGTAGATATAGGAATAGGGGAAAGGATGGATACAATCTCAATGGATGTAAAGGTGGAAGCATGCACAAGCATAGAAGTAACTGGTGTGCCAATAGTAAGAGTGGATGGACCTAAAAGATCAGAAAGAAAAGCATTAAACTCCTCTTTCTCCCATGGCATAAGACGGAGGCCCCTGAATTCGGGATTGGCATGAGAATTACCTATGCGAGAGGAATGGTCGTAAACGGAAACCTCGAACTTATTTCCTTCGCTTTCTTTAGAAGGCTCCACTATGTGAGGAATAACGTCAATCCCAATGCTCATTGGATGGTCATTGAGCTGCCCCAATGGTTCACCCACATCAAGGATAAAAGGCTTGGCAAGTGCATTTATGGTACTCATCAAGGCCGCTTCCATGGCTACCCTATCCCGTTCAACATGAAGAATCTCTTGGCCTTTAAGTAGCGCCTTTTTGGAATCCTCATTGAGATAAGCCTCCCTCAACCCCTGATCTGAACATACGTCGCCATTCTCGGAAAAATGAGATAGGATTTCCTCCCAAACGTGGGCAGAGTGTGCGGGAATTTTGAGCCAAGATAACAAAGGCTCCCCTGATGTAGCACAGAGTTGACGTAAAAATTCAAGATCATCATGTCCAGTTTCTCCATTATCTGATCAAAATCATGCTGGAGGTCCAAATAATTTGCTAGCACCACCGCCTTCTCCATCTAAATAGCAGTTTTCTCCATCTCAACAATAGTTTTGTCGATGCTTAGTTATGCGACCTGAGCCTATAATTTTGCAATTATCCTTTTTTGGTCAAAAATCATTTTATTATGCCCCTCGACAATCAGATTGTGGTCGGCAATCGTCTTCCTTTGAGCTTCAAAAATAGCATTATAAGCGACCACATCTTCCTTTAATTTAATTTCCTTCGCATGAGTCTTCATGATTTCATCTCTCTAGACAATTTCGATCCTCTCAATTGTGATTATCATCTCCTTCATTAAGTTGGTAGTCCTAATACTGTCCCAGAGTGTTGTGAATTCCTCCTCTTTCAACTATTTAATTTTAGCATCCCGATCGGTTAACGCCTTTTCAAAATCGTGTTTTTCAGCTACAAAGGAGAGGATCTCATGGTAGTTATTCCTATTGGTGTCTGCTAGTAGATTGCAGAGCTTCTCCTACTTCTCACCCTGCTCCAAATCATCTTGAATACCTTGGAGGCGCGGCATATTAGAGTCCGTACGAAAGGGATGAATATCCATATCAAATTTAACACTTCTTAGGAACCAATTCGGAAGAGTCACCTCAAGTTTAGGCGGGCCTGTAGGAAGAGCATAGGCTGGTCCCCGGTAGGGGCGAGAAGTGTCGAAGGCAGCAACAATAATAAAAGAAGATGAAACATGCATTTGGCTAGGTTGGGGCAGAAGAGATGGGAACCTCCTGTCCCATGGAAATATGCTTCAGAACGAGCTCGGAAGGATGGGATCGGTGATAAAGATTTTCCTTCTTTGACGGCTCTTCCCTTTCATCATGAGACCACCTATTCTCATACCCACCTCTGTGCGAACGGGACCTATTTCTTTCCTTCTTACCGCAGACACCTACCTCAAGTTCTTTCCTTCGCCTATATTCGTCTTCCATATCCCAGACTTGGTGGCGGCTGAAGGAACGCTTTGGTTACCATTGTGAATCTATACAATCCTAGAACTCGTAATAAAAACCAAGCCCTCTCGTCATACCTAGAGCAAAGCATACATGAAAGGCTTCAGAAATACAAATAATTAAGCAAGCAAACTGGGGAATGAAAAATAGGGTTAAGTGCAATCCTAGTGTGTTGTGTTGTGCATTCCTAATACGAGCCTAAGGCGTCCGGAGTCAACGGCTGCCAAAGGGGGAATGGGGCTGGCTTTGGTTGTTACGGGCAGAGATGGGCTGACGAATAGCGCGATTTCACCTGAGTAAGACGGCGCTACATCAAATTTGAAGTCCTCTTTCATAAGGGCGTTGAAGTCAACGAATACATTGCTGAAATCTCCAAGGTCTTCCCGGACAATCTTCTTAGAGAATCTTGACATCTACTAGTTTCTGGGGCCTTGCCTTTATTACTTGCGTTAAAAGGAGGAAAATCCAGAATAACGGGACTTATGCCCGGAGTCTCATCATAACACTCCGACGTTTCACCTTCAGATACTGATGAAAAGTAATCACTAGCCTTAGTTTCACCACTGCTGCTTTCAAACTCACCCTCCTCTTTCTCTAAGTCCATCACAGTTATTCCTTCTCTACGCGTGGGCTCGGCTTCCGTTTCCTCCTGGATTGGAGACATCCTGGCTAAACCACTTAAACCAGCCACGGTGTCCTCTCCATGAGTATTGTCGAGCGATCCTTCGGATGGGCTGCCTATATCTTGACCCTCATCGGAATCATGTGAAGGAGAGGAAGGTTTTGCGCAAATTATGGCTCGATCAAGAGACAAGGCTTCAATCTGAGCAACGGATCTGCCCAGAGATAACAGTCCGAATTGGTGCAAATTCTCGTCAATAAGCAAACCTCTGACACACCTCTCCTCAGGATCAGTGGCCTTTAGCGTTTGGCCGATTTCATTAAGAACTGTGTCTTTGTTTAGCCTGGGAATAATGGCAAAGAGCACGCGATCGGTTAGAAAATCTATTACATCACTTCAAATCTTGGCAAGAGGACAATAAGAAAATTTACCCCCTCTTGTCCACCGGCGAAATCCCTCATGGAACCTATTGTAGAAGTACTGTGTCTTAAATTGTGATAAGTTGCTTTGCAGATGCAAGACAATCTTCCAATTCCACCGGGCCTTGATTATGATCAAAGATGGCAATCATCTCTCTTCTTGATAGCCAAGAAGTACCGCAATTCATCGAAACTCGGAGCGCGACGAAAGGACTGCATAAAAAGAGTATGCAGGCAAGTGAGGATGGCATAACCATTTGGATGAAGCTAGAATTGGGTAATCCCCAAGTTCAAGAGCATCTCATGAAGGAAATCATTAATAGGGTACATGGCTCCATTCAAACACATATATCGACGACAAACTGTAAACTCCAGGGGAGGCGTGTGAGCAAACTCAACTTTCACCTACAGGCACACATCCTCTTCGGGAATCTCGTGTTGTATACATATATTATGGAGAACCTTAGCGGAGACCACTGATGGAGCTTTTGTAGGTGAGTTGAGTAGGACTCGAAAGTTAGGAGGCATGCGATCCACGATGGGCCCAATAAGAACTATTTGACCAAACTTAGCTTGCAAGGTGGATGATGATTCAGCTTTGAAGAGCGCTGAACTTCGCCCATTCAGCTTGCGATGTGTGGATGGCTACTTCATTCTACATAACAGAACTCACATGCACAAACGGTCAGGTAAATCTAGCTTAAATTCATGAATTTACCTTATCGCTTTTGAATCCCGAAAGTCAGTAGTTTGTAACTAACGTATCAGATGTCGAATGCGAACTGGGGCAAGTATGTAAGTGCAACGTTCTGTCTATGTGGGATAGACCTGGTGCTTAGATTGCTGCAAATGCCTTATCCAGTGTAGATATTGCGCTCCAGTGGAAAAGGAAAAGAAGTCACCGCATTACTTTATTTTCTACCTTTATTTTTACTCTTCGTACACTTACCCATTATCAATCAACAAACGATAACGGATGTACTGTCCAAAGTGGCACGGGAAGTTCTTTTCACTACAAGGACATTGGGCATGTAGTAAAAGAGCAAGATGAGACTAAATTCCATGAAAAAGTTAGGGTCGGCCAAAAATATGTTGCGCAACGGTGTCCAAGCGACTCGGCATAAGTTAATTATGGTTTAGAAGACAAAGATAGCAAAATGCGTTAAGCACCGAAAGCAGAGTGTCGATCTAGGGAACGACTTGAAACTCGATTTACTATCTCCCTCTACAAAACCGCAATTAACTCAAAAGTCCTATAATCATCGTCACAAACGAAAACTGGGCACCGAGTCATTGCATCAATCTAGCAAGTAACAAACCAATCAAACCAACCCACCTCAGATCAATTTGGTGGCACAACAACGAATTAAACTTGGCGAGCTACGAATTAGGTCATGGGCGAGCTAATGGAAGGTTAGCTGCAACAAGATTATGGATCGGCCTAAACTCAAACGAAGCAATAGGTCGGTTAGGGCTTGGGGTATGTGAATAAAATGATGGATCCAACAAAGAAGGCAAAGGATTGCTAGATCAAGCATTCGCATGGAGATCGGTTTGAATATATAAAGTAGTCGATCGCTTGGAAGAAATGAAGTCACTCGGGTAAAATGAGCAGGTGGGTCGGCTAAGGGATACAAGTAGGCAGAGGAAGAACCAAAAAATTTTCTTAGTACTCGGGTCATAAGCGACCCGACCCATCGTGGGTGGCAAGCGACTCGACCTTTAAATAGGTTGCTAGCAATCCATCTTCCTTGGGTCGCCAGCGACCCATTAAAAAAATATAATAATATATATGTACATAAATACACATATATAATAATAAGAAGGGGAAGCTCTACCTATTTGTCTTAGACTCAATCGATTAAAAATTTTCCTCATTCCAAGGCATGCCGGAAAGCTACAAGCAATTTTTTTATGATAAGTGATAATAGCCAGAATCGGGGAAGACCAACTGATGACGTTGGGTCAACATACGTGTAAAGCCCTGATGCAATTGCTTGAAAGTAAGCATATGGATATTGAAAACGACAACTTCCATAGCATGCCTTATCTACAATGAAGACGTGCTCTAGGGGGAAAATGTTATCCAGGCTTTTAACCCAGTAGATATGGACAAAAAACATGACAACCGTAAGCAGGCAGAATGGTAAGAGACTTAACTAGGGAAGCCAAGATTATTGACCCACGAAGGCTAAACTATATGGTTAAGGCAATGGTGGGGATCAAAGAAGCCAAAGGATCAGCATTCCTATAGTCTAATAAGTAGTCGAATGTAAACAACTAGTGACTAGCCATCAACATGTAATAACGACCGGGAATGTCTATGAAAACACCTCCAATTCCGTATTCCAGGATTATTCAATGTGATCGGATCGTCAATGACCTATGCACTTCTTTAAAACCTCGAACAAGCAAGTTATGGAATACGAAGAAAGGAGGCGAAATTCGATCGGTGAAATAAACTAAGTCTGTGGATCGTTGGTGACCTATAGATGATAGGCCTCCAATGACCCATGGCCCATGGGTTGCCAGCAGCCCATGGCCCATGGGTCGCCAACGACCCAAACACCATGGTTCGCCAGCAATCCAAACGCCATGGGTCGCCATCGACCTATGATGTTGGCTCATTTCGCCAACAAGAATCTCCTAAGTCGCCCGTAGTCAATCTAAGGGTTGATAATGACAAGCCTGGCCCAAAAACCCTCCAACCTCTATAAATACAATGCTACCCGCAACATAAAGAGGATAGTCTTCTCGGGACTAGTTGTTGAAGCTCTATTGGGATTATTCTTCACTTCCAACCTCCCTCATAATGATCTCACAAGGAATACACCATGATTTTCTGACGGATTCTAACCCTAGAGATTTAATCTAGCCAGAAAATAATCAAAATCTTGTAATAAAACAACTTTTGTAATAGCAATCAGTCTATAATAAAACTATAAAGTGGACGTAGACTTCCTTAATAGCCAAACAACTACAAAAATATTATGTTTATTTTCTTTTCCTACTTATTTTCTATATCTGTGATCGGAGATATTGCTATATAAAACAAGGCTGGTGCTTTCAAAACCAAACCACAGTGTCGGTCCATTTTTTGGGTCAACAGTTCCCATAAGAAGATGTGCACTGACCACCTCAAGATGATAGTGGATTTCTATATTTCCTTAATGATGATAAATTAAGAATAATTGGAAAAAAAGAAAAGTTCAAAAGAAAGGACAAAGAAGATCCATTTTCAAGTGACCTTATGTAAAGGAATTTAATAAAAGCTTTTAAAATTTTGCTAATATATTAGAAATGACTTTCAAAAAATTAATTTTAAAATAGAAGAACCCTAACACTTGTTACTTTTGAAAGGCAGGTAAATACTGAATTTTTCGCTATGTCAGATAATATTTAAAAATATATAAAAATAAATGTAGAAATTTAATTAAAAGAGCTATTTGGAGATTCCTGGTGAAGTTTAAAACTGGTTGGGCAAAAAATTTCAATTTAAAGGTTTTCGATAAAATAAATTTCATTTTTGAAATAATGGAAAATGGAGTGTATGTTTGGCTCGATGATTTCTATATTTCTGTTAATTCAAGTTTTAAAATTCTTTTTAAATGGTTGATAAATTGAAATGTACTTTATTTAAATGGGGTAAATAGAATGGAAGGGTAAGAATGCGTGATAATGAAGACAGGGAAAATATTCTCGTGTAAGGAAAAATGGAGAAAAACAACTGAAATTGATTTATATATTTGGTATCTCTTTTCATGTTTATGCAGAAAATCCCAATGTCTAAAGTAGTAGGCGAATGCACTACAATGTTTTAATAAAGAAAATGATTAAATAAAAGGAAAAAGAGCCATATAAGTAGACGTCATTTAGGTAGAAGAAATTTAAATAGCAGCAATATTATAAAATTTAAATAGGAAAAATATTAGGAATGTATACTAAAATAATGTTAGTAATCTAAGTAGGAACAATATAAAATTTTTAAGGCAAAGCTAAGGAAAAACGGATAATTTTCATAAATATGTGTAGTAATTGTGAAAAATGCGGAATAAGGATCTTAAGGCTAGGATTAACACTAGAGGGGGTTGAATAGTGTTAAAAGGAATTACTAAATCTTTTTGAGTTTATATTAATTTGAACACAAATGTATGCAATATTCAGATATAGATATGATCACAGAATCAAACACAGATGCAAAAATAAAGTAAAAGCAGTAAAGGAAAGAACACACCGGATTTTATACTGGTTCGGAGTCACCCTACATGCAGTCCCGCACACAAGTACGGATTTCCTTTCAAAAGCAATTGTACAATTACACCCTCGATTTCAAGGCCACGAGGTACACCACTTCAGATTCAAAATCCTCTGGGTAGAGATACTTGATTTCAGGAGCAACAAGTTCACCCAATTGATTTCCAAACTTCAATCACGCCTTTTCTCACTTGAGTGATTTCCAAGGCTACAATTACACATTTTCTCGCTAAATTGATTATAAAGAAGTCTATAACTCTGAATAGCACTGAGATCTTGTTGAGATAGTGATAGAGAATCAAACAAGAAATTATTTAGTTAGATTCATTGTTGATTTCGGCAGAGTAATGGTAAGAATGTGTATAAAGAATTGTGGAAGAAGAAGAGAAGTGAAAACCATAAAAATATGATTAAAAATTCGTTCAAAACCATCCTTATTTATAGTAGAACAACAGCTATGTCCATTCGTGAAAGGATATGACGAATAGACACTTCCTTTGAAATTTAAAATTTTAAAATAAACTGCTACCATGTCGACATGGGGTACTTGAGGATGTCGACATGCCAAAGGAATTTTTGGTGATTTATTTTTCTTTGAAAATAACTTATATCTTATATTGAAACTATTTTAAACTATATGAATATACTTAACTATAGTTAAAATACGTAAGTAATTATAGAGAATAATATTTTGGTATATATACAAAATTTTACTATAATTTTATATTTGAATCTAAGTATAAATAATAGAAGTTAAATAAATATATTATAATTAAAAGATTGTTTAAAAACCAAAGATACTTTGATTTTGAAAATAAAGATTATTTTTTAGGCTAAAAATATTTAAAACCAAGATAGATGTTTTTGATTCTTTTGAAAAAGGAAAGTTTTGAAATCATTTTGAAAACAAGATAATTTTTATAAAAATATTTGAATAAAAGTTAGCGGATAAAAAATAATGTTCCACTAGATTTTTCGTAGGTTCCGTCCTACTTAGGGTTTCATCCCTTTAACGGGTTCGAAGTTTGATTCCATTCCATGAATAAATTGGATTTTAAGTTGCCAGCGTTTTCTTAGAGTTTTAACAAAATTCTTAATTAAATTACTTATTATTGAAATCCTGAACTCTTGGTATTTTTGATACCCATGATTCGTCAATCTTGATATCTTGAATCTCTATACTGTACAGTCTTCATTCTTGGTACCTGCATGGTTAAATCCTGCATAAACATATATATCTAAACTATAATATTAGTATTTATATTTTATAATCTTATTATAAGGTTATTGTCATCAAAACCATCATCTCAAGGACTGACAATCTCCCCCCTTTTGAAGATGACAACCTTTGTTTATAAAATATAACTTCTATCCTAATAACTCCCCCTAAAACTAATAACTCCCCCTTAATCTTTGCCTACCTACCCTATTTTATATCCCTTTTTATACTTTCCCTTTAATCTGTGCCTATCCTATTTTATACTTCTCCCCCTTTGTCATCAACAAAAACTAACTCAAAACTATATAACTCCCCCTTAATCTAATACTCTTTGACATTTGATTATAATGATAGTGTTATCATAAATAATAGACACTTAATTCTAAAATCAAAACTTAGTCCTAAACTACTAACTTTCCTAACTAAGAATCTTTATAAGATAATATTTATAATAGTGATAAAATATAAGAACACAATCATTTATTATTTATATTGTTATATGTACATTTGCGTAGGGAAGTTGATAAAAACATACAACAATAAGAAAGAACGAAAAGAAACTAATGCGTGTCTTTGAAAATAGGATATCTATGAACCGAACAATTTGGATAGTGGAAATAGAAATTTCCACGTTGTTCGACTAGATTTCCATCCTTATCAAAGCGCACTTTGCCAATGCAAGCGACTTTGTCGTCATCTTTAGCGTGCTCTTCTTCCATGAATTCTTCTTCTTCTTCTTCGCTGTCCTCTTGCACTTGATCTCCTGAAGACTCTTTATCAATCAAGATCGGATTAGCATGATTGTCCATTAGAAATTTTTGCAAATTTCTAAGGATTTTCCCTTTCCGTTCTTGTTCTTTTGCCATTCTAAGTTGCATTACTTGAATTTCAGTCATTAGTTGCAGTGCATCCTTCAAAGAATCCTCCATTTTCATTACTCTTGCAAGCGTAGTTCGTTGAAAAGGTCCAGAAGAAGGAGAAGGGAACGAAAGGTCGAATTTTTGTTTGATTTTGAAGAGGAGGCCATTGTTTTATT
The DNA here is from genome assembly GCA_030765085.1 of Allium cepa. Lineage (NCBI taxonomy): Eukaryota > Viridiplantae > Streptophyta > Magnoliopsida > Asparagales > Amaryllidaceae > Allium > Allium cepa. The sequence continues at coordinate 751,318,394 of CM060929.1, forward strand.
GATTTTAGAAGTTAGAAAAGAAAGGAAACAGAAAGAATGATAAAAATTTCAAAAATAAGAAGAATATATATCCACTTATTTGAATTTTGGTGTGAAAATTTTCAAAATTATAAAAATCGGTATATGTCCACATGGGTATAGGGGGGATGTCGACATGGTGCTTGAAATTTTTACTATTTGATTTATTTTGATTTAATTTTTAATTATACTTTGTTATTTAAATTTTATATCTCAGTTATTGAACAAATACCTATTTCTTTTCTTAATTTAGTAAATATAGATTCATTTAATGGTTTTGTTAAAATATCAGCAATTTGATTCTTAGAATTGATTTAATCGAGAGTAATTACTTCCTTACTTATATTATCTCCGAGAAAATGGTGTCTGACATCAATATGTTTAGTTCGAGTATGATGAATAATATTTTTGGATAAATTTATTGCACTAGTATTGTCATAATAAATTGATGATTTTGAGATATTTAAACCAAAATCTTTTAAAGTTTGTTGCATATATATTACTTGAGAACAGGCTAAAGCTGCAGAAATATACTCTGCTTCAGTTCTCGATAAAGAAACTGTGTTTTGATTTTTACTAAACCAGGAAATCAGAGAATGCCCTAAAATGTGACAAGTTCCACTTGTACGTTTTCGGTCTGATTTACAACCAGCATAATCAACATCACAGTAAGTTATTAAGTCAAAAGAATCATTTTTAGAATAAAATAAGCCATAGTCAGAGGTGTGTTTAACATATCTTATGATACGTTTTACGGCTTTTAAGTGGGTCTCTTTAGGTTAGGATTGATATCTTGCACAGAGACAAAAACTATGCATGATATTAGGTCTACTAGCAGTGATATAGGGTAGTGATCCAATCATTCCTCTATATAATTTTTGATCTACATCTTCCGAGAGATCTTCTTTACTTTGGTACTCATTGGTTGCCATGGGAATGGGTTTTCCACTTGCAGTAGACAAACCAAATTTACTAACTAGGTCTTTAGCATATTTTTCTTGACTAATAAAGATACAATTATCTAATTGTTTTATTTGTAATCCTATAAAGAAGTTTAATTCACTCATATGACTCATCTCAAACTCTTTTGTCATAATTTCAGAAAATTCTTTATTCATTTCAAAATTAGTTGATCCAAAAATGATATCATCTACGTAGACTTGTACTAGTTAAATATCATTTTTATTTCTTATAATAAAAAGAGTATTGTCTACTTTACCAGTTTCAAAATTTGATTGTAATAAGTAAGATCTTAGTTTATCATACTAGGCTCTAGGAGCTTGTTTTAGACCATATAGAGCTTTCTTAAGTTTGTAAACATGATTTGGTAATTTTCATTTTCAAAAAGTGGTGGTTGTTCAACATATACTTCCTCTTTTATAAATCCATTTAAAAGGCATTTTTAACATCCATTTGATATAATTTGAAATTATTATGATTTGCGAAAGCAAGTAGAATCCTAATGGCTTCTAAACTTGCTACGGGAGCAAAGGTTTCATAAAAATCTATTCCTTATTCTTGACAATAACCTTAAGCGGCTAACCGGGCTTTATTTCTAACAACCTCTCCTAGTTCATTCATTTTATTTTTATAAACCCATTTAGTTCCAATTATAGTTTTATTTTTAGGTCTAGGAACAAGTTCCCAACATCATTTCTAGTAAGTTGATTTAGTTCTTCTTGCATAGCCAAAATCCGTGAATCATCAATTGATGCTTCTTTTGGATTTTTGGGTTCAATAGATGATATAAAGGCTACATTGCACATTTTACTTAATTGATTTCTAATTTTAACAACAGATTGCATATCTCCTAGTATATTTTCTAAAGGATGAGCTATTAAAAGTTTAGTCTTTTTATTAGGTTGATTAATTTCATTATTAGTTTCAGTTAACTCATGATTTTGAGTGATTAAATCCTCTTCACGATTTGTATCTTCAAAATTTTTGTGATTTTCATCGAATGAAACATGCATTGTTTCTTCGATGGTGTTAGTTCTTAAATTAAACACTCTGTACGCTTTACTTCTATTAAAATATCTGATAAAGATACCTTTGTCAAATTTAGGATTAAATTTATCTAAGTTATCTTTTATATTTAAAATAAAACATTTACTTCCAAAAATTCTAAAATAAGATACCTTAGGTTTCTTTATGTAAAGAAGTTCATAAGATGTCTTATCAGTTAAAGGTCTAATTAAAATTCTATTTAAAATATAACAGGCGGTAGCAACTGCTTCTTCCCAAAAATACTTTGCTAAATTACTATCTGAAAGCATAGTTCTCGCACACTCTTGAATCGTCCTATTTTTACGTTCTGCTACCCCGTTTTGTTGTGGAGTTCTTGGAAATAAAAATTTGTGAGTTATTCCCTTTTTATTGCAGAATTCCTCAAACTTTTCATTTTCAAATTCACCACCGTGATCACTACGGATGGTTATAATTTCTAGAGAAAGTTTATTTTGAATCCTTTTTGTAAAATTCTTAAAACGTTCAAAAGTATCACTTCTATGTTTCAAAAATATTGTCCATGTAAATCTAGAATAATCATCTACAATTATAAAAACATATTTATTATGATTTATTGACAGAATTTGTGATGGTCCAAATAAATCAAGGTGAAGTAATTCAAGAGGTTTTGAAGTTGAAATCATATCTTTTAATTTAAAGGAACTTTTCCTAAGTTTTCCTAATTGACATGTATCACATAGACTATCTACTGTAAAATTCATTTCAGGGAGACCTCTTACTAGATCATATTTTGAAAGTTTAGATAAGAGTTTGAAATTCAAATCCCCAAATCTCTTATGCCAAATCCAAGGGTCACTTGTATTTGCCAAAAGACATAGGCTATCATTTGAAACTTTTATACTAAGAATATAAATATTCTTTCCCTAGTTCCCTCAAATATTATGGTTGAATTATTATCTTCAATGTGACATTTATCTTTTTCAAATTTAATTTTATATCCTCTGTCGCAAAGTTGACTAATACTTAGCAGATTATGTTTCAGATTCTTAACTAGCAAAACATTAGTAATAATAGGAGTTTCAGAGTTACCGACTTTGCCGATGCCAATCACGTATCCTTTTGAGTTGTCCCAAAATTAACTAGTCCTCCATCTTTATATATTATATCATTCAGCATATCTGGATTACCAATCATGTGTCTAGAGCACCCAGTATCAAGTATCCATTTATTCTTTTTGATCTGCATAATCTGTCCGTTATGGATTGATTCCTCAACCCCCAGAAAGCATGATTCCTGCACATCAAACAATCTTAGTAGACAACTTAAATTTGAATATTGATTATATGCAGACTCATAAGACAATGATGATCTGAATATTTCTAAACTAGTATTAACAAAATTTTTAAACAAAACCATTTTATAAACTTTTTCAAAAATCAGATCATGAAACTTTGAAAACCTTGCTCTGATATTAAATGTGAAAAATGCGGAATATGGATTTTAAGTCTAGGATTAACACAAGAGGGGGTAAAGAGTGTTTAAAGGAATTGCTAAATCTTTTTGAGTTTATATTAATTAGAACATAAATATATGCAATATTCAGACACAGATATGATCACAGAATCAAACACAGATGCAGAAATACAGTAAAAGTAGTAAAGGAAAGAACACACCGGATTTTATACTAGTTCGGAGTTACCCTACATCCAGTCTCGCACACCAGTATGGATTTCCTTTCAAAGAAATTGTAAAATTACACCCTCGATTTTAAGGCCACGAGGTACATCACTCCATATTCACAATCCTCTGGGTAGAGATAGTTGATTTTAGGGGCAACAAGTTCACCCAATTGATTTCTAAGGCTATAGTCACACCTTTTCTCACTTGATTGATTTCCAAGGCTACAATCACACCTTTTCTCACTAAATTGATTACAAAGAAGTCTATAACTCTGAATAGCACTGAGATCTTGTTGAGATAGTGATAGAGAATCAAACCAGAAATGATCTAGTTAGATTCAATGTTGATTTCGGTAAAGTAATGGTAAGAATATGTATAAAGAATTATGGAAGAAGAAGAGAGGTGAAAACCAAAAAAATATGATTAAAAATTCGTTCAAAACCACCCCTATTTATAATGGAACAAAAGCCATGTCCATTTGTGAAAGGATATAACGAATAGACACTTTCTTTGAAATTCAAAATTTTGGAATAAACTGCTACCATGTCGACATAGGGTACTTGAGGACGTCAACATGCCAAAGGAATTTTTGGTGATTTATTTTTCTTTGAAAATAACTTCTGTCTTATATTAAAACTATTTTAAACTTTATAAATATACGTAACTATAGTTAAAATACATAAGTAAATATAGAGAATAATATCTTGGTATATATATATATATATAATTTTACTATAATTTTATATTTAAATCTAAGTATAAACAATAAAAGTTAAATAAATATATTATAATTAAAAGATAGTTTAAAAACCAAAGATAATTTGATTTTGAAAATAAAGATTATTTTTGAGGCTAAATATATTTAAAACCAGGATAGATGTTTTTAATTCTTTTGAAAAATGAAAGTTTTGAAATCATTTTGAAAATAAGATAATTTTTGTAAAAACATTTGAAAAAAAGTTAGCGGATACAAAACAATGTTCCACTAGATTTTTCATACGTTCCGTCCTACATAGGGTTCCATCCCTTTAATGGGCTCAAAGTGAATTCCATTCCACGAATAAATTGGATTTTAAGTTGCTAGTGCTTTTCTAGGATTTTTAACAAAATTCCTAATTAAATTACTTATTATTGAAATCCTGAACTGTTGGTATTCTTGATACTCATGAGTCTTCAATCTTGATATCTTGAATCTCTATACTATACAGTCTCCATTCTGGGTAGCTGCATGGTTAAATCCTATATATACATATATATGTCTAAACTATAATGTTAGTATTTATATTTTATAATCTTATTCTAAGGTTGTTTTCATCAAAACCATCATCTCAAGGACTAACAGTAATTTCACATATCTTTTAAAAGTCCCTCTCATATGCTATTGGAACTCCGTCATGGTTGGAAATGGAAATAGTGTGAATAATCGGATGAAAGTTATCCTTATATACTCTAGTTTTTATTAAATTGTAAAAGACATTGTAAAAAGATTGTAATAATGCATATTTTAAAAATGGTTTGGTATAACAATTAAGTCATTAAGTACAAGACTTAATAAATGGTTTGAGTTAAAAACCTTATCATTTTAGAAGTAAATCATTGTTGTAAAAAGGAAAATTTATCTAATGACTATTCATTTAATAAATCTTGACTTTTACTATTTGAAAATAAAGAAATAATGCATTAAGGACCTTTTCAAATTGATAATATTGGCATTTAAACTTAATAAATAAACTTACTTCTTAAGTCCTATATTATAATATTAAAAGCTATGATACCTGCAGTTAAATTAGGTTAAAATAAGGAATTTTTCATGCCTCCTTTTGGAAACCAAGAAACTTTTGAATTTAATAAAAATGTCTCTAATTTTATATTTTCTAAGATAAATTTAGGTTAAGTAATTCATGACTATGAACTTTTAATTCTATAAAGAATGGTGAAGACCAAACCAATTTTGGTTTGGAGTAGATAGGAATGACTGCTCAGATAAGACAGGGTAAAAGTTAAGGTTATGAATAAAATAGCTACGAATGCTCGTAAAGTAATAACAAAGAATTCATATAGAATATAAGGAATAATGGTATGATCCTAAGAATGTTTTATTTGATGTGTGTGTGAAAGCCACTAGAAGAACCCACAAAGGAATATGAATGGTATTAAAATACACTTCTACGAGTTCTAGAGTCTACTCACATGAAAGATCAATGATAAAGAAAACAAATACCAAAATTTGAATATTATCTAAGGATTTGGATGAAAAGATGATAGTAATATAACTGGAGAAGAGGGTTATGAGACGGCCAACACACAAAAGGGAAGTTGTTTGACTCGGCATTTATAAAGGCAAGATATGTAGTAGGAAGGTTATCCGCCAAGCCAATTTTCTAATAAGTTATTACAAATGTGCATGGATTATGTTTCTTACCCACTGTACTATAGGAAGGCACAGTTTATCTCATAATTGGTTGTAATAATTGAAGTAATGGATGGACCTTATTTATTGGAAGCTAAAAATGTAGGTTAAGACACGTGGGTTACAGTAGAATGACAAACTACAAATGTCCACTTAAATTGAATAAGGAGCGATGGGGCTATAACACCATTAACACTTGTTGATATTGGCGGGCTGCTTCCAACTATTTTTTCTTTTAGGTTATTTAGGCAGTAGTCACTAGTTATATCCCTTTGAGTATGGGAAACGCAAGCAATATGATATGAGATATTTTCTTATTTTGTTACTATGTTATATTTCTGGATGAGCTCTATCTGCAATATATATTGAAAAATAGTCTAAGTAAGGAAATCTCTTAAGGACACTTGACTAGAAATGAATTCAAGGTAAGGCTTGAAGTCTATAAAAACTTAGGAAAATAATTAAATTAGCAACAACAAAATAAAGAATGCTTAAATCCCAAAAAATTTAGAATATCCGGGAAAAATAAATTTTAGCAAGCGAATGATAGGGAAGGGTTGTAGCAAAATCATGGGTCATCATCCATGTGACTCAAATTCTAAAATTTATAAATATAGTTTGTTATTTTGAAATAAAAAAATTATTTTAAAAATCTAGGATTAACTGTGCAATGCTAGGATCAATCATATGCATTAAATTATTGACTGAATCCTAATTACGTTAAGATGTAACTTGATTTGTTTTCAGGATGTAAAGGCAAATGCTCTTGAAAAATTGCATTCAAATGCTTTTGGAAAATTTAATTTTCAAACTATTTTACAAATTATATTGAAAGGGGAAAAAAATTTATTTCATGGAAAATACGACAATTTATAAAATTAAAGTGCCAAATAGGACGCTCTAATTTAGTATTATTCAACATACATATCATATGTGTTATGACACACCGCATACTTGTACATAATTGGCTGTAAAATTGTTTGTACATTAACATTTGGATAGTTTAGAATAGTAGCACATTATGTTACATGATTCAATCCTTGAGGAATTTCAGGGATGAAATTCATTTAAGAGGTAGAGTGTAATATCCCGTAAAATAAATAATAAATATATTAAAAGGGAACTGATAAATAATTAAATAAGTCTAAAAAATAATGAGCAAACATTAGAATTTCGTTGTGATACTTTCAGTATTGTATTCATGGCGATTTTTTAAGAAACTTTCATATATAAAATTTTGCGATCGGAGTTCAAACGAAGAAGTTATAAGCGTCTGAAATATTCGGATCAAAATAATTAAAAACAAGTTCAAATGAAAAAATAATTAATAACAAAATGCTAAATGTAAATCTTTGACTACGGGTCAACTATTGGTTATAGTAGGTCGACCGCTAATAGTCAACCGCTACCTAGGACTAGTCAGTTGGTCAGTTTAGGGCCGACATACCCTGAACCATTGCCTAACGGGCCGTATAAAATAAATATTAATCTAATGGACAAAATTGGTTCAAGCACCTGTAAATATAGGCCTAGCCCCACTCTTCTCATACTTTCTGAATATAATAGCGGAGTTCCACCATTTTCCCTTCTCCACTATTTTTATAAATTATAAAATATCATATCATATCATATTATATGTATGTATGTATATTGGAGGGCAGAAAATAAAAGAGAAGAAGGGAAGGAGTGAAGCAATTCTGCGAAAAAGGTAAATTCTATAATTATAAATCTAAATTCAACTTAACTCAACTCTTCTCTTAGATATGTAATTTTAATGAGTATGTTATCTTTTTATACATATTTAAGGGTTGGAAAGGAAAAGGAAGTAAATTAGAGAAATGAATCCGGATATGATGATTTGGAAATCTAGAAAGAAGCGTGGAAAATTTAATGATTTATGTATAATATTATAACTTATATTGTTGAATATTATTTGATTATTATGCCTATACAAGACCCGTTGAATTCTAGGATTAAAATGAATGTATTTAAATTGAAATCTCGCCTACATATTCTGCAAGTTATGATGGAGTGGCCTATACATCATAGTCTGGAAATTTTGGGAAATTAGTCCCTAAAAATTGTAAAATATGAACATCCTAGTGTGGAAATTTTGGGAAATTAGTCCTAAAATTTGTAAAATATGATGCCGGTAAGATTGTGAAGTTTATTCTAGACCATGTTAGTTAGGTTGTAAATTGTCTAGTATTCATTTGGAATGTCCTGATTTCATTGGGAATGTAAATTTCTTTATTTTAATTTATTGGGAGCGTTGAATGTATAATTTACTTGTATCTATTTCCGTGTAAATTTCCATAGACTGTCTAACTACTATGTATAAAAAGTGGATCGTTTGGAATAAGAAGGAATATACCAAAATTAAAGAGATGTATAAAGTACGGATTTCTTCTATGTGATTTGCACTATCTATTTCAATAGAAAAAGAATAATTCCTAGTAGTTTCAAATAGAGCAAAAACGCCTCGCTTTTAGGCAGTTTATGAAAAGCTACAACGGTAATAATTTCCTTTTTGGAGAAGAAAAGCTCCAATATATTAAAATATGGAGACAAATATTCTTTTTAAAATGTATGCATAAATGTATATTCTAAAATTCTTAAACATAGAAATTAAAGAGCTAGAAATAGAAACATGTATATGTACACACATAAACATGTATATGTACACACATAAACATGTATAACAACGCATACTAATTAACAATATAAATATACATAAGGTTATTGATAAAGCATAATAAATAAATAAATATATGTCGGTTCTTATATTAATCACAATTAAAACATCTAAATACTAATAGCATAATGAATCTAAGGGTTAGAAGGATGCAATGAAAACGGTAATAGCTCCAATATTAATGGACAATAAATAGATGGTTAATAGGAGGTTAGTGAAATCAAATGGTAATATAATTGCGTTTAATGCAAGTAATAAGAATTGAACATGAAATTTATAGAGAAGATAGAATAGGCCAAAATATCCCAATGTACCAAACATCATAATCTACCTAAGAGGGGAAGCCTTAAAAAATACCATGTCCAGTAACCAAAATGTCAATTCTTTAATTCGCCTTTCAGCATAGGACTTCTGACAGTCCTGTGCGACCTTCATTCATTACCTAATCATTTCTACTTTTTCGGACGTCTCGCAGATCAAATCTGGTTCAAGTGTAATTTTGTTAGTAGTATCCCACCAACAATTAGGTGAGTTGCATGGCCTTCCGTATAAGGCTTCAAAGGGTATCATGTCAATCGTCGCTTGGTTAATATTATTCTATATGAACTCTAGCAACGGTAAATGCTTCTTCCAATTTCCTTCGAAATTGGTGATGCAAGCTCTTAACAAATCTTCCAAAATCAAGTTTACCCTTTCTATCTAACCTTTGATCTACGGGTAGTAAGCAGTGTTAAGACTCAATGTTGTTTCTAAAGTTGATTGCAAACTCCTCCAAACTAGTGAATAAGGAGTCTCTATCGCTAACAATGTTGATAGGAACTCCACGTAGTCGTACCACTTCTTTGAAATAGATTTGCGCCAAAGATGCTGCAATCCTATTACTTATTACGGGAATAAAGTTGGCACTTTTAGTGGGCCTACCAGTATATCCCAAATTGCCTCGCTGCCTCTTTAAGTCTTAGGCAACCCCTCTATAAAGTCCATTGATATATGCTCTAACTTCCAAGTCGACACCTTTAATAATAAAATAGTCCTTTAGGCTTCCTTTGTTCTGCCCTTATCTTTTGGCACGTCAAACACCTAGAGACATACTCCGGTATCCTTTCCCTTATACTGGGACAATAGATAATCCCATTTATGTCCTTACACATCTTATCTTGACTGTATTGAATAGTAATCCTAGAATTGTGACACTCAACTAATACTCCCTCAAAAATGTCCTCCACCATTGGAACTTAAGCGTCCATCTTTCGTCAATCATCCCATGTTGTCTATTGCATATCTACCGACATGGCGGAATTGTTCTCCTCTATTTAGCTTGCCCAAAATATCTATTACAACATATTCTTATATTCTTGACCTAGGTGGTCTAATAATGCTGGCCTAACTTCCATGCTGTCAAATAAGCTAGAGTGGGTTATGATGGTGGTTGGAAACTATAGTTCAAAAGGAACTCTAACTGCCTCCACTTATGTATAGCTGTAAGAGTATCATGTTTCCGACTAAAGGCGTCGGCAACAAAATTCCCTTTTTCGAGGGTGTGCTGTATCTCAAAGTGATATGATACTATAAATTTCATCTACTTCTACTGCCTAAGATTTAAGTCTTTTTGAGAAAAAAGGTATATAATGAATTTATGGTCGGTGAATAACTTAAACTTTTCTTCTAAAAGATAATGCCTCCACTCCTTAAAGCAAAAATGATAGTCGCTAACTCCAAGTCATGAATGGGGCACCTCTTCTCATTATCCTTCAACTTCCTGCTTGCATAAGTTATCAGTTTGCCTTCTTGCATATGGACAGCTCCTAGCCCGTACCACATGTATCGGTGCAAATAGTGAATGGCTTCGTCCCATCCGAAAAGCAAGTATTGATGCACTAGTCAACAGCTCTTTCAGCTTCTTAAATGCTTCCATGCATTTCTCATATGATGAAAAAACTAAATTTTCTTGGTTAAACGAATTTGTGGGATTGCTATCTTTGCAAAGTCCTTGATGAATTTACTATAACAACTCGCCAACCCAAGAAATCTCTTAACTTTTGTGGAATTCTTCATAATCTTCCAGTCTTGAATAACTTCTACCTTTGCAGGATCAATAGACAATCTCTTCTCGAAAATAATATGACCCAGAAATCTTACCTCCTTCTTCCAAAAACGACACTTTGAGAATTTGGGTTTTAGTTAGTGTTTCTTCAAGGCCCCTAGTACCCTCCTTAAGTGATTTTCATACTCACCTTTACCTTTAGAGAATATTAGAATATCATCTACAAAAACTACGACAAATTATTTCAGCTACCCCACAAAGGCTCTACTCATCAAACTACAAAGTATGCAAGGGCAACCACTCATCCAAAAGACATTGCTTCACATTCATATCGTCCTTCCGAAATGCGAAAATAGTTTTTTATTTTCTGTCCTCTGCTATTCTCACTTGGTGGAATCCAGTGGCTAAGTCCAACTGAGAAAGATTTTGGTTTCAACAAGCTTGTCAAATAAGTCATCTATTCTATGTAAGGGGTACCTATTTTTCTCGGTCAGCTTGTTAAGCTCTCGATAGCCAATGCATAGCCTTAAAGAGTTGTCTGCCTTAGTGGAGATGATAATTGGTGCTCCATATACTAAAGTACTATGTCGAATAAATCCTTTCCGCAATAGCTTCGAAGTCTACTCATCTAACTCTCACCTTTATAGGGACCATATTCCTTAGTGGTAGCACGACAAGTCTAGCATCCTTCTACAAATCAATTGTAAACTCAATCTCTCTTCAAAGTGGGAGACTGGAGACTTCTTAAAAAACGTCTATAAAGTCACAAACTACAAGCATAGATGAGAGCACATCTTGTAATAGGCTAAGGGAATATAAATAGCTTAACTCAAATGAATTTTGGGGTGCATAATGAACATCAATATCTGCCCATTACAACTCATAAACCAAACAATCCTCCTATAACAATCTAAGACGGCCCCATAGTAAGATAGCTAATCCATCTCTACGATAAGTCCAAACCCATAAAAATCTAGAACATATGCATTACATGTAAAATCAACGCTACATATATCCACTACTAGGTCGTACAAATCAAAGAAACATGTGTCGACCCTCAATAGGAATTGACACTACTATTGGGTTGTTGACAACTTGGATTTTTAGACAAAAGGATTGGCTACATTTCTGTCTATGAATGAATACGATGCTCTGGAGTCAAATAAGATATAAATAGCATTTTCAGAGATAATAATTGTACCTTCCATTATATCTTTTCCTTTATCTCTACTAGTAGGTCTATTTGAGATAGGTATAGGTTCGATGGCATAAGCTTGCCCAACTTGTCCCTTCTTTGCTAGTTTCAGACAATGATTCTTGTAGTGCCCTTCCACGTGGTAGTGATAGCATCTCCCCTTGATCTCTTCCCTTATTAAACTCACTTTACAGTCCTTAGCAACGTGCCCTTTTTCCTGACATCTAAGGCATGCCACTCCTCTTTTCTTAATCTTCCCCTTAGCTTTCTTATCAACCCAAATCCCCCTTTCTTCACTCCATCTTGATTTTGCGCCTGTCCTACCTTCTCCTTATCCTTAATACCAATAGTGTAAAGCAAGGCCATTTCAACTATCAACTTATAAGTGGTGCATGCAAAAACTTGTATCAAAAGCAGCTCCCTAAGTAGAGAATTTAGGCCTTTAACAAACTTCATAGCCTTCTTCATAGGGGTGTCAATCAGACTCAATCCAAACTTAGCCAATTCCATGAAATTATTGATATACTCCTTCAACATGGAGTCTCCTTGTCTCGGTTGTATAAACTTCTACGATTGCAAAATTATCTTGAGCGTTTGACATGAATCGTGGTTCGAAGCTAGCACTGAATTCAGCCTACGTAAATCCTTTCCTGGCATTCTCTTTGACTATCATGGTCCACCAATACAGCGCCTCCCCCTTTAAACGCCATGTAGCCATCCTCCTCTTGATCTGACTTCCCATCCTAGCTCCCAAAATTTACATTCACAGTTGTTAATCTAGGACTTTGTTTCAAAAAAGTCTTTGTCCCTTGTATAACATGCCTTCTTATATTCTAAAATTCTATGCACATTTTAGGAAAGTCTGGTGGGTGGAGTGTTGGTTAAGGGGTGGAGGAACTGGTGCCACGGGTGTAGCTTATTGAGGAATGGAAACTTTCCCTACATGCCTTAGGTATTGGTTAGAAAATTTTGGCATACATGGTACAGTGGGTATTTCTTGAGTGGAAGGGTACCTGGCCTCTAAGTAATTATTTTCAGTCACAATCAACTATTATAGGTTTGAGATTTTAGTTATAACTTTCTCAGATAGTATTATTTGCTGAAATAAAGATTTTCCTAGTGCATTTGCAAAAGTTCATATATATATATATATACATATGTATGTATATATATAGATTAACAATTACACACTCTCACATATACCTTATTCTAACTGATTGAGTAATCTAAGCTTTGATACCAAATATAACAACCCGTTTTGAAACGGACCTGATTTTCAACCCAATAAAAGCACACTGAATCTTAGGTCCATTCCGAAGCTGGCTAATGGCTGGTATAATTGATACAATGAACAAAATTTAGAGCTATCTATCTATACTTTTCAAATTTCACAATGGAAGGGATAAAATATAATAACAAAAATAAGTACCCATGTCATAAAGTCCAAATATCAAAACCATAATATCCTAAACTATCTATAATACAATATTTAAAAATAAAACATCAACTTGTCTGAAATCTGGGTACATCTGAATACATAAAAAGCATAGATAATTAACAAAACCGTCACACTACCATCTCTACCTTCTTCATCAACTCGTTCCTCTAACCCATGGGTTGTAATAAGGAGGGAGTTAAAACAACAATATCCGATGAATGAAAATCTCAAGTCTTACTATAATAATATTTGCGTAGCATCATTTAGATAAGTAATATGTCTTACACATCCTATACTTTATCGTACTAAGTATAACTCCACTGTGAGCCAAAGGCTTTTCCTATCCAGCTCTAGAACATACATTTAACTATAGGCCAAGGGCGCTTTTCAGTCCAACTTTATAACTCCAATGTGGATGCAAAGAAACTATGCGGCTAACGACCCATTTTCATCAATCATGCCCTAATGATGCGAGAGAAAGCAACTGAACCACTTAATACCTCTTTAATGGGAATTAGGCATATTTTTATCATTTTAATACCTATACCATAGGCAGATCCCCTTTATTTAATACCTAACCCTATGGTGGACCCCACTCTAATACTTCCTAACTGACATCGTAAGAAATTCCATAAGGCCACTTAATACTTCTTTTGTGGGAAAGAGGTGGATTCTACAATAGCCACCGATACCCCAACCCCGAAGCAGACCTCCTTCATCGACTCCAAGTACCGCAACTAAAAGATAATCCCTACCATTTAATACTTCTTGAGCGGGAAGGAGGCAAACCCTACAACAACCACTTATTACCTCCGCCCTAGAAGGAGGTCCATACTGAGATACTCATTTTACGACCAAAAACCTAAACTGTGATGTCTAACATTAGTTCGACGTAGGTATTGGTAGCCAAATTAGCTGGAAAGACTTAGCTTAAAGAATTAGGACTAACCTCACATCCATTATGCATACTTATTATAAGCAATGTCACATATTAGTCCCAAAGTCGCACTACTAGTAGCCAGGTAAGCTAGGAAGACTTCTATGTACTTTTGACTGAGCTCACATCCCTATAACTTAGTCATATCTACGATCTTCGAATATATTGCCATACACACACACACACTCACACACACACACACACACACACACACACACACACATATATATATATAAACACACACATTCATACATACATACATACATACATATGTTTTGACATTTTAATAAGTAGTAATAAGTGAAAATCTTATACTAAAAATATTTGTAAGCATGCATATGAATATTTGGTTAGCCTAAAATTTATATATGTCAAAATATATTAATACTATATAAATAGTAATGTATAAATTGTATTGTATATAATAAATAGGTTAATAAATAGCATTAAACCCTATAGAAAGGAAGTTAAGGATAATTATCGATACTATACAAGAACCTAAAGGAAAAATAAGGAGTTTTCCTTATACGACCTTAATGCACAAATGCGAGTGAGGTATGATATGTATATGTATACACGATTTATACATTACCTTTTATACACTATCAACGTATTCATACGCATATAAATTTTTTACTAACCAGATATTCATATGCATGCATAGAAATATTTTTATTCTAACATTTTGACTTCCTACACTAATTATTAAAATGTCAAAAATTTCATATTCACATAAGCCTTAGTTCCATGCAATGATTATAGAATAGCTAATATTCTTAGCTAGGCAAAACAGACTTTGTTTTGTGTATGTATGTATATGTGTGTGTGTGTTCAGAAATGGAATCGAAATACCAAGTTCTTTTACATTAATATAAAGAATCAACATCTCTATACCGAAGAACAAACTTTACAATTTAAATCATTCATATTCTATTCAAATTGAACATATGCAAACTTGAAGCGGAAAAGGAGATTCACATTTATCTAAATTACAAAAATAGGCGGTGCAAACTATAAATAGAAAAAGTCATACGTTGCACACCATTTTCTAAAAAAATTCCCTTTTGAACCCTTTTAATACAATGATATAAATTAGAAGGAGAAGTTGTATAGAACATAAATTATTTAGATTGCAAACAATAAATTAAATTTTACCATGTTAACATAAAACAATTTAGATTCCAACTATCCAAGCATTCACATTTTATTGGGAGGATTTTTGGTTTTAGATTTTAGGAATTCATATAAAAAATTCTCCATAGCATAAAACAAATCCAAATTTTAGCTACACAGATTAATAAAATGTGAAACACTAAGATTTTCACTTATAGATAGCTTTTCCTGATTCCCTTTGGATTCGACTTCACGCCTTTGCCTAATTGCTTCTTCGATTTTCTTATTTTTGGAATATACAATAATTCAATTGTATATAGATTAGATTCAGAATTTAGAGATTACGAAAGAATAAAAATAGAAAAACACACGCGTATGTTTGCATCTAGAACATAACGATTGATTCTTTCCCTAAAAGTTGAAATCTTGAATCTGACAAATGATTGGGAAAGAGAATTGGAAGAGTTTCCCGACCATTGTAATTTTCCTTTGAATAGAAGTGTAGGAGATAGCCTTTTATTTATAGTAGTTAAGATGAGCTTAGATCGTAGGATTTAAGTCGGTTTAATATAATAAAGTCTAGGTCGTTCCTGGTCTAACCAAAACCTAGCTCCATACAGGTACCGGTCAACCGCTCCACCCTAAGCTTTCGATCGCAAACAGTTGACCAACCAAGTGGAGGCTGTCTACCAACCTTACTTTGTGGCCAAAATTTATTTCTAGCCTTTTGTTGTTTGATGTTAATATTTAAGTCCACCTGTTAGCCCTTAACGTTAACGTTTTTCTTAAAAGTTAAGCTCCCCTTACGTTAAAAATATTTATTATCTTTTTTATTTCAAAAATTAATGTTGGTTAATTTTTAAATTAAAATTCATCCATATTATTTTAAATTTGAAAGCTTCAAATGTGGATAACTTTTCGCTTGAGCTTAGATCGTAGAACTTCATGAAAATTGATCAAAAAATCATCACGAATGCAATGGTTTAACTTTTATGGCCAAATTATGACGTTTGAGAAATTCTAATTTTTCCCTTATTATTAATTAGTTAATTTCTTATTAATTTTCATAGCGTATTATAGATTATGATTTGGTTATGATGATCTAAGTTTGCTTGCCACCAGCATGAGCTGATTCATAAGAGTTGAAGAAATTGTTTTGGTAATAGTGTGCTTTTTGATTGGTGTCATACTTTTAGCATCAACAATATTGAATCTCGACCAGAATTCTGCTTCCTCTTCTATATGAAATTCCACATTCTCATTTTCCTTTTTTGAATTCCGACTATGAACTTTTGATTTGTTATTGTCATTGTTCATAGACAGTTATCTACCAATTATATATAAGATGGTATTTGATATTCCTCTCCTTAGTAGTAGTTGAAAATACTATTTCACATCATTGGATGGTTTGGATAGCACTGTTGATTGCACATTCCTCTTTGCATGTCTTTTATTCTGAAAAACTCACTTGTCTATGCATCTTTACTTTGAGTCTAGGTGTTAAGGAATTATTATCTTATGTTTAGAAATTTGTTAAGAATATTTTAGTACTTGTATTTTCCCAGGTCATAATATTTTCCTATTATGTAACCAGTTGGGTTCTAAGTAATGTAAATATAAGTATCATTCATGTATTATATAAAAATTATCAAGTAATTCAACAAAGATATAGTCCTCTTTAAATTTATCGTTTCTTATTCTCTCTCCTATTTCCTCTTTTCTATTTTATTCCAATATTTTAAAAGGGATTATAAATATTTAACAACCTGCACCTTCAAACATACCGATTCAAAGCCCAAAGACGGTGTTTGAACTCATGTCGTGTCACTAAATACATATTAGAAATTAGGTTTTTGATAATTTATAAGGTTTATAGTTAACTTTAAATCTGTCTAGACATTCAAATCTAAGAACGGAATGAATAAAACATAAATAATGAAATAACTAAATCATTACTATCTTAAAAAACCAGTGGCCCATATAAGAAACATCTAAATAAAGTCTCTAGACAGAAATATCATATATGTAAGACTAAAAAGTACAATAAGATACATAAGGAATGACAATAAGAAAATATATCTTCATGGTGCACGGTCACCACCTCTATTCATCTTATCCTCATCATACCATCTACTACCATATCGTCCTATAAAGGTATAAAGAGGGAAAGTAGAGGGGATTTGATAAGGTCTGGTGAGTGGTAATATCACTAATGCTATGGTGTTAATAGGTAGTTAAATTATCATTGACGATACTACTTAGGGTGTTTATTTGTATGTGTGTACTTTATCTACCAAATTAACCAACTAATATTATATAGAATACCAAACTACAATACACCTAAAATTAATCCACAAAGATTCCCACTCGAAGGTTGGGCATCTAAAAACCAGTTAAATCTAACAATATGTCAAGTATATAATCTCAATGGTAAATGGCTAACTATACATTGAGTAAATAGTCCCAATGGTAAACCACATATCCACACATTGAGTCGGCAATCACAATGTTAAACCTCCTAAGTCGCACACATCGAGTATACAACCATAATGCCAAGGCACACATCGAGTACATAGTCCCGATGGTAAATTTCCTACCAGACATTGAGTATACAACCTTACTTGTAAACGTGTCTTATTCTCCACATATTTGAACCCATAGCGTACAAGGGTCAATAAACAATTCGACTTCTTGCATAGGTACATCCCTCAGAATGGTTGTAAACCTTCCTAACATGGATACCTCTGTTTACCTCATGTAGTACGCAACACACAACTTTGACTACTATAGTAACAATGGGAAAACTAATTGCAATAAAATCACATGTTGTGTTGAGCATAATGTTATGCAACATCACAAAGCTACGTAAACTCAAGAAAGTCAAGGAAAGGGGAAACAAATACCTATATCTATCCTACTTGGCTTGCACTAGGTCTAGGTTCAACCTTGGCTATCTACATGCTATTGGTAGACTGAATATATATGTCAGTCGACTGGTTCCCTATTTATATTATTTTTTGTTCTGTTAAACAATGCACAGTCAGTTAGACAAACACTATCATTCTATTTATATCGATTTCTATCTACTAATTAACCAATTAGTCGATTATTCACCTACATACAAGTTTGTATATGTGCATATATCGGTAATCAATCGATTATTAAGTCCAACCAGTCGATAGAGACTACCGTTAGTCAACTGCTTAGCCCAGAAAATAAACTATTTTTCCACGGGTTTGAATCTTGTATGTATACTGTTTTACTCAAAGAAATTAGTCAATCGGTATGCGCGGTTAGTCAGCCCTTTTTTCTAGAAAATTTGTTTTTCAACATTTTTAAATTTTTGTTTCGATCCGGTTTAAATGTATATTAATAGATCTACAATTAGGATTCAAGAATAACTTTTGAATTCATATAATCAAACTTTCAAATAGTTACTTGTATATTATTTCATCTTTTATCATATCCAAACTTTTAAGTGATTTAAACAACCAATTTTTCCATCCTATGATTCATCTACATATACTCAATTTTATTTGAAGTTGATTCTTTTCCTTCACATAGAATCATATCTAGATGATTTTAAAAGTTATATTAACCTAGTAACTTTTATTCATTTAACTTAATTCAAATATATTACATAAAATCTCATCTATATGTATAAATTCACTTTTATTCACTTAAATTAATTAAAATCTATTGCATAAAATAAGATCTATATGATTTCAAAGATAAATGCATAGATTCACTTTTGTTCACCTAAATTAATTCAAATGTACACATAAAACTGGATCAATATGATTTTAATTGTTAACTTCATTCAATCTACTCTCCCTTAACAAATAAGAATTGTTATTATTTTTTTGCGCCAAATTGATCACAAACACCCAATTGCCGATGAAAGCACCCATTCACAATTATCGATCACAAATAGCAAGTATGTAGAGAATATAAATACGAAGAACACTCAAAATTTTAAAAGAAAAGCAGTAGAAAGATATGATTTATAATGGTTCGGCGTTGTAGCCTACGTCCACTTTGAAGAGTTTTTATTTTATTGATGATTCTCTACTGATTTACAAGAGTACAATTGATATTATTCGAATTATAATGGAGTTCAGTAGAGTAACAGCGCAAAAGAGCCAAAAAGGTCCCTTTTCTATAGGTCTAGGGTCACTATTTATAGACGTAGGCAGCAA
The DNA here is from genome assembly GCA_030765085.1 of Allium cepa. Lineage (NCBI taxonomy): Eukaryota > Viridiplantae > Streptophyta > Magnoliopsida > Asparagales > Amaryllidaceae > Allium > Allium cepa. Next base: position 751,338,091 of record CM060929.1, read on the forward strand.
ATATCTTGCCCAGATCTTAGAGGACTTCTTCTCTCACGTGGGTGGGCCCGCGGGATCAAGTTTAGGTGATTTCAACTCCATATCAAAGCGATACGAATGAAATTCATATCGATCAAGAATTATTCATTTTTGGCTAAAACTGATGAGATACATTCTTGAGGTTGTACGCAAGCTCCTATGAAAATTTGTTGGTATTGGACTTGTAGATTGTGAGATATGATCGATACAAGTTTGGATTTGTAGGTTGGCTGTCATGTTCGTATTGATCTTTGGCTCTATATTCATCATCCTTCGTACCCATGCAAATTGTAACGATGACGTGGCTCGAGAATCTAGTGGAGATTCACTTTTCACATTTATTGGCCGCTTCTTTTGTTTGACCGTGCATTTCGTATCCATCATGTAGCATTTCTCTCGTATCGAAGCCAGCACGTACTCTTCATATCGATCATTTGTTGTTGGCTTTATATCCATGCTTAGAGAACGTCTTCATATAGATCTCGTGCTCATGATTTCGTATCGATCTACTGCCAAACCTTTTGTATCGACTACATCTCGTTCCTTCATATCGATGTTTCTTGTTTGGTTTCGTATCGATGCCAAAAACCTACCCTTCGTATTGATGACATGTTGTGCTCTTCGTATCGATCAAGTGAATGTTCGACACGAAGTATGTCACGGTTGCATAGATATGAATTGGGTGGTTTGGGTAGATAGATATGGATGAGATGGGGATTGATATGAAGTGGTAGACAATGTTTGATGGATACAAATTGATGTGAATCCCCGGTTGTTGATCGATCCATGGCTATGGTTCGAAGTAGCCACCTCCTTGACCCGAAGCAACCCTATCACTGACTCGGAGAGAACATATTGCCAACCCAAAGTAGGTTGTTTGATGGCTCGAAGTATCTTGTTCTTCAAAGACCTGACGTGAACACTCCTTCAACCCGAAGTAAGCCATCTGAAAACTCGAACCAAACGTTAAGGTGACTCGGAGAAAACTCCAAGCAACTTGAAGCGACTCGATTATTGTTGAAACCATATTTTAAACATCTTGCGCTGTTCGTTCATGAACTAGGCTATATTCTGGGTTCATGATCATGTTTATTGTTCGTGAAAATCCAGCGTTGATCATTGTGCAATTGATTGGGTTAAATCCGCATGTATGTTGCCTTGATAAAAGGCGGCTTAACACTTTGTCCCCCAAGACATGCCTTGCGATAGGAAGGTGTGTTTTGTAGTGTGATAAGCTGGATGTTCATATCTTGTTATGACCTTTAAATGACTGATAATCTTACCAGATTGTGGACAGTGATCGCTCGCGATCGTATGCCGTTTGAGGCATGTGACCGTTCAAGGCCGAATGCCGTTCGAGGCAAATCGAGACTATTCGCTGTCAGATGCCGTTCGACGTGAATTTTGACTGTTCGTGGTCGGATGTTGTTCAAGGTGAAGTGTACCGTTCGAGGTCGGGTGTCGTTCAAGGTGAATTGTGTAACAACCCTCCTTTTTATACGTTTTAAATCAACGATAAACCACACACGTCAGATTCAAACCATACAAAAGGGCGGATTGTTATTGGGGTGATTAAGAAAAAGGAAGAAAGAAAAAAACAAAATAGAATCTTGCAGCGGAACGATAAGATATAATAATCAAATAAACAGTTCATGAAGCTGTTTTTACAAAATATTAGATTATACTTATACAATACATATCAGAGTTATACATATTAGAGAATAATAAATAATGCAGCAGAACAATGTGATGCAGTGGAATATAATAAATAATAGTAATACAAATCTTCATCTTTTTCCTCTAGAGATAAAGTCTTCGAATTCTGAAATGCTCAGACTGACCCGAGCGAATTGAAAAGACAAAACACTCGAGTCAGAACTAAAAGATCTTATGTAACTTAAATCAATGGTAAATAAATATCATTGGAACGACGTCAGAGGTGTTTGCGAGATTTGACATCTCCTATCCAGTGTCTAACGCGAGTGCAGTAACTTAAGAGATGTTCGAGATTCACATCTCCTAAGGATCCGTTAAACTATTTACTATGTAGTAATATTTCGCTATTATAATAATGTCTATTAATAAAATAAACTTACATTTAAATATCATTAAGAAGTGACCCAATATTCCCTTTAACACGTAATAGTCCCCGTAGTCGATCTATTATCATAGTCCTTCCTGATCGGGAAGCCACCAGAGGATAACACACGGGTTACGGGAGAAAACCAAACTCGTACAAGGCGTGCTAGGGTAAGTGACACGTCACAACTAGGCAATGCCAGGTTAGACATACCAATTGCTATCCGGACCGGTGGTGACGAATAGCAGGTACTACCGCCCACCTCAAGCCACACCCCCAAATCAAAAATCAAAAGTGGCCACCGAATCAGACCAAAATACAGAGTATAGTATCGAAGGAGTGTGTCCGATCAGAGGAATGGCCTCATTGGCCCGGAATCGCTCCTGTTTTAGCCACCTTATGCCCAACTCACGGGAGTCGCGTTTACGTATATACCTCAAAAGAAACGCCGCCACCATCCTACTTCATTTTGGAATCTCCTCCGCGTACACGGTTGTTAAAGTGGTTTTCAGAGTTGGCAGAGAGTATGACAACTTCCGATCCCGTCTCTTTAAGAACCAAACGTTATTATAACACCGCGGTCACTTCAAAATAATTATACTTTTAAAACTATAATTTAATATCCATTTCAAACCCATATAAATACGATATCATTTCCATTTTAAAACCCAAATCAATCTGATATAGTTTTTATAAACCCTAATCAATATAATATCATTTTTATTTCAAATATATCCTCCTTCCCAAAATCATAGCACTTCCAATATTATAACATTTCGAAACCAAGTACTTAAAATTTTAACATTTTCAAATCATAATACTTTGAAATTCGTTGCTTTGAAACATAACTTCCATCACTCAAATGGTTCAAATATTACAATACTTTATATAATTAATAGCTTCATCAATTTTCACAACTCAAATCCAATCAAATCAAATTTCTACATTTTTATTTAACCAAATCCCAAATCATAAATTCCAATTCAATTTAGTTTCCAAATAAATTATCCCACATTTATATTGATTTCAAAACAGATTTGATCCACAAAATAAACCATTTCGAATTCAATATATTTCAAACTTTAAGTATTCAACAATTCAAAACTAAGTTTGGTAATTTTGATTCAACAATTCAATTTTCTATTATTTAGTTTTGAAATACTTTACGTAATAAATCCATTATCATTTAAATAAAGCTCAAATTACAAATAACTAAATATTTCCTTAAATTTATTATACTTGAAATGTTCATTTAATTTTCCTATAAATCAAAATCAAGTTATAAAATCATACCTTTAAAATTTCAAATTTTATAAATTTCACATCAACTTATTTGGGTTTTATTCTTAAATAAATTCAATTCCAAATAAATTTCAAATTTATCTCCCAACCTTAATTTATTTAAACCATTATACACTCTGTATTAAAATATAATTTAAATACTTACCCACATTATATTTTAATAAAATCAAACTCTATTATTAAACTTATTTTTTTTTGTTTAACAAATTTATACATAGCTTGAACTCAAGAATTTAACTATATATAAAATAATATTTATATAAAATATGTATTTCTTTCCAAAACCATAGAAATCAATTTCAAAATAATTTATATACATAGATCACGGTGTCTGTATATAATTTTCTATCCTATGATCAAGTGATATAGATATTTATCATTTTAATCTGTAATTTAAAACATAAATACGGTTATATATCATTTGAAACCGCAATCTTGAATGAACTAAAATCCATAACAACTTGTAGTTTATAACAATATAAAATACAACATCCATTCATCCAATATCAATCATCAAACATTTATCACAATCATCATCCAATTCAATCAATAGCATCAACGTATAACAGATAATAAATAACAGGTATTAATTGGCACTTTATATTCAATAATAAATTAAATAACTGTTTATCCAATTAAATCCAAATAAACTGAGCTGATGATTCAAACTATGCCAAATAGTCATAAATAAATTTTTAATCACATCGTAAATAAATTTAAAAACATAAGAAATTTTAGAAGTTGTGAGTGGGTTAAAACACTCACCTTTTGAATTTAAATTGAATTTAAATCTAATTTAAATCCAATTTAAACCCAAAATTTGAACAATCGCATAATTCATCCAAACCAGCGTCATAATATTTGGAATTCCAATACGAACCTAGAGAAGAAAACCACGCATGAAACGGACCTCGTATGCAATAGTTATGTTGATTAGAACAATATAATTTCAATTTAAAACAAATAAGGTAAAATAATATTAAAATTCCACGTCACCTTACTACACAGAGCTACAACACAAAACAGTAAACAAAACCCTAACAGGAGTATTCGAACGTGAACAAGTGCAGCTGCACAACATCATCGCGCTCGTCTACGCATGACCATAGCCGCGTCGTCGCTATCTCGGCCAAGACGAACGCCGACGTGCCTGCCGCCATTCGCGACCCCAGCGCGACCCTCCAATGCGAAAAGAGACGAGCATCCGCCATGGGTTTCAAACCCTAATCGAAATTTTACCGACGATCTAGCCATCGATTACACTAGCAAGCACCACCAATGAACAACGCTCGGTCTCCCCTACAAAACCCCTTAGACGATTTGACGATCGGCTGAAGTTGATCGTCGCGTGATGAACGAATGAGAGTTGATCCTCAATTTCTGGATAAATAGAGCTTCAAATCGAAAAATGAATTCCAAATCTGAGATACGCTTGTCGAGAGCTTCAGATCGATATAAAATTTGATATGTATTGAGGATTTTGAGTTTTTGAGGTTGAATGTTGAATTGAAATTGGATTGTGAAATGCAGGGTTTGTCTGCCACTGAGGAAGAGGAGCAACCGAAGTTTTGTACATACAGAAATGAGAAATAGAAAGGCTGCTAGGGTTTATAACGAGGTATATATATGCAAAGCTGAAAATAGAAAAGATGGACTAGACTTATTTATACGTTGAACGATAAAATGGTCCGGAAAGCCCATTTCGACTACGGAACGAAATTTGATCAACCCATATATCAAAATAGATTTTTCAAAATATTTTAAAATTAATGGAACAGGTTTCAGGTTCAAATTCCATCGTATGAAGAAGTTATGCTAAAATCAAATTATTTCAGATTGATTTCAATTGATTTCAAATTAATTGATTTCTGGTCATTTCGAGTCCGTACGATTAAACAAGTCTGATCGTTACAAAATTTGAAATCCTATAGTAATCCACTGTTACGGATCCGATGAAACTGGTTCCATCGGAATCCGAGTTAGTGGCCAAAATGGCTATTTTCCAATTAATTAAATAAATTAATAATTGATTAATTAAATCAAGTTTTCAATTTCAACTCTATAATTAACAAATTTCATCATTTTAAATTTCTTAATCATTTACACTAATTTAACCAAATTTAAATGTCAATCTAGAGTTGATTAATTTATCAATTTCAGTGTTAGCCTTAATTCCATTAACTTTAGAAATTTAAAATTTAATTTCCAATAATTCCACTTAATTTACTTTCATTCTATTATTCAATTCATTATTGTCAAATGGATGCATTTAACATTGGATCCATGATCTATTGCCTTAATATTCTCAGATTTCATCTTAATCTCCATTAACGTAATAATTAAATATTTAATTTCATTTAATTGCAACTAATCTAATTATTGAATTTTAAATTTCAAATAAGTTAATAAATCTTGATTTCCATTCTTTACATCAACCACTTGTCATATTATAAATAGAATTAACATTATTTCCAATTATTTCTTTAATTTATACTAACATTGATTTTATCAAATTACCGTTTATTGCATATTATTTTCATTAATTAATGTATTTTGAACCTATTTTCCAATTTATTAATTACAATCAATTATAATCTTACAATTGGTTCAATTAGTTGGGTTTGCGCCAAATTAGTTATTTATTAACTTGTATTAATATTATTACCTTTATTTTTGTGATTTCATTATTAAATTACAGAATTGTTTATTTTCCTTACGAGTTAAATTTTTAAAACTTGCTAAATTAACAAGATTTAATTATCGAAAATTACGGGTCGTTACACTCTCCCCCACTCAAAACTTTTCGTCCCCGAAAAGGAAAAGGAAATGAAAAGAAGAATTAAGAAATCAATATATCTTATTCAAAGTACTAACTTTATAAACAAAAAAATTTACAAAATTAAATAAATAAATATACCAATTTATACCCATTAAATCTTTTATACTCAGATTAATAAGGTTTGAAAACATTTTCAAAAAAAATCGAAGTCCAAAATTTACGGAAAATTTCGATAGAGTCTCCTTTGTACGGAGAGGCTCGGGAGAAAATATAATATCAAATATAACAATATACAACATATATTTTCCAAAATAATACATATCCCAGCACGGGAAAACAATATAATAACATATAAACCGTAATCCGAAAACGTACCTATTCGTCGGGCAATTTACGCTTATTTTATGAAACCAAAAGCAGTAGCAATTGCTTCCATAACCTGTATTTCACTTATATAATCCTAAAAGAGTTAATAATTATATAGAATGAAATATTTAAGTTGTTTCAACCACCAACAAACAAATCAATATAACAACAATCAATTGCAACAAAGCATACAACCATCAAGTAAAATCAACACCGGTCAATTATCCATTCAAAACAAATAGTTGTGCGGGTTCAAAAACTTTAAATTATACATAATGGAAAATAAACTATTAAGTGCACCATTTACTCAACAGTCTTAGGTGAAGCTAAATAGATTATATATACATCCAAACAAACATAAAGTATCCTTGCCTAAACAACCATAGACCAAACAAACAATAATTCCAAACAATAGACCAAGTTCATTTATTATCTATTCCATTTTATAACATTTGTTGTTTGATTTCCTTTTCATTCATATAATGATTTGTCTTTTTAATTTTACATTTATTTCTTGTAAATTTTCATATTTCCATTCATTCATATCATGTAAATTTTCTTTTTATGCACTACATTCATTTAATCACTACTCAATTTCATTTATTTACTTATTCATAATACTTACCTTCAATTTATTTAATTTGTAGCCTTTCAATTATACTTAAGTTTATAACAACTACAACATCCAATTCTTATTTATTAAAGAATTCCATTGAATACTTTCATTATTTCAAATTTTACTTGTAAAATTTCCCATTACATTTTCTTTTAACATTTTAACTTTTTAATAGTTGGTAAGTTATATGTATGTTAAATAATGCAATTGAAATTTTTACAAGTTTATCGCCTTTCTTTTAATTAATTGAATGTTCGATAATCATGTCTTTCGTTTTATAGGTTACGGTTTCAGCTTTCTTTTAATTTCATTTATAAATTAGCATTAAATCTCTTATTTAATTAGTTACATTCCATTTCACTGCAATAATTGAGCCATTAATTAACGGAAACTGAAGAACAAAATACCGGGTTAAATTTCAAAGCATTTTAAAATAATAGATAGATGTATACACTTACAATTTATATATCTAATTATATTTAAAGCAATTTGATATTTATATTTGTTTATCAAAATAAATCTCTAGTAAAACTACTACAGCGGCCTTCCCACTTAGAAACTCGAAAATGAATGTCGATGATGCGTGCACTCATCATCGAAATTATTTTCCAGAGACAGAGAGGGAGTACAAAATTTATTTCATTCCCAAAATTTCTTTAAAACAATTCCCTTTTTTTCATATCATATTGAAATATTTATATCAGAAAATACTTCTAAACAATATTATTATTATATTCCAAAATCAATTGAAAGAAATTTTCGAAATCCCGAAACTTGAGTTCTAAATTTCCATTTTTATCTATTTTAATTTGAATCTTATTTCCAATCAATATTTATAAATTTCACTACCTAACAATAAATATATTACAACCAAATATAAATTTTATAATTTATTTTTATATAGAAAATATAATAGGCAAAATTATTTAATTTACCTATATTGAAAACAAATATTGTGTCGGTCTGTCCTATTAAGTGTTTAGAAATCCCTATTGATGTCCTATGAACCAACCAGAATTTATAAATACAAAACGGAACAAAGTAACACAATATTAAAACCTTTTAGAACACTAACAAATATGCTCTCTTACATATATACGCTCAGCGACTCAACATAGGGTATTACTACCCTATTAATAAAGAGTCAGACCCCACAAAGCTAAGGTTTATCGCTAAACCAAAGCTCTGATACCAGATGTAACAACCCTCCTTTTTGTACGTTTTAAATCAACGATAAACCACACACGTCAGATTCAAACCATACAAAAGGGCGGATTGTTATTGGGGTGAGTAAGAAAAAGGAAGAAAGAAAAAACAAAATAGAATCTTACAGCGGAACAATAAGATATAATAATCAAATAAACGGTTCATGAAGCCATTTTTACAAAATATTTGATTATACTTATACAATACATATCAGAGTTACACATACCAGAAAATAATAAATAATGCAGCGGAATAATGTGATGCAGTGGAATATAATAAATTATAGTAATAAAAACCTTCGTCTTCGTCCTCCAAAGATAAAGTCTTCAAATCCTGAAATTCTCAGACTGACCCGAGCGAATTGAAAAGACAAAATACTTGAGTTAGAACTAAAAGATCTTATGTAAGTTAAATCAATGGTAAATAAATATGAGTGGAATGGCGTCAGAGATGTTTACGGGATTTGACATCTCCTATCCAGTATCTAACGTGAGCGTAGTAACTTAAGAGATGTTCGGGATTCACATCTCCTAAGGATCCGTTATACTATTTACTATGTAGTAATATTTCGCTATTATAATAATGTCTATTAATAAAATAAACTTACTTTTAAATAGCGTTAAGGAGTGACCTAATATTCCCCTTAACACATAATAGTCCTAGTAGTCCATCCAGTATCATAGTCCCTCCTGATCGGGAAGCCACCAGAGGATACACACGGGCTACGGGAGAAAACCAAACTCGTACAAGACGCGCTAGGGTTGGTGACACGATACAGCTAGGCAATGCCAGGGTAGATATACCAATTGCTATCCGGAGTGGTGGTGACGCATAGCAGCTGCTACCGCCCACCTCGAACCACACCCCTAAATCAAAAATCAAAAGTGGCCACTGAATCAATCCAAAAGACAGAGTATAGTATCGAAGGAGTGCGCCCGATCAGAGAAATGACCTCAATGGCCCGGAATCGCTCCTGTTTTAGCCACCTTATGCCAACTCATGGGAGTCGGGTCTACGTATATACCTCAAAGGAAACGCTGCCACCATCCTACTTCATTCTGGAATCTTCTTCGTGTACACGGTTGTTAAAGTGATTTTCGGAGTTAGCAGGGAGTATGACAACTTCCGATCCCGGTCTCTTTAACAAACAAACGTTATTATAACACCACGGTCATTTCAAAATAATTATACTTTTAAAACTATAATTTAATATCCATTTCAAACCCATATAAATATGATATCATTTCCGTTTTAAAACCCAAATTAATCTGATATCATTTTTATAAACCCTAATCAATATAATATCTTTTTTATTTCAAATATATCATCCTTCCCAAATCATAGCACTCCCAATATTATAACATTTCGAAACCAAGCGCTTGAAATTGTAACATTTTCAAATCATAATACTTTGAAATTCATAACTTTGAAACATAACTTCCATCACTCAAATGGTTCAAATATTACAATACTCAAATTTCTATTTACTATTTTCACAACTCAAATGGTTCAAACATAGCTTCTTTAATTTTCACAACTCAAATCCAACTCAACTCAAATTTCGATATTTTTATTTAACCAAATCCCAAATCATAAATTCCAATTCAATTTAGTTTCCAAATAAATTATCCCACATTTATATTGATTTCAAAATAGATTTGATCAACAAAATAAACCATTTCAAATTCAATATATTTCAAACTTTAAGTATTCAACAATTCAAAACTAAGTTTGGAAATTTCAATTCAACAATTCAATTTTCTATTATTTAGTTTTGAAATACTTTACACAATAAATCCATTATCATTTAAATAAAGCTCAAATTGCAAATAACTAAATATTTCCTGAAATTTATTTATACTTGAAATGTTCATTTAATTTTCCCCTAAATCAAAATCAAGTTATAAAATCATACCTTTAAAATTTCAAATTTAACAAATTTCACATCAACTTATTTGGGTTTAATTCTTAAATAAGTTCAATTCCAAATAAATTTCAAATTTATCTCCCAACCTTAATTTATTTAAACCATTATACACACTATATTAAAATATAATTGAAATACTTACCTACATTATATTTTAGTAAAATCAAACTCTATTATTAAACTTATTATTTTATTCATCAAATTTATACATAGCTTGAGTTCAAGAATTTACTATATATAAAATAATATTTATATAAAAAATTGTATTTCTTTCCAAAACCATAGAAATCAATTTCAAAACAATTTATATATATATAGACCATAGTGTCTGTATATAATTTTCTATCCCATGGTCAAGTGATACAGATATTTATCATTTCAATCCGTAATTTAAAACATAAATACGATTATATATCATTTCAAACTGCAATCCCGAATGAAATAAAATCCATAATGACTTGCAATTTATAACAATATAAAATACAACATCCATTCATCCAATATCAATCATCAAATTTTTATCACAATCATTATACAATTCAATCAATAGCATCAATGTATAACTGATAATAAATAACAGGAATCAACTGGTAGTTTATATTCAGTAATAAATTAAATAACTATTTATCCAATTAAATCCAAATAAACAGAGATGATGATTCAAAATATGCCAAACAGTCATAAATAAATTTCTAATCACATCATAAATAAATTTAAAAAAAATAAGAAATTGTGAGTGGGTTAAAACACTCACCTTTTGAATTTAAATTGAATTTAAATCCAATTTAAACTCAAAATTTGAACAGTCTCAGAATTCGTCCAAACAAGCGTCAAAATGTCCGAAATTCCAATACAAACCTAGCAGAGAAAACCACACATGAAACTAACCTCGTATGCAATAATTATGTTGATTAGAACAATATGATTTCAATTTAAAACAAATAAGGTAAAATAATATTAAAATTCTACGTCACCGTACTACACAGAGCTACAACACGAAACAGTACAAAAACCCTAACAGGATTTCTCGAACGTGAATAAGTGCAGCGGCCCAACATCATCGCGCTAGTCTACGCACGGCCATAGCCGCGCCGTCGCTATCTCGGCCAAGAAGAATGCCGACGTGCCTACCGCCATTCGCGACCGCAGCGCGACCCTCCAATGCCAAAAAGACAAGCACCCGCCATGGGTTTCGAACCCTAATCGAAATTTTACCGACAATCTAGCCATTGATTCCACCAGCAAGCACCACCGACGAACAACGCTCGGTCCCCCTACAAAACCCCTCATACGATTTGACGATCGGCTGAAATTGATCGTCGTGTTATGAACGGCTAGGAATTGATCCTCAATTTCTAGATAAACGGAGCTTCAAATCAAAAAAAAATTCCAAATCTGGGATACGCTCGTCGAGAGCTTCAGATCGATATAAAATTTGATATGTATTTGCGGAGTTTGAGTTTTTGAGGTGGAATGTTGAATTGAAATTGGATTGTGAAATATAGGGTTTGTCTGCCATTGAGTAAGAGGAGCAACAGAAGTTTTGTACGTACAGAATGAGAGATAGAAAGGCTGCTAGGGTTTATAATGAGGTATGTATATGCAAAGCTGAAAATAGAAAAGATGGACACGATTTATTTATACGTTGAACGATAAAATGGCCCGAAAGCCTGTTTCGATTCTGGAACGTAATTGGGTCAACCCATATATCAAAATAGATGTTTTAAAATATTTTAAAATCGATGGAATAGGTTTCAGGTCCAAATTCCATCGTATGAAGAAGTTATGAAAAAATCAAATTATTTCCAATTGATTTCAATTGATTTCAATTTAATTAATTTCTAGGCATTTCGAGTCCGTACGATCAAACGACACGTCTGATCGTTACGAAACTTGAAATCCTACAATAATTCACCGTTACAAATCCGATGAAACTAGTTTCGTTGAAATCCGAGCCTGTGGCCAAAATTGCTATTTTCTAATTAATTAAATAAATTAATAACTGATTAATTAAATCACATTTTCAATTTCAACTCTATAATTAACAAATTTAATCATTTTAAATTTCTCAATCATTTACACTAATTTAACCAAATTTAAATGTCAATCTAGAGTTGATTAATTTATCAATTTTAGTGTTAGCCTTAATTCCATTAACTTTAGAAATTAAAAACTTAATTTCCAATAATTCCACTTAATTTACTTTCATTCTATTATTCAATTCATTGTTGTCAAGTGGATGCATTTAACATTGGATTCATGATCTATTACCTTAATCTTCTCAGATTTCATCTTAATCTCCATTAATGTAATAATTAAATATTTAATTTCATTTATTTGCAACTAATCTAATAATTGAATTTTAATTTTCAAATAAGTTAATAAATCTTGATTTCCATTCTTTAAATCAACCAATTGTCATATTATAAATAAAATTAACATTATTTCCAATTATTTCTTTAATTTATACTAACATTGATTTTATCAAATTACCATTTATTGCGTATTATTTCATTAATTAATGTACTTTGAACTTGTTTCCTAATTTATCAATTACAATCGGTTATAATCTTACAGTCGGTTCAATTAATTGGGTTCGCGCCAAATTAGTTATTTATTAACTTGTATTAACATTATTACCTTTATTTTAGTGATTTCAGTATAAAATTACAGATTTGTTTATTTCCCTTACGAGTTAAATTTCTAAAACTTGCTAAATTGACAAAATTTAATTATCGAAAATTACAGGTCATTACAAATTACGTGTGCTCGAGGGGGGACATAGCGTCATTAATGTTAGATTTCACGTTCGAGTGAGTTTTCGAATTGTTTGTTGTGGCGGTTTATCACCATCTTAGAGCATGCCTGAGGACCATTCGCGATGTCATGCTTGTGTAAGTGACTTATGCATTATGGAATTACAAATACCAGATTTACATTCAAAAATGTGTCTTACAACCAAAATTTCCAACCAAATCAAGTCTAGATGCAAAAAAAGGAAAACAAAAGAAAAACAAGGATGTCAAAGTGCAAACACCGGCACTAATGCGGTTGATAGTCGTCTCAGAGCATACTTGAGGACCGTTTGTGATCCTATATATGTGTAAGCGACTTAACCGCGCTAGTGTGAAGTTTGCGGCTTATTCGTCATTATTTTAATCAAATGATGACAAGCGGATGTCTAGATCCTTAGCCATCCCTAGTTGATGTAGATGGTGATCGTTCTTGCTCCACCATTGTTGCTCGCCTCCTCACGTACTGTAATAGTATGTCATTTCGAATATGCCTTTCTATCTCATCCCTCAAGTACCCGCAATCATTGACACTATGGTCGCTTACTCTGGAATAAGCAGTACTTGTCTGATTTCGTCTCATTGTTGGTGGGATCCCTCCTCATTGGCCTCCGGTAGGTAACCTGCCCCCTAGTGTCTTGGTAGATTAGTTCCTAAGTCTCATTCAACTCCATATAAGAGGTGATTATCGGTTCCTTTCACGGTCACTTTGGCTCATCACAACTATCATCTGCTTTTCGTTTTCCTTTATCCTTTCCTTAATCCTTTCTGGACGGATCTCCGCTTTTGAATACATAAACTTCAACTCCCTATCCTTCCTCTGTCTCAGCATTTGCATCCTCATGTCGCAGAAACCTTTCTACCTCATGGTAAACTCTCCTAGATCCATGAGTGGATCCCTTGTCAATGAGTTCTTGAATTCTGTGCCAACAGCTATGCCATATACAGCTACCATCAGAACTATGGATGAATCGAGTCGATCCACCGATTCCACCGCTGCATTGAATCGTGCTAGAAAACTCCTCAATGATTCCCCGGTTCTTTGCTTCAATGTTGTCAAGCTCATCACATTTTTAGGTCTCGGAATGTGTACTTTGAACTACCTCATAAACTTCTCAATCAACTCAATCCATGTTCTAATGAAGCCGCTCTCCAGTTGTTTGAACCACAGTGCTGCTTTGTATGTCAAACACAATGGGTAGCATTGAGCCATGACCTCCTCCAATGCCCCCAGTACGTCCATGTGCCTCATATACCTCGACAGATGAACTGCAGGACCCGTTCCCCATCATACGTCTCCAGAGTTGGTAGCTTGAACGCTGATGGTTCCTGGCTTGTCTAATTGCGGGAATGAATGGGTTCCTGTTCACATCTTCTAGATCTCTATTCACTAATCCTCCTCTCATGGCTCGTCTGACCATCTCCGTCAATCAGTCGTTATCATCAAGTAGGGTTCCTCATCTGTTGCCTCCGATCTACCGCCTGAGTTCACAAGGGAATCCTGGGATCCGCTCTTTTGGACGAGCATCCATTCCTCTATCAATACTATGTTGCATTGTTCTTCCTGGTATCCTACCAGGGATTGGATCTATATGCTCCGAGAGCATGCCCCTAGCTAGCGCTACTCCTAATGGTCCTGCTCCATTCTGAACCCTAATTACTCCACACTCCTGACCCTTATTTCCGACGCTTCCTGCAGTTTCATTTCCTTGATTTTGCACTCCAGCTTGTCCAATCTGCTGGAGTAGGTTCTGCATCATCTCGTCTTGTCTTTTTAGCATTCCTTCCTGCGTGGAGTCCATCATCATCTCCATCTCGTCTCCGGTGATGAAGGCCGAAGTCTGATTAGCTCTTGAGGATGCTCCCTAGCTCCCTTCATGCTGACTCCTTTTTGCTCTTTGTCTCCTTGTTGATTTCTTCGTTATAGCTTCTAGATTCAAGCCATCAAGTCTTTAGATCCAAAATCCAAGCTATAGAATCCGTGAATGCTAGCCTTCTTAATGGAAGCACCAAAATGTTTGTGCCAAAATTGATCACAAACACCCAATTGCCGATGAAAGCACCCGTTCACAATCATAGATAGCAAGTATGTATAGAATATAAATATGAAGAACACTCAAAAAATCAAAAGAAAAGCAGTTGAAAGATAAGATTTATAGTGGTTTGGCATTATAGACTACGTCCACTTTGAAGAGTTGTTGTTTTATTGATGATTCTCTACTAATTTACAAGAGTACAATTGATAGTATCTGAATTATAATGGAGTTCAGCAGAGTAACGGCGTAGAAGAGCCAAAAAGATCCATTTTCTATAGGTCTTGGGTCACTATTTATAGGCATATGCAGCAAATATCTCGTCCAGATCTTGGGGGACATCTTTTCTCACGTGGATGGGCCCAAATGATCAAGTTATGGTGATTTCAACTCGATATCAGAGCGATACAAATGGAATTCGTATCGATCAAGAATTGTTCCTTTTTGGCTGAAATTGATCGGTTACATTCTTGAGGTTGTGCACAAGCTCCTGCGAAAATTTGATGGTATTTGGACTTGTAGATTGTTAGATATGATCGATGCAAGCTTGGATTTGTAGGATGCCTATCACGTTCGTATCGATCTTTGGCTCTATATTTACCATCCATAGTACCCATGCAATTCGTACTGATGATGTGGCTTAAGAATCCAGGGAAGATCCACTTTTCACGTTCGTTGACCGCTTCTTTTGTTTGACTATGCATTTCGTATCCGTCATGCAGCATTTTTCTCGTATCGATGCCAGCACGTACTCTTCGTATCGATCATTTGGTGTTGGCATCGTATCCATGCATAGAGGACGCCTTCGTATTGATCCTGTACTCTTGCTTTCGTATCGATCGGCTGCCAAGCCTTTCATATCGATCTACGTCTCATTCCTTCGTATCGATGTGTGGTTTCATATCGATGCCAAAACCCTTCGCTTCGTATCAATGACATGCTATGCTCTTCGTATCAATCAAGTGAATGATCAATATGAAGTTTGTCACGGTTGCATAGATACGAATTGGGATATTTGGGTTGATAGATACGAATGAGATAGGGATCGATACATAGTGGTAGGCGATGTTTGCTGAATACAAATTGATGTGAATCCCTAGTTGTTGATCGATCCATGGCTATGGTTCAAAGCAGCCACCTCCTTGACCCGAAGTAACCCTGCCACTAACTCAGAGCGAACATGTTGCCCACCCGAAGTAGGTTTTTTGATGGATTGAAGTAACTTGTTCCTCAATGACCCAAAGTGAACATTCCTTTGACCAGAAGTAAGCTATCTGATAACCCAAAGAAAACGTGAAGGTGATTCAGAGAAAAATCCAAGCAACTTGAAGTGACTCGATCATTGTTGAAATCGTATTTTAAACATCTTGAGTTGTTTGTTCATCAACTAGGCTATATTCTAGCTTCATGATCATGTTTATTATTTGTCAAAAACCAGCGTTGATCATTTTGCAGTCGATTGGGTTAAATCTGCATGTATGTTGCCTTGCCTAAAGGTGGGTTAACACTATTAAACTAATATTATAGGGTGTTTCAAATTATCCAGTTAATATAAATCTATAATTGAAATCATAAATTCAATTTGAAAATCATATTTTAATTCTAATTGGATATATAAATGAAACCTAAATGATTATTCACATCATATTTATTTTGTAGATAAACCCACTCACCTTTATATGATGTTTTGATAAGTTTCCGCTAGCAATGTTTGGATTTTCCTATTTTGATTAGATTTCTCTTCTTCTTCTTCTTGTTGGAACTAGGTTAGCCCATAGCAGAGTTAAAGAGAAATTTCAAAATAATTCCATTATTGGTTATCAGCCTATAAAGTCTAAAAAAAATTCTTAAATTTTAGAGAGGGAGAAGAAGAGATTTCGACCATGGCAATTTGGAAGAGTTGGAGGCATAAATCCTATAAAAAATAATTTTTTTAAAAAAAAGCAAGAGGTTTTTAAATAACATAGGAAAGGAGGTAGTCAAAGATAGAAACATATCTTTCTTTTCCTTAGTTATTTACACATCTTTTGGAATCAAATTCAAAGTCAAATTCTCCCATCATCGCCGACCAAAATAGCTTTTATATTGGGCCTTAAATCACTTCAAGCTAGATTAGATCTTCTACATTTAAATCATATTTAAACATACATCGATCGTATATAGGCAAGTGTGTGCATAACTTTTATATACGCACTATTTTTAGTACGGATCAACACAATTCATAAAATAAAATAAAAACCACAATTATTTATAACATGTAAAGTTTAATTAAATCGAGTGGTAGATGGAGGGTTCGACATTACAGCGGTATTGACTCTCTAGGTGTATATTGGTCGGTGGTTAATATCAAACAATTCGAGTATCAACATTCACCCTTTACCTTAGTTAGTGACGTGACATTTTGGTCAAATTTATCGCTTATATAGCTTTCGTAAAAAATCAATTTTTATAATTTTAAGTGTTGCCAATAGTGACAATTATTCACACTAATTATCTTCGTCAAAACTGTGTCACTTTGGACTACAGAATTTGGTTATGATCAAAATTCCAATATTGTTCGCATTTATCTCCATGGTACAAACACGATGTACTTAGTTAAGTAGTAATAATTATTATTAATCGAACTACTTTGGTCAAAGATTTTGACTTTGAGTTGACTTCATTTTAATGTGGATTAACCTTAACTGAGAAGACAAATCCGCTCTTGAATAGCGTTCACTTATAATACTTCCAATCAACTCAATTATGGTCGTTTGACGGACACTGTGCCATGATTTAAGTATAATCAAAGTCAAGCTTTTATATTGAAGATCAATAGTATTCTCAAGTCAAGAGAATTGTGTAAATTAGTCACTTCGATATTTTCTATTTGACCTTAGTTATGTTATCTAATAAAAACTGTCTAGCGAGTCATTATATGTTATCCAATAACTATCAATACATAACCATATGGTGCCCGCAACAGTTACTGGTAGTGCACCGCCTAATATTTGGAGAGTGCTAAATGCATCAATATCCAGTCTCGATGCATCTTGACTAAAAATATTTTAAACATTTTAATATTGTGATAAATCACCCATGATCACTATATGTAACAACCCTATTTTTTGTAATTACTTTAATTGTATATTTTAATTATTTTAATTTCCTAATTTAAAAACTTTATTTATTTATTTAAAATGAACAAATTTTGTTGTTTTAAATATAAATTTTGATTTTTGTGTGAATTATAATTCCAAACCTGAATAAATGGAATATTTCCAAAAAAGTAGATTTCTGGTCAAGATGGTCAAACTTTGACTTTTAAATTTAAAATTTAAAATTTAAATTTTTTTAATTTTTGAATTTTATTATGAAAATTGATTTAATTTCAAGAATATTGCTTTTCGTTTCGTTGAAATCGGATTAATATTATGAAAGTTGTGCTTTTAACAATATCGTGTATAAATTGTTTTATTTAACAAATTTGTTTATTTTAGTATACATAAATAATATTTTTGTTTGTAAAATCATGTTCTAATTTGTATAACATGATCTGTTTTGCATATATTTAATTTTTAAAACATTTTGAAAGTATAGTTATAATGTTCAAATGTTGATTGTTTATTTTAATTAATATAAGTAATATTTTTGGTTGGTATATCATGTTATAATTGTGTATATATATGTAACATTAAATGTTATGTATATATTTACAACAAGTGTTCCGCTTTTGTTTTATGTAAATTGGTTATATACTTTTTAAATTAAGTAATAAATAATGTGTAAATAGCTATTTAATTATACGTTTTATTTGTCATGTTTTATATTGTATATATATGTACAACAATTGTACCGCTTTTGTTTCATTTAAATTGGTTATATACTTTTTAAATTAAGTAATAAATAATGTGCAAATAGCTATTTAATTATACATTTTATTTGGTACGTTTTATATTGTATATATATGTACAACAATTATTCCGCTTTTGTTTCACGTAAATTGGTTATATTCTTTTTAAATTAAGTAAGAAATAGTGTGTAAATAGCGATATAATTATACGTTTTATTTGGTACGTTTTATATTGTACGTATATGTACAACAATTGTTCTGCTTTTGTTTCATTTATATTGGTTATGTACTTTTTAAGTTAAGTAATAAACAATGTGTAAATAGCTATTTAATTATACGTTTTATATTGTATATATATTTACAACAATTGTTCCGCTTTTGTTTCATGTAAATTGGTTATACACTTTTTAAATTAAGTAATAAATAATTTGTAAGTAGCTATTTAATTATACATTTTATATGGTACGTTTTATATTGTGTATATATGTACAACAATTATTATGCTTTTGTTTCGTGTAAATTGGTTATATACTTTTTAAATTAAGTAATAAATAATGTGTAAATAGCTATTTAATTATACGTTTTATTTGGTACTTTTTATATCTGTTCTTGTTTAATTATTTGGCGTTATATAAATGGTACGTTATTTTTTGAAATATACTTTAGCATATATTTTACTAAATAAATAAGAAACAAATAAATTCAAGATGCGTTACTTTGTTAATTTAGCGGGCATACGTTTCAATTTATTTATTTCCTTTATAATACGCACTCTTTTTTATTTCTTACCTTAGCTGCTAAAATCATCAGCCATGCATTTTAAAAGGAATTTAAAATCTTGCCTTACACTTCACATGCAAAAAATTTATTTCACCTTTTTTTCCACTTTCCATTTTCCTCTTTGTAATAAATAGGAATAAAATCCTACAATTCCTCTACCGTTTCAAAATTTTATTTCATGCGTTTCTTTCCACTTAATCAACGCAAGCCTATATGTTAAATTCGAAAGCCCCGTACACAATATCCCACATATCAATTTGCCTTCATCTTTTCGCGTGAGCTTTTCCATCAGTAAGTAATGGCTTCATATTTTTTTGGTTTTTTTTATTTCTTTTCTTCTTTCTTGTTTTTCCTCTTGTTTCCAGTTTTGCTTTATTAAAACTTGATATATGTGTATGTGTGTTAGCATACTTAGATTTGCTTTATTTTGATTTCAAGATTTGAATCTAGTGGTCGCATCCTCTAAAATCTGATCGTGCTTTCTTTGCACTTTTCGGTGTGGGTATCGTTATTTTTGAATCAAATCTCCAACATCGTAGAAGTGAGTAATTCACATATGACATATATGCCTATATAATTGTGAAGTGACACCAAGTGAATGTGAAGAAACTTTTATATTATGTTATACCTGCCTGTGATATCATTTATATGATGTTAAACCATGTTATTAACTTGTCACATCATCTGTTATATTCTATTCCGTTATATTATATATTTATTTCCGTTTCTCACACTACATGTTCCCTATAGAACAGAATCACTATAGGCTGAAATGATGCATACCCGAATGGTCTTTAGAATAGGGAAAAATTATTACGGGCTGAAATGATAAGCCTGGGTGATTTTTATTTATTTGAATTTGACTTGGGATTGCGGGTTTGAAATAATCAAAACTCGAAATTTTACTGATTACGGATTCAGAAGATATTTTCCGTATCACTTGATTTAGGTGTAAAATATTATCCGGACCCGTGGTTGATTTCAAAATATGATTTTTTATAAATTTCATATATTGTAAATGAAAGAAAAAAATAAAAATATGAAATTTGACTTATATTGGATTTAAAATGGTTAAGCAGTGATTTTGTAATAGGATAAATGGTATAAGTTAATAGATGGTTTGCGTTATAATGTGAAAGTTTGATTTAACTTAATAATGGGAATTTAAATAAAAATGGAATTATAAGATGAACTTGGTAATTAATATAATTGATGTACGAATTGGATAAATATAAAGTAAAAGAAAATATCAAGTTATTTGTAAAATAAAGTTAAGCAACTTATAGTGTATTTTGAATTTAGGTAATTAGTTTAAAATGTTAAATAAATGGATAGTTAAATGGAAATTTTAGAATTTAACTTAACTTGGAAATGTGAAATTTGGTTTGAAATTAAAGGTTAAGTTAAGAAATTAAAAATGGAATTTAAGTTATATAAATAAAATGGAAATTAAGTTATATTTGGAAAATGGTAATAAAAATTTAAATGTTAAGTAATTTGTTAAAATGTGAAGATTAGGAAATTGTACACTTGAATTTATTGAGTGAATTATTGAAAATTTGATTTTATTTATAGGAAATTTACTTTATAAAAATCATAAGTTAAAGGTATTTTGATGAACATTTTTGAGTGTTAAACTATGATTTTTATAATGTTTAAAGGGTTAAAATCAAAGTTTATTTGTGGTTGAAATTTCAATATTTGAAGTGTTTAACTGAATAAATGAACTCGGAAAAGGCTAAATTTTTGGGAATTGAATATTTGATTTGAAGGAATAATGACTTCACTTTTAATGGTTTAAATGAATGATATTAATTCGGAATTATAAATCATTTTGAAATTTATAACCACGGGTACATTGTTTTGTGTGTAATGTGATTTCCTTGTGATTGTTTGATGCACACCTTTGATTTTGAGAGTGTGGCTTGAGGTGAGCGGTTACTGCAGCTCTACGCTACCCTAGTCACAATAACACTGTTATTTGCATTGTTTAATTTAAATATGGATGTTTCTAGGATAGTTTTTATTACTACTTAATTGATGGATTGACTGATCCTTAAAGGATGGGCGATCCCAAGCATCCTTTAAGTTATTGTGCATTGCTATTACAGTTCACTTGAGTTGGTTTACATTGTATAAGTATGTATGTACTGACTCGAGTGTTTGTGTTTTACTTTACGCCCGGGTCAGCCTAAGGATCACAGCTTTGGATTCACCTTCTGGAGCTTGAGTTTTGCTAGAGCTTATCTGTCTATCTATTCGTCTACTTCTTCCAGTAAGTTCCCATTTGGTATCTGTCTCTGTATTGTTGTTTATGTATCCTGACTTCTATTGTATCTATTTTACTATGAGATTTTGTATATGTTTGGAGAGTATGTATATAGTAGCTTCATGAACTACTATGGTATTTTATTTCCGCTGCGAGTATTCAGATATCTCTGTGTCTGTGATTCTGCGAAAGAATTTATTTGCTCCAAATTTCTTAACAATCCACTATTTTGAAGTATTCAAGTCTGATATGTGTGGATTATTGTCGAATTGAATGGTCCAAAATAGTGGGTCGTTATATTTGGTATCAGAGCTTTGGTTTTAGGAAAAACTTAGCCTGAGGAGCAAAAACTTATTAGAGATAGGGTAGAAATACCTTAGAATGAGTGAAATCAATCTCAGAATTATTTCCTTGTGAGAGAACGTATTTTCGAAGTATAAAATGATTTTCAAATGATTTTTAAAGGATTTTCAAAGATTATATTGGTATAAATTTTCTTATTTTGAAATCAAGAGTTTCTAAACTTCATCCCTTCTGTATCCACCTTGTTAGTAATCTCTTTGGGTATGATTCTTGTCGATTAGGATTCCTTGAATTTTGGAATACAACCACTTGTTCTGAAATCCAGTCTTGTCTTCCCTATCTTTATCCTTTTGACTTTGGGCATTCCATAACTCCACTTTGGAATGACCTCTGTAAAGATCGGTGACTCCACAAATTTTTGAATGATTTGTAAAGGGGTGAAACTCCTTTACAATTGGCATTAATTCACCAGAGATTTATGTATCCTCGGTTTACGATGCTATCTACCTTCTGCTATACCTGGATTCTATCCCTGGCGATAAAATGTCGATTTGCCTTAGATTTCCGCATTGATTATATTCCAGAAGTCACGGTTGACCCGGTTAAGGTCACCCGCAATTTATTTAGGCCTATCCATCTTCTATTTGGTAATTTAATTATCTCATCTTCGTTCGAGCTTATCTTTGAATCAGAATTCTATTTGACTAGGGTTCCTCTAAATTGAATCTCTATTTTGCTTTGAAATCCATCCATGATCATCCATTGAAAATTTTTTGTTGATTGTATTTTGAAATTGTGTATACATCGAAATTGTTATTTTGATAAGGTTGACCGCATTTTCGTATAAAAGTGAAATTTTTCGATAAGGATTATATACCGTTTTAAAATGAGAGTCTGAAATTTTGAAAGGATTTGAAAATTTGAAAATTTATAAGGAATTCGATTATATAAAAGGATTTACAACTGAAGGGTTTTAAATTTGAATTTCGAGGAACTGAACTCCGGTATTTTGAAATTTGGTTTTGAGATTTCAAAAATATATAATAATAATACGATTTAAAAGTATTTTCGGATAAGAAATGTTTCAAAAGAGTTCAAATGAATTCCAATGATTTCGAAGTGATTTCAAGAAAGTTTCAAGAAAATAGAAGTCCAGAACTCACTTGTGTCGCTGGAAAATAATTTCGGTGATGAGTGCACGCATCATCGACATTGATTTTCTAGTTTCAGAATGGGGGAGAGGCCACTCTAGTAGCTTGCTATGTGAGTGATTTTGTGAAACAAATTTTTATTTCAAATTCCGAAGTATGATTTGATATTGAAAGGATATATGTATATATTTGAAATGATTTGAAATAAGCCTGGTGTTCAGTCCTCGAGATTCAGATTTGATTTAGAATGACTCTATTTATAAAATTGATTTACTGATTAGCTACTGATTCCCAACTCTTGGATTTGAAATTTGATTTCACCAACTATTTTGAAGGTTCGAACACTTCCAAATCAAGGTTAACTTTTCAAAGCTAAGAAATTTCGAAGAGTATAAATATTTGATAAAGAATATAAGTTTAGTTTTGTATGTTTAAAGTATGAAGAGAATGACTTAAGTAAATTTGAAAATTTTGTTAAATAAATAATTTGAAAAAGGAAAATTGGATTTTTCATATAGAAATTAAAGGAATAGTTATAAATTTCGAAACCATTTTGGGTATAATTGATTTTGAGAAAATATTTGGTTTTGAAAATAGATTGGAATCTAAAACCCAGTATTTATATGATGAATTTGGAAATTTGTTTGACTTGAATTATATTAGTTTGGAAACTGGGATTATTTTCTAAACCTATTATTTTGGAAACTTAGAAACTGAGATATTTAATTTGGAAGAAAATTTGGTAAAATCATATATGATTTTGAAACTGAATCGATATTGAAATGATTTGAAATTGAGAACCTTGCATTATTAAGTACTTGATCTGGGAGTTGTCGAACTTATATAAATTTGATTTGTATAAGTATGAAGTTGATTTGAGAACAATTGACTTGAAAGATACTCAATTTGGAAAGAGAAATCTTATATAATTGAAGTCTATATAAGTGTGATTTGATATACTAGTGATTTGGAAAGTATTCGATTTGAAAGTGGAATCTATATATAATGTACTTTATATAAGTATGATATTTGAAAATGATTTGAAAAGGCACTATATGATACATATTTTCGAAGTAAAGATATGGAAAGTGTCTTCTGCTTGATATTCGCTCTATGGCCAGATTGTGGATTCATTCTATTGATATTATTCTTTCTGATTTTTGATTTTCCAGATGTGATACTTGAGTGCCCCACCATGGTGTAACCCATGATTTTTTTTCGAGCACGACTGCATAGCGCAATTCACCTAGCTGAGCTGGCCTTGGGGTACGGATTGTTTCCTGGGGGATCCACGCGTAATCATTGTGCATCCTGTGAACTATATAGGTCGCATTAGTAGCAAAATCCGCCTGGCTGAGATGGCCTAGGGGTACGAATAGTTTTCCAGGGGATCCCGGCATAATCATTGTGTATCCTATAGTCTACTAGTCATCATGGCGTAACTCGCAGGGCTGAGAAAGCATACAGATATGTATTGTTTCCTAGGGCATTGTAACAACCCGCATATTTATCGATTTTATATTTAAATATTTTATTTAAATATTTTATCGTTAGTCGGATTTTAGTCCGAAAAGCTACTTTTTGCATACGGTCGAATTAGGACTCGGGACCACTCCCATTGAGTTTAAAATGCCGTTTGCGACCTTTTTGAGTATAAGCTTCGATATGTTTGGAGAAAGTTGATTTTTGCTACTTTTTACTTTGGGTTTGGTTTTTGAGCTTAGCCCTATGTTAACTTATACTCCAAAACTGAACCACTCTCCCCATTCTCCCTCACTTCTTTCTCTTTTCAGTTTTCTTAGCTTTAATGGTGGGAGAGATTGGAAATTAAAAACTCCAAAACCCTAGTTTCTCTTGCAAATCAAATTCCAAGCTCCAAACTCAAGAAGAACCCATTGGTAAGCTTCTCTCCTTCTTCTCCAACTTATTCTCTTACCAATTTCATAAATTCCTAAACCTAATTTTGGGAATGTTCTTGTTTTGAGCATAGATTCAAGCTCGTTTGGGTTTTGTTGAAGAGAGGTTGATTCTCCATTTGCTTTCAAGCTTCTTCTCGTTTGATTTTGTGAAAAGCTGAGATTTTTAATCTCACATCTAAGTCTATGAATTATCTTCGAATGTTAGGTATGAATTCCTAGCACTTATTCGTGTGCATTTGCTTTTGGTTTGGATTGAATTGGTGTATATTCCAATTTTTGGTGTTTTGAGTTCAATTCGTTAAAAATCCTAACTTCTATGTTTGAACATGTTTTTGGTGATGCATCGAGGAGCATATAGGGCCGGGTAGTCGATTGGTATAATCCCTTAGCGCCATTGCTCGAGAAAAATTGCAATTTGGTCAAGATTGAACCTCATTTGTTATAGGCAGGGAAGAGGCTGGAAATAGGTTCGGCCGACCGACCCTTCTGGTCCGGTCGACCGACCTGCTTCCAAGTGCATAAGCACTTTCTGTTTTAAGGTTCGGTCGACCGACTCAGGGAGCCCAGTCGACCGACCTGCTGCCGAGTGCACAAGCACTCCTCTGTTTAAGGCTCGGTCGACCGACTCAGGAGTCCGGTCGACCGACCTACTGTTAATTGCCAGATTAGCCTATTTTGCTAATCCGTTTGAAAATCCAACTTTAATCGATTCGTGTTGTCTCCCTTTTGTTGTTGTCATTTATTATCGACTTAGATGACCTTTTCTTTGGGAATTTTTGATATATCCACTTTGATGGATTTTATATCGATTTCTTTGAATTTTATTCACGTTTTCGAATGTGAATCTTAGTGATTGATCGTTTCTACAATCTTCTTTGTGTTTTGTCATTTTAAAAATATAAAGGTTTTCTATACTAGTAGTAAATATCAAAACTCTTTCCTCAAACGATTTCAATACTATTTTAATACCAAATTCGTTTATAAAACCGTTTTCCAGTCTATTAGTATATATAAACCTTTACCTCACTCGTATGAGAAATCTAATTAAACGACTTAGTAAAACAAGTGGTATGAAACGCTTGCGTTCACTTTGTTGGTTAATTTTTGGACTTGTTCGATTGAAACCCTTGTGACAATTTTCTAGTGGAAATCTACAGTTTGTTCGTAAATATTTAAGTTAAGCAAGTGGTTATGGGACATGAAGCTAAACTCATATATTTACTAGCTTAGTGTAATTGACACTTCTCGTTGATCACGACGATCATCTTTGTGATTTAGACTAGCAATGTGCGATGTCTCTTTGTCTGCGAGGGAGACTAAACCCCGTTTTGTGGAGTTTCGACTCAATTTGTGATGGGGTAGCAACCCATGGTCTTCGGGCCGTTTGTGGAGATTCGGCTCAATTTGTGATGGTTAGCGACCATGAAATTAGCGTTCCGTTTGTGATACACGTGTTGGTGGGCTTTATGCTCCCGTTTGTGATAGGCCTTTCCCCCCCTTTGTGATTTCTGGATTTCTTGTGTAGATTCCTAGAATTTGTGTTTCACCAATTTTTCGTGATTTCCATTGATAAGTTTTATCAATATTTGTGCATTGGTGAATTTGTGTGTCATTGACTTTAGTGATTTCTGGATTTCTTGTGTAGTCTTCTGGAATTTGTGTGTCATTGACTTTTGTGATTGACATTGATATTATCATCAATTATTATGGTACGGTGAACGAAATAAGGAGTATGACGTTTCTTTGATTCTTGTGTAGATTTGGTGACATTGATCAATCTCTTGATGATTATCAACTAAGTATATATATATATATATATATCACAGCTTGGCATTGTGATTATTATGTGTTTAGTCATATCTCTTATTCTATATCGTTTCATCTGATATTTATAGTTAGACTGATCCGTTTATTATTTTCTTATTAAATAATACTCGGGTCAGACCGAGATGATACAGGTGCTTCAGCTTGACTTCTCTCTTGGGATTGATTTCTCTGACTTTTGGGTTAACTACTTAGATTAGTAGTTATTTTGTTGTATACATTTGAGATATAGACTCCTTAATGTATACTTATTCTTTTGTGTAGTTCGTGTAACTATCCTTTTGTGATATTGTGGATCTTTTTAGACCACTACTCTGATGTACACTTTCTAGTGTAATATTCATATCTTATTCCGCCTTTGTGATATGAATAATCTGTGACTGATTTTTGTTATGCTTATTTCTATATTTGTTTTCCGAAGGATTTATATAGCCACCGTGTAGTAGCTTTGAGTTTGTGTCGGTATGTCGGATTTCCTCTTGAAATAGAATGCATGTTATATTATCTGACATATCGGTGCTCGAGCAAAGAAATTACATGGATGGTCGCTCCTCAACAGCCTTATTCTCCATGCTAGTCGACAGCATTCACCGTAATGTTCTTGGCTAGCGTGGGTATAGAGGTGGAGCGTCACAGCTTGGTATCAGAGCCAAACTTCGGAACAATATGGAATATTATAACAAGGATCATCGTCCTAAGTCCATCTTAGGAGTCGTGCTTTAGGATTTTATTCGGGTCTACATACCGTTCTATCCTATTTTCTTTTATGATTCCTTGTTTTGCCTATCAAGATTGCTTGATATTCAATTTGGTGAATAACCTTTTTCTTCCTCTTCTTTCTTTCTAAAGGAAGAGAAATGTCTAGACCTGGCCGCCCTAGAGCCGTGCCATCTAGCACTCCGCCCCAGGATGGAGTTTTTATGACTGCTCAACAGCTTCTTGATTTAGTGACGAATGCTCAAGCAGCTGGAGCTAACCCGGGACCTACTCACCCAAAGTCGGGATTTGCACGCTTGCGTAGCGATTACACTAATTTGGGTGGGGAGCCATTCAGAGGTTCCGAAACTGTTATTGAAGTACAGGCCTGGCTAAGGTCATGCGATCGAATCTTTTCTCGCATGAATCTTATTGACCTTCACCGAGTTCGGGTGGCCTCTAGTATGCTCCGAGAAAGAGCATTGGACTGGTACAAGCTTCTTATTTCTGAGATTAATGAAGTGGATCTCACCTGGGAGAAATTCCGAGAACGCTTCGAGTTAAAATTCGTACCAGAAGCAGAAATAGTGACATTGGCTCGACGATTTATAGACCTTGTTCAAGGTGAGTCATCCGTGACTGATTACGTCGCCTCCTTCGAGTCGCTTTCCAAATATGGGGTTGAATACATCAACACCCCTCTTAAGAAGAATCAGAGATTCGTCTATGGCTTAAACAAAAGTCTTAAGAAGCCATTACTTCTAAAATTAGAAGTTTCTTTTGACCAACTCGTTGATAACGCTCTTCGTCCTGAAGAGGCGGATAAGGAGAATGATGTTGAAGTGGTGGGTTCCAAACCAGACTTCAACAACAAGAAGAGGCCAAACAAATTCAAAGGCCCTTATCCCAAAAAGAAAGGGAAGCAAGCAACCTCCGTGGCAAAGACTTCTTCCTTTGGTCGTGGGGAATGCTATAATTGTGGTTCGAAGGACCATTATGCGAACAAGTGCCCAAAGTCTCTCTCTTGTCGCTACTGCAAAGTTCCCGGTCATGTTATATCTTCATGCCCCAAGCTTTAGGGAAAGAAGGAGGGAAAGCTTAATGTTGCTCAAGCCCCTGGCAACACATCTCGTGGCCAAGGTATTTCTCATTCTATTCTAGATGGAATTATTTTATTTCGTGATCATCCTATTCGAGTTCTTTTTGATACGGGTGCATCCCATTCTTTTATATCAAAAGAACTTGTTGATGCTTTTTCTTTGGATGTTTTGTGTTTAATGACTTCTTTGAGAATTGCGAATCCGGTTGGTGGATCCGCAACAATCAGTCTATTGTGTAAAGATGTCGAGATTATTTTGTGTGATTTTCCTTTCCTAGCCGATTTGCATGTCATGCGTTATTTAGGCTTTGGAATGATTTTGGGAATGGATTGGCTTAACCGTTATGAAGCTCATATCCTATGTCCTGAGCGGACTATTCATCTTCGACATCCCCAATCTGTTAAGCAGATTTCTATTAATCTTCAAGATTCAGTTTCCAGCTTGGTTGCATCTTTATATTCTTTAAATCCTCGTGATGACGATGATGATGACGAGGGTGATATTATTTCTCTTATTCACGTCGTTTGTGAATTTTTCGACATATTCGAGCCCGTTTTAGGATTACCACCTAAGCGAGCAATTGAGTTCAGAATTAATCTTATTCCTGGAGCTCAACCTATCACTCGTCCTCCTTATCGTATGTCCAATAAAGAAAACGAGGAGATGCATAAACAATTATCTGAATTGGAAACGAAGCAATTTATTCGCTCTAGTTCCTCGCCTTGGGGAGCTTCAGCTATTTTTGTGAAGAAAACCGATGGTACACTTAGGCTTTGCGTTGACTACCGCAAGCTTAATGATCTTACTATCAAAAATAAATATCCTTTACCTCGGAATGATGATCTATTCGATCAACTTAGTGGTGCTAGAGTCTTTTCACAATTGGACTTGGCTACCGGTTTTCATCAGCTTCGTATTGCAGAGGATAGCATTCCTTTGACATCGTTCCGTACTCGTTATGGATCTTATGAATGGCTTGTTATGCCATTTGGTCTAACGAATGCTCCGGCTTATTTCGTTGACTTAATGAATCGAGTTTTTAAAGACTTCCTCGATCGATTTGTTCTCATCTTTATTGATGATATTCTTGTGTATTCTAAAACCGAGGAGGAGCATGAAAAACATCTTCGGATTGTGTTGGAAACTCTTAGGAGTAATCAATTAAAGGCAAAATTTTCTAAATTCCACTTTTGGCAATCTCGCGTGAAGTTTCTCGGTCATATTATTTCCAAATCCGGAATTTCCGTGGATCCTTCAAAGATTGAAGCGATTCAAGATTGGAAGAGTCCGGAGAGTGTGATAGAGATTCGTAGTTTTCTCGGCTTGGCGGGCTATTACCGTCGTTTTATCAAAGACTTTTCTAAGACTGCCGTGCCTCTCACTAGCTTAACGAAGAAAGGTGTTAAATACATTTGGTCAGACAAATGTGAAGCTTCTTTTCAGAAATTAAAAGAACTTCTTTCTGATGCTCCTATACTTGTTATTCCCGATGGGAATCAAGATTTCATTGTTTATACCGATGCTAGTCGCATTGGTTTGGGTGCCGTTCTTATGCAAAGAGAACGTGTTATTGCTTATGCTTCTAGGCAATTAAAGCCTGCTGAAACTAGATATGCCACTCATGATTTAGAGCTCGCGGCTATTGTCTTTGCTCTTCGGATTTGGCGTCATTATCTCTTAGGAGAGAAATTTGTTCTTTACACAGATCATAAGTCTTTGAAATAATTATTTTCTCAAAAGGAACTTAATTTGCGTCAACAACGTTGGCTCAAGTTCCTTGCTCCTTATGATCTTGATATTCTTTATACGCCTGGTAAGGGTAATCGTGTCGCCGATGCTCTTAGCCGTAAACAACAAGCTGTTGTTTCTATGATGATATCTGAATGGAACGATCTCGAGATCTTATCCACTTGTGAGATTCGAGAGCGTGTTCCCGATTTATGTTCATCTCTTGCTTTATGTAGCCTTGAGGCTCATCCTTCTCTTTTAGACCGCATTCTTGAAGCTCAAGGGTTAGATCCTGAATTGGCTCTTCTTGGCCAAAATATTAGGGATAAAATTGATATTGAAGGATTGAAAGACTTTGATATCGATTCTCGTGGCGGCATTCGGAAATTTGGTAGACTTGTCGTGCCAAATATTGGTGATCTTCGTAAAGATATTTTAGAAGATTCTCATCGTTCTAAATTTACCATTCATCCCGATAGTAGTAAAATGTACACGGATATGAAGCGACTTTATTATTGGAAGGGAATGAAACTCGATATTGCTAACTTTGTTAAGTGTTGCATGACTTGCCAACTCGTTAAGGCCGAACATCAAAGGCCCGGTGGGTTATTGCAACCTTTAGAAATTTCAATTTGGAAGTGGGACCAAATTTCCATGGATTTTATAGATGGCCTTCCCCGTTCTCGTCGGGTCATGATAGCTTATGGGTGATCGTTGATAGACTTACTAAATCCGCCCATTTTATTCCCGTTCGGTCTAACCGAACCGTTCCTCTTTTGGCCAAACTCTTTATCAAAGAGATTGTTAAATTACATGGAGTTCCTACTTCTATAGTTAGTGATCGTGATCCATTGTTTACTAGTGGATTTTGGAAGAGTCTTCAAAAAGCTTTAGGAACGAAGCTTAATTTTAGCACCGCTTATCACCCCCAGTCCGATGGACAAACTGAGCGTGTGAATCAAACTCTTGAAGATCTTCTTCGTTCTTGTGTGCTTGATTTTGGTGGAGGTTGGGAAGATCATATTTCACTTGTTGAATTTTCCTATAATAATAGCTTCCAATCTAGTATTGGTATGGCACCTTTTGAGGCACTCTACGGATGGCCATGCCGATCGCCTTCTTGTTGGCTTGAGGCCGGTGAGAAGTTGGTTTTAGGTCCAGATTTTATTCGTGATTCCACAGAGAAAATTGAACTTATTCGACATAGGATGAAAGAAGCCCAGAGTAGACAAAAATCCTATGCCGATAACCGGAGAAGGAAATTAGAATTTTCTGTGGGAGATCTTGTGTTCATTCGTGTTTCACCTATGAAAGGTGTTGTACGTTTCAGTCGATCGGGAAAACTAGCGCCTCGATATATTGGGCCATTTCCTATCACCGAACGTATTGGTTCCATGGCTTATCGCCTTCTATTACCAGCTCAGTTTTCTGCTATGCATGACGTGTTTCACGTTTCTCAACTTCGGAAATGTCTTCGGGATTCCGATTCTGTTCTTGAGCCCGGTGTTGTGGAAGAGATTGAAGTTTCGCCTAATTTAACTTATGAGCAACATCCTATTCGTATCATTGCTTCGGAAGTCAAACGACTTCGAAATAAAGATGTTCCGCTTGTTAAAGTTCAATGGTCTTCAAATCCTAAGGATTGTTCTTGGGAATCTAGAGAGTACATCGAGCGAACACATCCGGACTTACTTTCTCGTGCTCTTTGAGGTGAACTTCTTATTTCAAACTTCTTTTGTGTTGAATATGCTTTTATGGTTGTTACTATATACATATATCTTCTTCTTAAATATTGCGAGGACGCAATTTCTTTAAGGAGGGGAGTCTGTAACAACCCGCATATTTATCGATTTTATATTTAAATATTTTATCGTTAGTCGGATTTTAGTCCGAAAAGCTACTTTTTGCATAAGGTCGAATTAGGACTCGGGATCACTCCCATTGAGTTTAAAATGCCGTTTGCGACCTTTTTGAGTATAAGCTTCGATATGTTTGGAGAAAGTTGATTTTTGCTACTTTTTACTTTGGGTTTGGTTTTTGGACTCAGCCCTATGTTAACTTATACTCCAAAACTGAACCACTCTCCCCATTCTCCCTCACTTCTTTCTCTTTTCAGTTTAGCTTTAATGGTGGGAGAGATTGGAAATTAAAAACTCCAAAACCCTAGTTTCTCTTGCAAATCAAATTCCAAGCTCCAAACTCAAGAAGAACCCATTGGTAAGCTTCTCTCCTTCTTCTCCAACTTATTCTCTTACCAATTTCAGAAATTCCTAAACCTAATTTTGGGAATGTTCTTGTTTTGAGCATAGATTCAAGCTCATTTGGGTTGTGTTGAAGAGAGGTTGATTCTCCATTTGCTTTCAAGCTTCTTCTCGTTTGATTTTGTGAAAAGCTGAGATTTTTAATCTCACATCTAAGTCTATGAATTATCTTCGAATGTTAGGTATGAATTCCTAACACTTATTCGTGTGCATTTGCTTTTGGTTTGGATTGAATTGGTGTATATTCCAATTTTTGGTGTTTTGAGTTAAATTCGTTAAAAATCCTAACTTCTATGTTTGAACATGTTTTTGGTGATGCATCGAGGAGCATATAGGGCCGGGTAGTCGATTGGCATAATCCCTTAGCGCCATTGCTCGAGAAAAATGCAATTTGGTCAAGATTGAACCTCATTTGTTTTAGGTAGGGAAGAGGCTGGAAACAGGTTCGGCCGACCGACCCCTCTTGTCCGGTCGACCGACCTGCTTCCAAGTGCATAAGCACTTTCTGTTTTAAGGTTCGGTCGACCGACTCAGGGAGCCCAGTCGGCCGACCTGCTGCCGAGTGCACAAGCACTCCTCTGTTTAAGGCTCGGACGACCGACTCAGGGAGTCCGGTCGACCGACCTGTTGTTAATTGCCAGATTAGCCTATTTTGCTAATCCGTTTGAAAATCCAACTTTAATCGATTCGTGTTGTCTCCCTTTTGTTGTTGTCATTTATTATCGACTTAGATGACCTTTTCTTTGGGAATTTTAGATATATCCACTTTGATGGATTTTATATCGATTTCTTTGGATTTTATTCACGTTTTCGAATGTGAATCTTAGTGATTGATCGTTTCTACAATCTTCTTTGTGTTTTGTCATTTTAAAAATATAAAGATTTTCTATACTAGTAGTAAATATCAAAACTCTTTCCTCAAACGATTTCAATACTATTTTAATACCAAATTCGTTTATAAAACCGTTTTCCAATCTATTAGTATATATAAACCTTTACCTCACTCGTATGAGAAATCTAATTAAACGACTTAGTAAAACAAGTGGTATGAAACGCTTGCGTTCACTTTGTTGGTTAATTTTTGGACTTGTTCGATTGAAACCCTTGTGACAATTTTCTAGTGGAAATCTACAGTTTGTTCGTAAATATTTAAGTTAAGAAAGTGGTTATGGGACATGAAGCTAAACTCATATATTTACTAGCTTAGTGTAATTGACACTTCTCGTTGATCATGACGATCATCTTTGTGATTTAGACTAGCAATGTGCGATGTCTCTTTGTCTGCGAGGGAGACTAAACTCCGTTTTGTGGAGTTTCGACTCAATTTGTGATGGGGTAGCAACCCATGGTCTTCGGGCCATTTGTGGAGCTTCGACTCAATTTGTGATGGTTAGCGACCATGGAATTAGCGTTCCATTTGTGATACACGTGTTGGTGGGCTTTATGCTCCCGTTTGTGACAGGCCTTTCCCCACCTTTGTGATTTCTGGATTTCTTGTGTAGATTCCTAGAATTTGTGTTTCACCAATTTTTCGTGATTTCCATTGATAAGTTTTATCAATATTTGTGCATTGGTGAATTTGTGTATCATTGACTTTAGTGATTTCTGGATTTCTTGTGTAGTCTTCTGGAATTTGTGTGTCATTGACTTTTGTGATTGACATTGATATTATCGTCAATAATTATGGTACGGTGAACGAAATAAGGAGTATGACGTTTCTTTGATTCTTGTGTAGATTTGGTGACATTGATTAATCTCTTGATGATTATCAACTAAGTGTATATATATATATATATATATATATATATATCACAGCTTGGCATTGTGATTATTATGTGTTTAGTCATATCTATTATTCTATATCGTTTCATCTGATATTTATAGTTAGACTGATCCGTTTATTATTTTCTTATTAAATAATACTCGGGTCAGACCGAGATGATACAGGTGCTTCAGCTTGACTTCTCTCTTGGGATTGATTTCTCTGACTTTTGGGTTA
This sequence comes from Allium cepa, assembly GCA_030765085.1. Lineage (NCBI taxonomy): Eukaryota > Viridiplantae > Streptophyta > Magnoliopsida > Asparagales > Amaryllidaceae > Allium > Allium cepa. The sequence continues at coordinate 751,373,072 of CM060929.1, forward strand.
ACTACTTAGATTAGTAGTTATTTTGTTGTATACATTTGAGATATAGACTCCTTAATGTATACTTATTCTTTTGTGTAGTTCGTGTAACTATCCTTTTGTGATATTGTGGATCTTTTTAGACCACTACTCTGATGTACACTTTCTAGTGTAATATTCATATCTTATTTCGCCTTTGTGATATGAATTGTCTGTGACTGATTTGTGTTATGCTTATTTCTATATTTGTTTTCCGAAGGATTTATATAGCCACCGTGTAGTAGCTTTGAGTTTGTGTCGGTATGTCGGATTTCCTCTTGAAATAGAATGCATGTTATATTATCTGACATATCGGTGCTCGCGCAAAGAAATTTTACGGATGGTCGCTCCTTAACAGCCTTATTCTCCGTGCTAGTCGACAGCATTCACCGTAATGTTCTTGGCTAGCGTGGGTATAGAGGTGGGGCGTCACAGGCATCCAGGCATAACCATTGTGCATCTGTGAACCATGGTTAGACAAAGGTTTTGGTTTGGTTGTTTTGTTTGCATTGTACTTTCCATATCTGTTTTTAAAAGTTTTTCAAGTATTTTCACTGGGTGTTGAAACAAGTCTACTAAGTACATGGAGAAATCTAGCTTTGCGCCTGATCAACGCACTGCCAGAGTCTACGGGAACAAGGATAAACTTGTTAAGACATCGAGTTATAAAAGTATTATGATAAAGTATTATATAAAGGATATCTTGATCATTTATTTTACCCTTCCAAATAATTGAAATTTATATAGCTTTAAAATAATGGTCCATCCATATCTTTCAGCCTATTTTCCTTCCTGGATATTCCTATCCACTATTTTCCCTTCTAGCTATTCCAATTCTCCACTTTGTTAAACTTACCTATAACAACAGTTATCAGGTATAATTTCAATCTTCTTGTCATCTTGTCTTAGTCCTATTTCATTCTATTGTTTTTTTGTGTTTTCCCGCACCTCGTTCCTTTTCGGGGACAAAAAGATTTGAGTGGGGGAGAGTGTAACAACCCTGTTTTTTTTGTAATTACTTTAATTATATATTTTAATTATTTTAATTTCCTAATTAAAAAAATTTATTTTATTTTGTTTAAAATGAATAAATTTTGTTATTTTAAATATAAATTTTGATTTTTCTGTGAATTATAATTCAAACCTGAATAAATGGAATATTTCCAAAGAAGTAGATTTCTGGTCAAAATGGTCAATCTTTGACTTTTAAATTTAAAATTTAAATGTTTTAATTTTTGAATTTTATCTTTAGTTATGAAAATAGATTTAATTTCAAGAATACCGCTTTTTGTTTTGTTGAAGTCGGATTAATATTGTGAAACTTGTGCTTTTTACAATATTGTGTATAAATTGTTTTATTTAACAAATTAGTAATATATATAAATTATATTTTGTTTGTAAAATCATGTTCTAATTTGTGTAACATGATGTGTTTTGCAAATATTTTATTTTTAAAATATTTTTAAAGTATAGTTATAATGTTTAAATGTTGATTGTTTATTTTAATTAATATAAGTAATATTTTTGGTTGATATATCATGTTATAATTTTGTATATATATGTAACATTACATGTTATGTATATATTTACAACAATTGTTCCGCTTTTGTTTTATGTAAATTGGTTATATACTTTTTAAATTAAGTAATAAATAATGTGTAAACAACTATTTAATTATACGTTTTATTTGGCATGTTTTATATTGTATATATATGTACAACAATTGTTCCGCTTTTGTATCATGTAAATCGGTTATACACTTTTTAAATTAAGTAATAAATAATGTGTAAATAGCTATTTAATTATATGTTTTATTTAGTACGTTTTATATTGTATATATATGTACAACAATTGTTCCACTTTTGTTTCATATAAATTGGTTATATACTTTTTAAATTAAGTAATAAATAATGTGTAAATAGCTATTTAATTATACGTTTTATTTGGTACGATTTAAATTGTATATATATGTACAACAATTGTTCCGCTTTTGTTTCATGTAAATTGGTTATATACTTTTTAAATCAAGTAATAAATAATGTGTAAATAGCTATTTAATTATACGTTTTATTTGGTACGTTTTATATTGTATATGTATGTACAATAATTGTTTCGCTTTTGTTTCATGTAAATTGGTTATATACTTTTTAAGTTAAGTAATAAATAATGTGTAAATAGCTATTTAATTATACGTTTTATTTGGTACGTTTTATATTGTATATATATGTACAACAATTGTTCCGCTTTTGTTTCATGTAAATTGGTTATATACTTTTTAAATTAAGTAATAAATAATGTGTAAATAGCTATTTAATTATACATTTTATTTAGCACGTTTTATATCCGTTCTTGTTTAATTATTTGGCGTTATATAAATGGTACGTTATTTTCTAAAATATACTTTAGCTTATATTTTACTAAATAAATAAGAAACAAATAAATTCAAGATGCGTTACTTTGTTAATTTTTATGGGCATACGTTCCAACTTATTTATTTCCTCTATAATACACACTCTTTTTGATTTCTTACCTTAGCTATTAAAATCATCGGCCGTGCATTTTAAAAGGAATTTAAAATCTTGCCTTACACTTCACGTGTAAAAAATTTATTCCACTTTTTTTCCACTTTCCATTTGCCTCTTTGTAATTAATAGGAATAAAATCCTACAATTCCACTACCGTTTCAAAATTTTATTTCTTGCGTTTATTCCCACTTAATCAACGCAAGCCTATATGTTAAATTCAAAAGCCCTGTACACAATACCCTGCATATCAATTTGCCTTCATCTTCTCGCGTGAGCTTTCCTATCAGTAAGTAATGGCTACATTTTTTTTTAAAAAATTTCTTTTCTTCTTTCTTGTTTTTCCTCTTGTTTCCAGTTTTTCTTTATTAAAACTTGATATATGCGTATGTGTGTTAGCATACTTAGATTTGCTTTATTTTGATTTCAAGATTTGAGTCTAGTTGTCGCATCCTGTAACGTCCTGCCTTTTCGTATGCTTTAAATCGACACACGTGCCAATTCAAACCATACGGAAGGGCGGATTGTTATGGGGTAAATAAGAAAAACAAGAAAGAAATAAAACAAACAGAATCTCACAGCGGAAGGATAAAATATAATAATCAAGTATACAGTTCATGAAGCTGTTTTTAAAATATTTAATTATACTTACAATAAATATCAGAGTTATACATACCATAGAATATCAATAATGCAGCGGAATATAGTAGTGTAGTGGAACAGTATAATATATATAATAATAATACTGAAATCTTCGTCTTCGTCCTCCAGAGATAAAGCCTTTGATCCTGAAATGCTCGGACTGACCCGAGCGAATTGAAAAGACAAAACACTCGAGTCATAACTAAAAGTATTATGTAAGTTAAATAAACAGAAATAAATATGAGTGCAGCAACTCAAGAGATGCTCAGGATTTACATCTCTTAAGGATCCGTTAAACTATTTACTATGTAGTATATTTCGCTATTATAATAGTGTCTAATTGTAAAATAGACTTATTTTAAAATAGCGTTAAGGCTTTACATTTTCCATCTTAACACATTTATATATTCCCATAGTCTGTACAGTACCGTAATCTCCCCCGTACTATGCGTCGTCAGAGGGCACTCCATAGGTATGGTACGAAACCAAAATCATATAAGGCGCGCTAGGGTAGGTGACACGGCACAACTAGGCAATGCCAGGGTAGATATACCAATTGCTATCCGGGATGGTGGTAATGCATAGTCGCAGCTACCGCCCACCTCGAACAAACACCCTCAAAATAAAAAAAAATAAAGGTGGCCACCGAATGAATCCAAAGTCAAAGTATAGTATCGAAGAGATGTGTCCTATAAAGGGTGCTACCCCTTTGGCCCGAGAATCGCTCCTGTTTTAGCCACCTAATGCCAACTCACGGGAGTCGGGTCCACGTTTTTACCTCAAAGGAAACGCCGCCACCATCCTACTTCATTCTATAATCTCCACCGCGTACACGGTTATTAAAGTGGTTTTCGGAGTTGGAAGAGAGTATGAAAACTTCTGATCCCGGTCTCTTCAACAACCAACCGTTATTATAACACCGCGGTGATTTCAAAATAATTTATACTTTAAAACCAGAATATAATATCCCGTCCAAAACCATATAAATGCGATATCATTTATTTTATTTTTTTAAACCCCAAATCAATACGATATCATTTTTATTTTATAAATATCCCTTCTCCAAATCATAATATTTAAAAATATATATATCTTAAACCCCATAGCTTTGAAACAAAATTTCTAATACTTAAATGGTTTAAGAATCAAACCGCTTTGCATAATAAAATAGCTTTTTAAATTTCAAAAATAAATTCCAAATATAGGTTTAAATTCCCAAACAAACCATTTCAATTTCCATATATTTCAAAGCTTTAATTATTCCACCATTTCAAAACTTATTCTTTGATAAATTCATATATATCAAATTCAATTACTATTATTTAGATTTGAAATGTTTACTTAATAAATCAAATATCATTTAAGTAAAACCTTTAAACTTCAAATAATAGGATATTCTCTCGATTTAATTAACTTGATAATATTCATTTGAATCGACTTGATATTCATTTAAGTCCTCTAAACCAAAATCAAGTTATAAAGATCATACCTTTTTAAAACCCCAAATTAATTAAAATTTCAAATAAATTTTATTCGAGGATAATTCTTAAATACCTTAATTCAAAGCAAATTCATATTTATCTTCCAACATTTATTTTATTTAAGACATTATAAACTCCATCAATAAATTTAAATAAATATTTAACCGTATTATGTCTAAATAAATTGACCTTTTATTTTTAAACTTATTTTATTCTTTAAACCGAATTTATACATAGCTTAAATTCAAGCGTTTAACTATATATAAAAATAATACTTAAAATATCAAGAATCGGTATTCATTAAACCATATTCTTTCCAAAACCATAGAAAAATCATTTCTAAAATAATTATATATATATACCGCGGTGCCGGTATAAAATTTTCTATCCTATGGTCAAGTGATACAGATATTTATTATTTCAATCCGTAATTTAAAATAAAAATTACGGTTATATATCATTTCAAACCGCAATCCCGAATGAAATAAAAATGCAAAATAACTTGCAGTTTATAACAATATAAGTACATCATCCATTCATCCAATATCAACCATCAACCATTTATAACAGTCATCATCCAAATTCAAACAATGCATCAATATATAACAGGTGATAGTAACAGGTATGAACTATCGGTTTATATTCAAAAATAAATTATAACTGTTTAACTGGTAGTTTATATGCAATAAAATAAATAACAATTTAACTGGCAGTTAATATGCAATAATGAATTAAATAATAAGTTAATTTAATAAATGCAAATTTACTGAGACAATGATGAAATATATGCCAAACCGCTATAAATAAATTTCAAATCACATCATAAATGAATTTAACAAACATAAGAAATCTTAGAAGTTGTGAGTGAGTTAAAACATTCACCTTTTGAAATTAAATTGAATATAAATCCAGTTTAAACCCAAAATTTTGACCATCTCAGAATTCTTCCAAACTAGCGTCATCAAGTCCGAAATTTAAATACGATCCTAACAAAAGAAACTGTGCGTCAATCGGATATCATATGCGAGAGATATATCGATAAATGCGTTTGAATTCAAAAATAAAAGAATAAAAAGAAAGAACACTTTACTTGCATTGCCACATCACATGTTTCTTCCCAGAATAACTCACGCGACCCCTGTAGCATGTTCGAAACCGAAACTGTAGCTCCCCCTTTGACTAACACGTTAACCGTTGATCTCTCCCTCTACGCGCCGCCATAAACTATGGCGCCTTCACCTTCGAGCACCCCATCGCCGGCCGCACCTCCCCTAGCCGTCGCGTCCTCCATTAAGGTTGCGCCGCCGTTAGGGTTTTGCAACCATAGATTTGACGATGATCTAACCGTTGAATCGACAAGCTAACCACCTAGATGCGATCCCCTTGGCCCCCTCTTCAAAACCCAGAAACGGTTTTCCGATCCGACGAAGTTCATCGTCGAGCGATGAATGGACGAAACTTCTTCAATTTTTTTTTTGATCAAATGATGAACCAGAATGAAAAACGAACACCACCAATGAATTACCCTAGTCGAGAGCTTCAACATATATTTTTTCCAGAATTTTCTGAGGACTTTGAAATTTATGCTTTGGATTTGATTTGCAATTGGATATGGAAATATAAAACTTTGTCTGCCATTGAGGAGGAGTAGGAATAGAATGAATTTACGTACAGGTAAATGAGAATTAGGGAGGCTAGGGTTTATAGCAGGATATTTATAGAGAAAGTTGAAATAGAATGAATGGATCAGGTTGAATACGCGCTAACGACAAAGTGGCCCAAAAAGCCCGTTCTCACCCCGGAACGAAATTTGGTAAACCCATATATCAAAATACGTGTTTTAAATATTCTGAACACGATGGAAAAATTTTCACGTCCGAATTCCATCGTTGAAGAAGTTATGCTAAAATCATTATTTTCAAATTGATTTCAATCGATTTCAATTAATTTGATTTCAATGCGTTTCGAGTCCGTACGATCAAACGATAAGTCCGATCGATACGAAACTTGAAATCCTATAATAATTCACCATTACGGATCCGATTAAACTGGTTACGTCGAAATCCGAGTCAGTGGCCAAAATGGCTATTTTTATATTAATTAAATAAATTAAAAATAAATTAATTAAATCACTTTTTAAACTTCAACTCTATAATTAACAAATTTCGTTAAATTTAACTTTCTTAATCATTTCCAAAAATTTAAATAAGTCTAGATGTAAATTAAAAGTTGATAAATTTATCAATTGCAGTGTTATATATTTTCTTTCCATTTATTTTGCAATAAATTCAATTATTGAATTTTATACTTCAATTAAATTAATAAATCTTGCTTTCTATACTTTAAATCAACCAATAGTCATATTGTTCGGTCGATTATTATCAAAAGGATGCAATTTATATTGGTTTGTAGTTATTGCATTCATATTCTCAAATTTCCTCTAAATTTTCATTAACGTAGTTTTTAATTACGTTTTATTCCAATGGATTTAAAACTAATCCAATAGATGAAACAAATGGGTAAACAATTAGTGATAATCACCAATTTTCCTAATTCGGTCTCATTCTTATAAATTTCATCTCATAACATTTTTTTGCTTCATTCCCCTTTCTATTCATATAAGGTTTCACCCATAAAATTTACATTTACTTATTTCACAACTTTTACTTTTATATTTTTTTGTTCAATGTTTATTTCAAAATCTTCATTTATTACTCCCAAATATTCGTTTCATTTATAATTGTCATGTCGGTTTCTTTTTTTTATTGCATTATATATTTATTCATTCCTTCATTATTACATAACCTCATTTATTATCCTTCATTTATTTATAGTAATTATGCTTAATCCTATTTCGTAGCCTCCCAATTGTTTACTTAAGTTTCTAACCATTTATTTATAATACTTCCCATCCTATTATATTCTATTAGAAGCAATTTCCATTATACTTAAGTTTATAATACAAGAACAACTAATTGTTATCTATTAAAGAATTCCATCAAATACCTCATTTGAATTTATTTCTCAATTCACCAATTACATCCTAAAATATAAATTTATGTTTCTATTAAATTTACATTCCCCCTTCCGTTACTATATAATAATCACTAAGTAACGTTTATTATCAACAACAACATTGAAATTACTTAACATTTAAATGAACTTTATTTCCAATAAATTCATTGACCAATTAATTAGGTAATTTATAATAGTTGATATCCTACCCTTAAATTTATTTCCAAATAACATACTACCTAATTGCATTCACTTATGTTCTATCCAAACATACATTTAGATTTTACTTCCATTAATTAATTCAATATTTACATCCATTTATTAACAATTTACTTCCATTTATACAGTTGCAATTCATTTTAGTTATTATTTCATTGATACTATTTCCAATTTTATTTCTTTCAGTATTAATTACACAACCCTTTTAATTAACAAATTATAATGTTTTCCCCTATTTCTATTTACACTCCATTATAACCTAAACAGTCATTTCAATCAATTTGAATTGCATTAAATTGATTATTCATCAACTGCCATTTACATTACTACCTTAATTCACATACAGTTTCAATTTATCAATATATTATTTCATAGGTAAATTAAATTCTTGTCTTTAATTACTTATTTTAAATTTTATATCCAAGTGCAGCAATTAACACTATTTCTTTGTTAGGATTTCACTTTAATTTTCAACAATTAGGTTTAATAACCATTTCTACAATTCATTCTTAATATTTATTTCAATATACATTATACTAATTTTATTCCATTCTAACTTAATTTCGAAAATCTAATTAAATTAACCAATTTTATTTATTAAAATTTACGGGTCGTTACACATCCTCTAAAATCTGATCGTTCTTTCTTTGCGCTTTTCGGTGTGGGTATCGTTATTTTTGAATCAAATCTCCAACGTTGTAGAGGTGAGTAATTCACACATGACATATATGCCTATATAATTGTGAAGTGTAACAACCCAAAATTTTTAACAAATATTTTATTCATTTTTTATTTGAAAACCTTGGGGTTTTATTATTCAAAATTTGAAATTTTAAATTGATTATAAATCATTGCCCAAAATTTAAATAAATATAGGAAATTTCTACAATTTTGATTTTTGGTTTAAGTTTAACTCTAATTGAAATTTCAAATTGGAAATTTGAACTTCAAATCTTCTATATAACACACACACACACACACACACACATATATATATATATATGTACAATATTAATTTCGCGGTTGTTTTACTTATATTGGTTATATACTTTTTAAAGTAAGTAATAAATATTAGGAAAAAAAGAAATAAATTATACGTTCTTTTGTACGTGTATACATCAGTTTCTTAGTTAAATGAAATAAATCAAATGAATATAAACAAATCAAATTTTAAATTCAGTGATAAATAGTGTATAAATAAGCTTTTTAATTACACGTTTTAATTTGGTACGTTTATATCCGTTTTGGTTAATTTAGTTGGCGTTATAAATGGTGCATTATTTGATGAAATGTTCTTTAGCGTTTATTTACTATAAATAAGAAACGTACAAATTTAAATTTACGTTACTTTATTAATTATTTGAGCGTACATTTCAATTAAAATTTTGCATCTATTCCAAGCTCATTAATTTCCTACCTCGGCTAACAAAAATCATTCATCAACCGTTCCTTTTCTAGAGGAAAGAAATTTAAAATCTTTCCCAAAATTTGCGTGCCTTGATTCATCTCCTATTCACTTCCGTTGCCTCCTTATATTTAGTAGCAATGAATGCATTTATTCCTCTCTTGCCGTTTCAAACAAATTTTGCCTAAAAATTTCGCATGCCATAACTTACGCTTTCCCACTGTATCATTATTTCTTGCGTTATAATCAACGCATTTTCACCTGATAGTTTCAGTCTTCTCTCTCGTGTGTATAGCATCAGGTATGGCCGCACTTTCTTTTATTTTTTTTTTCTTTTTCTTCTTTGTGTTTCACTTTTTTTCATCTGCTCGACCCAATACGCAGCCACTCCACCACCTTCACGTCCCGCCTACATCCACTTCTCCACCACCACTCCAGTACGATCTTCTTTTCCCCTTGAATGCACATGTTTAGCCGTGAAACTTGAGCAGTTCATCACCACCTCATATCCCTTAGGATCACAACCGAGCCACCATAGGTTAGGACCAGACCATAAAACCATTTCGGTTCATCCTTGCACCACTCATGCTCGATGAAAAGCACAGCCCACTAGGCGAACATGTATAGGCCGTACCGTGCACTGCCGAGCATCTTTGATGCATTTGGACCAAACACTTGAACCAAGAATTTTTTTTACTTTTGCATTCTTTAGCACAGTCTATATATTCAGTATCCCACTGCCTTGCCTTGCATGAATGCGTGCGTTTCAGATTTAATATGATCATGGCTGAGCCATAGGGGTTGGGGGGCGAGTTGTGTGGTGAAGTGGTCGCGCAAATTTTGTCAACTCTCCTCTTATTTAAATCTCGTTCCAGTTTTGATTTATTTAAAGAATTGATATGTTCGTATTTAAAATTAGCGTGATTATTTTTATTCGTTTTGTTTCAGGATCTAAATCGGATTGTCTCATCTTCTAATATTTGATCGTGCCTTTTGTACGTTCTTGGTATGGATATCGTTGTTTTGAATAGAATCTTCAGCTTCATAGAGGTGAGTATTCACACCCGACAAACATACTTGTAGATCTATAAATTAATAACAAGTGAAATTGTAGAATGATTATATTTTATTTTACTTGCCTATGATATAAATTTATGATGTTAAAACCCTGTTATACAAAATTTTGCATCACCCGTTATAGTATATGCTGTTAGCCATTATAATGTTTATTCATTACTATTATCACTGCAAGTTCCCTGTAGAATAGAATTATTATGGGCTGAAATGATAGGCCTGAATGATATTTATTTATTTAACTTGGGATTTCGGGTTTGAAATGATAGAACCTGGGTTTTCTTTGTAAATTACGGATTGAAATGATATATTATCCGTATCACTTGACCTAGGCTAGAGAATATTATACAGACCCGTGGTAATTATATATTTTCTGGAAATATTAAACAGTTTAAATTAGTATATTATAATATTTTGCTTAAAATTGGATTAAAAATGATTTTTATAAGTATAGTGATTTTATACACGTTAAATATGTAAATGAATGAATGGTTAAGTTAGAATTTGAAGCATAAAATTTATTTTATAAACATTGATTTTGTAAAACAAAATGGAATTCAAGTTAAGAAATAAATATGATAAATTGGTATAAATTTGAATATAAAGTGAATTAACAACGGGTTAAATTTTCTATGCATTAAATGGTTAAATAAGTGAATACTTAAAAATGGAAGTTGAAGTATAACTTAATTTAGAAATGTGAAGTTGGTTTAGAATAAAGGTAAGTTAAGAAATAAATTGGAAATTAAGTTATTTTTGAATGATAATTAAACTTAATTGTTAAGTAAAATTTTATAGAAATTTGGGCACTTTATTTTTTTTAAGTAAAGCCTAGAGAAATTGATATTTATTTGCGAAATTTACTTTATAAAAATCATAAATTTTTGAGTAATTTAAATGACTATTTCAAAGTGGAAATTATGTTTTATAAGTTAAATTGGTTTAAATTAAGGTTTAATTATTTTTGAATTTATATTGATGTCTGAAATTAAATTTACGTAAATCTGTTGTAAGGGATATTACCGCACTTCGCAAGTGCTTTAGTTGATGCAAATGAACTAAGGCTAAACCTTTGGATTTATATTGGATTTTTTAAGAATAGTAATTTCACTTTTAAATAGTTTAAAATGAAGTATTTGATTGAAATATAAAGTATTTTGGAATTTTATAACCACAGGTAATAATAACGTTGGTTGTCAAAGAGACCGGGATCGGATATGGGCATACTCTCTGTCGATACCGAAAACCACTTTGACAACCGTGTACGCGTTGGATATTCCAGAATGAAGTAGGATGGTGGTAACGTTCTGTTGAGGTATGTACGTGGACCCGACTCCCGTGAGTTGGCATAAGGTGGCTAAAACATGAGCGATTGACGGACTAATGAGGTAGCACCTTTGATCGGACGCACTTCTTCGTATGCCATTCTATTACTTTGTGATTGTTTGGGCACACCATTGATTTCGGGAGTGTTGTTCGAGATGGGCCATAGTAGCAGCTACGCGTTACCACTGGTCCGGATGCGTAATTGGTACATCTACCCTAGCATTGCCTAGTTGTGTCGTGTCTCCTACCATAGCGAGCCTTATACGATTTTGGTTTTGTACCATACCCATGAGTGCCCTCTGACGACACCCAGTACGGGGGAGATTACGGTACTGTATAAACTATGGAAATATATTATGTGTTAAGGGCTATATGGGTAACCCCTTAACGCTATTTAAAAGTAAGTTTATTTTACTATAGACGCTATTATAATAGTGAAATATTACTACATAGTAAATAGTTTAACGGATCCTTAGAGGATGGGCGGTCCCAAGCATCCTTTAAGTTACTAGCCTTTATATTACAGTTCACTTGAATTAGCTTACAATGTATAATTATGTATGTCCTGACTCGAGTGTTTGTGTTTATTTCTTACGCTCGGGTCAGCCTGAGTACCAGTTCGGACTTCATTTCCTGGAGCTAGGACCTCTGAAGATCACCTTTTCGAGCTGTTGTCTATTTCCTATTCAGTCTTTTATCTTAACCTATGTAATGGAGACAAATAAATTTGGGATATTCTGCGGTTGATTCAAATTATATTTGGTTTTAAGACTATGTAATTTATACTTATTTTGAGACTATGTGATAGTGGCTTCATGAACCACTAAGTTATTTTTGATTCCGCTGCGAGTATTCTGATTTTTGTGTCTGTGATTCTGTGATTTGATTTCATTTGCTCCAAATTTTATTACAATCTATTGCTTTGAACTATTCAAGTTTGACATGTCTTGATTTATTGTCGAATTTGAATGGTGCAAAAAAGCGGGTCGTTGCAGTTGGTATCAGAGCTTTGGTTTTTAGGCAAACCATAGCCTGAGGAGCAAAACTCATTAGAGATAGGGTAGAAATACCCTAGAATGAGTGAAGTCAGTCTTAGAATCCTTTCCTTACGAGAGAATGTATTTTAAAGTATAAAATGATTTTTAAATGGATTTCAAAGAAGTATTTTGATATAAAAACTTTACCTTATCTAATCTATCTTGGTCTCTATTTGTCACTCTGTCCTTAAATTCATTCTTGATTTCTCAGGATGAATCGGGAAAATGCCAAAGGTAGGGGACGTGGTGCAGCCCCAGCTCCTGCACCTGCTTCCCCAGTTAGGTTCTCTAAGCTTTGTAAGGAATATACCGTGCTCGGTGGCACCAAGTTCACAGGTTCTGAGAGCATAATTGAAGCTCAGCAGTGGTTGAGAGATTTGGAGAGAATTTTCTCCGGTCTTCAGATCACGAATGCCCAGCGGCGCCAACTGGTAGCTTGGCAATTAAAAGGAGCCGCTTTGGATTGGTGGTGGTCGGTTACTGCTCACACCGCAGAGGCTGACATCACCTGGGAGCAATTTAGGTATCTTCTTCAGTTGTCCAAGTTTGGTTCGGTTTCTCCTTTTTTTTGAAATCTGTCTTATATCTCTTATCGTGCTTTGGGGATGCTTTTCTTACGAAATGGATGCCCGAAGCAGGCAAGTCTCAGCCGTATCGGGACTTCATGGATTTGAAGCAAGGCGATATGTCATTTACTGAATATGAAAGGAAATTCAATGAGCTATCGCAATATGGCCTTAATCTGATAGACGCTCCTCTGAGGAAAAATGAGAAGTTTATTGATGGTGCACGCCCCGAGTACTACGATCGCCTTATTACCCACGTCCATGGTACATTCACCAATCTGATGGACATGGCTATTAGATATGAGAACCCCACCTCTAGGAACCCTCCAGCTGCCCAGTCTGCCCTATCTCAGTCTTCTGGTAGTTCTACGAAAAGGAAGGCCAATTTCTACCATCATAAGAAGAACTAGAACAACACCCCAGGTTTAGGATCGTCTTCGTCATCTCAGAGGCAGCATGTGGACCTATCTGCCATTACTTGCCATAGATGCCACCAGAAGGGACACTATGCTAATAGCTGTCCTACCTTGGTTGCTGCTATTCTACCTCCCGCTCAGTTGGCTTGGCGAGACCTTTGCCACATTTGCCTTCAGCCGGGACATTTCAAGAGAGACTGCCCTACTCAGAAGAAGGGCAAGGCATCGGGGATTTTCGCTGTCACTTCTGCATCCTCCCCAGCTCCATAGCCTGCACCCTCTCCTGCTCCTAGTGATTCTCAAGGTACACTTCAGGGATCTTTTACCTTATTTTATTTTCCTGTACGTGTTCTCTTCGATACCGGAGCTTCCCATAGTTTTATCTCAGTAGATCTTTGTAATAAATTTGAGAATCTTCTTTCTCCTGAGTTTTCTTCTGTTCCTCTATGCGTTTCAAACCCTATCGGTGGTCCTGCGAACCTTAGTAAGGTTTGTAGGAATGTGAAACACTTCCATGATAGTTATCGATTCACTGGTGATTTTTATATCTTGGGTTTTGACGCTTTCGATCTACTACTTGGAGGTGATTGGTTAGATAGGCATGATGTCCATATCTCTTGTAGTTCTTGAATTGTTGCCCTCTAGGATGATTTTGGTAATTCATTGGAGATCCAGTGTAGTTTGCCCCAGGATTCCGCTGGTAGCTTCATTTATTCTCTCAATACTTTCCCTGATGATATCAATTCAACTCCTGTAGTCAAACTATTCCCCGACATATTTGGTGAAGTCACATCTCTACCCCCGAAGCGGGAAATTGATTTCCGGATTGACCTTATTCCGGGAGCATGACCTGTAGTTCTTCCACCCAGAAGAATGGCACCCCGGGAGAAGATCGAAATAAGGAAACAAATTAAAGACTTGTCCTCTAAAGGTCTGATCAGACCTAGCTTTTCAGAATGGGGAGCAGCCATGGTTTTCGTCACCAAGTGGATGGTTCTCTCTGGATATGTGTTGATTATAGAGAGCTGAACAAGCTCACTATGAAAAACAGATATCCTATGCCCCGCATCAATGATATGTTCGATCAGCTCTATGGAGCGACTGTTTTCTCTTAGTTTGATCTAGCCACAGGTTTCCACCAGCTTAAAGTTGCTGAGGAGAGCATTCCCAAAACTGCTTTCCGTACTAAGAATGGTTTCTTTGAATGGCTAGTTATGCCTTTTGGTCTGACCAACGCTCCTGCCTTCTTTGTTGATTTGATGAATCGTGTCTTTCGTGACGTGCTCAATAAATTTATTCTAGTCTTTATTGATGATATTCTTGTGTTCTCTAAGACTGAGGAAAAGCATAAATCCCACTTGATCTTTGTGTTGGGGACCCTTAGAGTCACCAGTTAAAGGCTAAATTCTCTAAATGCCATTTCTGGAAAGAGGAGGTCCGATTTCTCGGACATAT
This sequence comes from Allium cepa, assembly GCA_030765085.1. NCBI lineage: Eukaryota > Viridiplantae > Streptophyta > Magnoliopsida > Asparagales > Amaryllidaceae > Allium > Allium cepa. The sequence continues at coordinate 751,388,245 of CM060929.1, forward strand.
TGTTTCTAGGGATGGAGTTTCTGTTGATCCAATCAAGATCGTTGCGATCAATGTAAGTCTTTCCCTTCTTCCTTTTCTAAATTTCTCACTTTATCTTTCTAGGGTTCTTATTTCTCCCTATTCTGTTACAGGATTGGGAAACTCCTAAGACTCCAACTGATATTCGCAGTTTTCTGGGCCTTACCGGTTACTATCGGAGGTTTATTGAGAACTTTTCTCGGATTTCTGCACCGCTCACTTGTCTAACTTGGAAGAATGCTAAGTTTATTTGGAGCGATAAGTGTAAAGCGACATTTCAAAAGTTAAAGAATAAGCTTACTTCCACACCAGTGCTTACCATTCCGAATGGGAATGAGAGATTACCGATGCTTATCGCTAGGGTTTGGGAGCAGTATTGATGCAAGACGGGAGGGTGATTGCCTATGCTAGTTGTCAGTTGAAGACCTATGAAGCTAATTATGCTGATCACGATTTAGAATTGCTGGCTGTTGTCTTTGCTTTGAAGCTTTGGAGACATCATCTCTTGGGTGCTAAGTTTGACCTCTTTACCGATCATCAGTCTTTGAAATATATCTTCACACAGAAGGATTTGAATCAGAGACAAGTCCGGTGGCTTGAGTTTCTTGCTTCTTACGATCTTGACATTAACTATACTCCGGGAAAAGCAAATGTTGTGGCGGATGCTTTGAGCAGGAAGAAGTCCTTGTTGTGTCGGCTTGTTGTTTCTTCTCCTCTTGTGGATCGTATCATGGCTAAGCAGGATGAGGATGAGATGTTAAGGCGTATGAAGGGAAGTGTCTGTAGCAGAGTTGGTGGTAGTAGTTCTGATGGTAGTGGAACTCAGAATGATGATAGAGGGATTTTGAGGATCAATAATAGGATTTGTGTCCCGAATGTTGATGGTTTGAGGCAGGAGTTACTCTGAGAACATCATCAATCCAGATTTTCCATTCGCCCTGGTGTAGCGAAGATGTACCAGGATTTGAAAAAGCTCTATTGGTGGAAGGGTATGAAGCGCGACGTCTCTATCTTTGTTAGTAGGTGTGCGACTTGTCAGCAAGTCAAGGCGGATCATCAGAAGACCCCGGGTTTTTTGCAGCCTCTTGAAATTCCCGACTGGAAGTGGAAGCAAGTTTCTATGGATTTCATCGATGGGTTGCCGAGATCTAGGAGAGGAAATGAGAGCATCTGGGTTATTGTGGATAGACTGACCAAGTCCGTGCACTTTATTCCGGTAAAGTCTACCCATACGGCTTCGAGCTTATCTGAGATTTATATGAGGGAGATTGTTCGCCTCCATGGCGTTCCCCTTAGCATTGTTTGCGATCGAGACCCTATCTTTACTAGTCGGTTTTGGAAAGCTTTCCAAGAATCCTTGGGTACTCGTCTGAATCTGAGCACGACTTATCACGTGCAGACTGACGGTCAAACGGAAAGGGTCAATCAGATTCTAGAAGATCTTCTTCGTGCTTGTATTTTGGATTATGGAGGGTCTTGAGAAGATCATCTCCATCTTGTGGAATTCACCTATAACAGTAGTTATTAGGTATAATTCCAATCCTCGGTTCTTATCTTATCTAAATCCTTTATCTGTTTCATTCTATCTTTTGTTCAGGCTAGTCTTGAGATGTCTCCATTTGCTGCTCTTTACGGGCGACCGTGTAGGTCTCCATCTTGATGGATTGAATTCGGTAATCGCTTGGTCCTTGGTCCTGAGATGATTTAGAAGCTTCGGAGAAGGTCGAGGAGATTAAGAGGAGGTTAAGGATTGCCCGGGATAGCTGATCGTCGTAGAAGAGGTTTGGAGTTTGCTGGCGGTGATTTGGTTTTTCATAAGGTCTCTCCCTTAAGAAATGTGGTTCGTTTTGGGCATAGAGGGAAGCTTGCTCCTAGGTTCATCGGTCCATTCTGCATCTTGGAAAGGATTGGGTCTCTTGCTTATCGTCTGAATTTGCCTGAGAAATTCACTGGAGTACATAATGTATTCCATGTATCGCACCTTCGTCGCTATTTGCATGATCCATCTCTTATTATCCAGTCTTCTGCTCTTGATAGTTTGGATATCGAGCCTAATCTGACTATTGAGAGGAAGCCACTTCGTATCATCGATCGAGGTACAAAACAGCTAAGAAGGAAATTTGTCCGCCTGGTCAAAGTGCAGTGGAGCACTGATTAATGGGATTGCACCTGGGGGACGGAGGAGAGCATACGTGCTTCGAATCCAGAATTATTTTCTTCAGGTACTTTGCTCTATTATCCTATCTTCCTTTGTTTTTCCCTTCTTTTGTTCCTTTTCGAGGATGAAAAGTTTTGAGTGGGGGAAAGTGTAACAGTCCAAAAATTTTAACAAGTATTTTATTCATTTTTTTATTTGAAAACCTCGGCGTTTTATTATTTAAAAGTTGAAATTTTAAATTGATTATGAATCATTGCCCAAAATTTTAATAAATATAGGCAATTTCTGTAATTTTGATTTTTGGTTTAAGTTTAACTCTAATTGAAATTTTAAATTCAAAATTTTAACTTCAAATCTTTTATATAACATATATATATGTACAATATTTATTTCGCGGTTGTTTTACTTATATTAGTTATATACTTTTTAAAGTAAGTAATAAATATTGGGGAAAAAAGAAATAAATTTTATGTTCTTTTATACGTGTATACATCAGTTTCTTAGTTAAATGAAATAAATCAAATGAATGTAAACAAATCAAATTTTAAATTCAGTGATAAATAGTTTATAAATAAGCTATTTAACTACACAATTTAATTTGGTACGTTTATATCCATTTTGCTTAATTTAATTGGCGTTATAAATGGAGCGTTATTTGATGAAATGTTCTTTAGCATTTATTTACTATAAATAAGAAATGTATAAATTTAAATTTATGTTACTTTATTAATTATATGAGCGTACGTTTCGATTAGAATTTTTCATCTATTCCACGCTTATTAATTTCATACCTCAGCTAATAACAATCATTCATCAACCGTTCCTTTTCTAAAGGAAAGAAATTTAAAATCTTGCCCAAAATTTGCGTGTCTTGATTCATCTCCTATTCACTTCTGTTGCCTCCTTATATTTAGTATGAATGAATGCATTTATTCCTCTCTTGTCGTTTTAAAAAAAATTGCCTAAAAATTTCGCATGCCATAACTTACACTTTCCCACTGTATCATTATTTCCTGCGTTATAATCAATGCATTTTCCCCTGATAAATACTCAAGAACGTCACCAAATTTTCATTTGCATTTCATTTGGTTTCAGTCTTCTCTCTCGTGTGTATAGCATCAGGTATGGCCGCACTTTCTTTTATTTTTTTATTTCTTTTCTTCTTCGTGTTTCACTTTTGTTCATCTGCTCGACCCAATACGCAGTCACTCCACCACCTTCACGTCCCGCCTACATCCACTTCTCCGCCACCACTCCAGTACGATATTCTTTTCCCCTTGATGCACCTGTTTAGCTGAGAAACTTGAGTAGTTCATCACCACCTCATATCCCTTAGGATCACAACCGAGCCACCTTAAGTTAGGACCAGATCATAAAACCATTTCGGTTCATCCTTGCACGACTCCTGCTCGATGAAAAGCACAGCCCACTAGGCGAACATGCACAGGCCGTATCGTGCACTGCCGAGCATCTTTGATGCATTTGGACCAAACACTTGAACCAATAATTTTTCGCCACCTTTGCATTCTTAAGCACAGTCTATATATTCAGTATCCCACTACCTTGCCTTGCATGAATGCGTGCGTTTCAGATTTAAATTGATCACGGCCGAGCCATAGGGGTTGGGGGGCGAGTTGTGTGGTGAAGTGGTCGAGCAAATTTTGTCAACTATCCTCTTATTTAAATCTCATTCCAGTTTTGATTTTTTTAAAGAATTGATATGTTCGTATTTAAAATTCGCGTAATTAGTTTTATTCGTTTTGTTTCAAGATCTGAATCGGATTTTCTCATCTTCCAATATTTGATCATGCCTTCTTTACGTTCCCGGTGTGGATATTGTTGTTTTGAATAGAATCTTCAGCTTTGTAGAAATGAGCATTCACACCCGACAAACATACTTGTAGATCTGTAAATTAATAACAAGTGAAATTGTAGAATGATTATATTTTATTTTACTTGCCTGTGATATAAATTTATGATGTTAAAACCCTGTTATAAAAAAAATTTACATCACCCGTTATAGTATATGCTGTTATATTTATGCTATTATAATGTTTATTCATTACTGTTATCACTGCAAGTTCCTTGTAGAATAGAATTATTATGGGATGAAATGATAGGCATGAACGATATTTATTTATTTATTTAACTTGGGATTTCGAGTTTGAAATGATAGAACCTGGGTTTTCGTTGTAAATTACGGATTGAAATGATATATTATCTGTATCACTTGACCTAGGTTAGAGAATATTATACAGACCCGTGGTTATTATATATTTTCTGGAAATATTAAACAGTTTAAATTATTATATTTTAATATTTTGTTTAAAATTGGATTAAAAATGATTTTTATAAGTATAGTGATTTTATACAAGTTAAATATGTAAATGAATGAATGGTTAAGTTAGAAATTGAAGCATAAAATTTATTTTGTAAACTTTGATTTTGTAAAACAAAACGAAATTCAAGTTAAGAAATAAATACGATAAATTGGTATAAATTTGAATATAAAGTGAATAAATAAAGTGTTAAGTTTTCTATGAATTAAATGGTTTAAAAAGTGAATACTTAAAGATGGAAGTTGAAGTGTAACTTAATTTAGAAATGTGAAGTTGGTTTAGAATAAAGGCAAGTTAAGAAATAAACTGGCAATTAATTTATTTTTGAATGATAATTAAACTTAATTGTTAAGTAAAATTTTATAGAAATTTTTGCACTTAATTTTTTTAAGTAAAGCCTAGAGAAGTTGATATTTATTTGCGAAATTTACTTTATAAAAATCATAAATTGTTGATTAATTTAAGTGACTATTTCAAAGTGGAAATTATGTTTTATAAGTTAAATTGGTTTAAATTAAGGTTTAATTATTTCTGAAATTATATTAAAGTCTGAAATTAAATTTACTTAAATTTGTTGTAAGGGATATTACCGCATTTCACAAGTGCTGTAGTTGATGCAAATGAACTAAGGCTAAACCTTTGGATTTATATTAGATTTTCTAAGAATAGTAATTTCACTTTTAAATAGTTTAAAATGAAGTATTTGATTGAAATATAATCTATTTTGGAATTTTATAACCATGGATAATAATAACGTTGGTTGTTAAAGAGACCAGGATCGGATATGGGCATACTCTCTGTCGATACCGAAAACCACTTTGACAACCGTGTACGCGGTGGAGATTCCAGAATCAAGTAGGATGGTGGTAACGTTCTGTTGAGGTATGTACGTGGACCCGACTCCCGTGAATTGGCATAAGGTGGCTAAAACAGGAGTGATTGACGGACTAATGAGGTAGCACCTTTGATCGGACGCACTTCTTCGTATGTCATTCTATTACTTTGTGATTGTTTGGTGCGCACCTTTGATTTTGGGAGTGTTGTTCAAGGTGGGCGGTAGTAGCAGCTGCGTGTTACCACCAGTCCGGATGCGTAATTGGTATATCTACCCTGGCATTGCCTAGTTGTGCCGTGTCACGTACCATAGCAAGCCTTATACGATTTTGGTTTTGTATCATACCTATGGAGTGCCCTTTGACGACGCCCAGTACGGAGGAGATTACGGTACTGTATAGACTATGAGAACATATTATGTGTTAAGGGCTATATGGGTAACCCCTTAACGCTATTTAAAAGTAAGTTTATTTTACTATAGACACTATTATAACAGCGAAATATTACTACATAGTAAATAGTTTAATGGATCCTTAGAGGATGGGCGGTCCCAAGAATCCTTTAAGTTACTTGCCTTTATATTACAGTTCACTTGAATTAGCTTACACTGTATAAGCATGTATGTCCTGACTCGAGTGTTTGTGTTTATTTCTTTTGCTCGGGTCAGCCTGATTATCATTTCGGACTTCATTTCCTGGAGCTAGGACCTTTGAAGATCACCTTTTCGAGCTGCTGTCTATTTCCTATTTAGTCTTTTATCTTAACCTATGTAATGGAGACAAATAAATTTGGGATTTTATGTGGTTGATTCAAACTATATTTTGTTTTAACACTATGTAATTTATACTTATTTTGAGACTATGTGATAGTGGCTTCATGAACCACTAAGTTATTTGATTCCGCTGCGAGTATTCTGATTTCTGTGTCTGTGATTCTGTGATTTGATTTCATTTGCCCCAAATTTTATTACAATCTATTGCTTTGAACTATTCAAGTTTGATATGTCTTAATTTATTGTTGAATTTGAGTGGTGCAAAATAGAGGGTCGTTACATGAAGTGGCACCAAGTGAATGTGTAGAAGCTTTTATATTATGCTATACCTGCCCGTGATATTATTTATATGATGTTAAACCCTGTTATTAACTTGTCACGTCATCTGTTATATTCTATTCTGCTATATTGTTTATTTATTTCTGTTTCTCACACTGCAAGTTCCTTGTAGAATGGAATCACTATGGGTTGAAATGATACATACCCGAACGGACTTTAGACTAGGGAAAAATTATTATGGGTTGAAATGATAAGCCTGGTTGATTTTTATTTATTTGTATTTGACTTGGGATTGCGGGTTTGAAATAATCAAAACCCGAAAATTTTACTGATTACGGATTCAAAAGTTATTTTCCGTATCACTTGATTTAGGTGTAAAATATTATCCGGACCCGTGGTTGATTTCAAAATATGATTTCTTATAAATTTCATGTATTGTAAATGAAAGAAAAAAATAAAAATACGAAATTTGACTTATATTGGATTTAAAATGGTTAAGCAGTGATTTTCTAACAGGATAAATGTTATAAGTTAAAAGATGGCTTGAGTTGTAGTGTGAAAGTTCGATTTAACTTAATAATGGGAATTTAAGTAAAAATGGAATTATAAGATGAACTTGGTAATTAATATAATTGATGTATGAATTGGATAAATATAAAGTAAAAGAAAATATCAAGTTATTTGTAAAATAAAGTTAAGTAACTTATAGTGTATTTTGAATTTAGGTAATTAGTTTAAAATGTTAAATAAATGGATAGTTAAATGGAAATTTTGGAATTTAACTTAACTTGGAAATGTGAAATTTGGTTTGAAATTAAAGGTTAAGTTAAGAAATTAAAAATGGAATTTAAGTTATATAAGTAAAATGGAAATTAAGTTATATTTGGAAAATCGTAATAAAAATTTAAGTGTTAAGTAATTTGTTAAAATGTGAAGATTAGGAAATTACACACTTGAATTTATTAAGTGAATTATTGAAAATTTGATTTTATTTGTAGGAATACTTACTTTATAAAAATCATAAGTTAAAGGTATTTTGATGAACATTTCTGAGTGTTAAAATATGATTTTTATAATGTTTAAAGGGTTAAAATCAATGTTTGTTTGTGGTTGAAATTTCAATATTTGAAGTGTTTAACTGAATAAATGAACTCAGAAAATGCTAAATTTTTGGAAATTGAATATTTTATTTGAAGGGATAATGACTTCACTTTTAATGGTTTAAATGAATGATTTAAATTCGAAATTATAAATCATTTTGAAATTTATAACCACGGGTACACTGTTTTGTGTGTAATGTGATAACCTTGTGATTGTTTGATACATACCTTTGATTTTAAGAGTGTGGCAAGAGGTGAGCGGTTACTGCAGCTCTACGCTACCCTAGTCACAATAACACTGTTATTTGCATTGTTTAATTTAAATATGGATATTTCAAGCACAGTGTTTATACTTAATTGATGGATTGACTGATCCTTAAAGGATGGGCGATCCCAAGCATCCTTTAAGTTATTGTGCATTGCTATTACAGTTCACTTGAGTTGGTTTACATTGTATAAGTATGTATGTACTGACTCGAGTGTTTGTGTTTTACTTTACGCCCGGGTCAGCCTAAGGATCACAGCTTTGGATTCACCTTCTGGAGCTTGAGTTTTGCTAGAGCTTATCTGTCTATCTATTCGTCTACTTCTTCCAGTTTGTTCCTATTCGGTATCTGTCTCTGTATTGTTGTTTATGTATCTTGACTTCTATTGTATCTATTTTACTATGAGATTTTGTATATGTTTTGAGAGTATGTATATAGTAGCTTCATGAACTACTATGGTATTTGATTTCCGCTGCGAGTATTCTAATATCTCTGTGTCTGTGATTCTATGAATGATGTTATTTGCTCCAAATTTCTTAACAATCCACTGTTTTGAAGTATTCAAGTCTGACATGTGTCGATTATTTTCAAATTGAATGGTCCAAAATAGTGGGTCGTTACACTATACATTGTAACTAATATCACAAAACATACCATTTATGAATTTTTAATTACATATATGTTTAACTAAATAAATTAATTAGCATAACACGTTATATCAAGTTTATAATAGAAAGAAAACATCTTTTATTTTGAACAAGATTGGTTATCGAGTTAGATTTATGTAACAAATAAATTTACCCTTTGGGCATACCCCAAACTCCAACACTACTTGTCTACCGTGTATTTAGATTTGATTTTCTCTTTTATTTTTATTTTTAATTTGATTTCTATTTTATGATTATAGATTTGATTTTTAATGGAAGAAGAAAAAGAGAGTTAGGTTTACCGACGGCCATGGATAAAGAGAAGCGGAGAGTGAGGTAAATTAGGGTAAGAAACCTTTCTTATTTCGACACGAACCCTAAATTCCACCTCGACACTTGGGCACTGATCTGTTTTGCCTCGAAACGCATGCTATGGTAGACGATCAATATTTCCTTCATTAGGTGTATGTTTTGGCATTTTATATATGAATTAGAGTTAGAAAAACCTACTTGGTGCTATGGAAAATGTAACGGCCCATTTTTCCGTACCCTTTGAATTGACGATAAATCACACATGTCCACCCCAAATTGCACGAATAAGCGAATCATTAAGAGTAGAAAGAAAATAAAGACAGAACAAAATCTCACATGTATGGAATAACATATATTATTTCAATAATAATCTTTACAGCAGAAAATTATAAAATACAATATCAGAGTCTAATCTAGATTCAGCCGGGACAGTTATAACACCGGAACTTACAAATACTGGCAAACAACAAAACAAATGAAATGGATGTAGCGGATAATAGAATACATGCATACGATGATGAAGATCGCCCGCTCTCGTCTGGAAACTCCAGCTATCTTCAACAAACCTGAATCTACTCGGACCTGACCTAAGTATTAAAAATACCAGGATCAGGCTTGATAAACCAACGTGAGATACTGAAAATCTAAAATGACTATGTTATCAAAACCTAAAAAGTAGGGTGTCTCATAAGACCATGCCCACACATAAATACAGACGGGTTTTAAACTTATGATAACCAAAACACTTTATACCAAAATAAACTTGATATTATTTTTAATGACATTCTTTTGAAAACACTTTTCAAATAAACGTATTCAAATAAGGTATCAATACCCAGACTAAGTCTAAGGTAGTATATCAGGACTAGTTCAGTGGAATATATCGAACAGAATATATGATCCCAAAAGAGGGAGCTGAAATGTTTGCAAGTCATTACAGCTATTTTGGGACTACAATAAAAACGGTAAATCTCGTATTGGGATTGGATTTCCAATATGATAGGAAACTAGTGGAAAGATCGATCTTTATACACGGTTTATGTCCAAGACTCAAACGTCGTTATACAACAACACAAATGGCTGAACAAGGAATACAATCTACGATTAACATCCAAGGACTCGGACATCGCACTTCCCTGCCATGAGGCCTAGACGTATCTGGTACCTAGGGCTCAGAACATCTGATAACCCAAATCACTGTAATGGCCCGATATTTTCGACCATTTGCATCCACAGCTCACTACCAAACCAAATGCAAGAACCCCCTATCATGCCACACCCTCCAAGTGCATATGCAGACATACATGTCGGACTTGAATTTCACAAAATATTAGATTGTTAATTTAAAATTTGGCAAAACTCCACATATACAGTAGATAGATCAATCACAGAATCACAGACACAGAGTAATATAATAATAATACAGCGGAATAGATAAATAGTAGTTCATGAAGCTACTATATAAACATCAGAGTTAGAAATAAAATACGACATAATATCTCAAATACGGTGATGTCTCCAGTGCGAATAGATGACTTCTATCAACCAATAAACTGGAGAGCTGAAAGCTGAATCGATAGTTGGATCTCCAAACGAAGCTCCAAACTCCAAAGGTGAGTCTCAAATGCTGTATCACTCAGTCTGACCTGAGCATAAAGAAAAACACAAAACACTCGAGTCAGGATTTACATTCTTATATCAATAAATCCAACTCAAATGAAATATCAACTGAAATACAAGTAACTCAAAGGATGTTTGGGATACCTATCCTCTAAGGATCCGTGGAACTATCTACAATATAGAAATATATACTATAACATCGTGGTCATTTCAAATTAATTTATGCTTCCAAATCAAAATATCATTTTCATTTCACATATATCTATTTTCCAAAATAGTATATATATATATATATATTAAATAATTTATAAAGTAAAGTATTTATAATTTCTTTAAACTTCACAAATCGCTTAAAATCAACTCGACTTTCCCATTCATATTAAATTCAATCTCAATTTATCAATTTCCAAATAATTCAATTTCTGACTAAAATCCAAATTTTATCGATTTTGAATACAGATTTGAACCATAAAATAAACCATTTAAATTTCAATGTAATTCAAAGTCAATATATTTCGAAGCTTTAAATATTTAACATTTCATAGACTAAATAATTGCATTTATCTCCCAATTTGACTTCACTATTATTTGGTTTTGCAATATTCACTTAATAAATTCAGTATCATTTAAGTAACCTTAAATCACATTTTACTGAATATTTATTTTAATTTATTTAAACGTGGAACATTCATGAAATCACTTAAATCAAAAATCCAGTTATAAAATCATATCTTTGAATTTCAAATAAGTAGTTTCAAATCGATTTAATTAAGTAAATTTCATAATTGAATACAATTTCAAATACATTCAAAATTATCTTCCCAACCTTAACTTATTCAAATTATTACAAAAATCTATTTTGAAATATAAATTTAAATGAATACTTAAACATATAATATGCATTAAAGCAATCTTAATTAAATCAAATATTATTATTAAGTCTGTATATAAAATTACCATTTATGTATAATATTTTAAGAATCAATATTTATTAAAACCATATATTTCTTTCCGAAACCATAGAAATTATTTTTATAATATTTATATATTGACCACCGGTGTCTGTATGTAATTTCCTATCTTATGGTCAAATGATATGGATATTTATCATTTCAATCCATAATTTAAATATATAAGGGTAGATATCATTTCAACCCGCAATCCCAAATTCAAATCAAATGAAAATCGCTTGGGTCTATAATTTCAATCCATAACGATTTTCTCCTATTCTAAAGTCCATTCGGGTATGTATCATTTCAACCCATAGTGAATTCTATACTAATAGAGAACTTGCAAAGTGATAACAGGTTTAATTTAACATATAATGTCAACCGTTTTTCTATCTCCAGAAAAACGCATCATGAATTAAGAAAGAAAGGGATAGAAGAAGAAAAGATAAGAAAGAAGAAACTCAACAACATCAGATACTCACAGCGGAATGAATGAAATATAATATATCACATAAAATATTACATAGTATCATATTACATCAAGGTACACAACTTATTCAACACATATTAGACAGTTATAAACATCTGTCTAACTATACAACTCAAGATATTACAAGATACAGATATCACACAAACACAGTGGAACCATAATATATCTACACGCGGAAGCCTCCTGCTCCAAAACTCCTCTAGAATTCGTCAAGCTAACCTGAATCCCTCGACTACTCATACATAATATGAGTACCCAAGAGTTTAATAAAACAGAAAATAAACACTGGGGTCAGACAGGGGTCTGGTGTGAGTAAACGGGTGAAAATTTCTTAACTTTAGAAAATCCTTTGAAAAGAAAAGGTATCACGTAAGATTTCCCACACATAAACATGGAAAAGTTTTTACCTTACGCTAACCAAAATATTTGATAGGAAATCCAGTGATATTATAATAGTGTCTAGGGTTTTCAAGTAAATAAGAAATATCCGAAATTGATACATCTATTAAATTCCAGCTACTAGCCACAAAAGTGGGTAATACAAACAAAACCGTAGGGTCTCGTAGGAAGAATGGGTTTCCATCAATGGCAGGCTACCGGTGTACCGCCCGTCACAGTACGTGGCCTAGATCACTATACCGAGGATTACTCCCAATCCCCTGCAACACAAAGCCGAGACCACCCCTTACTGGACAGTCCCGAGTAAGATCATCCAGTGGTTGACGCGACCAACCACCCACTAAGCCGAAAAAAGGGACATCTAGACAGGGATGACCTCACCCTGAAATGGGTGCTACCCACCTAGCCTTGTTGCACCTCCTCTGTTTTAGCCATTCTCGGTTGATGAGGCTTGAGGCTGCGACTACCTTTATAGAACACATCTACCTTAGAATGCTCATCGTCCACCTGACGATGTTCTGAAAGCATTCAATCCGTACAGGACCGTTCCGGATTCGAACGAAACCGAAGGCACTATCTCGCTGCACTCATTTTGGAATCACCCTCAGGGTCAACGACCATAGCCCTTGCACTGTGAGTCATCATCTCGAACCTGAAAGTACTATCTCCGTCAAACTCATCACGGCATCACCCTCAGAGTTATACTGATGAATAGTTCTTACACTTTGAGTCTTCACTAAGATCCACTTGGATTCATGACCTAACGTTTAATTTGGATCGATGTAATTTTCGGATTATCCAAATATGGAAACCCGATCCCGGTCTCACCGAATCCAAACGCCATTTTAATGTCCAAGTTGTTTAAGGGTTTTAAACAATTAACTTATATTTAGGATGATATAAACAGATAGATGAATCACATTATCACAATAGATAATTCATATCAACCATTCATCTCACAAAGCAGCATATCACATATCATAGATATCCAAATCATCCAGTATCAACAAATCACCCAATATCAATCATCCAATATAAATCAATCATCCAATATCAATCAATCATTTTATAAGCAGGTTTGATTAACTCTTAATCAATTGGATTACCTTAATCCTTCTATCCTTTAATCATTTGGGTTATCTTAATCCTGCTTCATTAAATTATTACAAATTAATAAATTAATCATCTCTTAATGATCTTCCCTAATTAATCTTCCTTGATTAATCATCCTTTAATTACATTCAAGTAATTATCCTTAACCATATACAGTAATTAACCTTTAATTACTATCATTAGTTACAATAATTAATGATCCTACATTTGTTTCCATTAATTAATTAACTATGATTAATTGCATTAATCCTCAATTAATTACAATTAATCATACTTTAATTAATCACTTTTATTAATTAACCTTGATTAACTTTATTAATTATATTAACTAATGATCCTTATTAATTAATAATCCCTTTAATTAATTAAATAATTAACTTGTAATTAACCATCTTATTAATTAGTCTTAATTAATCATAAATAGTAATTAACAACTTGTAATTACTTATCTTAATTAATTAACTTCTTAATTAATTATATTAACCCTTTGCTTGATTAATCTAATTAATTAATCTTTAATTACTTCATTAAGTAATCAATTAATTAATAATCCTTAATTAATTACTTTATTAATTAACTACAATTTTAATTAATTACCCTTAGTAATTAATCTTAAATTAATCTCATTCATTAATTAATTAATCACATTAATTAATTAACTAAAATTAACTAAGTAATTAACCCTTAATTACTTACATAAGTAATTATCTTCTAATTACTTCCATTAGGTGATTACTCTCTTAATTAATTACTTAACAAGTAATTAATTCCATCATTAAATAATCCTTAATTCTTTAATTAATTAATTACTCCATAATTAATTAACTTCAAAATAATTATATTAATTAATTCTTAAATAAATAACAACAAGTGATTATCCCTTAATCACTTCACTTAATTACTTCCATAAGTAATTTCCATTCTTAATTACATCCAGAAATTCACCATTAATTACTTCATTAAGTAATTACACTTAATTAATTCATAATTAAGTGATTATTTAAAATTAAACAAACAATTAACTAATTATTTAAAATTAATTAAATAATTAGTTAACTTCTTATATTTAAAAACCCTTAAATAATTAAGAAAAACATTAATCTTAATTAAACTTTTACTTATTAACAAATCATATTTGTTAGGTACTTTTAAGTTCACAACAAAAAAAATTACCCTTATTTATCTTCATAAGTTAATTATTTGAATTAAATCAAATTTCAATAGCTTAAAACAAACTATTTTATGAGTTTACAAATTTATATCTTTAACTTTATTTGAAAATAAAACATTTAGAAATCAATTTGAAATTTAAAACAATTTAATCATCAAATTTAAACTTATTCGTTTTTATATAATTTGAAAACTTTGTTTTTAAAACATTACTTAAAAATTTATTTAAAAAATTTGATTTAATACTTAAGTTCAAAATACTCCTTTAAATTAAAATTCAAAATTTAATTAAATTAATTACTTTCAAAAGAAATTATCTTAACAATTTAAATTTTGAAAATAAATTCAATTAATACTTTTTTAAAGTCTGATTAACTTTATTTCAAAACAACAAGTTTTAAATTTTGTTTTCTTTTATAAAACTTAAGCTTGATTTTATTTATTTCAACACAAGTTAATTTGCAACTTTATCATTATACAGAACCAAACCAAACAAAACTCGAGTCGAACGCTACACCATCACAAGCCTGCCCTGAGACTTAACCCAGCTCCCCCCACTTTGAGTCGATCACGAGGGAAAACGCGAGCTCCACATCGAGACAACACATCTTCTCTAACTCCATTCAACACCTGATGCCCACCGTGCACGGTGCATGTGCACAGAACCTCCGGCCACCAACGTTCGTCACCATGTCCATCAACAAGTCGACTACAACCCCACCATACCATTCGATGACCCAGAATTGAAAATCCAAGCTCAAATCGAAATTTAGAATTTCGATCGAAACTAGAAACCCATTACCTCCAGTAAACTCCCACTAGCCGTCGACTTCCACACCGATGAACTTCGCCGACGCCCACATCAAATCGTCATGACCTCCAGCTCAACATTCCACCATCGTGATTGTTTGCGTAAAAAATGGCCGCAAACACCCAAAGTCGTATGAGTTGGTTGATTTTATGTTGTGTTTAGTGATTTGGGTGATTTATGCAAATATGTAAAAAGCAAGGACTAAAATGTAAAAGACACACAGATTTATAGTGGTTCGGCAAGAACGTGCCTACGTCCACTTTATATGTTATTCTCCTTTTTTCTTCAGATTACAAGTACAAAGCTTTGATTACAAGTATCTAAAGTTGTTTGAGAGTTCCTTCCAGGCTTGAGCTCTCAAACTTGTCTCTAAAAATTCTCCTCCATTGTTGTACCCCTGCCCCTCTATTTATAGAGTGAGGCTGGGGGCAGGGGTCTTGGAGTTTATAGCTACTGGTGGGCCTGGGCTGATGCAATCTGGACTGGCAATTCTGGTTCGGCGAAGCTTGGTTCGGTTTGGAATGGGTGGTGTTGGACCTGTGATGGAGTGGATTCGGTGATGGCCTTGTTGTTGGGTTGGTTCGGCATGGGTTGTCCTACTCCTGGTTCGGCAGTAGGGAGGAATGCTGGTTCGGTTTGTTGGTTCGGTGGTGGAAAGGAGGCCGGTCCGATGGTGGCTTGGACCGGTGGCCGAATACGTGGGGACCGAATGGAAGGAGCCGAATGGAAGGAGCCGAATGGAGGCTTTGCCGAATGGAAGGGGCCGAATGGAGGCTTTGCCGAATGAGCCTTCACAAATGCCGAACGCCGAATGAGCCTTAGTATCTGAGAACGCCGGATGACTCTGGTGATGATTACTGAATGGATCCTTCAACCTTTAATGCCGGATTGATTTTTATTCTTGAACTTTGAGTGAAATCCCCGCTTGCTTGCTTCTTCCTGGTTCCGGTCGTGGTGGAAATGCATACAATCTTGATATTCCAGTTTTGTCCAAAAAATGGGATAACACTTTGCCCCCCAAAATATGCCTTGCGGTAGGAAGGCGTGTTTTGTAATGCCATGAGCTGGATGTTCATATCCTGTCATCAACCTGCAAAGAACTTGATATTTTATATAGCCCCAAATGACGACCGTTCGGGATCGAGCTATTTGGGATGAAGCGCGGCCGTTCATGGTCAAGCGCCTAACTTCAAATGACGATCATTCGTGATCAAGTCACTTGCGGTGAAGTGCGACCGTGCGCGGTCAAGCGCATAAATCCGTGCGTCGATCGTTCGGGATCGCGTCATCTGCAGTGAAATGTGACCGTTCAAGGTCAAGCGCTTTACTTCAAATGACGATCGTTCGGGATCGAGTCATTCGCGGTAAAGTGCGACAGTGCGCGGTCGAGTGGGGACCGTTCAAGGTCAAGCGCTTAACTTCAAATGACGATCGTTCGTGATCGAGTCATTCGAGGTAAAGTGCGACAGTGTGCGGTCAAGTGGCGGTCCTCAAATGACGACCGTTCGCGATCAAGCCATTTGAGGTAAGGTGTAACAGTCAGTGATCAGGTGGCGGACCTCAAATGACGACCGTTCGCGATCGAGTCATTTGAGGTAAGGTGAGTTGTGCCGTTCGAGGCGAGTTGTGCCGTTCGAGGCGAGTTGTGATCGTTCGCGATCGGGTGCCGTTCGAGGCGAGTTGTGACTGTTCGAAGTCGGGTGCCGTTCGAGGCGAGTTGTGACTGTTCGAAGTCGGGTGCCGTTCGAGGCGAATGAGTGTGCCCGGGGGGGACTTAATATTATCAGTGTTGGAGTCATTGTTTGGGGGAACTTTTCGAATCAAAGACTTCGGCAGTTCGTTGCCATGCAATAGGTGCTCGTGGACCGTTCGCGCGTGGACCGTTCGCGATCCAACGGGCATACAAGTAAATAACTTTTCCATGGAATTGTAAATGTTAAAGCAATAGTACCTTACAGCAGAAATGTCCAAACAGGAAGGATTCAAATGTTCAAATCGAAACAAAAGCAAAGCAAGGATGTCAAAGTGTAAGTTCCCACCCCGAAGCAGTCAATGATCATTCAGAGCATGCCTGGAGATCGTTCGCGATCTCGTACATGTGTAAATGATTTAATTGCTTTAGTGGAAGCTTACGACTTGTTCATCGTTATTTTAATCAAGCAATCAATGGATAATCAAATGGTGCCCTGATCCAGGGTCACCTCTAGCTGATGTAGAGGGTGGTCGCTCTGGCTCCACCGCTGGAGTTCGCCTCCTCACATACTGGAGGAGCATACCGTTCCTGATAAGCCCTTCCACCTCGTCCTTCAAATGCCTACAATCATTAGTGTTATGACCATTCAATTCATGAAATACACAAAACTTATCTGATTTTCTTTCGTCAGAGGTTGGATCCCTTCGCATTGGTCTACGATACGGAACCTGCCCCTTGGTATTCTGATAAATCCGTTCCAAACTCTCATTCAGCTCTGAATAGGTGGTGAATCGTGGCTCTCTTCGTAGCCACTTCGCCCTGTCATCATTATCCTCAGCCTTTCTTTTTCCTTTGCTAGTCTCCGCACCCTTTCCAGGTAGGTTTCCGTTCTTGATTGTGTAAACGTCATCTTCTTCCTCTCTTTCTGCACTAGCATCTTCCAAACGCAGAAACTTTTCAGCCTCATGATAGAACTCTCCCAGATTCATAGGCGGGTCCTTGGTTAATGAATTCTTGAACTCTGTATTACCAGCTATTCCAGATACAGCCGCCATCATGACCATAGATGGATCTGGTCGATCCACTGATGCTGCCGCCGCATTAAATCGCGTTAGAAAGCTCCTCAAAGTCTCTCCAGTTTTCTGTTTCAAGGTTGCCAAAGTCATCACATTCTTGGGTCGCGCAATATGAACCCTGAATTGCCTCATGAATCTCTCAGTTAAATCTGCCCATGTTCCTATGGAGCCGCTCTCCAGTTGCCTAAACCATAACGCTGCAATGTCCGTCAAATACAGTGGAAAGCACCGGGCCATAACCTCCTCTGATGCCCCCAGCACTTCCATATGTCTCATATACTTCGTTAGATGGACCGTGGGGTCCGTTTTCCCGTTGTACATGTCCAATGATGGTAGCTTGAATTCTGGTGGGTTCCTAGCCATCCTAATCGCAGAAGAAAAAGGACTCCTGTTTACATCTTCCAAGTCTCTGTTTACTAAACCGCCTCTCATAGCTCTTCTAACCATCTCTGCTAATCTGTCATTGTCTCCAAGCTGTAGTTCTCGTTCACTGCCTTCGACCTGCCCCCCAAGTCCGCGGGAGTTTCCATGTGTATGCCTCCCTGGCTGAACGTTCATTCCTCTATTGCTACCAGGTGGCTCGGATGCCCCCATCTCACTTCCCGGGGTTGGATCAACATGCTCTGCGTGAGTGCCCCCTAGCTCTGGTGCTGCGCCAGATGGTCCTGCTCCGTTCTGAACTCCAGTTGCCCCTTGGATTTGTGCTCCAATTTGCCCAATTTGTTGAAGTAAGTTCTGGATCATCTCTTCTCGTCTTCTCATCATGACTTCCATCTCATCCCTAGTGATGAAGATCGACGCTTGATTCCCTCCTGAGGAAGCCTCTTGACTTCCTTGGTGTTCACTTCTCTCTGGCCTTTGCCTTTTACTTGTTTGTCTCGTCATAACTCTTAGATCTGAACTCTTAGATTTTCAAATTCAACTCCTATCCGATGTAGCGGGAGTTGGTTCTTCTCAGTGAAAGCACCAAAATGTTTGCGTAAAAAATGGCCGCAAACACCCAAAGTCGTATGAGTTGGTTGATTTTATGTTGTGTTTAGTGATTTGGGTGATTTATGCAAATATGTAAAAAGCAAGGACTAAAATGTAAAAGACACACAGATTTATAGTGGTTCGGCAAGAACGTGCCTACGTCCACTTTATATGTTATTCTCCTTTTTTCTTCAGATTACAAGTACAAAGCTTTGATTACAAGTATCTAAAGTTGTTTGAGAGTTCCTTCCAGGCTTGAGCTCTCAAACTTGTCTCTAAAAATTCTCCTCCATTGTTGTACCCCTGCCCCTCTATTTATAGAGTGAGGCTGGGGGCAGGGGTCTTGGAGTTTATAGCTACTGGTGGGCCTGGGCTGATGCAATCTGGACTGGCAATTCTGGTTCGGCGAAGCTTGGTTCGGTTTGGAATGGGTGGTGTTGGACCTGTGATGGAGTGGATTCGGTGATGGCCTTGTTGTTGGGTTGGTTCGGCATGGGTTGTCCTACTCCTGGTTCGGCAGTAGGGAGGAATGCTGGTTCGGTTTGTTGGTTCGGTGGTGGAAAGGAGGCCGGTCCGATGGTGGCTTGGACCGGTGGCCGAATACGTGGGGACCGAATGGAAGGAGCCGAATGGAAGGAGCCGAATGGAGGCTTTGCCGAATGGAAGGGGCCGAATGGAGGCTTTGCCGAATGAGCCTTCACAAATGCCGAACGCCGAATGAGCCTTAGTATCTGAGAACGCCGGATGACTCTGGTGATGATTACTGAATGGATCCTTCAACCTTTAATGCCGGATTGATTTTTATTCTTGAACTTTGAGTGAAATCCCCGCTTGCTTGCTTCTTCCTGGTTCCGGTCGTGGTGGAAATGCATACAATCTTGATATTCCAGTTTTGTCCAAAAAATGGGATAACAGTGATCGCGTATGGTCCACTACACATGTCGCAAATGCATCGACAGCCAAGCCGAGCCAAAATCAAGCTTAAACCCCAGATTGATCGAATCCAAACACCGCGGCCATAGGAAAAATTCAACAGCATTTTTCCCATCATCCACATCACAAAAGCAAGCTTCGACCACGAATTCAACTCCAACCATCGAGTTGATCGTCGGTAATTCACCAAATTGCCGAAACTGTTCATCCCCAAATTTCCAATTGAATATCGATTTAAATTTTTTGAAATGCATATCAAAATTCAAGATTTTCCATCATGATTACATGCATGTAATTCAAATTAGAATTTAAGGCAGTTGATTTTTAATAAAAAATTTAGTTTCTCTGTTAATCCTCTATTTATAATTATCTGTTGCATTTAAAATCATGAAACTGTTTTTGTGATCTTCATTATACATTCTCAAACAATTTTCATTCACATATTCAAGGCTAATATGGATCTAATTGAGAAATTTTGATTTTTGAAAACAAAAGTTACAGTTTTTAACAAACAGAGATCAAGATATCAACATATACTATCATGCTCACATACATATATTTGCAAATCCAGATAAGTTTTGAACTATAGGATTCAATTCAATCCAACATCATCACATGCACTTAAGTTAAAACAAGATTAACAATTTAAAAAATATATTTACTCACCTATATTAGCAGAGCACAGAAACTGGAATTCTGTTTTGATCTTGGCTTTTGAAATTGAATTCTTGCATGCTTACAAATTGTTGATTTAAAATGTTGAAACTGATCTTGATCCCATTTGAATTGCAGTAGATTTGGAGTTGCAGTTTCTAATTGATGTGAAGAACTTGTTTTGCAAATTTTACTTCAGATTTGATTTTGCTTATGGTTTTCAAATTTCAGGTTTTGAAAAAATTTCTAGTTTACCATTAATTCATGAAAGAATGAAGGAAGAAAAAGAATTTGAGAAGAAGAAAGTTTGGAAATTGAAAGAGGAAACAAATTTCTTTATATGTTTAAATTTCAAATAAAAAAAAATGAAGGCCACTTGTTCCTAAATTTGAACAAATGTCACCACACATTTATTAGCTTACCAGTGTTAAAGATGTTTCATCTTTGATTCACAAGTGTTCACTCCATTTAATTAAATCATTTAAGTTATATATGCATTTACGAAATATTTATATGCATATGAAATGTTTTTATGATAATAAGCTTTTGAATTTTAAATAAATATACAAGTATGAAATCTTTGTAAACTTTTATTTTATAAATAGCTTACTTTTTAAATCAAATAAATGTATTATATATTTTCTTTTAAATTGTGAAATATGAATTTGTATTTATATTTATGTAAATGTGAATTTAGTAATTTATTTACATATTACTTATGTTTACAAACAATTCTAATTCAAGAGATAACTAAAAAGAAAGTTTATTTAAAACTACATACATATATTTTATAACCATTTTAATTTAAACACTTTAAAGAAAACAAATTAAAACTTCGATTAAATCTTATTTAAATTATCATATTTAAAAATAAATAATTATCTTATACTTTGAAAATAATTGAATTAATCTTAAATTAACTTTTGAAAATATTAATTTTAAAACAGAGCTTCAAATTACAATATATTTATACACATATATATTATCAATAGCTTATATTAAATTTCAAAACAACTCCAAATTATAACATATACATACATATATATTACAATTTGAAAATATAATCTTTTATTTAAAACAAAAGATTTTCCTATTCACAATATATATCAAATATATATATTATAAATAGAATAAAATTTTATTAGCTTTGAAAAATAATTCTTATCAATTTTAAATTGTTAAAAAGATATTGATCAATATTGTCAGATTAAATATTTATTAACTTCTAAAAGATTAAATTTACCAATTTAAATTAAAATTATAAAGAAAAATTATCAAATCAATTTAATTATTAATACAGATTATTAAATTGATATTGCCCAAAATTCCGGGTCGTCACATATAACAACAGGCATATATCATCAGTAATTAAAAAAATATAAACAATAGGATATGGTTCATATCCCATAGGTGAACAGTTATAGAAAATAGCATATCTAACAATTAAATAACTACAGCAGCATATGTTAATTGCCGTTTCAATTGAAATCAAATTTAATAAATATTAGAATGTTAATCGTGAGTGATTGCTCACCTTTCGAGGCTAGAGATGAATGAAAATGAGATGGGTTACGAAATCTAGGCACTGATCTCAAAACAAGGCAAGATTGAACTCGAATCGACGAACGTAGCTGATAACAGGATTGGTCGAAATCAAATCAGAACAGGATCGATGAAGATAATTGATATAGGCGAACTTCTATATACAACCATATATATATATATATATATATATATATAACTATTTATATATAACCAACACACATGTACTATTGGTGAGTCAGTAACATTATTATACCATTCATATAATACTTTTCTTATAATAAAATATAATATGAACCTTATCGCCTACACATTTAATCAATCCTCATATATACCTGGATAAAACATTTTATATGCTCATACACTTGTACTGTTAGAATTTATCATAACTTCGACTATGAACTAATATATATATATATATATATATATATATATACTATAAATACGAACCAATATGTATTAATAAGTTATATATATTTTAGAGTAGATATAACTGTAAAACTAATATGTAGTAAATATAGCAAACTAACTGACAACTTATCAAAACTATTATACATATATAACCAATTATAAACAAAAACAACTACATATTACTTATAAAATTTTATATAGACAGCAACAAATTAAATATATACATATATATATATAAATTAACATATACTAATGTACATATATATACTTGTACATGACACTTATATATATTTAAAAATCATATACGAAAACCTGCAGTATATATATCTATATCATTGCTTTTCAAATAACCATAGTATATATACTGATTACATAAACAACACTGACATAAAATTTAACATATCATATATAAAAAACACATATATATTTTCTTTCATTTATACAAAAAATGCTAATATAAGCTTATGCATACCGATGTATATCAATATATATATAAACTTACAGTGAACCACTGCAACAGCAAAAGTACAATGAACTAATAATCTACATAGATAAGGTAAATGAGGACTAAATGCCTAGATCTGGGAACGTCGAGATAATAATAATAATTATGAAAGAATTTATGTATACTAATACTAATATATAAGCATATAAATGAACTTACATACCTATATATATATATATATATATATATATATATATATATATATATATTCAAATGAATATTAGCAGACTATTATAAATGTATAATATACAAACTGGAAAAGATGAGAAGATAGAGAGCTCGGCCAGGGGATGAGGTCGATGGGTTGAGGGATTAAGCTGCTGCGGCCGTGGAGGGAGGTGAGAAAGGAGAGGAAGATGGGAGGCGAGGTGGTCGGTCAGGATGTTGGAGGCCCGGCCTCGGTGGTGGCTACATGCGGCAATAGGGAGGTGAATGGTGAGGTGGTGCAGGCCATTATTGAAGACATGGCGTGGATGATGGTGGCGCTTGGAAATTTGTAGGAGAATTGAGGCCTTCGGCATACACTGGCTATGCGAATTTATATTAAATGATGAGATTTATAACGTGACAGAGAACGAGGCTGGGATAGAATGAATTTTTGAGGAAGAAGGGAAAATGCAGATCTAAAGAAAAATGTGGAGTCTGACACCTTATACTTTGTCAATAATTAATCTATTGAAAAGGGAATGGCAGGAATAGGAATAGGAATAGGTTGAATTTATATAGGGGTTTTAAATGTAGAAGCAACGGTACCGTCAAGATTCAGGTTACTCATTAAAGCAATTTATTATTGTTTGCAGGTTATACGTTTCAAATTTGAAAAGTAAAGAAAACATAAAGGTCACAAATTTCGAAATGGTACGACGCACAGTTTTTTCGTTTTCGTCGCATACCGGACCTCAAAATACAGAAATAAATATATTATAGACGAGGCGATCAAAACAGTATACAGATATTAGTAGTACGATCGTCCAATCAAAAGTCAATAATCGGTACCTGAAAATGCTGTTATTTTGCCAGATATAAGATAAACGGAGCAATAGAAGTCCAAATTTGGCAAAATGAAAGCTGACGTCTCACTCAGAAGATGATTTACAAATTTTCAATAGGAAAAATATTCAAGTTTGAAAAATATTCTATTATCGTCAAATTTAACTAATTTAAATTGAATAGAATTTCGTAATAAAATAAACATCAACGTTATCAAATGAAAATTTACCAATTGCTATATTTAAATAGAGGTATTCCAAATGTTAACTTTATATTTCAAAATTTTATTATTTAAAATTTCACAAAATTCAATTAATTACATAAATTTACGGGTCGTTACATTCTCCCCCACTCAAAACTTTTCGTCCCCGAAAAGGAAGAAGGTAGGAGAATAGAAACAACCAGAAAGAAAATAGATTGAAACACAAGAATAAACAATTAATTTGAAACTATATAAATTTTACTTGAAATATTCATTTGGAAGCTTAATTTGCAATTCAATTATCTTTAAATATTAAAACTTTTCAAAACCTATTTGTCAAGTTTCATGCTTCCTTTATAAATACCATTTATGTGTTTAAATGACATCTTTATAAATATATGAAAAATATTTGAAAATAATTATTTACATCATTAGATATGTTTACAAAGAAGCTATTGAAACATTAAATCCATAATTCATAAATTTACAAATTTATCTCAAGATACTTTTCAACATTATTAACAAATCAATAATCATTTTCTTTCAATATGTTGTATCTAACTAATAACTTTTAAAATATTTATAATTTGCTATTAAACCATGTAGTATATAAATAAACCATATTTTAAAAGGATAGGGAAAAGAAGGTAGATTTGGGAAAACAGAATATAGGTGAATAAACAAAGCTGAGCAGATAAGGTAGATTCAAAAAAAAATAGTATCGGGCACGAATAATTAATTTACAACCATAACAATTTCAGTTTCAAATATTAATACAAAATATCTTTGTTGGAAATATTTTTATAACAAAATACCTTTACAACAAAATACTTTTATATCTAAACGAATTTTCCTTTCAAAAATACTTTTATGACCCGATGTCTTAACAAGTTTATCCTCGTTCTTACTAACTCTGGCCATATGTTGATCAGGCGCAATTCTAGGATTCTTCAAGTACTTAGTAGACCTATTTCAACACCCAGTAAAAATACTTGAAAAACCTTCCAAACTGATATGGAAAGTACAATCCAAACAAATCAACTGGATCGTAGATACACAATGATTACGCCTGGATCCCCCAAGAAACATCTGTACCTTTAGGCACTCACTGCCTTGCGAATTACGCCATGATAACCAAACCCGTGGATCGCAGGATACATAACAATGGTTACGCTTGGATCCTCCAGAAAATATCTGTACCCTTTAAGCAATCTCCGTCTTACGTATTACGCCATGACAAAAAAATCGGTAGACCGCAGGATACATAACAATGTTATGCCTGGATCCCCAAGGAAACATCCATACCCTTTAAGCAATCGTTGCCTTGTGGATTACGCTACCCCAAAAAAAACGACCATAGGTTACGCCATGGTAGGACAATCGAGTATCACATCCGAAAAACCAAAATTAGAGAGAATATTATCCATAGAATGAATCCACAATGTGGCCACAAAGCGGATATCAAGCAGAAGGCACTTTCCATATCTTTACTTCGAAAATATATATCATATAGTACCTTTTTCAAATCAATTTCAAATATCATACTTATATAAAGTCCATTATATATAAGATTTCATCTTCAGACCGAATACTTTCCAGAATCAATAGTATATCAAATCACACTTATATAGACTTCGATCACATAAGATTTTGCTTTTCAAATTGAGTACCTTTTCAAATCAATAGTTTCCAAATCAACTCCATACTTATACAAATCAATTTTATATAAGTTCGATAACTCCCAAATCAAGTATTTCATAAAACAAGGTTCACAATTTCAATTCGTTCAATGTCAGTTCAGCTTCAAAATCATATACGATTTCACCTAATTATTTCTTCCAAATCTAATATCTTCAGTTTCAAAGTTTCTAAAATATGGGCGTAGAAAATAATCCTAGCTTCCAAATAACATAATTTACGTCAAACATATTCATTTCCAAAATCATCATATGAATACTGGGTTTTGAATTCTAATCTATTTTCGAAACCAAATATTTTTCTCAAAATCAATTATACCCAAAATGATTACCAAGTTTATAGCCATCCCTTCAAACCTTTAAACTATTTATTTCTATTTGAAAGATCCAATTTCCCCTTTGAGAATTATCATTCTACATACATATAGTTTTACAAAAGATGTTCCAAAGTCAAAACCTTTAGAACTAAATTTTATTCGAAATATTTCGACAAAAATTTCAAATTAGTATAACTCAAAGTAGTCTTATTCATTTACTTAACCGAACATTTTCAAACTCATTCACTTTATCGAATGATTTATAGTTTTGGAAATTACTTAGCTTTAAAAATTAAACCTCGATTTGGAAGTGCTCAAACATTCAAAATAGCCAAAGAAATCACATTTCCAATTCAGAGTTGGAAAACAACAATAAATCAGTAAATAAATTTCAATAGATAGGGTTAAATCCGAAATTCGAGGACTGAACATCGGACTCACTTCAAATCTTTCAAATATATATACAAATATCTTTCGAAAATATCAAATCTTGCTTCGGAAATTGAAATCAAATTTGGTTTCACCAAAATCACTCGTATAGCAAAGCTACTAAAGTGGCCTCTCCCTCACACTGAAACTCAAAAATCAATATTGATGATGCGTTCACTCATCACCGAAATTATTTTCCAGCGATACAAGTGAGTGCTGGACCTCTATTTTCTTGAAAACTTCTTTGAAATTTCTTCGAAATCATTGGAATTCAATTGAAATCATTTGAAACATTTCTTATTCGGAAAATAATTTTAAATCGTATTATTATATATTTTCAAAATCTTAAAACCAATTTCAAAACACTGGAGTTCAATTCCTCGAAATTCAAATTCAAAACCCATCAGTTATAAATCATTTTATATAATTTATTTCTTATAAAATTTTCAAAATTTCAAATCCTTTTGTAACTTCAAATTCTCGTTGTTAAAAGGTATATATTCCTTATCGAAAACATTTTCTCTTTTATGTATATAGAATATAATCATACTTATCAAAATAATAAGTTCTAAAATACAAACAAACCCGATTTTTCAAAGGATGATTCAAGAATGGGTTTCAAAATAAAAATAGAGATTCAAATTAGAGGGACTCTAGTCAAAATAGAATTCTGATTCGAAGATAGGCTCGAACGAACATAAGATGATTAAATTACAAAATAGAAGATGGATATACATATATAAATCGCGGGCAACCTTAACGGGGTCAACCGTGACTTCAGGAATATAATCGATGCGGACATCTAAGGCAAATCAAAATTCAATCGCTAGAGATAGCATTCGGCATAACAAAAGATAGCAGCATCTAACCGAGAGTATAGAAATCTCTGGTGAATCAATGCCAATTGTAAAGGAGTTTCAAATCATTCAAAGATTGGAAGGATTGTCGATTTTTATAGAGATCGTTGGAAGTGGAATAATGGGATACTCCAGAATCAAGAAACACGAATAGGGAGAGAAGATAATGGATTTTAGAACCGCAGGGAACATTCCAAAGTTCAAAGGAAAACCAAATCAAAGAGGAAGGAATTCACTCTTGAACGAAAGTGATTCTGCAAATAAATTTACTATATATGCTAAGTTTGTCTAGAGCCAAAGCTCTAATACCAACTGTAGTGGCCCGATATTTTCAACCATTCGCATCCACAGCTATCTACCAAACCAAATGCAAGAACCCACTATCATGTTGCACCCTCCAAGTGCATAGGCAGACACATATGCCGGACTTGAATTGCTCAAAATATCAGATTGTTAATTTAAAATTTGGCAAAACTCTACAAATACAGTAAATAGATCAATCATAGAATCACAGACATAGAGTAATATAATAATAATGCAGCGGAATAGATAAATAGTAGTTCATGAAGCTACTATATAAACGTCAGAGTTAGAAATAAAATACAATAGAATATCTCAAATACAGTGAGGTCTTCAGTACGAATAGATGACTTCTCTGAACCAATCAACTGGAGAGCTGAAAGCTGAATCAATAGTTGGATCTTCAAACGAAGCTCCAAAGTCCAAAGGTGAGTCTCAAATGCTGTATCACTCGATCTGACCTGAGCGTAAAGAAAAAAACACAAAACACTTGAGTCAGGATTTACATTCTTATATCAATAAATCCAACTCAATTGAAATATCAACTGAAATACAAGTAACTGAATAAATGTTTAGGATAACCATCCTCTAAGGATCCGTGGAACTATCTACGATGTAGAAATGTATACTATAACAACGTGGTCATTTCAAATTAATTTATGCTTCCAAACCAAAATATCATTTTCACTTCACATATATCTATTTTCCAATGGAGCGACCTGACTTTCTATTACCAGAAAATTGCATCACTAATTAAGAAAGAAAGGGATGGAAGAAGAAAAGAAAGAGAAGAAAGAACAACAACACAACAGAAATCTCACAGCGGAACGAATGAAATATAATATATAACATATACATAGTATCATATACATCAGAGTACACAACTTACATCTCAATTTAGACAGTTATAACACTTCTGTCTAATATACAATACAAGAACAACTAAACAGAATAACACACAGCGGAAACTTTAACGATATATCTACTCGCTGAAGCCTCCTGCTCCAAAGCTCCTTCAGAATTCGTCAAGAATAACCTGAATCACTTGACTACTCATACATAATATGAGCAC
The DNA here is from genome assembly GCA_030765085.1 of Allium cepa. Lineage (NCBI taxonomy): Eukaryota > Viridiplantae > Streptophyta > Magnoliopsida > Asparagales > Amaryllidaceae > Allium > Allium cepa. Next base: position 751,417,173 of record CM060929.1, read on the forward strand.
CCAAGAGTTTAATAAAACAGAAAATAAACACTCGGGTCAGACAGGGGTCTGGTGTGAGTAAAAGGTTTAAGGTTGCTTAACTTTAGAAAATCCTTTGAAAAGAAAGGTATCACGTAAGACTTCCCACACATAAACATGGAAAAAAATTTACTTTACGCTAACCAAAACATTTGATAGGAAATCCAGTGATATTATAATAGTGTTTAGGGTTTTCAAGTAAATAAGAAATCGTCGAAATTGTTACATTATTAAATTCCAGCTACTATCCACAAAAGTTGGTAATACAAACAAAACCGTAGGATCTCGTAGGAAGAATGAGTTTCCAACAATGGCAGGGCTACTGGGTACCGCCCGTCACAGTACGTGGCCTAGATCACCGTACCGAGGAACCACCCTAACTCCCCTACAACACAAGGCCGGAACCATTCCTTACTGAATAGCTCCGAACAAGACCACCCCGGTAGTTGTTGCAATCAACCGCCCACACAGCCGAATATAAAGGGACTTTTAGACAGTGGTAAATCTCGCTCTCCAGTGGGAGCTACCCACGAAGCCTTGCTGCACCTCCCCTGTTTTAGCCATTCCCGGTTGACGAGGCTTGAGGCTGCGATTACCTTTATAGAACACATCTATCTTAGAATGCTCATCGTCCACCTGATGATGTTCTGAAAGCATTCAATCCTTACAAGTTCGTTATGGGTTCGAACGAAACCGAAGGCACTATCTCGTTGCACTCATTTTGGAATCACCCTCAGAGTCAACGACCATAGCCCTTGCACTCTAAATCACATCTCGAATCTATAAGTACTATCCCGTCAACTCATTACGGAATCACCCACAGAGTTATACTGACGTATAGTTCTTACACCTCGAGTCTTCACAAAGCTCCACTTGGATTAATGACCTAATGTTTATTTTGGATCGGTGTGGTTTTTGGATATCCAAATATGGAAATCCGATCCCGGTCTCACCGAAACCAAACGCCATTTTAATGTCCAAGTTGTACTTAGGGGTTTTAAACAATAGATATTCAGAAATATCACTTAACATAAATGGATGATTCACATTACACAAATAGATAATCCATTATTATCACATTCATCCATACATGATTTTCCGTATACAGTTTTCCGCTGTATATATTGTGTATCTGAGACATGATTTTTTTTTTATATATCCAGTATCTGTATATATGTGTAACTCTGATGTATATTAAATGTAACAGGCATATATAATATTCTTTTGTAAACTGTTATTATTTATTATTATATTTTATCCGCTGCGAATGTGAGGTGTTTTGGTGTTTCTGTCCTTCTTCTATTTCTTTCTTCTTTTTTTCATAACTATTTGGAATTTTCGGGTTTGAAAATTTCGGGTCGTTACACCTCCAACATTCCTGATCAGCTTAACTCTTGCTGATTGCTTCATTAAACAAACAGGACTAAAATCAAACCAATTTCCAGATCCTGCTCAACAAAATAGATCTCTCAAAAATTTGCTGAAATCCAATACACAACTTTATTCCACAAGCATTAGTGGACTTCAGATCTACATCTCTAATCTGGAATAGCCAAACAGTTGCACCTGAAAATTTCTTCATACTTGAATTTCCCGTAGAATTCCTTTACTGCAACTCCCGGTTGCTCCCATTCTAGAACAAATGCTATCTCGCTTCCGATGCATAACTCCTATCTGGAATAGATAAGAATGCTACCAAAGAACTCGAGCACAGACTTTCCCATATACTGTTCATCCAATCCATAAAATCTTAGTGACCATTCCACTTGGTCAAAACATCCCAGCAGAATCTTAACTAGAGCTAAATGATCAATCCTTCCTCAAGAATCCTGGGCTCCTTCACCAAACTCTTCTCACTCTAAGAGTCATCCCTCTATCCGGTTGAACCATCAAAATTACTCCTGGAATCCAAGTTGATAAGTAAACTCAATCGAAAAATCTCTGACTACCTTCATAGCTTTCACCTCCACTTGAGATGCCTCAATCTCAAACCAAAGAATACTCAAAGATTTCCCAAACTAATCGCAAGTCTCTTTTGCGATCCTACTCAGTTCAGATTTCAAAGAACTATTCTCCTAATTAGAACAGCTTTCCTAATCAAGATCAATCCTCCCAGAATGGCTTATCTACCAAAAAAACTGATAGATCACTTCCAGCAGATATCCTGCTCTGCTGAGCCTTCCGAAGAAATGGATAAGCCTTCACCATCTGCCTGGTCTGCTGGTAGTAGAATCTCAAAGATTTGAGAATCATTGAAGAAACAGATCCATGCTTCCGCTTCCAAACTTCACTTCAATGATACAGCTAAGCCAAATGATCATCCTTAACCACAAGCTTCTTGAAACACAAAACTATCACCCAATTCCACTAAAAATCCTTGAGACGAGTTGACATCTTCTCAAGAAACTCAGCTCCAAACCAAACACCAACCACTAGTCTTCTTAAGGAAAACAATTGAGACCATGTCCGAAATGAGGTAACTAATCGACCTTAGCCTCATACTTCAAAATAAATAAGATAACCTGAGATCCAGAAAATCTCTAAACATGCGAATCTTCCCTACAGAAGGCATCACAGTTCCTTCAACACCATCTTAATTTTGCTCCAAAAGAACATTTCAGAACCATCTATGGATACTTCAACCCAACACACAGTTATTTCTTCCGGAATCTATTAAGATACCATCACTTGCTTCTGCTCAGCTGATATATTCAACTCTTGGAAATCCTGCTCACTCGAGAGCAAATCAACCTCACACTTCAAGAATATACTCCAATTCTTGAAAAGACTTCCTCTGGGATTAATGAAATCCTTTCACCAATCTATAAAACTTATTCGAGATGGTATTAGGTCTACAATCTCGAGATATACACCTCCAACCACAACATATGAGCTTCTACCATTAGTGGTAGTCGTGTTACACTCACTCCTACCTTATCTACCTTTATAATCTATGTTGAAAAATCCGAACAGATAACCCAACAGATTAGGTAGACATATATATATATATATATATATATCTGTATATATATATATATATATATATATATATATATATATATATATAAATTACAAGTACGCTCTCTCAAGATAGACACCACTCCAGAGCCTAGTTATTCACTCAACCTAATGCTCTGATACCAACTGTAGCGACCTGACTTTCTATTACCAGAAAATCGCATCACTAATTAAGAAAGAAAGGGATAGAAGAAGAAAAGAAAAAGAAGAAAGAACAACAGCACATCAGAATCTCACAGCGGAACGAATGAAATATAATATATAACATATACATAGTATCATATACATCAGGGTACACAACTTACATCTCAATTTAGACAGTTATAACACTTCTGTCTAATATACAATACAAGAACAACTAAACAGAATAACACATAGCGGAAACTTTAACTATATATCTACTCGCTGAAGCCTCCTGCTCCAAAGCTCCTTCAGAATTCGTCAAGGATAACCTGAATCACTATACTACTCATACATAATATGAGTACGCAAGAGTTTAATAAAACAGAAAATAAACACTCGGGTCAGACAGGGGTCTGGTGTGAGTAAACGGTTTAAGGTTGCTTAACTTTAGAAAATCCTTTGAAAAGAAAGGTATCACGTAAGACTTCCCACACATAAACATGGAAAAGTTTTTACCTTACGCTAACCAAAACATTTGATAGGAAATCCAGTGATATTATAATAGTGTCTAGGGTTTTCAAGTAAATAAGAAATAGCCGAAATTGTTACATTATTAAATTCCAGCTACTAGCCACAAAAGTGGGTAATACAAACAAAACCGTAGGATCTCGTAGGAAGAATGGGTTTCCAACAATGGCAGGGCTACTGGGGTACTGCCCCTCACAGTACGTGGCCTAGGTCACTGTACCGAGGAGCCACCCTAACTCCCCTGCAACACAAGGCCGGAACTGTTCCTTAATGAACAGCTCCGAACAAGACCACCCCGGCAGTTGTTGCAATCAACCGCCCACACAGCCGAATATAAAGGGACTTCTAGACGGGGTAAATCTCGCTCTCTAGTGGGAGCTACCCACGAAGCCTTGCTGCACCTCCCCTGTTTTAGCCATTCCCGATTGATGAGGCTTGAGGCTGCGATTACCTTTATAGAACACATCTATCTTAGAATGCTCATCGTCCACCTGACGATGTTCTGAAAGCATTCAATCCATACAAGTTCGTTCCGGGTTCGAACGAAACCGAAGGCACTATGTCATTGCACTCATTTAGGAATCACCCTCAGAGTCAACGACCATAGCCTTTGCACTCTAAATCACATCTTGAATCTAAAAGTACTATTCCTTCAACTCATTACGGAATCACCCACAGAGTTATACTGACGTATAGTTCTTACACCTCGAGTCTTCACAAAGCTCCACTTGGATTAACGACCTAATGTTCATTTTGGATCGGTGTGGTTTTCGGATATCCCAATATGGAAACCCGATCCCGGTCTCACCGAAACCAAACGTCATTTTAATGTCCAAGTTGTACTTAAGGGTTTTAAACAATAGATATTTAGAAATATCACTTAACATAAATGGATGATTCACATTACACAAATAGGTAATCCACTATTATCACATTCATCCATACATATGACAAAGCAGCATATATATCACATCTCAGATATATCACATTCATATCATCACATATCAACAAATGACATACTATATCATCCAATATCATTAACTCATCCAATGATACTTATCAACCAATCATTCATCATCCGTAACAAGGTTTGATTCAACTTAATTAATTTAATTAATACTTAATTAAATTAATTCTTACTTAAACACTTGGATTATCATCAATCCAACTTACTCATTCATTAATTAATTTACAAATTAATTAATAAACATCACTTAATTATTCACCTTAATTAATCTCCCTTAATTATCTCTTAATTATTTTAAGTAATTATTCCTTAATTACAATATTAATTAATCATCTTACTTCTAATTATCCAGGTAATTATCTCTTAATTACCCCTCTAAAGTTAACCACGCTTGATTAATTATAACTTAATTACTTTAATAATTATTTAATTAATCACACCTGATTAATCACCTTTAATTAATCATACTTGATTAATTACTCTTGATTAATTACCTTTAGTTAATCACTTTTGATTAATTACATTAATTACATTTAGTAATTAAAACTTAATTATAAACTAATTATCCTTTAATTATTAATTAACAATTAATTAATTATTTCCATTAATTAATGATTACTTCATTAATTAGATTTCTCTTTAATTAATTACTTTAACAAGTATTAATCACTTAATTAATTACTCTTAATCCTTTATTAATTAACCATTAATCAAATAATTTTAACCTTTAATTAATTTTATTAATTAATTCTTTAATTAATAACTCAAGTGATTAATCCTTAATCACATCCACTAAATTACTTTTATAAAGTAATTATCTTTTACTTAATTACCTTCAGTAATCAATCACTTAATTACTTCACCAAATAATTATACTTAATTAACTCCAAAGTGATTATCTTTAAATTAATAACTAATTAATTACTTAATTAATTACTCAACTTAATCATTTAAATTTAATTAAATGATTCCTAACTTCTTATATTATAAAAATTCTTAATTAAGAAAACACCATTTTAATTAAATCATTTATATTAACCAGTAACACTTGATTATTAATAATAATTGAATTATCTCTATTATTTTCACAATTATTTATCAATAAATCAAAATTCTAATTTACATAAGTTAAATCTTTATTATAATTTTAATCCTCCAGAACCCTATGCGATCGTCTCCGGTTGCATCATGACGTCGCGAAACCCATAGGAACACTTACGACCAATACAGGGTGTAAAACCCTACCTCCACGATTCTCGGCCAACTCGATCAAATAAAAATACCCAAAGTATTTTTCTGATGATCATCATCCTTTCCTTCACCTCCATGCCCAGCCTCGCCGCTCAGCTCGCCAACGTTCGCCGTGAATTGGACAAAATGCCCAAAACAGTCAAATCCCAAATTCACACAAGTTACTGATCTAAAAATCGTGATTCAAGCTTCTAAAATCATGATTCCTTACTTGCTATCCAATTATGATATCAAAATTAGAAATTGAAATCATCCAATTTTAACCCAATTTAAATTCTACTGCAAATTTCAAAATTTATAACAAATTATCCCATTTAAAACTTGTAATTATTTTTAGACGATAGCTCACCTGATTTCAAACAACTTTTATTAACAAATCAAAGTCTAATTTGAATTCAAAATCAAATTATTGAATTTTATTATAAAATTTGAATTTTAATATCCCCGGTAACGTATATTTTCCTTTTTATACTATACATACATTCAATCTACACAATTCAAGCATGCATCGAATTTAAATCAAATATTCCTTATAACATCATGATATCATCATACTACTAAGTTGAAAATAAGATTAAACTGTTTTTAAAAGATTCAATTTACTCACTTTTAACAAGGAGCAGAGAACAGAAACTCTTTCCAGGTTTTGAATTTTCTTGAATTGCTTGATTCCAGATTTGCATGTTGATTAAATTTTCCTGCTGTAAATTCTTAATTGCATGTTTGTACTTGAAGACGAACTTGCATTTGCCTCTGCTTATACATGAAGATTTGAAATTCCAGGTTCAATAAATTTCCAGATTTTCTTGTTTCAGATTTTACAGTACCTTCTTTTTTTTCCTCTAATCTTTGTTTTGATTTGCATTTGTATTCATTTTTATTGAGAATGAAGAAAGAATTTGCAGAAAATAAAACTCCTCTTTCCCTATGCAATTTAAATTTAAATTTAATTAAAAGAATTTGACATTTGTCCCTTGGATGCTTTAATTTTCTTACACATATGCAATTTAATTTACACTTGTCTTTAACACATACTAAAATGTTTACAAGTATTGTTTTAATGTCTAATTAATGTTTTATAAATGTTTTGAATGTTATTTCCTTATTTAAAGCTTATTTAACTATACAATGTATTTATGTAATATTTAGATAATTATAAAATGTTTTTATCTTGTAAAAATAAACTTTAGACTTTAATAAATATTTCAAAAGCAAATTCATATGAACACTTATTGACAATAACTTATATTTTGGTTCAATTCTATATAACATGTGTTTATAAATTTGTGAAATTAAATTTAACTCCTTATATAAAAAATTTAAAACAATTTTATCTTATGATGAAATTAAAATGAAAGAAATATTAAAACAAATGAACCTTTAAATTTAAATCTTATTTAAAACTTAAGTACAAAATACATGTTTATAATAAATAAGAAATTAACTTTGTTATTTAAAATTTGAATCTCAAATATTATTTGCAAAGGTATTAAGTCAAATTAACATTTCAAATTTCAAATTATATATTTATTAAAGTTTGCAAATACTTATTAAATTCAAATTAATAAAATTCATATTTCAAATATATATATATATATACAAATATATATACACATTTCAAATAGAAAGACATTTTGCCATTAATTTTTATAATTACCATTAAATCTTAAAACATATTTCAAATCACAATATATATATATATATATTCATATATATATATATTCATATATATTATAATTTGAGTACATAGCTTTTATTACATTAAAAACTTTCTATTTGCAAGATATATCAATACATATATATTATAAATAGAAAATATTCTGATTAATCTTTAGAAAAATAAATCTTATCAATTTTAAATTGCCAAAATAAATATTTCCAAATTAAAATATTATAAATTTTCAAAAGAATTTAAACTTTCCAAATTTTATATTGTTAAGAAAATTGTTGATAGATATTGAATTATTATTATCAGTCTTTGAAATGATTTTAACTTGTCAATTTATAACGTAAAATGATCAAATCAATTTAATTATTATCAAAGATTATTAAATTGATATTGCTCAAAATTCTGGGTCGTCATATCCAAAGTAGTATATATATTAAATAACTTATAAAGTAAAGTATTTGTAATTTCTTTAAACTTTACAAATCGCTTCAGAATCAACTCGACTTTCCCATTCAAATTAAATTCAATCTCAATTTATTAATTTCCAAACAATTCAGTTTCTGACAAAGCAAATTCAAATTTTATCGATTTTGAACATAGATTTGAACCACAAAGTAAACCATTTTAATTTCAATATAATTCAAAGTCAATATATTTCGAAGCTTTAAATATTCAACATTTCAAAGACTAAATTTGATACTTGCATTTATCTCCCAATTTAACTTCACTATTATTTGGTTTTGAAATATTCACTTAATAAATTCAACATCATTTCAGTAAACTTAAATCACACTTTACTGAATATTTCCTTTAATTTATTTAAACGTGGAATATTAATTAAATTACTTAAATCAAAATCCAATTATAAAATCGTATTTTTTAGTTTCAAATTCAATAGTTTCGAATCGATTTAACTAAATAAATTTCTTAATTGAATACAATTTCAAATACATTCAAACTTATCTTCCCAACCTTAAATTATTCAAATTACTACAAAAATCTATTTTGAAATATAAATTTAAACGAATACTTAAACATATAATATGAGTTAAAGCAATCTTAATTAAATAAAATATTATTATTAAGTCTATATATAAAATTACCATTTATGTATAATATTTTAAGAATCAATATTTATTAAAACCATATATTTCTTTCCAAAACCATATAAATTATTTTCACAATATATATATATGGACCACCGGTGGCTGTATATAATTTCCTATTCTATGGTCCAGTGATATGGATATTTATCATTTCAATCCATAATTTAAATATATACGAGTAGATATCATTTCAACCCGCAATCCCAAATTCAAATCAAATGAAAATCGCTTGGGCCTATCATTTTAACCCATAACGATTTTCTCTTATTCTAAAGTCCGTTTGGGTATGTACATAGTGAATTGTATACTAACAGGAAACTTGCAAAGTGATAACAGGTATAATTAAACATATAACAACAGGCATATATCATCAGTAATTAAAAATATAAACAATAGGATATGGTGTCATATCCCATAGGTGAATAGTTATAGGAATAGCATTTCTAACAATTAAATAACTACAACAGCATATTTCAATTGTCGTTTCAAATGAAATCAAATTTAATAAATATAAGAACGTTAATCATGAGTGGTTGCTCACCTTTCGAGGCTAAAGATGAACGAAAATGAGATGGGTTACGAAATAGCACGAATCTCAAAACAAGGCAAGATTGAACTCGAATCGATGAACGAAGATGATAATAGGAATGGTCGAAATCAAACCAGAATAGGGTCGATGATAATTGATACAGGCGAACTCATATATACAACCATATATATATATATATATATATATAACTATTTATATATAACCAACATACATGTACTATTGTTGAGTCAGTAACATTATAATACCATACATATAATACTTTTCTTAAAATACAATATACTATGAACCTTATTGCCTACACATTTAATCAATCCTCATATATACCTAGATAAAGCTTTTTACATGCTCATATACTAGTATTGTTAGAACTTATGATAACTTCGACTATAAACTAATATATATATATATATAGATATATATATATAAACTATAAATACGAACCAATATGAATTAATAAGTTATATATATTTTAGAGTAGATATAACTGTAAAACTAATATGTAGTAAATGTAGCAAACTAACTGACAACTTATCAAAACTATTATACATATATAACCAATTATAAACAAAAAAAACTACATATTACTTATAAAATTTTATATAGACAACAATAGATTAAATATATACATACATATATATAAATTAACATATACTAACATACATATATATACTTGTACATGACTTATATATATTTAAAAATCATATACGAAAACCTGCAGTATACATATCTATATCATTGCTTTTCAAATAACCATAGTATATATACTGATTACATAAACAACACTGACATAAAATTTATCATATCATATATAACAAACACATATATATTTTCTTTCATTTATACAAAAAATGCTAATATAAGCTTATGCATACCGATGTATATCAATATATATATAAACTTACAGTGAACCACTGCAACAGCAAAAGTACAATGAACTAATAATCTACATAGATAAGGTAAATGAGGACAAAATGCCTAGATCTAGGAACGTCGAGATAATAATAATAATTATGAAAGAATATGTGTATACTAATACTAAAATATAAGCATATAAATGAACTTACATACCTATATATATATGTGTGTGTGTGTGTGTGTGTGTTATCCCAACTTTTGGCAAAGTTAAGATATCCAAAATTTGCTGAGAATCAATGATTATTATTCTTGAGTATCAACTATGTACTGCAAGATAACCATGGATATCGATGAATTTTGTCCGAGCCCAGATTGGGCTACAATTGATAGGACATGACCAGAAAGATCATAAAAGCCAGTGGTTCAAATTTCAAGACAATCCGAGTTCATATACTCAAGTTATGATGGATTCAGTTTGAGGGAGATGAACCTTGCTCGGTTCGAATCCATAGGATACCCCGTAGATCGAATCGATGGACTTCGCATCAGGTTCGTATCCATCAGTTCGAACCCATCTACTTCGAATCCATCGGTGCAACCCCTGTTCGAACCCATCAAGCAAGCAAGCAGTTCGACTCCATCCAAGTGGCCATACCTCGACTCCATCGACCACACATTGGTTCGTATCCACCCAGTACCCTTGCTTCGAATCCATGGAAAACGTTGTGTTCGAATCCCTCCATCGAAGCATGCCACGATCGATTTGAAGCACCTCCATTCGAAACCCTTTGTGAACAAAGTCTTCGAATCCACTTGGTCAAGGCGGCAAGGAACACGGAGTCGACCCATTCGACTCGGAGCAACAAGTGGATCGACACGAAGAACGCGCGCCACGTCATCATGAGCATGGATTCGACCCTATGGATTCGAACCATATCGATTCGAACGGACCCATAGGATCGAGTCGAAGAAACCAGCACGCCGAAGAACACCATATTGAATCGATCATATCTCTCAACCCCTTGATCCAAATGCCATGAAATTTTTACAGGAGTTTGCCTACATGACGAAGAATGTTCACGCCAAGTTTCATCACGATTGGACAATTTCTTGACCAATTCGAACCAAGGGTCGAATCGATCCCAATGCGGGCCCAGATCTCCAGGTTTCGGCCATGTGGGCCCCCTCACACGCCAGAAGCGGTCTCCCCGGATTTTAGGAGAAATATCAGCCTCCAACGCCAATAAATAGAGCCCCAGGTCATTTAGAAAAGGGATCGATCTCTCTCTTGCTGGATTTGGATTCAAAAGCGCCGAGACTCTACCAGACTCTACTTCGCACTCCACTACTACCGTTACACTCGAATTTCAGAGCTATAATCCATTGTAATCTGCTGTAATCAGCTGTAATCAGAAAAGAACATCAATAAAAGTGAAAACCTTTGAAGTGGACGTAGGTCGGAGATAGCCGAACCACTATAAATCGTGTGTTCTTGTTCATAATTTTTGTTTTGCTGCATATTGCTTGCTTAGATCTATGATTTGTGTTTGAATATTGCTGATTTGTATTCATACACTGATGCTATCACAACACTTGGGGTTTGTGACTAATTTTGGCGCAAACACTTTGGTGCTTTCACTGAGAAAGAACTAGCACCCGCTACATCAGATTTAGAATTCAGATTTAAGAGTTTGAAGAATTCCGATTAAGAGACAATGACTCGACAAACAAGACAAAGAGTTGATCGGAGCCAATAAGGAAGAAGCCAAGAAGCATCCTCAGGAGCAGGAGAAGGACAAGCTTCCGTCTACATCACTAGAGACGAGATAGAGGCTATGGCTAATTCAATACGCGAAAGCATGATGAAGACCCAACAGGAGATGCTACAAATTTTCCTCGAACAAATGAGGGCGGCAAATATACAAAACCTTGGACCAACTACAACAACTGCAAGCGCGGGACAAGGAATCAGGATTACAGAAGCTAACGAAGGACAGGTTCAAGACCAGAACGTAGGAACTGAAGGTGACCGACAAGGACTTGGGGGCATACCCTCGGGGTCTGATACTGGAAGGCCAACAGACGGAGCTCAACAAGCTGGAACCAATACATATGCTAACGAGCCACCAGAAGAATACGTACAGAATTCCCTTCAAGGCTCGGGGGACAGGATAGGAGCTTGACAAAGGGGCAACCCCTAGACAGAGACGAGAGAATGATTGGCCTGATGCGACGAATCATGAGAGGAGGATTGCCTAGCGGAGGGCTGGAAGAAGTCAGTTGGAGTCCGTTCACTCCAAATATCTGAAACGCAAGAAACCCTCGAAAATTCAAACTACCAACGGCCAGAACCTTATGACGGGAGGTCAGACCCGACCATGCATATTACCAGATATATTAGGCACATGGAAGTGCTGGGGGCATCCGAGGAAGTAATGGCACGATGCTTCCCTTTATATTTGTCAGATTTGGCTGCACTTTGGTTCAGGCAACTAGAGACTGGATCAATCAGAACATGGAGCGAACTTGTAGAGTGCTTCATGAGACAGTTCAGGGTCCACGTGACACGACCCAAGAGTGTGATGAATTTAGCTTCGATCAAGCAAAGGATCGGAGAGTCCATAAAAGATTTTCTACTAAGATTCAATGTAACAGTGACTTCCGTAGACCGCCCGGATCCATCGATGATTTTTGATGGCGGCGGTGGCAGGAGTCATGGAAGGCACCAAATTTAAAGATTCTCTGACTAAAGATCCACCTCATGATCTTGGAGAGTTCTTTCATAAAGCTGAAAAGTTCATCCGATTAGAAGAATCACGAGCCGAGAGACTGGAAACAAATGTTGCGCAGAGCGAAGGAACCTCCAGAGAGCAGTCCGGAGCGGACAAGGGAAAAAGGAAACAGGATGACAGACATGATGGTCCTGATAAACGGAAGAAATTCCGAAAACCAAGATTTAGGCAGTACACAGATCTGACTGCAGGCCTAGAAATAATTTACACTGAAACTCGGGGGCAACGCCCATATCGAAAGCCACCTATAAGGGATCCCATTGAGCGGGAGCGCAGGACTGGAAAATACTGCCTATTCCATGAGCTGGATGGGCACACCACAGATGAATGCCGCCACCTAAAGGATGAGGTGGAAGAACATGCCAGGGGTGGTAGATTGCCACAATTTGTCAGAGAACGGACAGCGGCGGTGAGGCCTGAACAACTACCGCCTCCACCTAACAGGAACGATCCTGGATCGGGATCACGACTCGTTATCCACTGATTGAAGATGGCAAGGGCCAAGTCCAGGATTTGGACTTTGGTCGAATAATTTTATTTAGATTTGTTTTCAGAATAAACGGTTACTCCACTTACACATGTACGGGAACCGGAGAGATCCCTAGGCATGCTCTGAGATGGAGATAAACCGATATGCCTGGAGAGGCAATGTTTAGCTTTTTCTGATGTTTGAGATTGAACATCTAGAACTCGAATTTTAATAAATAAATTAGAATCTCTTACAATAAATCTTTTTGACCGAAGAGTCAAAGAATGAACATTAAATACCAATATAAACATGATCGCTTTATGACCCTACCCAGAGAGACGGGGTCCGGAGTGCAAGAAGTGAGTTGCTTCGCCGGAGAGCGACAGGATCAACTCACTTAAGCGCTATTTACCCTTCACCAGAGAGTGACAGGATGGGATCCAGCAAGAGCCTGGAGAGGCTATGATCGGTCTCGAACGACCAAGACATCGCTTAATGTTCAGATACACTGAACCGGAGTGCAAGAAGTGAGTTGCTTCGCCGGAGAGCGACAGGATCAACTCACTTAAGCGTTGTTTCCCCTTCACTGGAGAGTGACAGGATGGGATCCAGCAAGAGCCCAGAGAGGCTATGATCGGTCCAGAGCGACCATGACATCGCTATACGTCCTAACCAGGACCAGAGTGCAAGGGGTAGAAGGCAACGCTAGAGTGCAATAGAATCTTTCTATTCAATCACTAAGTCTAGAATGGACTTAGTAAGGGTTCAGAGTAGCCATTAATAGTCCTAAGAGACTATGGAACTTCATTCTCAGCTTCAACAAAAAGAATGAATGCTGATTCGGCTTCGAACAGCCATAAACTTGATTGATAATACTGCAGTCGTGAAAGAAATGTGGATTTACTACGTTCGATTAAGACCGTTCAAAACATACCTTTTACCAAAAGGCATGTTTTGGGGGGGCAAAGTGTTATCCCAACTTTTGGAAAAGTTAAGATATCCAAAATTTGCTGAGAATCAATGATTATTATTCTTGAGTATCAACTATGTACTGCAAGATAACCATGGACATCGATGAATTTTTTCCGAGCCCAGATTGGGCTACAATTGATAGGACATGACCAGAAAGATCATAAAAGCCAGTGGTTCAAATTTCAAGACAATCCGAGTTCATATGCTCAAGTTATGATGGATTCAGTTTGAGGGAGATGAACCTTGCTCGGTTCGAATCCATAGGATACCCCGTAGATCGAATCGATGGACTTCGCATCAGGTTCGTATCCATCGGTTCGAACCCATCTACTTCGAATCCATCGGTGCAACCCCTGTTCGAACCCATCAAGCAAGCAAGCAGTTCGACTCCATCCAAGTGGCCATACCTCGACTCCATCGACCACACATTGGTTCGTATCCACCCAGTACCCTTGCTTCGAATCCATGGAAAATGTTGTGTTCGAATCCCTCCATCGAAGCACGCCACGATCGATTCGAAGCACCTCCGTTCGAATCCCTTTGTGAACAAAGTCTTCGAATCCACTTGGTCAAGGCGGCAAGGAACACGGAGTCGACCCATTCAACTTGGAGCAACAAGTGGATCGACACGAAGAACGCGCGCCACGTCATCATGAGCTTGGATTTGACCCTATGGATTCGAACCATATCGATTCGAACGAACCCATAGGATCGAGTCAAAGCAACCAGCAAGCCGAAGAACACCATATTGAATCGATCATATCTCTCAACCCCTTGATCCAAATGCCATGAAATTTTTACAGGAGTTTGCCTACATAACGAAGAATGTTCACGCCAAGTTTCATCACGATTGGACAATTTCTTGATCGATTCGAACCAAGGGTCGAATCGATCCCAACGCGGGCCCGGGTCTCCAGGTTTCGGCCGTGTGGGACCCCTCACGTGCCAGAAGCGGTCTCCCCGGATTTTAGGAGAAATATCAGCCTCCAACGCCTATAAATAGAGCCCCAGGTCATTCAGAAAAGGGATCGATCTCTCTTTTGCTGGATTTGGATTCAAAAGCGCTGAGACTCTACCAGACTCTACTTCGCACTCCACTACTACCATTATACTCGAATTTCAGAGCTATAATCCATTTTAATCCGCTGTAATCAGCTGTAATCAGAAAAGAACATCAATAAAAGTGAAAATCTTTGAAGTGGACGTAGGTCGGAGATAGCCGAACCACTATAAATCGTGTGTTCTTGTTCATAATTTCTGTTTTGCTGCGTATTGCTTGCTTAGATCTGTGATTTGTGTTTGAATATTGCTGATTTGTATTCATACACTGGTGCTTTCACAACACTTGGGGTTTGTGACCAATTTTGGCGCAAACAAATGAACTTACATACCTCTATATATATATATATATATATATATATATATATATATATATATTCAAATGACTACTAGCAGACTATTATAAATATATAATACACAAACTGGAAAAAATGAGAAGATGGAGAGCTTGGCTAGGGGATGAGGTCGATGGGGTTGAGTTGCTGCGGTCGTGGAGGGAAGGGAGATAGAGAGCAAGATGGGTGGCCAGGCGGTCGGCAAGAGCTTGGTGGAGGCGGTGCCTTCGGTCGAGAGGTTGGAGGCCTAGCCTCGACGGTGGCTACATGCGGCAATAGGGAGGTGAATGGTGGGTGGTGCGGGCCGTTATTGAAGACACGGCATGGATGATGGTGGCGCTTGGCAATTTGTAGGAGCATTGAGGCCTTTCATATACACTGGCTATGCGAGTTTATATTAAATGATGAGATTTATAACATAACAGAGAACGAGGCTAGGATTCGAATGAATTTTTGAGGAAGAAGGAAAAATGCAGATCTAAAGAAAAATGTGAAGTCTAACACCTTATACTTTGTTAATATTTAATCTATTGAAAAGGGAACAGCAGGAATAGGAATAGAAATGGGTTGAATTTATATAGGGGTTTTAAATATAGAAGCAACGGTACCGTCAAGATTCAGGTTACTCGTTAAAGCAATTTAATATTGTTTGCAAATTATACGTTTCAAATTTGAAAAGTAAAGGAATCTGAAAAGTCACAAATTTCGGTACGGTACGACGCATAGTTTTCCCATTTTCGTCATGTAACGGACCTCAAAATACAGAAATAAATATACTGTGGAGATCAGCTAGACGAAACGATCAAAATAGTATATAGATATTAGTGGTACAATCATTCAATTATAAGTCGATAATCGGCACCTGAAAATGCTGCTATTTTGCCAGAAATAAGATAAACGAATCAATAGAAGTCCAAATTTGGAAAAATGAAAGATGACGTATCAATTAGAAGATGATTTACAAATTTTCAGTAGGAAAAATATTCAAGTTTGGAAAATATTTTATTATCATCAAATTTAACTGATTTAAATTGAATAGAATTTCACAATAAAATAAATATCAGTATCATCAGATGAAAATTTACCAGTTGCTATGTTTAAATAGATGTATTCCAAATATCATCTTTATATTTCATAATTTTATTATTTAAAATTTCACAAAATTCAATAAGTTACGTAAATAAAAATAAATAAAATTTATGGTCGTTACAACTACTATCTGAAATGCGAGCATACATCTGACCACATAGAATCCCATCATAACCGGGGTGTGAAGCTCGTAAGGCTACGATCAATTTCTCCAAAGCCACGCTTTTTATACAAAACCACACGTTGATCATAACAAGTTCCACTTTGAATGCAACATTTTTCATTCCACGTCACATGACTGATTTCTAGAATAGTATAACATCCTAAGCTCGTATGCCGTGGAAAGTGTGTTAAGCTAAAAGAAGTTGCCTTCTCCGCCACCAACTCATATAAATTATAGAAACCACTTAAATGTGATTTAGAATACAGTGTCAGACAAACATCCATACAAGTTTGTTTTGGGATTAAACGAAACCCAAGGCACTTTCCTCGGCCATTACTAGGCGAGAAGTCCTTGCATTCCGAAAATATCTCCATAACGAGGAGGACACAACTATAAATAAGTCTATAATAGGAGCTACCCAGAGCATGTCAACAAGCAGTGCTCATGCTATGAAGATCCACGGTGTTCGATAATCATCATCTTCAACATGTCTTCACTTTTGAACATATACATTGGTTCGAAGTGGTTTTCAGATAGGAATCACCCAAATCAGACTTCGATTCCTTCGAAGCCAATCATCGCTTTAAAGATGTTAAGTTCATATGTGGATATCAATCATCAATCAATTACTTCATCTTTTATTTAAATCAAATAACTTTCTTACATGTATTCTTTTCAAGTTATTCCATTTTCTTTTCAAATGTATAAGGAATCATTAAGCCTCATTTATTAAATCATTTGGTTTATTCAATCCTTTCTTAAATCTTTGAATAATTCGAAATCATTTTCTCTTTTACTTAGGAATTTTTTTTCAAATAATTCATTAAATCTTAATCAAAGATTTCTTATATTCAAGTTATAACTTTTAACCTCTGAAAGATATTTCCAAATCATTCATTAAATCTTAATCAAAGATTTCTTTCTTAACTTCAAATCATATTCTTGCAAATCGAATATTTTCGTAACAAAGCACTACTGCCACCTTAAATATGGTAAATTACACCTCAGGGACTAATGGCAAGTAATCCTACATCATTAAGATCTTTGTCATCAACGATCATTGTCTTCAATATATTTTATTTCAAAAATTAGTTTGAAGGGATTTTCAGATAGGAATCACCCAAATCGGATCCTGGTTTTTTGGATAGGAATCACCCAAATCCGATCACGGCTCGTTCGTGCTAATCATCGATAAAAAGATATTAAGTTTATATGGGGTTATGAAAATTAGTGTGAAGAGATTTTCGGATAAGAATCACCTAAATCCAATCCTGGATCTTCAGATAGGAGCCCAAATCTGATCCTGGTTTCTTCATACCAGTCATCGAATAAAAAGATGTTAAGTGGTTAAATAACATTAAAGAATTTGTTTCTTTTCTTTTATGTTGGAAAAACTTAAATATGATCTTTTAGAGCATTCTGGCTTTCCTTTCGATCTATTCCAACCCTCTCCTAAAAGGGAAAACATAGGCTAGGTAAGTTCAGGGCACTGGTTGCTCCTTCTCTAACTTAGTTAAACATCGTGTTTTATCTTCTCAGATTTCACACGCGGGACAAATGTACTAGTCGTTTCCGCATACTCAGTTATATTTTGGAATTGATCGTAAAATTCCAAATTATCTTCTATACGCTTAATTTTCCTTTTAAAAACATTTATAATTGATTCTAGGAAAAATCGTTAGGTTTAAACATTCTTTTAGAAAGTCGTAGCAATGGTAGCAAAAAAGTGCCGCGGAAAGTGCTTTATAAGCATATTTGATTTAAACAACATTTTAATATTTGAAATTCATATTTTCCATTCGAAATCTCTTTTAAACGTTTTTAATAGATTTATCAAATATATTTCATATTTTTAAAAGATTTATATTAATTTTAAAGAAATCCTTTTCTGGATTCTGAAGTGCGAAACCGCGATGTTTTTAGAAAATACTTTTTGACGTATTTTAAACTCTACTTAATGAAATATTGATTTTCTTTCTTTGTTGGAAAACTATTATCATTGTGAATCAAATAATTTTTATTTCGAAGAATTCCAACTTATAATTCATTCCCTACGTTAATTTGAATTTACGGGTTGAAATTTACGAAAAGCCGCTACCCAATGAGCTCGATTTTGACCAATTTTGTGAATTGCTTAAGAACTTGTCTGAAACACTTCAACTTTGTTTTAAACCATATTTAAACTATTTTAACTTATTTAAAATAATATTTTCATCATTTAAGACACATTTTTCATTTCATATTATAATAAATATCATTTCAATCTTTTTATTTTGAAATCATTAAGAGGCTAAATAATTTCCATACATACATTTATATGGATTTAATTTCCATTGAATTAACTATGCTTACTAACCATTTATTTTATCATTTATCAAACCAAGTTATCATCCATATCCAAACATTTAATCAACCATAATATCAACCAAGCTATCATCCAATATCTACCAATATTCAACATATTAATTTCTAATTTAACATGTGTATTATCAACTTAAGTTTAATTAAAATAAAACTAAGATTTGAGTACTCACCTTTAACGAAATCTTTTATCTTTCTACCAACATTCATTATGCAACAACGCTTCACTAAATCCTCTTAACTACACAAAACCATAACCTAAACAACTCAATCTCACTTTCTAGCGCTCGGCCATCACTTTACTTCCACTTGCTCTCGACCCAATCTTCCAACATCACCCATAAGGTCGTCCTTCCCTTGATCCTCCCATTCCTCCATCATTTCTTCACCTCTTAGATGCTAAACCTTGTTTTGGTGATATTCTAAGGTCTTTGGCAAACTTTGGTAGTGTTTTGACTTCGTTTGATATGGTATTGAAAAAGTTGGTAAGGAAATGGAAGAGAAGAAGTCATTAGAGAGTGGAAGAAAAGCTTGAAAAAGAAAGAAGAAGAGTGGAAAAAGCGAGAAAGTTGATGCTTATTTATAGAAATTTTTTTGGATTAAAATAATATTTTGTAAGAAGACCAAAATACCCTTTATTACTTTTTAAGCAACCTTATTTTTTCAACACTTAACATCACATTTCAAATCATTACTTTATGCCATTTTCACTTAACTACTAAGTAAAAAATATAATAATTATGTTTGATTTGATTTGATGTTTACCTTTTGCTTTGAAATGACATGTTCTTCTTTTTGTGCTTACTTTTTCTTAATTATATTCCAGAATTTTCGACGTATGTTTAATAAAAGTAAACTTGATTAGTGAATTAACTAATACATACACTATTTTAATATGTGCTCCTATATAAGAAAATAAAGGTGCGATAAAGTTGAGATAAATTTTAATCGACAAGACGTTGATTTTCGACAAAATGTTTTACGGTCACATTTTGACGTTTTAGTTAAACTGTTTATTTATGTAAACAAAATTTAAAAATAAATTTTATATTGCTATTTTAAAATATGAACACTCGTAAATAAATTAAAATAATTTATTTAACCATTGAAATTTACTTTGCTAGAATCAGCATTTTGTCACTTTTGTCAATATAGGCAAATGTTACTATTTTTGTGTTTATTTCTCTTTCCAAATCATATCTAATATTGTTTGAATTATATAACCTTACATATTTTATATTTAAAATCAGTTTAAATAGTATATTTTAAAGTGGTCAAATTCTAGGTCATTACATTCTCCCATACTTAAAAGAATTTCATCCTCGAAACTACCCAAAAAAAAGTTTGTCAAAACATTTATCTTCAAACTTAATTCCATATAATATAAACAGATCATCAGTATAAAAAATCTTATTCGATTTTCTATTCAAATCCACAACTTTTCTTTCGAACTAGTATCGACCAGTCGATCCTCTAATGCGGACTTTAATTGGGTTCTTTACTCAGAAACCTTTGCTTTCATACATAGCTCTCAACTATGATAGAAAACTCAAGTACCTAACCACAAACCCTTATCAATGTCCGTTGTCAAGAATCAAGTTATAAATCTTCTTTTGGATCAATGTAACCAACTCAAAGTTTCGAACTCGAATATTAGATCGACATTTGTGTGACGAAACGATCTACATATAATATATGTATTTGTTAACATTCAAAAACTTCCATAAAAACATTATCTTAAGCTCAAACATTTTATAAAGGTGCTTCTTTGTAATCCCTTTAATTATTTATTTCTAAATATTTTTGTTAAAGAAAATATTCTATAGAAACCATTTTTCACTCAAAAGATGATTTATCTGGATTATAATTTTTTCCCACAATCCATTAACATAGTATATTTCCTTTAACACCAGTATTATTTATGAATCATTTCACAAAACTATTACTTAAGTTTATTTCATCTTCTAACTTATGTAAATCAATCACATTTTAAAAACCTAAGTAGAAATCCTTAATTAATGCTAGAATTCATTAATAAAACATTTTCTAAGTTACAATTATTATTTTTAGGAGTAATTATTTTACATAACAGTTCGTGACTTTAATCTATATTTGTATGATATACATTTACATCCTAAGAGTACATACAAATCCCAAATTCCAAACTGATTTTACTTAAACCCGTTGTCTAACAAATTTAGACTTTGTCAATTAGTGATCCCAATTTATCTTTATTTAAACACTTTTATAAAGATTACTAATCAATTTATCAGTTAATGATTCACATTATCTCTATAACTTAAATAGATCAAGTAACTCCAAAACAATCCAAGGAACCGGGTACTACCAATAGTATCATATATTCTCTTAACAAGAAGAGAAATACTTAAGAGAAGTGCTTACCATCCAAACACATCTCTTGTCCATTTTTAGTTTATTTTTGATCAATCGAATTAGTTATCATAAAATACCTCTTTTTATTTGAATTAATACCATTTTTAAAATCCTTTAGAGATTACTTTCAAAAACCTATTTTATAAATTCATTTTATCTTATATTAATTAACTTCATTTAAATTACCATAATTCTTTTACTCGAATTTAAATTCTCATTCCTTTTATATTACTTTTCCTTTTACATAATCATTTTCTACATTTATCTTATATTATTTTTATCTTATATGTCCACTCCTTAAATAAATCTTATTATCAAACATCTTATAATCAAATCATGAAACTTAATTCACAAGGTTTTTGTACTTAAACTTTAAATCAAACAATTGATCAATTTATGATAATAACTTAACATTATCATTTCTTAATTTTTTTTATTTTGGAGTAAGTATTAAAGATCTTAATTACCTTTTCAGATTTCTTACTTATCGATTATCTTTATGAAACATCTTATAGTCAAACTGTGAAATTCTAATCACAAGATGTTCATGTTTAAATTTCACAATCCAAATTTCTAACTATACAACTTTTCAAAATATATACTTTATATTCAAAAACATAATCCTAGGTAAAATTATTTCATTTACCAATTTTTTCAAAATTAGTATGTTGATATGCCTTGTTAAGAGTTTAGAAATACCTATCGATACAGTTGTACTTCCCATATTGACCAGAACTTATAACCAATAAATCAACACAAAAAAATTTATATCCAATAACAAGTACACGCTCATATATAATACATTCAAACTCATTCTAGGGTGTTACTAACCCTATATCTAATGAGTCACTCATCCTAGGGTATTATTAACCCTATCTCTAATGAGTCTTCACTCCACCAAAGCCAAGGTTCTTGCTTAACCTTCAGCTCTGGTACCAAATGTAGCGGCCTGTTTTTTCGTAACCTTTGAATCGGCAATAAACCACATAAGTCCAACTCAAATTGCATGAATAAGCGGATCATTATAGATAGAAAGAAAATAAAGACAAAAAAATCTCACACGAATGAAATAACATATATTATTTCAATAATAATCTTTACAGTGGAAAATTTTAAAATACAATATCAGAGTCTAACCTAGATTCAGCCCGGACAGTTATAATACCTGCCCTTACAAATGCTGACAAACAACAAAACAAATGAGATAGATATAGAAGATAACAGAATAGGCCCATACGATGAAGAAGATCTCCAACTCTCCTCTAGAAACTCCAACCGTCTTCAACTAAACTTGAAACAACTCGGATCTGACCCGAGTATTAAAAATACCCAGTTCAGGCTTGATAAACTAGCTTGAGATACTCCAAAATTTAAGTGACTATGTTATCAAAACCTTTGAAAAAAAGGGTGTCTCATAAGACCACGCCTACACATAAATACGGACATGTTTTTACCTTATGATAACCAAAACACTTTATACCAAAATAAAATTGATATTATTTTTAATGACATTCTTTTGAAAACACTTTTCAAATAGACTTATTCAAATTAGGTATCAATACCCAAACTAAGTCTAAGGTAATATATTCGGATTGGGTCAGCGGAATATACCAAACGGAATATATGATACCAGAAAGGTAGCTGAAATATTTGCAAGTCATTACTGCTATTTTGGGACTACAATCAAAATCATAAATCTCGTATTGGGATTGGATTTCCAACATGATAGGAAACTAGTGGAAAGATCAATCTTTATCCACATCTTATGTCCCATACTCAGACGCCGTTATACAACAACACAAATGGCTAAAAAGGGAATACAATCTGCGATTAACATCAAGGACTCTGACATCGTGCATCCCAGCCATGAGGCCCAGATGTATCTCGTACCTAGGGCTTAGAACACCTGATAACCCAAATCACTAACTATCCGAAATGCGAGCATATATCTGACCACATAGAATCCCATCACAACCGGGGTATGAGGCTCGTGAGGCTACGATCAATTTCTCCAAAGCCATGCTTTTTATAAAAAAACATGCTTTGATCATTGTATGTTCCACTTTGAATGCCACATTGTCATTCCACATCACATGACTGATTTCTAGAAGAGTACAACTTCCTAAGCTCGTACGTCTCGAAAAAGGGTGTTAAGCTAAAAGAAGTTGTCTTCTCCGCCACCAACTGATATAAATTTGTATAAACCACTCAAATGTGATTTAAAATACAATGTCAGACAAACATCCATACAAGTTCATTTTGGGACTGAACAAAACCCAAGGCACTTTCCTCAGCCATTACTAGGCGAAAAGTCCTTGCAATCTGAAATAATCTCCATAACTAGGAGACCACAGCTATAAATAACTCTACAATGGGAGCGACCCAGAGCAGTCAACAAGCAGTCCTTACGCTATGAAGATCCACGGTCTTCAATAATCATC
This sequence comes from Allium cepa, assembly GCA_030765085.1. NCBI lineage: Eukaryota > Viridiplantae > Streptophyta > Magnoliopsida > Asparagales > Amaryllidaceae > Allium > Allium cepa. The sequence continues at coordinate 751,441,333 of CM060929.1, forward strand.
ATTTTCAACATGTCTTCACTTTTGAACGCATACATTGATTCGAAGTGGTTTTCAGATAGGAACCACCCAAATCATACTCTGATTCCTTCCAAGCCAATCATCGCTTTAAAAGACGTTAAGTTCATATGTGGATATCAATCATTAATCAATTACTTCATATTTTATTTAAATTGAATATCTTTCTTAGATATATTCTTTTCAAGTTATTCCATTTTCTTTTCAAATGTATATGGAATCATTAAGCCTCGTATATTAAATCAATTGGTTTATTCAAACTTTTCTTAAATCTTTGAATAATTCTAAATAATTTTCTCTTTTACTTAGGAAAACTTTTCCAAATCATTCATTAATTCTTAATCAAAGATTACTTATATTCAAGTTATAATTTTTAACTTCGAGAAGATATTTCCAAATCATTCAATAAATCTTAATCAAAGATTTCTTCATTAACTTTAAATCATACACTTCCAAATCGAAGATTTTCATAACAAAGCACTATTTCCACCTTAAATATGGTAAATTCCACATCCAGGGACTAATGGCAAGTAATCCTACATCATGAAGATCTTTGTCATTAATGATCATTGTCTTCAATATATTTTATTTCGAAAATTAGTTTAAAGGGGTTTTCAGACAGGAATCGCCCAAATCTGATCCCATTTTTTCACATAGGAATCATCCAAATCCGATCACAGTTCCTTCGATAAAAAGATTTCAAGTTAATATGGGGTTTCAAAATTAGTTTGAAGTGACTTTCGGATAGGAATCGCCCAAATCTAATCCCAGTTCTTTGGATAGGGACCACCCAAATCCGGTCCCGATTCTTTCGTACCAATCCTTAAATAAAAAGATGTCAAGCGGTAAAATAACATTCAAAGAATTTGTTTCTTTTATCTTGGAAAAACTTAAATATGATCTTTTAGAGCATCCGAGCTTTCCTTTCGATCTATTCCACCCTCGCCTAAAAAGTGAAAACATAGGCCAGGTAAGTTCAGGGCATTGGTTGCTCCATCCCTAACCTTAGTTAAACACCTTGTTTTATCATCCCAGATCTCATAGTAGGGACAAATATACTAGTCGTTTCTGCATACTCAGTTATTAGCTTTATTTTGGAATTGATTATAAGATTCCAAATTATCTTCTAACCGCATAATTTTTCTTTTAAAAAAATTTATAATTGACAGGTAAAATCGTTAAGTTTAAACTTTCTTTTAAAAAGTTGTAGCAATGGCAGCAAAAAGTGCTGCGGAAAATGCTTTATAAGCTTATTTGATTTAAACAACTTTTTAATATTTGAAATTTATATTTTCCACTACAAATATCTTTTAAACCATTTTATAGATTTATAAAATGTATTTCATATTTTTAAAATATTTAAATATCAATTTTAAAGAAATCCTTTTCTTGATTCCGAACTACAAAACCGTGATGTTTTTAGAAAATTGTTTTGGACATATTTTAAGCTCTACTTAATGAAATCTTGATTTTCTTCCTTTTTTGGAAAACTATTATCATTGTGGACCAAAGAATTTTTATTTCGAAGAAATCCGACTTATAATTCATTCTATACATTAATTTGAAATTATGGGTCGAAATTTACGAGTCGCGGCTACACGACGAGCTCGATTTTGACCAATTTTGTGAATCGCTTAGGAACTTGTCTGAAACACTTCAAATTTGTTTTAAACCATATTTCAACTATTTCAACTTATTTAAAATAAAATATTCTTTATTTCAAACTCATTTTTCATTTCATTTCATATTATAATATCATATTATTGTAATATCATTTTCAATCTTTTTATTTTGAAATCATTAAGAGGCTAAATAATTTTCATACAGACATTTATATGGATTTAATTTCCATTGAATTAACTATGCTTACTAACCATTTCTTTTATCATTTATCAAACCAAGTTATCATCCATATCAGAAACATATAATCAACCATAATATCAACCAAACTATCATCCAATATCAATCAATATTCAACATATTAATTTCTAGTTTAACATGTGTATTATCAACTTAAGTTTTATTAAAATAAAACTAAGATTTGAGTGCTCACCTTTAACTAAATCATTTATCTTCCTACCAAGATTCATTATGCAACAAAGCTTCACTAAATCCTCTTAACTACACCAAACCATAACATAGACAACTCCATCTCAGTTTCTAGCGCTCAGCCATCACTTTGCTTCCACTTGCTTCCGATCAAATCTTCCAACATTACCCATAAGCTCGGCCTTCCCTTGCTCCTCCCCTTCCTCCATCATTTCTTTGCTTCATAGATGCTAAACTATGTTTTGGTGATATTCTAAGGTCTTTGGAAAAGTTTGGTGGAGTTTTCACTTTGTTTGATATGGTTTTGAAAAAGTTAGTAAGGAATTGGAAGAGTATAAGCCATTTTAACAAAAAATAAGGAAGTCGATGCTTATTTATAAAGAATTTTTTTTGGATTAATATAATATTTTGTAAATATACCAAAATACCTTTTACTTACTTTTTAAGCAACCTTATTATTTCAACACTTAACATCACATTTAAAATCATTACTTTATGTCATTTTCACTTATGTATTATGTAACATCCCAGAATTTTTAACAATATCAATTTAATAATCAGTATTAAAATTAAATTGATATTGATAATTTTGTTAATAATAATTCAATTTGATTTAATAATCTTCTTCAATAATTATTTAATAAATTGATTTCTATTTATAATATAAATATATTGTTTATATTGTAAATAGAATAGCATTGTTTTAAATTTAATAAATAAAACATATTTTCTTATTCTAATATTTTTGTAATTTGGAAATTAGTTTTTATTTAATACTAGCTTTTCAAAGTTATTAAATAAATGATCTTGTTTCAAATTTAATAAATGAATAATGATTAAAATTCTAATATATACATTAATAAATTGGTAATTTTGATTTTAATTAAATATAAAGTTTTCAAAGCTATTTAAATAAATAAATATATGATTTTTAAATTGTTAAGAAAAAAATGTTTAAAGGTTTAAAATAGTTTTAGCTTGAGTTTTAAATTTAATCAAATTGACAAAAGAGTTTTATAGCTTAATTAAATAGATAATTTATTAATAAAAATATAATTTCTTTTACAATTATTTTACTTTAATAATAAGATATTTATAAAAATAATATCAATAATGTATTGTCTTTATAAATAGATTTTGAATAAAATTTGCAATTGTTATTATAAATCAAATTTATATTTATAACTTGATTTTTAAATAATTGATTTTGAATTTAATTTGAATTTAAATTCCAAAGTATAAATTTTAAATTATTATAATTTCCATATGTATAAGCTTTATTTATAAGTACAAATTGTTTTTATTTCTTTTATAAATTTATATACATATTTAAATATTAACTCACAAATTAAATTTGGCTTAGTACATACATTAACATACATATTAACTTGTAAATTAAATATTAATTACCCTAAATAAGACATGTGTTGCATTCTTAAGCTTAGTTAAACAAGTGTTAAAAGATTAACATAACAATTTGACAAATGTTGAATAATTTTCACAAGTGGCCTCTTTCAATTTTTTTTTCTTTTATTAATAAAATCTAAAAATTTACTTATATAAAATGAATATTTTTCACTCTTGTTCTTTTTTTCTCATTTCCTAAATCAAAAGAATCTTCAACTTGCTTATTCCTCAAACCTGAAACCCATTTTCAGATTCAAAAATCAAATGTTCAAACCAAAATCAGTTCACAATTTCAGATCAAAACTCCTCATATCAATGACCAAATTTCTGCAAACAAGTTCTTAGTTTAAAAATGCAGTTCAGTCTCCTATAATTCATGTCAAATCTAAAACCTATTCAAATGTAAATTCCTGTAACCTTTCATATCAAATCTGTAGCCTTCTATTTCCAAATAAAAAGCAAAAGAGCATTTTTTCTGCATCATTTTCTTCTCTGTAATCTGGAAAGTTTTTCTGCAAACAAACCGACATTTCATTTTTCAACATTGAGTATCTGCACCTCTTCAAAAATCAGTATACTTATCATTTTTAAACTCCACAATTCAAATTCTGTTCTACCCCATTTTTGTTTTCTTTCCCTGCAATCTTGAAGCCTGCACCTATTATTTTCATAAAAAACAAGTTCAAAGGAAAATCTGCAACCCAAGTTTTAAAATCCAAAATCAAGTTGAATCTGGAAATAAAGCAACTGCATTTCTTTCTCTGGAATCAAAACTGCACCTCACTTCAACCTGTACCTAGCCTTGTTTTTCAAGCTTCAACATTTTAGTTTTCAAATGTTTTCTTCTTCAAGTTCAAAGGCATTTATCTGGGTGCTCTGTTCTTCAAATAGGTGAGTAACCTTTTTAAAATTTAAATTTAAATCTTGGTTGCATAATTGTAAGTTGAAGTGAAATAGGCACTGCATGTTATTATAAGTGAATATTGGATGCAAATATTATATATATGTCGTGTAAAGCTCTTTTGTAACCTGTTTTAAAAATCTGTAATTTTTAAAAATTCTTACTTCTTAATTTAGTTAGATAGGATCTTACATTAGACAAATGTTGTTTGATTATCTTAAACTATAGTTTAAAAAATTTAATCAAATCAAATATAAAGTCATTGCCTCTGGAAACACAGAATAACATCAATGCATGTTGATTTTAACAAAAATCGAAACATGTTATTTTAGTATTTCAGTATCATGAATCAATAGTATTAACTGAAATATTTTTTTTAAATCAAGTTTCAGGATTTTTAGGGGTAAGTTGTAGGTGCAGTTCTGTTTTTAACTGATAATGGAATTTAAACAAATTCTGATGGTTTATGAATTGAGGAGTCTTGGATTTCTTCTGGGTGGTAGAGTAGTGTTAGGTGATGCTTTGAAAAATCATGAATGATGATAAACTTTTCAAAGAGGATGTAGATTTGGAAATTCATTTTTAAACCCTAGTTTTAGTGGGTTTAAAGAATCGGCCATTTTGATCTATTTAATTGATCGAGTGATAGGATGTTTTGGGAATCAGTAGTGGGTGCGTGGTCGAGGCCGGAAGGGTTGATCTCCAGGTGGTCGGAGCGGTGTGTTCTCGCCGTTGACAGGTTTTGAAGAAAAACTTGATTTTGTTGTCTTCAGGTTTGGGTAGTTAGCTCATTTTTGATTTTAGCTACTGTGGTGGTTTCTCGTGTTCGTGTTCGAGTGTGGAGGTGATCACTGATGGGTAGAAGCGTTGGTGAATGGCCAGTGATAGCCGGAGCCACGGTGCACGTGCACCGTGCAATTGAAGTTCAGGTGAAATGTGTTGTGGTGTGCAGTTTTTCAATCGGGAATGACTGGAGATATTCGAGTTTTCAACTCGAAGCAGATGGGAGAATTACTCGAAGAAGTTTTGGGGAGTCTCGGGTATTTCCATTATTTTATAGGTTCGACAAACCTGTAGCTTTTGGGTTTTAATTTTGTAAACCGGGGGCATTTAGTTGTAAAGAAAGGATTAACAAAATTTTAAATTCAAAGATTGAATTTTTGAAATCCAAATTAAATTTAAAATCTTAGATTTTAAATAAAAATAAAGTTTTAAACTTTAAACCTGTTTAATTACTTAATTTTGGAAAAAAGTAGTTTGAACTTTTCAAAAATGAAGTTTTGTTAAAATATGAGCAAGGTTTGAAATTCAAAGAGCATTAGGTTGAGTGAATACCTAGGCTCTGGAGTGGTGTCTTTCTTGAGAGAGCGTACTTGTATTTTTATATATAACTATATATATATATATATATATGTATGTATGTATGTATGTATATTCTACCTAATCTGTTGGGTTATCTGTTCGGATTTTCCAACATAAGTTTTAAAGGTAGATGGAGTAGTGGTGTGTGTGTGTAACACGACTACCACTAATGGAAGAGATCCATATGTTTGTGGTTTGAAGTATTTGTCGAGACTGTAGACATAGTACCGTCTCGAGTGAGATGGGTAGTTTGGAGTAAGAATTTCTCTGATATCCAAAGGAAATCTTTTTAAAGATTCGGAGACCATCTTTGAAGTGTAAGTTTGGATTTCGCTCGGGTGAGCGAATTTTTCTTGTGTTTGGATCTGTCGGAAGTGCAGAAGTAAGTGATGATATCTTGATAACTGCGTGATGAGATGCAGTATCCTTGATATTTTCCGGAGATGTTTTCTCTTGAAGCAGTTTTAGAAGTGGTTGAGGAGCAGTCTTTACCTGCCGCAGGGAAGATTCGTTTGTGTAGAAGTTGTCTGGATCTTTAGCATGAAGGTTGGCTGTTCTGGAATATAAGACTAAGGTTTATGAGTTGCTTCGCTTCGGCATAGTCTCATTTGTCATTCCTTAAGGAAAGCGAGTTATTGATGCTTAGTTTGGAGCCTAAATTTCTTGGGTAGTTATCTACCATCTCGAAGGTCTTTTGTGTAGTTTTTTTTAAGGAGCCTTTGGATTAGAAGTCTTTGGTTAGCTGTGGTAGCAGTGCTGTTCAGAAGTGTTCGGTGTGCTGACGAGAAGGTCTTTTGGCTTCGCAGTATCATCGAAGTAGAGTTTGGAAGCAGCAGTGCGGTTGTTTCTCCGATGGTTCAGAAATCTTGTGGTTCTCTTTCAGCAACCAGACAGTTGGTGAAAGTTCTCTTAAAGGGTTAACCTTGTTTGGAAAAGCTTAAGGCTGTTCTAATTGGTAAAGAGAGGATGGTTTCTTTGGAATCCGAATAGGTAGGATCGGAAAAGTGACTTGCGATTAGTTTGGAAATTTTTCTTGAGCAATCTTTTGTTTGAGGCTGAAGATTCTTATGTGGAAGTAGGAGCTACTGGAGTAATCTGAAGTTTATCTGCATCTGGAGTTGAGTTCCGTATTGTTTTGGTTCCAGAAGTGATTTTGGTAGTTAGCCTGGTAGTAGGATGGTTCTTGAAGAAGAGAGGGTTAGTGTAGCAGACCAGAATTTTTGGAATTTGGATTTGGTCAGATCTAGTTTTTGAGTTGGATTTCTATTATAAGGATGCGGAACTGAGTCAGATGAGTTACTCAGTTTTTATGGATTTGATGAACAAAGTTTCCGGATATATTGGATAAGTTTGTATTTGTGTTCATCAACCGGTATTCTAATCTATTCCAGAATCAGAGTTGTGCAGCGGAAGCAAGTTCAGATTTCTATTGCTTGGGAAGTAGAGTTTGTGTTCTGGATTTCGTTGGATTTTGGAAGACTTTTCTGTTGAATAGGATTCAGGAACTGGTTTGCTTTGGTCTAGTTGTTTCTGGAAGTATCAGCATAGGTTGAGCTGATCAGGAGAAGATTGGCAGCCTTGGATTATCTGTTGAGTTATGCTGATATGAGGTAAGGAGTTTGGAATTCGAAGTTGGGGACTTCATTGTTGTTAAGATTTCTCTAGTTTGAGAGCAGTAGATGGATAGGATTGGATGGCTAGTGCTGAGGCATTTGAGATTTCCTATCTGTTTTTTTGATAGGATAAGATTGAATTGCCAGTTTGGATAGCTGGAATTCATTGAATTTCACATATCCCTAAGGGAGTACGTGCATGATTCATTATTGGTTGTTGAATCTGCAGTTCAGTTGGATTTGGAAGTGTACTGGACTTGAGTATAGTCTGATGTTTTGTTCAGATTGATGGATCGAGAGACGGGAGTAGCTCTGGATTTTGGCAGCATAGTTTGTTTAGCTTCTGTAGATCGAGTCTCCCGGTAATTTATACTTGGGAAACTCGAGATGGTGTAAGTATGATTTATTCTGATTTGTCTCAGGATAATCAGTTAGTTTTGTTTGTTTGATTGATTGATTGCTATGGTTGTTAGTAACTGATTGTTAGGTATGCTTTGCTGTTTGAAATTAAAATCCATACTGGATTATTAAATTACCTTTGCTTTTAAATTTCGGGGACGAAATTCTTTTAAGGGCGAAGGATTGTAACGACCCAGAATTTTGGGCAATATTAATTTAATAATCTGCATTGATAATTTAATTGGTTTGATAATTTTCATTGTAATTTTAATTTAAAATTGGTAAATTTAATTTTCTAAAGGTTAATAAATATTTAATCTGATAATTTTGATTAATATCTTTCTATCAATATAAAATTGATAACATTTATTTTTCAAAGTTAATGAAATTTTATTCTGTTCATAATATATATATATATATATATATATATATATATATTTGATATATATGGTGAATACAATATCTTTTGTTTTAAATAAAGGTTGAATTTTCAAAATTGTAATATATATGTATGTATATGTTATAATTTGATATTGTTTTAAATTTAATTTAATCTATTGATAATTTATATATAAATGAATATTATAATTTTAAGCTTTGTTTTAACTTATATTTTCAAAAGTTAATTTAGATTTGTCAAATTATTTTCAATTATAAGATAATTGTTTGTTTTAAAATATAAGATTGTTATTTATATTAAATAAGATAGTTTAAAAAGGGATTTAACCAAAGTTTTTTTTCTTTCTTTTTAAATGCTTCAATTTAAAATGGTTATAAGTGTATAAAAATAAAAGTTCTAGATTTTAAATAACATGTATAAGATGTATATTTATATTTGTATTTATTAGTTAGAATAATTTCATTTTAAGGTAAATTTATAAATACTTATGTAAACATTTATTCATTTAGTAACTTAAGAAAGTAAGTTTATATTTACATTTAAACTAAGTAAAAACTAATTTAAAAACACTTAAAAAAAATATGTGTAGACATATTAACAAGTTGGTAACAATTGTAAAGCTATTAAGGAAATCTAATAACACATATAAGAAGATTTAGGAATTAAAATGACAAATGTAATTCTTATGGGACAAGTGGCCTATATTTTATTCATTTGAATTTAAACATAAAAAAAAATCATTTTTTTTTTACAAACACTTTCATTCCTTTGTTTTCCTTTCTTTCATTCTTTAAAATTTTAACGGCTACCAAAACATTTCTTTAACATTAAGATAAAAAAAATCAAATCTGAATTTAAATTAAGATCTGCAACTTCAAAGCTTCAACCTGCATTTTCAAAATAAGATCAACCTGCAACTTCAACATGCAAATTGAAGTTCTCATCAACCTGCAATGAATTTCAGTTTTTAAAATTAAAAGAAAGTTTAAATTTGAAAATTTTAAAACTAAATATAAATTGAAGTTATTGTAATGTTAAGAGTTATAGATTGTTTAAACTTTGATAGGTTTAAATTATTTTCATTTTAAAATTTGTATTTAAAATGAAATTTGTTAGTAATGCGAAAGGTACTTTGTTTCAAATAAAATTTGTGTTTTAAACAAAATTTAAAAATGTTTTATTTTAAAATTAAGTTAAGAATGAATGTTTTGAAATAAATTTATTAAAAAGGTAATTAAGAAATAAATAATTTATTTAATTAATTACTAAGGTTTAATGAATATTGATTTAGGAGTTAATCAATTTAAAATTAAGATCATTAATTAGATTATTAATTAATGATTAATGAGTTATTAATTATGTAATTAAGCTTTAATCAAGGTTAATTAATTAAATAATTAGACTTAATTAATGGATGATTAAAGTTAATTAAGTTTGTAATTAATCTCAGTTAATTACTTAATGAAGATAATTAGAGAAGGGTTAATGAAGGTCATTAACCAGGATTATTTAAATAATTAATTAATGTGATTAATTTTTATAATTAATTAGATTAATTAATTTAATAATAATCAATTGTGAATTTTTGAGAATAATTACTTGATGAAGTAATTAAGAAATTAATTACTTAATGTAATTAATTTAGTTTAATGTGATTGTTTAATTTAATTAATTAAGTTTAATTACTTTTAAACACTTGGGTTTTAAAGATAATTACTGTATGTAATAAATGATTTGGGAAATTACTTGTTGAAGTAATTGATTGATAATTACAAATTGTAATTAAATAAAGATGTTTAAGAATGAAGTAATTTGGATTAAATTACTTAGTAATTAATCAAGGGATTAATTAAGAAATTAATTAAGGAGTAATTTTTTTTTATAAATAAAGTAATTAAGTGAGTTAATTACTGAATATGGTTAATCAAGAAGGATTAATAATTATTGGTTAATTACTTAAGGTAATTAATTTAAGAAGATAATTAACTAAATATATTTAATCAATGATAAATAATTAAAGGAAATTGATTAATATAATTAATTTAGGATTAAGGTAATTAATTATAGTTAATTAATTAATTAAAGTAATTAAAGGTTAATTACTATTTTTGGTTGAGAATAATTAATTCATGAAATTAATTTAGGATAATTACATGAATGTAATTAAGGATAATTAATCAAAGGATGATTAATTAAGGTGATTATATTGGATGATTAATTAATTGATTGTAGTCAATTAGATGATTGAGTAAGCAAGATTTTTATTGGTGAAGTAATTAATTTAATTCATTTTAAATTAATTGAAGATGGAGTAACTATTTTAATTCACTTTAAATTAATTGGAGATGGAGATAATTAATTTAATTCATTTTAAATTAATTATATTGTGATCATTGCTTATATATGAATGGATGACATTAATTGTCTTGGATGTTTTGTGATCTCAGAAATGAGATAAGTAATATTGTGTGGTATGAATGCTTGGTTGCATTGTGATGATAATATAGATTATCTATTGTGATGATGATATGGATTACCTATTATGATATGGATCATCTGTTTATTTGATAGTGTTGATTATCAATTGTGATTTGTGAGTTATCTATCTGTGTGTATATAGATAATTGAATTGTTTTAAACTTTAAAACAACTTGGACCTAAAAGACACGCTTTGGATTTCGATGAGACCGGGATTGGGTTTCCATATTTGGATATCTAAAAACCACATCGATCCAAATTAACGATAGGCCATGAAATCTCTTGTGAAGAGTGAAGACTCGAGGTGTGAGGACTATCCGTCAGTATAACTCTGGGGGTGATTCCGTGATGAGTTTGACGGAAATAGTACTTGCAGGTTCGAGATGGTGATTTAGAGTGCAAGGGTTATCGTCGTTAACTCTGAGGGTGATTCCAAAATGAGTGTAACGAGATAATGCCTTCGGTTTCGTTCGAACCCGAAACGAACTTGTATGGATTGAATGCTTTCAGAACATCGTCAGGTGGACAATGAGCATTCTAAGCGATGTGTTCACTAAAGGTAATCGTAGCCTCAAGCCTCATCAACCGGGAATGGCTAAAACAGGGGAGGTGCAGCAAGGCTTCGTGGGTAGCCCCCACTGGAGAGTGAGATTTACCCCTTTCTAAAGGTCCCTTTTATTTCGGTTGTGTGGACGGCTGTGAGCTCCAACCGTCGGGGTTGTCATGTTCGGAACTGTTCAGTAAGGAATGGTTCCGGCCTTGTGTTGCAGGGGAGCGGCGTACTCCTCAGTACGTTGATTTAGGCCACGTACTGTGACGGGCGGTACCCCAGTAGCCCTACCATTGTATGGAATCGAAAATCCAATAAGTGCCAACGGTTTTGATTGTATTACCCACTTTTGTGGCTAGTAGCTGGAATTTAATAGATGTAACAATTTCGGCTATTTCATATTTATTTGAAAACCCTAGACCTATTATAATATCACTGGATTTCCTATCAAATGTTTTGGTTAGAGTAAGGTAAAAAAATTTCCATGTTTATGTGTGGGAAGTCTTACGTGATACCTTTCTTTCAAAAGGGTTTTAAAAGTTAAGCAACCTTAACGTGTTACTCAGACCAGACCCATGTCTGACCCGGAGTTTATCTTCTGTTTTCTTAAAATCTTGGGTACTAAAATTTTTACGAGTAGCCAAGGGATTCAGGTTAGCTTTGACGAATTGTGGAGGAGAAATGGAGCAGGAGGCTTCTGCGTGTGGATATATATATTTCCGCTGTGTAGATTTCTCTGAGTTGTTTCTTGTACTGTATTGAGTTGTATAACTAGACAGGTGTTTATAACTGTCTAGTATGTGATGTATATCTATGTAACTCTGATAACGGTTGTAAACTATGTAATGTTTATGTTATTAATATAATTTATTCGTTCCGTTGTTTAGATTCTGATATTGTTTCTTCTTCTCTTCTTTCTTTTCTCTTTTCTATCCCTTTCTTTCTTATTAACGATGCGTCATTCTGTGGAGACGGATGGCAGGTCATTATAGTGGTATCAGAGCATTAGGTTGAGTGAATTGCTAGGCTCTGTAGTGGTGTCTTTCTTAAGAGAGCGTATTTGTAATTTTAAATATATAAATATATTTATTTCTACCTATCTGTTGGGTTACCTGTTTAGGTTTTCTAATATAAGTTATAAAGGTAGATGGGGTAGTAGTGTGTGTAACACGACTACCATTGGTTGGAGTTTGAATGTTTGAGGTCGGAAGTGTATTTGTCGAGACTGTAGACCTAATACCATCTCGAGTAATCTTTACAGTTTGGTGTAAGGATTTCATTGATCTCTGAAGGATACCTGTTAAGGTTCGAGTCTATCTTTGAAGTTAAATGAGTAGAGTTTGGATTTGTTGGCTGGGCAGAAGTGAGTGATGGTATTTGGATACCTCAGGGAGTAGTAGCTGCGTGATGAGATGCAGTGACTATGGATCTTCCCGAAGATGTTTTCTTTGGAACAAGTTAAGAGGTGAGTCTGCTTCGATGTTGTGGCTTGGTTCAGCATGGTGTTACTGTTGATGTGAGATCCGAGTTTCTCAAAGAGCTTTGATTTGGAATTCTTTGGCATCTGTGGCAGCAGTGCAGCTCGGAGTGTTCTGTGTGTTGGCAGGAGTCTTCTGGCTTAGCAGTTTTCTGAAATGGTGTTCAGAAGCAGCAAAGTGGACCCGTTTTTGGGTGGATTGGCTAGTTAAGAGTGAGCTGTTCTATTTGGTAAAGGGAGAACAGTTTTCCTTGGAATTAGTTTGGATTGATCGCAAAAGTGACTTGCGATTGGTTGAGTGTTTTCTTGGATTATCAGAGTTTTTCTTGCTGTCTTCAGAGAGGTCAGAGTTTTGTTTGCATCTGGAGATTGAGTTTCCTTAACGACTGGAATTCCAGGAGTGCTACCAGTAGTTCAGCTTAGCAGAGGATAGTGTTTAGTGTAGCAGCTCAGAGTTTTGGGAAATTTCTGAGTTTCTTAGGGATTTGTTGAACCATATTTTCTAGGATGTGTTGTCCGGTCTATGCTCATGTTCTTCTTCAGCATTCTCTTCTACTTCGGATCAGAGTTGAGCAGCGGAAGCAGTTGGGAAGTGTATCTGCTTTCTTTTCCCGGACAGGAGAAGTGAGTGTAGTCTTCTGATATTGAGAAGTAGAGTTTGTATTTCTTGATTTTGGTTGACCTTGAGGAGATCATTTCGTTGTGTTGATTGGTTTTGTTTGTTTCTAAAAGCATCAGAAAAGGATGAGCTGATCAGGAAGGTTGTAGGCAGCCCAGAATCGTCCGTAGAGTTTTGTGAATAAGAGTCGGAGGAATTTGGATTCTGGAATCAAAGATTTGACTTTAGATAAGTTTTCTCCAATCAAAAAGAAGCTACAAGATTGAGTAAGGCTGGAAAGCTAGCTCTAAGGTGTTTTAGATCTTTTCTGTAATCTTGGAGGTTAAGTGATTGATCTACAGGATTGGATTGCCAGTTTGGATAACTGGGATTCGATGAGTTTCACGTATCTCTGAGTGAGTACGCGTATGATCTATCTCAGGTTGTGAAACCAGCAGTTTTGGAGTTTTGGTTGTTGAGTCAGACTCGTTTGTAGTCTGATATCTTGTCTAGTGTTGTAGATATAGATGAATAGGAGCTTTCGTAGCTTCATAGTATTGATTGTTTGAATTCTCTAAAGCGAGTATCCCGGTATATATATAGACACACACACACACATATACACACACACCCCTGGGGAAACTCGAAGAAATTTTATCCAAAATTTTGTCTGGATAATTAGGTTTGTTTGATTGGTTGTTTTGGTTGATAGCATATGTTTGATATATGCTTGTGTTTTAAAATTTAAAATCTTTAATGAGATTATTAAATTACCTTTGTTTTAAATTTCGTGGACGAAATTCTTTTAAGGGGGAAGGATTGCAACATCCCGGAATTTTTAACAATGTCAATTGAATAATCTGTATTAAAATTAAATCGATATTGATATTTTTGTTAATAATAATTCTATTTGATTTAATAATCTTCTTCAATAATTATTTAATTGGTTATTTTATCTTACAAAAATAATAAATTGATTTCTATTTATAATATAAATATATTGTTTATGTTGTAAATAGAATAGCATTGTTTTAAATTTAATAAATAAAACATATTTTCTTATTCTAACATTTTTGTAATTTGGAAATTAGTTTTTATTTAATACTAGCTTTTCAAAGTTATTAAATAAATGATCTTGGTTTAAATTTAATAAATGAATCATGATTTAAAATTCTAATATATATGTAACGTATACGGATTTTCGTTGCCGAAAAACCGAATAGTTAGGGGTTTTAAAAGAATTTTAAGAAAAGAAAAAGAGAGAAGAGTAGATAAGAAGATAGAAAATAGAGAATTTGAAAATAGAAAAAGAGAATAGAAAATTTTTAAAATAGAACGGACAGAAAGGAACAACAGAACAACAACAGAATCTCACAATTCGCAGCGGAACAACGTATAATAATAAATGAATAATCTTTAAACAAAGAACTATATCAGTTATTACATTACAACACATTTCATTACATCATATCATCAGAGTGTACAACATCAAACAACAATGCAGCGGAAAAAGAAATACTATAAACTAGTAATACGCCATGCCATCCAGCTTGCCTCCAGCAACTCCTGAATATCCAGAATATCCTGATAAACCTTAACTCTTGACTGCCCGTGTGGAAATTGGTGGGCACCCAGAGTTTAGGAAGGAAAACAATAAACTCCGAGTCAGTCATGTGACTGGTGTGAGAACTCAAAACAGTTTATTTAACTTTAAAATCAAAATAGAGGAATATTTTTAAACTCAATTCGCAATGCTTTTAAAAATGAGACTACCATAAGGCCTCCCGCACACACACACATGCAAACGCAGAATCGGAGGAGATTTCTCCTTATGATAGTCAAAGATGCTTGATACGCATTTGAAATAACATTTGATATTATTACTAGTGCATAGTGTATAACAAATCATTTCGAAAATAAAGATATAAATCTTAGCCAACATACGACCATTATCGTATGCCTACTATAGCTACTATCCAAACAGTGGTGACCACCATAAGTGAATAGCAGGTTCTACAACTAATACCGTACAAGTTTCATATTGGGAATTGGATTTCCAACAAATGGTCAGGCCAAGGAACTTCCCATTGCCACATGAGAATGCCTCTGGATGGACATCCCCGAGAACCAAACTGGATCTCTACCAACACAAGGCCGGGTTACCCCTAACTGAGTAACAACTGACCGAATATGCCATCCCCCGGTCCTTTGGGACCTTTATCCGAGAGCGCTCTCTAATCAATTCACACAATCATAAAAAACAAAGTGTTTTAACATGAGTAAGTATCTGGGCTCCATACCATGATACCACCCTTTTCCAGAAGGAAATGCACATATCCTAAAGGGTGCTACCCCTCATAACCTTGCTGCTTCTTTCCTGTTTTGACCATTTCCGGGATGTGAGGCTCGACGAAGTCACGTCCACAAAAACATACTTTATACAAAAGCCATGCTTTGGGTCAACAAATGATCAACACAATGATCACTAAGATAGACGATCAAATAAATGATCCTATCACAAATAATCAACACAATGATCATTTCAGCATCACTCAGCATGTCACATTACCAAACTGGGAATATATCGCTGATAACTTCAACTATATAACCTCTGAACTCGTACATCTCAGAGAAGGGTGTTAAGCTAAAAGAATAAATTCTCCGCCACCTCAGAAATATATTTGAAAGAAATCGGCTTTATATCTCAACTTGTAATGTCAGACATACAATCCATACAAGTCTGTTCCGGGCTCGAACAGAACCGAAGGCACTTACAAAGAAGTCCTTGCAATCCGAATAATTTCTAATCACGTTCGGATTTCCCATCACTTATGGAGATCTCTATACCGGGGATCAGCCAGTGCAGAGACAATCAACAAGAAACCCTTTCGTTTTCGAAAATATCCGGTCTTCAACACCGTTCTTCGAATGCAATTCATAACGACGTATCACATATTCGGAATGGGTTATACGACCCCATGGTCCTTTCCTGGTTAACCCGAATAGTGAGCGCTTATTTTAAAAATAAGTGTGGCATTCAATTTTTCAAGCAATCACAACAAATACCATTCAAGGTAAATACCGATAGTCGGTTATTGAACTATCAATGGATATGCCAACATCACCAGCATCCAAATAATTTTCCAAATTATTTAATTCAAAAAAATATCTTTAGAAGATATAACTTTCCATATTTCAAAAATAAATCAATATTTATTTTTAAACCTATTTTCCCAATTCCATTTATAAATTCCATATTGAATTTATATTTCCAAAATATTTATGAATATACGATTTCAAATATTCATTTTCAATTTATCTTCAAAAAGATAAATTCTCAACATATTCACTTTATACTGGAAAGCATTTCCATACTTATTAAATAAGTAATTCACAAGTCTTTTTATTCTCTACGCTTAGAAAATATTTAATATACTCTAATCGAAATTAAGTATATATATATTTCATTCCTTAAGGAAATCATTCACTTAATCATATTTATTTGGGTTAAAACGAATGTTGCGTAAAACATCGTTACGACAACCCAAAATCACTAGTATAGGGATTCTAAATTTAAAATAGATATATAAATCCCAATACTATACAAAAACATTTCCTTTCGGAAATCATCTATTATAACAACAGTGTTATAATCTACCATTTCCTTTTATTTCTCGAAAACATCTATTTCAACAATAAATGTTGAAATCTATGGTTTCAAATCTCAACATATTTTAAAACATCATTAGATCGTTTTAATTCTATTTCAAACATCACTTCCAAAATAATTTTTTTTTTAAACATAATATTCACTATTCAAAAACGTGAATATACCTTGTTAATAAATTTCATCACTTCTATTCATTTTAGTTTAAGGAATTATTCACTACCTAAAACATGAATATAACTCCATAAATAAATTAGAACAATTTACTTATCAAAACAAGTCGTTTTGAATTTATAAAACAACGTTTATAAATTCTATTCTATTTATTTTATATCAACTTCCTTTTATAAATTTTCTTTATTAACCTATCTCAATTCATATCACAATGATATACTAAAAATTCATATTATAAGTCAAATACTTATAATTTATTTATTTGCAAAAATTGTTTCTTTGAACTTCTCAAACTTATAAATCTTATAACTTATAAGATTCATTTATTTATCCAAACTCATTCCTTTAATAACTTTATAAATTTTATAAACCTACTGCTTATAAAATTTTATTTATAACTTCACTGTTATAATTCTATAATTCCAATTTATGAAATTCATTTACAATTCTTTCTAACACTTAGAAAAGTTCGTTTTACACTTCTAATACTTTTAATTTATAAATATTAATTTATAAATCTTTTAATACAAATGAATTTGTATTATTATTTTAAAACATCTTTTAAACTCTTTTAGAATTCCATCATTTTGATTTATAAAATAATCCAATTTCATAAATCCAATTTTTAAACTTTTTATAATAGATTCAAAAATCTTAGTTTAAACTATTTTATAAAATCATCAATCCCATATTTTCAAAAATCAATTTTTTTGACTATATTTCTCAAAAATATAATTTTTATAACATTAAAAATTATAACGTTTATTTATTATAATGGATCAATTCCAAAAATATTTAATAAACGTATATTTCCAAAAATCCCTTTAGAAATTAAAATCGTTGTTTTTAAATTTCAAAAATTGGATCCGATGATGCAACACATCAAATAGTCAATCACGATTTTCCAATATCATATATCGATATGATAAACAATCAAACATCACAATATTTAAAATCAATAAATATTTTGTGAGGAATCCAGTTGGATCCCTCCTACCTGTTTCCCTGCATCCACAGACATTAGCACAATACCATTCCGTTTCAAGACGGAATATCGCGGTATATGGGATTTTATAAATATATATCCGCTTACTAACGGCGCATAGGGTCTCATCCGCTAAAAAGAAATGCGGGAAATCAATCAACTGCAATATATACATATGCCAATATATATATATTGCTATATATATAATATAATACCAATTCCACTTCAAGGTGGAATATCGCGGTATATGTGTGTAATAAATAACCTCCGCTTACTAACGGCGTATAGGGTCTATTCACATCCAATATATATATCAATCATCATTCAAGCATTCAATCATTCAATCAACAAATTTTAAATCTAACTATTCAAAATTTAAATAAATCCTTTTGAGTGAGAAGTTCTCACCTTTATTCCCGTTTGCAATCCACTTCCAATTCAACTTGTTTTCTTCATTTATACCTTGTATAAATATTTGCACAATTTGTTAATATTCGAATCAATCGAATAAATTAAATTTTCATTCTTGATTGTTTAATTAATCAATAGTTTTATTCAAACCAATCTCTTTTTAAATAAATTTATTTTAACAAATTTTCCTTTGAAAATAATTCTAACTATTTATTTTAAGTAAATTTTCCTTTGATAAAATATTCTTTAGTTATTGAAATAAACAGATAAATTTTGTTAAAATAATTAATCCTCATATTTTGTATTATTTTAATATAAACTTAGTAGATTTAAAATCTATCTGTACATTTATTTTACATTTCTAACTAATGACTTATTTATTTATAAGTTAAATAAATCATTCTTTTAAAATCTACTTTAAGTTTAAACCTTGTTTTAAACATTTAAATATTTAAACTTTTATTTCAAATTAACTTCTCTTTTTATTTTAAATCAACTAATTTTTCTTTAATAAGATTTTTAACTAAAAATTTAAATTTCCTTTTAAATCAAATTTATTTTTACTTTAAATTAATATTTTTAAATTGATTGCTTTGAATAAATTTGTTTAACCCCAAATTTAAATTTAAAAACTAAATTCCTTTTTGAAACAAATATCGTTTAGTAACATAAAAATAATTCATATTAACCAATGTTTTTAATTCAAACTAATAAATTTAATTTATAACTAGTGATTTAAATTTTTTTACACATCTTATTTTTTTTTCACTTTACTGTAAATAATTAAATTTCAAATCAAGACTCTAAATTTTTTTTTCTTCTTTTTTTTTTCTTACTTACTGTATATAGGCATATACATCAAATTAACTAAAAATTAAAACAAAAATGAATTTTTTTTTTTTTTTACCGTAATCAACATAAATTTTGAAAAACTACCTCACTACGCCGAGTCACGCGAGTGCCCAGACACCATCGATCGAGATGAACGCCTCGACGTCGCACGCTCCCACTCGATGCCTCCACTGTCGCCGCCTCAGCTTGAACGCGCCTCCTTGAATCGCGACTACTCGAGAACCCATGCCCTCGAATCGCGTGCGCGCGCGTCTCAACTGCCACCGTTGCCGTGGATTTGCGCGCCTCACCAAATCGACGCTGCCCCAATCACACGCGCGATCACTTGACTTCGAGAGTAGCCGCCGCGCCTCACTCGAGCTCCTTCACGCGCGAGTCGCCCTCGTCGTTGCCTCCTATCGCGCGCACGCGGCCGCGCCTCCCATCTAATCGCGTCCACCATTTTTTTTTTTTTTTTATGTACTGCGTTCGATTTGCTGATTTGGGGGGGAAAGAATATAAAGCTCGGCTATTTCTTCTCGAACGCTAGGGTTATTTATTTTTCAAACGATCGAATTTGCTTCCGCCATTTTACATATGAAAAATGAACGGAGATAGTGATGTTTTAAGGACGAAGGGGAAACGTGCTTACACGATTTAGCCGTGATTCTCTGCTTGATTTTTGGCGTGAGAAAAGGAGAACGTGTACTGATGTTGACATATTTAAATTTAAATTTAAATTAAATTAGTTTTCGATAGAATTTTCAATGTGTTTAGGTGTCGTATTCTCACACAACTCCGATTGATACGAAATTTGAAATCCGGCAATAATTCAATATTACGGACCCAATGGGACTGGTTTCGTCGAATTCCGAGACTGTGCCTCGGACGGCTATTTTAAAATATCGATTCGAACGATTAAATTTCAAAACTGTACAATTCACTTCCAAATTAATTTCTGAAGCTTCTAAAATCTTCAGTGTTATCAATATGAATTTTACAAGCCTTTGAAATATTTTTAATTGGCTTAAAATTGAAGATTCAAATTTTTTATTCAACTCTCAATAGATTAAATTATATAATTAAATCGCCAAATTCAAAGTTAAATTGAAAATTCAATCTAAACCATCATTCAAATATTTAAAATAAATTAAATATTTTCAAATTAAATTATTCAAAATCCTGGGTCGTTACAATCTTTCCCCCTTAAAAGAATTTCGTCCCGAAATTACAAGTTAAGAAGAATGCCCTTATCCCGTCTATTATTTTTCACAATCCAAGTAGTTTTATCAACTTTCTAGCCTGAATCTTTTTACTAGTGATTCACTATCATTTCAACTAGCTTTTCAACTTCATTTATAAGTTTCAAACAACATTGTTTTACTAACCATTCAAGTTTAAATTCAAATTCAAATTTCAAACTTTCAAATTTTTCTCAAAATTTTTCTAACACCTTAAATTTTCGAAAAATTTCGCCAGCGTTTCCTTTGCGCGGCTCGATTGGTACGACTACAAAATGGCACCACGGCCCCTCAGAATCAAAAAGAAAAGAGAAAAGCCAAGTGGCTAGAGAAGAAAGTCATCAAATCTCATACTGAAATTGAAATACGTACCTTTTTGTCGAGCAATTCAATTTTATCTTCGAAATCAAAATTTCAATTCCATTTATACACCTGTATAACCTGCTAACAGTAGCATCCATATCCAACATTCAAACCATTTTGCAAATTTTATTACAAAATTTCCAATATATGCTTATTTATATGTTTTTACTTCGCTATTGAAGTTACATATTTAATTTTCATTCAATTTCACGTTTCAATTCAATTCACAACTTCAAATTTATTCGAATTCAATTCTCAATTTAAATTCTATTTGAATTAAATTCTAAATGCTAAATATTGAATTCTATCGATTAACTTTTATTTAGTAATTCATATTACTATTATAAATTAGTTTCATTCACTAATTCATTTCAATTTTCAATTTCTATATTCAATTCATTCCACTTGAAGTTATTTCACAAATGAATAAATTATCAAGTTAATTTCCTTGAATTCAATCCATCTTATTTTTATTTATTCCATATACTAATGATAATAATTCTATATTATCACTTCCTAACAATCATGCAACCATATACTATAATAATTCATAGAAAATCATTTCTTTCTATACCAAAAATAGTTTTGGGCAAAATTATCTTATTTACCCGATTCAAAAACAATTTTATATTCACTAACATATACGCTCTCATATCTATTATTACACTCAAACTCATTCTAGAGTACTGCTGACTCTATCTCTAACGAGTAATACCCATCAGAACCATGGTTGTCGCTTAACCAACAGCTCTGATACCAAATGTAACGTATACGGATTTTCGTTGCCGAAAAACCGAATAGTTAGGGGTTTTAAAAGAATTTTAAGAAAAGAAAAAGAGAGAAGAGTAGATAAGAAGATAGAAAATAGAGAATTTGAAAATAGAAAAAGAGAATAGAAAATTTTTAAAATAGAACGGACAGAAAGGAACAACAGAACAACAACAGAATCTCACAATTCGCAGCGGAACAACGTATAATAATAAATGAATAATCTTTAAACAAAGAACTATATCAGTTATTACATTACAACACATTTCATTACATCATATCATCAGAGTGTACAACATCAAACAACAATGCAGCGGAAAAAGAAATACTATAAACTAGTAATACGCCATGCCATCCAGCTTGCCTCCAGCAACTCCTGAATATCCAGAATATCCTGATAAACCTTAACTCTTGACTGCCCGTGTGGAAATTGGTGGGCACCCAGAGTTTAGGAAGGAAAACAATAAACTCCGAGTCAGTCATGTGACTGGTGTGAGAACTCAAAACAGTTTATTTAACTTTAAAATCAAAATAGAGGAATATTTTTAAACTCAATTCGCAATGCTTTTAAAAATGAGACTACCATAAGGCCTCCCGCACACACACACATGCAAACGCAGAATCGGAGGAGATTTCTCCTTATGATAGTCAAAGATGCTTGATACGCATTTGAAATAACATTTGATATTATTACTAGTGCATAGTGTATAACAAATCATTTCGAAAATAAAGATATAAATCTTAGCCAACATACGACCATTATCGTATGCCTACTATAGCTACTATTCAAACAGTGGTGACCACCATAAGTGAATAGCAGGTTCTACAACTAATACCGTACAAGTTTCGTATTGGGAATTGGATTTCCAACAAATGGTCAGGCCAAGGAACTTCCCATTGCCACATGAGAATGCCTCTGGATGGACATCCCCGAGAACCAAACCGGATCTCTACCAACACAAGGCCGGGTTACCCCTAACTGAGTAACAACTGACCGAATATGCCATCCCCCGGTCCTTTGGGACCTTTATCCGAGAGCGCTCTCTAATCAATTCACACAATCATAAAAAACAAAGTGTTTTAACATGAGTAAGTATCTGGGCTCCATACCATGATACCACCCTTTTCCAGAAGGAAATGCACATATCCTAAAGGGTGCTACCCCTCATAACCTTGCTGCTTCTTTCCTGTTTTGACCATTTCCGGGATGTGAGGCTCGACGAAGTCACGTCCACAAAAACATACTTTATACAAAAGCCATGCTTTGGGTCAACAAATGATCAACACAATGATCACTAAGATAGACGATCAAATAAATGATCCTATCACAAATAATCAACACAATGATCATTTCAGCATCACTCAGCATGTCACATTACCAAACTGGGAATATATCGCTGATAACTTCAACTATATAACCTCTGAACTCGTACGTCTCAGAGAAGGGTGTTAAGCTAAAAGAATAAATTCTCCGCCACCTCAGAAATATATTTGAAAGAAATCGGCTTTATATCTCAACTTGTAATGTCAGACATACAATCCATACAAGTCTGTTCCGGGCTCGAACAGAACCGAAGGCACTTACAAAGAAGTCCTTGCAATCCGAATAATTTCTAATCACGTTCGGATTTCCCATCACTTATGGAGATCTCTATACCGGGGATCAGCCAGTGCAGAGACAATCAACAAGAAACCCTTTCGTTTTCGAAAATATCCGGTCTTCAACACCGTTCTTCGAATGCAATTCATAACGACGTATCACATATTCGGAATGGGTTATACGACCCCATGGTCCTTTCCCGGTTAACCCGAATAGTGAGCGCTTATTTTAAAAATAAGTGTGGCATTCAATTTTTCAAGCAATCACAACAAATACCATTCAAGGTAAATACCGATAGTCGGTTATTGAACTATCAATGGATATGCCAACATCACCAGCATCCAAATAATTTTCCAAATTATTTAATTCAAAAAAATATCTTTAGAAGATATAACTTTCCATATTTCAAAAATAAATCAATATTTATTTTTAAACCTATTTTCCCAATTCCATTTATAAATTCCATATTGAATTTATATTTCCAAAATATTTATGAATATACGATTTCAAATATTCATTTTCAATTTATCTTCAAAAAGATAAATTCTCAACATATTCACTTTATACTGGAAAGCATTTCCATACTTATTAAATAAGTAATTCACAAGTCTTTTTATTCTCTACGCTTAGAAAATATTTAATATACTCTAATCGAAATTAAGTATATATATATTTCATTCCTTAAGGAAATCATTCACTTAATCATATTTATTTGGGTTAAAACGAATGTTGCGTAAAACATCGTTACGACAACCCAAAATCACTAGTATAGGGATTCTAAATTTAAAATAGATATATAAATCCCAATACTATACAAAAACATTTCCTTTCGGAAATCATCTATTATAACAACAGTGTTATAATCTACCATTTCCTTTTATTTCTCGAAAACATCTATTTCAACAATAAATGTTGAAATCTATGGTTTCAAATCTCAACATATTTTAAAACATCATTAGATCGTTTTAATTCTATTTCAAACATCACTTCCAAAATAATTTTTTTTTTTAACATAATATTCACTATTCAAAAACGTGAATATACCTTGTTAATAAATTTCATCACTTCTATTCATTTTAGTTTAAGGAATTATTCACTGCCTAAAACATGAATATAACTCCATAAATAAATTAGAACAATTTACTTATCAAAACAAGTCGTTTTGAATTTATAAAACAACGTTTATAAATTCTATTCTATTTATTTTATATCAACTTCCTTTTATAAATTTTCTTTATTAACCTATCTCAATTCATATCACAATGATATACTAAAAATTCATATTATAAGTCAAATACTTATAATTTATTTATTTGCAAAAATTGTTTCTTTGAACTTCTCAAACTTATAAATCTTATAACTTATAAGATTCATTTATTTATCCAAACTCATTCCTTTAATAACTTTATAAATTTTATAAACCTACTGCTTATAAAATTTTATTTATAACTTCACTGTTATAATTCTATAATTCCAATTTATGAAATTCATTTACAATTCTTTCTAACACTTAGAAAAGTTCGTTTTACACTTCTAATACTTTTAATTTATAAATATTAATTTATAAATCTTTTAATACAAATGAATTTGTATTATTATTTTAAAACATCTTTTAAACTCTTTTAGAATTCCATCATTTTGATTTATAAAATAATCCAATTTCATAAATCCTATTTTTAAACTTTTTATAATAGATTCAAAAATCTTAGTTTAAACTATTTTATAAAATCATCAATCCCATATTTTCAAAAATCAATTTTTTTGACTATATTTCTCAAAAATATAATTTTTATAACATTAAAAATTATAACGTTTATTTATTATAATGGATCGATTCCAAAAATATTTAATAAACGTATATTTCCAAAAATCCCTTTAGAAATTAAAATCGTTGTTTTTAAATTTCAAAAATTGGATCCGATGATGCAACACATCAAATAGTCAATCACGATTTTCCAATATCATATATCGATATGATAAACAATCAAACATCACAATATTTAAAATCAATAAATATTTTGTGAGGAATCCAGTTGGATCCCTCCTACCTGTTTCCCTGCATCCACAGACATTAGCACAATACCATTCCGTTTCAAGACGGAATATCGCGGTATATGGGATTTTATAAATATATATCCGCTTACTAACGGCGCATAGGGTCTCATCCGCTAAAAAGAAATGCGGGAAATCAATCAACTGCAATATATACATATGCCAATATATATATATTGCTATATATATAATATAATACCAATTCCACTTCAAGGTGGAATATCGCGGTATATGTGTGTAATAAATAACCTCCGCTTACTAACGGCGTATAGGATCTATTCACATCCAATATATATATCAATCATCATTCAAGCATTCAATCATTCAATCAACAAATTTTAAATCTAACTATTCAAAATTTAAATAAATCCTTTTGAGTGAGAAGTTCTCATCTTTATTCCCGTTTGCAATCCACTTCCAATTCAACTTGTTTTCTTCATTTATACCTTGTATAAATATTTGCACAATTTGTTAATATTCGAATCAATCGAATAAATTAAATTTTCATTCTTGATTGTTTAATTAATCAATAGTTTTATTCAAACCAATCTCTTTTTAAATAAATTTATTTTAACAAATTTTCCTTTGAAAATAATTCTAACTATTTATTTTAAGTAAATTTTCCTTTGATAAAATATTCTTTAGTTATTGAAATAAACAGATAAATTTTGTTAAAATAATTAATCCTCATATTTTGTATTATTTTAATATAAACTTAGTAGATTTAAAATCTATCTGTACATTTATTTTACATTTCTAACTAATGACTTATTTATTTATAAGTTAAATAAATCATTCTTTTAAAATCTACTTTAAGTTTAAACCTTGTTTTAAACATTTAAATATTTAAACTTTTATTTCAAATTAACTTCTCTTTTTATTTTAAATCAACTAATTTTTCTTTAATAAGATTTTTAACTAAAAATTTAAATTTCCTTTTAAATCAAATTTATTTTTACTTTAAATTAATATTTTTAAATTGATTGCTTTGAATAAATTTGTTTAACCCCAAATTTAAATTTAAAAACTAAATTCCTTTTTGAAACAAATATCGTTTAGTAACATAAAAATAATTCATATTAACCAATGTTTTTAATTCAAACTAATAAATTTAATTTATAACCAGTGATTTAAATTTTTTTACACATCTTATTTTTTTTTTCACTTTACTGTAAATAATTAAATTTCAAATCAAGACTCTAAATTTTTTTTTTTTTTCTTACTTACTGTATATAGGCATATACATCAAATTAACTAAAAATTAAAACAAAAATGAAATTTTTTTTTTACTGTAATCAACATAAATTTTGAAAAACTACCTCACTACGCCGAGTCACGCGAGTGCCCAGACACCATCGATCGAGATGAACGCCTCGACGTCGCACGCTCCCACTCGATGCCTCCACTGTCGCCGCCTCAGCTTGAACGCGCCTCCTTGAATCGCGACTACTCGAGAACCCATGCCCTCGAATCGCGTGCGCGCGCGTCTCAACTGCCACCGTTGCCGTGGATTTGCGCGCCTCACCAAATCGACGCTGCCCCAATCACACGCGCGATCACTTGACTTCGAGAGTAGCCGCCGCGCCTCACTCGAGCTCCTTCACGCGCGAGTCGCCCTCGTCGTTGCCTCCTATCGCGCGCACGCGGCCGCGCCTCCCATCTAATCGCGTCCACCATTTTTTTTTTTTTTTATGTACTGCGTTCGATTTGCTGATTTGGGGGGGAAAGAATATAAAGCTCGGCTATTTCTTCTCGAACGCTAGGGTTATTTATTTTTCAAACGATCGAATTTGCTTCCGCCATTTTACATATGAAAAATGAACGGAGATAGTGATGTTTTAAGGACGAAGGGGAAACGTGCTTACACGATTTAGCCGTGATTCTCTGCTTGATTTTTGGCGTGAGAAAAGGAGAACGTGTACTGATGTTGACATATTTAAATTTAAATTTAAATTAAATTAGTTTTCGATAGAATTTTCAATGCGTTTAGGTGTCGTATTCTCACACAACTCCGATTGATACGAAATTTGAAATTCGGCAATAATTCAATATTACGGACCCAATGGGACTGGTTTCGTCGAATTCCGAGACTGTGCCTCGGACGGCTATTTTAAAATATCGATTCGAACGATTAAATTTCAAAACTGTACAATTCACTTCCAAATTAATTTCTGAAGCTTCTAAAATCTTCAGTGTTATCAATATGAATTTTACAAGCCTTTGAAATATTTTTAATTGGCTTAAAATTGAAGATTCAAATTTTTTATTCAACTCTCAATAGATTAAATTATATAATTAAATCGCCAAATTCAAAGTTAAATTGAAAATTCAATCTAAACCATCATTCAAATATTTAAAATAAATTAAATATTTTCAAATTAAATTATTCAAAATCCTGGGTCGTTACAATATACATTAATAAATGGGTAATTTTGATTTTAATTAAATATAAAGTTTTCAAACTATTTAAATAAATAAATATATGATTTTTAAATTGTTAAGAAAAAAATGTTTAAATGTTTAAAATAGTTTTAGCTTGAGTTTTAAATTTAATTAAATTGACAAAAGAGTTTTATAGCTTAATTAGATAGATAATTTATCAATAAAAATATAATTTCTTTTACAATTATTTTAATTTAATGATAAGATATTTATAAAAATAATATCAATAATGTATTGTCTTTATAAATAAATTTTGAATAAAATTTGCAATTTTTATTTTAAATTAAATTTATATTTATAACTTGATTTTTAAATAATTGACTTTGAATTTAATTTGAATTTAAATTCCAAAGTATAAATTTTAAATTGTTTTAATTTCGATATGTATAAGCTTTATTTATAAGTATAAATTGTTTTTATTTCTTTTATGAATTTATATACATATTTAAATATTAACTAACAAATTAAATTTGGCTTAATACATACATTAACATACATATTAACTTATATATTAAATATTAATTACCCTAAATAAGACAAGTGTTGCATTCTTAAGCTTAGTTAAACAAAGATAAACATAACAATTTGACAAATGTTGAATAATTTTTACGAGTGGCCTCTTTCAATTTTTTTTTCTTTTATTAATAAAATCTGAAAATTTACTTATATAAATGAACCTTTTTCACTCTTGTTCTTTTTTTCTCATTTCCTAAATCAAAAGAATCTTCAACTTGCTTATTCCTCAAACCTGAAACCCATTTTC
Organism: Allium cepa; assembly: GCA_030765085.1. Taxonomy (NCBI): domain Eukaryota; kingdom Viridiplantae; phylum Streptophyta; class Magnoliopsida; order Asparagales; family Amaryllidaceae; genus Allium; species Allium cepa. The sequence goes on from CM060929.1 coordinate 751,469,879, forward strand.
AGATTCAAAAATTAAATGTTCAAACCAAAATCAGTTCACAATTTCAGATCAAAACTCCTCATATCAAAGGCCAAATTTTTGCAAACAAGTTCTTAGTTTAAAAATGCAGTTCATTCTCCTATAATTCATGTCAAATCTAAAACCTGTTCAAATGTAAATTCCTGTAACCCCTCATATCAAATCTGTAGCCTTCTATTTCCAAATAAAAAGCAAAACTGCATTTTTTCTGCATCATTTTCTTCTCTGTAATCTGGAAAGTTTTTCTGCAAACAAACCTTCATTTCATTTTTCAACATTGAGTATCTGCACCTCTTCAAAAATCAGTATACTTATCATTTTTAAAATCCACAATTAAAATTCTGTTCTACCCCAATTTTGTTTTCTTTCCCTGCAATCTTGAAGCCTGCACCTATTATTTTCACAAAAAGCAAGTTCAAAGGAAAATCTGCAACCCAAGTTTTAAAATAAAAAATCAAGTTGAATCTAGAAATAAAGCAACTGCATTTCTTTCTCTGGAATCAAAACTTCACCTCACTTCAACCTGTACCTAGCCTTATTTTTCAAGCTTCAACATTTTAGTTTTCAAATGTTTTCTTCTTCAAGTTCAAAGGCATTTATCTAGGTGCTCTGTTCTTCAAATAGGCGAGTAACCTTTTTAAAATTTAAATTTAAATCTTAGTTGCATAATTGTAAGTTGAAGTGAAATAGGCACTGCATGTTATTATAAGTGAATATTTGATGCAAATATTATATATATATATGCCGTGTAAAGCTCTGTTGTAACCTATTTTAAAAATCTGTAATCTTTAAAAATTCTTACTTCTTAATTTAGTTAGATAGGATCTTATATTAGACAAATGTTGTTTGATTAGCTTAAACTATAGTTTAAAAAATTTAATTAGATCAAATATAAAGTCATTTCCTCTGGAAACACAGAATAACATCAATGCATGTTGATTTTAACAAAAATCCAAACATGTTATTTTAGTATTTTAGTATCATAAATCAATAGTATTAGCTGAAATATTATTTTTAAATCAAATATCAGGATTTTTAAGGGTAAGTTGTAGGTGCAGTTCTGTTTTTAACTGATAATGGAATTTAAAAAATTCTGATGGTTTATGAATTAAGGAGTCTTGGATTTCTCCTGGGTGGTATATTAGTGTTAGGTGATGCTTTGAAAAATTATGGATGATGATAAACTTATCAGAGAGGATGCAGATTTGGAAATTCATTTTTAAACCCTAGTTTTAGTGGTTTTAAAGAATCGGCCATTTTGATCTATTTAATTGATCGAGTGATAGGATGTTTTGGGAATCAGTAGTGGGTGCGTGGTTGAGGCCGAGGCCGGAAGGGTTGATCTCCAAGTGGTCGGAGCGGCGTGTTCTCGCCGTTGACAGGTTTTGAAGAAAAACCTGATTTTGCTGTTTTCATGTTTGGGTAGTTAGCTCGTTTTTGATTTGAGCTACTGTGTTGGTTTTTGGTGTTCGTGTTCGAGTGTGGAGGTGATCACTGATGGGGTAGAAGCGTTGGTGAATGGCCGGTGATGGCCGGAGCCATGGTGCACGTGCACCCTGTAGTTGAAGTTCAGGTGAAATGTGTTGTGGTGTGCAGTTTTTCAATCGGGAATGACTCGAGATATTCGAGTTTTCAACTCGAAGAGGATGGGGGAATTACTCGAAGAAGTTTTGGGGAGTCTCGGGTATTTCCATTATTTTACAGGTTTGACAAACCTGTAGCTTTTGGGTTTTAATTTTGTAAAGCTGGGGCATTTAGATGTAAAGAAAGGATTAACAAAATTTTAAATTCAAAGATTGAATTTTTGAAATCCAAATTAAATTTAAAATCTCAGATTTTAAATAAAAATATAGTTTTAAACTTTAAACTTGTTTAATTACTTAATTTTGGAAAAAAGTAGTTTGAACTTTTCAAAAATGAAGTTTTGTTAAAATATGAGCAAGGTTTGAAATTCAAATTAAAATCTGGAGATTTAAAGAATGAATTTCAGTTTTTAAAATTAAAAGAAGGTTTAAATTTGAAAAAATTAAAACTAAATATAAATTGAAGTTATTGTAATGTTAAAAGTTATAGATTGTTTAAACTTTGATAAGTTTAAATTATTTTCATTTTAAAAAATGTATTTAAAATGAAATTTGTAAGTAATGTCAAAGGTACTTTGTTTCAAATAAAATTTGTGTTTTAAACAAAATTTAGAAATGTTTTATTTTAAAATTAAGTTAAGAATGAATGTTTTGAAATAAATTTATTAAAAAGGTAATTAAGAAATTATTAATTTATTTATTTAATTAATTATTAAGGTTTAATGAATATTGATTTAGGGGTTAATCAATTAAAAATTAAGATCATTAATTAGATTATTAATTAATGATTAATGAGTTATTAATTATGTAATTAAGCTTTAATCAAGGTTAATTAATTAAATAATTAGACTTAATTAATGGATGATTAAAGTTAATTAAATTTGTAATTAATCTCAGTTAATTTCTTAATGAAGATAATTAGAGAAGGGTTAATGAAGGTCATTAACCAGGATTATTTAAATAATTAATTAATGTGATTAATTTTTATAATTAATTAGATTAATTAATTTAATAATAATCAATTTTGAATTTTTGAGAATAATTACTTGATGAAGTAATTAAGAAATTAATTACTTAATGTAATTAATTTAGTTTAATGTGATTGTTTAATTTAATTAATTAAGTTTAATTACTTTTAAACACTTGGGTTTTAAAGATAATTACTGTATGTAATAAATGATTTGGGAAATTCCTTGTTGAAGTAATTGATTGATAATTACAAATTGTAATTAAATGAAGATGTTTAAGAATGAAGTAATTTGGATTAAATTACTTAGTAATTAATAAAGGGATTAATTAAGAAATTAATTAAGGAATAATTAATTTGTTTTGAATAAAGTAATTAAGTGAGTTAATTACTGAATATGGTTAATCAAGAAGGATTAATAATTATAGGTTAATTACTTAAGGTAATTAATTTAAGAAGATAATTAATTAAACATATTTAAGGATCATTAATTTATTAATAAAATTAATGATGTAATTAAAGTTAATTAATTATGATTAATTAATCAATGATAAATAATTAAAGGAAATTGATTAATATAATTAATTTAGGATTAAGGTAATTAATTATAGTTAATTAATTAATTGAAGTAATTAAAGGTTAATTACTATTTTTGGTTGAGAATAATTAATTCATGGAATTAATTAAAGATAATTACATGAATGTAATTAAGGATAATTAACCAAAGGATGATTAATTAAGGTGATTATTTTGGATGATTAATTAATTGATTGTAGTCAATTAGATGATTGAGTAAGCAAGATTTTTATTGGTGAAGTAATTAATTTAATTCATTTTAAATTAATTAAAGATGGAGTAATTAATTTAATTCACTTTAAATTAATTGGAGATGGAGATAATTAATTTAATTTATTTTAAATTAATTATATTGTGATCATTGCTTATATATGAATGGATGACATTGATTGTCTTGGATGCTTTGTGATCTCAGAAATGAGATAAGTAATGTTGTGAGGTATGAATGCTTGGTTGCATTGTGATGATAATATAGATTATCTATTGTGATGATGATATGGATTACCTATTATGATATGGATCATCTGTTTATTTGATAATGTTGATTATCAATTGTGATTTGTGAGTTATCTATCTGTGTGTGTATAGATAATTGAATTGTTTTAAACTTTAAAACAACTTGGACCTAAAAGACACGCTTTGGATTTCGATGAGACCGGGATCGGGTTTCCATATTTGGATATCCGAAAACCACATCGATCCAAATTAACGATAGGTCGTGAAATCTCTTGTGAAGAGGGAAGACTCGAGGTATGAGGACTATCCGTCAGTATAACTCTGGGGGTGATTCCGTGATGAGTTTGATGGAAATAGTACTTTCAGGTTCGAGATGGTGATTTAGAGTGCAAGGGTTATCGTCGTTAACTCTGAGGGTGATTCCAAAATGAGTGTAACGAGATAATGCTTTCGGTTTCATTCGAACCCGGAACGAACTTGTATTGAATGCTTTCAGAACATCGTCAGGTGGACGATGAGCATTCTAAGTGATGTGTTCACTAAAGGTAATCGTAGCCTCAAGCCTCATCAACCAGGAATGGCTAAAACAGGGGAGGTGCAGCAAAGCTTCGTGGGTATCCCCCACTGGAGAGTGAGATTTACCCCTGTCTAGAGGTCCCTTTTATTTTGGCTGTGTGGACGGTTGTGAGCTCCAACCGTCGGGGTTGTCTTGTTCGGAATTGTTCAGTAAGGAATGGTTCCGGCCCTGTGTTGCAGGGGAGCGGGCGTACTCCTCGATACATTGATCTAGGCCATGTACTGTGACGGGCGGTACCCCAGTAGCCCTGCCATTGTATGGAATCCAAAATCCAATAAGTGCCAACGGTTTTGATTGTATTACCCACTTTTGTGGCTAGTAGCTGGAATTTAATAGATGTAACAATTTCGGCTATTTCATATTTATTTGAAAACCCTATACCTATTATAATATCACTGGATTTCCTATCAAATGTTTTGGTTAGCGTAAGGTAAAAACTTTTCCATGTTTATGTGTGGGAAGTCTTACGTGATACCTTTCTTTCAAAAGGGTTTTAAAAGTTAAGCAACCTTGACCTGTTACTCACACCAGACCCATGTCTGACCCGGAGTTTATCTTCTGTTTTCTTAAAATCTTGGGTACTCAAATTTTTACTAGTAGCCAAGGGATTCAGGTTAGCTTTGACGAATTATGGAGGAGCAATGGAGCAGGAGGCTTCTGCGTGTAGATATATATATTTCCACTGTGTAGATTTCTTTGAGTTATTTCTTGTACTGTATTGAGTTGTATAACTAGACAGGTGTTTATAACTGTCTAGTATGTGATGTATATCTATGTAACTCTGATAATGGTTGTAAACTATGTAATATTTATGTTATTAATAGAATTTATTCGTTCCGCTGTTTAGATTCTGATGTTGTTTCTTCTTCTCTTCTTTCTTTTCTCTTTTCTATCCCTTTCTTTCTTCTTAATGATGCGTCATTCTGTGGAGACGGATGGCGGGTCATTACATATTAAGTAAAGAAAATAATAATTATGCTTGGTTTGATTTGATGTTTACTTTTTGCTTTGAAATTACATGTTTTTCTTTTTGTGCTTGCTTTTTCTTAATTTTATTCTAGAATTTCTATCTATGTTTAGTAAAAGTAAGCTTGATTAGTGAATTAATTAATACTTATGCTATTTGAATATATCCCTATAAAAGAAAATAAAGGTGCAAGAACATTGCGATGACTTTTAACCGACAAGACGTTGATTTTCGATAAAATGTTTTATGGTCACATTTTGACGTTTTAGTTAAACTAATTATTTATGTAAACCAAATTTAAAAAATAAATTTTTATATTTCTATTCAAAAATATGAACACTCATAAATAAACTAAAATAATTTATTTAAACATCGAAATTTACTTTTCTAAAATCAGCATTTTGTCACTTTTGTCAATATAGGCAAATTTTACTATTTTTGTGTATACTTCTCTTTTCGAATTCTATCTAATATTGTTGTATCGTATAAACTTACCTATTTTATATTTAAAGTCATTTCAAATAGTATATTTTAAAATGGTCAAATTCCGGGTCATTACAAAAAAGTTAGCTTTTCCAAATTCCTCCATTTCTAAAAATTTTATTTTTCATCTTTGCGTAAATTTTCCCCACTGCCCACTTTAATTAATTATTTATTTTTGTTAAAATTTATGGAGTTACATTCTCCCCATTTAAAAAGAATTTCATCCTCAAAATTTCGAGAAATGAAAAAATGTAACTCAGATACCAAACTATACACTAGCAAGCATGTGTATGCGCCATACATACACTTAAACCATACCACACACAAAGCAATACAAGAAATCCATACCAAAATATTTGTTTTCTAACATTTATAGAAACATAAAACATGATACTAATTGGATTACCCCTAAGGTCTGGTGTTAGTGATATTTTTCATCTAACTACACTCAGTTGATTTACAAAGTGATTATGGGGCAAATTACTTTAATAATTATGAATCAACAAATTTTAAGTTAAATTAAATTTGTCTTAAGGTAGTAATTATGTTGCTATTTGCTTATAAAATTATGAGAAGACACTTCAACTATTTGTTAAAATGCCTAATTTGGTTTAGAAGCTAGATTTAGCAATGTAGGAACTAAATAAAATCTACTCAAAATAGGGAATGATAAATGCAACAAAGTAAAGAACACAGAAATTTACGTGGTTTGGATTTTAGAGAATCTTGTGTCCATGGGTCAAATCCACTAATATATTTTCTCCTTCCATGTACATATATTTTAATGGCAGAAAAAAGTACAAGAATATGAGGTAATATTCCAGATAATTAATAAAAAGTCCCATTTCTCTACTATAGCACTTTTCTACTTATACCACACAATTCTCTTGCGGATTGGTAAAATCATCCCTCTACTTTTTTTCCTGGTCATCTGATGTTGCCACATGTCTTCCATCGGTTATTTTTGTACGGTGCATAGATTATTGATGTGGCCATAGTGGGAAGGTTTGCTTTTGGTGGGAAGATCTGATTAAGGTGTTATGATTTGAATTTGAAATGATATCTAGAATTGACGAAGTGATTGGTTAGCGGCTGCTACGATTCCCTGCACACCCCAATGGTTAGTACCATGCTTCGTGCAAGGGTTGTTTGAACATCGTTTTAAAACTAAATGTGGGTCAGTCCAAAGTCCTTATGACAGTGCAGTATGGACTGGGTCCATGTGATGTGATCCAGCCTCCAAATGACGGTGAAGTTTACTTTCGAGGTGGTGGTGTAGTCTCATTTTGGGATATTGGCACAGTTTATCTTTACTTTTGCCACTGTAGTGCATCACATCTTCAAGGGTGATGGGTAGTTCTACTTGGCCTGATTCTATTAGCAAAACTTTGATAGAATAATAGTTGTGCCTTTTTGAGCGTTGAACTAGTTTCTTTGTTTGGAGTCATCGATACACTCGACCAATTTGGTTATTGAGTGCAGCATAGTTCCTTTGTTTTGATCCTTGTTGAAGTGTTTGATGCAACCTTAATGTTGCTCCACATACATCTTGATGATCTACTTCCGCATCAGCCAATTGAACAAATCAAGTGGATTATGAAACACGATTTTATTTTTGTTCATTTCCTTGCTTGTATAACTATATTGGTATCGAGGCACGGCTGTATATGATGGAAGCATAATTTTCTTAGGAGTCGCATCATGATTTTTTAGTAGGGCGAAGATGGCTTTCCAAATGGCAGCACAAGTTCTGGTGATGGTTTGTGGCGTCGAAAATGATGACACCCTTTGAGGGCGTGACCGTGTCATGTTTATTGAAGATGGGGGCAATGGGCCGATATTAGGAAGTTCAGGATTTCACTTTGCTTTATAGCAGTGTATTCTTGTTTGCATCATTGTTCGCTATAGGGCTAACCTTTTTATCATGTTTACTTCATCTTGCATGCGATGTTTTCTAAGATCCGTCCACTCTTCTACACGCATCTAAGTCGTTCCGTTATATTTCATAGTCCCAGGCCGCACTCCATACGTTGTGATTGAAAATGGGTGTAACATCTGGGTAAAAACATCAATATATAGAAATGACAAAGTAAGTGCAAATAAACAATACACATCCATCAATCAATATATATCCCGAATATGGCAGGTGATAAATACATAAATAATAATGCAACACTTTTATAAATGCAAGATCAAGGAATATTGGCATGGATGCAAAACATCCTAAGATATACTAGTAATTCTATGTGTATGCAATATGATATGCAATAAGTCAAGTCATATAAAAACCATAATTAACATAACAAAGCATGCCACAACATTCAATTTCCTAATTTAATTAAGCAGATAAAATAAGGAAAAGGTACTGGAAAAGAGTGAGGATAGGAAGCTCTAATTATCTCCTCTAGCTCCCAATTACTCTTAACTAGATCATTTCCCCACTAGCTCTAACCAGTTTAACTACCTTATTACAGAGTTTCATTGTCCCATACTAAATAATATGGGTAGGTGCACGACGTACATGTGACTCTCTCCACTTTAACCTCTTCTAACTGATTTGGCTCGACCATAGTAGTTGAATCATGTAAACACTTTTGCAAGTGCGGCACATGGGAAACATTATTAACTAACCTTTTAGGAAACTCCGCCTTATAAGCTAACCTTCCTGCTCTTTCCAAAACTAGAAAAGACCCTACAAACCTCAGCACCAACTTCCATGAATTACCAAACCTCATAACATGTCTTAGTGACAAGACCTTTACAAAAACTATGTTGTTTACTGCAAACTCCGCACCTGTTTGTCTCCTGTAAACATACAATTTTTACTTGTCTTATGCAAACTTCAACCTCTCACAGATCAAATCTACTTTTTCTGAAGTCTCCCGGATCTGATCATGTCTGGCCCAAGAATAACCTTATCCGTAGTGCCTTAATAACAAGTTAAGATCTACATGACTTACCATATAATGCCTCAAACGGTGCCACTCCAATACTTGTGTGGTAGTTACTACAAACCTCAGCACCAACTTCCATGAATTACCAAACCTCATAACATGTCTTAGTGACAAGAGCTTCAAAAACCCATTTTGTCTACTACAAACTCCACACTTATGCGTCTCCTATAAACATACGATTTCTACTTGTCTTATGCAAACTTCAACCTCACACGGATCAAATCTTCTCTGAAGTCTCTTAGATCGGATCATGTCTGGTGCAAGAATAACCCTATCTACAGTGTCTTAATAACAAGATGAAGATCTACATGACTTACCATATAATGCCTCAAACGATGCCACTCCAATACTTGCGTGGTAGCTATTATTATATGAGAACTCCACTGATGGCAAGTGATCTTCCTAAGAACCTTCAAAGTCAAAATACACATATGCAATATCTCTTCCAACACCCTATTCACCCGCTTGGTCTATCCAACGATCTATGAGTGGTAGGCCATACTCAAATTCTTCTAAGTGATTAATGCCTCCTAAAGACTCCTCCAAAACTCACTAGAGAAACTTGGATCTCAGTCTCTTACAATATTGGAAGGAACTCCATGAAATCGAACTGCCTTTTTCATATATAAGGTTGTTATATATCTGCCTATCCTCATACTCTCAATCGAAATAAAATAAGCTTATTTGGCCAGTCGTTTAATAAAAGGGAATGCCTCCTAGATTTGAGAGCAAAAATAATAGATGCTAAATCAAGGTCGACTAATTCGATAATTTTTCCTCCTGTACTTCCAATTGTGCACTAGCATAGCAAACAACTCTACCCTCCTACATCAAAATAGTGCTCAGTTCTGTATCATAAGCATCGATATACGCAATAAACAGCTCTAAATCATCAGGAAGTACTAAAACAGCTGCATTAGTCAACAACTCTTTTAGTTTAATAAAATCATGCTTGCACTACGAGTTCCACGAGAAAAATAAATTCTTCTTAGTTAGACATGTCAATGGTGCATAAAACTTTGCAAGTCTTTAACGAACTTCCCATAATGGCCAGCCAAACCAAGAAAACTTCTATCCTCTGTAACATCTTTGGTACATGTAATTCTTGAATTACACCACCTTCACATAGATTAGCTAATAATCAACACTCGATAAAATATGACCAAGAAAATGAACCTCCTTGCACCAAAGTGAGAATTGGAAATATTTGCTTCTGATTATTCATAGAGTATTGAGCACTTCTTCCAAATGCAACCTGTGTTCTTCCTCTTTTTTCGAATGAATAAGTATACCAATAAATTCCACTATGAATTTATGTAGCAACCCTTTGAAAACTCTACTCATGAGTTCGAAGAAATATGCTGGTGCATTGGTCAGCCCAAACGACATAGGTAACCACTCAATCGGTCAGGTGTATGGAAAGTGGTTTTTTGAATATTGTCCTTTGCCATATTCAGATGGAATCTATTAGTCAAGTCAAGCTGATAAGATATCCTTGCTCCAACTAACTGATCAAATAGATAATATATACATGGAAGTGGATAATGATTCTTCTTTGTTAACTTATTTAGTTCATGATAGTCAATAAAAAGGCTTAAACTACCATCTTATTTAATAGCAAAGACAATAGGTGCTCCCCATTCTGAAATATTACTCCAAATAAAACCTATCTCTAACAATTCGTTCACCAATTTACTAAGCTATCGTCTTTCTTTAGGTAACCTACGCTTAAAGATAAGATAACAGGTCTGATATCAATTTCTAAATAAAGTCAAAATTTCATCTTCCTATGAGGAGAAAGACCAGAAACTTCAGTAAAGGAGTCTGGGAAGTCATGAACTATAGGAATGGAAACAAACTCCTCATGTGATAGGTTTAAAGGATACTAGTAACTCAATATAGTAGAACTTTTTAGATCACAATAAACCTCAAGGCTGCACTCACTACAAGTACCCAAGCGAACCTCCTTCCTATTACAGCATAACATCATGTATATGTAATTATCTTCCCCATCCCTAGAATTAAACTAAACCTAAAAAATCCCAAAATAAAAGCATTGCAATTAAACTCGACACCCAAAATATGCAACTTCAAACACTTATAATGCATAGATAAGTGGATTGATCCACTAACATGATTCGATAATATAATAGGGTCTATGACTATGTTAGTTTCTATATGCAATTCATCTACTAACTTAATCGAAATAAATGAGTGAGATGCCCACTTGTCAAATAGAGTGCGAAAAGTTAAATAAGAAAGAGTTAACATGGCTTCCATGACTATTTTCTTCCCTTTATCCACAGTTGGGGTTGCGCTTGAGTTAAGAGCAAAATTAAGTGCATAAGCTGGAACCACCTGAGTAAAAGTCCCAGGCAAGGTCGGACACTCCCTCTTCGTATGCCCAAACTGGTTATAATTGTAGTATTTTTTTTCTTTGCACCATTCGCTTTGCAATCCTTTTCTATATTCCTCTTAAATTGCACTTCTTACACCAAAACCTTTGTTATTTTATATTGCCTTGAGCTCCTACTTTACTCTTGCATTTATCCTACCATACTTGCTTTCCTTCTACCTTCTTAGGTTATCCTTTAGTAATTGAATTTAGCAACGCCATCTCAACCAAGCTCTCAAAAGTACTGCAATGGATACATATACCAAAGAAACATCTCTTGAAGATGGGTTCAACCCATTTTCAATATTTTTCTCCTTCACTGATATATTAATAAGGTCTAGACCAAACTTCCCCAGTTGATTGAACTCATTAACATACTTTTTGATAGTATGGTCTCCTTGTTCCAAATAAATGAAATTCACTAGCTCCATTCCCGATTTGGCCTTTGAATAAACTTAACTTCAATGCGTCTCTTAAGAATGGTCCAAGTAATCTCATTTTCTTCTGCTTCAACGATGACAATATCCCACCAGTTCAAGATGTCACTTTGCAAGCTCCATGAAGCCAATTGTCACTTTATTGCAACCTTTATACCCATCATAGTAAATATCCGATCATAATTTCTCAACCATGCCTGAGTCTAAAACAAATGATTAGTCCTGAAGTAATTCTTTCCACCCATACTCCAGAAATTTCGACACAGTTGGAAAAATCCAAAGCGAGCGAAGGAGGTAGAACTGCACCATGCACTTGTGTTGCGGGTCCTCCATTGGGGTTAATTCAGTCATGCCTCTTGCTTGAAGATATCAACAAAACTATACTAGATTGTTCAGGCCTAAAACCTCAGCCACTTCACTTGAACCAATTCCAGTTTGATTGCTCATTTTCACTTATCTTTACACATGAATTATTAGCAACTTTCTCATATAATAGCACGAATTAGTGGAATTTTATAGGTGTATTTATATTATACTTATATATATACACACATACGTAATATCTTTTAAAATATAAAAGTATGCTTCCTCAATACATGCCTAATTACTAACAAGTCCAAAATCTAGGCACCGTTACCAAATATAACAACTCGCACCTTCGGATACACTATTTCAGATCCCTAAAATGGCGTTTGAACTCGTCTCATGCTAAGAAATATGGATCATTAGGTTTTGATGATTTATACGGTATAGAGATGACTTCAAACATGTTTACACTTTCAAATCTGACAATAGAAGGAATAAAATATAAATATTGAAAGAACCAAATCATTAGTATCACAAAACAATAGTGGTCATACAAGAAACATCTAAATAAAGTCTACCAATAGAAATATTGTATATATCTAACTAAAAAGTACAATAAGATACATAAGGAATGATAATAAGTGTTATCCGACATTTTGACCTGGCTACATTAAACTAATTGCACAAGTTTGATTCGACTACTATCAAGGCCGATGAGTCTTGAGTGATGGTTGTGGGTTCAAAAAGTCAAGTACAGATGATAATATGAAGTCGAGATTGAATGGAATTGATAGATATGTAAGGCAGAATGTTTGAAGTATGGAAAATGGTTTAACACATAGGAGGGATCTATAGAAATCAACTTCCATCATAAGGATAGGTATTTTTCAGGGAGTAAGAGCATTTTGATAGAAAGCAATCAATATCTCAAGATCCATATGTCTAATGCATATGAAATTTTGTGAGCAAGATTTTGGGACCCTAGGGAGCCCACCCTAGGGATCGCACCTCAAGAAGATGCAGTTAAAGGGAATGACACTCTTCCCTTGGTAGGGATCGACAGGAATCAACAACCAATCCATATGAAGCAAAGATCAACCAATAACTCAAGTTCTACTAATCTGATTAGCATGAAATTTGGAGGCTAAGCATATTTTAGCATGAGTAAGCTATAATAAGGATCACACACTAAAATTTCACTAAAGTAGAGATCGATAGCGATACCTTTTCTTTGGGAATTAGGCCATGCGATTCCTCTTGTGGGTCTGTGTGGTTTTGAAGGTCCCCTTGCTAAATGTTTAAGGATATATTTAGCAATCTTCGTCTATAAATACAGGCTTGATTATTCATTTTCAAAACCCTTGCACTGTTTATTGCTTTATATTCTTTTGTAACTAAGGATTTTTGTGACGACCCGATTTTTCGCACCTTGAAAACTCGTACCGATACTTCTCAACCATGAATTCCTAAGACATAAAAAACAGAATATCATCGGTGAAATAAAAGAAAGAAGAAAAGAATAGAATAATACATAACAATGCAGAATAATGTAGCAAAAAATAATAGAATCTTACAACACGTGGAGAAAATATAATATTGGATTATAAACTTTGCAGCGGAAAACATTTAAAACGTATCAGTCAGAGTCTAACCTATGATCAGCTTGAAAGTTATAAACTCTGTCCTTTCAATTTCTGAAATAAATAGACAACAACAAACAAAGCATGCATAAGACTACACCCATATATAGATGTAGATCTCCAGCAGTACTTTGAAAAGCTCGAACCTCCTGTCATGTTGCATTACGCCAAAGCAAGCATGATCACATATGATTTCTATCCAAGAAACACCCTAAGTACAGCCTTCTCGCTTCTCGGATTACAAAGCTAATATTGAAATCACTCGGTACTGATTCGAGTGTTGAAACACCTGGATCAATCTTGGAAAAACCAGCATAAGAACGCAAATGTGATGGTGTCACAATTGGATGCCAAACCAGAAATCCATATTTTGAAAACAAAAGGTATCTCATAAGGCCATGTAGGATAAAAACACTAAACGTGTTTTTTTGCTTATAATAACCATAAAATGATTACACCAGAAATAAAGGGATATTATATTTAATGACTTTATTTTGAAAGTGCTTTTCAAGTAAACTTATGAATCTTAGCTGAAATTGTTACACTGATTAAATTCCAACATTTGGTCTACAATCAAAATCATACAAGGCTCTTAATGGATTATTGGATTCCATACTAGCAACTAAGGTAAGGGACTACCTTCCATATAGTACACCACTAGAAGAATGCATCTGGGTGTAAGTTCCCCACCCAATGCCTAAAGAAGACTGTCAACCCAACCGATTAGACGAATATGCCATTTCCCCGGTCATTTCCGACCTTTCGGGTGTGCACATACCACATAATTTTAATCTTGACATATAGAGGGAAATTAGCTTTCTGTCAAGAAGGGGAAATGTAGGCATTTTCATGGGTACTAAGCCATGACTCATCTTGCTGCATGCTCTGTTCAATCACTCCCCATTTGATGAGGTTAAGGTAACGGATTACCTTTTCATTCCAGCTCGTTCACTCTGAATGCCACATTGCTATATTCGCCACCTACTAATTGTCTTCCACAAAAATACAACATCCGAGCTCGTATATTTGTAAAAGTAAATGTACGTAATCATTGGAAATGATTTATCGGACATCCTTCCATACAAGTCATCTAGGTAAAGGATGAACCGAAGGATCCACCCAACTGCATCCCTAATCGCAGTAGCCGCAGCCCTTACATCATCACAAATCCCATAAAAAGGGATAACTGCTATTCATTTACCTTGGGTGCGACACCAAAGTTATCAACAAGCAATTCACTTGCCAAGAAAGATCTCCGATCTTCAATACAATGGAGATTTCTCAACAAAGAACTACCGCTACTTTGTAGTTATCTTTCCGGGATATCCAATATATTTCATCTTAAGCGCCTACTCAACAAGTAGCCTTTTCCTTACCGAGAAGATTCCCCAGTCTTCAACCTTTCAGTTTCATATCCATTTCTGGAACGTCGTTTAATTGATTCGAAGTGTTCTTTAAATCTGGAGTACTCAAATCCAACCCGGTTCCTTCGATATCAACCATCGAAATAAAATGTGTATATGTGTTCATAGAATCATCAAGCCTCATTTAATTAATTGATCCCAGTTTTCCCCTTAGAATTAGTTCTCGATTGTAAGACATTAAGAGAATAATTTCCCAAGTACAAACCCTGAAGGCCTAAACCAACATCAGATCAACACCTAGAAGATTACCTGACTTAACATCACCAATATCAAGTTCCAATCCATTTTTATCCAATCCCTTCACTTTTCTTGTCAAAACTTTTATAAGATCTATGACAAGTATCAGGATCTACCTTTCGATCCATCCCACTCCTCGTCTAAGAAATAAACAAGGTCGGATGGATTTCCCATCTTATTAATTACCTTATCTACTTTCTCAGATCTCACAGGCGAGACAAGATGCACTCTTTGGTATTATTGCATACCCCTTTCTGTTATTTACTTTAATTCTCACTCAGAGATAATACCTTATTCATAACTTAAGTCATCGATTTCAAACTCAGTTATCAGCAAACAATGAAACCTTCCAAGTTCAGGAAGTATTTCCTTTCAGACCTTGGTTTGATCACATTCTTTATCCTTTAAATAACAGTCGATTCCATTCCTTGAATCTAATGCCATTTCTGAGCTTATTTTCAAATATTGTTTGTTATTTAAACAATTCATTCGACTCTAAAATTTGACCATTCTTCTAAATCTTTAGAAAATTCCCAAATAAATGATAAAATTTCAATTAACTATTATTAGAACATTTTTAAAAGATTTGGGTCAAAAACTCCTTCCAGCTCCTTTATTTCAAAATCCAATTCCTTAATCGCCACTGAATATTGATTAACAAGGTCATTTTCCATAATTATACCTTTGATTAAGTATAAACTCATTTTTATCTTCCAAAACCTTATTATTTTATTAATAATGAATTTATAAATTTATTTCATAATTTTCAGAATTATGTAACTCTACTTGTAAAAATTTGGATTTAACCACTCTTACTACGACCTTTTTGAAAACTGTTTTGCTCATAACTTGATATTTTTAAATCGAAAACTTAACTTTTCAGATTCATTTTAAAGCTATTAACTTTAAGGACAAAAAGTTTCTCATTTCAAGTCATTTTGACCTGAAACGCATTTTACACTTCCGTTCGAAACTACATGTCGCATTACTGCGAACTACCGCTACGGAAAGTGCTCATTTTAACTCTTTAGGGAATTGTTACGGAACTCATCCAAAACACTTTAAAAACACTTATAAGTGATTATAAATTATTATAACCATTTATTTCTACTTTTTCAACTTATAAAATATTATTTCCTAATATTTTAGCTTTAAAATATTATATTACTATTATATTACTATTATATTATATTACTATAATATTATATTAAACCATTCATTAACTTACAAAATATTATTCCCAAATATTTTATCTTTGTAATACTATATTTCTATAATCTTAAATTTAGCCTTTATTTAACTTATAAAATATTATACCTGAATGTTTTATCTTTCTACTATTATATTACTATAATATTATATTTAGCCTTTTTTTAACTTATAAAATATTATTCCCAAATATTTTATCATTATAATATTATATTTTAACCTTTCTATGATATAAAAATCATTTTAAATCCTTTTTTCTCTTTTATGTTAAAGAGGTCTAACCATTTTGGTTCATATAGTATTGATTTCAGTGTATCGTGACTTGGCATTCCATTTTATAATCTTGATATAAACATGATTATATGAATATAAATGTAATATCATATCCAAACAAGTCATCCAATCATCCATATAACATCCATTGTTATCATCCAATATTAGTAAATGCACACAACAGAGTTTATTAACTTTTCTAAGTGATTTACTTATTAATTTGCATCCATATTAATTTAACCAATTAATATCAGTTTATTAATTACTAAACTTGTATTCAACTAATAGCATGCAAATTTACTAGAAATGAGGCAAAGCGTTCTTACAATCAAGCTCCCTACTTCTTGAGCTTTCTCAGATGAATTCGCCATCGCTTCCCCTCCTCAATAAGATTCCAACTTCCCCCCCTTCACTACATGGTTCGGCCTCACCAAGTTCAAGGGAAAAACTCCGACCTTTTGTAACTACTTTGCTCCAAACTCCTCCGATGCTTCACGCCTTCACTCTAGCATAACCTACCCTTGCTTTTCTTTTACCAAATCTTAGAAACTCCACTCCTACCTCCCTAATGTTTCGGCCATGACATTTATGTGGAGTTTTTGAACTCCAATGATGACAAAACCAAGCTAGTTGGCTCCAGAACGCTTCAAGAAGCTTAGATCCATGGTTGTATCTAAGTTTTAACTAGTTTTAGAACTATTTCTTTTTATTTTCTCTTGGTGGGAGCCATTAATGGACTTGAGTGGGAAGAGGTAATTGAAGAAAAGAAAAGCAAATGAAAAGGAAGAGAAGGGAGAGGTATTTATAGCCAAGCCTTAAGCATTTTAATATTCATTAAAGGTCACATCACTACCATACCCTCTTATACACACCCTATCCTTACACACCCATACCCTATCACATCATACACATCATGACAACCACCACTCACTTTATGTCATATTGAAGCCATACCATCCACCTTTATATCAAATCAAGGCCAAACCCTCCTTTATATCACATCACATACACCCACACACCCCTACACTCCCTATGCATGGCTCACACATCCATCCCGCTCAAGCTACACATGTTACTCATGTGGGTGGGGCCCGTTTGAGGTTTTGTTAACTCATATGCAGGTTATACGATATTCTGGTGACGTTTGGCGACTTCTACGCGACATTTTGTGCAATGTATTTTTATTCTGTTTTTTGGTCACTTTACCCATTATATTTTTATCTGTATAAAGATGTAAATAAAGTATCTAGATCATATTTTGATTCTTATATAAATCAGTACCCGTTGGATTAATTAAAAATTCTTTTATATTACCCATCCAAAAGTGTCGCGGTTTTATGCTGTTAAAAATTGCCTAATGTTACGACTAGCGTTATCTTTTCAATGATCATAACTTCTTATGAATCATTGTAAACTATTTTCTATCATTTTATAATATGTAAAATGAATTATTAAATTATTAAATATCAATTTAATCCAATAAATAAATTACTAATTATTATGATGATGTCATAATTACTTTTTATTTCCAAAAATAAAATAAATTATTTTATTTCATATTCTCACTTATTTAGATAAATAAGTGTAGCTATTCAAAGTCATACGCAATTATTGAGAAAATCTCAAATTCTCATAACTTATGTTATAAAGCCTTTTAAAAAATAAGTATAATTTATCATAGTGATAAATTTGCGGAACGTTACAATTTTCATCCGATCCCTGTTGTACTCAGTTTATAAAGTGATTAATAAAGCAATCTGTTCAAAGTGGACATAGGCAAACAACGCCGAACCACTATAAATCGTTGTGTGTGTTATTATTTTATTTTACGACTATTTCTTTGTCATTATCCTCTATTTTGATTTGGTATTCTTCATTTGTTTCTCTGCAAACTTCTATTGGGTGCTTGTGCTAATTTTTGTGCAAACATTTTGGTGCTTTCACTGAGAGCCTTCATTCTCAGCTTATTAGGATCCCTCTGTTCCTACTTGATTGCTTAAATCCCCCAAAGGGGACCAAAATTATCTTTAAGAAGTTTGCCTGTTATATTTAGATTTGCAAAAATCTAAGAAAAGCTATCAATAATGGTGAGGAACACTAGATCTACTTCTTAGAATGCAGAAGGAAATGACAGTGCCAACATCTAGCAAGGAGGCTCGAGCAATCAACTGATGGATGTGGATGTTGATCCAGTTGAATTTGAAATCCAGCTAATTTCATTACAAGAGTGAATTCTAGAATCGGATGCGAGAGCTAGTGGATAGTCGTCGACAATTGAATCAACAGATTCAAGACAATATCAACCTAATGAACCAACTTAGTTAGCAACAGTGAGGGAAAGCTAGGAGGGACCCTACCCCTTACTCAACATCGGAGAGTTCTAATTCTTATAACGCGTATCACAAACACAGGCATCGCAGTATAAACGGATATCATGCAGAAACTTTCGGGCGTCAATAGGCAGACTTGCCTGGTCTGCTAGGAACGGTCAATGTTGATCCTTCCGTAGGGACCGATATCGATCCCTCCTCCAGAGGAGAGAACTTACTTGTACATGCTGGGATCCAAACTGGAGCAATTACGACTGATCTAGATGATGGAGTTCAGTTGAATGTTAACCAATTGCTTCCTCGAAATGATGATGAAGTGAATGTACGTTGTATACATTGGGAGGATAGTGAACCAAGAAGGCATGGAATGGCCTGTAGAATCAACCGGACCATTCACTTGAGGTGGAACCCGACCACTTCTTGGCACCAACTATCCAAATGCCATACTTGTCCGCTATGGTTAGATAGTTAGTGAGAGAGAGCCAAGGAGCGACTAATAATGATTAGGGAATCTCACGAAGCTATACCCCATTCACCGACAATGTCCAAAATGCAGAGTGTCCAAGGAGGTTCAACATGGTGTCGATGCCTGCGTATGAGGGAAAAATCAACCCCAGGCAGCACATCATGCGATATGAATAGCTAATGGATTGCGCATGAGCAGATAATACAACTAAGTGCAGATGTTTTCCCATAACTCTCTCTGGAATAGAAACAATGTGGTTTACAAGGGTACCCCACGGTCGATCTCTTGTTCTGATGATTTGATAACAAGGTTTGTGGAGCAGTTGCATATGCACGCAACTCGCTCAAAGATGTAATGTCCTTATCCATTATGATCCAGGCTCCGGGAGAATCGTTGAAACATTACTTGGAGATATTTCGTACAGCTGTTATAGAAATCAGTAGTCCGAATGAACATGCGATATTTATGGCTGTAACAAAATGGATTGATGTAGAATCTGATTCTGGCAATTGGTTAGCTGGCGAGCCACCCGCAATGTTGAAATGCTTTTATGTAGAGGCAGCTCTGAATTTGAGGAAGGAAGAAGTCATATGCTCTAGGAAGAAGAATGTTGCATGACTAAGTGGAAAGGGAGTATAGAGTAATATTGTAGTAAATCAGTTTGATGATAGCTATGGAAAAGTTTAAGTGAATGTCCAGAACAAACCAAATCAACAAAAGAAAGGCGGAGATGGGAGCCGAGAATGAAAGATGGACTCTGGTAGAGGAAAGCTAAGGATTCTAGTGTATGATACTTATATGCCACTGAATACATCACTAGAGAATATCTATTTATCTACCTACAATACCATGCAGTACAGGAAGCTCCTCCGAAAGAATCAATGAAGAAGCAGAAACAGATCGAAAAATATTACCGGTTTCACGAATGTTATGGTTATAACAAAAATTAATACAGGCATCTCCTGGATATTATCAAAAAGCTGATTCGAGGTAGAAAATTACAACAGTTTGTAAAAACCCTATAGGATAGCGGGCATGGGACATCCGACCCAACCGAGGAAAAGTACCGTATATTCATAAGGAAGCTGTGCAGATTGGCGAAAGATTGGTAAACAATACAATAGTCGGAGGGCCGCATCCGCCTGATTAGAGTTAGCATGAGATGGGGCACTACGCTAGCACAATTAAGCATGTGAATTTTTAATATTGTTCGAGTATGAAAGATGGAGCTCCAGCATAACAGCAACGTGTAATGGAATATGATATTATGTTTAGAAACAGAGATGCAGACAAGATGGAGGCTCCGACAATCGATCCAATGGTCATTTCGGCCATGATTGGCCTCACTTTAGTGAGAAGGATATTGATTGATTGTTCAAGTTCTGTAAATATAATTTTCAAAAAAATCTTATGATCAGATAAAGATGGAAGCCAAGGACTTGAAACTGTTTAAAGCCCACATTCACGGCTTTAACGGTGCTACAAATAAAGTTGTTGTTTATGATGAATTACTCATGGAGTTGGGAGAAGGTGACCATAGGAGAGTACGGATTTTCCCACTTATTGCTTTGGATTTTAACCTCCGTACAATGCTTTTCTGGGTCGACCGGTCCTAGCCGAGTTCCATGCAGCTCTTACCTCATGGTGTTTGACTTTGAAGTTCTCGATAGACAATGGTGTTGGAGTTGTTCATGGTGATCAGGCGACCAGGCGTACTTGTTATGTAGCTGAGTTTAGGGTTGCTCAAAAAGGGAAAGGGTAAGCGTGTGGACAAGTCTGTCTGCATCTAAGCCACTAAAGATTGACAACCAATGCCTAAGCCTTGGTTCAGACACCACAGTTGGTTCAATAGACATATAGGTCTAAGAGATGATGAGGAGGAGCCCAAAGAAACCAAGGCTACACTGGCTGAGCTAAGGATCGATATCATAGTCAACCATGACAGCCGTCATGGGTCTAAAAAATTGGATCACAAGTCAGCCCCACGATGATGAAAGAACTTGCTGGATTTCTTCGAGGAAATCTCGACATGTTTGTTTGGAATCACTCTGGTATGTGTGGGATCCCGCTGCCATCGTAAGCCGTGCATTGAAAATCAACTCATGGCATCTCCCAGTGAAACAAAAAAAGCATGGCGTAGATCTGGAGAGATCTTCCACTCTTAAAGAGAAGGTGGATAGGCTCAAAGATAATGGGTTTATTCACAACGCCCTCTTCCTAAGTGGGTATCTAATCCTGTAATTGTGAGAAAGGCGAATAAGAAATGGCGAACATGCATTGATTACTCGAACTTAAACAAGGCATGCCTAAATGGCAGCTTTCCCTTCCAAGGATCGGCCAGTTAGTAGACTCAACCGCGGGATAGGAATTTCTATCTTTTATGGATGCATACTCGGGATATAACCAAATCTAAGAGTATATTCCCGATCAAGAGCACACTAGCTTCATTACTAATGTTAGATTATATTGCTATGTGGTAATGCAATTTGGACTAAAGAACGCAAAAGTGACCTACCAACACCTAGTCAAGAAAATGTTTAAAGATCAGATCAGAAAAATGATGGAGGTATATATGGATGATATGCTCGTGATGTCACGACGGTCTAGCGACTACATTAGAGCCCTGGTAGAAATGTTCGATATCCTTCGATACTACAAAAAGAATATTAACCTTCTGAAGTGTTCTATTGGCGTAGCATCAGGAAAGTTCTGGGTTTCATCGTTAATGCACGCGGAATCCAAGCTAATCCTGTGAAGATCCAAGCTATTCGCTATATCTAAGCACCAAAGACTGTCATAAAAGTATAGAGCCTAAATGGGAAAATTGCTGCCCTAACTGATTTATTCCAAAACTACCGATAAATGCAGTCCTTTCTTTGACTTGATTAGGAGATGAAAAAGATGTAGGTTTGTAAAGATGCATTCTACGTTTGGTGAACCAATTAGAGATACCTCCCATCTTGGCTACCAGTGGATCATGAATGTTTATATATCTACTTGGCCATGTCGATACACACTATAAGTGCTGCGTTACTTTGCAAAAAGAATTGAATCTATTTACTAGTCTATTATGTTAGCAAGCAACTGACAAGAGTTGAAAGGACTATCAAAAAATAGAGAAACTGGCAAATTATTTATTGAATGCGTCATAAAAGCTTTGCTCCTACTTTTAGATACATCCTATCCATGTTTAGGCTGACCAGTCATTACGACATGACCTGAGACGTCTAGAAGATTACTCAAGTGGAATATTGAACTTAGTCAATTCAATATCACTTAACTTCCTCAGAGCGCTATGTAGGGCAGGTACTGGCAATTTTTATAGCAGAATTAATTGCATGGGATGATTTCATAAAGAGCATTGAAACCCTTACCATACGGTGGAAGTAATATACAGATGGAGCATCTAAAAATTGTTGTTCTAGAGCTAAAACTATGCTTGTAACTCCCAAAGATCGGTCAATTTGACATGCTTTAAAGGTCAATTTCCCTACAGCAAACAATGAAGCTGAGTATGAGACTCTAAATACTAGACTTAAACTTGCCAGAGTACCATGGATAAAGTCTCTTAAATTCTTTTGTGACTCAAATTGGTAGTATACAAAGATAGGGGTGATTACCAAGCTAAAGGACAACGACTTGCTCTGTACTTTACCCAAGTCCAAGAATTATTGACAGATGATGAGTACTATAATATTTCACACATTCTTCGAGATCAAAACAAAGAGACTGATTCATTGGCAAAGTTTGCTAGCATTGGGGATGCACAGTAAATGGCTTGGTTCCTGTCGAAGTATTTAACGCCCTAAGCATAAGCCCGATGGAAATCGACTGGGTACTAAAGACGGAGCCTGAGAAGGAGTCTTGGATGACTCTGATTAAAGACTATTTTCTATAAGGAGTTCTTTTCGAAACGAAGGAATGAAAAATGACATGTCCTTCGTAAAGCTTTACAATATATCATACATGAAGGAGTTATGAATAAAAAGGGTTTTTTCTTTCCCCTGCTCCAATGTATCGCTCATTATAAAATAAAACGAGTCTTAAAGGAAGTTCATAAAGGGGAATGTGGCGATCACATTTGGAGGCAAACTCTAGCAAAGAAAATACTCCGTTACGGGTATTATTGGCTGACCGTCAATCGAGATACTACTAATTACGTAAGGCGACGCGACAAGAGAAAGATACATGAAAACGTTCCAAGAGTTCCGTTGATGGAAATTACACAAATGGTCTGCCCATGGCCATTTTCCATGTAGGGTATAGATATTATCGGTTCCTTAGCGATCTCTAAAGGTGGTGCAAATTACGTTATCGTCACAGGTTATTACTTCATCAAATGGACCGAAGTGGAACCTTTATCCACAATACAACTAAGAAAGTAATCAACTTCATAATCTGGAACATCATCTGTTGTTTTGGTCTTCCATGAACTGTTGTAACAAATAATGGGACTCAATTCGAAAGTGCTGAATTCAAAGACTTCTGCCGTAAACATCATATTGAAAAGAGATTTGCGGCAGTCGCTTACCCTCGAGCCAAAGTTGAAGTTGTAAACAACATCATAAAATTCATTCCAAAAAAGCATTTGGAAAAGGCTGGAGGCAAGTGGGTGGATGAACTCCCGACAGAATTATGGGCTTATAGTACCACCCACACGTCCGCAATTGGGTGGATGAACTCCCGACAGAATTATGGGCTTATAGTACCACCTACACGTCCGCAATTGGCCATACTCCATTCACCCTTGCTTAAGATTCCAAAGTTGTTATTCCTGTTGAGCTCAAAGTTCCTTCTCACCGAGTGACCTACTACGATCCTAGAACGAATAAAGATCACCTCTTGGAATCTATAGACTATATAGATGAGAAGCGCGAAGAAGCTGATTTGAGGACAACTACGCCCTAGCACTGAGTCGCCCAGTACTACAACACTAGAGTCTAACCTAGAACCTTTTAAATTGGCGATCTTGTCTTGAAACGGGTTTTTCTTGCCCCGTCACGTATGAATCCTACTTGGAAAAGACCATATGTCATTTAACAGAGGCTTGGAGAGGGAACTTTCAAGCTAGCGACTATTGATGGCATCACACTCCAAAAGGAATGGAACATCGAGCATTTACGATGCTATTCCACTTAGTTTGTTTCTTTTTCATTTAGTTGTATTTAATTTCAGGATTTGCTTTAGTATTTTATTTTCAAAGATAAGTAATAAACAAATTATGTCATTTCTTTCCATTTGGTAAATAAAGTTTTGAATTCCTTTATGTCAGTGTTTGCTATAGTAGTACATATTAGTTATGATACTGGACTTACTAGTATTGACATGTACGAGCAGGTTATCAGAGTTTGGAGCAAGCCGATTACATAAGTTCACGACTAAACAAAACAAAACAAGAATGGTCCAACCGTTCATGTGATGATTCATGCTCACAACCTGATGGACAGAATGCCTAACTAAGAAAGGATGTGATTCGACCATCCAATGACCAACTTAATCCTATCAAATGATGGGATAAATATGAATCAAAAGTGATCGTGACACAACTGTACTCATTAAGTTAAACCGCAGACTTGGGGGCAAATCAATCAATTAAGGAAATTATTATCCAACTATTTTTTGAAATAACTCTATGTCCTTAGAGTGTGGACTGGATTATAAACACAAGCCATCGACCACCCGCTAACTAACTTTTATACGTAGAGTGTGGATGCGAGTATAAACAAAAAGGCAAGTGTAGTTTAACCACTCACTATTCCATGAACTCCAGCTTAAACTGATAGGAGGAGTATAGACTCTCAAAACATGGAGTTCGACCATCCACCGTCTAACTTCGCTAACCCAAGACTGGGGGTAAGCGTATAATCCCTTAAACCGCTAAATCCAACAGTGCAAGATTAGGGCTCAAGCCCCATGTTTGGTACGACTCAGGGCCGCGACTACATAGAGGCCTTGGGAAAGAATTAATGGATTATCATCCAAAGCAACAAGCAATAAATTACAAGTACATTGAATGGAAAGTGATAGCTCGACTATTTAAACAAAAATTCACATAAAAGTTCAAAAAAACCCAAAGAACTTTTGTTTACACTATAAACGACAAAAATTATGATACAAATTTATTCAAAAATGGGGGCCGCAGTTGCACAATCATGGCCATCAAAAGAGAAAAATGGCTATGCAAACTATACACAAACTAAGCCGGAATGATGACTGTTTCTTTTACCCTTTATCCATTCTTGATCTCTTAGGAGTGCCACCGCCCAAACTTTCGCTTATCCTCTTCCTTGATCCTTTGTCGCCCTTAGCAGGAAAGCTTTCAGAGGTTGGAGGAAGTTCTTGAGGAAAGGACCTGCTAGGTCGGATAACTTGTAATGGAACGAGATTTGGGTCATCAATGTCGGTATCGATGGATTCAGCCTTAACTTTTTTCTTCAACAATTCCTCCCACTCGATGTGCTCTTTTAAGCTAAGATCATTGATATGTTCAATGGCGCCAATAATTACAATTTCATCTGACTCATCAGGCAATAGTGGATCTTCAGCTTTATCATCATCAAGTGCTCTGATAACTTGAGCATTGAGTCCTGGAGCATTGGTGGCCGCTTGAATCTCAGTAGATGTCGATTCGTGGTCCACGACGGCACCATTTTCTGGAGATTAGCTAGGACCTAGAAGACCTATAGATTCGTGGAAAGAAGAAGAAAAACCCATGACTATTGGATATGAAGAATGAAATCTCTCGAAAAGTGGAGAACAAAGCGGAATACCTACGTACGATTGACTCTCAATTGTCGCTGGAGTGCCCCCATCCAAAATAGAGGTTAGCACGTTAGATTGATGACCGGGTTTGTTTAGATCATAGTTTAGATCCTATCCTAGGCTGAGAGAAACAGACATTTTGGTTGCTTGAAGAGAAGAGGGGCCTTTGGGATCGGACTCCGAAGACTCGACAATGTTTTTCTCTTTGTCGAAGGGTGCTAGAATGTCAAAATATCAAAGTCTCGCATCAGCAAGGTCTAGAGATCCATCCTTACAAAGAATCTCTTGTAGTAGTTTCTCTTTGTCTAAATCAGCTTCGCCGAGGGTTCACTTTTTCGTTTCAACAGTATATTCCCAGGCCTCGGTGAGTGACTCGAGATAACCCTCACCAAAATGCTTAGATCATGGTGGACAAGGACTTTAGCATTGTATTCATTAATCAGGGGATCAAACATGTCCTTAATTTCATTTTGGCTGGCTTCTTTGGCATCCTTTACTTGGGCCTTGATCTGTTCTCTCATCTCATAATGGTCTGTTTCTCTCGCCTCTTCTTTGAGGACTTCGATTTAAGTAAGTTGGTCATCAAGCTTAATCTTCATATTTCAAGCTTCAACGGCCTCTTCGCAATATCTTTATAATTCCTCTTGAGCTTTAATTTTCTGTTCCCTCTCCTTTTTAAGAAGTTCTTCAAGCTCCTCAGCGCGACGGGCCAAAGTATTTTTCTCCTTTTACAAGATATCTTTTTCCAAGGCAAGCACACCGCTCGGTTGAGAGCAACATCAAGTTCCTTTTCATGGGCCGCTTCTAGACGACTCGTTGCCTTAGATGGTTCCTTAGCACTTTTTTCTGCCTCGGTAAACTTTACCATCAAATCCAAGATCTCAGTGTCTTGATGCTTAATTATATCTTTATCATGGATCGCCTCTAGCTTGAGAGATCGAATTCATGTTGTCACTTTATAAACATCTCAGAGATCTTCTCTGCTAAGTGCTGGAATGATTCATCTTGCATAAAACCATCGTTGATGCACACGAGGGACCTGCCTTAACATTCCATAGGATTGTATGAATGGAGGGAAAGAACATCAGCCCGTCAAAGCAAATCTTTGAAAATTAACCTTTAGTTCGATCAATTTTTCTGCTATAGAAGTTTAGCAGCCGTAGTTGGCAAAGATGGATCAAAAGAAATGATTGGACTTTTGTTAGACCTATGGTCATGGGACTACTTAGAGCTGGAAGAATAGGAATACTACTAAGGTGATATGGCTACTTGAGGAACATGGAAAGAGGTCTGATCGCCAATGTGCACAGGAAGAAAAGATTAAACTTCCTGATGGGATGACCGAGACTGGAACTTATGTTTGGAAGATGGAGATTCCCTTAAGTGATCAAAAGCTCGAGATTGAGACATCGCACCTACAAAAACCAGACAAAAATGTATGAGTGACCATTATATAAAAGATAGATGGAGATCGTGGGTGAAGTGCACGTGATTGTGAGTATCCAAGTGGCCCCACAATGGACCAATGGCTGCAGCCTTGCTCATAGAAGCGTTCTTTCCTTTACCGTTGGAAGAATGCTACCACCACTTCTAGTGGAAGAATTGAGCCACTCAATACTAATGTTGGGGAAGTCGTAAGTCATCGTGTCATCGGGGATTTGGGGATTTAAAAAATCTTTCTAAACATTGGGAGGATGATTCTTCGTCTATGGAAGTGATAACAAACTCAGGCTCCTTAGCAATTTTTCTCCTACGGAGCTTATATGCAAGCTTCTTTCTTCTCCTAGCTAGTGTGTACGGTTACACACCTTGTAACGGTTCGACCACATCTGCATTTCCCAGACCTACATCGACATCACCAGGCTCCGTGGTCCTGGCACCCTTAATTTTTCCCTCTTTGGCGTCATCCTAAGTCCCCTCGACAAGGGGGACGATAGGATTATAGATATCATCTTCTTATTCTGTAGCATATCTTGGTAGTGCAATGCATCCTATAAGCCTAATGCTACGACCTTCCTCCAGCAACCTAAATAGAGATAACCATTAATCGGTTACAAGGATTCTAATGTCGCCATCTTCAACGGAGGTGGCATGAATTGCAAAGATTTGCTATGAGAAACTATCGCCCTCTTGACGTAGACGGACACCCATAGATTTTCAAAATATTAGTTGATTTAGGATATTACCTGGGTTAAAGAATTTGATATAGATCAAAGATGACACTTACTTCCTTCAACCATCGCCTTGCAACGTCAGGCGGACATCGGACATAAAACCATTTGTGTTTTAAGAGGCTAAGCTTGTTCCAAGCACCCGTTAGACTTGAAAATTGGGTGAAGGCTCGAGGAAAATGTAGGAAAGACTCCATGTTCGTTGTTTGAAGTTGTAAATAAACCTAATATCCTCAGGAGTTGGTGGGCGGAACGGGACATTCATAAATAATAAGAAAGTAACATGGAGAAAGGCATAGATGTTCAAGTGTAGTTGAGTAGGAGCTATTCCATGATATTTTAGCATCTCCTGGATTAAATAATTAAAGGGAGGCATTTATCCGGCCCAGCATATAAACTTATTGCATGATGTATACATCTCCGGGGGCGAATGAGCCATGTCATTCACTAAAGGAACCAGAACATCTTCGAAGGGAATCCCTTGTCTAGAACATAGTCTACGAAGAGCGGCCACACCAATTCTAGAGTCTTGAGAATTTGTCGAGTTATCTAAAAATATAGTGCATTCTATAGTGATGGGAGCAGAACTTATATCTTCCATTGGAAGGATGGGAACAACAGAGAAAAGGTTGACTGATGGGCTAGAAACTTCCGGTTGTTCAGTTTGACGACCTAAGGAAAGCCTGCCCGATATGATTATGGAACTTGACTTCGCTTCGGGATTACCATGTTTTGAAGTTGGTTCGTTAGACATTGGAGCTAGACGCTCTGAATGTCTGAAGTCGATGTCAACTATACTCAGTAGATAATAAAGGTTAGAAAGTTTACTTGTCCCCCATACTAAGTGTATGCCAGTGTGGTGTAGTGACGTATAGTGTAGAGATAAGCAGCTCAAAACAAACAAATCAACACAAAAAAACAAAGTAAACGACAAGATTTTGGATTCCGACCAGAGTGATCGTCATTGCTGGCCGTCTCAACTAACAAGAAGATTGATCATTTGTGTAAGCTTTGGGATCAATCATCGGCACATCGAAGTGTGAAATCCATTATTAATGGCCATATGTTAAGTTTTAGTTCATGTTAAAAGTCCCAAGGATCTGATCGTTCAATTTCGAGTTCAATAGTGAATATGTAAGCATATTTTTCATCATCATACTATGTTTAAGTTCATTAAGATTGGATTGGTTATAATTGCTCAAACAATTAATTATGGATTAGTTTTCGAGTTCAAATTAAAGCCTAGAATTAGCCAAGTACATATATGTTGATCCCTTTCCCAGAGCAAAAAACAACGATCCTTTTCCTCACATGATCCTTGCCTGTCCCTTTTCTTAGCCAAACCTACCGATATCTCCACACCAACCAACACTATCGATTCTTCCATGCAAGCCAAAAAATATCGACCCAACCATGCGAATCAAAGGCGACTGATCCCTCTCCTTCCGCGTTCTTATGCTATCCTTCAACCTTTTAGACTGAACTATATGCCATATGCTCCTTTCTTCCTCCTTCTTCATTATTCTGTTGAACCCTATCCCATCCCATTTCTCATCTTCTCCAAGCATCTTCAGCCATCGACTATCCATCATGTCACACTCCTAATCATCGCCAATAGTATAGAATCCATCATCTCGTTATAAAATCAAAAGTTAAAAACGAGCAAACCTACCTTTATATTTCTAAGATGAATGGTTCGAGGAGAAAGATCAAATTATGGTTTGAATGGAAGGAAATATGATAATCTAAAGCTAAATAGGAAATTTTATTTATATATGAAGGCGATGTTTTAGTGGAAGGGAAGGGATTAGATTTTAGAGGAAAAGAGGGGCTCGGTCGCCAGGATGTAAATGGAAAGAAGATGGAAATATTGAATATGAGAAGGTTGGAAAGGAGGAGTGTTCATTTATACATGGGCATGAGGGATCGGTCCATGGTATCTATTCGAAGCAAAGAAGGGAGGGATCAGTTAAAAATATGTCGATCCCTATAAGCATGCGCATAAAAATAATAATAAAAACAAGAGAGAGGGGTCGGCTACAAATATGTCGATCCCTATAAACATAAAAAGAAAGAGGAGGGACTGGCTAAACATATGTCGTTCCCTACGAATGCTAAAAAAAGGAGGGATCCACTTTCAGCATGTTTGCAAACAAACAGGCATGGAAATTATTCAAAGCATGTATGTTCAAAATGTAACAAAATTGCATCTTACTCAATGATAACTAGTGACGACCCGTGAGCATACAAACGCATTTGAAAGCCAATGACAAGAACTTGTATCTGAATGTGTGTATATATGGTCCAAAAGTTCAATTTTTAAAATCGACAGAAATTGAAATCAAACCTGAAGCTTTCAAGTTCGAGGCTGGACTAGATAACCAAATCTTATTAGTCTTGTGGAATTGGACTTATATATCAACTGATGGAATATAACCCTGGATTTATACTATCGAAAATCGATCAAGCATTATGAAAAACAAAGAGATATACAACACTTTGGAAAATTAATTCGACAGTTGGAAAGTGATTATTCAGAAAAATGGACGCGTTTCTTTCGGATGACTCTAACTTGCTTCAATTCAAAGGACGTTGTGTTCAGCACAAGATGTACTATGGAGGGGGGGAAGTGTTATCCGACATTTTGACGAGGCTATATTGAACTTATTGCACATGTTAGCTTCAACTGCAATCAAGGCCGATGAGTCTAGAGTGGTAGTTGTGGGGCCCAGAGGTCAAGTATAGATGATAATATAAAGTTGAATTAATAGATATGCAAGGAAAAATGTTTGAAGTAGGGAATATGGTTCAACACATAGGAGGGATCGGCAGAAATTAACTTCCATCATAGGGATCGGTATGTTTTAGGGAGTAAGAGCATTTCGATAGAAAACAATCAATATCTCAAGATCCACAAATCCAATACATATGAAATTTTGTTAGCAATAATTGGGGAACCTAGGAAGCCTACACTAGGGATCGCACCTCAAGAAGATGAAGTTAGAGGGATCCGCATACTTCCCTTGGTAGGGATCAGCAGGAATCAACAAGCAATCCATGTTGAAGCAAAGATCAAGCAATAAGTCAAGTTCGACCGATCCAATTGACAAGAAATTTGAAGGCTAATTACATTCCAGGATATGGAAGCCACCATTCGGATCGCATCCCAAAATTCCAATAAAGTATGGATCGATACCAATCCCTCTTCTTTGGGAATTGGGCATTGCGATCCCTCTTGTGGGTCCATGTGGTTTTTAATGTCCTTTTGTTGAATTTTCATGGAGATATTTGGCCATCTTCGTCTATAAATATAGGCTTGCCAGTTCATTATTGGGACCTTTACATTGCTAGTTGCTTTATATTTTTTATAACTAAGGATTTTCATCTGATCCCTATTGTACTCAGTTTATAAAGTGATTAATAAAGCAATCTGTTCAAAGTGGATGTAGGCAAACAATGTTGAACCACTATAAATCATTATGTGCATGTTATTATTTCAATTTACTGCTATTTCTTTGTTATTATCCTCTATTTTCATTTTATATTCTTCATTTATTTGTCTTCAAAACTTCTATTGGGGGGTTTGTGTCAATTTTGTTGCAAACAAGAAGTAAATATATCTCTGAGGTACACTGTTACCTCCTCCATGCATCTTATCTTCGTCATACTACCTACTATCCAGTCGTCCTATAATAGATATAAAAAGGAAAAAATCGAGTGGATTGTCAAAGGGCTGGATAACATTTGCCCCCTAAAGTACATCTTGTTGTAAACATGATGTGCTTTGAATAAAGACAAGTTAGGATTGCTGGAATGGATTTCACTCAGTACCTCGAATTATCGTTATCCTTCTGTCGAGTAGATTTCACGAAGAGTCATATCTCTAACTTCCTATTGTGATGCCTAGTCGATATATGACATTGTAAAATTGGAATATATTCTCTCAGCAATTGTCCTTGATTGATTCCATTGAGCTAATTGATTAGAATAGTAGATCTCAATTATCAGAACTGGTTTCTTTTCTGAAAGTCTCAGGTAAGAATTTGATTTTTGTCGATTTAGAAAATTACATGTTGGGTATGCACACATGCTCGCATGCTTGTGCACATACTTTTGCCGTTGGCTCCCAAACCCCTTGTTGGATCAAGGGTAGGAGTTAGGAGATGAACGATTGAGTCACATCCATTCTAGGGTTGACGATGGATGGTCAATGTTGGAGAATGAAGGATCATGTCACATCATTCGTATTTCATGCTAGGTTGATGTATGTTTGGATCACATCCATTTAGGATTAGACGGTCGAGTTATATTCTCTTTATGATTTGTGATCTTCCTTTCGAGCCAAGGAAAAGAGCTAGGAGACGAATGGTCAGGTCACGTTCATTCTAAGTTCGACGATGAATGGTTGGATCACGTCCTTTTGTGTTTAACCTACCCCTGTTGGGTCAAGGGAAAGAGTTAAGTTGATGAATGGTTAGTCATATCCATTTTGGTTTGAACTCCCCCTATTGATTCAAGGGAAAGAGTTTGGAAAGGATGGTCAGTCATATCCACTCATTTATTGTTTATGCTCCTCCTATCAAGTCAAGGGAAATAGCTAGGAGATGGATGGTTAGTCACGTCTATCTCAAATTATGTTTTGTACCCCCTATTAGGTCAAGGTAAAGGGCTAGGAGATGGACATTTAGTCACATCCATCTCAGATTATATTTTGTGCTCCACTATCATGTCAAGGGAAACAATTAGGAGGTGGACGGTCAGTCACATCCATCTTAGATTATGTTTCATGCCCTTTTGTCGGGTCAAGGGTAAGGGCTAGAAAATGGATGTTCAATCACATATATCTCAGATTATGTTTTGGACCCCACATGGAGGTAAGAGGTATTATGTGGACAATCATGTCACGTCCACGTTGGATTGGATTTCGAGCCTATTGAGCCTCGAGCAGGGCATAAGTGATTTGGCAAAAATTTCGGGCATGAAATTGGGAGTGGATGGTCGAGTAACATCAACTTTTTATCATGGTCTAGCCCTCGAATCAGTGGCAAGAGTTGGCTAAAGAGTAGTCGAATCATGCTTATCTTGGTATAGCTCTGAAAGTCGGGCCATAGGCTTTGGAGTTTTGGTGGGCGCCTCAATCTTGGTACCTAAACACTACATCGTTTATATGAAATCTCATTCGAATCGGTCGCATTTCATGACTAATATAACATGCAAAGGCAAGTTGCGTGATTAAAAAGCAAATCTATTGAAAATAAAGAAATAACAGAGTCTATCTTACGATAAAATACAAAGGAAATGAGAAAAAGAGTTTACTCTAGGATGAAATGACGTCGTCACGCTTGCCATTCCGTTTTGCTCTGGCTTTACTCAGCTAGATGACGACCGTCTGCGGTCTAGCGTATAGCCAATCTTTCTTCGGGCTACCTAGATACGTTAGCATTAGGAGCGGCCTGTCCTCACTGGGGGTCGAATGAACCCTGCCCGCCGTCCTATGGGGCTTTCACAAATTATTGTAGCCTTTTATTCCGCATCAGCTCTTCCATCATATCTTGGAAATGTCTCCATTCGTTTGTGTCCTGACCGTGGGTCTCATGAAATCTACATAATTTTCTAGACTTCCTTGGATTTCACTGGACTCTCTTGGTGTCGGTTCCCTATATTGCTCTGAATTGCGAGTGGTTAAGTAAAAGTTTTAAGTCTTATCATTCAAGAAGTGTAGGTGTCAAATCTCAGGACCCTCAATCGTCTTCTAAAATTCAGGTTCTCATCTCGGGCCCTCTATGGACCTTATTTGATAACTGCTTTTGTTTTGAACATTCACAGCTATATTCCTTGCACTCGCTCCAGATTATTTTACTACAACATTGCTTTAAATTCATTCATCCTGATGGCCTATTCTATAAACTTTTCTGGTCCGTAGAGCCTCCTCCTTGCGCAAATACTGGGCCACCTTATTGTAAAAGCGAACCAGAGTGGAGGGAGGCTTCCTTGATAACCATGCTCGGAAATCTATGTCGAGCTGATCAAATCCATTAAGATGATATTCTTCTAAGGGTTGCTCACCTCTGTCACTATGGTATTGAATCTCTATAGAAAATCCTAGAGTGACTCCCCCGATACTTGGAATAAGTTAGATAAAGACATGACTTCCTTGGGGCGAGTCGTATGCATCCTGAATTGCTCAATAAATTTCTTTGCCAATTGATCAAATGATCAGATGGACCTTTGTAGTAGTCGAGTAAACAACATGGTCACCTTTCCTCCTAGGAAGATTGGGAAGAACTTGCACTTGATTGCGTATGATGCTCTAGCGGAGTCCATACGCTACTCATACTTCATGAGATGTTGTCTCTGATCAGTCTTTCCTAAATATGCTAGCATGTTTGGCATAGTAAGTATTTTTGGAAAATCTTTACACGGAATGGCATCAGTGAAGGGATTTTGACTAGGGGAAGTATCCCAGTCATCGTTAGTCCAGCCTTTGCTTTCTCTCATAAGTTGCATTACCATCTCAGCCAAGTTTGGCTTTTGAAAACCTACCAAGTTGCGGTAATCGTAATTTATTCCTTGTGCTTTGCCTGGTAAATGATCTCAGTTCATGTCTCGTCTCCTAAGTTCTCCTAACTTTGGAAGAACCATGTACCGGACAGCTCCGCGATCATTCCTTGGCAACAATTCCAAGGCAAACTTTCGACTTTCGATGCTATGGTCAATCACAGTACGCTTTGTTACATGTCATCTCCAAATCGAAGACTTAAACCTTAGTGAACAGTTTTCGTACTAACCCCAAGACGGATCCGTATCGACCCCAAGGAGGGATCGGTACTGACTCCTGTGCCTTGGTTGGGGTCGGTTCTCAACTCCTGCCTTAGCTCTCTACTTCATGTGCATCCGTCCATTGCCTTCTACTTCTTTGGAGATGCATAGATGATGAGGAACTTTGTGATTCCGAGTATGGAGGAGTTGGCTCTTACTTAGTCCTTTGCGTCCATTGTTCAGTTGGTTCATCAAGCTCTTATTCTCTTGGATTTTCTGCTTCGGCCCTACACGGCTGTTTTTTAGTTCTTTCATCATCCTTCCAAAGTCAATCACGGTGATGATATCTCAGGGATTCTGGGTATCCATAGGATCTTGTTGTGGAGCTTCATCCAAAATTTAATGGTCATCTTTCTCTGCTTCATCGGTAGCTCTTGAGGAGGCAACATCTTTGTCTTTCCTAGAGGCCATTGAATATAGCTTCATGTAGACTTTGTTCAAATCCAAGTAGCAAGGAAACTAGTTGAGAAGGAATTAGGTCTCTTCCTTGGATTTTAGGAAATCCAATAGTAGACAATGATACAAATAGCATGTGAGTCAATTTATCAATGAAAGCACCAAAATGTTTGAACCAAAAGTTGGCTAAACGTCCAAAGATTATATAGATAACAAAAGTGAAGAAATATGAATGAAAACGAGGAAATAAAAGAGAAACAATTATTTATAGTGGTTCGGAAAAGCAAGGCCTACGTCCACTTTAAGATTTTATTGCTGATTTACAACTTGAGGGTAGAAGTTCTTAAAACTCGGTACAACTTTAGCATTTATAATTTCAGAGTCACAAGCATGTAGAGTGTTACCTGGCACTTTGGCTCGGCTACAAAACAACGTTTGAAGATATTATCATTAGCACTAGACAAGATTCTGACCAAAATGAGCCTGAAGATATACGGGTTTGATGCAATCAACATCTTTTGGCATTCAAGTATGGTTCAGAACACGTCGCTCAGTCCAGATGGCTCCGCAAGCCTCGTTCGGTCAGTTGAGTCATCGTCACCTGGCATATACCACTTGGCCAAACGAAGTGGAGTGACACATGGCTCGGTCAAAGGAAGGGACGCTTCGTTCGATCTAAAGTATTCAAGATGCCTTATTCGGTCGAGATGGGTCGGCATTTCTCGTTCGGTCTCGGGGATTCCTATTCGAAAGAAGCTCAGTTCGGAAGGACCAGTAAGTGTCGTTCGGCAAGAATGGACTGGCCATCTCGAGATCACCCTATATAGGCCGAGTCACCTCGGGCTTTGAGGCCTGCGTAGGGTGTCTAGCCTATCTTCATCTATAAATAAAAGGGCATGGGCACAGTTAAAGGGACCTTTTTTCGAGAACACTGGGGAAACTCTGTTACTTTCATGACTCATTCTTTTTCACTTAGCATTTGCATTCGAGTAGTTGGTGTACGGATTGTATCTGTAATCAATTGTTTAGAAAAGAAATAAAGATTAAACTCAAAGTGGATGTAGACAGTTACACTGAACCACTATAAATCTGGTGTTCTTGCTTCTCATAGTTATTACTGCATTTTATAGCGTAATTCCTCAGTTTTAATTTACCTTCTTCATTAATCTCTCTACGCAAATCTTTCTTTGGGTGTTAGTGACCAATTCTGGTGCTAACATAGAGTAGAGAAGAGTTAGAGCCAAAAGATCCCCAAAATTAGGCCCTGACTTTTTATTTATAGAGGTAGTGAGCCAAAATTCTCGCATCAAATATCTCCCAGCCGTTAGCCATGATGTAGACTAGTTCTTCCAAAAATGTGGGCACCATGTCATGAGTAACTAGGAGCCATCAGTTGGGAGTCGTCGTTTGGGAGTCGTCATTTTGGGAGTCGTCATTTTGCGAGCCGTTATTTCGGGAGTCGTCATTTTAGGATCCGTCATTTTAGGGGTCACCAATGATCCCCAAATTGGCCATATTTTATATCTTTCACTCTTTACCTCAACTCATTTTGTGGTTAGCTTCATGAATTCATAGTTGTTTGCGTCAATAACAGCTTTTTTCGGAGTCCAAATGATGGAGTTGTAGAAGAATAAATTTGTAGATTCAGGAGTTCGTGGAGATCGATGGAGAATTGCATTAATTCAATAAAACAACCTTGGAAATATTTTTGGCGTCACGTAACACATATAGGCAAAAAATGGGGTCCACCCTAGTTATACTTCGGATTTAGTACCAATTCCTAGGTAGGAGTCAGTATTGATTCCCAGCTTGGGGATCCCATTATTTTGTCTTGATTTGGGTCGTTTTGGCTTTGGTTGAACATGCTTGGAGTCCAACTCGAGAGGTTTGAGTGTTTGCTTGGGGTTTCACTTGAGATTTTCTAAAATTTTTGTTTTTTGAGTTTTCCGTCCTCTGCTTGGAGTCAGATCCGATTTTTTTGAGAGTTTGCTCCGAGTCATTAGGAGTAGGTTTCGAGTCGTGCTTGGGAGTCGGTACCAAGTCGCACTTCGAGTAAGACCCAAGTTTTTTGAGTATTCGACTCGAGTTTTCAGGAGTCGGCACCGATCCCTAGGTATGAATCGATACCAACCCCTGATTTAGGGTTTATACATGATTTATTCTGCGTTGCGCTTGGATTTTTTTTAAGTTTATCTTACTTCGAGTCAAACCTGAGGATTTTGTGGGTATGCTTTGAGTCAACCCTTCCAAAAACTTGAACTTCCAAATTTTCGACTTTTTCACTTATTTTTTTGTATTTCATTTTCTTGCTATTTTATGATGTTCCCAAAGTCCTTGGGTCATTTCTCCGTCATTCGCTCATTCGAGTCGATTGTGTAAGTCTGTTCGAAAAGATGGTTAATATTTTATAGATTATAATCTGTTTATTAAGATATTCTATTTAATATAAATCATAATACAGGCTCGTAAAAATTTAGAAATTCGTATAATGTACATCTTTTTATTTCTTTATTTATATACTATATTCAATATTTCTTTAGTCACCTAATCATCTATATTACTCTTCCAAATTTTTCATATTTATAGTTTTATCATTTTCATTTTCACTTAATTTATCGAGTAAGCAATGTTGATTTGGTACCAATTTCTATTTTAACTCATTCCTTATCGATATGTCAAATATGTAACTTTGCTCCTCTTCAACTTAGTTTTGCTTGCATGATAATAACTAATAAAATGAATTTTCAGCTAACTTACCAATTAGAAATGGAGTACAAAATATAACTAAAAAGAGAAGTAGCTCTTTCATGATCTTGTCTTTAGTGGTAAAATCATCAAGAAAAACTAAACATATAAAATAAT
Source organism: Allium cepa (assembly GCA_030765085.1). Taxonomy (NCBI): domain Eukaryota; kingdom Viridiplantae; phylum Streptophyta; class Magnoliopsida; order Asparagales; family Amaryllidaceae; genus Allium; species Allium cepa. The sequence continues at coordinate 751,508,187 of CM060929.1, forward strand.
GGAATAAGTAGAGTTTTCTTTATTGAAATGTTAATGAAGAAACTTAAAACTGTATGGTTAAAACTAAAAAATTAGTGCGTTAGGATTTCTAATATGGCTTAAATTATCATTAACTATAAGAAGAACAAATACTGAGAAAGTGAAGGTATTATTAATAAAGATGTGTTCACTAATACGTACAATAATGAACGGTATTCTTAAAAAATATCGAGTATTTTACACTAAATATCGGAGCGATATATCAACCAATATTGGGCGATATATCGGTAATGATAATTTAAGTGATATTTTAAAAAGATGGCTTATGAGCGACATGAGATATATCGACGATATATCAACAATATTATCCAATATTAACATCATAGATATTGACCCAATTTTATTCATCTAAATTAATTCAAATATATTGCATAAAATCAGATCTATATGATTTCAAAGCTATATTTATAGATTTGTCATCTGAAATAGTTCAAATCTATTACACAAAATTAGATCTATATAGTTTCAAAACTACATATATAGATTCACTTTTATTCACCTAAATCAATTCAAATATATTGCATAAAACTATATCTATATGATTTTAGGCATGAACTTTATTCAATCTACCATTTTCTAATTAATAAGAATTTATATTATCATAATAATATTCTAAGAATTTCCAAATTATCCAATTCATGTAAATCTTTAATTAAAAATCTTTAGTCCAATTAAAAAACGATATTCTAAATCTAAATAGATATATAAATGAAATCTAAATACTTATTTATATCGTATTCATTTTATGGATATATCCACTCACCTGTATATGATGTTTTGACAAGTTTTCGCTAGTAATATTTGGATTTCCCTTCTTTGATTAGATTTCTCTTCTTCTATCTAGCTTGCTTGTAATTTGATTTGATTCCCATTTTTTGAACTTTTGATTTTGAATGGAAGAAGTAGAAAAAGAAAAAGAGAATAGAATTTTAGATTTAGATGTAGTGGGGTTATGGATAAAGGGAAGTAGGGAATGGGGCGAACTATGGTTAGAAACCCTTCTTATAAAGGCACAAACCCCGAAATTTCCCCTCAGTCCCCTTGGGCCATAACCCGTTTCACCTCGCAACACGTGCTATGGCAAATGATTTGTATGTCCTTCATGAAGTATCCATTTTTGATGTTTTATATATGAATCTAGGCCAAAAAAGTCTAACTGAGGAGAGGAGAAGTCGGATCTTCCAAATTCCTTCATTTGTAAAAATTTCTTTTTTCATCTTTATGTAAAATTACCAAAATTCCTTTTTAATTAATTATTTATTTCTGTTAGAATTTGGGTGTTATATATGTCATGGTTTTCTTCCATATCATCATTCATTAAATCAATGCTACCAATCTTGGTTATGTATTCTTGCTCATTCTGTATGATAAAATTGAACATTCCTTGCAATTATTTTGTTCACTTGTTGCTTTTTCTCAAATAAAACTAAACTAAAAAACCTCGCTAACCAGAAACAACCAAGTTAATCTTCACCGCAGTAAAATAGCAGTAAAACCCACACAATTTTTATAAATAAAATGACATAGTATTTGGCATTTTATTAGAAAAGTTACACTTGCAAATAAAATGACAAACTCTTTATTGTTTTAATTCATTTTATTAGAACACCCACTCATTTTTTATAAATAAGACGACATAGTATTCGACATTTTATTTGAAAGCAATTTATAGATCTGCAATTATTATAAAAACAGTTATAAATAGATTTATAAATGTTTAAAAAAAATATAACCAAAAAAATAATTTTTCTTCGAAAAAAATATAAATTCTTATAACAGATAAATGAATATATTAACAAAGTTTATGTATAGCTAAATATAAAAATAATATTTTAGTATCGATTTTATTTTTTATGTTTTTCATGGCTGAAATATTTATATGTGTGTGTGTGTGTATGTATATATAAATAAATAAATAAACAAATATATTAACATAGTTTATCTATAGATAAATATATAAATAATATTTTAATATCGATTTTATTTTTTATATTTTTTTTCATGGATGAAATATATGTTTGTGTATGTATGTATATGTATATGTGTGTGTGTGTGTGTGTGTGTGTGTGTGTGTATGTGTATTAAAGCAGGCATATGGATGATGAAATAAACATATAAATATATAGTAAATTAGAATTATTGCCTTTCTCTTTGAGATCTAGCCAATAGTTGAACACATTGTTTATTATTTATTTCACACTCCAACTTTCATTCTCCTCTTTGGTTATAGTTTGCATAGCTGTCAACTTGGCTTAACCGATGGTCAATGAGGGCTAGAGTTGCATTGAGAAACGAATAGAAGGCCATCTATTTATAGCCAAGGAGATACCCAAATATCTTCTTTCTTTTAAACCATAGATGACTAGGTCACCTTGCCACCTTTCAAACATGACCAGTCCTCTTTATTGATTAAGCATGTTCAAATGCCCATTGACTCCTATTTGCAATGATATAATTGATTTATTCAAGCTTCTTTCTCAATCGAACCGACATATAACCTTTATATATCGTTCTGATTTGTTTTATGCTTCAAATAAATAATTAAGATTGCAGTAAAAATTTAATACGACATTTATATTAATTTATTATTAATTTATAACATTTAAAATTTATTTTATCATTCGTCAAATATAGAAATAACTAAAAACGAGGTTGTGTTAACTCACTGGTGTGAACTTGGTCCGCGGTCAATATTTAAACAATTTAAATACTAAAGCCTATATGGACTTTGTTACAATATCATGCACAAGTTCTTACAAATTATTTAAATGAAATCCAATTTCTAATCTATAACAAACTTACATAGTAATGACATTTTATACAGGTATTTTTTTTCATCATCACTGTATCACTTAAATATATATAGTTTGGTCTAAGGTCAAAAACTCTGCTAATAATCATATTTAATTGCATATGCAACCTTAAAGTCCTTGGTTTAATCCATTAACATTTACCGATTAATCGATATACTCTTGCGAAATATTTTGACTTTAAGTTGAATACCAATAATGGCTATACTAACATTCTACAACTTAGAAAACAAATCCTCTCATGGATAGTTTTCACTTTAAGTAGTTAAACATATACCCAACTGTGGTTGTAACAAGGTTGTATAGCCAAGCTGTTATGATTGATACTACCCTCAGGTTAAAAGACAATTGTACATCGTTACCCTGAGATCCTCTAATTTGACTTAGTTGTAATAACTAATAGACTACTCTCGTCTAGTCATTATGTGATTGTTGCAAACAACCATTAGTACGTAACCCCTTGGTACCCCTAAAGATCATGAGTAAATCAACATTCATCATATGAAGAGTGTTAGGTACACTAGTATCAACAGATATATCGATATCCTTTTCTCGATACATCTAGACCAGGAATAATTATGGAGTAACACTTGTATATTTATTGACTCGATACTCATAATTATGAACACATTAGTACATATAATTTATAAAGTGATTCATCTAAGGATTTTCTATTATATATGTTAAATGTATTTGATTCATTACATATATCACCATATAACAACATATATAAAAGGAAAGAAAACTAGATGCAAAAATCATTTTGAATAAAGTTCTTTTAGAAGAGTTAAGTTACGTAATAAATCACATAATTACTCCTAGGGTACACCCTTAACTCTATCAAGAAAGTCTTTGATGTTTGCAAGGTATATAAGGAAGATTTTTTTGTGTGCTCTATCTAGTTGATCTTCTCGAGACTAATTATTTCATCATTTGATTAGTATCATCAAGAGTAGACTTGCTATCCTTGAGATTTTTCTTGTCGAATATAATCACACTACATGAAAACTACAAAAATAAATTTCAAATAAATACTAAAGAAACCACTGTTCACGAAGCTAATTGGTTTTAATTCTAACATGGTATCAGAGAAATGTCTCGCTTCTTAGAGCAACTGTCACATGACCTTAAGTAAAAAAAATTCATGTTTTTGGCTTAACATACACCACACATGAGAAAGTGTATTTACAATAATCGCATATCGTGAAAATTATAAAATAAAATTTTTGTAAATACTAAAGAGAGCAACGTTCACACACCCAACCAGTTTTATGAAAACATCAGTATGTAAGAAAATAATGATTAAACAAACAGAACTCATATCTTTATGTTATAAAAATTTAAACTAACAATTCATGTGCGTATTAAACATAAGAATATAGATCACATACCTTTTCTGTAATGCCCCACCCCAAGACCCACCTTAGCAAAGAGAATTAACAAGTAATTCTATCTACTAAAGTGGAGAATAGGGCTGATTAAGGGCGACCATCTATAATTTTGCCTTAAACATTTATTGAATACATCGATAAATACAATACAAATTTTTTCAACTCAAGTGGATCGACATACCCAATAAATTCTTAATCCAAAACTATAGGTGGCTAATGGATCTATCAGAACTAAGTACAATAACTAAATGTAAATCACATCACAGTATAGTAATCAACATCACAGTATAGTAATCAACATCATATATATACATATACACTGATACACGTTCAGTACAATACAATATGAATACAATAAAGGTGGTACACGACCACACCATATACATCAAATCAAATGTAAAAACATCAGAGTATGCGGAAGAAATAAACTACTCAAGCGAATGAAAAGCTGATATCCAACATCAACTTCAAGCTAAGTCCAATAGATGACACCTGAAACAACACGGTCTGACCCGAGTGAAAACACATGGGTCAGGCTTGCTAAAATCATCAGTTAAACAGAATAATCGATAAGGATGAGTAGGTGAAAGATGTGGTATCCTTTTCTTAAAGGATGCCATGCCTTAAACAGGGTTTCAACATCATAAGAAAGGACAACATCTCTTCTTGGCAAGTAGAAGAGATAATGATGATAAAATCATACTTAAGTGGCATAACTGACATTTAAGCAAATGGAACATCGGCGAGCAAAGTTTTAAAGATAAGACTTAATAAACATCGCTTTTGCCTCATATCATCGGTGGTATAAATGAATATGGATAATGACTTCAAATGATTCAACTATCTTCAGAGAAGTGGTTGTCAATATAACAATACATCAAAGGTACATATCCTTTATACATAGAATAAAACGCATATGGATGTGCCTCATCTCATTGGCGCATCCTATGGGTCATTCAAGGGAATATAAAACCCAATCATAAAAGAAGCATTATACTTATTCATACGTCATCTCATCGGTATGAATATAGATACATCTCAAATCCATCACTAAAACTCATCATAAAAGATTCTTCATAATCATTTATACCTCATCTCATCGGTATAAATTTATAAATACATCTCAACTCCATCTTAACATCAAGTAGTCTTTAAAATCATCAAATCATCAATCCATAATGCAAATAACTCAATCGAAGAATAACATCATAAATGATTTCACCATATATGCATACATCTTCTCTGGCACTAGGCTATCAATGTAATAATCATCTAAAGACAATGAAGTCTAAAACATCAAAACTCAAAGAAATCCCGGATTAGCCAAATCCTCGATTGCATGCCGAAGCAATGCTGCGCGCGCTACATCGTGATTAGTACTACTATTTGGTACCATAAACATCGTGATGACTGGAGCCAAATAACATCTTAATATCGTGAACATCATGAATGACTATAGTCTATAACATCATAATGACTCCCAGTCATAAAGACCCGAGTTAATAACATCATGATGATCGGAGTAGCAACTACATCGTGATGACTCCAGTCGAGTACTCGTGGTCTGTAGTACTAGTAAACATCGTGAATGTATCTCAACTTCTCGGATAGGAACCCAATTGGAGTTAACGTACGTCCCATACCATACATTTGTACCTAATGGTTTACTAGCCGTTAGTTGGTACCACACTAGTAAAACATCATAAACATCATGGAATAATACTCAGCCTCATCTCATTGGCGAGTAAATACAACACCATACTCGTTTCATCTCATTGACGAGTACTAGTCGCATCGTGACTTGTCTCATCTAATCGACAAGTAAAAACTATCATAATACATCTCAATATCGTAAAATCATCATAAAGAAGCTTACCTCATCTCATCGGCAAGTAAAAATAACATCTACATGGTTATTTATAACCATAATTCGAATTAGGAATTTCTAGCTCTTAATTCACCTCATTTCAGCGACGATTAAGAAACACATCTTAAAATGGTCCTTCATAGAATGTACTCCTAAATTGGAGTTCTCGGGCCATATAATCTACCCAAAATTTAATAACATCTTAAAATCATATCAAACAGTTCATCGAAAGGGTTTTGATCGTATAAGTCCGATATTAAGCGATAAAGCAAATCCATGTGTCCCATACCCCATGTTATACTTTACCGTTTAGTTGTCTTTCTTATATGTCCGAAATTCATAAAAATAAGTAATTTTATTTATAAAATAATTTTATTAGAGAAAACAGAAATTTAAAACGATTTTCCAAAAACGATTATGAAAACCAATATTTGAAATTCCTTTATTATAGGAAATAAATATATCTTTATTTAGAAAAATAATTTAAAAAATACTATGTAACAATAGTCAGAAATTTCCATGTATTTCAAAAATAGTTTGGTGAAAACCGTTCTCGAAAGCAACGAAAACTAAGAGGGATATCTCAAAACCGATAACTTGAATTCAATACGTATTCAATTCAAATTTAACCCAAAATCAATTCAAATTCCATTTAAATTTGAATTTCAAATTCTCCAAATATAGCTATCCTACTGATAGGCATCGTAGCTCTAAAAATACCTCAAAAACATCAACAAAACCGAAGAGAATGAGAGAAAAAACGAGCTAATAAAATTCTAAGGTCAACGATTGTTGTTGCTGTCATTTTGCTCTCAGGAAAGCAACATACAACCATAATTTCGACCAAGAAAGCTTCAGAATTACAGAAAACACAATGAATGAAACTTATAGCTCATGACCTGATCTTTCCAGAACATCCAAAATTATCAAATTCGGATAAGAAACAAAGAAGTTAAAGCTAATTTAGTTTCAGTTTCAAACACAGAGCAAATAATAGTTTTGCTCTGAGGATAGCAGTAAAAAAAATTCGATTTTGACATAGCTAACCTCAAAATTACAAGAAAACTCAATGAACAAAAGTTATAGTACATGAATTGTGCTTTTCGAAAAATTAAAAATTATCGAATTCCATTCAAAATAGAGAAAGACATAGCTCAAACAATATCAGATTTAAACTCAGGAAATTCTGTCAAAGACGTAACTATACTTCTGCTTACAAATCTGTTTTAGGTCAGTCAAATAGTAAAATATCGAAATCAAACCTGAAGATAAATTACTCCTTATTGAATAAATTTTTCAGTAAAAAATATATGACCTAAATTGGATAAGAAACGAAAAGCTTATGCCTAAAACACTTTTCTGGCTTATGATTGTTGCTGCTGTCAATTTGCTCTTGAGACAGCAACAAACAAGCACGATTTTGATCAAGAAAACATCAAAATTTTAGAAAACTCAAAGCAGTAAACTTGTAGATCTATGTCTATGCTTTCCATAACATCTAAAATTATCGAATTCTGACTTAAACTAAAGAGATCTTCACAATTTACTGACGGCAATTTCACAGGTAAACATGCAACAAATAAAATTGACCTTGAAATCTCAAGCAAAGCTAGAAATTGTGAGTTTTAAACTCACCTTCGATTTTAGATAGCAAACACCCAAATTTGTGAAGAAAGATTGGAGCTTGAAGATGAAATCCTTTCTCTATTCTTATTTTGGTGAAGTTCTTCTTGAATTAACAGAGAAATTGAGTGGAATTGAGATTTAATTAGGGAAAGCCATTGTTTTTCTTTCTCTCTATTTACTTTGTCTTTTGTTTTAGGGAGGAAGATGAGGAAAAAAAAGATATGTACACCTATTTTCTCTTTTTTAGATGGTTCTAGAGAGAGTTAATGGATTCAAAACTTACCCAAATAAGCCCAAGACTAATATACTTAGAGAAATTCCTATGTTATATACATATTTAACCTATTTAATCAATTTATATACTAGTTTTCTCATTTTTAACCAAATAAAATATCTATAACAAATTATTTGCAATAAAAAATTTATTATATAAAAAAATTATTTCGACAATAAAAAGTTATTTTTATAGATAAAACCCTATCTTTGACAATATTTTACAAATTACATCCTTTTAGTGTAAAAACACTATTTTTAATGCAATAACTTAAACAAAAATTTCTTTCGTGTCAAATAAATTGCAATAAATCATTCTAACACTTTTTAATCGTAAAAATATTTTTTCCAATTAAAAATATTATTTTCCCCATATAACACAATTTTTTAACAATATTTACCAATATTCCCATTTTTAGTGAAAAATCATTATTTTCATCCATTTCAACCAAATAAAATTTATTTTTAAGTCTAATGAAGTATATTAAATTTTTTTAACATTTTTATAACATTAATACATCGTTACAAGCCTAATTACACTTCTAAATTTTATTTTCTTCATATTATTCCTTTTATTTTACAATAGAAGATGTTATCCGAACTTTTGGCAAAGTTGAGATATCCAAGATTTACTAAAAATCAATGATTACTATTCTTGAATATCAACCATGCATTGCAGGATAACCATGGACATCGATGAATTTTGGCCGAGTCCAGATTGAGCTACAATTGATAGGACATGACAAGAAAGATCATAGAAGTCCGCATCTCAAATTTCAAGTCAATCCGAGTTTGTATGCTCAAGTTATGATGGATTCAAGTTGAGAGAGATGGACCTTGCTCGTTTCGAATCCATCACCCCTTCATTGGTTCGAACCCATCGAGTTCGAACCCATCAGGGCAGGCATCACGATCGAATCCATAAGGAGAGACGACGTTCGAATCCATCAGCTAGTGCCTTCCTTCGACTCCATCCAACTGAAGCCACTCCATATCCTTGCTTCGAATCCACGAGAAGTACCTTCGCTTCGACTCCATCAAGCAAGCCCCCAGATAGCCATGCCTCGAATCCATCGTTAGTTCGAATCCATCTTCACACGACCGCAAACCCATCATGGCTTCGGCTCCATACTGTCTTCGAATTCCCATGTTGAAGACAGCTTCGAATCGATCCGGAGTAACGTATTTGGATCGATTCGAACGAGTACCTCTCCATCGATTCGAAGCAGACCTTCGAACCCAACACTCGAAGCCATCAAGGAAACGCGGCTACAAACTCGGACTCGACTCATTCAACTCGGAGAGATAGGTGGATCGACTCGAAGAACGTGCGCCACGTCACAGAAGCATGGCTTCGACTCTATGGATTCGAATTGATCGATTCGAACGAATCCATAGGATTGATTCGAACCAACCAGCATGCCGAAGAACACCATCTTGAATCGATCATATCTTTCAATCCCTTGATCCAAATGCCATGAAATTTTTACAGGAGTTCGTCTACATGTCGAAGAATGTCCACGCCAAGTTTCATCACGATTGGACGATTTCTTGATCGATTCGAACCAAAGGTCGAATCGATCCCAATGTGGGCCCGGATCTCCAGGTTTCGGCCATGTGGTCCCCCTCACGTGCCAGAAGCGGTCTACCTGATTTTTAGGAGAAATATCAGCCTCCTACGCCTATAAATAGAGCCCCAGGTCATTCAGAAAAGGCATGGGACTTCTCTTTGGCAAGATCAAGACTCTGAAGCATCAAGACTCTACCAGACTCTACTTTGCACTCCACAATCACCGTTGTACTCGAATTTCAGAGCTATAATCCATTGTAATCCGCTGTAATCAAGTGTAATCAGCGAAGAAAAAAAATAAAAGGGAAAACCTTTGAAGTGAACGTAGGCCGGAGACAGCCGAACCACTATAAATCGTGTGTCCTTGTTTATAATTTCTGATTTCCTTGCTTAGATCTGTGATTTGTGTTTGAATATTGCTGATTTGTATTCCAACACTGGTGCTTTCACAATACTTGGGGTTTGTGACCATTTTTGGTGCAAACAGAAGGCTAACATTGGAATAAATATCCAATATTACTAATTAACTGAAATTAAACCATCACAATTATTTATTTTCAATCCAAATCCAAAAACAAAGTTTTTCAAACTTTATTTCATTCATTTACAATTTTTTTCAACCATTAAATGTTCAAATAGGCTTCAAATAAAATAATATGACTTATTTAAAATTCAAATCCCAAATTATATTCATCAAGAAATTGTTTATATAAAATAAATAATATAATCCCTCATTTTATTATCCAATTCATTTTTAAAACAATATTAAATTATAATTTACTTATAAATTTAATATTAACAGTAATCTCCGAAATCCCGGGTTGTTACGGACTTCCCCCCTTAACAAAATCGCGTCCTCGCAATTTCTAGTGGAAAAATGCTGTAAACGACACAAAAATTCAATCGACAAAGGATAAAGACAAGCTTGAAACTCAAACCATTCATACTCACAACATAGAATGGTAGATAGAAACAAGGAAAAACTCACTTGGTTAATCCAATGGCCCATCAAATGCTAATATAGTGATTAGCAAACCATTGAATTTTCCAAGTAACTCAAAAGAATTTCGAAGATATCCCGTCTTCGAATCAAAACTCAATAAGATAATCAACAATTAATCAATCGAAAATGATTGATTTCATAAAACTCTACAAATAGAGTCGGGATCAAACTCACTTAAACCCAAACTCTAAGCAATAAAGAAGATCATCAATAAGATTTTTCACATAAATATACAGAAAGAACATCCTCACAACAGGGTAGACACAATAGACAAGATTGATAAATCACAAGATGGCTTCTCACAAGGACACCAACTCGAACGACTACGATAAATGCATGTCGTTAATAATAGCTCAAAGATAAAATATACTCAAGAACAAGGATATAAACTCGAATTATCTTTTAATCCAAGATATTTAGAATTTTTAAATCTCAACATCTTTTAAATTTTAAATCTCAGTTTTCAACATTTGAAAATTTTCAAACTTTTTAATACATTACTTAGTAAGTTATTTAAAACTCAAATTAAAAGTCCAAATTTCTTCTCTTACTTCAAAATTAATTTCCAAAGAAGTTTGTAAATCCATAATAATATTCCTCAAAATTAATTAAGGGTTTAAATTCTCTTTACTCTTTTTGTTAAACCACTTAAATAGTTTAAAAAAAATTCAAATTCTCTTATAACTCTTCTCTTAAACATCCATTGTATATAATATAGATTCTAAAATCTCAAAATATACTTCCAATAAAGCACAACTCAAAAATAATCTCATATATATTCTCATATTTATAATTTAAAATTAAATAAATGGCATTGCCTCGCCATTGAGTCTCTAATAAATAAATATATCTGTTGGCTGCAGAGTTGACCAAACGATCAAAACTGCCTCGTCACTCTATTACTTGTCTCTAAAATCAATGGCTGCAATTACCATTCAAAAATAAGTTTAATATTTAATCTCAAATATTATTTTCAAAATCTCAATTTTTAAAACACAAACCATTGTGTCTGATTGCCTCATCATAGCATTTAGGAGATTCCTTTCGATAACGTTGATCTGGCGTATCGACCAGAACTCTTAACTACTCGATGGACAACCCAACACTCTCAAATTATTTCTATAAAAGAAACACTACTTATGTAAATATATTCTCAAAATATTCTTTGATTTTTTTTAAATATCTCAAAGCTCAAAGTTCTCTTTAAAACTCATATTTATATAGCTTCAGAACTCAAACCAGAGAACATTAAGAGAATGCATCAAGATATTCCTAGAATACTCGATTCTCAAAATCAACAGAAGGAGATAGAGTATTCGTCAATCTTACGTTGTCATGAGCCACTCCCTGTTGAATATGCGCTTTGCGCTATATGATTTTTTGTTTGATGATAATAAACATATATACATTCATATAAATGTATTTGGTAATGTACTATTTTGTTTTTCATAGTTTAAATAAATATTTGTTGAATAAAATTAAATTACACAGAATTCGAATTTGAATTCAAACAGAACAAGTTAAACAGATTTTGAATTCAAACAGAAATTTTTTATTCAAACAAATATTTATTACAAATTGTAAATAGTACAATTTCATGCTCTCACTATACATGTACATTTTTGATTACAATCACATCACATTTACATCACGACCTTACTACATATCGCTCACACTCATAATTTTGTCTTCAACTATAATCCGGTTTGAATCCAGCATCTGAGTAATCTGCAAAAATATTTTCAAACGCAGTAAAATTGAAAGAGAAATATTTTTGAAATTTGAAAGAAACGATGATTTTGAAAACATTGTTTGCCTCAGTTATTTGGGTTGTTCGTCATCATTTTTGACTGTGCAATATCTGTGCATATCGATATTTTTTATCAGGGACAGGTAATTACAAGTGGCTGCAGTACACACGTGTACATTCGTATACGTGTGCACTGCCTCGCCAACTCGTGTGCAAAAATCAAACAAAAGCACAGAAATCAAAAACAAGGTCAAACCCAAGATAGGTTCAACTCAAAGCACCACTGACCAGACATTGCAAACACAGTCTCAAGCATGAAACAAGGTGCACCAGACCAGGTTGCAAAAATGATCAAATATACACAAATGCAGCTCAATAGACCAAAGTACAACATCAAAGACAGCACTGCAACTCAAATATACAGGCCAGTGAACATAAAAGAGAATGACTTGAAGCAGTTGTGAACAAATGTGCAAATACTAAAGATCATCAACTACATCAAAAGCAAGTGCAACACAGTTGCAAACAACAGGAATGAATATCAAGTGATACAACTGCAAGTATCAAGACCAGAAACTCAAGCTTCAAAAAGCTACAGCAACAATGCACCAATAAAGTCGAGACAAAGCAACTGTTCTTAACAGCAAGTTCAAACCAAAGCACAAAAGTGCACAGCAACACAAAACTGCAGTGGACAGTACAAGACTGACCAGAATACAAATGAATCAAGTCAGGCATGAAGACAATGCCAACAACAAAAACAGCAAGTCAGTGGCAAGACCTCAGTGACACAGTGAAAGTTGCACAAGATATAGAGCCACAACAAGTCCAGCAACAAGTCCAGTTGCAACATGGTGAACAAGACACGGTGCTGAGCACATGCAAACTGCAATGAATAATGCAACATGACCAAATATACAAACTGAAGACTGCACGAAATGTATGCAAACATAATGCAAGTTTATATGTGCAGAAAGTTACAAGTATCAACGAATTGGATGAACAAAACTCGAGAGCAACAGTGAAAGTGCAAATCATGTCAACAAGACGAATGTATGGATCAGTGCCAAAGTCGAAAAATAACAATGCAGACGTACAAATGTAACGCGGTGATAAAAATTCACGTACGAATACAGTATTGACGAAGTTCAACATTGCAGAGATGATCGAAGTAAAATACTAATCAAGTCAGAACTCAGTAAAGTCAGTGAAGTCGAAAGCAACAGGGATGAACACTGTAAACATTGAAGCCGTGGATATGATTCAAGAAATCAAAACAGTGCAGTGATGATCAGGGCACAAAACCAAGTAAGAAATTCAAGTGTGTAAATTTGACAAAGTCAAATATCTCAAATCACGAAATCAATTCAAGCCGTGTGAAACAAGTTACTACAAATACGAAATTGACAAAGTCAGATTAATCCTCAGCATCAAAGCGTAATCGAACGGAAAAACAAGAATTTTTGCAGCAATCAGTCGAACGCAAAAATAGGAAATCAAATCCTATTAAAACCCTAATCATCATCGGCATTTCAATTCGATCGAGTTCAAGTATCAAATTAGAAAAGCAAAAGGAGACAGCACATACCGAATTCACTAGCATCAAAACTCGATCGAGCAACTGCAAGCAAGCTAGGGCAACCAATCACAGATCAATTGAAGAAACCAGAGCCCTAATTGCAACGAAGAACCGAAGCCCTAATTGCAACGAAGAGCCGAAGCCCTAACTGGATCAAAAGGGAACGAAGCCCTAACTGGAACGAAGCCGCCATTATTTCTCACGAACGAAGATAAAAAGAGGATCGGGTGAAATAAGGAAGTGGGCCGGTGTTCAAAAACAAAAGGGGTTTTTGTTATTAATTAATATTGTTAATAAACTTATATTAATAATGTTAATTAGTTTAGGGCTATTTTGTTCTTAATTATTTTTTTTATTCTACGAATCAAAGAGTTTAGGTAAATCACCACCTAGGTTTTAGGTTGTGTCTGATTGTCTATTTAGAGTTAGTTCAGTAAGCAAGGGTTGCGAGTTTGCAAAACTCTATAGGCGGTAGCAGGGTTTGCAAGTCTGTTAGAGTGTTTGTAAGCGTGATACTGTTTAATTCTAATAGAAATCTGGGAATGCAGCAGTAGGCAGGGGTTGCCGAAGCTGGGTAAATCTTGTGTGTGATTTACTTTTCAGTATATTTATTTCTGCAGTTTATTTTTGTGCTTAAATCAAGAAAATTTGCTATAACCCTATTCACCCCCCCCCCCTCTAGGGTTAATTTAGATCCTACAAGTGGTATCAGAGCCTGGTATTTTTAACTCTAGAGTCATGAGTCTACAAAATAATGCTTTTTCTGAGGAGCAATCTATTGCTAGGCCACCCATGTTTAACGGGAACGATTATGCTTATTGGAAAGTTAGGATGGGTATCTATCTCAGTTCTGTTGATTATGAAGTTTGGGATATTATTGAAACTGGCTATAAACCCCCCACTATAATCGTTGGTGATACTGAGATTCCTAAACCTAAGGATAGGTGGGATGCTAACGATAAGAAATTGAAAACAACAAATGCTAAAGCCATGAATGCTTTGATATGTGCTCTTGATAAAAATGAATTTAATAGAATTTCTCATTGTACAACAGCACAAGAAATATGGCATACTTTGGAGGTGACACACGAAGGAACTTCTCAAGTCAAGGAGTCTCGGCTAGCCCTGTTCAGCAATGAATATGAAAACTTTGTGATGGAAAAAGGCGAGAGCATAAAGGATATGTTTGGACGTTTTTCAACCTTGGTATACAATGCTAGAGCGCTTGGGAAGGTATTCACTGAGGTAGAGCTTGTGCGAAAGATACTACGAGTTTTACCAATGAACTTTGAGGCAAAAGTCACGGCAATCCAAGAATCGAAAGATCTGAGCAAACTAAGCATGGAGGAGTTGATTGGAAACTTGATGACATATGAGCTTGAGCTAAAAGCAAAGGAAGAACGCAATAACTCCGAACCAAAGAAGAAGACGATTGCCTTAAAGAGCAAAGAAGAAAGCGATGAAGAAGAAGATCCAATTGAAGAGCTTGCAATGGCTGTCAATAATCTTAAAAAATGGTCAAGATTCAAGTCACGAAAGAAGAAAATAAGTGGTAATAAGTCAAAGAATTCTGACGATTCCGATAATGAATTGACATGCTATAACTGCAAGAAGCCTGGCCACTTCAAACAAAAATGTCCACTTCTCAAAAACAACAAAGGAAAGAAAAAGAAAAAGAAGGCCTTTGCAGCAACTTGGGATGATGAAGAAGGAGAGGAAGTTTCAAATAATAGCTCAGAGGAGGCTAACTTGTGTCTTATGTCAAAATCGGATTCAGAAGCAAGCTTAGAGGAATCTAGTGAGGTAAGTAACTATTCTTATAAAGAACTTGTTTCAATGTGTTGTGATTTTACTAAAATGATTGATACTCTTGAATCTAAAATTGAAAAACTAAAATCTGATAGGAGAGAACTTGTCCATGAAAATTCTAGGTTAGAAACTGAAATTGAAAATATTCAAAACCTAGAATGTAAAGAATGTAAGATTTTAGATTCAGAATTATCAAAACTGAGGAATAACTTTGAAAGTCTTGAAAATGAAAACTTGAATCTTAAGGAAACCATCGACACTAGGAGAAAGGATTTTATTAATCGATGCACCTCACTTGTTACTGAAAACTCAACATTAAAAACCAAAGTCCAAAGTCTTGAGAAATCTTTGAATAACTTTTCAAGAGGCGAAAAATCTTTCAACATGCTATTGGGAAATCAAATTTTTGCTAACAACGGGAAAGGACTAGGTTTTGGGAAAACACAAGTTGATGATAATGCAAAATATAAGAATGTCTTTGATAGATGTGAAATATATAGATGTCGTGATGAAAATGATAGTCATAGGAACAAGAACACAAAATTTATACAAGTTTGGGTTCCTAAGAATTCTAAAAACAAATTTCATGTTTATTGGAATAAAAATAAAAGGACTAAACAAGTATGGATTCCAAAAGGATTGTTTATTCACAATGCTTCTATCACTAATAACATTGGACCTAAGAGTTTCTCTAGGTCATCTTCCTCTCTTCTTATGTAGGTCTGTTGGCGGGCTAAGGAACAACAAGAATGGTTTCTAGATTCAGGTTGTTCTAGACATATGACAGGTGACAAATCGAAGTTCCTTAGCTTAGAGAATTTTAAAGGTGGAAATGTGATCATGGGAGACAATAGCAAGTGTAAGATTATTGGCAAAGGTGAAGTTGGTAACGGTATTTTTTCTTTGACTAATGTTTTATACGTTGAAAATCTGCATCACAATCTCATTTCTATTAGCCAACTATGTGACAAAGGTATGAACGTGATTTTTGATAGTGATACTTGCAAAATTATTGATAAATCTTCTAGTAACATTGTTTTTATGGGCAAAAGAAAAGGGAATATTTACTCACTTTCATTTGATAATCTAAAACTTTCTAGATGTTTGGTAGCCACTGACGAAGAGGCATATTTATGGCATAGGAGACTTGGACATGCTAGCATGAGTCTCTTAGAAAAACTCGAATCAAAAGAATTAGTCAGAGGGTTACCACATCAGAAATTTAAAAATAATAAAGTGTGTAAAGCATGTTCCTTGAGCAAGCTTAGTCGATCATCATTTCGTCCTAAAAACATTGTTAGCACATCAAGGGTCCTTGAACTAGTTCACATGGATTTATTTGGACCAAATGAAATTTCAAGCTTGAATGGAAAACGTTATTGTTATGTATTGGTTGATGATTATTCTAGATTTACATGGGTTTACTTTTTAGCCAAAAAGTCTGAATCTTTCGAATATTTTTCAAAATTTGCAAAACTTGTTCAAAATGAAAAAGGAGTTACAATTAAAACCTTGAGAAGTGATCATGGAGGCGAATTTGAAAATTTTGAATTTGAAAATTTTTGTGAAGAAAATGGTTTAAAACATGAATTTTCTGCTCCACGAACACCTCAACAAAATGGGGTGGTTGAAAGGAAAAATCGTACATTACAGGAATTGGCTAGATCCATGTTAAGTGAGTATAAGCTACCTCTAATCTTTTGGGCAGAGGCAGTGAATACTTCGTGCTATGTAATGAATAGAGTAATGATTAGACCAATACTTGGCAAAACGTCTTATGAACTGTGGCATGAAAGGAAACCTAACATTTCTTATTTTCGTATATTTGGGTGTCCTTGTTTCATTCTTAACACAGGTGATCAACTTGGAAAATTTGAATCAAAGGCTGATGATGGAATTTTCATGGGCTATTCAACAAGGAGTAAGGCTTACAGGATATATAACAAACGAACAAAGACAATTGTTGAGTCAATCAATGTGAAATTTGATGAATCTGATCTGGAAAAAACGACTGAAAGGATGGTTGACGATGGAGTAGATCCTGAAGGCACTGAAGAAGGGACATTTAGTAAGAAAACTGAAAGGAGGACTGTTGATGCTGATAAATTAAGGTTCAAACCTAATCATCCTCCTGAATTAATTATTGGTGATCCTACGGAAGGTATACGTACTCGTTCCTCATTTGATGAAAATTTATGTGCGTTTTGTTGTCATAGTGGTTTTATTTCTGAAATTGAACCTGATTCTGTTGAAATGGCTCTTAATGATGAAAATTGGCTTTTAGCAATGCAAAATGAACTTAATCAATTTGAGAGAAACAAAGTCTGGAATTTAGTTCCTAGGCCTTATGACTATCCAATTGTAGGGACTAAATGGGTGTTTAAAAATAAATTTGATGAATCAGGAAATGTAATTAGAAACAAGGCTAGGTTGGTTGCAAAAGGTTATAACCAAATAGAAGGCATAGACTTTGATGAAACATTTGCTCCAGTTGCTAGGTTAGAAGCCATTAGAATCTTGCTAAGTTTTGCATGTTACAAGGGTTTCAAACTTAAACAAATGGATGTAAAAAGTGCCTTTTTGAATGGTGATTTAAAAGAAGAAGTTTTTGTTGAACAACCACCCGGTTTTGAAAATCATGAATTTCCAAATCATGTGTATAAGCTAGAAAAAGCATTATATGGTCTTAAGCAAGCACCAAGAGCTTGGTATGACTGCCTCTGTACATATCTTTTGGAAAATGGTTTTAAAAAGGGAAGTGCTGACACGACTCTGTTTCTATTACATAAAGAACATGATTTTTTGATTGTTCAGATTTATGTGGATGATATTATTTATGGTGCTACTAATGAGCTTTTGTGTGAGAATTTTGAACAAGTCATGCAGGCTAAATTTGAGATGAGTTTGGTTGGTGAATTGAAATACTTTCTTGGATTTCAAATTAAGCAAAGCAGTGATGGTATCTTCATTTCACAATCCAAATATGTGTTGGAGCTATTGAAGAAATTTGGAGTCGAAAATTCCAAACCATTGAGAACTCCTATGAGCCCATCAACAAAGTTGGACAAAGATGAGAAAGGAATTGCAATTGATCAAAAGAAATATCGAGGGATAATTGGTTCACTTCTCTATCTTACTGCTTCTAGACCTGATATTATGTTTTCTGTGTGCTTGTGTGCACGTTTTCAAGCTAATCCCAAAAAATCTCATTTAAAAGCTACTAAACGAATTTTGAGATATCTTTCACACACACACAAATTTGGACTATGGTACCCCTCTTGTGAAAATTTTGATTTAGTAGGTTATTCCGATGCTGATTATGCTGGTTCATTAGTTGACAGAAAAAGCACTAGTGGGACATGTTTCATGCTAGGACATTCATTAGTCTCATGGTCAAGTCGGAAACAGAATTGTGTTGCATTATCCTCCACTGAAGCAGAATATATTGCTTTGGGAAGTTGTTGTGCTCAAATTCTATGGATGATGCAAACTCTTTCTGATTTTGGCTTAGTCTATAAACAAGTCCCATTAAAATGTGATAGTAGGAGTGCTATAGATTTGTCAAATAATCCTGTTCATCACTCTCGCACAAAACACATTGATGTGAGACACCATTTTCTTCGAGATCACATTGCTAAAGAAGACATTTGCATTGAATATATTTCAACAGAAACTCAACTTGCTGATATTTTCACAAAACCTCTCCCCGAAGACAGATTTTCCAAATTACGTTTAGATTTGGGAATTATAGAGGTTGACTAATCATTTTTTTTAAAAAAATTTTGATTTTTGAATTTGATTCTAAATGACAATTTTTTAACTAATCTAACTCCCTAATGATTATCGAAAAGATGAATAGTGATTGAAAAAGTGATGAGTGTTGATATTTATCATATATTAAAACTCGAGAAAATATAATTAGGAAATTTCTTTAGAATTTCATAACAAGAGTTATAAAAACTTTTTGTTGGGTAATAATTCCATGACCATTTCTATTTCTATCATCTTTCTATCAAACATTACTCATCAAGATCATATTTAGTATGTAAATTTGTGGTAGTTTACAAAGGAAATCATTTGTTCTTCAATATCTTTAAATCAGTGAAGGAAATTATTTGTGCTTCAATTTATTATATTCAGCAATTAAAAATAAATACCCAAAGTATTCACTCTCATTTAAAAGTCCTCACGGTCATGCATGGGTGAATTACTTGGATTTTTGATTATGTGCTTCCATGCTCATTTAAAAGTCCTCACGGTTATGCATGTATGGAACGCATATTAAAAATTATTGATTTAATAGACAAGTTGATTCTAATCTCATTTAAAAGTCCTCACGGTCATGCGTGGTTAGAAGATACTTGATTTCATTTTTTAAAATTAAATTGGAATACTACTAATCTCATTTAAAAGTCCTAACGGTTATGCATGGTTAGTGGATATTCAAATTTCCAGAAATAAATATACCACAAATAGACATAACTATATGAATTTTTGATGATTCTATCTTCATCACTTCTGAAAGTGGAATATGCGCTTGACAAGGGTAATTATGATTTTTGTTTGAATTTTATTGAAATTTGATATTTATATTTAATTGAGTTAAATGTTTGATTCATGTCGATCATTTCATCCCTATTTTATAACACTATTATTCTTTTGCTGATAACAAAAGGGGGAGAGAAAAGTTAAGATTTTTGTCGAATAGAATCAAGCAAAGGTCAAATAATTTTCATTGTGCATATAGGCTCTCTTATATATTTCTATGCATATATGTAAGGGGGAGCATTGTGTAGAGAGGGAGCATTCAAATAGGGGGAGCAAATGAAATTATCAAATACATTTAATATATTCAAAATCTTAAATATATGTTTGTTATCATCAAAAGGGGGAGATTGTTGAATATGCGCTTTGCGCTATATGATTTTTTGTTTGATGATAATAAACATATATACATTCATATAAATGTATTTGGTAATGTACTATTTTGTTTTTCATAGTTTAAATAAATATTTGTTGAATAAAATTAAATTACACAGAATTCGAATTTGAATTCAAACAGAACAAGTTAAACAGATTTTGAATTCAAACAGAAATTTTTTATTCAAACAAATATTTATTACAAATTGTAAATAGTACAATTTCATGCTCTCACTATACATGTACATTTTTGATTACAATCACATCACATTTACATCACGACCTTACTACATATCGCTCACACTCATATTTTTGTCTTCAACTATAATCCGGTTTGAATCCAGCATCTGAGTAATCTGCAAAAATATTTTCAAACGCAGTAAAATTGAAAGAGAAATATTTTTGAAATTTGAAAGAAACGATGATTTTGAAAACATTGTTTGCCTCAGTTATTTGGGTTGTTCGTCATCATTTTTGACTGTGCAATATCTGTGCATATCGATATTTTTTATCAGGGACAGGTAATTACAAGTGGCTGCAGTACACACGTGTACATTCGTATACGTGTGCACTGCCTCGCCAACTCGTGTGCAAAAATCAAACAAAAGCACAGAAATCAAAAACAAGGTCAAACCCAAGATAGGTTCAACTCAAAGCACCACTGACCAGACATTGCAAACACAGTCTCAAGCATGAAACAAGGTGCACCAGACCAGGTTGCAAAAATGATCAAATATACACAAATGCAGCTCAATAGACCAAAGTACAACATCAAAGACAGCACTGCAACTCAAATATACAGGCCAGTGAACATAAAAGAGAATGACTTGAAGCAGTTGTGAACAAATGTGCAAATACTAAAGATCATCAACTACATCAAAAGCAAGTGCAACACAGTTGCAAACAACAGGAATGAATATCAAGTGATACAACTGCAAGTATCAAGACCAGAAACTCAAGCTTCAAAAAGCTACAGCAACAATGCACCAATAAAGTCGAGACAAAGCAACTGTTCTTAACAGCAAGTTCAAACCAAAGCACAAAAGTGCACAGCAACACAAAACTGCAGTGGACAGTACAAGACTGACCAGAATACAAATGAATCAAGTCAGGCATGAAGACAATGCCAACAACAAAAACAGCAAGTCAGTGGCAAGACCTCAGTGACACAGTGAAAGTTGCACAAGATATAGAGCCACAACAAGTCCAGCAACAAGTCCAGTTGCAACATGGTGAACAAGACACAGTGCTGAGCACATGCAAACTGCAATGAATAATGCAACATGACCAAATATACAAACTGAAGACTGCACGAAATGTATGCAAACATAATGCAAGTTTATATGTGCAGAAAGTTACAAGTATCAACGAATTGGATGAACAAAACTCGAGAGCAACAGTGAAAGTGCAAATCATGTCAACAAGACGAATGTATGGATCAGTGCCAAAGTCGAAAAATAACAATGCAGACGTACAAATGTAACACAGTGATAAAAATTCACGTACGAATACAGTATTGACGAAGTTCAACATTGCAGAGATGATCGAAGTAAAATACTAATCAAGTCAGAACTCAGTAAAGTCAGTGAAGTCGAAAGCAACAGGGATGAACACTGTAAACATTGAAGCCGTGGATATGATTCAAGAAATCAAAACAGTGCAGTGATGATCAGGGCACAAAACCAAGTAAGAAATTCAAGTGTGTAAATTTGACAAAGTCAAATATCTCAAATCACGAAATCAATTCAAGCCGTGTGAAACAAGTTACTACAAATACGAAATTGACAAAGTCAGATTAATCCTCAGCATCAAAGCGTAATCGAACGGAAAAACAAGAATTTTTGCAGCAATCAGTCGAACGCAAAAATAGGAAATCAAATCCTATTAAAACCCTAATCATCATCAGCATTTCAATTCGATCGAGTTCAAGTATCAAATTAGAAAAGCAAAAGGAGACAGCACATACCGAATTCACTAGCATCAAAACTCGATCGAGCAACTGCAAACAAGCTAGGGCAACCAATCACAGATCAATGGAAGAAACCAGAGCCCTAATTGCAACGAAGAACCGAAGCCCTAATTGCAACGAAGAGCCGAAGCCCTAACTGGATCAAAAGGGAACGAAGCCCTAACTGGAACGAAGCCGCCATTATTTCTCACGAACGAAGATAAAAAGAGGATCGGGTGAAATAAGGAAGTGGGCCAGTGTTCAAAAACAAAAGGGGTTTTTGTTATTAATTAATATTGTTAATAAACTTATATTAATAATGTTAATTAGTTTAGGGCTATTTTGTTCTTAATTATTTTTTTTATTCTACGAATCAAAGAGTTTAGGTAAATCACCACCTAGGTTTTAGGTTGTGTCTGATTGTCTATTTAGAGTTAGTTCAGTAAGCAGGGGTTGCGAGTTTGCAAAACTCTATAGGCGGTAGCAGGGTTTGCAAGTCTGTTAGAGTGTTTGTAAGCGTGATACTGTTTAATTCTAATAGAAATCTGGGAATGCAGCAGTAGGCAGGGGTTGCCGAAGCTGGGTAAATCTTGTGTGTGATTTACTTTTCAGTATATTTATTTCTGCAGTTTATTTTTGTGTTTAAATCAAGAAAATTTGCTATAACCCTATTCACCCCCCCCCCCTCTAGGGTTAATTTAGATCCTACACTCCCAAAAATCATCAAGATACAGGATAAGCAAGATATTCTTCTCGAAGGAGAAGAAGAACACAAACAACAAATCATTACCTCAAACAAAGTAATGCTACAAAAAAATAACACCGATTGAATATCTGAAAGGATAACTCAATGAAACTGAATGATAAACTCAATCAAACTCGAACAATCCAGAAACTCACCCATTTCTTAGTGGATATTCTCGTGGAAGGATAACCAAAGAGCTAAGAGCCAGGAATAAGGTTACCTCAACACTCGATTGCCCGATTGGATGTCAAATACAAACAGACTCAAAGAAACTCAACAAAGTCACCATGACTGGAATTTGAGATATATCATAAACATATCGATACTCAAGAGTGAAAACACAAACTTCAAAATCACCATTAACATCCCAAAGTGATAGAAATAATAAACCAATAAAATTAGGATGCCTAAATAAATATCTGATCCTATAACAACAAAAGGATCATACTTTACATCAAATAAGTCAATCCATCTCAAATCAGATACATCTCAAGATGGTGAGTAATAAACAAATACTCACTAAAACAGCAACAAATAAAGAACTCAGAATGCTCACAACAAGCCAATCGTTGTGGATCCCTTCAATAGGATTCACAACTCTCAAAGGAATGCAACAAGAATGCCTAAAGAAATCAATCAGCTCCATCGACACGAACTCACTTGTATCGATAAAAATAAGAATCTAATAATCCCAAATAAGATTTTATATAAGATAAGATGACATCAAACTCTATTATGGAATACTACGGAATGCAGTTTATCTATATTCCTAGACATATTCCATCTTAAAAATCCCAAAACTCAAAAAAGAATCAAGGCTCGATTCAAAAACAAGCTTGAATAAAGGACAATGATTCACCCGTATTGTACTTCGATGTATCATGATATACATACTGTTCTGTGTTTATTCTACTTTGTTCTGACCATAGTTCTGATACCAAGCTGTAATGCCCCACCCCGAGACCCACCTTAGCAAAGAGAATTAACAAGTAATTCTATATACTAAAGCGGAGAATAGGGCTAATTAAGGGCGCATCTATAATTTTGTCTAAAACGTCTATTGAATACGTCGATAAATACAATATAATTTTTTTCAACTCAAGTGGATTTGACATACCCAATAAATGCTTAATCCAAAACTATAGGTGGCTAACGGATCTATCAGAACAAAATACAATAACTAAATGTAAATCACATCACAGAATAGTAATCAACATCATATGTATACATATACATTGATACACATTTAGTACAATACAATATGAATACAATAAAGGTGGTACACGACCACACCATATACATCAAATCAAATGTAAAAACATCAGAGTATGCAGAAGAAATAAACTACTCAAGCGAATGAAGAGCTGATATCAACAACAACTTCAAGCTAAGTCCAATAG
This sequence comes from Allium cepa, assembly GCA_030765085.1. Taxonomy (NCBI): domain Eukaryota; kingdom Viridiplantae; phylum Streptophyta; class Magnoliopsida; order Asparagales; family Amaryllidaceae; genus Allium; species Allium cepa. Next base: position 751,532,917 of record CM060929.1, read on the forward strand.
ATGATACCTGAAACAACTCGGTCTGACTCGAGTGAAAACACACGGGTCAAGCTAGCTAAAATCATCAGTTAAACAGAATAATCGATAAGGATGAGTAGGTGAAAGATATGGTATCCTTTTTCTTAAAGGATGTCATGCCCTAAACAGGGTTTCAACATCATAAGAAAGGACAACATCTCTTCTTGTCAAGTAGAAGAGATAATGATGATAAAGTCATACTTAAGTGGCATAACTGACACTTAAGCAAATGGAACATCAGCGAGCAAAGTTTTAAAGATAAGACTTAATAAACATCGCTTTTTCCTCATATCATAGGTAGTATAAAGGAATATGGATAATGACTTTGTTATCCCGCTTTTCGGGCAAAAGCCATGATACCAAAAGATTGATCAAAGACAAAAGACAGTTCGCTTCAGAGATTGATCGCACTTCACTCCGCTATGGATATCGATGAATTCTGTCCGAGTCCGGATCGGGCCACAAGTGATAGGGCATAACAAGAAAGGCCATAGAAGCCACCAATTCAAGTTTCGAGTCAATCCGAGGTCATATGCTCAAGTTATGACGGATTCAAGTTAAGGAAGATGGACGTCGCTCGGTTCGAAACCATCACTGTCGAACCCAACTAGTTCGAAACCATTTGTTTCGAACCCATAATGTTCGAAACCAACTAGTTCGAACCCAACAAAAGAACGTAAGTTCGAATCCATCAGAGTGCTCCTAACTTCGAATCCATAAGACACGCTACCGCTTCGACTCCATGTATTTCGAATCCATCAGACGTTCTCTACTTCGAATCCATGACCTAGACCTTACTTCGAATCCACCAAAGCAGCTATACTTCGACTCCATCAACTATGCGCTAGTTCGAATCCATCTTCACAAGACTACAAGCCCACCATGCGGCATCGCGCTGTCTTCGAATCCAACATGCTAAGACAACTTCGAATCGATCCAAGGTAACACATTTGGATCGATTCGAACAAACACCATCCCCATCGATTCGAAGACTCACTTCGAATCCAACCACACGCAAAAGACAGGATCGACTCGAAGAGAGGCGCCCTGGGATCGGTTCGAAGTACACGAATCAAACAGGTCGATTCGAACGAGACCACTTCATCGATTCGAACCAACAGAAGGCCGAAGACACCAATTTCGAACCGACCATAACTTCCAATCCACTGATCCAAATCCCATGAAATCTTTACAGTAGTTCACATGCATGTTGAAGAATGTCCACACCAAATTTCGACTCGATTGGATGCTTCTTTGATCGATTCGAAATTCATTTCGAATCGATCCCAAACTGGGCACGGACTTCGAGAACGCGGGCTTATGGGCCCCCCTCACGTGCCAGGCAACCTCCCTGAGCTTTAGGCGGGAATTTGGCCTTCCACACCTATAAATAGAGCCCCTGGTCATTCAGAAAAGGGACGGGAGAATTTGGAGAAGAAAAATAAGCCTAAACGCTGCCGGAATCACTCCATACCACCTCCTTTGCTGATAATTTCGAATTTAAGTTCATTTTCTGCTGAAATTTGCTTAAAAACACTTGTAATCTTCAAGTATTAAGGAATAAAGTGATAAAGCTTCATAGTGGACGTAGGCGCATAGCCGAACCACTCTAAATCCTTGTCTTCTGTGCGATTTACTTTTCTGTGATTTGGAGTTTTGTTAGATAGTCCTTATTTCTAATTCAAGTTCTTCATTTACTATCTCTTCAAAAACTTCCGAAGGGTGTTTGCCCAATTTTGGTGCAAACATTTTGGTGCTTTCACTGAGAAAGAAAAGGAACCAGTTCTTTCTCCTGCTCCGTGGATCTATCTTCGATACCGGATTGCATAAATCTAAGAGGGAGATCCAGACCTCAAATTCGGATTCCTTCTATTCTTTTCAGATTTGCTAAAAATCTAAGACAGGAATCCAACCTTCAGGATGGTTAGTACGAGAACCACTTCCAACGTTGGTAACCAAGAAGATCGGGATAGGCAGAATCCCGCACAGCTACAGTCAGCCAATCAGAATGCCGCTGGGCAAGCGAATCAGTCAGGTCCAGTTACAAGGCAAGAATTCCAAGCATTACTCCAGGAATTAACTCAAAGCCGACAACAGCTAACTGAGCAGCTGCGTGTCAATGCTGAATTGGCTAACCAACTAAATCGTCAAGGGCGAAGGAAATCAAAGAGGGACCATGCTCCGCATTCTTCCACGGAAAGCTCTGCCTCATCCGACTATGGCGGCAGATCTACACGCCCCAGGTTAGACGGAAGTCATGCTTCTGGTCTCCGGCAAACGTTAACTGTTGGACAAATAAGGGTTGGCCCCTCTGCTAGCTTTCATACGGGACCTTCCTCTCGAGGAGGCACTGTTCCACAGCACACTGCAGATAACCAAGCCACCGCAGTTGACACAGGAGTTGACATCCGAAATCACTCCAGTCCGAACTACCACCCACAGGAACGTGCCCCAGGATCGAATATCCCAGAAGACGTTGAGCCAAGGAGGCGAGATTCGGATCGTCGACAGCGCCCGATCCCACCTCGCACTGTGGAACCCGACCACACTTTGGCTCGACACCCGTCGAATGCGGCAATGCCTGATCTCTCAGCTATGGTCCGCCAAATGGTTCGCGAAAGTCAAGGTTTAACAAATGACGATTGGGGGATCTCTCGAAGTCACACCCCGTTCACAGATGACATATTGTATGCTGAGCCTCCCCGGCGATTCAGAATGCCGACTCTGCCTATGTATGAAGGAAACTCCGACCCTAGCCAACATATTCTAAAGTATGAATGGTCGATGACTGCTGCCAGAGCTGATGATGCAGTGAAGTGCCGTAGTTTTCCTATTTCCTTGGGGGGGATTGCGACAATGTGGTTTACACGACTACCACCACGGTCTATCTCCTCGTTTGACCAATTGGCAACCAAATTTATCGAACAATTCCGTATGCACATCGCCGGGCCTAAAGACGTAAACACTTTATCTAGTGTCACTCAAACCCCTGGGGAGACGCTCAGGCGATACCTGGAAAGATTCAACGCCGCCTGTGCAGAAATTACTAACCCCAATGATAATTCAATCTTGATGGCTCTGACTAAGGGGATTGATCCCGACTCTAATTTTGGAAACTGGCTAGCTGGGAAACCTCCCGCGTCGTTGGATCGTTTCTATTCCAAAGCCGCCCAATTCCTGAGGCGTGAGGATGCGAAACAATCTAGGAAGCAGGACGATGCGAGGCCCAGCAATGAAGGGATTCAAAGCAATGTGGCCGTTAAACAGTCAGGAGAGGGCTCAGGAAGAGTGCAGTTGAATATTCAGAACAAGCAAACCCAGCCAAGGAACGACGATAATAAAAGTAAGAAGCAGGATCAGAATCGCGGCCCGCGACGTAGGGCGCAAATGTTTGAAAGTTATACACCGCTGAATACGACGTTAGAAAACGTATATCTACAAACCTGTAATGCAATGCAATATAAGAAGCCGACTCCGAAGCCATCATCGGAGAAACAGATCCAAACGGGGAAGTTTTGTAGATTTCACGAAAGCTATGGACACAACACCAATGATTGCAGGCATCTGCAAGACCTTATTGAGAAACTGATCAGAGAGAGGAAGCTGGATCAATTTGTGCGGGCACCGCAAGCCGGTAGTGCGGGCCCGTCAAACCAAAATCGTGCACAGAACCAAGAAAGACAAGAAGAGCCCGCTCGTACAGGCGGAAGATTGGTCATAAATACAGTCAGTGGTGGCCCTCATCCAGCAGATCGAAGTTGGAGGGAAATGGAATCATACGCCAATTCGATCAGACACGTAAGTTTTGAAAGCTGCAGTACACTTTATGAAGGAACTCCGGCTAAGCAACAGAAGACGATGACGGATGACATCGTATTTAGAAACCGAGATGCTGACAAAGTCGAAGCCCCGACCATAGACCCACTAGTCATATCCGCCCAGGTTGGTCCTGCTTGGATGAAGAGGATCCTGGTAGACAGTGGAAGCTCAGTAAACATCTTGTTCAAAAGGGCATATGATCAGATGAAAATGGAAGCCAAAGATCTAAAGCCTTGTCAATATAGGATCCACGGCTTCGATGGAAGTGCTAACATACCCATCGGAATGGTGGAATTGCCAGTAGAATTGGGAAACGGAGAACGCCGTAGAGTTCGAGTGTTACAGTTTGTTGTCCTGGACATCCATTCACCCTATAATGCCTTTTTGGGCCGACCAGCCCTTGCAGAATTTAGGGCAGCAATTGCCCCGTGGTGTTTGACTCTAAAGTTCCCAACTGACCACGGGATTGGGGTCATTCAAGGGGACCAGGCTGCCGGGAGAGCCTGTTACGTTGCTGAACTACGAGAAGCACAAAAGAGGGAAAAGGGAAAGGGCGTGGGGGAATCTCTCCACGTCCGCTTTGTCGACGATTGACAACTAGCGCCTGGGCCTCGGCCCGGGCACCACGACCAATTCCAGAAGGATCTTGACCCTCGAGACACTGAAGATAATGATGAATCCAAAGAAAGTCAGGCCTCCCCAGCCGAGCTGACAATCGATGTTCCAATTGATAACGATGACGATTCGAAGGTCTTGAAAATTGGGTCTCAGCTAAACCTGCAAGCTCAACAGGAATTGGTCGAATTTCTCCAAGCGAATCTAGACGTATTCGCCTGGACGCACTCCGATATGTGTGGAATCTCGTCGGACATCGCGAGCCACACCTTAAATATTGACCCGCGGTACATCCCGGTCAAACAAAAGAGACGCGGTATGGATCCAGAGAGATCTGCCGCCCTCAAGGAAGAAGTCGATAAATTGAAGACGAATGGGTTTATCCGAGATGCTTTGTACCCGGAGTGGGTATCCAATCCTGTACTTGTCCGCAAACCAAATGGAAAATGGAGAACGTGCATCGACTACTCTGACTTAAATAAGGCTTGTCCAAAGGACAGTTTTCCACTTCCTCGAATCGATCAACTCGTGGATTCGACGGCCGGACATGAATTATTGTCTTTCATGGATGCTTACTCTGGGTACAATCAGATACCCATGCATGTGCCTGATCAAGAACATACGAGCTTCGTAACTGACATAGGACTATATTGCTACATGGTCATGCCTTTTGGTTTAAAGAATGCCGGAGCAACTTATCAACGCTTAGTCAACCGAATGTTTGCCGACCAGATCGGGAAAACCATGGAGGTCTATGTAGATGACATGTTGGTAAAATCACGGTACTCCACTGATCATGTCAAGGACTTGGAATCAATGTTCAAAGTCCTCCGGAGGTATGGGATGAAGCTAAATCCGTTAAAATGTCACTTTGGGGTTGCTTCCGGAAAGTTCCTTGGGTTCATCGTCAACGCCCGGGGAATAGAGGCCAACCCCGAAAAGATATGGGCAATCAGGAGTCTTCAAACCCCGAGGACCATGAAACAGGTTCAGAGCCTCAATGGAAAGATTGCAGCGCTGAGTAGGTTCATCTCAAGGTCAACGGATAAATGCATACCCTTTTTCGACCTAATCCGAAAAGGGAGGCGAAACTTCGAATGGACTACGGAATGCGAAAACGCATTTCAATCGCTAGTCCGGCATCTTTCCACACCACCGATTCTTTCAAAACCTGTTGATCATGAACAATTATACCTTTATCTGGCTGTATCTGAAAACGCTATTAGTGCTGCATTGGTTCGGGAGGAAGACCGAACACAGAAACCAGTTTATTATGTCAGTAAACGATTGGCCGGGGCCGAGAGAAATTATCCAAGGCTAGAAAAGTTGGCATACTGCCTAGTCATCGCCTCGAGAAAGCTCCGTCCATATTTTCAGGCTCACCCTATCATTGTGTACACCGATCAACCGCTACGACAGGTCCTCACACGACCCGAGACATCTGGCAGGTTACTAAAGTGGAACATTGAGCTGAGTCAATTCGACATCGCATATGTTCCAAGGAGAGCCATACACGGTCAAGTCTTAGCAGATTTCATTGCCGAATTCACTGTTCCTGAAGACTTACCTGAAACTAGTGACTCACCCGAATATGTATGGAAGATGTACACTGATGGCGCATCCAACGATCGGTGTTCGGGCGCAGGGATTGTGCTTGAGACTCCCGAGGGCCGATCCATCTGCTACGCCTTAAAGTTTGATTTCCGGGCAACCAACAATGAAGCTGAATACGAAGCCTTGCTCGCCGGGTTGAAGTTGGCCCGAGACCTAAGAATTATCGCGGTAGAGATATACTGCGATTCTCAGTTGGTGGTATGCCAAGTTCGGGGTGAATATCAGGCCAAGGATCGAAGACTAGCCGCTTATCTAGCCCGGGTCCGAGAAACACTAGATCAGTTTGATTATTATGCCATTTTCTACATACCCCGAGAGCACAATCAGAAAGCTGATGCGTTGGCAAAGTCGGCAAGTACAGGCGAAACTCAACACTTGGGACTCGTCCCCGTCGAGACATTATCCTATCCAAGCATTGATCGAACGGAGAACGAATTCACATTTGAAGCTACCTCCGAGAAGGAATCATGGATGACTCCCTATCAAGATTACATTGAGCATGGCACACTACCCGAACGGCGAAGTGAAAGAAGACAGATTCTCCGAAAGGTGTCACGATTTGTCATTCAAAACGGAGTTATGTATCGAAGAGGATACTCTGTTCCTCTTCTCCGGTGTATCGCACATGACGAAATCAAGCGAGTGTTGCGCGAGGTGCACGAAGGAGAATGTGGCGATCACACTGGGGGGCAAGCACTTGCCAAGAAAATACTTCGATACGGATATTATTGGCCTACCGTTAACCGCGATGCTATGGATTATGCCAAAAGATGCGATAGATGCCAGAGACACGCTCGGATCCCTAGAGCCCCGCCTTCTGAAATAACCCAAATGGTCAGTCCGTGGCCATTTGCAATGTGGGGGATGGATATAATCGGTGCATTGCCTTTAGCTAAAGGGGGTGCAAAGTACGCCATAGTTGCGGTTGATTACTTCACCAAATGGGCTGAGGCTGAGCCCCTTGCAACGATAACAACAAAAAAGGTGATCAACTTCGTGGTACGCAACATCATCTGTCGGTTTGGTCTCCCGCATACTATTATCACCGACAATGGAGCCCAATTCGACAGTGCTGAATTCAAGGACTTCTGTCTGCGATTTCACATCCGTAAGAGATTCTCAGCAGTAGCGCACCCACAAGCAAATGGTCAGGTCGAGGCCGTCAATAAGGTTATCAAGTCTATACTGAAGAAAAGATTGGAGAAAGCTGGGGGCAAGTGGGTTGATGAACTACCAATGGCTCTGTGGGCGTACAGAACGACTCACAAAACTGCGACCGGACACACCCCTTTTTCTCTATCTTATGGCTCTGAAGCAGTTATTCCAGTCGAAATGGAAGTTCGCTCTCACCGTGTGACATACTACGACCCGAAAACAAACGGTATATTGCTTGCTGAATCCCTAGATCTGCTTGATGAGAAGCGAGAAGAAGCCGATGTGAGAGCAGCTGCATATCGAGGTCGAGTCGCTCGAATATACAACGCCAAGGTCCGCCCACGAACTTTTAAATCCGGCGACCTGGTACTTAAAAGAATTTACCCGGTTCCTTCACACATGAACCCAAATTGGGAAGGGCCGTATATGATTTCACAAAAGCTCAGAGATGGCACATTCAAGTTATCAACAGTTGATGGCCTCACTTTACCAAGAGCCTGGAATAGCAGAAGCCTCCGTCACTACTACATCTGACGGGCTTTATTTATCTATTTCTTATCAATTTCTTCTTCAGCATTTTTGTTTTTGCATTTTGAAATTTGTATTTGTAATAAGGCAACTGATTTTGCCATGTTTCTTTCGTTTCAGCAATAAAATGCCATCTCTTCGAGCCAAAAGTTGTGATTCACTGAAAATAACACATTATATCACGTTGCACGAAGAGCTAAATTCCATCACACGGTGGGATTTATTCGAACAGGGAGTAACTGTGATACGACCTGTCGCTCATTGAGTGAGACCCGAGCTCGGGGGCAGAATACAATACCAGCATTCGCAGGGATCGATACACGATAATCCTTTTACCGACTCCAACTTCCCGGAGTACGAATTGGAGTATAAACATCCAATAAATCGTTCTCAGAGTACGAACGGACTCCAACTTCCCAGAGTGTGAATTGGAGTATAAACATCCAATAAATCGTTCCCAGAGTGCGAACGGACTCCAACTTCCCAGAGTGTGAATTGGAGTATAAACATCCAACAAATCGTTCCCAGAGTGCGAACGGACTCCAACTTCCCAGAGTGTGAATTGGAGTATAAACATCCAATAAATCGTTCCCAGAGTGCGAACGGACTCCAACTTCCCAGAGTGTGAATTGGAGTATAAACATCCAACAAATCGTTCCCAGAGTGCGAACGGACTCCAACTTCCCAGAGTATGAATTGGAGTATAAAACATCCAACAAATCGTTCCCGGAGTGCGAACGGACTCCAACTTCCCAGAGTGTGAATTGGGGTATAGACATCTAATCCAGATTCTCAAAGCGCGAACTGTGTTCCAAACATCGATAACACTCAGAATCCTGGAATGCGGAACAAATTATCGATCTCAAATCGTCATGAGACCTCAAAAGGGGGGCGTGTGCCCAAAGGCTTGCAATAAACGCAATCAGCCACCAGAATATGAGTATTATTCCCCGCAACTAAGGGGCAAAAAGCTGGGTGTTAATCACTGGCTTAAGTGATAATATAATCAGAATCCGACTCATTCATTAAGTCACGACACGAAGCTGTAAAAATACTGAGCGGATACAAAACAAACGCTACAAGGCATTTAGGTAAGAAGAAAAGAATAATTTCCCATTTCATCGGCCAACAAAAACAGGTTTGATTACATGGCAAGTAAAGATGCTTCGATTAAGTGGAGGCCGAATCCACACATACACATGGCCCAAAAAAGAACAAGAGAAAAGACAAAAGAATTGTTATCCGTAAACTCTTGACAAAGCAAAGGGCTCACTCTTTCTTCCTCCGATGCTTCTTCCTCGGAGTCGAGCCGGTAGACCCACTGCCTGGCTTCCTGCGAGACTTTTTGCCTTTCTTAGGAACGTCCTCCGGGTCTGGCATAATATCGACATCTTTCTCAGAACTGGAAGGGATGGAGATCCTTTTATGAGGGCGAACCGAAGGCATGGGAGCAGTAACAGATACATGTTCAGCGACACTCGAGACGATTACCGTACCACCAGGAGAAATCATCATTAGAGAAGATAAGCTTGGGGGAACGGCGTCACCTCCGGGACCAACTGTCACTGTCTTGGCCATCTCGGCACTTATCTCTGCCAAAATCTCCTCCTCTCGAGACAGTTGAGCTGCGCTAGGTACGCCAGTGGTCGTCACAATCGAACTAGAAACTGGAGCAGCTCCGCTCGTCGCAAAAGAGAGGTCAGGCACGGGATCAAGAGGATGACCAAATAGCTCTTCAAACATTTGAACGTCGAATGACATCGATCCTCCCTCTCCTATGTCACCAACCATGGCGGCGGTTGAGATCGCCTCAGTGACAACAACTCCATGCGTGGGATATAAAGCCGAAGGAACAGGGAGCACGGGCGCGACACTCTCGGTCTCTAAACAACAAAAAGTAGAGCTGTCAGACCAAGAAATTCCCTCGAAAACCAATGTCTTAAGACGTAAAGAGAGTAGCCAAAATACCCGCTTTACCTTGCCTTGGAGCCTGAACAAGCTCGGGGGCGAGAGCCGTGCCCGAAGACATTTCCGGTTGGTCCGGATTGTAGGCTGGAATAGCATGCGAATCAACTACAGCAACAGCTCCGGACGAAGTCGAAATGGGGACTTCAGTATTCTCGCTATGATGCACAATGCCCGAACCTTCACAAACCTCCGTTTGATGGACTCCAAGTCTTTCTTTTTCAACGGAAACGATTGCTTCATGAAGAGTCCTCCTCTCATCCTCGCTGAGCAAACGCGACTCAAGCTCAAACTCATCTAATACCGAATCCGGACAAGACATCCTCTTGTTTTCCACCAATTTCTTCCAAGCATTGTAGAGAGGCATCGAGTAATCCCCTAGCCAGGAGAGGTTTCTATACTCCAGTACGTTGGCATTATATGTGTCCAAGAGATCGTCGAATTCGGCCTCCATTTTGAACCTCTCCGCTTGGACTCTCTCCTCCACCTCCGATTCAACCTCCTTAACCCTTGCAATGGCCGCATCGCGCTCAGCTCGGAAAGATACAGCCTGCTCACACGCTTTTTGCGCAGCCACGTTCGCGTCGTCTTTTTCCTTATTCATATCAGCAAACTTAGCCTTTAGCACCTCCAGTTCCTTAATTGCCGCATCGCGCTCAGCTCGGAAAGATACAGCCTGCTCACACGCTTCCTGTGCAGCCACATTCGCGTCGTCCTTTTCTTTATTCATGTCGGCAAACTTAGCCTTTAGCTCCTCTAGTTCCCTGACTACCGCATCTCGCTCAGTTTCGACATTCTTGTATCGGTGGCCTAAGTCTTCAACTAATGTACAATGTGCCTGTTGCATTTTCGCCATCTCAACCAATGTTTCATCAACCTTCTGTAACGACTCGACTTCGGCCTTGCGGGAAGATTCCGCCTCAGATTGGAGTATGTCGACAATACGACTCTTTTGAGCCAAGTCGGCCTCTAGCTTCTCGATGACTTGGGCCCGGTCGAAGGCAGCTTTGGAAGCCTTAACGGCCGCTTTGTACCATTCTTTGTACTGAGCGAAAAAGTCCTGGGTGTAGCTGAGCGCCGTAATCGCGGCATCATCGGGAATTCTTTTAAGATTGGGGGGAAAAATACAAGCATCAAAGCAGATCTCTGGAAAATCTTTCCTCAGTTGAGCAAGCCTGATGGCCCCTTCGCCAGAAGACTCAATAAGGGTCTCTTCCGCAGACGTGGAAGTCGCAACCCCGATTCGAGAACGATGTGGCTCAAGCCTCGAAGCCTGCGAAGATGGCTGATGTCGCAGAGGCTCGGATGTTTGGACATGACTTCGGGATTGCGGAGGAGATCGAGATGGGGAGCGATGTCTACGATCTCTGTCTGATCGTTCCTGGCTAGAGTAACCTCGATGATGATCCTTTGCGTGGTACTCCTGGCCATATTGCCTCCGGTCGCGATCGCGATCAGGGCCCCCACGCCGAGATTCATGATAGGTTGGGGGGTGATGAACTCTCCGGAGTTTGTCCAGTGTAGTCTGACGGCCAGCCATATTACCTGAAAAAGAGATGCAGTTCGGTTAAGGGCCAGGCAAATTAGATATGGCAAGTAAAGCAGTCATGTAGTGTCATGAAGGTGTATGCAAATGTGCAAAGCCTCCGACCAACCAGAAGTATCGGCTGCACTAACGGGTAAAAGCTCGCTTATGTTTAACGCTTCCCGAAGCTCAACCAACCCGGACTCGTGATAAAGAGAAACGCATTCCGGGATGGGAACGTCATCCAGACCTGCGAAAATGTTTCCTGGTTGACAAATAGCGGAGTCAGAAGAAATAATCCCAGGGATCGAGCGAGACACGATTACAGACTTCCGTCTCTTAAATTTAGGAACAACAGCCTTGCCTTTCTGCTTTTTTCCTGTTTTGGGAAAGCCAGCCGCTAGTCCGGTGTCATTAGGCGTCCTCTCATCATCGCTCATCTCTCTTATCGCTGCACCGGTTTTCTTCTTTGCCCTCGGAGCCGATTTCGCCAACCCCTTAACGACAGTACTTTGGTTCGTCTCAATTAAGCCCAGCATCCTTAAGTTATCATCAGTTAAGACCGAGTCAATGTGCCGCAAGTCACCCGGAGTCTCTTGTAAACTTCGGATGACGCTTCTGTATTGACCGCCGTCCGGCCTCGATATGATAGCTGTAATGAAAACACCTGATGTCAGTTCGAATGTCGACAATAACTATTAAAGAAGGCTTACGTATTTTACGGCACTCACGTCTGGACAGCCATCGCCTAGCGAATCCTGGGGGGCATCGGACAAAAAACCATTCATTCTTAAAGTAACTAAGTCTGGTCCAGGCTCCCGTCACAACCTGGCAGTTTCTAACTGCTTCCAGAAAGGTGAAAGACGGACTATTACCTCTACTCTTGAAATTGAATATGTGTCTAATCTCAGCTGGCTTAGGCGGACGAAAAAGGCAGTCCATGAATAAAATGAAAACACTATTCAGCAACGCGTGCCCGTTGGGGTGAAGTTGCCCGGGAGCTATTCCAATAAACGACAGCATCTCCCTGATATATTGATTAAACGGAGGAAGGGTTCCGGCCGCACAGGCATGACGATAGAAAGCAGTGTAACCCTCGGGTGGATTGTGAGGTCTATCCTCAACTCCAGGAAGCAAAACGTCATCCAGGGACAAGTTATGTTTCAAACATATCCGGCCTAACAATGCTCCAGAAATATTGGATCGGACGGAGTCTATGGGATCCTCGATAAGTAAGGCCTCCGGCAACTCGTCCGGAGCAGGATCTATCACTTCAGGAAGAATCTCTGGAATTTCTAGCGCTGGATGGAGCAAGCTCTGTAACTCTTGTTGTTCAGAACCCGAAGACGCCATAATTAACTAACTCACGAGAAGGCAGCGTCAAATACAGAGAAAACCCGTATATTCCCCGGTGTGAAGTATATGAATGTGACGTGCAGTGGAAGTGCATAACTGAAACAAATTTTACGGGATTGGAACGCGGAGTCCGAACGACAAACCCTCGGAGTCAAAAAACGAAAGCGACCGTCATCGCTGACCGTCACTTTCACGTCACTCCAATACTACTGGCCAACTCAAGTATGAATTCGTTATATGTGTTTGAGTTATGGTGCCATCGACGAGCTCTCAAAAGAAGGCAGGTCAAGTCAGCTTTAGTCATGCAAGGCCAAAGCTCGTCGGAATCAAGTATGCGAAAGAAATTATTAAGTTCGTTAAAATCCGATTTAAAGTTGGTCATAGTTCAGAGGATGAAACAAATCGAAGGAGTGGAGATTCCAGAAACAAGAACGCTCAAATCGATCGACTCGATTCGACACAAGTCAGATCGATGAACTCCGAGTCGGTGCGCTCCAATGCCACGTAGTTCGACTCGACGCAACCTGGAAACGGAGGAGCAGTTCGAACCCATGAAACCCCACCTGACTTCGAACCGATCGAAGACAAGCTCCTTCGAATCCATCTAGAGCGGTTCGAATCCATGGAGTTTCACCTGATTTCGAATCAATCGGAGTCGAGCCCCTTCGAATCGATGCACGTATCATTGTTTCGAACCTACCAGTAGTGAGCACCTTCGAATCGATCAGAATGTCGCCGTTTCGAATCGATCACCGCAAGTCCTTTTTTCTTGTTCTCCTGCAGTCATCGATTCGAAGTTGCACGCTCAAAGCCAACTCGAATCGCTCACCCCTGGATCGATGCGAAGACAGTGAAAGACAGTACTCTGATCGACACGACTCAAATGTTTGCATTCCTCAGTTCCGTGGAGTCGACCTACGTCGTTCAAATCTCACCACTCTCCAAAATTTCCAGGAGAAGGGATGAAACAATGCCGAAAAGTTCCAATTCTATCGTTCTCAACTCGAATCGACCCCTTGGTTACCTGATTTGATTTGGTTACAAGTGGAAGCCTGAAGGAATTTGATCGATTCGAGAAAATCCCTCGTTTGATTTGGCTCTGGAAAGTCGATTCGAAGAAACAGCTAAAGCAATGGTAAAAAGTAAAAAGTGAAAACGGAGTCAGCCTCGTGTATTTATATGGATTCCAAAAAGGGATTAGTGTCACTTCAACTCCCATCGATTCGAACGACCAGTTTCGAATCCATCAGAAGTCTCGACTCCATAAGAAATTTCGAATCCATAGAAATTTCGAATCCATCAGAAGTTGCGACTCCGTAAAAGTCTCGACTCCATAAGAAATTTCGAACCCATAGAAATTTCGAATCCATCAGAAGTTGCGACTCCATAGAAGTTTCGACTCCATAAAAGTTTCGAATCCATAGAAATTTCGAACCCATAGAAATTTCGAATCCATCAGAAGTTGCGACTCCATAGAAGTTTCGACTCCATAAAAGTTTCGAATCCATAGAAGTTTCGAATCCATAGAAATTACGAATCCATCAGAAGTTGCGACTCCATAGAAGTTTCGAATCCATGGAAGTTTCGAATCCATCAAAAGTTTCGAACCCATCAAAAGTTTCGAATCCATCAGAAGTTTCGAATCCATCAGAGACAACGACGATTCGAGAGCCATTAATTCATACAATCATAACTTCGAATCCATCAACAACCACTGATAAACACTCTTTGACTTGAGTCTAAAATCATTCCAGGAGAAAATCGGGACAGAATTCGGCAGCAAGCAAAAACCAACATAACTCGTGAACGCACGACGTTAACAAGGACGAAAGCTAATAAACGTGTACACGTATCGAACTAACATTCGATTTTGAACATTTACAGGGACCAAATATTCATCCGGTTGCAACAACGACAGCCAATGATCAAGCGCAATCACACATAATCAACCATATCAAGGCAAGGTTACGACAATTCTCTAATGAGTTTCAACGAACAGAAAACAATAATCTTCAGAATAACATGGCGACTATTCAAAGCACGTCATGTGCCCACAAGACGTACTTTGGGGGGCAAAATGTTATCCCGCTTTTCGGGCAAAAGCCATGATACCAAAAGATTGATCAAAGACAAAAGACAGTTTGCTTCAGAGATTGATCGCACTTCACTCCGCTATGGATATCGATGAATTCTGTCCGAGTCCGGATCGGGCCACAAGTGATAGGGCATAACAAGAAAGGCCATAGAAGCCACCAATTCAAGTTTCGAGTCAATCCGAGGTCATATGCTCAAGTTATGACGGATTCAAGTTAAGGAAGATGGACGTCGCTCGGTTCGAAACCATCACTGTCGAACCCAACTAGTTCGAAACCATTTGTTTCGAACCCATAATGTTCGAAACCAACTAGTTCGAACCCAACAAAAGAACGTAAGTTCGAATCCATCAGAGTGCTCCTAACTTCGAATCCATAAGACACGCTACCGCTTCGACTCCATGTATTTCGAATCCATCAGACGTTCTCTACTTCGAATCCATGACCTAGACCTTACTTCGAATCCACCAAAGCAGCTATACTTCGACTCCATCAACTATGCGCTAGTTCGAATCCATCTTCACAAGACTACAAGCCCACCATGCGGCATCGCGCTGTCTTCGAATCCAACATGCTAAGACAACTTCGAATCGATCCAAGGTAACACATTTGGATCGATTCGAACAAACACCATCCCCATCGATTCGAAGACTCACTTCGAATCCAACCACACGCAAAAGACAGGATCGACTCGAAGAGAGGCGCCCTGGGATCGGTTCGAAGTACACGAATCAAACAGGTCGATTCGAACGAGACCACTTCATCGATTCGAACCAACAGAAGGCCGAAGACACCAATTTCGAACCGACCATAACTTCCAATCCACTGATCCAAATCCCATGAAATCTTTACAGTAGTTCACATGCATGTTGAAGAATGTCCACACCAAATTTCGACTCGATTGGATGCTTCTTTGATCGATTCGAAATTCATTTCGAATCGATCCCAAACTGGGCACGGACTTCGAGAACGCGGGCTTATGGGCCCCCCTCACGTGCCAGGCAACCTCCCTGAGCTTTAGGCGGGAATTTGGCCTTCCACACCTATAAATAGAGCCCCTGGTCATTCAGAAAAGGGACGGGAGAATTTGGAGAAGAAAAATAAGCCTAAACGCTGCCGGAATCACTCCATACCACCTCCTTTGCTGATAATTTCGAATTTAAGTTCATTTTCTGCTGAAATTTGCTTAAAAACACTTGTAATCTTCAAGTATTAAGGAATAAAGTGATAAAGCTTCATAGTGGACGTAGGCGCATAGCCGAACCACTCTAAATCCTTATCTTCTGTGCGATTTACTTTTCTGTGATTTGGAGTTTTGTTAGATAGTCCTTATTTCTAATTCAAGTTCTTCATTTACTATCTCTTCAAAAACTTCCGAAGGGTGTTTGCCCAATTTTGGTGCAAACAGACTTCAAATGATTCAACTATCTTCTTACAAGTGGTTGTCAATATAACAATACATCAAAGGTGCATATCCTTTATACATAGTATAAAACGCATATGAATGTGCCTCATCTCATTGGCACATCCTAAGGATCATTCAAGGTAGTATAAAACCCAATCATAAAATAAGCATTATACTTATTCATACCTCATCTCATCGGTATGAATATAGATACATCTCAAATCCATCACTAAAACTCATTATAAAAGATTCTCCATAATCATTTATACCTCATCTCATCGGTATAAATTTATAAATACATCTCAACTCCATCTTAACATCAAGTAGTCTATAAAATCATCAAATCATCAATCCATAATGCAAATAACTCAATCGAAGAATAACATCACAAAAGATTTCACCATATATGCATACATCTCCTCTGGCACTAGGCTATCAATGTAATGATCATTTAAAGACAGTGAAGTCTAAAACATCAAAACTCAAAGAAATCCCGGATTGGCCAAATCCTCGATTGCATGCCGAAGCAATGCTACGTGCGCTACATCGTGACTAGTACTACTATTTGGTACCATAAACATCGTGATGACAGGAGCCAAATAACATCTTAACATCGTGAACATCATGAATGACTATAGTCTATCACATCATAATGAATCCCAGTCACAAAGACCCGAGTTAATAACATCGTGATGATCGGAGTAGCAACTACATCGTGATGACTCCAGTCGAGTACTCGTGGTCTATAGTACTAGTAAACATCGTTAATGTGTCTCAACTTCTCGGATAGGAACCCAATTGGCGTTAACGTACGTCCCATACCATACGTTCGTACCTAATGGTTTACTGCCGTTAGTTGGTACCACACTAGTAAAACATCATGAAATAATACTCAACCTCATCACATTGGCGAGTAAATACAATACCATACTCGTTTCATCTCATTGACGAGTACTAGTGGCATCGTAACTTGTCTCATCTAATCGACAAGTAAAAGCTATCATAATACATCTCAACATCGTAAAATCATCATAAAGAAGCTTACCTCATCTCATCGGCAAGTAAGAATACAATCTAGATGGTTATTTATAACCATAATTCGAATTAGGAATTTCGAGCTCTTAATTCACCTCATTTCAGCGGCGATTAAGAAACACATCTTAAAATGATCCTTCATCGAATGTACTCCTAAATTGGAGTTCTCGGACCATATAATCTACCCAAAAGTTAATAACATCTTAAAATCATCTCAAATAATTCATCGAAAGGGTTTTGATCGTATAAGTCCGATATTAAGCGATAAAGCAAATCCATGTGTCCCATACCACATATTGTACTTTACCGTTTAATTGTCTTTCTTATATGTCCGAAATTCATAAAAATAAGTAATTTTATTTATAAAATAATTTTATTAGAGAAAACAGAAATTTAAAACGATTTTCCAAAAACGATTATTAAAACCAATATTTGAAATTCCTTTATTATAGGAAATGAATATATCTTTATTTAGAAATTTTTTTTTAAAAAAATACTATGTAATAATAATTTTAAATTTCCATTTATTTCAAAAATAGTTTGGTGAAAACCGTTCTCGAAAGCAACGAAAACTAAGAGGGATATCTCAAAATCGATAACTTGAATTCAATACGCATTCAATTCAAATTTAACCCAAAATCAATTCAAATTCTATTTAAATTTGAATTTCAAATTCTTCAAATATAGCTAGCCTACTGATAGGAATCATAGCTCTAAATATATCTCAAAAACTTCATCCAAAACCGAAGAGAATGAGAGCAAAAACGAGCTAATACAATCCTAAGGTCAATGATTGTTGTTGCTGTCATTTTGCTCTCAGGACAGCAACATACAACTATAATTTCGACCAAGCAAACTTCAAAATTACAGAAAACACAATGAATGAAACTTGTATCTCATGACCTAATCTTTCCAGAATATCGAAAATTATCAAATTCGGATAAGAAAAAAAGAAGTTAAAGCTAATTTCGTTTCAGTTTCAAACACAGAGCAAATAATAGTTTTGCTCTGAAGATAGTAGTAAAAAAATTTGATTTTCACATAGCTAACCTAAAAATTACATAAAACTAAATGAATGAAAGTTGTAGTACATGAATTTTTATTTCCGAAAAATTAAAAATTATCGAATTGCGATCAAAATTGAGAAAGATATAGCTCAAACAATATCAGATTGAAATTCAGGAAATTCTGTCAAAGACATAACTATACTTCTGCTTACAATCTGTTTTAGGTCAGTCAAATAGTAAAATATCGAAATGAAACCTGAAGATAAATTACTCCTTATTGAATATATTTTCCAGCAAAAAAAATTTTGACCTAAATTGGATAAGAAACGAAAAACTTATGGCTAAAACACTTTTCTGGCCTATGATTGTTGCTGCTGTCAATTTGCTTTCGAGATGGCAACAAACAAGCACGATTTTGATCAAGAAAACATCAAAATTTTAGAAAACTCAAAACATAAAACTTGTATATCTATGTCTATGCTTTTCATAACATCTAAAATTATCGAATTCCGACTTAAAACGAAAGGGATCTGCACAATTTACGGACGGAAATTTCACAAATAAACATGCAACAAACAAAATTGACCTTGAAATCTCAATCAAAGCTAGAAATTGTGAGTTTTAAACTCACCTTCAATTTTCGGTAGCAAACACCTAAATTTTTGCATAAAGATTGGAGCTTGAAGATGAAATCCTTTCTCTATTCTTATTTTGGTGAAGTTCTTCTTGATTTAACAGCGAAATTGAGTGGAATTGAGATTTAATTAGGGAAAGCCATTATTTTTCTCTCTCTATTTACTGTGTCTTTTGTTTTCGGGAGGAAGATGAGAAAAAAAGATACGTACACCTATTTTCTCTTTTCTAGATGGTTCTAGAGAGAGTTAATGGATTCAAACCTTACCCAAATAAGCTCATGACTAATATACTTAGAGAAATTCCTATGTTATATACATATTTAACATATTTAATCAACTTATATACTAGTTTTCTCATTTTAACCAAATAAAATATCTATAAAAAATTGTTTGCAATAAAAAATTTATTATATATAATAAATTATTTCGACAATAAAAAGTTATTTTTATAAATAAAACCCTATCTTTGACAATATTTTATAAATTACACCCTTTTAGTGTAAAAACACTATTTTTAATGCAATAACTTAAACAAAAATTTCTTTCGTGTCAAATAAATTGCAATAAATCATTCTAACATTTTTTAATCATCAAAATATTTTTTCCAATTAAAAATATTATTTTCCCCATATAACACAATTTTTTAACAATATTTACCAATATTCCTATTTTTAGTGAAAAATCACTATTTTCATCCATTTCAACCAAATAAATTTATTTTTAAGTCTAATGATGTGTATTAAAATATTTTAACATTTTTATAACATTAATACATCATTCCAAGCCTAATTACATTTCTAAATTTTATTTTCTTCATATTATTCCTTTTATTTTACAATAGAATGCTAACATTGGAATAAATTTCCAATATTGCTAATTAACTGAAATTAAACCATCAAAATTATTTATTTTCAATCCAAATCCCAAAAAAAAAATTCAAACTTTATTTCATTCATTTACACTTTTTTTTCAACCATCGAATGTTGAAATAGACTTCAAATAAAACAATATGACTTATTTAAAATTCAAATCCCAAATTATATTCATCAAGATATTGTTTATATAAAATAAATAATATAATCCCTCATTTTATTATCCAATTCATTTTTAAACACAATATTAAATTATAATTTACTTATAATTTAATATTAACAGTAATCTTCAAAATCCTGGGTTGTTACATTTTCCCTTGTCACCTATTTAATTTAGACCATTTTCCATACACTTGAAAGAAGAAAAATATGATTTGCACTATTTCAATTTCTTGCTTACTACTTCTTTTTCATGACCTCTCTTTGATAGAAAAGATAACCACAAATGCATTAATAATTTATTATGCCTCTGTCACGGATAAATGAGTGTAGACAAGAGACTTTTTTTTATAACGCTCCAGCCATCATGTTGTTGCTATAACTACCATAACACATGTCATGTATCATGCGTACATTCTATGTTCAAATGACAAGTGGCTAGACACATGTCGCATTGCATGTGCATGATTCATATTTAAATGACAAATGTCTTTAACTCATATATGACAAGTGTCATCTCTTTTTTTTTTGGTCAAGTGGCACATGTAACATGATATTTATATCCAACGAGTGCTAACTATGGTAATATTAGTGCATACAAATTTATGTCAACAATATAATAATTTATAGTCACATTTACTATATAAAATTCCAATAGAGTGATTCTCACAATTCTAACGTTTCTTTTACTTCAAAATCTCATCATTAAGCTCTTTCATTATTATGGAATTTTCTTCTTCTATATTCTTCGCTTGGGCTTCGATGATGGTGACTTTAAGACAAGATCATTCTTCTAACTCTCCAGTGCTGAATTTTCTTTTCAAGATCATTTTTTTCTTTTTCTAACTAGCTCGTTATTTTACTTTCCAACTTGTCATCCATTGATTTATTATATATATTTAATAAAATATTTTCAGTGATTAAATTTGTAATTTTGAATAAGTCACTGGCTGATGATGATACCAAAATTTGTAAAGGTGATCTTGTATGTAGTAATAAACTATTGAACCATTTTGGAAATATATTTTTAGGTAAAAATTTGGCACAGTTTTGAGATAGACACAAAACAGGTGGTAAATATAACTAAGGCCGGGAAATGCAATTTGATCCTCTACCTAACCGGTTTGGGCACATCTTGGATAGATATTAGCTCTACCACTCGAATGGAACATCTGAAGGCTCTAGATCATTCTATTCAATGATACAGAGCTATTGGTCAAAATTTCATTCAATTTTGACTTAGAATGATGATGATGTGACACAAAGGAGGTCGGATCGGAACAGAACAACAGAAATGGCCCAGTATTGAGTAAGTGTTGTAAAGAAAAAAATGGTCTGGTATAGTGTTTGCCAAATCGAATTCTATCGAATCTACTTCCATCGGACCGAACACTACGAAGGACTTCGATCGAATAAACTTGGTCTTAAAAAGAAAATGCATATTTTGGACAAACTTCATACCTATAAATATCCAATGGATGAACAATAATGGCAAACAAATTTGGAGCATTAGTAACTATAAAACCAAATTAGTCGAACTGAATTTCTCGAGCACTCTTGGCCAGAGGAGAATCATCTATATCATATCCAATCATCTTCAATCATCCAATTCACCATCCAACATCGAGTTATGGTGGACCAACCTCAAGATCTATGACAGTAGAGGTTTGCTGATTGTAGATCTAATAGCTCACAATTGTTCTAACTGATGCAGAGAGATCAAACGATCGTTGTAACAATTGTAAATCAGATAGCCATAATAAAATATGTATAGTGAATGTAAGCCAGAGATTACTGAACAACTATAAAAATTACATATGATTTTACTTTTTATACACTTTACTTCATACATTCTCGAATATCTGTCAGTGATTTGTGATTTGAATAACAGTAGATACCCAACATAATCGACGAATAGAGATCCCATCTCCTAAAAACTAACACTAGGATCACACCCATGATACAAGGCTCTATCATATCTCTGTTTTAAGGGTTTAGTCATTTTTGATGCAAACATATATGATATAATCGGATGTGCATCCTTGTGCTCTACATACGCACACACAACACTTTTTTTTAGATTATTGCAATTAACACAATAAGTAACACTCATCGGTTCGGTCTATATGATGCGTAGCCAATGCAATAATATATTACCCATTAATTTAAATATCAAAATATAATATATCTTTCGAACATTGCGTACTAATGCCAACAACCGTTGATCTCGAAGATTGACCTCGTGAAATTTAATCTTGCAGTGAAAACTAGCAACCAATTGAACTAAACCTATTAGCATACCAAAATATAATATTACCATTACCATAAATGTAAAAAAGCATTCAGACAACTAAGGTACCCATATTTTCCTGCATTTATTCTAGTTAATTTGAATTGCATGGTATGAAGACAAATTCAGCCTTTCACGAATCCAGCTGCTGCATTATCTCAATGGAAGGGGGTGCCAAGTTGTTCCTGAAGTATCATCATTCCCATTATACATAATAAAATCAAAAAGGAAAATGTATATTAATTATGTTACATATATTTATACTTACTTCTGTCACAACATAAAATTAAGGTCAAGTTTTGGCTTTTTGGAAAGAAACCGTACGGGTAGGTATAAATCACATTTCGGGCATTTTGGGTTTCCCTCGGATACTAAAACATACATCAAACAACTGGAACATCCTGCCGCTATCAGTGTTGAAGAACTCGAACTATCTATCGACTCATGGACTTCTTCATCCAATGCTTGTCTCTTCAAAGACGAAGATGAAGACGATGTTGAATATTCCAATATTTGCTTCTTGTTCTCAACTCCTTGTCCAACACGGTCAAGTGCAGATTTCACTTTCTCAAGTGTACAAACGCTATGGTTATTTGTGCATGGTGGCGACATATTTAGATTGATCAACTCTTTTGATACGTCCTCTTTCAAGCAAGTTTTGCCTCTCTGAAATCGAACATTTTGAATTTTAGTAGAATATGCTAAAATTTATCTACTCTTACTTACAAACTATAATCTAAAGCAGGTGTACTTTAAAAAGTTTTAAGTTTATTGCTCAAAACTGCAGTTAAAATTCCAACAGAATAAAAACAATTAAAATACACTGTTTGATTAAATTAGGGCTGAACAAATGAGCTCCATACATACCCCACAAAATATATTTTACACACGCACACGTATTAAATAAAAATATAGTTCAATATAAAGTATAAACAGAAGCTGAACATACAAAGCGTGAGAAGAAATCATACTAATAAATCGAGTCTTCTTTGGAATCCAAGCACATTCGGGTCGATATCTTGCTCATTGGATTCGATAATTGCACTAGTAAGAAAATCTCGAGTAACCAAATTGCATGCGCTGAACTCCGTTTTCATGGATAAAGTTTGATTGTTCGATGGAATTAAAAGGTATACAGAATATAGAAGGAAATGTGCAGTATATATAAAAATAAGGTAACATAAAAGGAAGCATTAAATGATAGAGGAAAAAGATGGAGAAGCCGTAACTAACGCATTAAAAAATGAAATTGGAAATCAGGGATAGCATTTAATGTAGCGCGTCTCTGAGTCTTATGTTTTAGTTGCAATTATTGCTGCAAATGGTCCTTCACTTTGTTTCTTCTATTATTTTTATGGTGGATTATTTTGTGGACCTGTTTATTGAGTTTAACTTGTAGTTTCCGCATATGAATATGACAAAATCATTTAATAATGAAGTTGTACAAATTATAATATAACAGAGTAAATTTCTGTCAATGATGTGAAAGAAAATACGCATATGAATTGATAAATAAGTAAATTCAGTAAAGCATATAATGTTAATTTATTATTTGGAATGTACCTGTGCACGTACATTCAGTAAAATGATAAGACATATATGATAAAGATATGAATGCCGAAATAAAATGAGTTATTTTTATGAAGTGGATTTTAGTACATTTGTTAACGATAGTAAAAAATAGAAAAAGGAAAAAAAAACAACCTCAGAGAATAAAATTCACGTGCATGATGTCGCCTTACCATTTCACTGCGCCATAATTTCCTTCTCTTACCGTATACCATCACCAACCATTGATGATGACTAATAGTAGCAGCAAGTTAAAAAAAAAAAACTGCTACTGTATAGTAGCTTTATGTAAACCGTATAGATGCATCACAGTGGAAACTACTATTGTATAACTTTATTTTTTAAGAACTGAGCCTATCGGGTAATTTGAGCGAGTCTCCAAAGAATTCCATATATACACCATAGTGGGTCGATTAACTCCGATATTTACACCAAACCCAATTCAGCTGTTTTAAATAAAATCATATTTATATTAACTATTTTGATTCAATACTTAATCTATATTAATTAAAATTAATACTTAATAAGTATATTAATATATTCTCATGTGTGAAAATATAGTATGGAACGTGCAACACATCAAACGTGTACGTGGACAAATTGTATATAAATAGATGTTGGAATTTATATTTACTATTATGTAAATAGCGTTAATACACACACGTGTGTGTCAACTGCCATAAATAATTAGATGTTTAAACTTCTCTCACACATATGTATTTGCATGCGTGCGTGTCATTGTCTAAAAAAATTGTATATATTTTAGAAATATTTTGATATTTATTAAATATAATTTTAAAATATTTAATAATATTTTGACCATGCTTCAAATTTGAAATTGAATTTGAATAAAACATCTAGTTTAAGTTGGTAGACAAATATTTAGATTTCAAGTATGGATCTAAGATGTTTATCTGAAGTTGAGAATATTATGTTCGACTTAATATTTTTTTTATAAAATAAACATGTTAAAATTAACATTTATTATTTCTTGTCGAAAATAATTTTAATTTTAATACACTTCTATAAAATAAACAATATACCTATGAAGAATTACCGACGACATAGACGGTGTCGTCGGTAGATTGGAAAAACATATTATTCATTGGTATGTCATTGAAAATTTCAACAACGCGATGACGACTTATTTCCACTAATACAACCAGACTCCGAATACCTTTCTCATTTCATCACCCGCCGCGCCCCCCCCCCCCCCCCAATAAAATCAAAAATCAAAACCCTTTCTACCTTCTCCACTTCCTTCTGCCACGAGTCTACGCTACAACTTACTTATCCAGTCTTTTGACCAAGCAATATCGAGACTGACTTGTCGAACAGAATTTAAAAGCTATCAATGTAGAAGGCCTAGAGAGATAGCCGTAGAATCCAAAAAACAGAGCACCATAAAGATCATAGGACAAAGTCAAGGTGAAGATGAAAGTTTCAAGGCTCAATTCCTCAATTAGATGGATCAGCACCGATAGATGGAAAAGCATCCAAATCACACCACTTTTCCCATGCCGTCCAGTATTGATGCCAAAAGCCCATTTATAATTCCGTAGATCATTTGCATGCTCTATGTTATCGAATGCTTCAAGTACCAGAAATTAACATGTCAACCCCTCCGTGATTTATCAGATTGACTTAGAAACAGGCCCAAAGCAATGCAAACAAGTGGAAAAACACAAGGCTATCAATATGGTGATCCATCTCAAGGCAACCAAAATGATAAATAACCAAGTTTTATGGATTTTTACCGATCCATGGGCATGGAACGGTACCGATGGTTGTTGAGCTGGCCATTTCTTCTCTTGAGCAACTGTCAGGAGATCATGGAGAACGTGGAGGACATACTGGAGTCTTTCCTGGCGACCTACAGTTATAAATAGGGCTTTGAGGGCTTCATTTCGGGGATCTTTTGACTCTCAAACACTTTGTACTTATTTCTTATAATTGGCTTCCGAGTGATGCCAAATGATAATATCATCAGTTGTAAAATAGAGATATTTTCAATAAATCTCAAGTGGGCATAGGTAACAACTAATCGAACCACTATAAACCTTGTGTACAGTGCTTCTACTCATTTTCATCTACTTTTCATCATTTTCATTCTCTACGCAATCTATTGGGTTTTAATGCCAATTTTGACGTTGACATTTTGGTGTTTTCATTGAGAATCGATCCTCAAACATGTTTGGATCTATAATTTACTATTGGATTGTCTAAATCTGAGAGATAGATCTAGTTTCCTTTATTTTTGGAATTTTTAGCTACTCGTATTTTCAAGAATAAATACAAGACCTTTCTAAAATGACCCCTAGAAGAGACCGTTCTAACACTTCAACTGCTGCCAAAGATATTGAAAAGACCGATCTATAACAGGTTAATGAGATCGTGCAGCCAACTGCTACGGATGTTCAGAACCCAGTTAATGTGGGCACCAAAGTTGAGATGGACATATGATGAGACAGATGGAAGACAAACTATAGGAAAGCCACAATGAGTTGAATGCGCAAATGAAGCAAGGCTTGGACTTATCGAATCAACTAACTAGCAGTCGTAGGAGGAGCCGATGAGATAGAGCACCTTCTGATTTAGAATTTGATAGTTCCTTGTAGTTAGAGCAAAGGTAGAGGTACCAGAAAGCAAAAGCCTCTAAGAAAGGAAACAGGGAAGTCAAAACAGAAGGCGGGACTAAGCCATGGCCAGGGCTTATGGATCAGTATCGAACCATTAAGAGGATTCAGTATTGAACCATGAAGCTTGGGTCTCAGTCCTCAACTCTTGGGTGATGCTGCTGGTTTGGCTTCTGGGCATGCTACCGACAGTTGATACAGGTGGGTACTATAGATCTACCGTGGAGAGATTGTATGAAAGGGACTACTGAACAAATGGTTCCTTCGGAGTCAAGGGAATCTAGGTACCATGACACTAATGGAGAGCATTTGAATGGCCAAACACTCAAGGCAGATTATGTTTACAGCTGTTTAGTAGACCCACGTGAACCAGATTTGACTGAAATGGTTAAGAGACTGATAAGTAAGAGTCAAACCAGATGAATGGTAAATGGAGTTCCTCCCTAAGCCGGAGTCCTTTCACATATGATATCTTGCGTGAGGAATACCCCGTCGGTTTGTGATGCTAACGATGTCGTTGTATAATGAGAAGACGGATACGAGGCAACATTTGATGATGTATGATTAGCATATGGATTTAGCCAGGGCTACTGATTCTATTAAACAACATTGTTTCCAATATTTCTAAAGGTGGTACCCACGATGTGGTACACTCGAATGCCGTTGAGATCCATATTTTCCTTTGATCAACTAGTGTAAAAGTTCACATAGAGCAATTTCACATGCATACAACATGTCTAAAAGACGTGATGTCACTTTCCAACCTCTTCCATGAAGCAGGGGAGTCTTTGAAGGATTTTTTGCACAGATTTCATACTACAATGGTGAAAGTAAGCAAAGCTCAGGAGGGCATCATATTGATGGCAATAATTAGGGGAATTCATCCTAATACTGATTTCGAGAGATGATTGAAAACAAAACCCTCATCGACGATGGATGTCTTTTATAGAAAGACCAGTTGTTCTTATGCCTAGAAGAGGCACATACTCGCCTTAAAGGGATGATGCTACGCATTCATCTAAAGTGATATACAACACTATTGCAGTAAAGAAGTCTGGAGGGAGTTCTAGGAATGTATATGTAAAAGTCGGCAGCAAGAATGATGGTCAGAAGCATAGTGATAATAGGGCTAGGAAGCAAAAGCCAGGTAATAGGAATTATCCTAGGATTCCTAGGTATGACAACTATACCTAGTTGAATAACTCGATAGAGAATATCTATTTAGAAATTCAAGGTACTGTGCAATATAAGAAGTCGGCTCCAAGGGAGTCGACTAGGAAGGAGATAAAATCTGGCAAGTTATGTAGGTTTCATGATACATATGGTCATAACACTAATGAATATAGACATTTACTTTATGTAATCAAGGAACTGATTCGTAAATAAAAGTTGTAATAGTTTGTGAAAGCCCTATAGGATGGCGGCCAAGGAAACTCTAAGCCTGATAGGTCGACATCCCAATGGAGGCAAGACGGGGCCAATGTTGATGAACCTAGGTGGCTTGCAAAATGTCTTGTGGTAAATACTATAATCGATGGACTACATCTGACAAAGAAGAGTTGGAATAAGATTGACTGGTATATTGGTGATTTAAAACCATGCAGTGAATAAGAGTTGTGTTGCTGTTGAAGACGGTACTCTAGCAATGCAACTCAGGACTGTGACAAATGATATCATTTTTTGTAATAGAGATGCTGATGGGGTAGAGTCTCCGGCGATTGATCCGCTTGTTATTTTGGACATGATCGGACCCGCGGTAATGAGAAAATTTTTAGTTGACTATGTGAATTTAGCCAACATTCTGTTTGAAAAAGTCTACGACCAGATGCTTCTGAAGGAAAAGGACTTAAAGCCGTGTAAATCTAGGACCCAAGGATTTAACGGGATGGCTATAGAGCCAGTAGGATGCATGGATCTATTGGTATTTCTTAGAGAGGGCGATCATAAGAGAGTGTGAGTCGTGCCTTTCGTTGTGTTGGATATTTACTTTGTCTATAACGCTTTTTTGGCCCAACCGACCCTTGCTGAATTCAAAGCGACCATCGCTCTTTTGTGTTTAACGATGAAATTCCCAATCGAGAACGGTGTAGGGATAGTATAAGGGGATAAGGGGCTTAACCACGAGTGCTACTTCATCGAATTGAAAGAGGCGAGGAGGAGAGAGAAAGGAAAGGGTGTAGAGAGAGGGCTCCCTGCATCAAGGCTCTAGACTCATAACAACCACTGCCTAAGCCCTGGCTCAGACAATACAGTCTATTCCATAATGATATGGATCTAAGGAAGAAGCTATTGGATGGATGGGCAGAACCTTCCGTGCTAACGATTAACGTCCCAATCAGCCACGACGATCCAATAGGGGTCTTAAAGGTCGGATCGTAGCTCAGCGCAAGGATAATGAAAGAATTAGTTGCTTTTATCTAGGCGAAAGAGGATGTGTTCGCCTGGACATATACGGACATGTGTGGAATTTTGTCAGAGATAGCGAGTTATGCATTGAATATAAATCCAAATGTGTTCCTATGAATCAGAAATGTCCTAACCTAGGTTCGAAGAGATCCTCTTCACTTATAGAAGAAGTGAAGAAGTTGAAGGATAATGACTTAATCTGCGATGCTCTATACTCGGAATAGGTATCGAATCCTGTTCTAGTGAAAATGTCAAATAGAAAGTGGAGAACATGCGTTGACTATACTGACTTAAATAAGGCATGCCCAAAAGACAATTTCCACTCGAAGAATAGATCAGCTAGTGGATTCAATGGTTGGACACGAGTTGCTATCATTCATGGATGTGTACTCTGCATATAATCAGATGCCGATGCATATACCAAACCCGGAACACACTAGCTTTATAATCGATCTAGGATTGTACGACTATCCTGTTATGCATTCTGATTAAAAATGCCAAAGCAACTTATCAAAGGCTGGTGAACATAATATTTAAAGACCAGATCGGATGCTCGATGGAGGTATACATGCATGATATGGTCATGAAGTCAGGCAAATGGCGAATCACATTGATGACTTGGCTGAGATGTTCAGTGTTCTTTGAAAATACGGAATGAAGCTCAATCCCTGAAATGCTCATTGAGCATTACGTCAGGAAAATTCTTAGGCTTCATAGTGAACTCCCATGGGATCGAAGCTAATCTGGAAAAGATCGAAGCATTGGGAGCATCCAAGACCTAGGGACGATCAAAAATGTCCAAAGCTTAATTGAGAAGGTCACCACCCTAAGTCGATTCGTCTTTAGTGCCACTGACAAATGCATACCTTTCTTCGATGTGATCAAGAAAGAGAAAAGGAATTTTGCTTGGATGCAAGAATGAATAGACACATTCCCGGATCTGGTGGATCACTTGGAGAGACCTCCCGTTCTGTTGAAACCATTAGATAACGAGAATGTTTATCTAGTAAGCAGTGTCGATGCATGCTTTGAGCGCCACACTTTTACGTGAAGAATCTTGAATCCAGCGACCCGTGTTCTACATCAATAAGAAGTTGATAGGAGTAGAAAGAAACTACTGAAAAAAGCTCGCATATTGTCTATTGATCGCCTCAAGGGAGCTTCGTCCCTACTTTCTGGCTCATTGAATCAAAGTTCTGACCGGCCAGCCTATAAGACAGGTCATGCAGCAACCCGAGACATCTGGAAGGCTGTTGAAGTGGAACATTGAATTGATCTAGTATAACATTACTTATAACCCTAAGAGAGCCATCTAGGGTTAATCTTTGGCAGACTTTCTTACCGAATACACTGGGCAAGATGATACACTGGAGAGTAATGGAGAACACATTGCTAAGTGGAAAATATACAAGGATGGTGCGTCTAATGAATCTCGTTTTGGTGTCAGAGTCATGTTAGTGACGCTTGAAGAACATCTAATTTATTATGCCCTAAAACTCAACTTTCCCACAACAAACAATGAAGCAGAGTATGAGGCTTTGATTACCAGACTCATGATTGCGAAGGAATTGGGAGTTAAATTTTTTCATATCGAATGTGATTCCAAATTAGTGGTATGTCAAATGTGGAGGGACTTTCAAGTGAAAGTAGTAAGGCTAGCTCCTTATCTAAACCGTTCCCTTGAGCAGCTTAGTGATATTGAATATTACATGACGACGTATATTCCTAGAGAGAAAAATGTGATGACTATCTCGTTGGCTACGTTAGCCGGTTTTGGAGAGGCACAGCTCATGGAACTGGTTCCGACGGAAATACTGTCAGCTTCGAGCATCGACCATATGGATGTCAATTGGATTTGGAGGCTAAATCTTAGGAGTCGTGGATGACTTCGATAAAGAATAATCTATAGAGAGGAATCCTTTCAAACAGGAAGAATAACGACGTTAACTCCTTTGTAAAGATGTAAGATTTATCATGCAAGAAGGGGGTACTTTATAGGAAAGGATTCTATATCCCTATGCATCAGTGTGTCGCCAATAGTGAGGCCAAGCAAGTCCCGAAAGAAGTATGAAGGGGCCTATGGAGACCACATTGAGTGACAAACTCTAACGAAAAATATCCTTCGGTACAGGTATTTCTGGCCGACTGTTAACCGAGATGTGGTTGATTACACCAGAAAATGTGATAAATGCTAGAGATTCACCAAGTTACCGAGATCCCCACTAACGAAAATAACTTAAATGGTCTGCCCATGGATGCTTCCAGTCTAGGGAATCGATATCATTGGTGTATTTTTGATATCTAAAGGCGACACAAAGTATACCATTAGCGCAGTTGATTACTTCGCCAAATGGGCCAAGCCGGACCCGTTAGCTACAATCACCATAAAGAAAGTAATCAATTTCATGGTCAAAAACATCATCCATAATTTTAGGATTCCACGAATGATCATTTTCGATAACGGGACCCAGTTTGACAGTGTCGAGTTTAAGGACTTTTGTTGTAGGCACAAAATCGAGAAGAATTTTCCACAGTACGATACCCATAATCAAATGGATAGGTTGAAGTAGTGAACAAGGTTATTAAGTCCATTCTGAAAAAGCGTTCAAAGAAGACTAAAGGCAAGTGGGTCGATGAGTTACCGTTAGCATTATGGGGTTACTGAACGATCTACAACTCAGCGACTAACCACTCTCCATTCGCCCTAGCTTATGGATCAGAGTCTATGATCCTGGTTGAACCCCAAGTACCTTCTCATCGAGTGGCTCGCTATAACCCTCATAAAAATGAGGAACTCCTACTAAAGTCCCTCGATGTAATCGATGAGAGGCGTGACGAAGCTGAGTTGAGGGCAACTGCACACCAAAATAGAGTTGCCCAATATTGACAATACCAAGGTCAGAACTTGGACTTTTAAATCGAAAACATCGTCCTGAAAAGAATCTTTCCTAGCCCCGAGAACATGGGTCCGACTTGGGAAGGTCCATATGCAATCAAACAAAAACTTAGAAATGACATGTTCAAGTTAGAAACAGTGGATGAGATCTCACTCACACGGGCATGGAATAGCAACACTTACGACCATATTTCACTTGAATGTAAATTTTTACATACTCAATCAAAGCTGTGTAACCAGAAATAATTTGTAATTTCTAACATTTTATAAAAGAAATGATTTCCAAAGGTCATAAACATGTCCGTACTCAATTTTACACCATGAATGGCGTTATACTTAAATAAACTTGCACGTGCAAAGCGCAGGTGTGCAGTTACTCAGTGATAGGTGTCGATTAGACTTCCACAGTCCGTGATCGGACGCATGAAGTTTAACCACATTTGGTGTCCGAAGATAAATGCCAAGCAACACTTTAACCCATGACTTGGAGGCAGGACTATAAATTATTAGAGGATAAACAAGGCAGTTCACTTTTATTGCTCATGCCCAGAGTTTAGCGATGCATCCACATCTTATTCGGAGTATAAAATACAAAGGATATGTGCCTAGAGATAGGCAGGACCTTATTTGTAAGCTTCGATCAACGCTCGGAGTTCGATAGCTTCGAAGTCAAACATCCTTGATAAGGACGTTTAAACCACTATGATTAAGCAATTAACTCTGATCGACGCCAGATTTTGGCATGGTCAGCACGTGCATTTTGAAGAAGGATATCCAAAAAGACATGTGAAGAAGAATTAATGCAATTAACGCCCGAAGATAGGCATAATCGCACATGAAACATCCTTGAAAGGAATGTTAAGAGAACCTTTTAAATAATTGGAATTTGACCATATTTTGAAGCTAAATATGGTTAAATGTGGATATACATTCCAGAGATTATTTTTAACTTACAAGTAATGAGATGGACTAAAAACTTACTGCGATGAAAACAACAAGAAGTGGATCGCAGACACTTTGAATGTAAAGTGCACTTCTCAAACAATTAGGAAAATTCACACAAGACTTGAAGAAAAAAAGGTCATTTTATTATTATCCAAAATAAATACAAGGGTTATTAATGTTTCAGCTGAGAAGAAAAAGCGGAGGCCGAGTCCGCATAACACAAGTTGGAAAAAAAAACCAAAAGCATCTAAGTATTTCTATGCAACAGAAAACAAAAAGGAGATAAAGAATTACTTCTTGGGTTTATGCTTCTTTCCTTTCTTCCCATCACCGGAAGACTATCTGCTCAAGTCATCATTCTTCCTTTTAGCTCCTTGCCCCCCGCTTCCTTGGCCCTTTGTCGATGTACTTTGTGATGAAGTGATGGGCACACTTTGAGTGCTTCTGGCCATGGAAATCATGGCCAGAATGAAACTAGGATAGTCGGGTAGAGCGATGGATAAATGAGCTAGAAAGAAGTCGATTGATTCTAGCTTTATTTTACTGGCATCCAGGACTTGTTCATCATGGATCTCTTGCACGGTGGGCTTTGTGACAGGTCCGAAGTCACTATCATTAAAACATCCTCGTCTATGGAGTCTCTTGACTGAACCTTCTTCATCCAAAACCCGGTTCGTCTACGCACGGGGACTGGGAGTATCACTAACTATAATGCTTGATGTCACTCTAGATATAGTCACAACTATTAAATTGGTCATTGTTGCGGTTGGTGCTGGTTGGGAGCATTCTTTGTGAAGAGTTGGAGTCATAGGTTGACCTGTAATTTAAGATAGATTAAAGGAGAGATTAGCGACACTGACTGGTGTCATGTATTCCTTCTCAGATATGAATGAGGTCACCGATATACCTCCACCATATAGAGGTTATGTGTGGATAGGCATACCACCCAAGTTTGCTTTTGGAATTGGAGATAGCATGTTAGGTTTGATAAGTTGCGATGCATCTGGATTATACCTAGGGTCTGATGAACTGACAAAAGCAGCTAAAGGCCTAGGAATAAGACCTATCGTGATATTCTAAGGATTGGTGTTGGAGCCTTCGGCTTGTTCTCTCCGAACTGTATCAACTAATTCTAGATGCAAGATAAGTTTTCCTACT
This sequence comes from Allium cepa, assembly GCA_030765085.1. Taxonomy (NCBI): domain Eukaryota; kingdom Viridiplantae; phylum Streptophyta; class Magnoliopsida; order Asparagales; family Amaryllidaceae; genus Allium; species Allium cepa. Next base: position 751,566,618 of record CM060929.1, read on the forward strand.
TTGAGTGCATTGATTTTCCCTACGCATAAAATCTCATTCTCTAGCTCCACCAAGTCTATTTCAGCTCATTCAGAATGTTCGCGCTCATCCCACATGATTTTCTCCCACGCCATTGCCAAGTTGGGAGGACAAGCTTTACCGAGCCATGCTTAGTATAGGAATTTAAAAACATTGGCGTTGTAATTGGTGATGAGTGGATCAAAGCTATCCTTAATCCATCTTTTCGCGGAAGCCACCAACTCGCCTACTCTTTTCACCTTGTCTAATGCGTCATCTCTTTCCTTATGCATATTGTGTTTATCATTAGGAGCATCGACCAATTCTTCAAAGTAAGTTTGAGTAGTCCGAAGAGCCTCACCTTTCTCTTTCCTTTAATCTTCAAGCTATGCTTTGTGTTCTATTACATCCTCGGCCAAAGCATTATTCCTGTGGTGAATTGACTCCACTTCTGTCATGAGATTCTATCTTTCTTACTCGATTATAGCCTTGAAATCCCTGATCTTTTGATCGGCATCCTCTTTAGCCTTCTTTAACTCAACAACTTATTTATCGAGGTAAGCGGCGATCTCATCATTTTGAATTGCTATGAGTTTCATTCCTGCATTTACCCGATCTTTGGCCCGACTATATTCAAATTGACTAGACAAGTTAGACTAGAGGATCGTCGAGGAAGACAGCCTGGAGAGAGAGTATTAGGCCCAGATATCAAGCGTAGGCAATGATATGAAACGACGATCAACCAAGACCAAGAGATAGACTTTCCATAATATTTAAGTATGGAATAATTCCTCCCTTAGGTGGGGGATCAATGCCTATCCCTTTCCCTAGTGGATCGGTACCTATCCTCAATTTTTTGTCGCAAATTGGGTGAGATCGGTATGTAGTGACAAGGAAAGCCCCATGAGGCTACATTTCAAGTTTCAAGTCATTTGGAGTTCGTATGCTCAAATATGGGCAAATTACTTCACCTATAAAAAGGGATTGATATAAAAGGGATCGTATGTAAGGGATCGGTATAAAAGGGTTCAGCCATATTCAGCTTTCACTACATATTGCAACAATGATCGGTCAAAAACTCAAAATCTACAGATGCTATCAACATGAAACTTGGAGATAAGCACATTACAACATAGAGAACACCCCCTAGGGACCGTATCCCAATTAAAGGAGATAGGAAGGATTTGTCTTTAACCCTTTTGAGGGATCGGCTGAAATCAGAATGCATGCAACATAACTTTGCATAAAACGCGACATTTCATAAACGATAAGTTGGAATGACATGAAATTTAGAGGACAAGTAGCTAATATCATAGAGGACCCACTAGAGGGATTCCACCCCATTTGTACACTATCATAGGGATCGGTACCGATCCCTATTATGGGCCCCAACGGTCCTTAAAATTCTTATGTGGCCTCATCTAAGCCTGGAGGTTCTTCCGCCGAAATTTCATCCCGATACGTGCATGTCTTTCCCTATAAATATAGCAAGCTTTGCCTTAGAAAAGGGGCCCCTTCTTTCTACTACAAAGGTCTTCCATTTTTATTCTACATTCCTATACTAATGGATCCTAACTGATCCAAACATTCTTGTAATGTAATCAAATGCAAGATCAATAAAAATATAAAGTGGACGTGGGCCAAGATTGTCGAACCACTATAAAAAACTGTGTGTTTATTTATGATTTTTGGCTTTTTTAATATCATTCTTCTTTAATCTCCACTAGATTTTATTGGGTGTTGATGCCTATTTTTGACGTCAAAACTCGCAATCTCAGATACCTTCTCCGAGTGAAGTACTGATCGTACACTTCCTCAACGTACGCTACCATCTGAACCATAACTTCATACAGGATGTCCTTTAGATTAGGAACAAACTTGTTGGATTTGATGTTGATCTTCTAGAAATGACGTTGTAATTTGATAGTCTAAGAATTTGATGTGCTCAGTCGTTCCTTTTTAGTGGAAGGTTGCTCAACCGGCTTCTTGACAGATGCTTTATCGTGTCTACCTTGAGAAGAATTCAATGCAGTAGATTTTGATGGATGTTAAGGCTATTGAGAAGTGTGGGACAGTATTGGCTGCTTAGTGGAGTGAGAAACATGAGATGTGTCATCGCGTGGATGATCATCTTGACAACTAGAATACATCTTTCAACCCTTGGATGAGGAAGATGTAGATTTAGAATGATGTCTAGACTATGAGTCATGTGTCCTATAGTATTTCTCTCTACCTTTACGATTATGGCTTGAACGCTGGCTGGAATTGGATTCATAACTGGGATTGTGAGATCGCATAGTTGATTGTGCCTTAGCTGATATGAATTTGTTGCCAGAAATCATTGTATAATTCACGTCGCTTCATGAAACCTGCAATTAAAATGAAGATAAATTAGCTTTGACAAGACAGGAGCACTACATGAGTTGTGCAGAGTACAATGCATGTGTGTGTGCATGAAAGTGTCCTGGTGTCCCTAATGGTTTTGGATTTTTCTTACAAAGGTAATCTCCTCTGCTTTGGTAGAACGCACGTCCTGCTAAAAACGAACGGGGGACCCAACATTTCCAATACTCATATCGTATTGGCTAAAAGAGTCGATTTTATCTGGATTCAGCCCAAGGTTAAAAAGGGATCCTCCAAAGTCTGTACAGGAGCCTCAAAAGTTGACGTAGCCGATGGAGGTGGGTCAGAATCCGCTTTTTAGGAAGCTTAATTTAAAGGATTTTCTCAAAAGAGGTTGTTGATCATCGTCGCCTTTACCCACTTCGCCATGTTCTGCTGCTCCTTCACCTTCGTCCCTAATTTCTCCCTCTTCGATGTTCTCTTGTACATGCCCAGCCTTGGTCAGTGAACTTTGAACTAGAGGCATCGACGAGTTATCTACATCGCCTTCTAACAATAATCATCCTCGCCATTATCACCATCTTCTAGAGCAGGCCAACACTGTGATCTGATTCTAATAAGTTATAAGAACGTAGATTTTCATCGCTGACCAACATCTTGGTCTCTTTCTCCTCCTTTGAAATTAAATGGAGTTGTCTAACAGTCTCTACTAATACTGCATTAGAAGGACTGCATGGTACATCGGAAAAAATACATTTAGAAGTGTAAAGTTATGGATGCAAAACCACATGATAAAGGCTAGAGAGGAGCTTACGTGGAGATATCCATCATTGAGAGAACCTGAGAAGACAGCGAACAAAGAAGAATTCCTCCTAGAAATATCACAATTTACTCCAAGTGCCGACTATAATCCAACATCCTATGAAAGGCTCTAAAAAAAGGAGGGAAGGACTTCCCTTTTGAAGCTAAAAGTTGAACAAATGTAAAATCCCTTAATTGTTAGGAACTCGGTCGAAATGGTGAGCAAATATAATAAACAAGCTGTGGAGGAAAGCATGACTATTCGGATGAAGATGTGTTGACGCGGGTCGCATGAAACGTAGAACTTATCGGATGAACTGATTAAATGGCGGGACACATCCTACCAAACACACACACACACACACACACATATATATATGTATATGTATATGTATATGTATATGTATATGTATATGTATATATACACATGTATGTATGTATGTATGTATGTGTCGCATGTTGTATATCCAACCAGCGGATGGTGTTCTCTTTGATAGCGTATCAAAACTAATACATCCTCAAACGAGATTCTGTGCTTTCCACAAATTCCCCTAAGGGACCTATGTTTGACTTTAGATGAAGAAGAATTTTCAGGGTGGTCTAGTATGATTGCATCTTCAAGGTATCGAGGGCGGGTTCAAATTTAGGACCTGGACCTTCTACGGGCTCAGCCACCAACCCTCCTATAGATTCCATTAAAACTTTTAGAACCTATTATTCAGCTTATATATTTTTCTGGTGGAGGTATGGGCTGCTTCGAATTTTTTTTGGTAATAAACCATAGTCGAGCTCGACTTAGTATCTGATTTGTTATATCTGATAGTTGATGAACCAGCAGCTTAAGCAGAGAGATGCTAGGAATGTCTATTAGCCATAGCTATCAAAACTCAACACATAAGCAATATCAAATTGATCTAAAGTAATGCCTCTTGGTAGAATGTAAGCCTGGTGCAGTGTTGTGCAGTGTAGTACATTGTTGATTTTTCAATATTGTACAACTTATTCAAGAGTCTGGAATTTTCCAAAGTGACCATCGTCGTTGACCATCCTAACGGGTTTGAGTCAGAGGCCATGTGTTCATGATATCAAAAACTCAAGGGATTTGTTCCAAGGTTTTGGTTTCAAGTGGATGTGCTCAGATTTCTCAAAATCGAGCAAGGCAGAAAATCCCAAGAGCAGGTTCGGTACCGAATGATAGCCCTTTAGGAAATCCTAGCCTTGGTGATTTGGAACCCAATCCTTGTGTATAACCATTCATCCTCGAAGTAGTCCACCCTTTTATCGTTTATCTTCACCATCGCCACCTACTTATGTATGCTAAGATTCAATCTAGTAGCATCATTCAAGTTATAAGGCTAAAATCTAGGTTTATGGCTCGAGTTCACTTAGTTTGGGCACGATCTAAAAGCGAGGATCGGTGAAGGCTATTCTCAATAGGGTATGATGGTGGCGTTTTTAACTAAGGCAAAGGGCAACATAGTTCAACTTGGTTTCAAGGTTGAATTTTCTCAATGGAAGATTAAGGCTCAGAAGTAATAACAAATAAATTAAAGAGAAGAAAAGAAATGATTTGTGTTATATAAAACCCAATCCATGAAAATAGGCTGAAAAATTGCCACACTCAAAGGTTATAGATCGGTATCGATCCATACCTGTGGTTCAGTAATGAACGATCAACACTTCGAGGTAAAAAAGTAAGAAAATATATACATGTACGTATATACATATACATATATATATATTAATTGTTCCACAAAAACCAATATATATATATATGGAGCCAAGGCTTGATGGAAAATCAATGCATTTAAGTATGCACATGCTCAACATTCAATAATTAGGACCAAACAAAAGCATAGTCAAACCTGAAAATTCAAGAAAAGGAATCAGTTCAAACTTATCGAGCTTGGAATGGCAAATCATGAGAACAAACTCCAATTTTATAATGCCAAATGCTACTAAAGCGTCGTGACAAATAATTAGGCACACGAAATTACATCGAAAATGTGCATAAGAGGATAACAACAATTCAGAGTACAGATTGGACTCTGAGATGGCAATCCCAATTTGTTTCGATTCAAACTTCATCGTGATTGCAACAAGATGCACTTTCGGGGAGGGGCAAGTGTTATCCAGTCTTTTGACCAGGCAATATCTACACTAATTTGGCGAACAAAACCTGAAAGCTATTAAGGTAGAAGGCTCAGAGAGATAGCTGTAGAATCCATAAAATTGAGTACCATCAATATCATAGGACCAATTCATGGCCAACGTGAAAGTTTCAAGGCTCAATTCCTTAATTAGATGGAGCGGTACCGATCGTTGAAAACACATACAAATCACAACATTTTTCCCATGCTGCCTAGTATTGATGCTAGAAGCCCATTTATTACTCCGTAGATTGTTTGCATGCGTTATGCTATTGAACGCTTCAAGTACCAAAAATTAACAAGTCAACTCCTTCACCGATCCATTAGATTAACAGGTCCAAAGCAATGAAAACAAGTGGAGAAACGTCATGCTATCGATATGGTTATCCATCTCAAGGCGACCAAAATGATCCATAACCAAGTTTTATGGATCGGTGCTGATCCATAGCCATGGATCGGTATCGATCGATCCACGTTGTTGAGCCAGCGACGTCTTCTCTGGAGAAATTGCCTAGAGATCTAGGGGAATGTGGAGGAGGATTTGCTGGAGTCTTGCTAAGAAACCTATGGCTATAAATAGTGCTTGGGGGCTACATTTCGGGCATCTTTTTGCTCTCAAACAACTTTGTACTTATTTCTTGTAATTGGCTACCGAGTGGTACCGAGTGACAAGAAAAGCAATTGTAAAATAGAGATATTATTCATAAGATCTCAAGGGGACATAGACAATGATTAGTAGAACCACTATAAACCTTGTGTGTACTGTTTCTACTTATTTTCATACACTTTTTCATCAATTTTATTTTCGACACAATCCATTGGGTTTTTGTGCCACACGTGACGACATCTTATACAACGTTTGTTTTTTAAACGTTGTAAAAAACCCTTTACAACATTTTCTAAAAAAACATTGTAAGGAACATCCTTTTTACAATGTTTTGATAGAATACGCTGTAAAACATGACAATTTACAACGTTTCCTCCAAAATTGTTGTCACGATACCCTTTTAACAACAATTTTGTAATGTTTTAAAAACAACTTTTTTTGTAACTAGGTATTAATTAACTATGAATTTTTTAAAATTAGTTTTACTTATGGATTAACGTTAATTTTTTTAAATATGTTTAATCTTGCTTAAAATATCATAATAATTTTTAATTAAAACCAAATATCTAATGCTTACTTAAATAATTTATAAATGGTAGTTAATAATTAAATTTTAGACATATAAAAATTTATATAGAAAATTATTTATGACCAATGATTATTAATAGATAATCTATAATTACTAATTACTATCTATCTTTATTAATAGTTGGTCTAGAAGCACAAACTTTTGGTCCCACTGCGAACTTCCAAAATTGCCTTTATATCTATGTATATTCGATGTCACACTTTTTTGGTATGAGCATGAAATACCAAAATTGCCTCTCTATAGATATTATTAAATTATAACATCTCTTAAAATTAGGATCTGACAAATAAGCTTCTTTTACAAATTCAAAATTTCCTATATAAATATTTACTAAGTCTTAATATCACTTAAAAATATGATCTAGCAAATAAACTATTCTACAATTTTTTTCGTTAATTAATAATATGAATAAAAATTTAAACTCATAAGAAATTAGGTATTGCAACTTAGAAATAAAATTTCAAATTACCCACGTATGATTCAACACAAAAATATGACTAAATATATATATGGAAACCATTTTCTTTTGAGCGTATTAAATAAATACAATTTGTAGAAAAACAATTCAGGCTTCTTCATCACATGCGAAGCGCTTTCCGTAACGCACGTAATTAATAATTATTGTTTATATTTAATAATTTATAAGGTTTACTTCTTAATAATTTGTACATTACAATTAATATTCATTAATTACATTGAATAATTAATGAATATAAATAATAATTGATATTCAATTATAATTAAGTAATAACTAATAATTAATAACTAACAAAATATAAATAATATTTTAATTAATAAAGGCTGAATTAATGTTAATTTTTTGACTAAATTTACTATTGCTTTAAATATTATAACAATTAATAGTTAGTAATTTATAATTAATAACAATAATATTTAATATGACTTTAGATATTCGAAACTTATATATATAGGTCATTATTTAAAATTTAATATACTTAATGATTATTAATAAATAAATAATTTATAATTAATAATTATTATTTTTAATCAATAATTATGTTTTATATTTAATAATTTATTATAGGTAATTATTAATAATTATTAAATTTTAACATTATTAATTACATTTTATAATTAACAATTATTAATTATTAAAAGCTACTATTATATAATTAATACTAAATAATTAATATTCAATTATAATTAAGAGTAACAAGTAACATTTAATAATTAAAAATAATAAACAAAAGGTAATATTTAATAATTAATTTTTAATAATTAATAATTATTATTAAATAATTAATAATTAATATTTGATAATCAAGATGTAATATTTATTATTCTGTATGTAATATTTAAATATTATAATTAATAGTTATATTTAATATTCCAAAAATACTTTAAAATTTTAAAAATTTTAAAATTAATTTTGAAATATTTATAAAATTTATAGACAAAATTTTGAAATTTTCATAAAATTCAAATTAAAATGATTCAGGTTTAAAATTAATTTAAAATTCTATAAGTTATTTAAAATTCTACAAAATTCAGAAATGTTAACAGAATTTACTTGTATATTATTAAAACTGCTGCAACTATGAATGATACGAAGTATTACTGTCTTATACGTTTAGAGATTTCATTTTCTGACATTATTTTTGGCATATACCAGTTATTATTTTAGCTCCAACCCAATTTATTTTCGGCTCCAACCTAAATTAGTTTTGGTCTAAGCTAAATTTTCAACCATATGTTAAGTACTAAACACTCTTCCTAAAACAACGATAACATTTTTCACTTTCCAGCAATAAAGAAAACTTCAAATCTATTTCCCAAATTTCCTCGCAATCAAAGTGGAGGTTGCGATTCTTCCTTCCATTCGCAGAACTCCTCTTCCTAGTTGATTCAGATCCAGATCTATCTTGGAGGTCGCGATTCATCATCTGCCATTCGCAGTTTTAGATCTACATCTATAGTGAAGGTTGTAATTCTTCTTACCATTCGTAGAACTCCTCTTCCCAGTTGATTCCTCCCAATGATCGAATAATCTACAGTTGATGTTGTGATCCAGATCTAGATCGTTGCAATACAAAAAACAAGAGTATTTTCGTCAGCTCAGGACTATTAGCGACTGTCAAAAAAGTCGTCGGTATGTAGGCCGTCAAAGAATGTTAGTTTCGACAGTTTTTTGACAGCTCCATCGTTTTGTTTCCAATAGCTGATGAAAGCTTTACCGACAGCTTCCCACGCCATGTCATGTACACGAAGAACATGGCTTGCCTAAATTTATGTCGGCAACCATTAGAAGCCGTCAGAATACTTGGAAAGTAAGCCGTCAAAAGTTGTTGGTTGGTCGTCAAAATACCTGGAAGGGATGGTGTGTATGAATTAGAGTGGATTTGATGGTTTAGGATTTTTAATTATAGATTTGGGATTGTGAAATGAGGAAGAAAACAAGTTCGGCTTCAGTTTTATACGTGACATTCCGATGATTTTCGATGACCGTTGACGGCTATTTTTTTCGACGGCTTTTGAAGACTTTCTACTCCCGACTTCTGTTTCACCGTCTTCTCTTTGAATCACCTCTCTCCCAATATTTCTAGAATTACTTGTATATCTCATGGTCAAGGGATGGATATTTTATCCACTCCTACGCAAACCATGCATCCATTTATGGCATTTTTAGATGTTGCAATCGCCCAAGCCCTCCTTACAAGGTCATTAGAAATGCCATCTCTCCAAGCAAATCTCCGCTGCAAATGCAAATTGAATATATTTTGAAACAAATGATATATATTTATAAAATGTGTTGTGTGAAAATATTATTTTACTGTAAATTCCTCGAACATTATTTTCTTAATATTAAACGGAATGCCCCAAAATCTAAGCCAAAATGCCATGATCCATGCAAGTAAGCCATCATGGATGGCGATGGACGTGGCATCACTAGTTAAAACATACCTATATGTTTGTATGTATATATGTAACATCCCGTATCTGGAGGCCAAAAGCTAAGCACTACAGATGCTGCAGTCATGCATAGTATTGACTTCTAGTGACAAAATACGACAATGATGTTTCCTGGGGATTTGACCAGGCAACTTAGTATTCGGCATTTCCACCGGTCGGCTCAACTGGATCGATCGATGACCGGCATCCAAGTTCGTTCAGCGTCTACGGAACGTTCGGCATGGAAGAGCATTCAACATTGGGAGAACGTTCGATATGGTATAACGTTTGGCATATGAGAACATTCGGCATGGCAGAATTGTCCGGCATCAACTACTGTTGGGCCCAAACATTGTACAGCCAAACTATCGTTCGGCCTAACTATTAGCCGGCTTAAGAATCGTTCGGCCAAGATATTGTTCGGCCTGGGTAACGTTCGGCCAAAGTATCGTTCGGCCTAAGCTCTTCTCGGCGTACAAACATCGTTCGGCCAAGTCACTGGTTCGGCTTCTAGTATCGTTCGGTGCAAATGCTTCCCACGGCGCTCAGAGCGTTCGGCTTTGCTGTGCTCGGCATGAGGAGATTGTTCGACATACCAAGGATGCTGGGCATAAGATTGCTCGGCATACCAAGGATGCTGGGCATAAGATTGCTCGGCATACCAAGTATGCTCGGCATAAGATCGTTCGGCACACCAAGGACGCTCGGCATAAGATCGTTCAGCATCCAGAGATTTTTCGGCCTCCCGAGAATGTTCGACAGCCAAAGATTGTTCGGCACTCTGTCAATCTCGTCCGGCTTCAGTTGATTTCTTGGCATACTCTTCCCACGTAACACCGCATCATTCGACACGAAGATGATGGATTGGCATTTGGCCATTCAGCATGTTCGGGTTGGTACATAGAGTTTACTCCATTTGGGCCATGATATCCAGCTACCAGGCCCACCAGGGAAGTCCAACCCACCTTCATCTATAAATAGAGAGGCAGGGGCACAGTGAAAAGGATCAATTTTTTAGGAACACTGGGGAAACTCTGCCGCATTCAACACTCACTCAATACTTAATCTTTTGTTTTGCAATTGTATTCAAGTAACTAGAAACGGATTGTATCTGTAATAAACTATCAAGGAAATCAATAGAAATCAACTTCAAAGTGGACGTAGGTAGTTACGCCGAACCACTATAAATTTGGTGTTCTTGTTCTCTGCACTGAAATTTACTTATTGTTCTCTATTTTAATTTACTTTCTTCATTAATCTCTCTACACAATCTTTCTAAGGGTGTTAGTGACCAATTTTGGTGCCAACATTTTGATGCTTCCACTGAGAATTGAATTCTCAGGCTGTTAGGATCTGTTTTGTAGCTACTGGATTGCATAAATCCCACAGAGGAGATCCAAGATCATTGACAAGACGTCTGTTGATTCTATTCAGAGTTATAACCAACAACTCTACCATAGGAACACCACGAACCAGATCGGCCTCTCGTAAAACAGTTGTCCACGAAACTGCTAGCGTACAACAAGTTGGACCTAGAAATCAGCAAGCAACAAGAGGTACAGGGCCCTCCACCCAAAACCAAGCGGAAGTCATTTCCTGAACAGAGTATAATGACTTGATAAGAGAAATCAAGGAAAGTAGAAGGCAACTTGCTGAGCAAATTCAAAGCAACACTAACCTCATGAATCAGCTCGCCCAGCAACAACGTCAGAATGTTGGATGCAACCCTGCCCCTTATTGTGAATCTGATAGTTCAACGTAAGCTGACGAACCTCCTAGGCATAGACGCCGTAAGAATGAAGGGGCACAAGCAGACGTTAGGAATCAAGCCCGCGAAGAGATTGGATACCCTAATCTCCAAGACCCAAATCAGGTGAGACACCAACCCGCACGGTCCCGTGGAACGGAAACCAACCTTCCATCCTCCATACAAACTCCGGCCTTGATAGCTATGGTCAGGCAGTTGATGAGAGAGAAACAAGGCTTGACCAATGAAGATTAGGGAGTGACCAGAAGCCATACTCCCTTTACGGATTGTATCCTGCAGGCTGAGTACCCCAAGAAGTTCAATATGACAACTATCCCAGCCTACGAAGGGAAGATAGATCCCAGGCAGCATGTGATGAGGTACGGATGGATGATGGATTCTGCAAGAGCTAATGATGTGACCAAGTGTAGGTGCTTTCCAATCACTCTGTCCGGAATTGCCACCATGTGGTTTACTCGACTTCCCCCATGGTCTATATCCAACTTTGACGAAATGGCAATGAAATTCATAGAATAGTTCAGGATACACACCACTCGTCCAAAGGATGTGATGTCCTTATCAAGCGTAATCCAAGCTCCAGGAGAGTCACTGGAAGCATACTTGTAGAGATTTCATGTTGCTACTACTGAGGTGAGCAATCCAAACAACCATGCAATTTTGATGGCAGTAATGCATGGAGTGGATCCAGGCTTTGAATTTGGAGATTGGTTGGCGGGAAAGCCTCCAGCCATGCTGGAGCGTTTTTATTCGAAAGCTCATCAGTTCATAAGAAGGGAAAAGCTCGATGGACAAGTCGAGACAAGGCACCAGGGCCTGTGTAGGAGACTGAGAAAAGTACCGTCGCCATGAAGAAAACCATCAATAATTCGGGAAAAGCCCAAGTCAACGTCCAAAACAAGCCTGGGCAGTCTAAAGGATCCGGAGGTGGAAATTCCGAAAAGAAGAGAGAGACAGGGAAATGGAAGTCAAGGATCCCGACCTACACTAAATACACCTCGCTCAATGCATCACTTGAGAACATCTATTTTTCAACTTACAACACTTTCTAGTATAGGAAACCACGCCCAAAGGAATCAACAGAGGAACAGAAGCGGACTGGGAAGTACTGCCGGTTTCATGAGTCTTATGGGCACAACACAGAGGAGTGCAGGCACCTCCATGACGCTATTGAAAAGTTGATTAGACAGAAGAAGCTGTAGGAGTTCGTCAAAGACCCACAAGACGGAAGACAAGAGACATGGACCCTGGACGTGGGCCAGCTCCAGGCCAACCAGAACAACCTGCTCAAACTGTGGGTAAATTGGATATCAACACAATTGCAGGCGGACCTCATCCTGTGGATAAGAATTGACAGGAGATGGAGTGATATGCTAACTCTTTTAGACATTCGGAGTATGAGTGCTATTCGAATGTGGAGGATGGGACTCCTGCAAAGCAGCAACGCACGATGGATGATGATATTGTATTCATGAGCCGAGATGTAAATAAGGTAGAGGCCCCTACCATCGACCCGATGGTCATATCTACGACAATCGAGCTGGCGTTTGTGAAGAGAATTCTAATTGATTGCGGAAGTTCCGTTAACATCATCTTCAAGAAGGCATATGACCAAATGAAGCTGGAGGCTAAGCATTTGAAACCATTCAATGCCAGAATCCATGGCTTTAACAGCGCAGCAACAGATGCAGTGGGATATGTGGAGTTACCAGTTGAACTGGGCCAAGGTGAGCATAGGAGGGTGCGAATCCTACCATTCATAGAGTTGGATGTTGACTCTCCATATAACGTATTTCTAGGACGTTCAGCCTTGGCAGAATTTAGGGCAGCATTGGCCCCTTGGTGTCCGACGTTGAAATTTCCCACAGACAGTGGTGTTGGAGTGGTACACGGTGATCAGGCAACCGGACATGCATGCTATGTGGCTGAGCTGAGAGAGGCTCGACATAGAGAGAAAGGAAAGGTTGCGGACAACTTCGTCCACATCCAAAATTCTAATGATTGACAAGTAGCGCCCAAACCCTGGCTCGGGCAACATTCTCGGATCTATAGAGACATAGATCCGAGAGACGATGATGGAGGACCTAAGGAAACAAATGCAGCATCGGCTGAACTAACAATCGATATCCCAGTCAGCCGGGATGACCTGTCATGAATTCTTAAAATTGGATCACAACTCTACCCCGTGCTGACTTCCTCCGAGCGAATCTTGATGTCTTCGCTTGGACACATTTTGACATGCACGGGATTTCTCCTACAATCGCGAGTCATATGTTGAACATAGACCCAAAGTACATTCCCGTAAAAGAGAAAAGGAGAGATATGGACCCAGAGAGGCCTGCAGCTCTCAAAAAGGAGGTGGACAAACTCAAAGCCAATGGGTTCGTCCGCGACGCCCTCTATCCCCAATGGGTATCTAACCAGTGCTAGTGAAGAAAGCAAATGGAAAGTGGAGGACTTGTGTTGATTATTTCGATTTGAATAAACCATGCCCGAAGGATAGTTTCCCTTTACCTAGAATCGACCAGCACGTCGACTCTACCGCCGGACACGAATTACTATCATTTATGGATGCGTACTCTGGATATAACCAAATCCCAATGCACTTCCCAGACCAAGAACACACCAGTTTTGTCACAAACATTGGGTTGTATTGCTATGTAGCAATGCCCTTTGGATTGAAAAACGTGGGAGCAACTTATCAGGGTCTGGTGAATCGGATGCTCAAAGACCAGATTGGTAAAACGATGGAAGTTTATGTGGATGACATGCTCGTGAAGTCGCGGCAGTCAAATGACCATATCCGAGACTTAGCGGAGATGTTTGACATACTCAGACAATATGAAATGAAGATCAATCCTTTGAAGTGTTCATTCGGCGTAGCGTCAGGAAAGTTTTTGGGTTTCATTTTGAATGCAGGAGGAATTGAGGCCAACCCGGAGAAGATTCAAGCCATCCATGATATACAAGTGCTCAGAACAATAAAGCAGGTGAAGAGCTTGAACGGAAAGGTGACGGTGCTGAGCCGATTCATATCCAGGGCCACAGACAAGTGTATTCCTTTCTTCGATGTCATAAAGAAAGGAAAGAGGAATTTCGAGTGGACATCCGACTATGAGGAAGCATTCAGAGATCTTGTAAGGCACTTAGAAAGTCCCCAGTATTGTCGAAACCAATAGACCACGAAATGTTGTACGTATACTTGGCAGATCCCAGCACACTATCAGCGCAGCCCTGGTTCGCGAGGAAGACCAGGTTCAGAAGCAAGTTTACTATGTTAGTAAACGTTTGGCGGGGGCAGAAAGAAATTATCCAAAGGTTGAAAAGCTATCCTATTGCTTGGTGATTGCATCACGCAAGCTTCGCCCGTATTTTCAGGCACACTTGATCAGTGTCTACACTGATCAACCTTTGCGGCAGATACTCCAACGACTAGAAACTTCCGGGAGAATGCTTAAATGGAATATTGAGTTAAGTCAGTTCGACATTACCTATCTGTCGCGAAGGGAAATACAAGGACAAGCACTAGCTGACTTCATTGCTGAATTTACTATGCCAGACAAGTCAAATGACCACAATGTCGTACCTCCCGTTCGATGGAAGTGTACATTGATGGGGCATCTAATGACCTTTGTTCGGGGGTCGGCTTAGTTCTTGCAACTCCTAAGAACCGATCAGTCTGCTACGCTTTGAAGCTCGAATTCACAGCAACAAATAACGAAGCCGAATAGAAGCGTTGATCGCCGGCTTGAAACTTATCAAAGAACTGGGAGTAAAATCGGTTGAAATCTTCAACGACTCGCAGCTGGTGGTGAACCAAGTGCGAGGAGACTACCAAGCAAGGGGGCAGAGACTTGCCCCATATTTGGTTCGAGTTCAGGAGCTGCTAGCGAACCTCGAGTATTATGATATTTCAAATGTCCTACATGAACGAAACAGAGCAGCCGATTCATTGGCAAAATTCGCAAGCATAGGCAATGCACAACAAATGGGATTATTTCCTGTTAGGACCCTCTATGCTTCGAGTATAGATATGATGGAGGTAGATTTCATGTTAGAAACAGAAATCGAGGAGGAATCGTGGATGACCCCAATCAAGCAGTACTTGCTATTCGAGATCTTACCCAAAGAAAGGAACGAAAGACGACAAGTCCTTCGTAAGGCTTCTCGTTATGTAATACAGGATGGAATAATGTATCGAAGGGGATTCTCGACCCTACTACTCCGATGCATTACCCATGGTGAGATAAAACGAGTCCTGGAGGAAGTCCATGAAGAAGAATGCGGCGACCATACCGGGGGGCAGTCATTAGCATAGAAGATCCTCTGTTATGGATACTACTGGCCAACTGTGAATCGGGATGCTGCAGACTCTGTGAGAAGATGTGATAAATGCTAGATATATGCAAAAATCCTGAGAACTCCGCCGACGGAACTCACGCAAATGGTTAGTCCCTGGCCATTTGCAATGTGGGGAATTGACCTAGTTGGTTCTTTACCCATAGCCAAAGGTAGCGCGAAATATGCAATAGTTGCGGTCGACTACTTCACCAAATGGGCAGAAGCAGAGCCTCTGGCCACAATAACCACCAAGAAGGTTATTAATTTCGTCGTATGAAATATCATATGTCGTTTCAGCCTTCCACGGACCATCATTATAGACAATGGGACTCAATTCGAAAGCAAAGAGTTCAAAGAATTTTGCCAGAAGTATGGCATTGAAAAGAAGTTTGCAGCGGTTGCTCACCCAAAAGCTAACAGACAAGTGGAAGCCGTAAACAAGATAATCAAGTCCATATTGAAAAAAGTCTGGAAAAGGCTAGTGGCAAGTGGGTGGATGAACTTCCAACAACGCTTTTGGCCTACAGGACCACCCACAAGACCGTGACTGGCCACACTCCATTCGCTTTGGCATATGGCACGGAAGCTGTCATACCCGTGGAACTTGGATTTCCATCACATCGGGTAACTTATTACGACCCCGAGTCGAACCGGAATGTTTTATTGGAATCATTAGACTTCATTGACGAAAAACGTAAAGAGGCCAATTTGAGAGCGGCCGCATACAGACATAGAGTTGTAAAATATTGTAACAAAAAGGTCCGACCAATAATTTTTAGTGTGTGAGACCTCGTTTTGAAACGAGTTTTTCCGATCCCGTCTCATATGAATCCCACATGGGAAGGTCCATACGTCATCGAACGTAAGCTTGGAGAAGGAACTTTCAAGCTAACGATCGTCAATGGTGCGACACTCCCCCGAGCATGGAACAGCGAGCACTTGCGGCATATTATACTTAGTCTATTTCTTTCATGTATTAGTTGCATTTATTTCCAGTATGCCTTTATTTCTAGTTATTGGCATGTAGTAAGATAACTCAGCTTGCTTTCATTAATAAAGGCTTGAAGCCATCTTTTCCATAAATAATGTCTCTGCGTATAATGATACTGTGACAGGCAAGCGAAACCATATTATTCTAGTCAATGTACGAACACGCACAAACGATCCAAAATATCCAAGTCCCCAGAGTGCGGACTGGAGTACTCTAAGTCCCCAGATTGCGGACTTGAGTATAAACGATTCAAAATCTCCAAGTCCCTGGATTGAGGACTGGAGTACTCTATGTCCCTGGAGTGCGGACTCAAGTATAAACGATTCAAAATCTCCAAGTCCCCGGAGTGCGGACTCGAGTATAAACGGTTCAAAATCTCCAAGTCCCCGGAGTGCGGACTGGAGTACTCTAAGTCCCCGGAGTGCGGACTCGAGTATAAAACACTCAAAATCTCCAAGTCCCCGGAGTGCGGATTGAAGTACTCTAAGTCCCCAAAGTGCGGATTCGAGTATAAACTACTTAAAATATCCAAGTCCCGGAGTGCGAACTGGAGTAATCTAAGTCCCCAAGTGCGGACTCGAGTATAAACGACTCAAAATCTCCAAGTCTCCGGAGTGCGAACTGGAGTACTCTAAGTCCCCGGAGTGCGGACTCGAGTATAAACGATTCAAAATCTCCAAGTCCCAGGAGTGCGGACTGGAGTACGCTAAGTCCCCAGAGTGCGGACTGGAGTACCCTAAGTCCCCGGAGTGCGGACTCGAGTATAAATGATTCAAAATCTCCAAGTCCCCAGAGTGCGGACTGGAGTACCCTAAGTCCCCAAAGTGCGGACTCGAGTATAAACGACTCAAAATCTCCAAATCCCCGGAGTGCGGATTGAAGTACACTATGTCCCTGGAGTGCGGACTCGAGTATAAACGATTCAAAATCTCCAAGTCCCCGGAGTGCGGATTGGTGTATCCTAAGTCCCCAGAGTGCGGACTCGAGTATAATCGACTCAAATCTCCAAGTCCCCAGAACGCGGACTGGAGTACTCTAAGTCCTCGATGTGCGTACTAAAAAATTATTCTAAGTGCTTGAAGCACAGAAGGAAGAATGAACAAATATCGAAGAATCTCCGAGTTATATGAAGGTGAACCGAGAAGTCCATGTTATTCACAACAGCTTGGATTTAAATCCCAATCATACAAAAATTGAAAGACAAGAGCCTTTTGAAAGACAAAAAAAGGGAACTAAACTTTATTCAAACAAAATTTTCACTACAAAGTTCGGAGTAGACAATATATTTACAAAGACTACGAAAGTAGATGAAAATAATTACATAACTTAAACTAATTCTCATTGAATAAGAGTAATGGTCACTTCTTGTGCTTCTTCGACTTCCTCACCTCCGTGGCCTTCTCGGACGGCTCCTCCCCTATGCGTTTACCCTTTGTGCTCTCCTTTGATGGAGGGGTAGCAGCTGCAGAAGTACGGGGAACATCCACGGGCTTGGACCTGCCAGGGAGAACGACCTTCAATGGCTTGTGCAAGGGATCGTCTGGGTCCACAACTCGAGGCTCGACCTTGATCACGGCCGTCTCTCTCTTCTCCTTCTCGAGCCGCTCCTTCATACTCGACTTAGATGTGTGTTTGGATGCCCCTATGATCTCTATTTCATTACTCCCCTCGATGGGAGAAGAAGTCTCAGATTTGTCTTCATCCAGCGCCCAATCACCTGAGCATCTGGCCCTGGAGCTTCTCCTGCCTGACTTGCCTCACCTATCTTTTCCTCCACCTCCTTGGCGACAACGCTCCTCGGCGTGGGCCCGGGATCATAACGACCTACGCAAAAGCATGAAAAACAAGCATTAGAATACAACAGTCCTTCATAAAGAATGACGACATTTGAAATCTTAAAGTGAAGAGTTATCTACCAGGTTCCGGCAGGCTCTCAGCCGTCAAGGGGGTCTCACCCTCCGGAATGGGAGACAGAATATGGACGCCAAGGCCGGGTCCTTCGGATTGTAACCAATATGCTGCACAAAAGTATCGGCTGATCGGCCGGTCGAGTAGGCGCATGAGTTGGAGGCACGACCCCGGATGGACCAGTAATAACTTCTTGCCCTTTCTTTGAGGGGGAGCCTTTGCCATATATAGCTTTAGCTAGAGACAAGTCCGAAGGCTCGTTTCCCTTGAGGAATTCTTTTATCAAGGCCCCCTCATCAATCTCTTCGGTGCTGTGCTTGGCCTTCTTGATTTCTATCAAGGCTTCCCATGCCTTAGCTAAAGATTCAAGATAGCCCTCGCCCAAAAAAGTCAAGCCTCGGTGCATGAGAACGCGGGCGTTGAATTCAACGATTAGCAGGTCAAACATGCTTTTGACCTCTTCCCTGCCTTCTTCCCTAGCCGCCTCGAGACGCGAGTCGATATCCATGGATGCCATCTTCTTGCCCTCTTCACGGGGTTCACTCTTTAACGCCTCAACCCTGGAAAGCTCGCCCTTAAGTTTTTCTTTTAAAAGTTGAGTGGCAACGATCTCGTCATAGTATTGTTGTGACTCTTCTTGGGCGGCCATTTTCTCTTCCTTCTCCCTGCGAAGCTGCTCCTCAAGTTCCTTGACTCGAAGGCTGAGTGCATCCCTCTCCTTTTGAACCGAGTCCTTCTCTAGAGCCAAAGCCCCACATCGTTGAACCGCCTCGTCGAGATCTTTCTTATGAGTTGATTCCAGACGGGCGATGGCCTCAACAGTGTTCTTGGCACTGTGGTGGGTGACCTCAAGTTCAGACTTGTAAGTTGCAATCTCTTCGTCTTGAGCTTTAATGATATCTTTGTCGTGGATAGCCACAAGCTTCAGACGATCGATTTCATGTTAGCGTCCATGGAGACTTCATAAGGTTTTTCAGCCAAATGAACAAACTCGTCGTGTTGAACATAGACATCGTTTGTACAGGCGATGGCGCTCTGCTTGACGTGTTCGGGAATATGATGAATCGCCGGGAGGAATTTCAGGCCGTCGAAGCAGATTTTTGGAAATTTATCTTTAAACTCGGCCAGTCTCTCCGATACTGTTGGGTCTGTTACAGGAGCGGGAGGAGACGGCTTGAAAGTTCTGCTCTCCTGTGAGGATCTCGGGACTATTGAGTGGTAGAAGAGTCAGAGTGCTGATCCCGGGGGGCATCAAATTGCGACCCCTTATGACCACGCTTGTCTTTGCTTGGTTCCAAATGAGAAGAGGGATGATGGTGGTACATGGGCTGATAGTGTGTTTTCTTCCGAGATGATGAGTCCCGGGAATGATAATCCCTATCGCCATCGTCGTCTCCCGGAACCTAAGTCATGCCTGGAGTGATAGAAAACAAACGACCTGTGGAGGCGATCAATGCCGTGTGTATGTCCCATGCCACCTGTACGAAGTTTGAGAAAGAGTTAGAAATGAGAAGAGTAGCGCGACGACGAAAATCTAAGTGAAAATTGATGTGCAAGTGTTTGTGCGTGTCCCAGTGTTTCCCTGCGACAGACCAGTTGCTTTACTAATGAGAGTTTTCTCCCTGACTCTGGGCTAGAATGCCCGCATCGCCTCTGATGGCTGACTGAAGTTGAAATGCTTCCGGATCGTCGAAGTCATAATTGAGCAGGTCATCGGGAATGGAGAGGTTTGATAGGCCCTTTAAAGAACTTTCTACATGCTATGAAGAGGTCTTTTTCTCCGTTGGAATGAGTGTAACTTTTGAAGATCCGCCAACCTTTTCCTTTCTAATCTTGTACGTCAATCCCTTTTTCCTCTTTGAAGGGGAAGATGACGTTTCGATATCGTGTACTTAGACTATCGGATCCTGAGTGGGACCCAAGTTCTCACCTTGCTCTTCGGGTGTTTCATTCCCTTGAATTTCCCCCTCTTCTTGTGCACCAGAGTTGTGACGTGATGACGACTCAGCTAATTTTTTCCCTTTATCGGATGCGGGCTTGGGTATGCAGACACCCTCGGGAAGGCTTACCCGATGACTTTCTACTAACAGTTTGAACCGCAATAGTGACTCATTTGAAATGAGAGTTCGGATGTCTCGTTCTTCGGCGGGAAGAGCTCTAATAGCTTCAATGGCCTCAGAATATCCATGGCTGTTAGGACGTGGATTGATACCTGAGAAGATGAAATAAGAGTTAGAAAAGGCATAGCCTCGACCAAAACATGAGTATCGTTCCAAGAAGAAGACTTACTTCCTTCAACCTATCTCCTCGCGAAACCAGGGGGCAACGCACATTGAGCCATTGCTGTTTGTACAAGGAAAACTTGCTCCACGCCCCGGTTAAAATTTGGCATTTGTGGTGCGGCTCGAGGAACACAAAGGAGGGGCTATCTCTCCGCTTCTTGATCATACAAATATATCTGATGTCGTCCGGAGTTGGAGGCCTAGAGAGGACGATCATGAAGAGGATATAGGTGCCGTAGATGAAAGCATGGCCGTTCGGGTGCAATTGCGATGGGGCAATGTCAATGTACTACATCACATCCCGTAGAAATAAACTGAACGGTGGCACGCTGCAAACCCAGCACATAAACTTATTACATGCGGTGTATCCAGTTGGGGACAGATGTGGACGATCGTGCCCCGATGGAACTAGCACACCGTCAAATAGGATTCCGTGGATATAGCATATTCACCGGAGCGCAACTTCATTGACCTTCGAAGCTTGAGAATCGACCGGGTTGTCCAAAAGAATCGATGCATCCAGGGCATAGGAGCTAAGTTATGTGCGGGGAAGTCGACGGATTTGGAGTATCCACGACCCCTTGTTTAGAAGACGGCCCGGGTCTATCTGAAATCGTGGCGGAGCTAGATCTCTTAGACATTTCCAATAAATATTGAATCCTGCAGAGTACCTAATTGAACTATACTCGAAAAACAATCGACGTCAGATTTAACGAAACAAGAATTCCCCCCGTGTGGTGTGTGAACTAGTGCGATCATCCGTATGTAAGTGCTAAGAGATTATGAGTCACATAATTGATGATATAAAGTCAAGCTTGGGACTGTCGCCTTTGAAGACCGTCATCGCCGACCGTCTCTGAAAACTAGCCTTGCGATGCTTTCAATTTTGGACTTGGGCATTGGCACTACGAGTTAAAACATTTATATGTTCCTGTCAATTTAAGTTACCAGTCCGGATCAGTTCAATATGCTAGTACGCTGGAGTCTCTGCCCTTCTTTTGTTATATGATTAGGCAAGGCAAATGATCGTTTGACCTATGTTCTCTTCGGCTAAAAAGGGGTTCGGCATCCATAAGTGTTTGGCCTGTAAAACATGGTTCGGCATTTATAATTGTTCGGCTTGTGCGTTGTTCTGCTGAGATATGGGTCGGCAGTCATGATTGGTCGGTCTAAATGTTGTTCGGCCTAACTGTCGGCCGGACAAGCTATCGTTCGGCAAAGCTATCGTTCGGCCTAAGTAACGACTGACCTAAGTCCTGCTCGGCTAAAGTAACGTTCAGCATCCTACCTAATTCATACTTCCGCCCTAACTCTCCATCCCACTGTTCGGCATGTGACGAGTCATGCCGAACGAAAAAGTTATGCCGAGTCCCAAACTCGGCACTCCAACCTTAACTACGGTTTTATTTTTCCTCTCTTCCTCCAACTACGCCGAACAACAGGGACAGGTCGTTTGGCGAGTCATGTCAGTCTATGTCGTACGACATCCTAACCACCTCCTGCTCCCCCTCCAATCTCGTTCGGCACAAGGGAACCATGCCGAATCACAATACAACTCCCAACAGCTCCCTTGTACGCTCGCCTCTAGTTACTCCACCTTTCCTCCTCATCATTTAACTTTAAAAACTCTAAAAATATCTTAAACCGAGGTTCGACTCTTTCATACACCTATCGGCTACGGTCCCTCTGTGAACTTGATTAGTTATGGAAAGGATTTAGATAGAAGAATCGATACCTAGTTAGTAGATCGAGACTTGGAAAGGATTGTTGAATCTTTGGAGGCTGTGAACTGGCGAGGTTAGCAAGTACAAGGTCGCGGAGGCAGAAAAGTGGAAAGAGAAGAAGAAGGAACATGCTAACTTTTATAGGGAAGAAGAAGAAGTCGAAGCGACAATGACCGGTAGAACCGGTGAAAGCAGCATTGTTCGGCATCGGCTTTCATTTCGCTTGGTGTAATTGGGATGTTTGGCTTTGGTTGTATCGTTTGGCATTCGCGTTACGTTCGACACACACCATCCCAACCGGTACTCATAAGAAAACAACCTCCAAGAATAATCGGCCAAGGTTCGAAGCGAAGCATAAAGGACTCGTAGTTCAAAGCGTATCACGTTCGGTCACACGATACACTTTGGGGGGCAAGTGTTTCCTGGGGATTTGACCAGGCAACTTAGTATTCGGCATTTCCACCGGTCGGCTCAACTGGATCGATCGGCGACCGGCATCCAAGTTTGTTCGGTGTCTACGGAACGTTCGGCATGGCAGAGCATTCAGCATTGGTAGAACGTTCGGTATGGAATAATGTTCGGCATGTGAGAACGTTCGGCGTTGCAGAATTGTCCGGCATCAACTACCGTTCGGCCCAAACATCGTTCGGCCAAACCATCGTTCGGCCTTACTATTGGCCGGCCTAAGAATCGTTCGGCCAAAATATAGATCGGCCTGGGTAACGTTCGGCCAAAGTATCATTCGGCCTAAGCTCTACTCGGTGTACAAACATCGTTCGGCCAAGTCACTGGTTCGGCTTCCAGTATCGTTCGGTGCAAATGCTTCGCATGGCGTTTAGAGCGTTCGGCCTCACTGTGCTCGTCATACCAAGGATGCTCGGCATAAAATTGTTCAGCATACCAAGGACGCTCGGCATAAGATCGTTCGACATCCAGAGATTGTTTGGCCTCTCAAGAACGTTCGACAACCAAAGATTGTTCGGCACGCTGTCAATCTCATCCGGCTTCGATTGATTGCACGGCCTACTCTTCCCACATAACACCGCATCATTCGGCACGAAGATGATGGATCGGCATTTGGCCGTTCGACATGTTCGGGTTGGTGCACAGAGTTTACTCCATTTAGGCCGTGATATCCAGCTATCAGGCCCACCAGGTAAGTCCAACCCAACTTCTACTATAAATAGAGAGGCAGTGGCACAGTAAAAAGGATCAGTTTTTTGGGAACACTGGGGAAACTCTGCCGCATTCAACCCTCACTCAAGACTTAATCTTTTGTTTTGCAATTGTATTCAAGTAATTAGAAACGGATTGTATCTGTAATCAACTATCAAGGAAATCAATAGAAATCAACTTCAAAGTGGACGTAGGTAGTTACGCCGAACCACTATAAGTTTGGTGTTCTTGTTCTCTGCACTGAAATTTACATGTTGTTCTCTGTTTTAATTTACTTTCTTCATTAGTCTCTTTACACAATCTTTCTAAGGGTGTTAGTGACCAATTTTGGTGCTAACAAATGATAATGGTATCCATAATATCAGAAGCACATGAATATGAACAAAAAATCACAGATTTTAAAGAACAATATTTTGCTGATTACATTTAGAACAATAATTCACATCCATGTTACATAATCCCATATCATTTCCCAGGCAATGATTAAATATATCATTTACAAAATACACCAAGAGTGACATATGACGACGCCCTCTCAGTAAATCAAAGCAATATATCCATAACTGACTTAATACACACAGCGGAATCGAAAATGAAACTCCTAAATAGCTATCCGTCAGCCACCTACTCATCTCCGGAAGCTCTATTCGCCAAAAGACTTAAAACCTAAAAACCTCAACCCTTAGCCTACTCAAATCAATTTTGAGTACCCAAGAGTTTAAGCGAAAACAAAAACTTCGACTCGGACATAAAGCTTGGTGTGAATAATTCGGTTACATCTTGGTTTACTTATATTAAGTGAGACCAAGCCACTTAGCGGAACGGGTTTCCCTCCTAATATCCTTTTCAAAACATATATTTTGCAATCCTTTCATGCAACCAAACTGGTTAGTCAAACTGATTATATCAAAATAGAAATATCCGTTATGCTAATTAAATAGACTATTTGTTCATCAAACTTATTATATCAAAAGAGCAATATCTGTTATGCTAAATAAATGGACAATCTATCCGTTAAAACAATTAATATGTGAGCTATCTGCCTACGCATAAAATCAAGGTCCATTATGCTACAAATGAACTATGTATAAAACTAGACTACTGTTCGAAATCTAGGCTGACTGCCTGCAATATGGACTAACTGTCCGAATTAATTTCTTAGAGTTAACTACGCTTTAAATTTTCCTTGAAAACCTTTTCAAAATGATTTAGTCCTTCACATAATACATACATACAAACGTACAAGGAAAATACCTCTTTAGCTTTAATCTAAGCAAATTTTCCATGATATATACACACTTTACTCAAAATAATGTTGATGCATTTTAATAAGGATTAACTATCCTCCCAAATAAGTTAAAGTCCATTTTAACTAGCAAACACTTAGGCTAATTTGCTTATACAATATATTCGAAACATTTGTTTAAACCTTTAAATAACCCATTCGAAACCCCTTGAAGGTAATCCCTTCGAAACCTAGTTAAACCATATATTTAATTTAGGCCGAAAGGCAAAACCATACCATTCGAAACCATTGAAAACGTCTCTTTTGAAACCAAAAAAAGTACTTCCTTCTAAAGCTTTAAAACATTTAGACATCCTTCTTTAAAACCTTTAAGTATTACCTTTCGAAAACATGGGGAAAAACCTTTTCCTTCAACCTTTACGAAACCCTAGGAACCACCCCTTTCGAAACCATTCATCAAAACCTTTCGAAACGGTCAAAATTCAATCCTTTCGAAAGCACTTAGGTTCAATTGAAAAATATGTGAAAACTTTTCGAAAGAATTCAAAATTTCATTTCTTCAAAACCATTGAAAACGTCACAGTCGAAACCATTTGGATTCTACCTTCAAGTAGAGCAAAAGTATCAGAAACCCATTATAGTCAAATGCATCTGTTTCGAAACCTTTTAAATCTATCTCTTTCGAAACCATTTGGGTTTTACTTTACTTATTGAAAAAGGGTCCTTTAAAACACTTAGGTCGAAAGCTACTGCTTTGAAACTAATTCCTAAGTGATGAAGTGATGGTGTCGAAACCATCCCTTCGAAAGCATCGGAGAGGTGGCCAAGTTTTTAGAAAATAAAACAAACCTTTCGAAATCATCTGGGTCGAAAGGTAGGAAGCGACAACTAAAGGTATCGGCCAAGTCAAAAGCACTCATTTAAGAATAGAGGCACAACCAAATCGAAATCATTTCCTTTAAAACCATTTGACTTAGTTGAAAGCTACTTAGTTGAAAGTCATTTACTCGAAAGCAAGCAGGCACATTTTTAATTTAAAAACAAAGCATTGCCTCAATCCCTTCGAAACCCCTAGTTTCGACTCTAAACCTTCCGCCTACATCTAATTCACTCTGTGCTAGTAAACCGATGCCATGTGAATTGGCTTTGACTGTGTCGAAAGTGAAGATGAGGAAGCGGAACCTGGTGCCGACGGTGTCGGAACAGTGAAAATCATGTAGCAAATAGTTCTTTTCACCTAACCTTATTTATATGTCTAAATGTGATTGGTTGCCTCTTTCTTTACTAATAAAAAGTACTGCACTTTGTCAAAAGTGCTGCCCACTTTCCAGATTTAACAATTTAAATTATTTTACAGACGGCCCATTCTCCTCTTTAAATTACATAAAACATTTAAGTCCCATACATTAAATAATTTTATATACCCCTCAAAATACTTAGGAAAAATCTGGAAAAATTTCAAAAATCTCTTTTAATATGTTTTCTAGTATATAAAATTTTTAGACCCAATTATTTTGTATTTACCCGTAAATAATTGGTAACCCAAAATATCATTTTCCTTACTAGAAAATTCATATAAATTCACATAAATTTCGAAAATTAAGAACTAAAACCCATCTCTTAAATAATATTCATGACCTTCATAAAAAATCGCAAGACATTGGGATGTTATTTAATAGGGTTTTTGTAATATCCCAGAATTTTGGGGAATTTGAAATGTGATAATCTCATAATTAAATTATTTAAAATTGATAAATTTGTTATTTTCAAATATAAATAACCAAAATAAAATTTATGTGATGTTTTTTAAGTTTAGAGATAAACTGATTTTAAATGGAATAATTATTTAATTTGTGTTATTTATAAATTTGATTTTAATAGACTTAACATTTCAATTTAACAGGTGTTGTTAAAATGCATATTTATTTAAAAATTAACTTTAAAATTAGAATTTAATATTTCTAAATATAATAATGCATTTGTTTAATCTAATATAGATATATTTGATTTGATTCTAAATTAAAGTTTAAATTGAATTTGGATTTGAAATTTGGATTTAAACTTGAAATTTAAAAAGGATATATATCTCTTGAAAATTATTTTGGATATAAAAGTATATATGAATAAAGTTTTTATTTTAAAATAAGATTTGTTTTATATTAATTTAAAACAAAAGAATTTATATTTATATAAATATGGGAAATATTTATTTAATAGTGAATAAATGAAAGGGCATTTAAATTAGCTTGTAAAAATGGATTAAATAATTTTATATGACTTTATTTAGAATATAATTAGTTTATACTTTATTTTCTTTTAAAAGTTTTATTTTTATAAAATAAGAAAAAAAACATTTATAAATTTATAAAAGTACTTATTTCTTAGGTAAATTAATAATAAAGGCTTATTAGTCATTTAAAAATAATTTAAAAATAAGAAAGGACAAGTGTTAATTTTTAAAACTCATTGATTAACATGTGTTAAGAATTTAAGAGGGTTTGTGACAAATGTGTTAAAATTAAACAAATGATAACAAGTGTCTTTCTCTTATTAATTTTGATAAACCAAAAATTACAAAATGTAAAACTCCCATTTCTTTCTTCAATCTTTTTCTTTCAATTCAGAAATTAATGGCCGCTCTTGTATTCAATTTCTCAAAATCAACATGAAAACCATTTTTTCGAATTCCTATAAATTTTCCTCAAGAAAACTAACATGTTCAACTCTACAACCCTCAAATCACTTTCTCAAAAATCAAAACCTGTAACCATTTTTATCAAAACAATTCAAAGCCTATAATCTTCTCAACAGCAACACAAAATGAAAAAAACACTTCAAGCATTTTCGAGGCCTGTAGAAATCTTCAAAGTTGCAACCTGTAAATGCACTTTTCTTCAAATCTGTAGTTCAATAAACCTGTTAGCACTTTCCAATGCCTGAGAATCAAGTTTTCAAGTGCCAATACAACCTGGAACGCAACAGATTATCAAAGTCCTAAAAGCAAAGACAAGTTTCAGAAATCAAAACATTCAGGAATTAACAACAGCATGCAAAGTATCCAAATTTTCACAGTTTTCCAGTTTTTAGCAATCCAGTTTTAAAGTTCTCTGCATATTCAAATGGCGAGTAATCATCTAAATTTAAAACTTAAGTAGGTTAATAATTGTTGCTTAAGTAATTGCTGTGATGATGATGCCTGCATGTGTATATAGTAGTACAAAATCTGTGAATATGAATGCATTTGAATCTGCATGTTTGATATTTATGCTTCTCCGTTCTTTCTAGATTACAGAGGTTTAAAAATAAACCAAAATTTGAAACTCCCCATCTAAACACTTTGAAGCTTTGGGTTTCAAACAAATTAGTTAAGTTTAAACTCCATCTATATTTTGAAAACAGGTTTAAGTAATTTAAGTTTGGAAATTTCCTGTAAACAAGAAAATGCAGCTGAAACATAAATAATGTGATAAATCAAATGTTGTAATATATTGATTCAAGTATATATCTCGAATCATCTTTGAAAATTATGATTTTTAAAACAAAAATCCAAATTTTTAATATTGAATTGAATGTAAATTTTGGAATTGTTTGGAAAATGAATCTTGATCATTTTCTGGTGATCAGATTTATTCAAGTGGTCGAGTTTTCAGCTAAATCTAGAGTGTCAATCAGGTGGCTTGGGAAAAATGGTGGTTGAGGCGATAGGGGAATGTGGCGTCGGAGGTGATCGGAATTAGTTTAAAACCCTAGTTTTTATATAGTTTTTATATAGTTTGGCGTCGGAGGTAATTCTTGGAGATGATAGTGTGTCGGCTCGGCAAAAGATGGCCAGCATCACTCGACCTTTAGTGGTCGGAGCTATGTGGTTGAAGGGAGTTTGTGGGAAGCTATTTTGGATTCCAGGCCAATTGGGTAGTCGATCTTGATTGAAGTCTTGTTAATGCGGTACTATGGTCGGGGTGTGACTCTGCGATGAAGAGTGATGTGCCAGAGGGCACATCGTGGGTCGGAAGTGGTTCCAGCGGCGGTGCATGTGCACAGGGAGGAAGGTCGTGTCAGTGGTTTGGGTTTGTGAGATGTCTCGAAGGCTGATTCGAAAAAATTGAGATAGGAAGCTCGAGTGTAAACTCGAAGTAGTTGAGGGTGTTTACTTGTTAGCTTTAACTTTAAAATTTTGATCCAAGGTTTAAAAAAATAGGAAGAAAAGGAAAATTTGGGTTTCACCTGAGTAAGCTTCGGGTTCGACCCGAAGCAGAAGATGTTAAGTAGCTTTAAAAGTTTTAAAACTTGTTTTTTTGAAATTTAAAAATTTAAATTGGTTCAAAACTTTTATATAGATTACTTGATATTTAATAAATGTTTTTTTTAAAACATTTTAATTTAGAAGTTTGAAGATAGTTAAATTTAAATTTTGTTTAGTAAATTTTAAGTGATTTCAAAACTTGAGTAGGAATGAAATTTTAAATGTTTATATAGAGGAAGTTTTTAAATTCAAAATTTGAAACTAGGTTTTTAGAAACTATTATTGATAAATGGTTTAAGTTATTTTAAAGTTATGTTTTAATAACTTTAATTTTAAAGATAAATGATTATTTGTATTGAAACTTAATTAATGATTTAATTATGTAAAGACAATTTTAAAGATAAATGGTGTAATTATGTTAATGGTAATAAAGATATTAATAAGATAATGTTTTATCTTAATTAAGGTTTTAATATATTGATTTTGATTAAATTAATTTAAGGAAATTAAGTTTAATTAATTAGTTTAATTATAAAGGATTAATTAAGAAATTAATTAAGGGTAATTAATTTACTCGATTAATAAATGATTAAGATTAAAGGTTAATTAATTTAAGGTTAATTAATTTGTAATTAAAAGATCATATACTAGATTATTAATTAGTGATTAGTGATTAATAAATCAAGTAGTTATGTGTAATTATAACTTAATTAATTAAGAAATTAAGATTGATTAATTAAGTGATTAACGAGTAGTTAATTAAGTAATTAAAGGTTACTTAATTAGTAATTAAGAAGTGCTTAATTTGTAATTAAGTTCTATTAAGTAATAATTAAGGTTTTAATAATTAATAATTAAAGAATAATTAATCCGTAATTAAGGATTAATTAAGAAGTTGTTAAATGGTAATTAATTGATCAATCAATGATGATTAAGGATTAATCAAATAGTAATTAAGGATTGAATAACTGTTAATTAAGGATGGGCTAACAGTTAATTAGGGATTAATCAAATGGTTAATCAACTGGTATTTAAGGAATGATTAATCTTTAATTAAGTTGTTAACTAGTAATTAATAATTAGGTTTATTGATTAATAATTAAGAGATAATTAATTAGCTATTTAATGATTAATTAATTAATTATAAAAGAAATTATGGATTAATTAACTTGTATTAAGAGATATTGGTTAATAATTAAGGTTATTAATCGATAGTTGATGGATGATTAATCAGTTAATTAAAGGTTAATTAATTGATTATGAAAGCAATTAAGGATTGATTACTTTGTATTAAAGGAGATTAATTAATAATTAAGGATTATTAATTGATAATTATAGGATAATTAATCTCGGATTAGGGTTAATTAAGTGATTAATTAAGTTAATCAAGGAGTGACTAATTAATTAAGGTTACTAATTAGTTAATGATTGTATGAGCAGGATTAAGTGATTAATTCTTAAGAGATTAATTTAAGTACTTAAATTAATTATGATATGAATCGATAATGCTTGCATATGGATGATTGATTGTTGAATGTCTGAATTGGATGATATCTATTGGATGATATGTTGTGACATTCTATGATATGATATTGGATATATCAGTGATAAATGTGTGATATTTATCTGTGTTAATGCTGTGTGAATTCAAAGTATTGAATTGTATTGAATTGATTTTAATTTTTTAAACCTTTAAACAACTTAGCCTTTAAGATACGTTTGGATTTTGAAGAGACCGAGATCAGGTATTAAATTTGATTATCCAAAAACTACATCGATCCAAGTTAAACATTAGGTCGTGAATTCAAGTGAAGATCGAGTTGAAGACGTGAAGTGTAAGAACTATATGTCGTTAAAAACTCTAAGGGTGATTCCAATACGAGTATAACGGAGATAGTGATTTCAGGTTCGAGATGGAGATTTCAGAGTGCAAGGGTTATTGTCGTTAACTCTGAGGGTGATTCCAAAATGAGTGTAACGAAATAATGCCTTCGGTTTCGTTCGAACCCGAAAAGAACTTGTATGGATTGAATGCTTACAACACATTGTTAGGTGGACGATGAACATTCTAAGATAGACGTGTTCTATAAAGGTAATCGCAGCCTCTAGCCACATTAGCCGGGAATGGCTAAAACAGGAGAGGTGCAACAAGGCTAAGTGGGTCTTGTCCAAGTAGGACGAGATTTACCCCTGTCTAAATGTCCCCTTTTATTCGGCTGTGTGGGCGGTTGCTAGCTAGAACCACCGGGGTTGTCTTGTTCAGAACTGTTCAGTAAGGAATGGTTCCGGCTTTGTGTTGCAGGGGATTTAGGGTGGATCCTTGGTACGGTGATCTAGGTCACGCACTGTGACGGACGGTACCCCAGTAGCCCTTCCATTGACGGAAACCCATTCTTCCTACGAGCCCTTACGGTTTTGATTGTATTACCCACTTTTGTGGCTAGTAGCTGGAATTTAATGAATGTAATAATTTCGGCTATTTTCCATTTATTTGAAAACCCTAGAACCTATTATAATATCACTAGATTTCCTATCAAATGTTTTGGTTAGCATAAGGTAAAAACTTACCTATGTTTATGTGTGGGAAGTCTTACGTGATACCTTTTTTACAACGGTTTTAAAAGTTAAGAAACTTTAATCCGTTTACTCACACCAGACCCATGTCTGAACCGGAGTTTATTTATTTTTCGAAAAATCTTGGGTACTCAAATTTTTACGAGTAGCCAAGGGATTCAGGTTAGCTTTGACAAATTCTGGAGGAGATATAGAGCAGGAGGCTTCAAGGTTTGTAGTTATATTGTGTTTCCGCTGTGATGTATCTCTGATTTGTATTTGAGTTGTATAATGGACAGACTTTTACAACCGTCTATCTTGTGTTATTGTATCTGTGTAACTCTGCTGTAAATGACTATGTAATAGTTATGTAATGTATTATACTTTGTTCCATTCCGCTGTGAGATTTTGTTATTGTTCAGTTCTTTTCTTCTATCTATTCTATTTCTACCTCTTTCTTTCTTAATAATGATGCGTCTTTCTATGGAATGAAAGCCGGGTCGTCACACTTGGTATCAGAGCATAGGTTGAGTTAATACCTAGGCTCTTGAGTAGTGTCTATCTTGAGAGCGCGTATTTGTAATTTTTATATAACTATATACTTATGTAAATTTGTTGGGTATCTGTTCGGATTTCCAACATGAGTTCTAGAGGAGTTTTATCTCTCTCTTTGTTTGGTTGACCGTCCTATCTTTGTATCTGGCCCTATAGATGGAGTAACCAAGATAGATCAAATCTGTAGAGCTTAAGATTTTCTTATCTCCCTCATAGTTTTCTGGAAACCCTTTTTATTGGATTTAAAGGGTTTTGATCTTGTTTTGGATTTGGATTGGTTGGATGGTATTGGGCTGTTTGTTGTAGCAAGGATTGTATCTTTAAAGATTGAGTTGGGAAGAATCGCAAAAGTGACTTACGATGATGCCAGAGTTATTTTGAGCAAATTTTGGCATGGAGTAGAAGCATCCCCAGAAGGAGTAGAGTCCATTGAAGGGTCAGAGATTTTTCGGATGTTTACGAGGAAGTGAAGGTTTGTCTTCATCTGGAGACAGAGATTCGGATCGTCTTTGGTTCCAGAAGAAATGCCTGTTGTCCCGCCTAGTTTTTCTCAGTTGGGGTTCAACTGTTATTTGTGGCCTGGACGGATGAGTTTCCTTTGAGATTCTGTGTAGATTTGATGAACTGAGTTTTTAGGATGTGTGATATAAGTTCGATTTAGTTCATCAATGTTTTCTTATCTACTCATATCCTGAAGAGGTGCGCAAGCGGCATTTGGAGTTAGTGTTAGAGGCTTTGAGCAAGCATTTTGTTTTGGTGAAGGTATTTCTATAGATCCATCCTGGATAGCTACTATTCAGGAGTAGAAGCAACCGAAGTTTTCTGGTTTGGCAAAGTTCTACAGGAAGTATAAGTGGACCTGAGTGTGAAGAGATTTTCTCGGATTTGAAGGCAAGGCTGACTAGAGTGCCTGTTCTACTGATGGCAAGAATAAGTTTGAGACTTGCTCGGACATTTGTGTAGTGATGGATGGATTGAGTCAAAGAATGGTCAGTGTTCCAGTTTTGAGATGGATGATAAAGGAACATTGAGGATCATCGGAGGTTTATGTTCCGAATTTCTGGATTTTGAAGCAAAAAGTTTTGGAAGGAAGTCATCACTCCAAGTTGAGTGTCCACCCAGGGTTTCCGAATATGTATATGAATATGAGGAGAGTCTTCTCGTGAACGAGTGTGATGAAGGATGTAGCTGTTTTCGTCTTTGGATGTGCGATCTGTCAACAGGTGTTGGTGATCAGTAGAAGACCACCGGTTTGTTGCAGTCTTTGGAGGTTCCAAAGTGGAAGTAGAAAATAATTTCTTTGGACTTCATCGACGTTTTGCCAAGGACAAGGAGGTAACTAAAGGAATATGGGTGATCGTAGAACGGTTGAGCAAGAGCACCCATCTTATTCTGGTTAAGGCAATCCGTTCTGCAGTATCTTTGGTTGATTTTTCTTGGTCCAGTTTTGGTCTGTGAGGTATCTGCGATGGCGGAGCTTATCAAGAGAAGATTAGTGTTGTAGTCTTTAGGATTGAATTGTGACGCAGCGGATATAACGGATGACAACGAAATAAAGATTTCGCGTCAAACTAACCGATGAAACGATTAGTTGAAACAAGATAAATCGATGGATTGAAAAATACCGAACGCCCAAATTCGTTGATCTCGAGAGATACCGAATTATAGCTATCTCCAACACGTTGATCGCGCACGATACCGTGTTAAAAGATCTACGACTCTTCTACATTGATCTCGCGCACGAGATTTCGTGAATCGGCTTCAAATCCGTTGATTCGAGCGCACTCGAATAACCGAAGATGGAGAAAGGAGACAACGCTCAACTTCCACTTTCAAAGAGGCACAAAGCACTCAAACAAAGTTTTATTCAAAATCAACCATTTTACAAATTACCATCACCCCTCTATTTATAGAGTTTTACAACTCACACAACACAGTTTTCACCGACCTAACATAGGTCGCTAACCACCTAAAAGCACACGACTCAACACATAACGACCTAAGCTCATACAACTTATCACAATACACGACTTAATAATTACAGACGCCCTAAGACATAACAGTGAACGATCTAAAGAAAACATCATACAAGTTAACACATTTACATCAGATACAACATACATGCAACTTACGACATACGAAATGAATGCAGCATAGCAAATATCCAGCTTCACGAACTAGCGACTTAAGCTCCAGTGCGGTATAATGAAATAGCTTCTCTCCAGTAAGCGACCTACTCAGTGAGCGACCTAAGGAATGGAGTGATTTAAAACATAACTCGCTGTTCAACATCTCGCTAAGTCGTAGCTCCGTTAGGTCGCAGGTCAGTTTTGCCGTAGCGACCTAAGGAAAAGCAGGCAATATGATGCAGCGCTGCATCTTCCCCCTTTCTTATCTCGTTATCCTTTAACCCGTTAGGTTGCACGCGACTTATCAGCTCGTTAGGTCGCTCGCGACCTAAGGCAACATCAGATTGTGCTGCATCATCCTCCCCCAGTTGACAAGAATTCGACCTCGAATTTGTACCTTCCTCTTCCTCAACAAGTTTATTCCCATGATACGGAATCAAATGTTTAACGTTGAAAACGTCGGCAATATGGACATGATCCGGCATTCTCAACTGATAAGGATTATCATTGATCTTCTTCAAGATTTCTACGGGCCCAATCTTTCGAGCTTTCAATTTATTGTATGTTCCCACTGGAAAACGATCTTTTTTCAACACTGCGTAAAAAAAATCACCCTATTTGAAGATCACACTCTTTCGCTTCTTGTCCGCCAGTTGTTTATACTTCTCATTTGACTTAACCAATCGTTCATGAACGGTTCTGTGACATTCCTGCAACTCAGTCACAAAATCACAAGCTCGCTTAACAACTCCCTTCTGATATGGCACGGTCGTCAAATCTAACGGTCCCTTCGGAATTGCTGAATACACAACTTGAAATGGACTGAATCCAGTACTTCGATTAACAGCGTGATTATGTGCAAATTCCGCCTGACATAACTTCATATCCCAGCTCTTCAAATTATCTTTCGCAAGACATCTCAACAAGTTTCCCAATGATCTATTCACCACTTCCGTTTGCCCATCTGTTTGTGAATGATAGGCGCTACTAAAATTCAGCTTCGTCCCAACCATCTTCCACAGACTCAACCAAAAATGACTTAGAAAACGAGTATCCCGGTCAGAAACAGTGGTTTCAGGTAGCCCATGTAGTCGATAAACCTCTTTAAAAATAATTAAGCAACACAGACTGCATCAGCGGTCTTTTTACAAGCTATGAAGTGTTCCATTTTCGAAAATCTATCCACCACAACGTATATAGAATCATTACCTCGCTGAGTTCTTGGAAAACCCAACACAAAGTCCATGCTAATATCAACCTATGGTCTAGTAGGCACGGGTAATGGCATATACAATCCAGCGTTTGTAGCTGTTCCTTTGGAAACTTGACATATGTGACATCTCTCCACAAATCTTTCAACTTCTTTTCTCATGGAAGGCCAAAAAAGAAATCAACTGCAAAGTACGATCTCTTCCCACATGACCTTCTTCATGCAATTCTTTCAAAATCTTCATTCGCAAACTGCAATCTGGTATACATAATTGATTTCCCTTGAGAAGAAAACCATCCACTAACACGTAATCATCCGTCTTTCCCTTCTTAACTTTATCTACAACCTTGGCAAAGTAAGGATCATCAACAAATATTCTGGAAATACATCAAACCCTGTCACTTGAACCCTCATTGTAGTCAACAAATGATTCCTTCTACTCAATGCATCTGCCACACCGTTTGTAACTCCCGATTTGTGTTTCACAACAAATGTAAACTGTTGTAAGTATGCAATCCACGAGGCTTGCCTAGCTGTAATCTTGTCCTGCCCTTGCAAATGCTTCAACGCTTCATTATCAGTATATAAAACAAATTCTTTATGGAACAAATAGTGTCTCCAATGTTTCACAGCTTGCACAACAGCGTAAAATTCTACATCGTAAGTATTATATCTCATCTTGGCTCCCAAAAGCTTCTCACTAAAATAAGCAATAGGACGGCCCCTCTGACTTAACACCCCTCCAATTCCAACAATAGATGTATCAGTATGTAGCTCAAACAACAACTGAAAGTCTGATAATACTAGAATGGGCGCTGACGTCAATAGTTCCTTGATCTGCTCAAAAGCAAATCCTGCTTCCTCCGACCATGAAAACTGCTTACCCTTCGTACAATCAGTAACAGGCGCCATCACGCTACTGAAATGTGGAATAAACCTTGGGTAGAATGATGCTAAACCATTAAAACTTATAACTTCGGTTATCGTCTTGGGTTGTGGCCAGTTTCTGATTACTTCTACTTTACTCTCGTCCACCTGAATTCCCTCCTCAGACACTACGTACCCCAGAAATAAAACACTTCGCGTCATAAACACACATTTCTTCGTTGCTGCATAAAACTGTTCTTAACGAAGAATAGTTAACACCTTCCGCAAGTGTTGAATATGCTCTTCAGTGCTCGAACTATAGATTAAGATATCATCAAAATAAACTACAACAAACTTCCCATTGTGCGGCCTGAAAATTTGGTTCATCACCCTCATAAATGTACTTGGTGCATTCGACACACCAAACGGCATGACCAGCCATTCATACAATCCTTCCCGAGTCTTGAATGTGGTCTTCCACTCATCACCTGGTCTTATGCGAATATGATGATAACCACTTTTAAGATCAATCTTCGAAAAGATTACAGACCCACAGATTTGGTCCAACAGATCATCAGGTCTTGGCATAGGAAATCTGTGTCTGACAGTTATCTTGTTGAGCACTCTACTATCTGTACACATCCTCCAAGTCCCATACTTCTTCGGCACTAATAAAGCTGGACTACACAAGGACTTAAACTTTCTTGTACGCGCCCTTGTTCAAGCAACTCTTCCAACTGCCTTCTTAACTCCTCGTGTTCCTTTGGAATCATTCTGTAATGTGGTCTATGTGGTAACACTGCTCCCGGTACAAGATCAATTTGATGTTGTATATCTCTCAACGGTGGTAATTCTTTTGACAGCTCCTCTGGGAATGCATCTTCAAATTCCTTCAGTACTAGTTTAACTTTCTCTGGAATTTCAACCTCCTCGCTACTTTCACGTCTGATCAACAAAAACACTTCAGGCTCATCCTCCACTTCCTTGACAAATTCCTTCAAAGATAACAGTCTTTAGTTCTTCAATCTCCTCCAACTTGCTTTCACTTTGTTGTCGCTTTTTAGGAACTAAAGTGATTTTAGTACCTTCGAACATGAAACTGTAACAGTTAGTCCTTCCATCATGTTGCACAGCTCTGTCGTATTGCCACGGTCTCCCCAACAACAAATGACATACATTCATATCTACAACATCACACCAAATTTCATCTTTATACTTCTTTTCGATGGAAAAAGTTACACGAGCTCTTCGACCAACCTTCACTTCCCCACCTTTCCTCAACCAAGCTAATTTGTAAGGTTTGGGGTGCTTCTTTGTCTTTAATGCCAACTTCTTTACACCTTCTATAGAAATGATGTTATCACAGCTTCCCGCATCGATGACAAACTTGCAAACCCTTCCCAAGATAGTGCACGTTGACTGGAAAATATTACTCCTCAACCAACCAGTCTCATCCTCTTGCTTTGGTGTCAAACAAGATCTCCTCATCATCAAATTACATCCTTCATCTCCTGACAATTATTTTTCCTCCTCAACTTGTGGTGAATTAGAACATTCTACTTCTGCATCCTCATCCATTACCTCAGCAACCATCGCTCGCTTCTTCGACTTCGGACATTCATTGCTTTTATGAACAAACTCCTGACAATTGAAGCACTTGAAATTGTTTTTGACCTTGGTCTTAGCAACTTCATTGACAACCGGTTTAGTAACAGCCTTGGAAACATTTATATTGCTACTAGCCCCTTTCACTTGATTGTTGGAAGTTGTAAACACACCACCTTCTCTTCTACCTTGCCTCTCCCAAGCTAGAGCCTTCTGGTGTGCTTCAGAAACGGATCTTGGATCAAACATATTCACCATATCCTGAATTTGCATTCTCAATCCTCCAACAAATCTAGCTGTCAACTGTTCCTCTGTCTCCATGATATCATTTCTGGCAATCAGTTGATAAAACTCATCTGCATAATCATTTACCGACTTTGTCCCTTGCCTCAAATTCTGTAAGCGCTACATAAGAGACTGATAATTATAAGGTAAGAAAGTAGCCTTCATCAACTTCTTCATCTTCTCCCATGAAACAATCTTCGACTTTCCCATTCTCTCCCGTGTAATTTTAGTTTGTTTCCACCATGCCATAGCTCTTTCCCTCAATCGTGTAGCAACCATCTTAGCTCTACGATGCTCGGGAACTTCCTTGATGTCAAAAATTTCTTCAACATTAGATAACCAATCCAAAAACTCCTCTGCGATCATTCCACCTTTAAATCCTGGAATCTCTGTTTTCATCCCCAACTCCCATTTACGATCATCCTCTACATCCTGATAGTGATATCGTACTTGGTCTCGATCTCGATAATGAACACTACCTCTATCACCATCTTCATCATATTCAAATGTACTTCGATATCGATTTTGACCATCAACATCTCTGCGATCATGCATATCTCTTCTACTATGTCTTTCAGCATCACGATATGGTTCATGTCCAAACTCACATGGAGTTCTTCTCTCTTCGTGTCTATACTCATGGTGATCTCGCCTTGTTGAAACTGATGATTCTCTTTGATCTCGGTAAGATTGTGGTGACACCCTCCTCGCTTCCGCAACCGATGGTGAAACTCTGTTTCCTCCATGGTTCGAGATTGGTGACCTTCTCCGTTGACTTTGATTCAAATCATTCATCAATTTCTCTAACTTCCCAATTCCTTCATCAAACTTTTCATTGATTCGTTGTTCCATTTGCTCGGCTTCTTGTCTTCTATATACATCTTCAACATTTTGAAATCGATTAGCTCTTCTCGGCGGCATTGTCGAATCTTCAACAAATTCAAACACACACTTCAATGATTTTCGGCCTGCACTTACTCTCGGCCTGCACTTACTTGGCTCGGCTTTGATCAAACTTCAACACTTCGAATCTTCTCCCAATAGGCTCGGCTTAGCTATGATTGGCTAAGTCTAGCTCGGATACCAAACTGACGCAACGGATATAACAGATGACAATGAAATGAAGATTTCACGTCAAACTAACCGATGAAACGATTAGTTGAAATAAGATAAATCGATGGATTGAAAAATACCGAACGCCCAAATTCGTTGATCACGAGAGATACCGAATTCTAGCTATCTCCAACACGTTGATCGTGCACGATACCGTGTTAAAAGATCTACGACCCTTCTACGTTGATCTCGCGCATGAGATTCCGTGAATCGGCTTCAAATCCGTCGATCCGAGCGCACTCGAATAACCGAAGATGGAGAAAGGAGACAACAGTCAACTTCCAATTTCAAAGAGGCACAAAGCACTCAAATAAAGTTTTATTCAAAATCAACTATTTTACAAATGACCATCACCCCTCTATTTATAGAGATTTACAACTCACACAGCACAGTTTTCACCGACCTAACATAGGTCGCTAACGACCTAGTAGTACGCGACTCAACACATAATGACCTAAGCTCATACAACTTATTATAAACCGCGACTTAACAATTGCAGATGCCCTAAGACATAACAGTGAACGATCTAAAGAAAACATCATACGAGTTAACACATTCACATCAGATACAACATACATGCGACTTACGACATACGAAATGAATGCAGTATAGCAAATATCCAGCTTCACGAACTAGCGACTTAAGCTCCAGTGTGTTATAATGAAATAGCTTCTCTCCAGTGAGCGACCTACTCAGTGAGCGACCTAAGGAATGGAGTGATTTAAAACATAACTCGCTGCTCAACAGCTCGCTAAGTCGTAGCTACGTTCGGTCGTA
This sequence comes from Allium cepa, assembly GCA_030765085.1. Taxonomy (NCBI): domain Eukaryota; kingdom Viridiplantae; phylum Streptophyta; class Magnoliopsida; order Asparagales; family Amaryllidaceae; genus Allium; species Allium cepa. The sequence goes on from CM060929.1 coordinate 751,606,785, forward strand.
GGTCGGTTTTGCCATAGCGACCTAAGGAAAAGCAGGCAATATGATGCAGCGCTGCATCTTCCCCCTTTCTTATCTCGTTATCCTTTAACCCATTAGGTTGCATGCGACTTATCAGCTCGTTAGGTCGCTCACGACCTAAGGCAACATCAGATTGTGCTACATCAAATTGCCAGTTTGGGTGGCTGGAATTCAAAATGTTTTTCATGTATCTCATCTGAGGAAATACATGAATGATCTATCTTTTGTTGTGGAGTTAGGATTTCCGAGTTTGTCTTGGGAAACTCTGAGTAATTTAGGAAGACTTATCCCGATCTGTGTCCGGATGGCTAGTTTGGTTTATTTGAATGAATTATTTGTTTGAGTAAACTGTTTGTTTGGATGGATTGTTGTTTGGTTGATAGTGTTTGGCTGATAGGTGTGCTTGAAAGGTTAAAATGAAATAAAAGATTTTGGATTATCTTTGTTTTAAATTTCGAGGACGAAATTCTTTTAAGGGGGGTAATATCCTAGAATTTCGAGGAATTTAAAATGTGATAATCTCTTAATTAAATTATTTAAAATTGATAAATTTTTTATTTTCAAATATAAATAACCAAAATAAGATTTATGTGATGTTTTTTAAATTTAGAGATAAATTGATTTTAAATGGAATAATTATTTAATTTGTGTTATTTATAAATTTGATTTCAATAGACTTAACATTTCAATTTAATAAGTGTTGTTGAAATGTATATTTATTTAAAAATTAACTTTAAAATTAGAATTTAATATTTCTAAATTTAATCATGCGTTTGTTTAATCTAATATAGATATATTTGATTTGATTTTAAATTAAAGTTTAAATTGAATTTGGATTTGAAATTTGAAAACCTTTAATCATTTTTATCAAAAAAATTTCAAAGCCTGTAGTCTTCTCAACAGCAACACAAAATCAAAAAAAAAACTTCAAGCATTTTCAAGGCCTGTAGAAATCTTCAAAGCTGCAACCTGTAAAAGTACTTTTCTTCAAATCTGTAGTTCAATAGACCTGTTAGCACTTTCCAAAGCCTGAGAATCAAGTTTTCAAGTGCAAATACAACCTGGAACCTAATAGATTATCAAGTCTTAAAAGCAAAGACAAGTTTCAGAAATCAAAGCTTTCAGGAACTAACAACAACATGCAAAGTATCCAAATTTTCACAGTTTTCCAGTTTTTAGCAATCCAGTTTTAAATCTCTTTGCAAATTCAAATGGTGAGTAAACATCTAAATTTAAAACTTAAGTAGGTTAATAATTGTTGCTTGAGTAATTGCTGTGACGATGATGCCTGCATGTGCATATAGTAGTATAAAATTTGTGAATATGAATGCATTTGAATCTGCATGTCTGATATTTGTGATTCTCTGTTCTTTCTAGATCTAAGAGGTTTAAAAATAAACCAAAATTCAAAACTCCCCATCTAACCATTTTAAAGCTTTGGTTATCAAACAAATTAGTTGAGTTTAAACTCCATCTATATTTTGAAAACAAGTTTAAGTAATTTAAGTTTGGAAATTTCCTGTAAACAAGAAAATGCAGCTGAAACTTAAATAATGTGATAAATCAAATGTTGTAATATATTGATTCAAGTATATATCTTGAATCATCTTTGAAAATTATGAATTTTAAAACAAAAGTCCAAATTTTTAATATTGAATTGAATGTAAATTTTGGAATTGTCTGGAAAATGAATCTTGATCATTTTATAGTAATCGGAGTTACTCGAGTGGTCGAGTTTTCATCTGAAGCTAGAGTGTCAATTAGGTGGCTTGGGAAAAATGGTGGTTGAGTCGATAGGGGACGTCGATAGGGACTGTGGCATCAACGGTGATCAGAATTAGTTTAAAACCCTATTTTCTGTATAGTTTGGGTTTTAGGTCACCACGTGGGCTCTGAATGATCGAGTGTTGTGTAACTCTGGGAGATGATAGCGTGCAGGCTCGGCAAAACATGGCTAGCATCGCTCGACCTCTGGTGGTCGGAGCTATGTGGTCGAAGGGAGTTTGTGGGAAGCTATTTTGGGTTCCATGCCAACTGGGTAGTTGATCTTGATCAAAGTCTTGTTAGTGTGGCATTCTGGTCGGGATGTGACGTTGCGATGAAGAGTGATGTGCCGGAGGGTACATTGTGGGTCGGAAGTGCTTCTAGCGGCAGTGCATATGCACAAGGAGGAAGGTCGTGTCAGTGGTTTGGGTTTGTGAGATGTCTCGACGGCTGATTCGAGAAATTGAGATAGGAAGCTCAAGTGTAAACTCGAAGTAGTTGATGGTGTTTAGCCCATTAATTTTAACTTCAAAATTTTGATCTAAGTTTTAAAAAAAAGGGAAGAAAAGGAAAACTCGGGTTTCACCCGAGTAAGCTTCGGGTTCGACCCGAAGAAGAAGATGCTAAGTAGTTTTAAAAGTTTTAAAACTTGTTTTTTTTAATTTAAAAATTTAAATTGGTTTAAAACTTTTATATAGATTACTTGATATTTAATAAATGTTTTTTTAAAAACATTTTAATTTAGAAGTTTGAAGCTTGTTAAATTTAAATTTTGTTTAGTAAATTTTAAGTGATTTCAAAACTTAAGTGGAAATGAAATTTTAAAAGTTTATATAAAGAAAGTTTTTAAATTCAAAATTTGAAACTAGTTTTTTAGAAACTATTATTGATAAATGGTTTAAGTTATTTTAAAGTTATGTTTGAATAACTTTAATTTTAAAGATAAATTGTAACGACTCGGAATTTTCGATCCCGAAAATTCCATATAGTTAGGAAAAAGAAGAAAGAGATAGAATAATAAGAAGAACAGAAACACCAACATCTCACATTCGTAGCAGATTAAATATAATAACAAATAATAACAATTGTGCAAAGGAAAATTGTACTTGTCAAATTTCACTTTAATATATCAGAGTTACACATATATACAGACACTGGATATACAAAATCACCATGTCCCAGATATACAAAAATACATTCCAGCGGAAACACTCCATACGTTCTTGCCATCCAGCTCGCCTCCTGAGCTCCAGAACGTCCTTACTTGAAATCTGTAATACTCGGTCTGACTCGAGCATTACTGTGATGTCCCGGAAATTTAGGCAATAATTATTTAATAATTTCATTGATAATTGTTGTAAAATGTGAAATATAATTTTAATAACTTAATTCAAACAGAAAATCTCTTTTGAAAATTTACAATTAATTAATTTGTTAAATGATATTCTTTTCAAAAATCAAAAATATTTTATTTATAATGTATAAATGTTTATACATTGTAAATAGAGATTTGGTTTTAATTCTAAATTTATATTTAATAAAGTATATTTTCTAATTATTATATATAAATGTAAATTTGTAAATTGATTTAAATTAGTAAGTAAGTATTTATTTGTTTATAGAATAAATATAGTTTAATTTTGTTTTATAATAAAAATTTGTTTTGTTTATTTTAAAAATTGTTTTTCTCTTTGAAATGAGAATTAATTCATTTGTGTTAAAGTATAACATTGATAAAATTTAATTCAACCTCTCATTTCTTTTAAAATCTTTTCTTTTGAAATTTTGTTTTATAAGTAATATTATTTTAAAAATATTTAAACAAGCATTTAAGTGTAATTGTATAGTTTTATAAAGAAGTGTATGTGTATGTATTTCAAAACTAATGTTAATAAACATTTGAAATATGCTTAAATAATTTTAAATAGTTTAAGATAAACTCTAAAACACTTATAAATTTAAAATTGCTTTTAAACATTGATATATACATGTGTTAAGTTCTTAAACTATAAAGAGACACTTGTAAATCATTTATCTTACTTAAGATAACAAGTGGCATGTTAATACATTTTGAAATTAATTGTTGTAAATAAGGAAAACTTAGAAACTTATTTTGTTAAAAACACTTTCTCTTCAAATTGAGAAATCTGAAAATCATATTTCAGTAAATTAAATCCCCTCAAAACAAAAGCATGTCAAAATCTGCAATTTCAAAACCAATTCTACAAATCTGCAAACCAAACTTCTTCAAATCTGCACCTAAATACTACAAATCTGAAGCAAAAATTTGCATACAACTTCAATTTCTACAAAGCATGTTAAAATCTTCAAATCTGCAACATTAGAATCAGTTTCTTCAAGTCTGCATATCATTTTTCATCATCAAAACACAAATCAGTCTCTTCATGAACAAACCAAACCCTGCATATCTGAAAGCCCAGTTTCAAAATCTGAAGCAAAGTAACATCAGTTTAAATTCAAAACTGAGGGATCTGCATACATCTGCCTGCAAATCAATTTCTTAAATCTGCAATGCTCAACATCAATTAAAAGATCAGCCTCAAATATGTGCATTTGGATGATGTCTGCATGCATGTTCAACTGGGAATGCAAATGCAATAATTTTGAATTTAAATTGGCAAGCAACTTCTGTAATCTAATGCAAGCCAGGATCAACATGCAACATCATATTGCATTCCTGGAAATAAAATTGGCATCTAGTCTGTTCTCTGCATCTTCCATATAGGTGAGTAAGCTTTTATTTTAAAAACAGTTTTTTTTCTAAAATCAAGATAAGTGCAAATTACAGAACTAAATGCTAGTTCACCTGAATGTAAAAACTGTTTGATGAGAACTCCTCTGTTTCTTTTGAAAGTGAGTAACCTCACAAATGCAAGGAAGCTTGAATTGTCTGATGCATGTAAATACTTAGGAAAAATAAAAGAAAACAAGCTTGTCTGTAAATCTTATATTGATAAATGCTGTGTGTAAATATGTTTGCATGTTTTGATTTCTTGAAAACTGCATAAAGTGTTAGTTATGAATTAGGATATTCTTTATTGGAAAGGCTTTATCACTTGAATGGTTTTAATTAGCAAAGTTTGTGTAAGTAAATAGGTTAGTTAGGTGTAAATTTAGAATTATGAATTTTAAGTTAGTTTAATAAATCTGTAGCCTCTGTAAACCAAAACCAGTCATCATTAAAATAAAACAAATATCAAACATCATAAATATTAGAACCAGTGTATAAATTAGAATGCATGTTTGAAAGTAGAAATTATGGAACTAATATTACAGTTTAAATAAACTGTTGGGAAGAAAACATTTCTGTTTAAACAGAAATAAGAAATTGAGGTATCTGTTAATCTATGTGAATGTCAGGTGTTAAGATGTTTATGTTAGTGGAGTATTGAGGTGAGAGGATGGAGGAGGTGTTGTTGATGGAGGATCAGAGAGGCTGGTGATATGGATTGGGTGTTTCCAGGTTGAATTGGGTTGCAGAGTTGAACTCAGATGGGGTGTGCAGGTTTAATTGCCCCGAAGCAATCGTCGGGTGATTTTATTTTTGACTCGAAGCAGAGGAGATTGGAACTCGAAGTAGTAGATGGGGTAGCTCGGGTTTATGTGCAGGGTTTTTAAATCCAGAGAGTTGCAGTTTTTTTTAGAAATTTGAATTGAATTCAAATTCTAGTGTAGGGTTGATTTAAGTATGGATTGAACTAAATCTAAATAGAGTTTGAATTCATAGTTTTTAAAGGTAAATCTTAAACTTAAACAGGATTTAAAACTCTGTTTTAAATCAAGAATTTAAAACAGTTGCAGGTTTAAATCCAGAGAGAATTTACAGTTTTAATTTTAATAGAATTCATATGTTAAGTTGGAACTTGGATTTAAGTATGAATTGGAATTGAATCCAAATAAAGTTCTGAGTTCAAAGTTTTAAAGATGAAATTTTTAAATTTTAACAAAGTTTTAAATTCTGTTTAATCAAGAAATTTTAAAACTGTTTCAGGTTTTATAACAGAGAGTTGCAGTTTTTAATGTTTAATGAAATTCATGTTTTAAGTTGTAAATTTGATTTAAATGCAAGTTAAATTTGTATTCAAATAGAGTTTGGAATTCAAAGTTTTCAAAAATGAAATATGTTAAATTTAAATAAGTTTTAAATTTGGTTCTAAATCAATATTAAAACAGTTGCAGGTTTATTGAACCTGTATTTTTGCAGTTTTAAAGTATTAAATAAAATTCATATTTTAAAGATTTTAAATTAAATCAAATGCAAGATTTAGCTGAATTCAAATGAATTTTGAATTCAAAGTTTTTAATTCTGTTTTTAATCTAGATTTAAACTGTTTCAGGTTTAAGCCTGAGAAATTTACAGTTTTAAACTTTTTGAATAAATTCATATTTTAAGGTTGCAACATGATACAGGTGTAACTTGAATTTGAATTCAAATGTTATTTGAATTCAAAGTTTTTAAAAATGAAAATCTTAAATTTAAATAAGATTTAAGTTCAATTTTAAATTAAGTTTAAACACAGTTCAAGTATTATCTTTTAAAAACCAGATTTTTATTTAAATAAATTTTGTAAGTTTTAAACATTGAATAGATTTAAACATTTTTAAATAAGATTTAAATTGGTTTGAAATCAAATTAAAAACAGTTTCAAATTTACTATGAAACCCAGTTTTGATTTCAAACAAGTTTATTAATTTAAAGAAGATTGAATGAACATATTTCAATGTTAACATAGATTTGAAAATAAAACTTGATCTCAAATAAGTTTAAACTTGATAGAATTTAGTTCCTTTAGAATTTGAAGGTATTTGAATTAAAATATGAAGTGTTAATTTAGATTTTTGTTTAAATGGTTAAACATTTTAAAATATCAAATTTTTAAAATGGAATTTAAATTTAGAAATGTATTGTGTAAATACATTTTGAATGTAAATGAAGTCATTTGATAATTAAGGATTTACTTAATTATTTGATTTTAAAGTTAATGGTTTAGATAAATTTTTAATTAGAAATGATTTATTAATCTAAATTAAATTTTCTTAAGTATATAATTAATGAAATGTGTTAAATAATAATGATGATAATTATCTAAGGATAATTTAGTAATTAATTAAGGAAATTAATTTTGGGTAATGAATTAGATTAATTGATTGAATCTAATTAATTGTAATTTGTTAAATAATTAAGTAATTAATTACTTATTGTAATTTATTTTGGATTGTGATTTATTTTAGTTAATTAATTTAATTTAATTAATTTTAATAAATCATTTGATGATTTTAAGAATGTAATTACTTAATGTAATTAGTGGAGCAGGATTACTTGATGAAGTAATAATGTTAATTACTGGAATGTAATTAGTAATTTGGATAATTACTTTTGTAATTAATTAAGGAATTAATTAATGATTAATTATTGGTTAATTAATTTGTTAATGAGTAATTAAAGATAGTTAATTACTTAATTGAATATTAATCAAGGTGATTAATAATTAGATTTAATTACTAAATGTAATTAATTTTAATTAAGTAATTTATTTAAATGTTAGAGATCATTAATTATTTTAATTAATGATGTAATTAATGATTGTTTAATTAAATAATAATTAATTAGTTAAGTGATTAATTAATTGTAATTAATTAAGGATAAATATAATTAATTATAATTAATTAATAAATGAGTAATTAAATGTTAATTACTTATGATTAAGGTTAATTAATTGAGGACTAATTACTTATTGTAATTAGTAAATGATTAATCAGGGTTGTTTAATCAAGTTAAATACTTAGTGGATAATTAATTAACTAGGTTAATTAATTAATGGATGTAAGCAGGATTTAAATGTGTTAATTAATTTAATTTATTTTAAATTAATTAGAGATGATTGTAATTAATTTAATTCATTTTAAATTAATTATAATTAATGATTAAATCATTGCTTATAAATGCTATTGATTGAATGGTTGTGACCTCAGAAATGAGAAGAATTATATCTATATGATATAAATGTTTGGTTATGTATGATGGTTTGTGATGGATTGTTTGGTTGTGATGATTATCTGTTTATGGATGATACAGATTATCTGTTATGAGATGAATGTGCTTATCTATTGCTAGATGTAGTTTATCTATCTCTGTAAAGTAGATAGTAACGTAATGAATTAATTGTTTAAACCCTTAAGTACAACTTGGACATTAAAATGGCGTTTGGTTTTGATGAGACCGGGATCGGGTTTCCATATTTGGATATCCGAAAACCACATCGATTCCAATTAAACGTTAGGTCGTTAATCCAAGTGGAGCAAGTGAAGACTCGAGGTGTAAGGGCTATGCGTCAGTATAACTCTGTGGGTGATTCCGTAATGAGTTTGACGGAATAGTGCTTATAGATTCGAGATGGTGAATCTGAGTGCAAGGGTTATTGTCGTTAACTCTGAGGGTGATTCCAATACGAGTGTAACGAGATAATGCCTTCGGTTTCGTTCGAACCCGGAACGAACTTGTATGGATTGAATGCTTTCAGCACATCGTCAGGCGGACGATGAGCATTCTAAGATTGATGTGTCCTATAAAGGTAATCGTAACCTCAAGCCTCATCAACCGGGAATGGCTAAAACAGGGGAGGTGCAGCAAAGCTTCGTGGGTAGCCCCCACTTGAGAGCAAGATTTACCCCTGTCTAGAGGTCCCTTTATATTTCGGCTGTGTGGCAGTTGGTGACGACCAATCTGCGGAGTGGTCTTGTTCGGAACTGTTCAGTAAGGAACGGGTCCGGCTTTGTGTTGCAGGGGAGTTAGGGTGGCTCCTCGGTACGGTGATCTAGGCCACGTACTGTGACGGGCGGTACCCCAGTAGCCCTGCCATTGATGGAAACCCATTTTCCCTACGAGACCCTACGGTTTTGTTTGTATTACCCACTTTTGTGGCTAGTAGCTGGAATTTAATAGATGTAACAATTTCGGCTATTTCTTATTTACTTGAAAACCCGAGACACTATTATAATATCACTGGATTTCCTATCAAATGTTTTGGTTAGCGTAAGGTAAAAACTTTTCCATGTTTATGTGTGGGAAGTCTTACGTGATACCTTTTGTTTTCAAAGGATTTTCTAAAGTTAAGCAACTTTTTATCCCCGTTTACTCACACCAGACCCCTGTCTGACCTGAGTGTTTATTTTCTGTTTTATTAAACTCTTGGGTACTCATATTACGTATGAGTAGTCAAGTGTTTTCAGGATTGCTTTGACGAGTTCTGGAGGAGATAATGGAGCAGGAGGCTTCAGCGTGTAGATATATGTAGTAGTTCCGCTGTGTTTGTGTTGTATTGATTCTCTCTGATGTACTTGGATTGTAATAGCTAGACAGATGTTTATAACTGTCTAGTTTTGTGTTGTATTAGCTGTATTACTCTGATGTATAAGATACTATGTAAAGTTTTATGTGATATATTATAATTTATTCGATTCCGCTGTGAGATTCTGATGTTGTTTGTTCTTTCTTTCCTTTCTTTTCTCTTTTCTATCCCTTTCTTTCTTCTTAACGATGCAACTTTCTGGAGTATGGAAGTTAGGTCGTTACAACGTGGTATCAGAGCATTAGGTTGAGTGAATACCTAGGCTCTGTAGTGGTGTTTTCTTGAGAGAGCATATTTGTAATTTTGAATATATATCTATATATATATATATTTATTTATTTCTACCTATTAGATTGGGTTACCTGTTCAGGTTTTTCCAATAAGTAGTAAAGGTAGATAGGGTAGTGGTGTGTGTAACACAACTACCAATGGTTGGAGTTTGAGTGTTTGAGATTGGAAGTGGTCTGCTAGGGCAGTGTTGGGCATCTTGAGTAGTTCTGTAGTTTGGTGTGAAGGATTTCACTAATCTCTGAAGGAAATCTTTTTTAGATTCGGAGTTTATTTTGGATTGTAAGCTTGGTAGCACTCGTGAGAGTGGTTTCTCTTGAGTTTAGATCAGTTGGAAGTTCTGAAGCCAGCATTGGTATCTTGGCAACTTCAGGAAGGAGTTCTGTCTGTTTTTGAGTTTGAGACTCAGTATGGCAAAAAGTTTTGAGCTTGGTTTGGGAGCGAGTTTCCTGAGAGATATCTGTCTATCTGGAAGGCTCTTTAATGAAGAGGCTGGTGTAGCTTTGAGGTTCGTTGAGCTTTTGGATAAGGAAGTTTTGGCAGCAGTAGCAGCAGTGAGTGGCCTGTTCTTCGATGGTTTAGAAGTTTCTGTGATTCTTCTGTCGGTAATCCGGGCAGATGGTGGAGCTTGTCCATTTCTTTTGGAAGCTCAGTTGGGAGTGAGGTCAGTGGTTAAGAGGTGGACCACTAGTTTCTTCTTTTGAAGGTTTTAGCTGTTCTGATTGTTGCTGTGAGAATGATTTCTTGGGATCTGAACTAGGTGGAATCGCAAAAGTGACTTGCGATGGTTTGAAAGTTTTTAAGTAATCTTTGTTTGGATTGAAGCATCTCTAGAGGATGTTAGAGTTATTGAAGTGGTTTGAGATTTTATAGAATTTGATGAATAATGTTTCCGGAGTGAGTTGATCAAGTTTATACTTGTGTTCATCAACAGCATTCTCGAATCAGAGTTGCACAGTGGAAGCATGGTGGCAGCTATTCCAGAATAGGAGCACCCGATTCTTTGGGAATTTGAGTTTTGTTTTGGATCAAAGGATTTCTACAGGAAATTCATTTTGGATCTGGAGACTTGATTGTTTTGTATCTGTTTGTTTTCCAGAATAGGAGTAGTAGGTTGGAAGTCTTCTGATATTTGTGTAGAAGAGCTATGTGGTAGATCTGATTGATCTAGAAGGTTGGAGGCAGCCCAAGATCGATATGAGAGATTGTGTGGATATGAGATTGGATCTTTCTGCTTTCTCTTAAAGTTAAGTATTTGTTCTACGAGATTGAATTGCCAGTTCGGATAGCTGGAATTTGTTTATTTTCACGTATCTCTGAGGGAGTACGTGTATGATTTATCATTGGTTTTAGATTCAGCAGTTCTGAAAGATTTGGGAGTTGATCAGGACGTGTCTGTAGTCCTGTATTCTGTTTAGATTTGTAGATCTAGATATAGGAGCTCTAGATCTGAGTGGTTTAGTTATTTTAGATTCTGTAGGGCGAGGGTCCCGGTGTTTGTACCTGGGAAACTCTAGGGAATCTTATCCAGAATTTTGTCTGGATAATTAGAATTGTTTGTTTTGAATTGGTTGCTATGATTGCTAGTATTTGGTTGATAGTATTTGATTGCTCTTTTAAAATTTAAAATCTGTATAGAATTATTAAATTACCTTTGCTTTTAAATTTCGGGGACGAAATTCTTTTAAGGGGGGAGGAATGTGATGTCCCGGAAATTTAGGCAATAATTATTTAATAATTTCATTGATAATTGTTGTAAAATGTGAAATATAATTTTAATAACTTAATTCAAACAGAAAATCTCTTTTGAAAATTTACAATTAATTAATTTGTTAAATGATATTCTTTTCAAAAATCAAAAATATTTTATTTATAATGTATAAACGTTTATACATTGTAAATAGAGATTTGGTTTTAATTCTAAATTTATATTTAATAAAGTATATTTTCTAATTATTATATATAAATGTAAATTTGTAAATTGATTTAAATTAGTAAGTAAGTATTTATTTGTTTATAGAATAAATATAGTTTAATTTTGTTTTATAATAAAAATTTGTTTTGTTTATTTTAAAAATTGTTTTTCTCTTTGAAATGAGAATTAATTCATTTGTGTTAAAGTATAACATTGATAAAATTTAATTCAACCTCTCATTTCTTTTAAAATCTTTTCTTTTGAAATTTTGTTTTATAAGTAATATTATTTTAAAAATATTTAAACAAGCATTTAAGTGTAATTGTATAGTTTTATAAAGAAGTGTATGTGTATGTATTTCAAAACTAATGTTAATAAACATTTGAAATATGCTTAAATAATTTTAAATAGTTTAAGATAAACTCTAAAACACTTATAAATTTAAAATTGCTTTTAAACATTGATATATACATGTGTTAAGTTCTTAAACTATAAAGAGACACTTGTAAATCATTTATCTTACTTAAGATAACAAGTGGCATGTTAATACATTTTGAAATTAATTGTTGTAAATAAGGAAAACTTAGAAACTTATTTTGTTAAAAACACTTTCTCTTCAAATTGAGAAATCTGAAAATCATATTTCAGTAAATTAAATCCCCTCAAAACAAAAGCATGTCAAAATCTGCAATTTCAAAACCAATTCTACAAATCTGCAAACCAAACTTCTTCAAATCTGCACCTAAATACTACAAATCTGAAGCAAAAATTTGCATACAACTTCAATTTCTACAAAGCATGTTAAAATCTTCAAATCTGCAACATTAGAATCAGTTTCTTCAAGTCTGCATATCATTTTTCATCATCAAAACACAAATCAGTCTCTTCATGAACAAACCAAACCCTGCATATCTGAAAGCCCAGTTTCAAAATCTGAAGCAAAGTAACATCAGTTTAAATTCAAAACTGAGGGATCTGCATACATCTGCCTGCAAATCAATTTCTTAAATCTGCAATGCTCAACATCAATTAAAAGATCAGCCTCAAATATGTGCATTTGGATGATGTCTGCATGCATGTTCAACTGGGAATGCAAATGCAATAATTTTGAATTTAAATTGGCAAGCAACTTCTGTAATCTAATGCAAGCCAGGATCAACATGCAACATCATATTGCATTCCTGGAAATAAAATTGGCATCTAGTCTGTTCTCTGCATCTTCCATATAGGTGAGTAAGCTTTTATTTTAAAAACAGTTTTTTTTCTAAAATCAAGATAAGTGCAAATTACAGAACTAAATGCTAGTTCACCTGAATGTAAAAACTGTTTGATGAGAACTCCTCTGTTTCTTTTGAAAGTGAGTAACCTCACAAATGCAAGGAAGCTTGAATTGTCTGATGCATGTAAATACTTAGGAAAAATAAAAGAAAACAAGCTTGTCTGTAAATCTTATATTGATAAATGCTGTGTGTAAATATGTTTGCATGTTTTGATTTCTTGAAAACTGCATAAAGTGTTAGTTATGAATTAGGATATTCTTTATTGGAAAGGCTTTATCACTTGAATGGTTTTAATTAGCAAAGTTTGTGTAAGTAAATAGGTTAGTTAGGTGTAAATTTAGAATTATGAATTTTAAGTTAGTTTAATAAATCTGTAGCCTCTGTAAACCAAAACCAGTCATCATTAAAATAAAACAAATATCAAACATCATAAATATTAGAACCAGTGTATAAATTAGAATGCATGTTTGAAAGTAGAAATTATGGAACTAATATTACAGTTTAAATAAACTGTTGGGAAGAAAACATTTCTGTTTAAACAGAAATAAGAAATTGAGGTATCTGTTAATCTATGTGAATGTCAGGTGTTAAGATGTTTATGTTAGTGGAGTATTGAGGTGAGAGGATGGAGGAGGTGTTGTTGATGGAGGATCAGAGAGGCTGGTGATATGGATTGGGTGTTTCCAGGTTGAATTGGGTTGCAGAGTTGAACTCAGATGGGGTGTGCAGGTTTAATTGCCCCGAAGCAATCGTCGGGTGATTTTATTTTTGACTCGAAGCAGAGGAGATTGGAACTCGAAGTAGTAGATGGGGTAGCTCGGGTTTATGTGCAGGGTTTTTAAATCCAGAGAGTTGCAGTTTTTTTTAGAAATTTGAATTGAATTCAAATTCTAGTGTAGGGTTGATTTAAGTATGGATTGAACTAAATCTAAATAGAGTTTGAATTCATAGTTTTTAAAGGTAAATCTTAAACTTAAACAGGATTTAAAACTCTGTTTTAAATCAAGAATTTAAAACAGTTGCAGGTTTAAATCCAGAGAGAATTTACAGTTTTAATTTTAATAGAATTCATATGTTAAGTTGGAACTTGGATTTAAGTATGAATTGGAATTGAATCCAAATAAAGTTCTGAGTTCAAAGTTTTAAAGATGAAATTTTTAAATTTTAACAAAGTTTTAAATTCTGTTTAATCAAGAAATTTTAAAACTGTTTCAGGTTTTATAACAGAGAGTTGCAGTTTTTAATGTTTAATGAAATTCATGTTTTAAGTTGTAAATTTGATTTAAATGCAAGTTAAATTTGTATTCAAATAGAGTTTGGAATTCAAAGTTTTCAAAAATGAAATATGTTAAATTTAAATAAGTTTTAAATTTGGTTCTAAATCAATATTAAAACAGTTGCAGGTTTATTGAACCTGTATTTTTGCAGTTTTAAAGTATTAAATAAAATTCATATTTTAAAGATTTTAAATTAAATCAAATGCAAGATTTAGCTGAATTCAAATGAATTTTGAATTCAAAGTTTTTAATTCTGTTTTTAATCTAGATTTAAACTGTTTCAGGTTTAAGCCTGAGAAATTTACAGTTTTAAACTTTTTGAATAAATTCATATTTTAAGGTTGCAACATGATACAGGTGTAACTTGAATTTGAATTCAAATGTTATTTGAATTCAAAGTTTTTAAAAATGAAAATCTTAAATTTAAATAAGATTTAAGTTCAATTTTAAATTAAGTTTAAACACAGTTCAAGTATTATCTTTTAAAAACCAGATTTTTATTTAAATAAATTTTGTAAGTTTTAAACATTGAATAGATTTAAACATTTTTAAATAAGATTTAAATTGGTTTGAAATCAAATTAAAAACAGTTTCAAATTTACTATGAAACCCAGTTTTGATTTCAAACAAGTTTATTAATTTAAAGAAGATTGAATGAACATATTTCAATGTTAACATAGATTTGAAAATAAAACTTGATCTCAAATAAGTTTAAACTTGATAGAATTTAGTTCCTTTAGAATTTGAAGGTATTTGAATTAAAATATGAAGTGTTAATTTAGATTTTTGTTTAAATGGTTAAACATTTTAAAATATCAAATTTTTAAAATGGAATTTAAATTTAGAAATGTATTGTGTAAATACATTTTGAATGTAAATGAAGTCATTTGATAATTAAGGATTTACTTAATTATTTGATTTTAAAGTTAATGGTTTAGATAAATTTTTAATTAGAAATGATTTATTAATCTAAATTAAATTTTCTTAAGTATATAATTAATGAAATGTGTTAAATAATAATGATGATAATTATCTAAGGATAATTTAGTAATTAATTAAGGAAATTAATTTTGGGTAATGAATTAGATTAATTGATTGAATCTAATTAATTGTAATTTGTTAAATAATTAAGTAATTAATTACTTATTGTAATTTATTTTGGATTGTGATTTATTTTAGTTAATTAATTTAATTTAATTAATTTTAATAAATCATTTGATGATTTTAAGAATGTAATTACTTAATGTAATTAGTGGAGCAGGATTACTTGATGAAGTAATAATGTTAATTACTGGAATGTAATTAGTAATTTGGATAATTACTTTTGTAATTAATTAAGGAATTAATTAATGATTAATTATTGGTTAATTAATTTGTTAATGAGTAATTAAAGATAGTTAATTACTTAATTGAATATTAATCAAGGTGATTAATAATTAGATTTAATTACTAAATGTAATTAATTTTAATTAAGTAATTTATTTAAATGTTAGAGATCATTAATTATTTTAATTAATGATGTAATTAATGATTGTTTAATTAAATAATAATTAATTAGTTAAGTGATTAATTAATTGTAATTAATTAAGGATAAATATAATTAATTATAATTAATTAATAAATGAGTAATTAAATGTTAATTACTTATGATTAAGGTTAATTAATTGAGGACTAATTACTTATTGTAATTAGTAAATGATTAATCAGGGTTGTTTAATCAAGTTAAATACTTAGTGGATAATTAATTAACTAGGTTAATTAATTAATGGATGTAAGCAGGATTTAAATGTGTTAATTAATTTAATTTATTTTAAATTAATTAGAGATGATTGTAATTAATTTAATTCATTTTAAATTAATTATAATTAATGATTAAATCATTGCTTATAAATGCTATTGATTGAATGGTTGTGACCTCAGAAATGAGAAGAATTATATCTATATGATATAAATGTTTGGTTATGTATGATGGTTTGTGATGGATTGTTTGGTTGTGATGATTATCTGTTTATGGATGATACAGATTATCTGTTATGAGATGAATGTGCTTATCTATTGCTAGATGTAGTTTATCTATCTCTGTAAAGTAGATAGTAACGTAATGAATTAATTGTTTAAACCCTTAAGTACAACTTGGACATTAAAATGGCGTTTGGTTTTGATGAGACCGGGATCGGGTTTCCATATTTGGATATCCGAAAACCACATCGATTCCAATTAAACGTTAGGTCGTTAATCCAAGTGGAGCAAGTGAAGACTCGAGGTGTAAGGGCTATGCGTCAGTATAACTCTGTGGGTGATTCCGTAATGAGTTTGACGGAATAGTGCTTATAGATTCGAGATGGTGAATCTGAGTGCAAGGGTTATTGTCGTTAACTCTGAGGGTGATTCCAATACGAGTGTAACGAGATAATGCCTTCGGTTTCGTTCGAACCCGGAACGAACTTGTATGGATTGAATGCTTTCAGCACATCGTCAGGCGGACGATGAGCATTCTAAGATTGATGTGTCCTATAAAGGTAATCGTAACCTCAAGCCTCATCAACCGGGAATGGCTAAAACAGGGGAGGTGCAGCAAAGCTTCGTGGGTAGCCCCCACTTGAGAGCAAGATTTACCCCTGTCTAGAGGTCCCTTTATATTTCGGCTGTGTGGCAGTTGGTGACGACCAATCTGCGGAGTGGTCTTGTTCGGAACTGTTCAGTAAGGAACGGGTCCGGCTTTGTGTTGCAGGGGAGTTAGGGTGGCTCCTCGGTACGGTGATCTAGGCCACGTACTGTGACGGGCGGTACCCCAGTAGCCCTGCCATTGATGGAAACCCATTTTCCCTACGAGACCCTACGGTTTTGTTTGTATTACCCACTTTTGTGGCTAGTAGCTGGAATTTAATAGATGTAACAATTTCGGCTATTTCTTATTTACTTGAAAACCCTAGACACTATTATAATATCACTGGATTTCCTATCAAATGTTTTGGTTAGCGTAAGGTAAAAACTTTTCCATGTTTATGTGTGGGAAGTCTTACGTGATACCTTTTGTTTTCAAAGGATTTTCTAAAGTTAAGCAACTTTTTATCCCCGTTTACTCACACCAGACCCCTGTCTGACCTGAGTGTTTATTTTCTGTTTTATTAAACTCTTGGGTACTCATATTACGTATGAGTAGTCAAGTGTTTTCAGGATTGCTTTGACGAGTTCTGGAGGAGATAATGGAGCAGGAGGCTTCAGCGTGTAGATATATGTAGTAGTTCCGCTGTGTTTGTGTTGTATTGATTCTCTCTGATGTACTTGGATTGTAATAGCTAGACAGATGTTTATAACTGTCTAGTTTTGTGTTGTATTAGCTGTATTACTCTGATGTATAAGATACTATGTAAAGTTTTATGTGATATATTATAATTTATTCGATTCCGCTGTGAGATTCTGATGTTGTTTGTTCTTTCTTTCCTTTCTTTTCTCTTTTCTATCCCTTTCTTTCTTCTTAACGATGCAACTTTCTGGAGTATGGAAGTTAGGTCGTTACAATTACATCATAGGAACACCCGGGACAGTCTGGAAACCAGCGTGAGTAAACCCATCTAACATGAAATACCCAAGCATAAAACTTATTTGAAACCTGAGGTAACTAATATCAATTTACAAATTCATAATTTGTTATAGACATTAGTTATTTCACACATCAATTTTCTAAGTACCAAAATTTAGATTAAATAGTCCAATTCACTTAAATCATTTCGTTCTAGCCTATTGATTTCACATCTCAATCTATTAAAATTCGAATTGGTTTTGGGAATTTTCTAATACCTGACCCCGGTCTCTTTGAGTCTCATGTCATCCTAACCCAAATTATCCAAATGAAATACACAACGTTTCATATAAGAGATATCGACTCATTCAAAATATCCGATACCATTCAATCATTCATAAGCAAAGCTTGATCACCTCCAAAATTAATTTAATTAATTCTAATTGAATTTCTACCTCAATCACTTAGATTCCTTCACTTAACATTAATTAATTTCAAATCAATTAATTAATCATCCCTTAGCTGTCCATCTTAATTAAGCACCCTGGATTAATTATCCTTCAATTACGTTCAAGTAGTTATCTTTAATTAATTACACAAATTACTTATTCTTAACCAAAAGCAATAATTAATCTTTAATTACTTCACAAATTAATTAACTATAATTAATTATATTAATCCTTAATTACTTATATTACTCAATTTCTCATAAACAACTTATTATTGATTAATTAATCTTAATTAATCAACCTTTAATTACATTATTAATTATATAAATTAATGATTTCTAATTACATTTTAATTTATCATAATCTAAATTAATTTCATTAAGTAATTAATCATTAATTAAACCACAAATATTAAGGACTCTTGATCAATCTCAACCAGTAATTAACCACTTTTTATTTACTTCATTAAATAAATTAATTACTCATTTTATGAAAGAATTTTAAAGGAATTTAAAACCAAATTCATTTTTAAATTCAAATCAATTTAAAAATGCACTTTAACATTCAAGTTGTTAAAACAATTTAAATTTAAAAACTTTATTTGTTTAAAAAACCGAGATTCACTAACTTGAATTCCAGATTTAACTTTGATTTAAAACTTGTTTTAAATCTCTACTTTACAATTTAACTTCAGTTTTTAAAAATCACTTTATTTCTTTCCAATTCATTCTTATTTTTATTCTATAATTATTTCACTTCCAAAATTTACTCTTATATTTCTTCCAAAAATCCAATTCTAAATATTTTGATGACCTAGTGTACCGAAATATATTCAAGCAAACCATAGTTTCAATATTCCAATTATCAATATAATTTATCATAGAATACCAAATATTCATAACATGGAATATTAAACAATCTAAATAATTTTGAGGAATCCAGTTGGATCCCTCCAACCTGTTTCCCTGCATCCACAGACGTTAGCACAACATAAAATACCAATTCCACTTCGAGGTGGAATATCGTGGTATATGGGATTTATATAATATCATCCGCTATTATGCGGCGCATAGGGTCTCATTCGCTATATAATGCGGGAATCAATCACTCCAATATATACTATATATTACTATATAATATACCATATTAAATCAATTCAATCATTCAACCAATTATTTAAATTCAGCCATTTAAATTTTAAATTAAACCCAGATAAGTGAGATTAACACACCTTTGATTCTGTTAGCAATCCACTTCCATCTCGACTTATTTTCTTCACGATTATAGACCTCGTAAAAGCATTAGATGGTTTTATTAGTATTCTAATTGGTCGAAAAATCAATTATTATCTATTTTAATCCGAACCAAAATTTTTAGTTTTAAACTAATTTTCCTTTTGATAAATTATTTTTACCAACTAAATAGCTAAATAAGCTTATTAAATAAATCAACAACCCTAAATACATATTTTTAAAATACCTAGTAGGTTAAAAGATGTGAACTTGTATTTTTCCTTTGAAATTATTCATATATATGAATATACTTATAAAAATATTCTTTATAGATTTTCAAAAATATAATTATATAAATGCCTTTAATATTTAAAATTAAAAGCATGTGTGCAAATATATATATATATATATATATATATTAAAAATCTGTTTTCTGTATAAAAATAAAATCTGCATCTAGACTTTATTGTAAATCAAATACTGTGGCAATCATATATATATATATATGTATATATGTATATATGTATATATATATATATATTTTCTTTCTCTGTATATACTTATACATACATAAAAATTTAAATCGAAGAATAAATTGTTTTTATACCTGTCAGCCTAAATCGAAATCGAATGGAACCTTGGTCGAGATGTCACCGCACGAGGTCCTGCCCTCGTTCATCTTCTGCTCGCCATCAGTCGGCAGCACCGATTTTGCCAATGCCTCATCACCGTGCAACGCAGCACTACTCAGACTCGATTCCAAACATCTCCTTGCGCGTATGCCTTCAACCAATCGTGACCCTACCTCGTCGCCAACTGCCGCCAAGACACCTTCCACCACGTCACGGATCGAGCGTGAACCCCCAAAGCACATGCGACCATTCATCAAGTCAAGCCGCATGCCCCAGGCCATCGCCGAACTCCTACAGGAACTCACGGCCTTCCCTTGTCCTCGAACGATTTCGATTCGTTCGAATTGATTTTCGATTTTCGTTTAGAAATGGAACGAGATGATTTCATCTTTTTTTATTTACAGAAGGAGGGTTGAGTGTGATTTAAACGAGAAGGGGGAAAGTAGAACTGCATGTTTCAATGGTAGGGTGGCTGGTTTGACTTTTCAATTTTTAGTATTATTAAATTTCCAAAATATCTCGTTTGGCATAGCTCGAAATCTCGAACTCCGAATCAAACATGCCGCCAGGCGTTTATAAGGTTTTACCTGCATTCCGAACACAATGGAACGTGTTTCGGAGCCTAATTCAGTCATATGTGGAAGATAGCATTTTGAACCGAGTTTAAATATTAAATTATCGATTTTAATTTCAACGTGTTTCTTATCGTACAAGCAAACGATAACTCCAAACGCTATGAAAATTGAAATCCGATAAAAACTAACTATTACGGATCCAATGGAACTGGTTTCATCGAATTCCGAGACTGTGCCTTGGAAGGCTATTTTTAAATTCAATTTAAACTATAAAATTTTAAAACTGAACAAAACACTTCCAAATTAAATTTTAACACTTTTACTATCTTTAGTTCTATCAATATAAATTTTACAAGCCTCCAAATTATTTTTAACAAGCTTAAAACTGAAGATTCAATATTTCACCCAACTATCAATTATTAAATTCAATAATTTAATTATCAAATAAATAATGATATTTGGAATCCAAGTTAAAATTAACCTTTCAAATATTTAAAATCAATTAAATATTCCAATTTCAATTGCTCAAAAATTTTGGGTCGTCACATTCCTTCCCCCTTAAAAGAATTTCATCTCCGTTATTACTAGTTAGGAGGATGATCCAATACCCATTACTATTTTCCAAAACCAAATAGTTTTATCAACTTGCCATATCTTTTATTAAAGACCCGCTATTACTTCAACCAACTTTCCAAAACCTTCCATAGTTTCCAACAACATTATTACTCCACTTATTCAAATTTATATTTGAATCCAAATTTAAATTATCAAAACTTTCTCAAAAAATTTCTAACTCTCTAAATTTTTGAAATTTTTTGTCAGCGCTTCCTTTGCGCGGCTAGCTCGGTACAACTACAAAATGCTTCTACGGGCTTCCAAATTCCAAAAGAAAACAAAAGGCTAAGTGGCTAGACTAGAAAATCATCAAATTTCATTCAGAAATTAAAGACAAACCTTTGCTGAGCAAATTTCAATTTATCGTCTGAAGTCAAAAGTCCCAAATTCACTTTCCTAATCCTTTAATTCCAACTAAACAATTAGTTTCAACCAAAACAATGTGTCCACAACTCCATTTTCAAAATCCTTTTTATTTCAACTCCAATTTGAACTTGTTTTGACGCTAACTAAAATTTTCAAAAATTTTCAAACTCCCAAAATTTTCGGAAATTTTGGAAGTGTCTCCTTTGTACGGAGGAGCTTTTGCAATTTTACAAGAGATATAAATATATATACATCGACCCACATGGTCGAAAAAACAAAACCAGTTCATATTTCCTAATTTTATTGCGTAGGCGTACCTTTATTTAGCATTTTAAGCAAGTGGCTTATTATTTTAGCAATTAGCGCGTCCAAATACAGCCAAACGGCTTCCCAGTACCTGTACTTGCTCAATTCAAATATGTAAGTGCCAAAATCATGTAACTTAACAATATTTTACATATTTAACTAGTAAACATATGAGTTTCTATAAACAATGCAGGTTAAACAATATTTATAAGCAACTTATAGGGTTTCGACATTAATTTTAATTGTTTAGAACCAATTCGTAAACAACTTCATTCAATTTAAATGGTTTACAACTCAATTGCTTACATTCAATTCATTTTTAAGCAAAACAAAGTCACATTCACTTCAGTTGATCTTAAAACCAATTTACTTAATCTTTATCAACTCATAGAATTTTAGTTAGCTTTGTTTACGTCAAATGACAATTCATTCTATGCAATTTGATGCTATCCATGTGAATAAATAATTACTTAAGTTTTATAACCAATTTAAATTGATTCCGACTCAATTTATTTTAATTCCTTCCATTTAATTCAGTTAGCCCATCCATTTTATTTTAATTCACCTTATCAATTTATCAAAATAATATCCAAGCATATACTTAACTCATTTATACTCAAATTGGATTTTATTAGTAACTCAAATCATTTCTATTATAATCCAATTCCATTTTTTTTACAACACCTCCACTTATTTTAATTCATTATTAATCCAAGTCGAATTCTATTATAATTCAATGTATCTCCAAACTTCATTATTAACTTACAATCCATTTTATTTAACCGAGGTAAATTTTATTAACATACTCTGTCAAATAATTTATTTGGCTAATTAGCTTACTTCCAACTTTTAAATCAATATTCGATTTTATTACAAAAATCACTTCATTAAATTTTCTTGAGTTCAATTTTTTTTAAACACTTTTTAATATCTATATAATATTACTAAAATGGTTTTTATGAAAATTCTTTTATAACTCGATGCTTCGACAAGTCCATCCTTGTTCTCACAGAAATTCGGTCATACGATGATCAGGCGTAGAACTGAAAATCTATAAGTGCTTGGTAAACCTGTTTTCAACACCCAGTGAAAATACTTGGGAAAATAATTTTTTTGAAAATATAGAAAATAGTTTTTGAAAATAGAGTAAATATCTTTGGTGAGAATGCTTTGGAAATCATCACCCACATCCATGGTCATATACGTCCTAGGTTACGTTGCCATCGCAGCAAAAGTCCATGTAACTGTAGGCACTCCGTGCCCTCGATTACGCCGTGGAACCCACAACAAATCGCAGTTACATTCCAGGATTACGTTGCCATCGCAGCAGAAGTCCATGTAACTGTAGGCATCAGCGCCCTCGATTTTCCCCGTCAAAATGAAACTTCTCCACTCCGACATAGGTCGCAGTCTACCGATATAAAATCAAACGCAGACTGTTGGCTCTCAGCGGCACACACGACTTTCGCTATGTTACCATAGGTCGTAGTCTACCGATATAAAATCAAACGCAGACTGTTGGCTCTGAGCAGCAAACATGACTTTCGCGATGGTCTGCAGTAGATCGTCGTGACATCGAGTTACACTGTCATCACAACATAACCCAAATGCCTCTGTAGGCATCAGTGCCCTCGACTTTCGCTACACACTACTCATAATCCTCAGGAACTAGTTTTGTCCGGAGTCCTCACAGGATCAACTTTAGAACCCCCTCTTAGGGTTCAAGGCAGTACTACCCAGTGGCACTCCTGAGAAGTTCATTTCAAGGGAGCGCCTTTTTCTCCAGAACCATTATCAAAACACTTTATACTACACACACATAGTATCTTTAAAATCATACACCTAGTATGAATTTCATATAAATCTCCTTTTCTCAAAATCGATTATCCAAAATCGATAATTCTCAAACTAGGTTTTCCAAATTCCAATATTGATTTTATCCAAAAATCAAAAGCCTTTCCAAATCCAAAATTTCCCAAAACCTTTTTCCAAAATCCTCATAAGATCCTTTATATATATATATTCAAACTTTGGACCATTTCAAACTTGTATAAAACTCCGTTTATACTTCAAACACTTTCAAAATCCTTTTCTTCCGACAATAGATTCAACAAGGGGAGATTTATCTTATTTAACAAAGAAATATAACTTTGTTTATTCAAAATCAAATATTCAAATTTGATTACTCTATAAAGTCGCTTACCATTTTACTTACTTCCATAAAGTAATTTTTTACCATAGAAATATCCATTATCCACTTTTATCCATTGTATATTTCACAAAATATATTTTCATTTCAAAAGAAATCATTTCACATTTCTTACTCACAAATTTTCAATATCAATTTCATTCAAATCCGTACGATGTATACTTATCATCTGTACGCTATACCAATCTGATCGCTCACTCGATCACACAATTTCACTTTCGAACTAGTATCGTCCTCCCGACTTCCTAGTGTGGACATAGATCTGGTTTCTTGATCAGAAACTGTCATTCTCCTTGCATAGCCTAGCTATGATAGAGAATATCCAGAATCAATCAACAATCCATATCCAGGTTTTCCGTCGAAAATCGAGTTAAAAAACCTAACTCGGATCGATAAACTATCTCGAAATTCTGTGCTCAGATCTGGATCAAATCACTATGCGAATAGAATAATATACATACATCCTACGTATTTATCTTCATTGATTATTAGCTAAATCAATTCCCTTTCTATTCATCCTCACATTGATTTTATTCACTTATACACATTTTCCTTAATCCTCATTTGGATTATCACTTCAATTCTGACCTCAGTTGGGTATTTAATCAATAACAGTTTGAACTTCGACTAGTTTATATTTAGTAAATAGCTTGAAAATTTTAAAAATAGACAAGTAGTTGAAAAATAATTATTAGCTTGTAAAATAGCTGCAAAATAGTTAAGTAATTGTAAAATAGTTGAAAAATAGTAAAATAATTGCAAAATAGTGGTAAAAGTAACTAGTTATGAAGTAGTTGGAAAAATAGTAATTAGTTTATAAAATAGCTGTAAAATAGTTAAATAGTTCTGAAAGTAGTTGTTAAGTAAACATAAGATAGTTTTGGAATTTAAAAATAAAAAGTTGTATAGTAAATAGTTAGGAAAATAGATTTATACTAAAATAATTTATTTTGAAAATAGTCCAGATCCAAACTGTTCAATTCCCCATCAATTCCAGTTAAATTTCCAATTCCATTTACATTGACTCAATTCTAACTTGAATAACTTCAACTTCCCTTGAACTTGATTTATTCCCCATTCAAGTTGAATTAACCTCAGTTTCTTTCCAAATTAAAATCAAATTCCATTTGATTTAAGCGTATTCGCTTTAGTTACAATTCCAAATTATTCAAACTAGTTTAGACTAATTTCAAACTGAATCCACTTCAATTTCAAATCATTTCAACTTCTATATGAATTAATCCCAATTCCCATTTGAATTTAAACTCATTTTCAATTTTTTTTTCAAATTAATCCAATTCAAATTAACCATTCAACTTTCCAAATTAAATCCCAATCTCATCTTGAAATTTCCAATTCAGGTTGTCCCTTCAAACTTATCTAACTTCCCCTAAGTTAAATTAAATTTACTTAATCCAGTCGAATTTAGACAATTTGAATTTCCATTCAAATTTTATACTTCAGATTAATAACCTTCCCACTTAAGTTTAAAACTTACTTCACTTTGGGTTTCACATCACATTCCAAGGAAAATTCAAAACTCAACCTTAGATTTTATTTCATATTTATTTCCTTTACACACCAGGTTACTTTTAAATTTTAAACCACCTTTAGTTTTAAATTCCAACAAATTCCTTTAAAAAATTTAAACGACTCTTGTTGAATCAAGCTCTATCATTCAAATAATATTAAATAACATTATTTATTATTTCTGCGTTACTTTGAAACAAAATCTTCAAATACTGAACCCAGATTTAAAACTCCGCAATTCAGATCAACTTCAGTTTCAATTTATAAGTCATACTTGCCTAAATGTTTTACTTCTTTAGAACATTTCATTTTGCTCACTCATTAATTATTAAACACAAGAATCATTTATGGTAATAACCAAGATTATCATATCTGAAACCATTCATATAGATTCAAAAGTTAAATCTTTATATAAATTTTCCTATTCCAAATCTATATGAACAAATCTTCTACTTACTCTAAATGTCAGAAATAATTTACTTTATATCTACTGCAATAAAAATTTCATTTTTATATTTTTTTGTAACGACCCGCTATTTTAGACTATTCGCATCCGCACATATCGGACTTGGATAATTCAAAATACCGAATTGTTAATTTGAATTTGGCAAAACTGAACATATACAGTAAATAAATAGTCACGGATCACGGACACAGAGTAATAAATGCAGTAGAAACAAAAGATGTAGTTCATGAAGCTACTATATACATATCAGAGTTAAATAAGGTACAACAGAATTCTCGAATACAATAGTCGGATACAAAATCAGAATACATCTCTAGAATCAACCGAATATCTGAAAGCTGGATAGATGGCTGGATCTCCTTGCGAAGCCCCAACTCCAAAGGTGAGTCTCGAATGTTGGTACACTCAGTCTGACCCGAGCGTAAAGCAAAACACAAAACACTCGAGTCAGGATTAACATTCTTATATCAATAAATCCAACTCAAGTGAAATAACAACTGAATTACAAGTAACTCAAAGGACGTTGGAAAAACCATCCTCTAAGGATCCGTTAAACTATCTACTATGTAGTAATATACGCTAAATAGATAATGTCTATCAGTAATATAAAATATCAAAATAGTGTTATGGTGTTGCCATTATCCCCCTTAACACATTTTATATAAGCCTTATAGTCTATACAGCACTGTAAACTCCACCGTAAACTAGTGGGATATCAGGGAGTACTCCATAGGTATAACACAAAACAAATTCATAGGGTCGTGTATATAGCGATACAAGTATGACAAAGCACATGAGGCAATACCTAAGGTAGTGAAACTACCGCTTGCCTGATCCGGACTGGTGAAAACGCATCGCCGCAACGATAGCAACACCGCGAAACAACACTCCCAAAATTTACGAGGGTGCACCAATCAATAACAAGTAATGAGTAGTTTACGAAGAAGTGTGTTCGCTCGAGGTGGCTAACCCCATTTGGCCCGGCACGGCTCCTGTTTTAGTCATTTCCAATTTGACATAAGTGTCAAGGCTATCCATCATCGTTCTCTTTCTTCAGTCATCGCGTACGTTATTCCAACCACTTCATTCTGGATCACACTCCGCGTAAAGTTATTAAAGTGGTTTTCGGTTTAGACAAAGAGTATGTCCATAACCGATTCCGGTTTCTTTAGTAACTTTCGTAATTATTACACCGATTGGTCGTTTAATATATTTCAATACCAAATCAAATTCAATTTCAATTAGAATTTATAAACCAATATTTCATTTGTCTTACTATATCAATTTCCAACATTTACGTTTCATAACTTCCAAATTCCATTCAAAATTTCCCTAATTCAATTTCAAAGGTTAAAACAATTCAAATATACATTTAAATTAATTTAATTTAACATTCAAATCAATTTTAATTCATGATCGATTTCATTCAATATCCGCTATGTTAATTTATCATTCAAAACAATTTCTATTTAATTTCCAATTCATTAAATCAATTACTTAAGTTCAACTCCATAATATCAAAACTTCAAATTTGAATTAAATTAGATTCCACAAATCAGGTTCTTTAAATTACAAGTCTTACATTATTTTCAATAGATCTTATTTTACTTCTTGTTAAAGAAATCCAATTTCACTTATTTATTTACTTTATTACAGATTTGAAAACTAGATTAATAAAGAAATTAATTTTACTTATTCAAGAAGTTCAATTTCACTTATTACTCTACTTAAATAATTTTTCCAAACTTAATATATAAATAATCCCAATTTCATTTATTAAAGAAGTTCAAATTCACTATTCAAAAGTTCAATTTTGCTTATCAAAGAATTCAAATTTGATTTAATTCTCAATAGTTAAATTTTATTTAATTATTACATAATTTCAAAACTTAATTAAATAATTTCAACTTAATTATGAAATAATTTCAAAACTTAATAATTTCAACCTTAATTATAATAAATTCAACTTAATTATTAAAACATTTCAAACTTAATTCAATGAATAATTCCAAATTTTATTATCAAACAATTTATTTTAAAACAACATTCTTTCAATAACTACTATGTTAATATTTTTGTTTCAGATTTTTAAATATTAACATTTTTCTTTCATTAAATTTAAAACTCCATTTCATTTCAAAACCTTAATGTTTACTCAAATAAAATCTTTATTTTAATTTTAAATCAAATTATTGACCAATCGGGTTTTATTTAATTCTCTATCCTAGGTCAAAGTTTATTTGGGTGTTTATCATTTCAACCCGATTTCATTCCAATTCAAAAATCAAATCATAGCAAAGGGAACTTGCAGTGTGATAACTGGATGGTGTCGAAGTAAATAAACAAGCAATAACAACAATCAATAACAATCCAATAATTAATTCAAATAATCCCAAAATAATCGTAATAATTTACATTATTGTTTGTTCAAATTAATATAATTATTTCAAGAATCTACACTATCACTTCATGTAGATTAAAGATTACTACATTAATATTTATACGGTTCTTCACTTGATATCCATTTTTCAATTCCATACATCATCAATTTAAACAACATACATTCGATGGTTCAGGGTGTAATTAACCAAATCCTACGTGTCAATTTATTAATATTTAAAGGGGTCATATTATACAAATTTAACTAATCAAATTCAACACATATATCAATTTTAAATTATTAACTATCCTATATCAAATTCAATTACATATCATTTATCGCTTTAAACATTAACAATTTAACATCCAATGTAAACATCAAACAATCAATCGATTATCAATCAAACTAGATTATCATCGTATAAATAACAGATAATGGTTTCAGAGGTCACAGGTGAACTGATACAGGAAATAACATATATATAATAGTGTAAATGACTAACAGCAGCATATTCCAATTGTCGTTTCAATTGAAATCAAATTTAATAAATAAAAGAACATTAATCGTGAGTGATTTCTCACCTTTCGAGGCTAGAGAATACAGAAGGTGACACGGATATGCACACGGATACAGACATTGAATTTGAATTGTGGATCCAAGCAAAGCAAGATCGGCACAAATTTAATGATCAAATCTGATAAATCGAAATCGATGAAACAAATCAGAATCGGATCGATGAGGATAACTCAAAATAGCTCGATAAAATAGAAAATATATGAACTATTATTAATAGTATTATTCTAAAAGTTGATATTTTTAAAACTTGTATAAACTAACATATTATACTTTAAGATCCATATCTAAAAAAACATTTAAACATATAAATTACTGTTTTAAACAAATATACACTTTTATACTCATTAAACTAAATATGCTAAAACAACATAAAACTTTTATATTTGAAAACTAACATATAACTGCACTAACAAAACTTATACGCTACGCATATATAGACATCTAAGCTGATATACAACTAACCGGTTCCAAAATCTTAAGTGCACCTCATATATAATAAAATGTATATATACCAACTTTATAATATAAGCTGTAAACATAGATTTAAGTATAGGGGAAATGTAAAACATTGTATAACTTGAAATTCATATCTAATGGTTCATGTACCTAACCAATAACGGCCCTATGTAAAGTAAAAGTATAATTTATAAAATGAACGGTGACAACCTGTAAAGTCTATGTACTATATATAAAGTATGTAAACGTCAGTTATAGCCTGCTACATGGATAAGAAAACAGAGAAGTAAACTCACCTTTTATGCAAATTGCAAATGAACATAAAGCACTCATATTAACACTACATTTAACTGTATATAGACAAAAATATACACCATGAAATAAGATAAAATAACACACATAGCTTACATATATAATATGACTTATAATTGATTTTTTTTAAGAAAAAAAAGCAATTATGTATAACAACTTACACTGTATAGCCAAAATGTGAACTGGAAGCACAGTGACACTTGGAAACACAATGAAACATAAATTAATACCTTATGCATAAACATGGAAGTACCGATGCTTCACGCACGAGAGGGGATGGTGGCTTCGGCGAGCTGCGTTGGTGAGTTGAGTAAGAAGCTTTGGCCGAAAGGGAGAGAGGCGGAGAAGGTGACGCGGCGCGTGCTCGGGTTGGATCTGCAGGGGCGGTGGAAATCTGGGATGAAGGCTTGGGTTTCGGGTGGTGTGCCATTGGGTGAAGAAGCATGGATGGCGTGGAAAACATGGAGGGCGGAGCATAATGGCGGAGGCGTTGCTTTCGTGTAGGGTAAAGGCGCGTGGTTGAACGGAAGGCTAGGGAAGAAATTGGCCGGCGAAGAGTGGCCAAGGGAAGACGTGCATGCATATGTGAGGGTGGCCGATCTGGGAGGAATCTTGAAATGATGGAGGTAGCTTACAGGAGCAGAAGCACAGAGATCAAATATACTTAGTCTAGTTTCAGGAATAGACTTTGATAAATATTTAGATTTTCTTTTTCAACGCATAAATGGAAACCAAGAAAAAGGCTGATTGAATCAAGAAGGAGCCAGAAATAAATTGAAATATTATGAATAGCATAAGTCACGAAGAAGAAGGGCTTGCAGGAGTGGAAATAGAACGGACCGAAAAATAAATTTTTGAACCAGCAAAAATAAATTCGAACGTTGGGAAAAGAGAAAGTTAAAATTGATATCCGTGAATTAAATAAAGTTTATGACCATTCCTTTTAGCCGATGGAAAACAAACGGACAAGAAAATAAAAGGTTAAAATGTGCACCAATAGGGTTCAACGTTTACAGATTTCGCCGTCCACCGGACGTCGAAACACACATACGAATATACCGCGGAGCTCAGTGCAACGAGACAATCAAAGCGACATACAGATATCAGTGGTACGATTGAATTATAAAAATTCAAATTTTTTTACTAGCGAAAAATGCAACAAAAACGTAGAAAAATAAGATCTACGGAGCTAAAGAAGTCCGAATTTGAAAAAAAAAAAATGACGACTTGTTCAGAAGATGATTTAGAATTTTTCTATGTAAAAATATTTAGGTTTCAAAAAGTTTTATTTTCATCGATTTTTAACTGATTAAATTGAAGTAAATTTACGCACGAAATAAACTTTCATATTTTCAGGCGAAAATTTACCGGTTGCTATGTTTAACTGGACATATTCCAAATATCAAATTTATATTTCAAAATTTTATCGTTTAAAATCCCATAAAATTTCAATTAATAACGTTATTAAAACCGGTTAAATCTGCGGGTAGTTACACTCTCCCCCACTCAAAACTTTTCGTCCTCGAAAAAGAAGGAGGTAGGAGAATAGAAACAACCAGAAGAAAATAGATTTTAATTCCAAAATAAACAATTAATTTAAACTATATAAATTTCAATTTAAATTAACTTATATTTAACAATTGACCTTTAAATTCAAGATTTTCATTAAATTGATTTGATTTCTCATTTATAAATGTTAGGTACAAAAGGTTTCTTTCAAATGAAATTCAATTTAAATTCAATTAATTCAAGATATCTCATTAAGTTGATTTAATTTTAATTTATTAACTTTCAATACAAAATTATTATTTTATTAATCGCATCTATTGTTCAATTAACTTATTATTATATTTATCTCCATAAACGTTTTAAAATTTAAGTGTATAACATTTATTATACGCGCTCCCATTTTATTTATAAAGACAATTTATATTTATATTATCCAATTTTCTTAAATTAACAAATTGTCATAAATTTGAATAATCATTTATTATAATCATATTTTATTCGACAAATTTAATTATTCTTTATTCCAAATTATTGTTAAATTTATTCCACTTAATATATCTTAACACATATATGTTAAGTATATTTACACTTATTATAACAACTTAAATTTATTTAAATATTCCTTTGATACCATTTATATTGTATAATATTCAATTGCATAATTAACTTTTGAAATTTTAGGTAAGTAATATATAATGCAGTCGAGTATTATCCAAATAAAATATTATAATTCAGTTATTTCAAGTTAAGTATTTATATAAAAAGAATTTGGCTTCATTTATGATTGAAAATCATCCTTTAACAAATTTAAGAATTAATTTCCGACTAGCTTCAAACAATTTAGAGGTAATTATATACATACAATATACCCAAGTCAAATCAAAATTAAATACTAATACAGATATATTTTAAATCAATTCATACTTTAGAAATTTCAAATTAAATTCATTTCAAAACAAAAGTGTAGGTTGCTACTAACGGTCTCTCCACTTCGAAACTCGAAAATGGATATCGATGATGCGGCGGTCATCACCAAAATTATTTTCCAGCGACAAAGAGAAGTGCACTTATTTAAACATTTAAAAATTCTTTGAAAACCATTTCTATTTGAAATTATTTTAAATAATATACATTTTAAAACTTTAAAAGCCTAAGTTTGAAATCATCAAAAATTAAATTCTCAAATTCTTGATTTTAATTCATTTCAAATTCCAAATTCCAAATCAAATTATAACTAAGTTTTATAAATTCATTTATTTATAAGTTGATAAAATCAATGGTTTACAAAAACAATAAATGAAAATAAAGTATTATCATTTCTAACAACAAATTCATTAACAGTTTAATTTCAGAAAAATTTATACTTATATATAATATAATCATACAAAACTTATTTTATTTACCAAATTTGAAAACAATATTGTGTCAGTTTGTTCAGTTCAAGTGTTTTGGAAATGCTATCGATAACGTTGATCAGACGAATCGATCGAAAATCCAAACCAACATCAACAACTCAAATAACACAATATATAAAATATTTTAACGTTAATTTACAATTACACTTCCTCGCTTGACGATACTAGAATGGATTCCAAAATAAGGATAGAGATTCAAATTTAATGGAAATCAAATCAAAGAGAATTTTGATTCGATAATATGTTCGAAACAGAAGATAAGATAATTCAATTAACAGAATCGGGAGATGGATAAGCTTATTTAATTTACGGGCGACCTTCCGGGTCAACCGTGACTTCAAGAATTAGATCAATGCAGAATTCCGAGGCAAATCAATTTTTGATCTCAAGAAATAGAATTCAGGCATAGCAGGAGATAGATAGCATCGTAAACCGAGAATACAGAAATCTCTGGTAAATCAATGCCTATTGTAAAGGAGTTTCATCCCTTTACAATTCATTGGAGATTGGCGAGGCCACCGATTCATTATATGGGTCATTCGAAGTGGAGTTATGGGATGCTCCAGAATTGAAAGAAGACAAATAGTGAGGGACACGAATGAATTTAGGAACCGAGGGGAACATTCCAAAATTCAAAGGAATTGAGTCAAAAAAGAAAGAGATTGAAACTCGAATGAGAGTGATTCTGTAAATGCATTTACCCTATATGTTAAGTTTTGCCTAGAGCTACCAAAGCTCTGACACCAACTATAACAACCCGCTATTTTAGACTATTCGCATCCGCACATGTCGAGCTTGGATAATTCAAAATACCGAATTGTTAATTTAAATTTGGCAAAACTGAACATATACAGTAAATAAATAGTCACAGACCACAGACACAGAGAACTGCAGGAGAAACAAAGGAAAGTAGTTCGTGAAGCTACTATATACATATCAGAATTAAATAAGGTACAACAGAAGTCTCGAATACAATAGTCGAATACAAAATCAGAATACATCTCTAGAATCAACTGAATATCTGAAAGCTGGATAGATGGCTCGATCTCCCTGCGAAGCTCCAACTCTAAAGGTGAGTCTCGAATATTGGTACACTCAATCTGACCCGAGCGTAAAGCAAAACACAAAACACTCGAGTCAGGATTAACATTCTTATATCAATAAATCCAACTCAAGTGAAATAACAACTGAAATACAAGTAACTCGAAGGACGTTGGAATAACCATCCTCTAAGGATCCATTAAACTATCTACTATGTAGTAACATACGCTAAATAGATAATGTTTATCGGTAATATAAAATATCAAAATAGTGTTAAGGCGTTGCCATTGTCCCCCTTAACACATTTTATATAAGCCTTATAGTCTATATAGCACTGTAAACTCCATTGTAAACTAGTGGGATATCAGGGAGTACTCCATAGGTATAACACAAAACAAATTCATAGCGGTCGCGTATATAGGGATTCAAGTATGACAAGGCACATGAGGCAATACCCAAGGTAGTGAAACTACCGCTTGCCTGATCCAAACTGGTGAAAACGCATCGCCGCAACGATCGCAACACCGCGAAACAACACTCCCAAAATTTACGAGGGTGCATCAATC
Source organism: Allium cepa (assembly GCA_030765085.1). Classification (NCBI taxonomy): domain Eukaryota; kingdom Viridiplantae; phylum Streptophyta; class Magnoliopsida; order Asparagales; family Amaryllidaceae; genus Allium; species Allium cepa. The sequence goes on from CM060929.1 coordinate 751,640,855, forward strand.
AATAACAAGTAATGAGTAGTTTACGAAGAAGTGTGTTCGCTCGAGGTGGCTAACCCCATTTGGCCCGGCACGGCTCCTGTTTTAGTCATTTCCAATTTGACACAAGTGTCAAGGCTATCCATCATCGTTCTTCAATCATCGCGTACGTCATTCCAACCACTTCATTCTGGATCACACTCCGCGTATAGTTATTAAAGTGGTTTTCGGTTTAGACAGAGAGTATGTCCATAACCGATTCCGGTTTCTTTAATAACTTTCATAATTATTACACCGATTGGTCGTTTAATATATTTCAATACCAAATCAAATTCAAATTCAATTAGAATTTATAAACCAATATTTCATTTGTCTTACTATATCAATTTCCAACATTTACGTTTCATAACTTCCAAATTCCATTCAAAATTTCCCTAATTCAATTTCAAAGGTTAAATTTAAACAATTCAAATATACATTTAAATTCGTATATAAGTTTCATTACATAATCATTTAAATTAACTTAATTTAACATTCAAATCAATTTTAATTCATTGATCAATTTCATTCAATATCCGCTAAGTTAATTTATCATTCAAAACAATTTCATTTAATTTCCAATTCATTAAATCAATTACTTAAGTTCAACTCCATAATATCAAAACTTCAAATTTGAATTAAATTAGATTCGTCAAATCAAGGTTCTTTAAATTACAAGTCTTATATTATTTTCAATAAATCTTATTTTACTTCTTGTTAAAGAAATCCAATTTCACTTATTCATTTACTTTATTACAGATTTGAAAACTAAATTAATATAGAACTTAATTTCACTTATTCAAGAAGTTCAATTTCACCTATTAATCTACTTAAATAATTTTTCCAAACTTAATAAATAAACAATCCCAATTTCATTTATTAACGAAGTTCAAATTCACTATTCAAAAGTTCAATTTCTTTTATCAAAGAATTCAAATTTGATTTAATTCTCAATAGTTAAATTTTATTTAATTATTACATAATTTCAAAACTTAATTAAATAATTTCAACTTAATTATGAAATAATTTCAAAACTTAATAATTTCAACCTTAATTATAAATTCAACTTAATTATTAAATCATTTCAAACTTAATGTAATGAATAATTCCAAATTTTATTATCAAATAATTCATTTTAAAACAACATTCTTTCAATAACTACTATGTTAATATTTTTGTTTCAGATTTTTAAATATTAACATTTTTCTTTCATTAAATTTAAAACTCCATTTCATTTCAAAACCTTAATGTTTACTCAAATAAAATCTTTATTTTAATTTTAAATAAAATTATTGACCAATCGAGTTTTATTTAATTCTCTATCCTAGGTCAAAGTTTATTTGGGTGTTTATCATTTCAACCCGATTTCATTCCAATTCAAAAATCAAATCGTAGCAAAGGGAACTTACAGTGTGATAACTGGGATGGTGTCGAAATAAATAAACAAGCAATAACAACAATCAATAACAATCCAATAATTAATTCAAATAATCCCGAAATAATCGTAATAATTTACATTATTGTTTGTGCAAATTAATATAATTATTTCTAAAATCTACATTATCACTTCATGTAGATTAAAGATTATTACATTAATATTTATACGGTTCTTCACATGATATCCATTTTTCAATTCCATACATCATCAATTTAAACAACATACATTCGATGGTTCAGGGTGTACTTAACCAAATCCTACGTGTCAATTTATTAATATTTAAAGGGGTCATATTATACAAATTTAACTAATCAAATTCAATACATATATCAATTTTAAATTATTAACTATCCTATATAAAATTCAATTGCATATTATTTATCGCTTTAAACATTAACAATTTAACGCCCAATGTAAACATTAAACAATCAATCAATTATCAATCAAACTGGATTATCATCGTATAAATAACAGATAATGGTTTCAGATGTCACATGTGAACTGATACAGGAAATAACATATATATAACAGTGTAAATGACTAACAGCAGCATATTCCAATTGTCGTTTCAATTGAAATCAAATTTAATAAATAAAAGAATATTAATCGTGAGTGATTGCTCACCTTTCGAGGCTAGAGAATACAGAAGGTGACACGGATACGCACACGGATACAGACACTGAATTTGAATTGTGGATCCAAGCAAAGCAAGATCGGCACAAATTTAATGATCAAATCTGATAAATCAAAATTGACGAAACAAATCAGAGTCGGATCGATGAGGATAACTCAAAATAGCTCGATAAAATAAAAAATATATAAACTATTATTAATATTATTATTCTAAAAGTCGATATTTTTAAAACTTGTATAAACTAACATATTATACTTTAAGATCCATATCTAAAAAAAACATTTAAACATATAAATTACCGTTTTAAACAAATATACACTTTTATATTCGTTAAACTAAATATGCTAAAACAACATAAAACTTTTATATTTGAAAACTAACATATAACTGCATTAACAAAACTTATACGCTACACATATATAGATATCTAAACTGATATACAACTAACCTGTTCCAAAATCTTAAGTGCACCTCATATATGATAAAATGTATATATACCAACTTTATAATATAAGCTGTAAACATAGATTTAAGTATAGGGAAAATGTAAAACATTGTATAACTTGAAATTCATATCTAACTGTTCATGTACCCAACCAATAACGGCCCTATTTAAAGTAAAAGTTTAATTTATAAAATGAACGGTGACAACCTGTAAAGTCTATGTACTATATATAAAGTATGTAAACGTCAGTTATAGCCTGCTACTTGGATAAAAAAACAGAGAAGTAAACTCACCTTTTATACAAATTGCAAATGAACATAAAGCACTCATATTAACACTACATTTAACTGTATATAGAAAAAAATATACACCATGAAATAAGATAAAATGACACACGTAGATTACGTATATAATATGACTTGTAATTGATTTTTTTTTTATAAAAAATGAATACATATAACTCAAAGTACATTGTATAGCCAAAATGTGAACTGGAAGCACAGTGACACTTGGAAACATAGCGAAACATAAATTAATACCTTATGCATAAACATGGAAGTATCGATGCTTCACGCACGAGAGGGGATGGTGGCTTCGGCGAGCTGCGTTGGTGAGTTGAATAAGCAGCTTTAGCCGAAAGGGAGAGAGGAGGAGGAGGTGACATGACGCGTGCTCGGGTTGGATCTGCAGAGGCGGTGGAAATCTGGGATGAAGGCTTGGGCTTTGGGTGGAGTGCCAGTGGGTGAAGAAGCATGGATGGCGTGCAAAACATGGAGGGAGGAGCACAATGGCGGAGGCGTTGCTTGCATGCAGGGTGGAGGTGCGTGGTTGAACGGCAGGCTAGGGAAGAAATTGGCCGGCGAAGCGTGGCCAAGGGAAGACGTGCATGCATATGTGAGGGTGGTCGATCGGTTGCGCGAGTGATGCGTGTGAGGCTGTGCAAGCGGGTCTGGGAGGAATCTTGAAATGATGGAGGTAGCTTACAGGAGCAGGAGCGCAGAGATCAAATATACTTAGTTTAGTTTCGAGAATAGACTTTGATAAATATTTAGACTTTCTTTTTCAATGCATAAATGGAAACCAAGAAAAAGGCTGATTGAATCAAGAAGGAGCCAGATATAAATTGAAATATTATGAATAGCATAGGTCACGAAGAAGAAGGGCTTGTAGGAGTGGAAATAGAGCGGACCTAAAAATAAAATTTTGAACCAGCAAAAATAAATTCGAACATTGGGAATATAGAAAGTTAAAATTGATATCCGTGAATTAAATAAAGTTCATGATGATTCGTTTTAGTCGATGGAAAACAAAAGGACAAGAAAACAAAAGGTTAAAATGTGCACCAATAGGGTTCAACGTTCACAGATTTCGCCGTCCACCGGACGTCGAAACACACATACGAATATACCGCGGAGCTCAGCGCAACGAGACAATCAAAGCGGTATACAGTATCACTGGTACGATTGAATTATAAAAATTCAAATTTTTCTACTAGCGAAAAATGCAACAAAAACGTAGAAAAATAAGATTGACGGAGCTAAAGAAGTCCGAATTTGGAAAAATGAAAAATGATGACTTGTTCAGAAGATGATTTAAAATTTTTATATGCAAAAATATTTAGGTTTCGAAAACGTTTTATTTTCATCGATTTTTAAGTGATTAAATTGAAGTAAATTGACGCACGAAATAAATTTTCATATTTTCGGACGAAAATTTACCAGTTGCTATGTTTAACTGGACATATTCCAAATATCAAATTTATATTTCAAAATTTTATCGTTTAAAATCCCACAAAATTTTATTTAATAACGTTATTAAAACTGGTTAAATCTGCGGGTTGTTACATTTTTATATTCCTTACTGTAATAAATCATATTTCCAAATATTTGTTAGAAAGAAATATTGCTTTATATGTATCAAAATATATTCTTATATAAAATCATTTAAAACCTTTATATAAGAAAATAACAAGTACACGCTCATATATATATATATGTGTGTGTGTGTGTGTGTGTATATATACACACTTAACTCATTCAAAGGTACCATTGACCCTATCCTTAATGCGTAATCCCAATAGAGCTAAGGTTCTCGCTTAACCTTCAGCTCTGATACCAACTGTAACAACACGGAATTGTTGATCCCGAAAATTCCAAATAGTTAGGAAAAAGAAGAAAGAGATAGAACTATACTTGTCAATTTTAACTTTAATACATCAGAGTTACACATATATATAGACACTGGATATACAAAATCATCATGTCTCAGATATACAACAATACAATACAACGGAAACACTCCATACGTTCTTGCCATCCAGCTCGCCTCCTGAGCTCCAGAACGTCCTTGCCTGATATCTGTAATACTCGGTCTGACCCAAGCATCACATCAAAGTAACACCACGGTCAGGCTGGAAACCAGCGTGAGTAAACCCATCTAACATGAAATACCCAAGCATAAAACTTATTTAAAACTCGGGGTAACTCGTATCAATTTACAAATTCACAATTTGTTATAGACATCACTTATTTCATACATTAATTTTCTAAGTACCAAAATTTAGATTAAATAATCCAATTCACTTAAATCATTTCGTTCCTGCCTATTGATTTCACATATCAATCTATAAAAACTCGAAGTAGTTTCAGGTATTTTCTAATACCCGACCTCGGTCTCTTCGAGTCTCATGTCATCCTAACCCAAATTATCCAAATGAAATACACAACGTTTTATATCAGAGATATCAACTCATTCAAAGCATCCAATACCATTCAATCATCCATAAGCAAAGCTTGATCACTTCCAAAATTAATTTAGTTAATTCTAATTGAATTTCTAACCTCAATCACTTAGATTCCTTCACTTAACATTAAATAATTTCAAATCAATTAATTAATCATCCCTTAATTATCCATCTTAATTAATCACCCTGGATTAATTATGCTTCAATTACATTCAAGTAATTATCTTTAATTAATTACATAAATTAATTATTCTTAACCAAAAACAGTAATTAATTTTTAATTACTTCACAAATTAATTAACTATAATTAATTACATTAATCCTTAATTACTTATATTAATCAATTTCTCACAAATCACATATTATTGATTAATTAATATTAATTAATCAACCTTTAATTACATCATTAATCATATAATTAATGATTTCTAATTACATTTCAATTTATCCTAATCTAAATTAATTTCATTAAGTAATTAATCATTAATTTAACCATAAATATTAATGACTCTTGATTAATCTCAACTAGTAATTAATCACTTTTTATTTACTTCATTAAATAAATTAATTACTCATTTTATAAAAGAAGTTTAAAGGAACTTAAAACCAAATTCATTTTTAAATTCAAATCAATTTAAAAATGCACTTTAACATTCAAGTTATTAAAACAATTTAAATTTAAAACTTTATTCGTTTGAAAACTGAGATTCACTAACTTGAATTCCAGATTTAACTTTGATTTAAAACTTATTTTAAATCTCTACTTTACAATTTAACTTCAGTTTTTGAAAATCACTTTATTTCTTTCCAATTCATTCTTATTTTACTCTATAATTATTTCACTTCCAAAATTTACTCTTATATTTCTTCCAAAAACCCAATTCTAAATATTTTGATAACCTCGTGTACCGAAATATATTCAAGCAAACCATAGTTTAATATTCCAATTATCAATATAATTTATCACAGAATACCAAATATTCATAACACGGAATATTAAACAATCAAAATAATTTTGAGGAATCCAGTTGGATCCCTCCAACCTGTTTCACTGCATCCACAGACGTTAGCGCAACATAAAATACTAATTCCACTTCGAGGTGGAATATCACGGTATATGAGATTTATATAATATCATCCGCTATTATGCGGCGCATAGGGTCTCATCCGCTATATAATGTGGGAAATCAATCACTCCAATATATACTATATATTGCTATATAATATACCACATCAAATCAATTCAATCATTCAACCAATTATTTAAATTCAACCATTTAAATTTTAAATTAAACCCAGATAAGTGAGATTAATTCACCTTTGATTCTGTTAGCAATCCACTTCCATCTCGACTTATTTTCTTCACGATTATAGACCTCGTAAAAGCATTAGATGATTTTATTAATATTCTAATTGGTCAAAAAATCAATTATTATTTATTTTAATCCAAACCAAAAAATTTAGTTTTAAACTAATTTTCCTGTTGATAAATTATTTTTATCAACTAAAGAGCTAAATAAGCTTATAAAATAAATCAATAACCCTAAATACATATTTTTAAAATACCTAGTAGGTTAAATAATGTGAATTTTTATTTTTATTTTCCTTTAAAATTATTTATATATATGAATATACTTATAAAAATATTCTTTATAGATTTTCAAAATCTAATTATATAAATGCCTTTAATATTTAAAATTAAAAGCATCCGTACAAATATATATATATATATATTAAAAATCTGTTTTCTGTATAAAAATAAAATCTACATCCTGGCTTTACTGTAAATTAAATACTGTGGCAATCATATATATATATATTTATCTATATATACACTTATACATACATAAAAATTTAAATCGAAGAATAAATTGTTTTTATATCTGTCAGCCTAAATCGAAATCGAATGGAACCCTAGTCCGAACGTCACCGCACGAGGTCCTGCCCTCGTTCATCTTCTAGTCTCCACCAGTTGGCAACACCGAGTTTGCCAACGCCTCATCATCGCGCAACGCAGCACTACCTCGGACTTGATTCCAAACAACTCCGTGCGTGTTTGCCTTCAACCAATCGTGACCCTACCTCGCCGCCAACTGCCGCAAGACGCCTTTCACCATGTCGCGGATCAAGCGCGAACCCATAAAGCACATTCGACCATCCATCAAGTCGAGCCGCATACCCCAGGCCATCGTCGAACTCCTCCAGGAGCTCACGGCCTTCCCTTGTCCTCGAACGATTTCGATTCGTTCGAATTGATTTTCGATTTTCGTTTAGAACTAGAACGAGATGATTTCATATTTTTTTATTTACAGAAGGAGGTTTGAGCGTGATTTAAACGAGAAGGGGGGAAAGTAGAACTGCGCGTTTCAGATGGTAGGGTGGCTTGAGTACGATTATAGGGTGGCTGGTTTGACTTTTCAATTTTTAATATTATTAAATTTCCAAAATATCTCGTTTATCATAACTCGAAATCTCGAACTCCGAATCAGACATGCCGCCAGGTGTTCATAAGGATTTACCCGCATTCCGAACATAATGGAATGTGTTTCGAAGCCTAATTCTGTCATATGTGGAAGATAGCTTTTTGAATCGAGTTTAAATATTAAATTATCGATTTTAATTTCAACGTGTTTCTCACTCGTACGAGCAAACGGTAACTCCAAACGCTACGAAAATTGAAATCCGATAATAACTAACTATTACAGATCCAATGGAAATGGTTTCACCGAATTTTGAGACTGTGCCTCGGAAGGCTATTTTTAAATTCAATTTAAACTATAAAATTTTAAAACTGAACAAAACGCTTCCAAATTAAATTTTAACACTTTTACTATCTTCAGTTCTATCAATATAAATTTTACAAGCCTCCAAATTATTTTTAACAAGCTTACAATTGAAGATTCAATATTTCACCCAACTACCAATTATTAAATTCAATAATTTAATTATCAAATAAATAGCGATATTTGGAATTCAAGTTAAAATTAACCTTTCAAATATTTAAAATCAATTAAATATTACAATTTCAAATGCTCAAAAATTTCGAGTCGTCGCATAAATGATTATTTGTATTAAAACTTAATTAATGATTTAATTAAGTAAGGATAATTTTAAAGATAAATGGTGTAATTATGTTAATGGTAATAAAGATATTAATAATATAATGTTTTATCGTAATTAAGGTTTTAATATCTTCATTTTGATTAATTAATTTAAGGAAATTAAGTTTAATTAATTAGTTTAATTATAAAGGATTGATTAAGAAATTAATTAAGGGTAATTAATTTACTTGATTAATAAATGGTTAAGGATTAAAGGTTAATTAATTTGTAATTAAAAGATCATTAACTAGATTATTAATTAGTGATTAGGGATTAATAAATCAAGTAGTTAAGTGTAATTATAACTTAATTAATTAAGAAATTAAGATTGATTAATTAAGTGATTAATGAGTAGTTAATTAAGTAATTAAAGGTTACTTAATTAGTAATTAAGAAGTGCTTAATTTGTAATTAAGTTTTATTAATTGATAATTAAGGTTTTATTAATTAATAATTAAAGAATAATTAATCCGTAATTAAGGATTAATTAAGAAATTGTTAATGGTAGTTAATTGATTAATCAATGATGATTAAGGATTAATCAAATAGTAATTAAGGATTGATTAACTATTAATTAAGGATGGGTTAACAGTTAATTAAGGATTAATCAAATGGTTAATCAATTGGTAATTAAGGAATAATTAATCCTTAATTAAGTTGTTAATTAATAATTAGGTTTATTAATTAATAATTAGGAGATAATTAATTAGCTAATTAATGATTGATTAATTAATTATTAAAGTAATATGGATTAATTAATTTGTATTAAGAGATATTGATTAATAATTAAAGTTATTAGTCGATGGTTGCTGGATAATTAATCAGTTAATTAAAGGTTAATTAATTGATTGTGAAAGTAATTAAGGATTGATTACTTTGTGTTAAAGGAGATTAATTAATAATTAAGGATTATTAATTGATAATTAAAGGATAATTAATCTAGGATTAAGGATTAATTAATTAATTAATTAAGTTAATCATGGAGTGATTAATTAATTAAGGTTACTAACTAATTAATGATTGTATGAGATGGATTAAGTGATTAATTCTTAAGAGATTAATTTAAGTAATTAAATTAATTATGTTACGAATTGATAATGCTTGCTTATGGATGATTGATTGTTGAATGTCTGAATTGGATGATATCTGTTGGATTGATATCTATTGGATGATATGTTGTGACATTCTGTGATATGATATTGGATATATCAGTGGTAAATGTGTGATATTTATCTGTGTTAATGCTGTGTGAATTCAAAGTATTGAATTGCATTGAATTGAATTGAATGTTTTAAACCTTTAAACAACTTGGCCTTTAAGATATGTTTGGATTTCGATGAGACCAATATCGGGTATCAAATTTGATTATCCGTAAACCACATCGATCCAAGTTAAACGTTAGGTCGTGAATTCAAGTGAAGATCGAGTTGAAGACTCGAAGTGTAAGAACTATCTGTCGTTAAAAACTCTGAGGGTGATTCCAATACGAGTATAACGGAGATAGTGCTTTCAGGTTCGAGATGGAGATTTCAGAGTGCAAGGGTTATTGTCGTTAACTCTAAGGGTGATTCCAAAATGATTGTAATGAAATAATGCCTTTGGTTTCGTTCGAACCCGGAACGAACTTGTATGGATTGATAGCTTACAACACATCGTTAGGTGGACGATGAGCATTCTAAGATAGATGTGTTTTATAAAGGTAATCGTAGCCTCAAGCCTCATCAACCGGAAATGGCTAAAACAGAGGAGGTGCAGCAAGGCTAAGTGGGTCGTGCCAAAGTAGGATGAGATTTGCCCCTATCTAGGTGTCCCTTTTTATTTGGCTGTATGGGAGGTTGCTAGCTAGAACCGCCGGGGTTGTCTTGTTTGGAACTTGTGAGGATTGGTTTCTACTTTGTATTGCAAGGGATTTAGGGTGGATCCTCGGTACGGTGATCTAGGCCACGTACTATGACGGGCGGTACGCCAGTAACCCTCCCATTGATGGAAATACGAGCCCTTACGGTTTTGATTGTATTACCCACTTTTATGGCTAGTAGCTGAAATTTAATGAATGTAACAATTTCGGCTATTTTTTATTTATTTGAAAACCCTAGACCCTATTATGATATCACTAAATTTTCTATCAAATGTTTTGGTTAGCGTAAGGTAAAAACTTACTCATGTTTATGTGTGGGAAGTCTTACGTGATACCTTTTGTTTTCAAAGGTTTTTATAAGTTAAGCAACTTTAACCCATTTACTCACACCAGATCCATGTCTGACCTGGAGTTTATTCTGTTTTTCTTAAACTCTTGGGTACTCAAATTTTTACGAGTAGCCAAGGGATTTAGGTTAGCTTTGATGAATTCTGGAGGAGATATGGAGCAGGAAGCTTCAATGTTTGTAGTTATATTGTGTTTCCGCTGTGATGTATCTCTGAGTTGTATAATAGACAGACTTTTATAACTGTCTATCTTGTGTTGTTGTATCTGTGTAACTCTGCTGTAAATGACTATGTAATAGTTATGTTATGTATTATATTTTGTTTCATTCCGCCGTGAGATTCTATTATTGTTGAGTTTTTTCTTCTATCTATTCTATTTCTACCTCTTTCTTTCTTAATAATGATGCGTCTTTCTATGGAATGAAAGGCGGGTCGTCACAGTTTTCACCTTAAAACATATCATATATTCAATATGCACAACCATAATTCACCAACAAGTATATATAATCATTATATCATTCAAAACATGGCAAATCGTTGCAAAATATTCGGAATTCACATTAAAACCAAAAGCACGATCAAAAATGAGATGTAAATTATTCACTTAACCTTTGTGAATAAATAGATTGAGATATGAATAGATGTTATTTGAATTAGCTTCCTCTTAGCTTCTCTTCTTCTTTTCTTGTTAATGGCGGTCATCCTCTAGTTATAAAATTTGAGAATGAAAAATGAACATGTAAAATTTACATGACGAAGGGAAAGGATATAGGAGTGGCCTCTTTTCTATTTTACCCCTCTCCTATTTCATATTAAACTCTTCTTTTAGTTCAATATTAAATGCCACGGCTACCCCTTAATTAAAATCAAATCTCAATCAACTATTCAACACATTATTTATTTAATTTAGCAAAATTAATATCCTAAATAATGTTACCAAAACTCCAGGACGTTACAGACTCCCCTACTTAAAGAATTTCGTCCTCGAAACTACGATAAGGTGTACAACAAATCTAACAAGAAGGTGAACATACCATTAAACAAGTTTGGATAAGCATCTCAAATCCTGCTCTCAATCTCCCAAGTACAGTCCCTGTCATCATCGCTCCACTGGATTTTGACTAACCTGACCATCTTGCTTCCAAGCCTCTTCTCATCTCTCGCAATAATGGGAACTAGCTTTCTTGCTATAGTCAAATCGATTCTACCACTAAATCATCTAGCACAGTCGGTGCAATAGCAGTTTCCGAGTCTCTAACACACTTCTTGAGATGAGAAACATGAAAAACATCGTTGACATCTGCCAATCTGCTCGGTAACTCAACCCTATATGTGAGTTTCCCGGTCCTCTCAATAATAGGAAAAGGTCCAATGAATCTCAGTGCTAACTTCCATGATTTACCAAATCTAATCACACCCTTCATCGGTGATACTTTGACGAAAACCTGGTCCCCAACTGAAAACTCTAAATCTTTCCATCTCTCATGTGCATAACATTTCTGCCTAGACCGAGCCTCCTTCATTCGACCCCGAATGACTTCAATATTTTCTACAGCCTCTCTAACCAAATCTGGACCAAAAACCAATCTATCCTCGGTCTCCAACAAATAAACGAGAGATTTGCATGGCCTTCCATACAAAGCTTCAAACGGTGCCATCCTAACACTATTCTGATAACTACAGTTATACGAAAACTCGACTAAATGAAGATTACCATAATCCTCGAAATCTAAAACACAAGCTCTCAACAAATCTTTCAAGATTTTTTTAACTCTTTCTGGTTGCCCATCTATCTGCAGATGGTAAGCGGTACTCATCTTGAGCATGGTTCCCAAACGTGCTACAAACACTTCCAGATTTCACTAGTGAAAAAAGGATCTCTATCACTAACTATATTACTAGGAATTCCATACAGTCTATCCACATTCTTTACAAACATCCTTGCCAAAACAGGTTTCATTCGGGTTGACCTTACTTGACTAAATGGGCATTCTTGGTCAATCTGTTCACTACGACCCGTATACTATCATTTTCTCTATTCGACCTTGGCAACCCGTCAATGAAATTCATAGAAATAGAATCCCACTTCCATATTGGAACATCTAATGGCTAAAGCAACTCACTTGGTTTCTGGTGTTCGGCATTTGCATGCTTGTAAATTATGCACTGCTTCACACACAAACCAATATCCTATTTCAAACCATCCCAGAAGAAACTTCGCTTCATATCCTAATACATCTTAGTACCCCTTGGATGAATAGAGAACTTTGAACGATGGAATTCCTCCAAGACTTCTTTCCTTATGTTTCCTACACTCATAATGCATAATCTTCCTTTCTTTCTCAACTACCCATTCTGGTGAAGACTGAAATCTTTCAAGTCATCGCTCTCGATTCCATCTCTTAACTTCCTGATCCGTTCCGCTAACATTGGATCCTCTTCCTCTTTAGAAGCAATCCTTTTAATCAACACTGGACAAACTTCCAAACATGATAATACAACTATATCCCCACTAGACCCGGCCTCGGATCTCCACTGCACTTTACAAATTGCTAATGCTTCTAAATCTTTCCACTCAGCAATCATCACTAACACTGTAGTCTGATGTTTCATGCTAAATGCATCTACAACCATGTTTCCTTTTCCTGGTGTGTACTCAATCCCAAAATCATAAGTGGCAATAAACTCTAACCATATCTGATGTCTCTTGTTCAGCTCCTTCTGAGAGAACAAATATTTTGGTGACTTATGATTGGTATATAACTCAAACCTCTCCCAAAAGGTTATGTCTCCACACATTCAAAGAAAAAATAATAGCAGCCAATTCTAAGTCATGCATCGGAAACCTGGCCTCATGCGGTCTACGGTATCTATAGCATAGGCAATCACTTTAAGCTCTGCATCAGCACAACCCCTAATCCTGTTCCACACGCAACTGTATGGACCACTAAATCCCAATTAATCTTTGGAACAACCACTACAAGTGCATGGATAAAAAGTGTTTCAAACTCTGGAATGCTTTCAGATTTATAAAAAATTGAAAATAATTAGTCTTCTTAAACCTTATTTTTAAAATTACATAATCGCATAGACACTTATTTTCTAACGATTAGGAATGAAATTCATGAACACATAACGAATCTGCTAATAATAATTTTTCATTATTAACTAGCAACCTATGTAGCGTGATTCAAAACTTTATAAACACACCATGCGAGAGGCAAAAGAATTTTTTAAAAATTTGGAAATATTTCCCGTCATAAAATTCTTACGAAAAGCTATAATAAATTATCATTCTAATCAAAAATACAAACAAAGCTAATGTACTATTCACTTTGCTATTGATAAATAATATTTTTTATACCATTAATGAATATGTAGTAGTTAATTAAAATATTTCTAGCTGTTAAATCCAAGCATCAATCAATATACTATTTTTTTCCATTTAGACAATTATAGTTTCAATGAAAATCAATATGGTTGAAAAATGACCATCTTTTCCAGAATATACCTAAAATTTGAAAGAAACTTGTGTGTGTAGCACGGGTTCGCACTAGTTTAACATGAAAGACCTGGCCAAGTAGGATGGCTGGAAGGTGGTTAAAGGTTGTTTATAGCATTTATTGATTTCTAAATATGTAATTTTTACATGATGGCTTCTTATTATTTGTACATAACTTATTAATAGATAATGTGTTGTATTACATTAGATCTTTATGAATATAACTTTATCTACCCTTTTGGAATGTATGTTAGAATATTGTGAATGTAAATTTATTTAATCTTTTGGAATGTGTGATTTTGGTTGTTTTATGATAATATTTATTAGTTATTAAATTACTAAATATTGGAATAGGGTGTACTGTAGTATAAAAGCTATAGATAATGTTTTTTATTTTGCATTTATTTTGCAATGGTCAAAACAGTTGCAAAGCTAAAACGAGAACGGTCTATGCCAGTTGTAGTTGAGGCATATTGCAATGTTGAAAGCCTGTTGTAGCTAAGGCAAATTAAAACGGCTTTTGACAGATGAAAAATGCTTTTACTACATCTGGCATTTAGAACAATCATAAATATTTTTATAATCTCATCGGTCTATTACAACTTCGCATATTTTGCAAGCCCGTTGTTAAACACCTATTACAACTGGCATTGTCTAAAAATGGTATTTTGTTGTAGTGCTGCCTCCACCGTCATACTCTGCCTCCATCGTCGATAGACGTTGGTCTAAAGTCGCCATTGCCAACGACATTGCTCCAAAACCCTAATCTCTCCATCGTCATACTACAACCTCAGACGAACCCATTGGTTGTCGGTAGTGCCATCGACTACGCCGCTGCCATCGACGTTTACTTCTCTAAAGCCACTTTTTAAAATTCCATCTCTGAAACCTCGTTTGTTCGCCTCCAAAGTCACTACGGTTCCAAAGCCACTATGGTTCCACTTCCTTGGGCGATGCAGCCGCCTCTAAAGCTTCAGTAGTATAGTTCTTTCATATTCATAATATTCATTTATGATTCTCTAATATTGTTGAATCTAATGAGAATCATTTGGTTAAATTGCATTAGTTAAGATAGAATATGTGTTTTCATAAATGCTTGATTACAAATGTATATGTATACGAAAGAATTTGGAATTACGTTATACTTTAGTTTGGTAGTTTTAGTTCAGTTGATTAGGACCCTAGATTTATTAGCCCCATCTAACGAGCTTTGTATGTGATTGTTATACCGATATTCGTCTTTACTAAAATGAAAATCAATATTTATTTGGATTTGTCCCAATATTGGATAAGTTATAAACATAAAAATATATACGTGAGTTGTAAATTAATATTTTATTCTTGATGGTTCATAGAATTTTGACAGCCCTTCCTATTTTATTCACCAAGTACAGTTTTTTGTCTATGATAAGGAGAATCAAAGGAAGCGCTCCTGGAATTTTGTGATTTTTTTATCATAAAGTATTGATTTATGAATTGCATATATAATTTTGTGTTTGTAATGGAAGGAGGGATAGCTGACCAATTAAATAAAGGTTCACTCTTGTGATTTTCATTTACTTAATTGTGAAATTCATGATATCGTAATATATGATAATGTAATAAGAATTAATAATGAATAAATAGTAGTATAGGGTTTTAATAAAAGAAAATAATATTGTATGATATTAAAAATTGATGGTATTATCAATGATATACAATAAAAATTAGTGATCAATAAATAACAGTATATAATATGATATTTGGTAAAAGAAAATTTTATTGTATGGTATTAATAATAAAACAAAATTTAATGGTATATTATACTAATAATATTGTATAGTATTAATTACAAAATGATAATTAACCATATATGATATTAATAATAAAAATAGTAAAAGAAAAAAATATTATATGGTAATAATAATTAAATAAAGATTAATGGTATTAGAAATAATATATTACTTAATATATTGTAAAAATTAGTGATTAATCAATATGGTAGTATATGATATTTGTAAAAGAAATTTTTACTCTATGGTATTAATACAAAAATAAAAATCAACCATATAGGATAATAATTAATAATAAGAATTAACTATAGAGGATATTAATAATAAAAATTAGAAAAAGAGAACTTAATGGTGCATGATATTATTATTTTTCTTATTTTCATAGAGCACTAGATGAATTTTCTAAAAGCTCGAAGTTGGATGTATAAGAACATTAGAATAAAAAATAACATTGCAATTTAGTGAAGGTGTAGAAGCATTCCTAAAGGTTGAATCTAATGATAAACCAAATATGAAAGAAATCCGGTGTTCGTGTAGTAGATTTCGTTGTGCGAAACATTAGGAATATGAAACTATTCTTTACATTTGCATACAAAGGGTTTTATACTAGACTATTATGTGGAATATCACGATGAGGTTGAGACAAGAAGTGAACCGACAGTGGTAATTGAAGGTGAACTCAAAAAACATTGATGTCGATTTAGAAAGAACCTAATAGAGAAGATAGAATGGCAAAAATGGTTCATGATGTCGTCGGTCTAAGTATATGGACGAATGAACCTGAAATAGGAGTGGAACTTGACCCAAAATTGAAAGAAAATTTGATCTGTTAAAAGCTTTAAATAGATCATTATCAGCATTTGTGTAGTTGAAACAATAACAAATATGAGTACATGCACTGATAATAGAGGCAAAAAGGTGATATCGAAATTCATTGCTCAGCAATACATGACCCGATCAGCATCTCAGTCCAATAAGACATCTTCAGACCAGGGAGGGCCTTAGTCCCATGTTGTAGGCAATGATCCTCAATGTGACAACCCGGGTTTCTACGCCTAGAAATCTGTATCATCTTGAAGAAAGAAAGGGGTGAGAAAATAGAAAAGATAGAGAAGAAAGAATAACAACATCAGAATCTCACAGCGGAACGAATAAATTATAATAATCACATAAGTATTAACATAATATACAACATCAATCAGAGATATACAGATAATACATCACATACTAGACAGTTATAGACACCTGTCTAGTTATACAACTCAATACACAAAACAACACAGGGATATCAACACAGCGGAACTATACATATATATCTACAACGCTGAAGCCTCCTGCTCCATTGCTCCTCCAGAATTCGTCAAAGCCAACCTGAATCCTTTGGCTACTCGTAAAAATTTGAGTACCCGAGAGTTTAGGAAAAACAAAATATAAACTCTGGGTCAGACATGGGTCTGGTGTGAGTAACAGGTTAAAGTGGCTTAATTTTAAAAATCCTTTTTGAAAACAAAAGGTATCACGTAAGACTCCCCACACATAAACATGGGTAAGTTTTTACCTTACGCTAACCAAAACATTTGATAGGAAATTCAGTGATATTATAACAGGTCTAGGGTTTTCAAGTAAATAGAAAATAGATGAAATTGTTACATTCATTAAATTCCAGCTACTAGCCACAAAAGTAGGTAATACAATCAAAACCATTGGCACTTATTGGATTTTGGATTCCATACAATGGCAGGGCTACTGGGGTATCGCCCGTTACAGTACGTGGCCTAGATCAACGTACCGAGGATCACTCCCGACCCCCTGTAACACAAGGCCGGAACTATTCCTTTCTGAACAGTCCTAAACAAGATAACCCCGCAGTTATTTGCAACCAACTGCCCATACAACCGAATAAAAAGGGACATCTAGACAGGGGAAGATCTTGTCCTGCTTGGGCATGACCCACCTAACCTTGCTGCACATCCCATGTTTTAGCCATTCCCGGTTGATGAGGCTTGAGGCTGCGATTACCTTTATGGAATACATTTTGTTAGAATGCTCATCGCCCACCTGACGATGTTCTGAAAGCATTCAATCCATACAAGTTCGTTCTGGGTTCGAACGAAACCGAAGGCATTATCTCGTTACACTCATTTTGGAATCACCCTCAGAGTTAACGACAATAACCCTTGCCCTCTGAATCTTCATCTTCACTTCAGATTCACGACCTATTGTTAATTTGGATCGATGTGGTTTTCGGATGTCCAAATATAGAAACCCGATCCCGGTCTCATCGAAATCCAAAACGTATCTTTTAAGGCCAAGTTGTTTTAGAGTTAAAACAATTCAATTCATTATCTATATAACACATAGATAGATAATTCACAATATCACAATAGAAATCACATCATCATCATAAACAGATAATTCATATTATCATCCTAAATAGATAATAAATATTAACATACTTAAACCAAGCATCCATATCACATAGATATTACTCACATCAGAGTTCACAATCATTCAATGAAATATCAATTTCATTCATCCATAAGCAATGATTTATTAATCACAATCTATAATTAATTTAAAATGAATTAAATTAATTACTTCTATCTCTAATTAATTTAAAGTAAATTAAGTTTATCATTTCATCTATAAATCCTGCTTTTACAATCATTAATTAATTATAAATCGAATTAATTAATCATCCACTAAGTATTCATCTTAATTAAACACCTTTGATTAATCATTCTCTAATTACAATAAGTAATTAGTCTTTAATTAATTTCACAAATTAGTTACCCTAAATTATTTATAGTAATTAACATTTAAGTACTTCATTTATTAATTAAAATTAATTAATTATATTTACCCTTAATTAATTACAATAATAAATCACTTCATTATTAATTATTCCTTAATTAATCAATTCTTAATTTCATCTTTAATTACATAATTAATGATTTCTACTTATATTTAAATTAATTACTTTATTTAAATTAATTACATTAAGTAATTAATCTTTAATTAAAACATATTTATTAATCACCCTTGATTAATAACAACCAAGTAATTAACTACCCTTAATTACTTATTAAATAAATTAATTACTCCATAATTAATTATCCCTAATTAATCCCCTGATTAATTACACAAAGTAATTACTCAAATTACTTCCTTAATAAATCATCTTCCACTAATTACATCCAGTAATTATCATTAATTACTTCCCTAAGTAATTCCACTTCATTAATTACATTAAGTAATCATACTTATCAATTTATAAATGATTATCTTAAATTAATTAAACTAAATTAATTAACTTAAATTAATCACTTATCTCAATTAATTACAATAAGTAATTAATCCCTTAATTACTTTCATTAAGTAATTACTTAATAATTTACAAATGATTATCTTAATTAATTAATCTAATTAATTATTACTATTAATCACATTAATTAATTACTTAATAATTCTTAGTTGATTATCTTCATTAACTAATAACATTTCTTTAATTACTTCCTTAATTAATCCTTAATTATAAATTATTAATTATAAATTAAATAAATAAGTCATTCTTTAATTAACTTATTAATTAAATCACTTCAATACCTTAATTATCTCTAAGATAATCCATTCCCTTATAAATGATTTTATTATCATTGAAGAGTAAAACATTACTCTTTTGAATTTAAATTTAAATTACATTTTGAATTTAAGATTCAAAATGATTATTCTTTTAAAATTTATCCAATTTAAGATTCAATTTATATCCTTAAAAATAAATGTAAATAACATTTATTACTTATATAAGAGAAAGCTTTTAGACTAATCTTCTTAATTTTTATTTAATAATTAAACTTTCAAAATACATTAATATTTTAACTTGCAAATTCAAGTTAAAAATAATTTATTTAACTTTTTATTCAAAAATCCCTTTTAAAAAGAACTATGTTATTTTACTTGTTTTTTAAAAACAATCAGATTTAAAAACTGATTAAGATTTCAGATTTGAATACAAAGAAGATCTTGAATTCATTAATTTAAACATTTGATTAATAACTTTGATTTAACTTGCTTTTAAAAACTTGGTTTTTAATTCTTGATTTAAAATCCAAATTTATTTTTAAAACCCTAGATTCAATAGTTCATTTGAATCTATACTTTAAACTTTGAATTTAAATCTCTGTTTGAATTTCAGTTTTCAAATTTAAACTGAAATTTAAAATCTGAAAACTGTCAGGTTTGTAAACCTGAAATCCACATTTAAATAATTTAAAACCTTTATCTCGTTTCAGTTTTGAATTCAAAAATTTAGATTTGAATTCATACTTCAACTGGATTTAAACTTTGTTTAAATCTGTTATTCAAATTTAAGTTTCATTTAAATTGTTAAAAGGAAAAAAACCAAATTTTGCTGTCAGGTTTTACAAGAAACCCCTGGAACAACAACTGACTCGAGTCAATTAAAACGTGCTTCGAGTCCTTTGCCCTGCTTCTTCGAGTCACATACTCGAATAACCCGAGTTTTCCCCCGGTTCAACCCTCTGCACACACCTAAAGTTCAACAGAACTTCAATTGCACGGTGCACGTGCACCGTGGCTCTCGCCATCTCCAGCCATCCACTCAAGCTTCAACACATCGCCGGCCATCACCAATCATGATCACGATCATCCATACTCACTACAACATCTCGAATTAAAATCGAGTTAGCTACCCCAAACCTGGAAACACAACAAGCAAACAACCCCAAAACCTGTAACCACCTCATTCTCGAGATTCCGACCATCTGCACCTCTGCGATTCCGGCCACACCATCACCTACCTCCCTGCTTTCATCCCCTCGAGTTTAGACACACTCGATCAACCAGAGCCGACGCTATGATTTAGAAAATACTACCTGTTCAAACTAGGTTTAGGAAAACGAAATGACAACCTCTTCCACCACCATACTCAGACCATCCACCGATCATTTTCCCTGGCCTCTCCAGTCACCTCTCCACCTCCATGAAGAACCACAGCCGCTCCAATCAACCGTATTGCCAGAGGCAACCCAAAATCCCCAAATTGATTAAACTAGAAATGCCACTACAAACCTTAACTAAAAAAATACAATTTTAATTTTAAAAATCCTAATTTCAGATAAGAATTTAATTTATAAACCTGAATTAATAATTTAAGCTGTTTGAAATTTCACTCCTATTAAACATTGACTGTTTTTTTAAGGCTTTCAAAACAGTTCTACCTTGTTTAACTTAAATTTATATTTTAAAATTTACTTTATGATCAAACAAACTTATTTTGTTTAGATCCTAGGTCCTAACAACAAGTAGATTAAGCCGTAATGATTTTTGAAAGTAAAACATAAGCTTAAATCTTAAATACAGAGGTGTGTTACCAGTTATCAACACACATACATGCAGTAACACATATACACAGGAATGCATTAAGATATATACACATCTCAGACAATAATTAGGCAACATAAATACTTAAGTATTTTAAAATTTAAGTTACTCACCATTGCTTTGAGAATGAACAGAGCACTTCTTGCCTGAAACAGATTGAACTTTAAAACTGGAAAGTAGTTTGTTTTAATTTCCTTAATCTTCTTGTTTGTTGTTGTATAAAGCTTCAGTTGTTAATATTATTTAAGTTGTAAAAGTAAATGCTTGCTACATATCTCCTTGTTTCAGTTTTGTTATGTTTTAGTGAACAAACTAAAAATAAGAAGGCATGTATATAAAGAAGTTTACAAGGGTAGGTGATATCTGGGTAGCTAATGCAGGTACAATTTTTTTTTGTATCAGGCAAGATATTTTATTTTGGAGGCTTGAAATACAACTCGAGTTGACCATGTTTTGCTGCTAAGGAGAAGGCATTTATTGTTTAAGTACTTTATGTTTCCTACATACCATATTTTATATTTAGATATTTTGCTTCTACTTTGTTTCTTAGCTATCTTTACTTTGCATTTCTTCTCTTGCCTGCATATCCAACTTCCCCTACTAGATCTTATTACCTGTTTTGTTTCTATACTTCATGCAAAATAAAATAAATACAAAGTTGTTTTAGTCACTAGTATTGGTTTGTTACTTAACATATGGGCTTCTCTTTATTTCTCTTTTATTTTTAAACATAGACTATCAAATATTTAATTACTTGTTATTATTTTATTTTATACTTATATTAATATTAATAATTTTTATTTTAATTTAAACATTTTGAAAACCTTTATTTTTAATCTCCAAATCATAACTTTCATTCAAACACACATATATATAATTAAAGTTGAAATAACAATTTTTATTTAAAATCCATTTGTGAAGATTTACATTATTAATATAGCTCATTATTAAATTAAAATGATTTGTCAAAGAATTATCCCTTTATTAATAAATTACTTATTGTATCAATCTATATTTAAAAAGAACAAACGAACCTTTTGTTTAATTTAAATTTAAGCTAAAATTATTTTAAACAAATTAAACTTAAATCTTAAGTATTTTAAAGCCATATGATTATTTAATAGCTTAATACTAAATTAAATCAAATTTCCAAATTTACCAAAAATATTAGAATTAGAAAACATAACTTTATTTATTAAATTTAAAATAAAGATTAACTATTTACAATACATATACAAATATATAGATATATATTGTAAATAGAAAACAATTAAATTAGTTTTCAAAAGATAAATTATCAGTTAAATATTTATTTAAAAGAAGATTATTAAATCAATTCAAATATTATTAACAAATATTATCAAATCAATTTAATTTTTAATGCAGATTATTAAATTTATATTGCCAAAAATTCTGGGATATCACACTCAACACATGTTATCACCATTCATCGACTTTGATCATATTAATGAGTGTTACGATGTAGGTCCATCTATACGTGCATCTATTACGGATTTCAATGCATTTGTTCAGATTCTGCGTTATTCATTGTGCCAAAGGAGGGTAAGTGATAAAATTGCAATTATATTCAAATTGCTTTAGATTAATTATACAATTTATGTATGGACAGAGCCGATTTCTGCCGTGGAATCACGAGTAGCATTCAAAATTTGATTCTACACCGGTTGAACCGTTCCAGCCTAGATTCTCAACTTTCACGCCAAAGTCAAAGACGTCATGTTTATTGATTTTATGGTAAAATAAATTTATTTCATATTTTATTTTTTGTACATATGTTCACACTTTGATAATATATATTTAAATACAAATGCAGATTAAATATCAATCAAAGCTTGACACGTCTCAAATGCGTATCGAAAACTCTAGAAGCAGAAAGCAAGCATAAAATATGGAGAAGTAGTGTACAAGATGAAGAAAAGCAGGAAGAAGTTTGAGATGCTTACCCACAACATCTATGTCCAGTTCAATTCGTATTGGAAATGGGAAGATGTGAAGGCATGTGCAAAAATAAATGTTGCAATTATGGCGCACATTCAAAGTACATATTGCAATAGCTCAAGATCTTTTGCGGATTATCAAAAGGATTTGGTATGTTTAAATCACTACAAAAATTACCTTTTACCGACGCCAGAAAGGCGTCAGTGCAGCGTTGGTAAACCTTTTTTCCGACTCTGCGCCAACACCTTATAAGGGGTTGGTAAAAAGGGTGTTAGAAAACAGTTTTCAATTCCATGAAGATGTCTCCCATAGGATACTTACTAATGCCATATCAACACTTATATTGATGCCCTACCTACGCCTTCTTTCTGATGTCTTTGCGACGCAATGCCGAAAACTAGTTAAAATATTAGAATTGGATTTTCCGACGTCTTTTCAATGCTATATCGACGCGTTACCAAGGCTTATTTAAAATGCTAAAATTTGATTTTTCAGCGCCATATCAATGCCTTTATTAAAGTATTTTTGCAGCTGCATTTCTCTCCCAGATCATAAATTCGTATGTATTTCATATATAATCACACTAATATAACATAACAATATCACAAATTCATGTATAAGAAATATTATCCAACATCGTGTGTGTGTGTGTGTTTATGTGTGTGTTTATCACCAAACCATATAATCCAACATAAAAATATCCAACCAACACAAATGTCTACCATCATCATAAATCATATCGCATAAATAAAACCAACACTTATACACATCCATAAACATAAATATCCAACCATAAGTCTTCTTATGTACATACTAGTGTTGGACATAAAAAACATCTAACAATAAAAAACCATCACCATCTCTAACACAAATACTACTCATTCCCACGAACCATTCCCATCATCACCATCATTATCGGAAGAAGAAATGTCATTATATGAAGAAGCCGCATATATGCATCGGTAAGTTTATCGAGCTTCTACTCTAGCTTACCAACATGTGACTTCAACCACCGATTTTCATCTTCTACAACATTATTAAATGTTGCACATCAATCTAATGGTGTCTCTACATTTTAACCAAAATGTGTGTTAATAATAAGTAAATTTTTATTTCAAATGTCGTGTTTGTGCATTTAACAAAATTTATATTCTAATACAAAAAAATTTGTTTAGTTTATTAAAACAAAATTTAAAATTTAACATAATTATATATTTATTTATTTTATCGTGTGATTTAACTTATATATTTGTTTAATTTATTAGGTGATTTAATAGAATCCGTATTTTTACTTATATAAACTTGTTTAGCCTATTGATACAAAATTTACAATTTAACTTAATGATATATTTGCCTAATTTATTAAGTGATTTAACATATATTTATTTTAAATTATTAGGTGATTTAAAAAGATCTATTTTTCCTCAAATTATAAAAACAAAATTTATAATTAACTTGATTATATATTTGTTTAACTTATAGAGTGACTAAACTTATATTTTAAGTCAAACTTTATTTATTTTTAAAATGATGATTTTTAAAATGATGATTTTTAACAACTAGTTGAAAATAAGGATTAAGTTAATTGATTGTACTAAGCATGCGTATAAAATACACACATGCGTGGTTATTGGGATTTATAACTAACGTTACATACATAGTATATTAGACACACATACACACAAATATGTATGTATGTATATGTGTTTAGTTTTTTGTGTGTGTGTATATATTTAGTATCATATGTATATAACGAATGTTTAAGCAATTGCCTTCAAAATATTTTTGTAGCTTGGATTATGATCTACATTGTAGATAGTAGATCTAGTGAATGTGTGGAATACATCTTCATCCACTTCTCTTGTTATCTCTACACCATGTTCTGAAGCTCCTCAATCTTAGCCCAATATTTCACCTATTTTGCGTTTTGCATATTCATTATAGTTTTATACATGTACATATACATAAATATGTAAATAAATTTTTATAGTAATATAACGCAAACTCAGTGGAAACATTATTCGCCCAGCTATTCATGGTGGACTCATTTGATGACTCAGTCTTGGGATTCCTACAATAAACCTGCTAAGATGTAGGCTCACTATACTGCTCTTTGTATTGAAATTTGAATTAAGTAGATTATTACACATGCCTATTTTAATTTATCTACAATGTTAAATAAATTTAACAAATAAATATATACTAGATCATTATGATCATTTGTGTATGACCTGGAGCCCCCGCTATGCAACCTAGGATTTCAACTATTGACTTCATCATTCTGCGTAACCATCTTCTTGAAATCACCTCTTCCCTAATATTTTAAGAATTACTTTTATGTCTCATGGGCAAGGGATGGATGTTTTATCCACTCTTATGTATACCATACGTCCATTTCTGGTATTTTTAGATGTTGTACTCGCCTATGCGCTCCATACAAGGCTAGTAGAAACTCCATCTCTCCAAGAAAATTTCCTCTGCAAATATAAATTGAACATATTATGGAAAAAATGACTTATATTTGTATAATGTGTTGTGTGATAAAAATATTTTCCCAAAAATTCCTTAAACATGATTTTCTTCATGTTATTGGGAATATCCCTAAATCTAGGCTAGAATGTCATGATCTATGCAAGCAAGCCATCATGGATGGCAAGAAATGTAGTGTCGCTGGTGAAAACATACATATGTATATGTATGTATATTGTTGCTGATTTTTTGTCTCATAACACCTCAAATGATCAAAGAAGTAATGATAGCATACTTCCATGGATTAGAATCAACAAACTTAAGCAATATTAAATAGTTCTTTAGGTGATAATTATGTTATTGAGAGCATACACAATTATATAATTTCACCTTAACTGCTTGTTAAAATGTTAGGTTGGGTTTATATCTAATTCGAGTAAAAGAAAGAAAACAAAGTAGAAAGAGTCTAATACTGAAAATTAGGTAGGTTAAATGCAGGAAAAAGTAAAGACGGAGAATTTTACATGGTTTGGACATAAAAGAATTCTACATCCATGTTAGACTTGACATGATCTTCGTGCTTGGATATTCAGATCTTCGAGTTGTGACATCTCAAACCTGGATGTCAAGATCTATGCTATATTTTGCCTATAAATAGCAAGCTACCTACAACTTAGAGAAGACTTTTGGACTTTTACTTTTTTAGAATTTTTTTCCTATCTTTTTCTTTACCTAATCCTTATAAATTCGAGATCTACTAGAATGTGGTCAGATTTGAGTGGTAATTTTTGCATTCTAGAGAGAAAACATAAGATAATAAAATTAAACTAGATGTAGGATGGAGAATTTGCCGAACCACTATAAAAATGTTGTTCTTATCTTTGTTTATTTTGTTAGATTTACATTTTTAGTGCTTTCATCTGATATTCGAGTGTTGTGCCATTTTTCGACGAAACATTTTTGGTACTTTCTATGACGACCCGGAGTTTTGGATATTTATAATAGGAATATTTAATTGGTTCTAAATATTCAAAAGAGTAATTTTAACTTGAATTTCAAATATCACCATTTACTGTATAATTTAATTTTGAATTAAACTATTGGAAATTGTGTAAAATAGGAAATCTGGGATTTTTAGCTTGTTAAAAATATTTTAAAGGCTTACAAATTTACACTAATAAAACTAAAGGTGATAGAACTTCTAAAATTGAATTTAACAATGATTTGTTCAGTTTTAAAAATATGTTGTTTAAATTGAATTTAAAAATAGCCTTTCGAGGCACAGTCTCGGAATTCGACGAAACTAATTCCATTAGATCCGTAATATTATATTATTATTGGATTTCAATTTCCGTATCAATTGGAATTGTGGTGTGAGCGTATAATATTTAAACACACTGAAATTTATATCAAAATTCAATATAATAACTGATCCAAAAGGCTATCTTCTCCAAAAGATTGAATTTGGACTCGAAACCTTTACCATTGCATTTGGAATAGGGGTATAGCATTATAGATGCCTGGCGGCATGCCTCGATAGGAGACCGAGATTTTGTGTTACATTTATCGAGATGATTTAAATTCAAATATACTTGTTTTGTTTGACTAGTCAATTTCAGTTAAAATTCTTTTAGCATAGCCTTTCATCTCAGCCTCCATCCTATACCTATGCAAGCCATCCTAGCTGACCTAGGAAGCGTGCTCCAATCACTTGCTCCCTTTCAGTCCGACATTGCTCTTTCTCTTCATTTTAAATCACGCCTCCTCATTTTCACGAAACCATTCCTAAAATTCAATTAGAAAATGGCGAACCCCCTCTTCTCATTTTCAACTGAATTCCTAAAGAAAATATAATGGCGGAAAGAAATCATTTTTCTTTTGTATCGAGCACAGATAGAATAGTATGGTCGCTTCCCTTCGTTTCCTTCAGTTCAAATTGAATCCAACTCTAGTACTTCACCTCCATCCCAATTGCAAATCTTCGGCCTTCTATGAAATAAAATTTACTAAATAAAATCCCAGTTTATTTTCCTCCATCGATTATCAGATCGAAATCAGAGGATTTCCCAATTGTATCCGTTCGATTTCTTATTATTAGGGAATGAAATCACCTCAAGGAGGTTGCACGATACGAGTTCTGTGATGGCCAAAGGGGAGGAGATGCATCAGCAGTGGAGATGGCGTGTATGCATAAGCGAACGCAAGGGGGTATCACGAACGGGATTAGGAGGCAGAGTCATGTTTAGTAGCTCGAGTGTGCGCCAATGTGGGCTGTGGAGGTCACAAGGAGGACTGAAGCGAAGTCGCGGTGGCGTCTTCGAGCTTGAGGTTGGTCGGCGTCAATTGGAGGGGTTTTGCATCATTCGATGGTGTTTGAGTAATGGTGACGAAGCTATAGTTCACGGTGATGACTAGGGTTCGGGTGGGATGCGCATACAAGGTTTGTGGTTCGATTTTAAATATTAATATAAATTTGAATATACATAATCGAAAATATATACGGTGAAATCATAAACATACAGTAAGGTTTATGTAAATGCAGATTTCAGTATGTATATATATAGTTTAAAATAGGAAGTTTTATTATCTAAAGGATTATACATGCAGAAAGGTTTTGGGAAATTATATATATATAGGATTTTGGAGAAAAAAACATAGGGATTTTCATAAAGATTTGATCTATATAGATTATTTTGAAAGTATATATGAAGTTTCAAAAATAAAATAAATGCACAATTTTTTCCACTAGTTTATTTTAAAATAATATATTCAGAATAATTAAATTTGTTAACAAATATGTTTAATTATTTTAGTTCCTAAAAGAGTTTTTAAAAGAATTTTTTATTAAATTAAATAGTTAGTTAATTAAATGGTGATTAATTGTTCAATTGATTCAAATATTAATTAAACCGTATAAATGTTTATACAAGGTCTGAAATCATGAGGAAATCAAGCCGGAATGGAAATTGGGTTGCAAAACAAAAATCAAAGGTGAGTTAATCTCACTCTTCCGGATTTCTATTTAAATTTAAATGGTTAAATTTAAATAATTGGTTGAATGATTGAATTGATTTGATGTGCTATATTATATATAGTAGTATATTATATATTAGAGTGATTGATTTCCCGCATTATATAGCGGTTGAGACCATATGCGCCGCATAATAGTAGATGATATTATATTAATCCCATATACCATGATATTCCACCTCGAAGTGGAATTGGTATTGTGCTAACATCTGTGGATGCAGGGAAATAGGTTGATCCTCAAAACTATTTAGATTGTTTAATATTCTGTGTTATGAATATTTGATATTCTGCAATCACTTATGTTGATAATTGGAATATTGAATGCAGCTTTACTATATTTCGATACACCGAGTTATCAAAATATATAGAATTGGAATTTTGAAAATAAAATAAAAGAGTGAAGTTTTTAAGTAAAATAATTATAGAGAATTTGAATAAATTTGAGAATGAACTAGAAAAGAATAAAAGTGATTTTAAAATTCTAATGAATGAATTCCGATTATGGAAAAAGGGGATTTTGAATAAACAGAGTAATAATGAATTTTAAAAACTTAAGTGATGTTATTTTAAAGGAATAAAGAATTTATTTTTAAATTTTAAGGGTTAAACTTATTTGAAAGGGTAAAGAAGGAATTTGGGAAATCTAAAATTGGTATTTTCAGTTAAAAAGATTTTAAATCATAATTAAGAATTAAAAATCCAAAGTTAATGGATTTTGAAGTAAATGAGTAAGTAACGAAATTTATTTCAAAGTGGAGTAAATTGGAAATCAATTTGAAAATTGATTTAAGTGTTTAAATTTGGAATTTAAAAAAAAGGGAAGTGAGACTATGGAATTTATAAACCGGGTTTATAAAAGTCAAGTAATATATCGGTGGATATTTGGAAGGATAAATTCGCGGTGAGAAAATTATTAAAGGAATGGGTAAATTTGTTTAAAAATAAACAGTGATTTATTTTTAAAAGATGTGAAAGAGAAGTGTATTTCCCTGGATAGCCAAGTACGTTTCGAAGCAAATTTTAAGTAGAAGTAAAAGTTTTAAAGTTGATTTAAAGGTATATTTTAGAAAATTTATTATTTTTAAATGTTTAAATTTTAAGGTAAGTATTTTTTACATTTATATTAGTGGTAATTATTTAAAGGTGACTTGGTATTATGTTTTAAAAGGATAAAAAGTTAGTTTTATATTTTATAAAGCGGCTTTATTTTAAATATTCTTAAAGTATATATTTTTGAATAAGTATTAAAATAGTTTTAACTTAAATGACTTAAAGTGTATTTTATAATAGTGTTTTTAAATTATTTTAAAATCTAAAGTATTGTACTTGGTGTTTTCAGTGGAAATAAATAATTGGGAATTCATTCCATGAGAAGAGTGTGGTTTAAAAACTGTTTTCAAAAAGGTTTGGAAATGGAAATATATCTTGCGAAGATATTTTGAGGTTAATAAATAATTTGGGGAAATTATTTATGTTTGATGGATGTTGTGAATGTTAATTGATAGTTAAATAACCGACTGTCAATATTGGCCAATGCGCCGATCGTTTCGAAGAGACCATCGGGATTAATTTCTCGAAAACCACTTCGATCCATTTTGAACGTTTTTGTGTGGAAAACAAGAGTTTGGATTCGAAGATGGAGTAGTGAAGCGCAAGGGCTAGTCGCTGCTAATCCTGAGGATAATTCCAAAATGAATGTAGTAGGAGTAGTGCCTTCGGTTCCGTTCGAACCCGGGACGGACTTGTATGGATGAATGCTTTCAGAACATCGTCAGGTGGACGATGAGCATTCTAAGAGATGTGTTCTAAAAAGGTAACGCTTAGCCTCAAGTCTCATCAATCGGGAATGATTGAAAATCAGGGGATATGCAGCAAGGCTAAGTGGGTAGCACCCATTAGGGTGAGGTCATCCCTGTCTAGATGTCCCTTTTTATTCGGCTTAGTGGTACGGTTGCTGATCCCAACCTTGCAGTGATCTTACTCGGGATTATCCAGTAAGGGGTATTCCCAGTCTTGTGTTGCAGGGGATTGGGAGTAATCCTCGGTACGGTGATTTAGGCCACGTATTGTGACAGGTGGTACCCCAGTGCCTAGTCATTAGTTGGAAATCCATTCTTCCTGCACATCTGTACGGTTTTGATTGTGCCCAACTAACGTTGAAACGTGAGACGCAAGCATTTCAGCTAGATTCTATTTTACTTTCTATAGACACTATTATAATATCAGACGGATTTGATAAAAAAATGTTTTGGCTATCATAAGGTAAAAACTCAACATGTTTATTTTTGGCGTGGTCTTACGACATGCTTTTGATTTCAAAGGATTTTGAAACTTTAATAATCAATTTGGGCGTTGGTATTCCAAACTGACTCAGGTGTTATTTAACTATAATGCTCGGGTCAGACCGAGTATTATAGGATACAGGATATGATGCTGTGGAGCTCAGGAGACGAGCTGGATGACGGTACGTGCTTTCGTACTTGATTATTATTCCGTTGTGTATTCAGTTTTGAGGACAAGTTCCCGGTTGTATGTTATTGATGTTGTTTAACCCTAATGGTACGTATTCCGTTCGTCTTGAGTTGATTTGATGGAGAATAGTGTCGACTTAAGGGGTACGGGTTTGCGGGCTGTTACAGTGGTATTAGAGCTTAAGCTTAAGCGAGAACCTTGGCTCTGGTGGGGATTACACATTGGAAATAGAGTCCGTAGTACTCTAGAAATGAGTTTGAATGTATTAATTGATATAAGCGTGTATTTATTAGTGTATATAAAAATTGTTTTATATTTTGTTGACTTATCGGTTGAGTTTTTATGGATTCTGGTCAATATGTGGGACACCATTTTATCGATAGGGGTTTCTAAACTCTTAAACAAGATAAACCGACACAGTATCGTTTTAAATAGGGTAAATGAAATAATTTCACCCAAATTATTTTTCTATATAGAGGAAATAATTTTCTGTAAATTACTATAGTTATATATGGTTGCTTGGATGTTAGGAATGATAGTTATTATCATTGTTTTATGGAAATTTAACTAGAGATTAAAAATAACCAAAGGTTAAGGAAAGAAATTCATTTATGGAATGAAATTTGAAATGTGAATTGTAAGTGTGATTTATAATTTGAAATAGAATTCCAGGAAAATATTTAAAAATAAATTGTGATGAAGATTCAAGAGTAATGTTTAAATATGAATTGAAAGGGTTTGGAATTTGAAATTTGGAAAAATTAAATTCTATTGAATTTGAAAATGGTTTTCAAAGGTTTTGGAGAAATAGTGGTGATATTATTTGGAAAAAAATTTGAATTGGATTTGAACTTTGGAGAGTTTGGAATATTTGAAGCGATTTTAAAGTGATAAAAGCATTGAACTCTTTTCGGTCGTTGGGAAATAATTCTGATGATGATTGCAACATCATCGGTGTTCATTTTCGAGTTTCCAAGAGGGGGATTGCTACCTGGATGTTTTGGATTAATGTTTGTTTGAGAAATTGGGTTTGACTTTGAAAATGAAAAGCAATAGTTTGATTTAGATATATATATTTTCAAAATCGGATTTTGAACATTTTAGTAATGGTTTAAACTCTGGAGTTGGTTTGAAATGTTTGGATGAAACTCTGGAAACTTATTAAAATGTTTATGGAATCGTAAATAAGTTTGGAAACTTAAAAAAAGTTTTGAAAAGTTGTTTAGAATAGAAAATTTAACTTGGAGAAGGGTTAAAAAATTGAAGTAAGTAAGAAAACGAAAATAAGTTAGAATATAAGCTAATTGATTTACGTGAGTTAAAAGAAGTTAGCAAACGGAAGATAAATAAATTGGATAATTTATAGAAACTTAAAATTTGAATTAAATTAGAATGTAACTAAACCAAGTTAAATAAAAAGTGAATGCGAGGAAATAAATCTAAGTAGGCTAAATGAAATAAGCTAATGAAATAAAATTTATTAGTTAGAAATGAATTTGTGAACGAATAAATGAGTTTAAACATGTAAGCAAAAAGGGAATCGAAACTGAACGTTGAACTTAAGTTTGAATGGAAAATTAGTCAAGTTGGACCATATCAAATAACGTTTTGAGATTGAAATTAGTAAGTAACTGATTGATTTATATGGCATGCAAATGAAATGAAATTTGAATATTGGATAATGTTTGATTTGAAATTGTGTAAAATGAAGTGTAGAATTAGTTCAAATGGACTAAAAATAAGTAATGTCTGGAAATAAAATGTATTGGTTGAAAATAATTTGTGAATGAACAAATGAATTAATAGATGTAAGTAAATGAACTGAAATTGGATATTGGAAGGAGTAAGCCAAAATAAAATGTATTTGGTATTTTGGAAAGTGAAATAGAAATCTAAATTCGAATTATAAATTAGATTGAACTCAAGTAAAGTAATAAAGTGATTTTTGAAGATAAAAATAAAAGATTGAATTGTAAATTGAAAGTGAGCCAAGTGGATAATTAATTATTTAATATGGAAATGAACACTAGTTGGATAAATAAATGTTGAAATTTGAGTTAATGATGGGTTCGCAAAAGAAGCCCGAGTTATAAATAGAAATTCAACTTGGAATTGTAAGTGAATTAAACATGAATTAAATTTGTCATGGAATTGGATTAAAATAAGAATGATTTGAGTTGCAATAGGTCCAATTCGAGTATGGATGAATTAAATATGGCCTTGGATATTATTTTAACTAATTGAGAATGGAATTAAAACTTTAAATGGATTATGAGAATGGCTAATTGAATTAAATGAGTCGTGAATGAATTGAATTTGGAAATAATTAGAAGCTCAACTTCGAGTAAGAATGAAAGTTCATTAAATAAAAGTTTGGGTTAAATTAATTTGGAAAGTGGTTATTAATATAAGGACCGAATGATTTCAAGCTCAATGAAATGATTTTAGAATGTATGGTTGTGAATAAACTAGAAATGGGATGGGATTAAATATAAACTGAGTTGGAATCAAATGGACGTGGATAAAAACTAAAATGGAAATTCTATTAAGTGAATATCGTCAAATTGCATAGAATAAATTAGTCGTTCGACTTAAATGAAAGTAAATAAAAAAAATCTATGAATTGGTAGAGGTAAATAAAATTGATTTTTGGAATAAATTGAAATAAGTGTGAGTTTTTTGGGTTAAAAATGAATTGAATGTAAGCAGTTGAGTTGCAAACCATTTAAATTTAATGAATTGTATACGAATTTGTTGTAAACAATTAAAATTAATGTCGGTACCCAATAAGTTGCTTATAAATATTGTTTAACCTGCAATTCTTATAGAAACTTGTATGTTTTCTAGTTAAATATGTTACATGTTGTTATATTACATGATTTTGGCACCTACATGTTTAACTTAAGTAAGTACAGGTGCCGGGAAGCCGTTTGGCTGGATTTTGGGCGCGCTAATTGCTAAATAATAAGCCGCTTGCTTAAAATGCTAAACAGAGGTACGCCTATGCAATAAAAATTAGGAAATATGAACTGTTTTTTGTTTTCCAACCGTATGCGTCAATATATATATATTTATATCCCTTGTCAAATTGCAAAAGCTCCTCCAAACAAAGGAAACTGCCAAATTTTTCGAAAATTTTGGAAGTTAGAAAAAAATTTGGGAAAATTTTTGTTAGCGACAAAACGATTTCAAATTGGAAATTGAAATAAATTAGTGGATGAAACTAATTTAAAATAATGATATGAATCAATTAATAAATGGAAGATAAAATTCAATATTCATAGTGAAGATAAATTGAATTCATATGGAAATAGGAGAAATAATTTGAATAGAAGTAGAAATAAACTAAAGTGGTGAAGTGAAAATAAATATAAGAAGCGTATAAAATACTTATATTGAACTTAAGAAGAAATAGTAGAATACTTAAGTAATATGGGTGTCGGGAAAATATATTGAATAAGCATTTGAGTGAAGATTTAATAAAAACATGTGAAATGATAAGCGTTGATAAGTGATAGAAATCAAAATGAATGTGAATAAAAAGAGAATTGACATAATTGATAATCAATTGAGATAAATACGTAGGATGTACGTATATTATTTTATTCGCATAGCAATTTGATCCAGATTCGAGCACAGAATTTTGAGATAGTTATATCAATCCGAGTTTGGATTTTTCACTCGATTTTCGACGGCGAACCTTGGATATGGATTTTGAATGATTTTGGAAATTCTCTATCATAGTTATAACAATGCAAGGAGAATGACGGTTTCTGATCAAGAAACCAGATCTGAGTCCGCACTAGGAAGTCGGGTGGACGATACTAGTAAGGAAATGAAATTGTGCAATCGAGTAAGCGATCGGATTTGGTATTGCATATTAATGATATAGGTACATCATACGGGCTTAAATGGAATGAATATTGAAATTTTTGTAAAGAAGTGTATAAAGTGATTTTTGAATCTGTAGTTGGATATGGATAAATTGGATATACAGGTATAAAAAAGCAAGGAAAAAAAATTGGGATTTTTGATTTTAGAAGATAAATTGAAATTTGCTCAGCAAAGGTATGTATTTAAATTGCAGTATGAAATTTGATATTTTCTGGTCTAGCCACTGGGCTTTTGTTTTCTTTTTGAAATTGGGTGCCCATAGAGGCATTTGTAGTTCTACCGAGCTAGCCACGCAAAGGAGACGCTGGCGAAATTTTTTGAAAATTTAGGGAGTTAGAAAATTTTTGAGAAAATTATGATAATTCAAAATTTGGTTTTAAAATGGAAATTTGAATGATTAGCAAATAGTATTTTTTGAAAACTATGGGAGAGTTTGGGAAGTCAGTAAGAATGATAATGGGTCTTCTATAAAAAGATAGTTGGTAGGATGTTGAATTGTTGGTTTTGGGAAAAGTAAACGGATATTAGACCATTCTTCCTACCTAGTAATTTCGGAGACGAAATTCTTTTAAAGGGGGAGGAATGTGACGACCCAGAGTTTTGGATATTTAAAATAGGAATATTTAATTGGTTTTAAATATTCAAAAGAGTAATTTCAATGTGAATTCAAATATCACCATTTACTGGATAATTTAATTTTGAATTAAACTATTGGAAATTGAGTAAAATAGGAAATCTAGGATTTTTAGCTTGTTAATAATAATTTGAAGGCTTATAAATTTATATTAATAATACTGAAGGTGATAGAACGTTTAAAATTGAATTTAACAGTGATTTGTTCAACTTTAAAAATAGTTGTTTAAATTGAATTTTAAAATAGCCTTCCGAGGCACAGTCTCGGAATTTGATGAAACCAATTCCATTGGGTCCATAATATTGTAATATTATCGTATTTCAATTTTCGTTGAATTTGGAGTTGTGGTGTGAGCGGACGATATTTAAACACGCTGAAATTTATATCGAAATTCAACATAATAACTGATCCAAGTAGCTATCTTCTCCATACGATTGAATTTGGACTCGAAACCTTTACCATTGCATTCGGAATAGGGGTATAATATTATAGACGTCAGGCGGCATGCCTCGATAGGAGACCGAGATTTTGAGTTACATTTATCGAGATGATTTAGATTCAAATATACTTGTTTTGTTTGACTAGTCAACTTCAGTTGAAATTCTTTCACCATCAGCCTTTCATCTCAGCCTCTGTGCAAGCCATCCTAGCCGACCTAGGATGTGTGCTCCAGACACTTGCTCCCATTCAGTCCGATATCGCTCTTTCTCTTCGTCTTAAATCATGCCTCCTCATTTTCACGAAACCGTTCCATAAATTAAATTATAAAACAACGAGCCCCTTCTTCTCATTTTCAACTAAATCCCTAAAGAAAATATAATGGCGGAACGAAATCCTTTTTCTTTCATATCGAGCACAGATTGAATAGTATGGCCGCTTCCCTTCGTTTCCATCAACTCAAACTGAATCCATCTCCAGCACTTCACCTCCATCCCAATTGCAAACCTTCAGCCTTCTCTGAAATAAAATTTTACGTAATAAAATCGCACTTTATTTTCCTCCATCGATTATCTGATCAAAATCAGACGATTTCCCAATTGTAGCCTTGCGATTTCTTATTATTAGGGAATGCAATCACCTCGAGGAGGTTGCACGATTCGAGTTTTGAGATGGCGAAGGGGGAGGAGATGCATCGACAGTGGAGATGGCGTGTATGCAGAAGCGAACGCGAGGGGGTATCACGAACAAGATTAGGAGGCAGAGTCATGTTTAGTGGCTCGAGCGTGCGCAAATGTAGGCTGTGGTGGTCGTGAGGAGGCCTGAGGCGAAGTCGCGGTGGCGCCTTCGCTCTTGAGGTTGGTCGGCGTCAATTGGAAGGGGTTTTGCATCGTTCGATGGTGTTTGAGTGATGGTGACGAAGTTATAGTTCACGGTGGTGACTGGGGTTTGGGTGGGATGCGCAGGCAAGGTTTGTGTTTCGATTTTAAATATTAATATAAATTCGAATATATAGAATAGAAAATAGATACAGTGAAATCATAAACATACAGTAAGGTTTATGTAAATGTAGATTTCAATATGTATATATATAGTTCAAAACAGGAAGTTTTATTAGCTAAAGGATTATACATGCAGAAAGGTTTTGGGAAATTTTATATATAAAGGATTTTGGAAAAAAACATAGGGATTTTTATAATGATTTGATCTATATAGATTATTTTTGAAAG
This sequence comes from Allium cepa, assembly GCA_030765085.1. NCBI lineage: Eukaryota > Viridiplantae > Streptophyta > Magnoliopsida > Asparagales > Amaryllidaceae > Allium > Allium cepa. The sequence continues at coordinate 751,678,238 of CM060929.1, forward strand.
TATATATGAATTTTCAAAAATAAAATAATTGCATAATTTTTATCTACTAGTTTGTTTTAAAATAATATATTCAGAATAATTAAATTTGTTAACAAACTTGTATAATTATTTTAGATACCAAGAGACTTTTTAAAGGAATTTTTTATTAAATTAAATAGTTAGTTAATTAAATGGTAATTAATTGTTCAATCGATTCGAATATTAATTAAACCGTATAAATGTTTATACAATGTCTGAAATCATGAGGAAATCAAGCCGGAATGGAAATTGGGTTGCAAAACAAAAATTAAAGGTGGGTTAATCTCACTCTTCTTGATTTCTATTTAAATTTAAATGGCTAAATTTAAATAATTGGTTAAATGATTGAATTGATTTGATATGCTATATTATATAAAGTAGTATATAGTATATTGGAATGATTGGTTTCCCACATTATATAGCGGATGAGACCCTATGCGCCGCATAATAGCGGATGATAATATATTAATCCCATATACCACGATATTCCACCTCGAAGTGGAATTGGTATTGTGCTAACTGAAAATGACTGTGCAGATCGTGCTATATGGAATTATAATATACTAGTGCGGAAATAAAACAAAGTTACTATAGCAGAGTAAATAAAAAAAACAAGCACACCAGAATTTTTATACTGGTTCGAACTTCTCGTTCTACGTCCAGTCCCAGACTCCTTCTAGAATTTCACTAACAACAATCCTCACTTAACCCGGAGGAACAGGTTTACAACAACCCTTGAACAGCCGAACAAGGGACCTGAGCAGCAGAACAGGATTTCGCCTCAACAGCCGAAGAGGACTTCAACTTATATAAAAGTATATTTGACACAATGTGTTCTTAATAACACGAATTTGTCTCTTGATAGTACAAACTTCCTATAATCTTTCTCCTTTATGATATATGTATGAATGCATGAAGATTAAGAAAGTAGAATTTGAATTTGAATGATATTTTTAGCACTAATGAGTTAGAATCAAGAATTTCAATGATCGAATAATAATCAATAGAATTAGGTAATCTTAAAACTTGATTCTAATGTGTTTATATAGGTAGTAAGTTTGCAACTCTTCATGAAGAATTGTCATTAAGAGCTATTGAAATAAAGGTTGCAACTCTTCATGAATGGAAATGCCTTTCCAAAAAAAATAGCCGTTGTAAATATTCAGACGTCTGAAATTTAAATTTCAGACTTCTAAATTAAACGATATTTGAAACAGAAAGGAAATAGGCAATATTTGGTTATTTTCAGATGTCTGAATATCTTATTTCAGACGTCTGAATATTGTAATATACAATATTCTATATTACAGATTCAGACGTCTGAAATGAGTTATTCAGACGTCTGAATGTAACATGAAAATTGAATTTCTTATTTTTTGAAAAGATGATCATGCAATATATCATATAAGAGAGATTTTAACATACTATTATTACTAGACACAGACTCAATACATACTTTAAGTGTTGGAGCTCTTTTGAATCTGTCCTTTGATTGATTCCTGCAATAAATATGTTAGTATACTCAGTAACTTATATAGTTGTCATAGTCAAAATATCATAATTACGAAGTATTGTAAATACGAAGTTCCAACAATCTCCCCCTTTTTGACGATGGCAACTATATGAGTAAATGATCATATATATATATATAAATGAAGTTAAAGAATTATATTAACTCCCTCTGCAATTCTCCCCCTTACTATAAGCTCCCCCTTACTATAATTCTCCCCCTTTGACATCGACAAAAAATAGAAAACCAAACCAGAGAATCAACATAGTCATTACAAAACAATAGGAGCAAATGTTTGAAGGATACATACCAGAATAAGGAAATCAAGTTGCAAATAGTCTAAAAAGTTACACATAATGATAGAAACAAACAACTAGTTAAAAAAAGTAGAATATGATAAGATGCAACAGAAATATTTATGCAATCAGAAGGAAGAACTGGGCTGATCTGTGCCTTCTTCTTCTTCATCATCATCATCATCATCATTGCCATTTCCCGAGCTAGAAGACCATTGAAATGGTGCGGGATTAAACATCTCGGTAGATGTGGAAGAAGAGCAACCAATACGTCCCCAAATTTTATTTAGGAAGCCTCGAATAGAATTAAATTTCTTATTTGTTTGTTTTTCCAATCTTTCAATCTTGGCATAGAGTTTAGATTGATTCCGAGAGAGTGTAACTAAGGCATGTTTCGGTGTTGACTCAAGAGAAACCACTTCGATATCATCGTTATCATGCTCGGTAGCTTGTTGAGCCATTTGTTGGTGAGGTTGATGAGGTTGGTGAGGTTGATGAGGTTGGGGTATATTCTGATCCCTATTTGAGATCCATTCTTGAAAAGAAATAAAATTAAGATTCTGAGGACGTTTGGGCAAATTCATCAACCCTAATGTTTTGGAGCCAAGTTCTTTTATGGGTGAAAATTCGGATTCGGAAAACGTTACCCCATAGTTTCTAAGACTTTTCATAATATATGCTCCATAATGAAACGTTTTATATCGGCGACGGCGATTAACATCCATAAATTCTGCAAGAATAATTTGCCCCCAATTAATAGGTTGTTGGGAATAAATGGCATATAAAGCTTGGAAGTTCCATTTGTTTATGATTTCATAACTTCTGGTTCTTGGTAAAACGGAACGAATTAAAGCACGATGAAGAATACGGGCTTGAGGCCTTAGGTTGATAGAAGTTAACCTAGTGATATCATCAGATGGAAATCTATGAGAGACTTCATCTCTATTTTCCAGGGAGAGTGAAGCATCAATGTCATCTAAATCAGTCCCGGATGAAGGGCATTGCAAGATATCTCCAAGACGATCTAATGGGAGATATATTTTTACTCCACATACCCAAGTCCAAATACAATTTTCTCGATTATGTGGATGATGATGATCTAAATTCATATTTGCATAGAATAACTTAACTAGGAGATGATTTATTTTGACATTATTCGCAGAGTATGACAATAAAGATTCTAACCCGCTTGAATTGGCAATTTGTTGAATCCTATAGGGTTGGAATTCATCATACTTCACAAAAGCTCCTGGAAAGAAGCCAGATCTGTCCATCTGAGCAAACCTTTTCTTGGCTTCATCATTCCACAACCATTGGTCTATATTGGGTGTAGAAGATGAAGTTGAAGCTCTTGGTCGCTTTGCTTTTGGAGCCATTGGAGTTTTTTGGTGAAAAATTTGAAGATAGGAGATGAAAAAATGGAGTTTTGAAGGGTGATAATGGTGCCGGTTCGGGTATTTGGGGGAAATGAAGAAGTGGATGGAAGTAATAAAGGTGGTTGGTAGTTGGAAAATTTGTAAAAAGCTCTTGAATTTTGAACCACTATTTGAATTCAGACGTCTGCAATTATAATTTCAGACGTTTGAAATTAAAAAATTTCAAACAGAAGAGAATTAGTTCATTTTTTCCTTATTTTAGACGTCTGAATGGACAGTTTCAGACGTTTGAAACTGTAGAAAAAAAAATTATTTTTGTACAATATTCAGACGTCTGAAACAACAGTTTCAGACGTCTGAAACTTAAAGGTTCAGACTTTTACATGAGAAATCAAAAATAAATGATAGAACTATTATATTAGTATTGAACAGAATGACAAGATTGTCAAATATTTTAAAAAATAAATGATAAACAACAAATAGTATTTGAACAAAATTACAAGAAAAATAGAATTAGAGGTTAATTTTTCGAAGCATTTGGAGATTTGCATTCTTCTGGTTCGATTTTTGTAATTTCTATGAATGGTCGTAAAGGAGACCAGTATGACGTACGTTTCCACGAGTTTGGAGAAACTGGAGGACGTTGTGGACTTGGTTCCCATGGATTCCATCCTGATGTAGTTATTTGATGAGAAGATGACGGTTCGACTACATCTTTTTCTAGAGATGTACCACAAAAGTTAAATGCCACTTTTTCAATGAAGCTAAGTCGTTTAGCATTTATTTTTTGTTCATAATACATCTCACGTTGCAAATCCAATTGCTCTTTTTGATAATGATGAATCTCGGATATTTTTTCTTTGGTTAATGGAGAACAAAAGAAAAGAAATCGTCGAGATTTCTTCTTATCTGGCGTAAAACCAGAGTGTTCACGTGCAGGACGAGCTTGTTCACGTGGAGTTGGAGTTGCTAAAATCTCGAAAGAAGACGTAGAATAAGCTGATGGAGAATTGTCAGAATTAGAAGCCATAGAGAGAAGTAAAATAACTAGGTTAAATTCCATTGAAGGAGAATTTTATTTTGCTGTTTTAAAATGAGATGAAAGAAATATTTAGTTTGAACATATATATAACAAAAAGGAAAAACTATTTAAAGAAATTAGTTTTATATTAATGGTTAAATATAGTTAGTTTTGTTTAGTTACTAACTAATGGATAAAATTTTAAAAAAAATGGAAAGTTAGAAATATACATAACAAATGGAAGGTTAGAAATATTTGTTACTAATTTGTTAGTTATGAGATTTTAGAGAATAAACACATATGTTGGGAGCAAATATAATATAGACAGAAGATGTATAACTAGATTGGAAAAATTTGTTACAGAATTATAAATTTTTAACAGAAACAATACCAAGTTCTTGTCTTAGCTTAATAAAAATGTTTTCTAAAAGAGGTTTTGTAAAAATATCAGCTAACTGATTTTCAGAAGATACGAAATCTAACTTTATTGTTCCTTTTTCAACATTGTCACGAAGAAAGTGATGACGTATGTCAATATGTTTTGTTCGTGAATGATTGATAGGATTTTTAGAAAAGTTAATAGCACTCGAGTTGTCACAGTATATTGTAGAGTTTGATAAATTAATATTGAAATCTTTGAGTGTTTGTTGCATATAAATTACTTGAGTACATGCTAGAGAAGCAGAAATGTATTCTGCTTCGCATGTAGAGAGAGAAACACAATTTTGTTTCTTACTAAACCAGGATACGAGAGATTTTCCAATGAAATGGCACGTACCACTCGTACTTTTTCGATCTGTTTGAGAACCACCGAAGTCAGCATCACTATATGAGACTAATTCGAATGGACATCCTTTTGGATAAAACAGACCAAAATCCTTTGTGTTTGTAAGATAACATAATATCCGTTTTACTGCTTTCAAATGTGATTCTTTTGGATTAGCTTGAAATCTAGCACACAAACAAACACTCATCATTATATTAGGACGACTTGCAGTTAAATATAGTAATGATCCAATCATACTTCGGTATAGTTTCTGGTCAACACTTTTGCCATTGTCATCTTTTTCAAGATGTTTAGTTGTACTCATTGGAGTTGGTTTGGCAGAAGTATTTTCCATTCCGAAACGTTTGATTAGATTAATACAATATTTTTCTTGATTAATAAAAATACCATTTTGAAATTGTTTTATTTGTAATCCAAGAAAATATGTTAATTCACCCATATGAGACATTTCAAATTCTTTGGTCATTATTTCTGAAAATTCCTGGCATAATTTGTCATTCGTAGAACCAAAAATGATATCATCAACATAAATTTGAACTATTAAAATATCCCTTTTAGAATGTTTTATAAAAAGTGTTTGATCAACCTTCCCAATTAGAAAACCCGAAGAAATTAGATAAGTCTTTAGACGGTCGTACCAAGCACGTGGTGCTTGTTTCAAACCGTAAAGTGCTTTTTTAAGTTTATAGACGTGATCAGGGAACTTTTCGTGAATAAATAGAGGAGGTTGTTCAACATACACTTTTTCTTTTATGTAACCATTTAAAAGGGCACTTTTAACATCCATTTGATAAAGTTTGAAATTATGAAAGCATGCATAGGACATTAATATTCGAATTGCTTCTAGTCTTGCAACCGGAGCAAACGTTTCTTCATAGTCAATTCCTTCTTCTTGATTATAACCTTGTGCAACTAATCTTGCTTTATTTCTAGTGATATTTCCTTGTTCATCTGCTTTATTTTTGTAAACCCATTTTGTTCCAATAACAGCCTGATCACTTGGTCTAGGAACTAATTCCCAAACTTCATTGTGTTCAAACTGGTTTAGCTCTTCTTGCATTGCTATTATCCAGTAGTCATCTGTGGAAGCTTCTTTGGGATTCTTTGGCTCGATATTGGAAAGGAATGCTACGTGGCCCATTTGATTTAGTTAACTTCTAGTTCGAATATTTGAATTAATTTCTCCAATAATATTTTGTATAGGATGATCCCGTAATATTTTTGGTGAATTCCTTAATTCAATATTATTGTCAACAATGTTTTCATTATTTTCAAAATTTATAGTATCTGTATTTGTAATGTTATCTGGAAAATCATCATCATTTTGAATACTTGGTTTTTGTAGAAAATTTTCATCGAAAGAAACATTTAATGTTTCTTCAACAATATTTGATTTTTTATTAAATACACGATAAGCTTTGCTGCGATCTGAATATCCTAGAAAGATTCCTTCGTCAGATTTCGCATCGAATTTTCCAAGCTGATCTTTTGTATTTAATATAAAACATTTTGAGCCAAATACTTTAAAATAAGAAATCTTTGGTTTTCTTCCAGTAAAAAGTTCATAAGAAGTATTTTTTGTTAGAGGTCGAATAGAAACACGATTTAAAACATAACATGCAGTTGCAACAGCTTCTGCCCAGAACTGTTTTGGAAGAGTGCTTCCATTTAACAAAGTTCGTGCACATTCTTGTAAAGTTCTATTTTTACGTTCTACAACTCCGTTTTGTTGTGGAGTTCTAGGAAACGAAAAATTATGAAAAATTCCTTTCTTTTTACAAAAATGATCAAAAGCTTCGTTTTCAAATTCTCCTCCATGATCACTTCTTATATTTTTTAATTTTTAGACCTTTTAAATTCTGAATACGTTTGACAAAAATTTTAAATTGCTCAAACGTATTGTTTTTCATAAAAATAGTCCAAGTATATCTAGAGAAATCATCTACTATTACAAACACATATCTATTATGGTTAATGGATTGAACTTGGGTTGGTCCAAATAGATCCATATGTAGTAGTTCAAGTGGTTGTAAAGTAGAGATAACCTTTTTAGATTTAAAGGATGATTTTGTTAATTTTCCTAATTGACATGCATCACAAATATGATTAATTTTGAAGTTCATTTTCGGTAATCCTCTGACTAAATTATTTTTGGAAAGTTTATTTATAGTTTTGAGGTTTATATGATAGAGTCTTTTGTGCCATAGCCAAGGATCATTTTCATTAGCTATTAAACACATATCTGAATTATGATTGATTTTCATATTCAAAACATATTTATTTTTATCTCTATTCCTTCAAAAATAAGATTTTGATTTTTATCACGAATGCTACACTTATCTTCAGAAAAAGAGATTTTGAAACCTTTGTCACATAATTGGCTGATACTTAAAAGATCGTGTTTCAAATTTTTCACTAATAAAACATTTGAAATAAGAGGTAAATCAGATGTACCGACATTGCTGACGTCACCTTTTCCAATGATATATCCTTTAGAATTGTCTCCAAAAGTGACAGAGCCTCCATTTGAGTAAGTGATGTTTGATAACATATTTTTGTCTCCAGTCATATGTTTTGAGCAACCGCTGTCGAGTATCCATTTTCCTCTCTTTAAAAGTGGGTCCTGCAAATAATAATAATAACATTGGTACCCACCTTTTATAGGGTCCTAAGAGTTAGGTCTTAGGAAACCAAACCCAAGTAGGTTCAGTATTCCCCTTAAATATATAATTCTGATTTTTATGAACAGTTTCAAAAAAGAGATTTATATATTATTTCTAATTAGATTATTGTTTGTTTTGGGAACCCATATTTTTATGGTATTGGAATTTTTAGAATTAATATGAGAATTATTTCTCCTAATTTTCTTTTTAGATAGAGATTTCTTAAAATATCCTAGTCCATTTTTATTTGAAGTGGACTGAGAATTTTCAATAATACTAGATAGATTTTCTCTACCTTTATTAAAGTTGGAAATATTTTTAGAAATATTTTCTAATTTGGTTTTGAGACAAGTATTTTCTAATTCTATCATTTTAATTTTAGTTTTTAGCTCATGATTTTCAGAGACAAGAGAATCATTCTTTTCTTTTTGAGTTTCAATTTCTTGACTCAATAAAGTAAATTGAGAATTATCAGTAGAAACTTTATCTTGAAGTTTTCCAATTTCTTCTTCTAATATTTTCTTTTCATCGTTAAGCATATCTCTTTCGAATTCTGCTTTTCTCTGATTTTCAAGAGCTTCTTTATATTTTCTTTTGATGCTTTTTAGATTATCAAGAAGTTCTGAATTTATTTCAATCATATCATCAAAAGTAAGATCACTTACCTCATTTTCTGAAGCCATAAAACAAACATTTGCCTGTTATTTCTCACTATCACTGCTGCTTTCTGAAGAAGATGAGGAATCTGAATCATCCCATGGTACTGAAAATGCTTTTCTTTTTTATTTGTCCTTTTGATTCTTATTGTGATATGTTTTCTTCTGTTCTGGACAATCCTTTTGCATATGTCCTTTCTTGTGACAGTTAAAGCATTCTAATATTGATGAAGATGGCTTATTTGGATTGCTGTTGTAGTTCCTTTTGCCATTGTTTCAATTTCCTTTTCTGAATTTTAAAAAGTTTTTAAAGTTTTTAGCAATGAATGCTAAGTCTTCTTCATCAGAATCTGATTCTTCTTTTTCAGCATGGAATGCTATATTCTTTTTGTCTTGTGCTTGTACTCTTTTAGCCTGCAAATTTACTTCATATGACATTAGATTTCCTATCAACTCTTCTGGTTTCATAGTAGAAAGGTCATTAGCTTCTTCAATAGCTAAAACTTTTCTTTCCCATTCATCCGTTAAAGAGTTAAGGATTTTTGAAACAATATCAAAGTCGGAATACTTTTCTCCAAGACCTAGTAAAGAGTGGTATATATCTTGGAATCTAGAATGCATATCATTTGTAGTTTCATCTTGCTTCATTTTAAAATTTTGAAATTGATTTTTGAGCATGGAAATTTTGCTTTGTTTAACTTTGTTAGTTCCTTCGTGAGTAATCTTAAGTGTTCTCCATATTTCATAAGCAGTTGTACACATACTAACACGGTTAAACTCATTTCTATCTAAAGCACAAAATAGCATATTCATAGCTTTGGCATTAGCGGTAGCATCTAGTCTTTGTGTGTTTGACCATGTAGAATATTCTGTTGTAGAAATATTATATTCGGTTTGAGTAATATTCCATGAGTCAAAACCATTAGCTTGCATATAAATACGCATTCGAGTTGCCCAATAATTGTAATTCATACCATTGAATAGTGGAGGTCGTGCAGTGGATTGTCCTTCAATGAAACTAGTGTTAACAGTGCTGGTGTTGTTTTCCATTTTAGCATAATATCAAATAACTGTGTAACGGTTATTAGAAACAAGGCTCTGATACCAAATGAAAATGACTGCGCGGATCGTGCGTAATGGAATTATAATATACTAGTGTGGAAATAAAACAAAGTTACTATAGCAGAGTAAATTAAAAAAAAACAAGCACACCAGAATTTTTATACTGGTTCGAACTTCCCGTTCTACGTCCAGTCTCAGACTCCTTCTGGAATTTCACTAACAACAATCCTCACTTAACCCGGAGGAACAGGTTTACAACAACCCTTGAACAGCCGAACAAGGGACCTAAGCAGCAGAACAGGATTTCGCCTCAACAGCCAAAGAGGACTTCAACTTATATAAAAGTATATTTGACACAATGTGTTCTTAATAACACGAATTTGTCTCTTGATAGTACAAACTTCCTATAATCTTTCTCCTTTATGATATATGTATGAATGCATGAAGATTAAGAAAGTAGAATTTGAATTTGAATGATATTTTTAGCACAAATGAGTTAGAATCAAGAATTTCAATAATCGAATAATAATCAATAGAATTAGGTAATCTTAAAACTTGGTTCTAATGTGTTTATATAGGTAGTAAGTGGATGCAACTCTTCATAAAGAATTGTCATTAAGAGCTATTGAAATAAAGGTTGCAACTCTTCATGAAGGGAAATGCCTTTTCAAAAAAAATAGCCGTTGTAAATATTCAGACGTCTGAAATTTAAATTTCAGACTTCTGAATTAAACGATATTTGAAACAGAAAGGAAATAGGCAATATTTGGTTATTTTCAGACGTCTGAATTCTTATTTCAGTCGTCTGAATATTGTAATATACAATATTCTATATTACAGATTCAGACGTCTGAAATGAGTTATTCAGACGTTTGAATGTAACATGAAAATTGAATTTCTTATTTTTTGAAAAGATGATCATGCAATATATCATATAGGAGAGATTTTAACATACTATTATTACTAGACACAGACTCAATACATACTTTAAGTGTTGGAGCTCTTTTGAATCTGTCCTTTGATTGATTCCTGCAATAAATATGTTAGTATACTCAGTAACTTATATAGTTGTCAAAGTCAAAATATCGTAATTACGAAGTATTGTAAATACGAAGTTCCAACACTAACATCTGTGGATGCAGGGAAATAGGTTGAAGGGATCCAACTGGATTCCTCAAAATTATTTAGATTGTTTAATATTCTAGGTTATGAATATTTGATATTCTGCGATGAATTATATTGATAATTGGAATATTGAATGCTATGGTTTGCTTGAATATATTTCGGTATACTGAGTTATCAAAATATATAGAAATGGATTTTTGAAAAGAAAATAAAAGAGTGAAGTTTTAAGTAAAATGATTATAGTGAATTTGAATAAATTTAAGAATGAACTGGAAAAGAATAAAAGTGATTTTAAAATTTAATAAATAAATTTCGACTGTGGAAAAAGGGGATTTTGAATAAACAGAGTAATAATGAATTTTAAAAACTTAAATGATATTATTTTAAAGGAATAAAGAATTTATTTTTAAATTTTAAGGGTTAAATTTATTTAAAAGGGTAAAGAAGGAATTTGGGAAATCGAAAATTGGTATTTTAAGTTAAAAAGATTTTAAACCATAATTAAGAATTAAAAATCCAAAGTTAATGGATTTTGAAGTAAATGAGTAAGTAACGAAATTTATTTCAAAGTGGAGTAAATTGGAAATAAATTTGAAAATTGATTTAAGTGTTTAAATTTGGAATTAAAAAAAAGGGAAGTGAGACTATGGAATTTATAAACTGGGTTTATAAAAGTGAAGTAATATATCAGTTGATATTTGGAAGGATAAATTCATGGTGGGAAAATTATTAAAGGAATGGGTAAATTTGTTTAAAAATAAACAGTGAATTATTTTTAAAAGATTTGAAAGAGAAGTGTATTTCCCTTGATGGCCAAGTGCGTTTCGAAGCTAATTTTAAGTATAAGTTAAAGTTTCAAAGTTTATTTAAAGGTACGTTTTAGAAATTTTATTATTTTTAAATGTTTAAATTTTAAGGTAAGTATTTTTTAAATTTATTTCAGTGGTAATTATTTAAAGCTGACTTGGTATTATGTTTTAAAAAGATAAAAATTTAGTTTTATATTTTATAAAGTGGCTTTATTACAAATATTCTTAAAGTATATATTTTTGAATAAGTATTAAAATAGTTTTAACTTAAATGACTTAAAGTGTATTTTATAATAAAGTGTTTTTAAATTATTTTAAAAATCTAAAGTATTTTACGTGGTGTTTTCAGTGGAAATAAATAATTGGGAATTCATTCCATGAGAAGAGTATGGTTTGAAAACTGTTTTCAAAAAGGTTTGGAAATGGAAATATATCTTGTGAAGATATTTTGAGGTTAATAAATAATTTGGGGAAATTATTTATGTTTGATGGATGTTGTGAATGTTAATTGATAGTTAAATAACCGACTACCAATATTGGCCAATGCGCTGATCGTTTCGAAGAGACCGGGATTGGGATTAATTTCTCGGAAACCACTTCGATCCGGTTTGATCGTTTTAAAGTGAAAAACAAGAGTTTGGATTCGAAGATGGAGCAGTGAAGTGCAAGGACTAGTCGCTACTAATCCTGAGAATGATTCCAAAATGGATGTAGTAGGAGTAGTGCCTTCGGTTCTGTTCGAACCCATGACGGACTTGTATGGATGAATGCTTCCAGAACATCGTCAGGTGGGCGATGAGCATTCTAAGAGATGTGTTCTAAAAAGGTAACGCTTAGCCTCAAGCCTCATCAACCGAGAATGACTGAAAATCAAGGGATATGCAGCAAGGCTGAGTGGGTAGCACCCATTAGGGTGATGTCATCCCTGTCTAGTATTCGGCTTAGTGGTGCGGTTGCTGTTCCCAACCATGGGGTGATTTTACTCGGGATTATCCATTAAGGGATAGTCCCGGTCTTGTGTTGCAGGGGATTGGGAGTAATCCTCGGTACGGTGATCTAGGACACGTACTATGACAGGTGGTACCCCAGTGCCTAGTCTTTAGTTGGAAACCAATCTCCCTACGCGCCTGTACGGTTTTGATTGTGCCCAACTATTGCTGAAATATGAGATGCAAGCATTTCAGCTAGATTCCATTTTACTTTCTATAGACGCTATTATAATATCAGACGGATTTGATAAAAAAATGTTTTGGCTATCGTAAGGTAAAAACCCGACATATTTATTTGTTGCGTGGTCTTATGAGATGCTTTTAGTTTCAAAGGATTTTGAAACTTTAATAAACAATTTGGGTGTGATTTCTCACGCTGGTATTCCAAACTGACTTGAGTGTTATTTAACTATAATGCTTGGGTCAGACCGAGTATTATTGCATACAGGATATGATGCTATGGAGCTCAGGAGACGAGCTGGATGGCGGTACGTACTTACGTACTTGATTATTATTCCACCGTGTATTCAGTTTTGAGGACAAGTTTATATGACTGTCCAGTTGTATATTATTGATGTTGTTGAACTCTGATGATGTATTCTGATGATGTATGAATAAAACAGATGTAGCTTTCTTTTGTGTAAAGATCTGTTATTATCTATTATATTTTATTCCGCTGCAATGGTAAGATTCTGTTGTTGTTTCTACTTTCTTCTTCTACCTCTTTCTTCTTTAACCCTAATGGTTCGTATTTCCGTTCATCTTGATTTGATTTGATGGAGAATAGTGTCGACTTAAGGGGTACGGGTTTGCGGGCTGCTACACTTTCACTAAGAAAGAACTTGATTTGAAAGCTTGAAGCTTGGATTAGAATTTAGGAAGAGATCAAGAGGCCTACTACCAAAGCCATTACCGAAGTAACTTAACCAGAGAATGGAGCAATGAGGAGGTGTCCTTAGGTTTAAATCCATCAGCCTATATGACTAAAGAAAAGATGGATAGAATGCTGAAAGAGATGCAAGATGGGATGATAGCTCGACAACCGTAAATGCTAGATGGAGTTTTAAAAAGGAAGGGACATCAAGGAACAGTCGAAGCTATTGGAACTCAGAAACAAAGGCTAAAAACCAATGCTAGAGCATCTGGAGTTAGAATAGAGCAAGTTAGAACTGAACCCCCATAAAAAATTCAAATCAATACCGACAAGAATTAGGTTAGTTCGACATGATTATGCAAAGGGAATAGTGGATACGAACTTATAAAGAGCCAGTAAACCGAGAGCACATGATGCTGGAGCCAAAAATGTATATCAGAATAGGATACACAGCAATAGGAGTTAGAAGCAGAAGTTCATTGTAGAAATAGTGGGGAAAACAAAGTTATGGAATGAAGACTTCCATTATATAACAATGACCGAATAAATGAGTTGATTAGAAGAACTATGATAGGTTGACCTTCAAACCAGAGTTTGGAGGATGTGAATAGAAATCAATTTACCCCTATTATTTGGTACGGGAGGATTCCATCGGATTTCAAGCTATCTATGTTGGAACAATGCAATGGAAGGAAAGATCCGTTCGTTCGTCTAATGAGATACATCCAACATATGTAGATGTTGGATGCATCTAAAGAGGTAATGGGCTGATATTTCCCGTTACACTTGACAGAGTTGGCAGATATGTGGTTAAGACAGTTAGAGAATGGGTCTGTAAGCACGTGGGTCGGGATGGCAAAAAGATTCTTAAGACTGTTTAGAGTTCACATTTCGCAATTGAAGATTTTGATGACATTTTCAAGCATGAAGCAAGGTGCTAGAGTGACCTTAAGGAGTTATCTGACCAGATTTAATGTAACAACCACTATAGTTCATAAGCTAAATCAATTAATAGTTCTGATGGTGGTAGTGTCTAGAGTTGCAAATAAGACTGATTCAAAATTTCTTTTGAAAGAGATGCATCGATAGACCTTATAGAGTTTTTAGCTTCAAGACTGATTCAAAATTTCTTTTGAAAGGGATGCATCGATAGACCTTATAGAGTTTTTTCCTGAAGCTGAGCGATATCCATGCCAAGAGGGAGCTGAAGCCAAAAATGCTGAGATTAATGTTATGGATGATAGGGGACTATCCAGAGGAGGATATAATAAATAAAAAGGAAAGAGAAAAGCCAATGAAGGCTTTGGAGGACCGAAGTGGCAAAGGAGGGAAGCAGAATTCTCTTCATATGCTGATCTAACCAAAACTCCAGAGAGGATTTACCTATATTCTAGCAGGTAGGTCCTCTATTGGGGGTCAGTTAAGAGAGAACCCACAGATTGGAAGTAAAGATCCAAAAGATTTTGCCTTTTTGATGAGACTGATAGGCATGAGACATTCGAATGCACGCATCTACGAGTTTAGATAGAAGAGCAGGTACGGAACAATCGGCTGTAACAGTACGTTAGGAACCAAAATTTAGTGGCACAATAGGAGCAGCCACCCTACGACAAATACAGCTGGATGCAACCGTGGATCTGGGTCGAGAATGGTTATCCCATAATTGGGATGGATAGGAATCAAGTTTGATTCCCTCATTTTACCTTTTTCTCTGAACAAATAAGACAATGTTACTCTCAGGCCGCTTACATGTGTAAGTGACCTCAGTTAGTCTCTAGGTATGCTCCGAGTTAGATGTTTGAGAGAAATCATTGATAGGATCGATGTTTAGGATATTTTCTTGTTATTTTGATCTGGATTTCATCAACGATCATTTGGACATGGTTTTCTTGACTGGAGAGATGGGATGATTAACTATAAGGTCAAGTCCGCTAGCCGGACAACGAGTGGATGGACTTGTATGGAACATTAAGTCTGCTCACCAAAGAGTGAGCGAATGGACTTGCTTGGAAGTTGGTCCCCTCGTTGGAGTGCGAACGGATTAGACTCGGCATGATTATACGATTCGAAGAGATCGTGAAATAAATAATATACGGTCCGAAGACATCATGAACTAAATAATGTATGATCTAGAGAGATTAGACCCTCGATCAGATGTAGATTAAAAGATCCGAATAGATCAAAACTTGGCCTTGAGATTTGAATGTCTTATGATTTGATAATAATAACATATTAATTAATGATTATCATCGCCTTGATTCAGCCAAGCTTACTTATGATGGGATGCTAGGCTATACTAGATGATTTGTAAATAAAGTTATAATTAGAGGCAATGCACCCTTATAATTGACCTAAAACAAACAAATTTGGGCAAACACGAGACGACATTTAAGAAAGACAACTTAACTAAGGGCGAATACATGATAGCTCTGATGCCTATTTGAAATAAGTTAACCTTGGGCGAACATAGAATGACTTAGATAGTGATATATGTAATATGATAACTTAACCCCGAGCGAACACGTGATGGCTTTGATAATGATATTTCATACTATAAATCCGAATGAACATGGGATGATTATGATTTACGACTAACCCTTAAGCAAGACTATAGTCTATAGCTATTATGGTCTAGAATAAACTTTGATTTGCAGGTAAATTTGATGGAACCAGAAGATTCACCATAACCCAGATCGATGGATTATTCTTGAAACTTGTTCTTGAGCAAAACACACCTTACATTCATAAGGTATACTTTAGGAGAAAGTATTATAGTCAAAATTTCCATAGTTGCATAATAAACTCACGCTACAAAAATAAAGTCTAATGGACACTCTTTAATGTAGTATCTAATATAAAGATATTATCTATAATTTGTAGTTGATATCCACTTAAGATAAATATCATTGTCTTAAATTCGGGTCTCAAAAAAATTACACACCAAAATCATAGGCCTTAAAGATATTAAAGACCTAAATGGCGGTTTCAAATTAATTTCGAAATTGGGACCCCATTAAAGACAACATTTGGAGTCTCAAATCAGTCTAGAATAGCAATTAATATAAATGCTATAATATAATTCATTTCACAAATTACTTGGAATGTAATCAATTCATCATGCGATCCATACTATCAATTCACTATACAATTCATATCTAAACTGCAATACTAAAACATTATAAAGGAAAACTGCATACAAAATGAAAATGATCTTTTCAATACATAACACAAGATTAAAATACTACCATTTGCTAAAAGGGAACAAGACCTTTCCAATACACAACACAAACAGAACTTACGCCATCATTGGCTGAAGAGAAACAAAACAAATAGGCCATACTAGTTATCTAAAGAATACAAATATGTTATACAAATGCAAATCAAATTAAATCTAAACTTAAATCTGTGAATACAAATCCAACTATAAAACAGAATTTAGACTAGAAGTTTGAAAAGGAAAGTCATGCCGAACTACTCTCCAGGATAACATACTTGAAATACTTGAAATTTGAAAAGCTCGCATAGATGAAACTCGCATATAGTTTATATGTGTTTTCATTTTGAGGTAAATTGTTTCCATAATGTGTTGATGCTTGAATAGTTCCAGTTTGATTTAGATTAAGTCCATCTTGTGCTGTCGGTGTGGGTAGTTGCATAGCTGAAACTCACACTTTCATCTTCTTGTAGTTCTTTCATTTTTTTATGTTTCCTGAAGAAAATTGTTGAATATTATAACAGACATACAACACAATGAAATTATATTGGCTATTAGTTTCGTATAGGGCATCACAATAAGAAAATTTCTCTTTGTAAATGGAATTTATTGTGGAATCAAGATGAAGCCATGACATTTGACTAAAACGTGATTGATTTTGGTGAATTAATTGATTAATTCTTAATGGAAATTTCCTTTTTTTTAGACAAAGGTACTTTTATAAATATATATAAAGAGCATATACTTCCATAATATGCCTCGTTAAAACCTTGCAATCCCTCTAACCTAAATGTGTACTTTACAAGGAAAAAGAGTACATATCATGCCAATATATAAACAATACAACAGCAACTATGCCAGAAAAACCAAGTTATCAATTAGATGGAGGAGTAAACACACAGTAGAGACACACTCAAGACCATCCATACGAAACAACTTGGGGCATAAAACAAAAAAATTACAATAAAAACAAATACAAAAAGCCACGTGAAGGAGTTTTCAAACTCAAAACAGGAAACAATACCGATCAATAACATCATTAATCGAACAACATGAGAAAGAAAGTGAACTTCAGATCCCTTTACTAAAAAAACTCAGATCTAATAATCTCGATTATTCTAAAATAATGGCAGCCAAAAATTCGCTACAAGATCTCGATTGAAACTCAGCTTAGAGGCAAGTCGAAAGAATGTTATCAACCATGAGCTCTAGGTGGAAGAACCTAAGCAAATACGAGCTCAAGACGGATGAAAATCCTGAATTGAGGCGATCCTAATGTCAAAATTCGATAAGATAAGATCCAAATCTCTACTTATCTTCTTTGAGTCTAATTGGCTTTGAATTAAATTCTTACGATCTTGAGATATTAGATGTTTTAGATATGAACTGGCAATTCTATTCCTTCAAAAATCCTCGAGTTTCGTTCGCACAATATGTGCCAAATGATTGAAGTAAATGTAGTGTTCAGTGTATGGTTAAAAAGGGTATTATTGTTCTGATTTTGACCCAGGATGTCCATTATTGAATTGATATCAAAATAATTACCCAAGTTAAGTTGAAGCTTATGCAAAATTCCTTCTAGTATTTGTCTAGAATAAACACAATTAAAAAATAGATGGTCTCTTTCTTTATTTTGATTTGAGCATAAGACACACGATTGACCAATACCACTATTCCATCTACCGATGCTGTCTTTTGTGTTCAATCTGTTTAGAATAGCCAGAATAGAGCAGATCGACATTTTAGGGGCACAATGGTTATCCCAGATAACACTGGACCACTTCAATTCTATGTGCTTGTTTCGAATAAGATTCCATGCTGAATTTAAAGAAAACTGGCCATGCTTACTAGGAAGCCAGAACCAGAAGTCATGCTGCATCTGATTATGAATTTTAATGTTATGCACTGCATTTTGACATTGAGTAGGAATATAATCTAATTGGTTTTTCCATTTATTATCTACTATAAGAGTGGGAACAGATCTGTTATTACCACCATACACAGACATAGAATTCACACCACATTTCTCCACCAAGGAAGATCCATTGATCCAACGGTCTAACCAGATAATAGTAATCTCACCATTCTCAATTTTTCTGTCAAATAAACATGTGCACTATTTTCCAGATTTAAGAAAGAATTTTCAAGTATGTGATGAATTATTATTTGTGGCGGCAATCCAAAAGTTGGTGTTTTTGCAATACTTGTTATACATCCATTTGGCCCATGTTGATTCTCCTTGTAAAAAATTCCATGTCAATTTAGCTGCCACAGCTTTAGCCATATCTTCAATTTTTCTAATACCCAAGCGACCTTCATTTTTAGTTTTACAAACATCATCCCAACCACTTATGTTCTTTAGATTTCCTAATAAAATTAGCACAAATAGAATTTAATCTCTGAATAGCATTCACAGGAAATTGAGTAAATTGTAACCAAAATTGGATCATTGGATAAATGAAAATTTTCACTAACTTAATTCTACCATTGATATTGAGCAGTTTACTATTCAAGTAATCAATTTTTTGTTGGTTTTGTCTATTAGGCGCCCAAAGTCCCTAGTTTTGAGCTTGTTGTTAGATAAAGGGATGCTTGGATATATTGCTGGAAGTTTACCAATAATAATCTTTAAAATTTCAGCTACCTATTTTTTGTTATTTGCTCCTTTGCTAAAGAACACAGTGGATTTGTTATCATTAACATCAAGGCCAGTAAAACATTTCAAATTGTGAAGAGTGTGCAAAATGCTTTTAGCATTTAGAATGTTTGCTTTGGCCATTATGAAAACATCATCTGCATATAATAAGTGAGTAATTATAGGATTAGTTTGATGAATAGAGGTGAGATTACCTTCCAAAGACTCCACATCAAGGTTGATTGTAAGGAACTACATAGCTATAGCAAATAAGTATGGAGAGAGAGGGTCACCTTGCCTTAAACCCTTTGAGCTTTCAAAAAAACCGAATGGAGATCCTTTAATTAACACCATGAAAGTTGGACTAGAAATACATTTGTATCATAGATTTGCAAATAACATAGGGAAACCCATGGAAATCAGCATATGATGAATAAACTGTCTATTTATTTTATCACAAGCTTTATTCAAGTCATTTTCCAAGCAAATATTGTTTGAATTTTTTCTATTAAATCCTCTGATCATTTCATATGCAAGCAATGAATTATTCATAATAAGTATCCTAGGGATGAAACCATTCTGTTTGTAAGAAATAAGGTCATTCATATAAGGTTTTAGTCGATTACAAAGAAGATTGGCTAAAATCTTATGGGTGACATTGCATAGAGAGATCGGTCTAAAATCAATCATATCAGTTGCATCAGGTTTTTTGGAATAAGGCAATTATTATTTTACCATATTTAAGAATACCATTCACAACATTCAAGATATCATCTTTAAGCTACTCCCAATGAATTTTATAGAATTTCGAGTTAATGCCATCAGGACTAGGAGAACTGTTGTCATTAATTTGGAAAACAGCAGTTTTTATTTCCTCTAATAGAAATGGCTTGCATAAACTAATCCTTGCATTATCAGAGAGAATTTTTTACATATAATACCTGGAAATTGTTCTTGTTACATGTATTGAATAAAACAGCTCAGTAAAATAACTGACAACTTCATTCGCAAGTTTCTAATGCTGGAGTCCAAGTTCCGTTCGGATTAAGAATATAATTACCGCCCTTATTTGATTTGATCACATCAACATTACTATAGAAATAAGAAGTTGGCCTATCCTCTTTAACTAACCAGTTGAATTTCATTCTTTGTTCATTATCTATAGAATTCTTCTCATAAAAGAATGTATCTGATCAGTTTTCACCTTGTACTGATTTAGCAAATTATCTTTTAAAGGATATTGAACAAGTTGATTATAAATTTCATTAGCCTCATTTTCCATTAAAGACATCGTAGCATGCATGTTCATAATACTTTTCTCCCATGTCCTCAGTGCAGTGTTAGCAGCCTTCAGCCTGCTTAAAAGGATGTGGGGAGGACTACCATGAAACTCTTGAGACAAAGCGGATTGAAGGGCTGAGTGGTACCCCTCTTGTAAATACCATGAGTTGCTATATTTGAAAGGTATTCTACTCTTCTTATCATTATGAATCATGAATTTTAAAGTAATTATAGAATGATTAATTAATAAGTGCTTTCCCAAAATTAATACCAAATTGAGTAAATATGTTTAACCATAGAGTATTGACGAAAACACGACAAATTTATTATGAATTGAAAAAATTTGACCTCCCTCCAAGTAATGTAGTTACCAGTGGAATTAGGTTCCACAAGATTAGAAGAAATAATGCAATCCAAAAAATCCTGGTCGCCTATCGAATTATAAAGACCATCGATCATTCTCTCATTAGGTGATAAGATAGATTTGAAATCCGCCATAACCCTTGGGAGATTAAATTTTTTTAGACTGCTCAATAAGATAATTCCATAACACCTTACTCTTCGCCTCTTCATTAAAAGCATAAATCGTTGAATACAAAATACTAGAACCACTGACATTGTGAAGGGTACAAGTAATAAATTGTTCACTATAGTGAATTATGATGTTCGACCAAAAGGAAGAATCCCATAAGATTAAAATTCTACTTTTAAGACTTTAGAGGTATTGTGCGAATGTTTCCTTTACTGTCAATTTGGCCATAAATCTACCAATGTGATCCATTGATATTTTATTTTCAAGTATGCCGAGAAAAAAAAACCTTTTTACTATTTAGCAAATGCAATAATTCTAACTGCTTAGATGGGCCATTCATACCTCGGATGTTCCAAAAAAGGAATTCCATCTAAACACCGCTAACTGAAACGCTACTGACAGCAGGGAAAGTAGCATCCCCAGATGTATTGTGCTTTTTCATCTTTTTTTTCCCTTTCAGTTAATTAACTAATATATTCCATGTAGGATTATCTAACACATCAGCTGAAGTAGTTGCTTTGAATTCAAATGGAACTTCTTCAGTTCTCATTTTTTGAGTACCTCTTGATTTGTTTGCCTATTGTGTAGCTGTATTCTACTCAGCCTGTATATTGTAGAAAGGAATTTCAATAGGTGCAATAGGAGCCTCTTCGGTTCTGAAAGCTTCTTAAATACTGCTTTTATCAACTATTTGTGTATTCATAACTGAGACTACAAGGGTATTTTCTTGAATTGAATTTGTATTAATAGTCGAGAAAACCATCTCCGACTGGACTGTTTCAGACTGTATCTTAGACTACTCAGATTCATTATTGTTATTATATCATTTTGAACAATAATAAATGTAGGGACATGTTCTGTAATATCTTGGTGAGCGAAATTATTAGTGTGGGAAGTTATGTTGTCTTTGTTTTGACTGGAATTATCAATGTTCATTTCGTTGATCTCCATCGGTTAATCCTAGAGGCTTTTAGGCATCTAAACTATATTGAATCGGCACTGAGACTCTATATGACCAAAGCTAGATCAGTTCGAATACTTAGAGGGTTTCCATTCGTAAGACACTTCTTGCCAAAGGATTTCATATTTTTCCGATAAAATAGGTATCTTATTCGAAAAATCAAAAGAGATGTTAATTTCAATTAATACTCTACCGTAAGTAATTTTTATTATACCATCTATAAATTTTTCCAGTTTTATGGGGGTTCCAAGGACCGAGGCAATATAACTAATCCTATCTTCCATCCAATAATCAAGTAGTAGGTCAGGGAAGCGAACTCGTATTAGTATAGAGTTAATGAGTTCATTTTCACTTGCATTCCAAGAGACCATCTCTTCATCATCATAAGCTTTTGGTTGTAGTAGTAGGGACCACTTTACAGAATTCTATCATGGTCTTTTCCGTTATTAAATTTAATAACATAAAAACAATTTTTCTTAGAGTATATAGAGAAATCTTCTTCAGGCTTCCAAACTCTAGTTATGTAATCCCTTAAGCAAGGATAATATGGTTTGGGACCGACTACGTAGATCACAATAGCATTATCGTACTGTTTTCTTGCATTTTGGACAACCTCAAGTGACATTTCAACACAGTGCAACGAACTAAATTTACAAAGGTCGATAAAACAGAGACCGGCATATTTTCCTTGGAAACTTCATTCCATGCCTGATTAGAAGTAGTAGAGAAATTCCATTTGTTATTATCTGATCTATTCTCAGTCTAGGAAGGGCGGTTGAGATTACTAGGCTTAGGCGTATAATTTTGATGTACAGATTGATAAGGGGTAGGGCACAAGCTCTTGGGCTGAGAACCAGTGAGGATGGAATTGGTTTTGATCGGCATCTTTGAAAATTTAGCTTGGCATTTCCATCTTTTCGATTTAGCAGGAATAAAACCTTCTTCTGAATCAAAGGAGGAGCCAGAGTTATCTAACAGAGGGAAGCTCCGAAGGTGGATCTGGAGGAGAGGGAATTGGATCGAATTGGGAAGGGGACTAGCGGCTGGGAAACTTAGGGGAAGACATCGGTTAAAAAAGCTAACATGAGAAAAATTCATTTTGTTATCCATTTCTAAATACAGGTGCTTTCTTTTTAACTAAGCTTGTAAAATTATAAAACTAACTTTGGAAAATACAATGTTGTTTATTTAAAATAATAATTTGTTAAAGCATTACAATTTTATTCATACTACGTTATAAACAATACCACTTCTCACTCTAGCATTGATTTAACAAATATTTTCATCCTTCGGCTCCTCTTTTGTCAAAAAGAAAAGCTAAAGGGTCCAATATTTTTTTTTATGCAGATGCCGCAAAATTGGTTTTAATTCAAACTAAGCTTTACCAAATGGATTCATAAATTATAACAGTTCTAGCATAAAAGCTAATCAAAATAACAAAAACCACAATGATAACTTAATATTTGAACTCGAGAAGCAGTTAGCAAAGTTCAGCTAGCATATAGTATAAAACCATAACACTTTAGTGAATTTTATGAATAAAAATATAAAATTTAAAATTCATTAGATTTTTTTTCAAAATATAGTAAAGAAATCAGTGAGATCAAGCAATAACAAACAATATTATAATATGACCAATGCACTTGTGTGGGTCGCTCTTTTATTGAAACTAAATATGGAACTGTTGCTACCATAAGGCCTATAATGCGTGAAATATGTTCTTAACTCACTGAGACACAAGTTAGTCTGCCTAACATGTGTAGGATGGCAATGTTGAAACATAAGCACACTATGCCAAAAAAATATAGCAGACGACACAAATGCTCCATTCTCTAAAAGCATGCTATCATCGTTAAATTTGCATCAGACCACAGATATGCTCTGTCATCTGATATGCACTAACTCAATAGAAGAAGAAAAATCTTATGTTTTCTGATGCTATAGTATCATTCCCAAAATTTCCTATTAGATGACATATAAATATTGACTAATATGAATACTAGTTACACTTATATGTTGTTCATAGAATGAAAAATATTTGTAGAATGAAATAAATGAATCATAATTTTATTGAAACAAATATTTAATTCAATTCAAATTCAAAGAGCACACATTTTTCTTCCACTATATTTACGTTTTCAAATAGAATACAACTTTATCATACACTATTTCACGCTCTCATGTACACCATTTTTTACTCTTACCCACTCACACTCGAAATTTTTTTGATATCTTCCTGCTCCAGCCTTTTTCTAGCCATCCGTTATATCTGTTAAATAAAAAATGCTGTAAAATGGAAAAAGAAATAACCTTAAATTAAAAAAATAAAATTACAATTGAATATTGATATTGCCTTAGTTTGTGGGTTTTTTTGTTTTCATAATTTAGACATGGACAAAAAACTAAGTATACATGAGCAATGTCACTGTGAATATCCCAAGGCCGAGCCCTAACTCAATTTCAGGGGTAGTTGCAAAGTTTAAGCCCAAAGGCTCAACACAGTGCAAGTGTACACAAGGTCAGCCAAATAAGTTTTAGCCTAACTCAGGTGCACCATAGATAAGTGTCAGCCAAGCAGTGTACATTGGATCGAGAACCAACGTGCAACAAACTGAAATGAAGTAGCCATATATACAAGTGCACCATAATCAACTTACAAATGTGCATCTCAAGTAAAAAAGTCAACAAAACAAAGGCCAATACATAAGTTTCTAGAATCAAAGCTTTAGCAAAATGATAGTCAAGAGAGATGCACACAATAGGGCGCACAGGCAGACATACACAGGTGCAAGAGATAATTGCATTAATAAGTGAAGATAGGAACAGTGCAATATACAAGACCAGATCAAGTGATACAACATGCCCATTGTAACAACCCTTTATTTTGTGATTTTGTTAATTGTATATTTTAATAATTTTAAATTGATTTTTGATTTAAAAATTTATTTTATTTATTAAAATGGATATTTTGTTATTTTTAAATATAAATTTTGATTTCTATGTGAATTATAATTCCAAACATGAATAAATAGAATATTTTCCAAAAAAAAGTGAATTTTGGTCAATATGGTCAAACTTGACTTCTAAATTTTGAAATTTTGAAATTTATCTTTTATTTTGAAAGTAAATAAAATATTAAGGATACTGCTTTTTGTTTCGTTGAAATCTAATTAATATTGTGAAAGTTATGCTTTTACACTATTGGATGTAATTTGTTGTATTTAACAAAAATTGTTTATTTTAATTTTATATAAATAATATTTTTGTTTATCATGTCATGTTCTAATTTATGTTCACATGTGTAACATGACATGTTATGTATATATTTTATTTTTAAAACATTTTTAAAAGTGTAATTGAAATTTTCCAATGTCAGTTGTATTTTGTTAAAGTTTTTAATTTCTAGTTTCAATTAATTAAGCTAATTCTTTATTTATTTATTTATTTTTTATATTTTCTTAAGACCTTATTTTATTTTCATTTAAACTTTATTTTGTTCAGTATTTATTTTATTTACTTGACTTTTATTTGTTTAGAAGTGTCGTTGAAATTTTCCAAAATCAGTTGAATTTTATTTATAATTTTTAATCCTAGTTTCCATTAAATAAGGTATTTTCTTTATTAATTTCCCACTTTTTCTTAAACTATTTATGTATTTTCATAATATCTATCTCTACCTTATTTTTGTATTTAGACATTCATTTATTAATTAAATGGTAAGTGTTTAGATCCTTATTTATTTCTTGGAAAGAAATTTCAAATATGTATATGTTGTTGCTTTAAAAGGCATATCTTTAAAATGTATTTATTTAACGTTATTGTATTTATTTGTTTGTGAAAGCTTCTTGAATACACCTTTCTTTAATTTATAGGAAACACATCAATTAAGATACATTACTTGTTTTTATTTTTAGGCAAACGTTACTTTGATTTCTTGCCTTTTTATCTTTCCATCCGTTGATTTTCTACCCTAACTTCCCCACAATTTCAGCCATGTATTCTAACCCTAGCCGCCTCCAAACATTATTATTCACATGAAAATTTCCTTCTCCTCATCTCATTTCTCATGGCTACTTCCAGATC
Source organism: Allium cepa (assembly GCA_030765085.1). Taxonomy (NCBI): domain Eukaryota; kingdom Viridiplantae; phylum Streptophyta; class Magnoliopsida; order Asparagales; family Amaryllidaceae; genus Allium; species Allium cepa. The sequence goes on from CM060929.1 coordinate 751,704,130, forward strand.
TGAAAATATTAGGTAATGGCTTCTTCTCTTTTTTCTACTTTTTCTCTTCACTTTCTATTGAATTTTCCATTGTTTTGCTTCATCTTCATGTGCTTTGCTCACCCTAAACCCCTCACCACTTTCTTCCCCTCACCATACATGGCCTAATCCCCTCCTTCTCTGACCAAGACTGGCCACGACCATCAAATGATGCAAAAACCTCTAAAAGTTGCAAAAACCCTTGAAACCATGCATAGCCAACCTAGTTTCCACCATCCCCTTCATATGTTGCTTTGGCCACCACCATAGCCACCACCACCTGATGTATATCATCTCTGACCATTAGCTTCAAATCTGACCTGACATATACAAAGCATGGTCGAGCCCTTTCATGACAAAGCCGAGCAAAAGTGGTGCACCAAAACTCCTCTTTTTGCCTTACCCTTTGATCTTCCTTCACTAGTAACTTCTACCCCTTCACTTTTACTTATAGCCGTGCCTATATGAGTCCAAACTAGATCCATACCCTAGCCAAAACATCACCAAGGCCGAATCTAAGCCTTAAGGCCGAGAAAATGTGATTTATGGTCACGTAAAATCAATTGAAAACTTGGTGTTGTCTTTTGTAAACTCTATTTCCATTTGTTCCAATAATTTTGGTATTGTATTTATGATTGTATATTGCTTTGTTTTTTTTGTTGTTGTTGAATACAAGATTAATATCTTGGCTCTCCACTCCATTTAAATCAAAGTCGTGCTATCGTGCTTTTTGGAATCTATTCTGTGTTCTGATTTGCTAACTCCAGCGTAAAAAGGTGAGTATTCACTCATGATATTTATACTTATATAATTTGTGAAGTGACAACAAGTGAAAGTGTAGAATTGTTATATCATGTTATACCTGCCTGTTTATAAATTATATGATGTTAACCATGTTTATAAACCTGTAATATCATCTGTTACTGCTTTATGTTGTTATACTGTTTATTTTACTCTGTTCTCACACTACAAGTTCCCCGTAGAATAGAATCCCTATGGGTTGAAATGATACATACACAAATGGACTTTAGAAGAGAGAAAAATCGTTATAGGCTGAAATGATAGGCCTGAATGATTTTTATTTATTTTATTTTAACTTGGGATTGCGGGTTTGAAATGATAGAACCCGGATTTTTTTTCATTGTAAACTGTGGATTGAAATGATATATATCTGTATCACTTAACCTAGGTTAGAAAACTATATACAGACCCGTGGTTAAATTTAAAACGTTTTTGAATATTTTTAAGTATGTTTAAAATGTAAATTTATGATTATTTGATTTAATTGAATTTTAAATATGTTTTAAATAAAGAATGATATTTCTATAAGTTAAAATGCTGAATAAATGAATGGTTAAATTGAATTTTTGAAATATAACTTAAATTTGGAAAATTGGGTTTTGGCTTTTAAAATGACATTTAAGTTATATAAATAAAATGGAAATTAGGTTATATTTGGAAAATGGCAATAAAAGTTTAAGTGTTAAGAAATTGTTAAAATGTGAAGAATAGAAAATTGTACACTTGAATTTGTTAAGTGGATTATTGAAATTTGAGTTTATTTATAAGAAACTTACTTTATAAAAATCATAATTTAATGAACATTTTGAGTGTTAAAGTATGATTTTTATAATGTTTAAAGGGTTAAAATCAAAGTTTATCTGTTGGTGGAAATACATTAAAATTTGGAAAATTAATAACAGCACTTCAGAACTGCTATCATTGCTGTAGTTAATTTAAAATCTGAAGTAAATGACATTACAGCACTTTGCGAGTGTCGTGGTTGATACAAATGAACTATAGCTAAATTTTAACTAAGGCATATTACATCATTTGGTAAGTGCCGTGGTTGCTGAATGAAACCATAAACTTTAAACTAATAAAAGGGCTACAACGGCACCTGATAAATGTTGCAATAGGCTGAAATGAACTTTTTTCAAATGTAATTGAATACTATAGCAGTTCTATTTAAATGCTATCTTTTCGAACTGAACCGTTTCAAATAAACTTAAATATTACAGCAGTTTATTTAAATGCTGTCTTTGACTGAAATGAATTGTTTCAAGTATAACTTACTATAGCATTTTCTAAATGCTATGGAAGGCTGAAATTTTCAATGTTTATGGTTTTTAAGTGAATAAATGAGCTCAGAAAAGGTTAAATTTTTTAGAATTGAATATTTGATTTGTAAGTATAATGAATTCACTTTTAATGGTTTAAATGAATGATTTTAATTCGCAATTATAAACCATTTGAATTTCATAACCACGGGTATACTTCTTTGTATGTCATTTGATTTCCTAGTGATTGTTTTGATGCACACCTTTAATTTGATAGTATGACTAGAGGTGAGCGATTACCACAGCTCTGCGCTACCCTAGTCATATTTACTATGTTAGTTGCATGGTTTACTTTAATATGGACATTTCTTTGATGGCGTTTATTTCTGTTTAAATTGATGGTTTAATGGATCCTTAAAGGATAGGCGATCCCAAGCATCCTTTAAGTTATTATGCAATGCTATTACAGTTCACTTGAGTTGGTTTTTATCGTATAAGTATGTATTTCCTGACTCGAGTGTTTTGTGTTTTACTTTACGCTCGAGTCAGCCTGAGAGTTACAGCTTTGGATTCACCTTTTGGAGCTAGAGATTTATTGGAGCTTATCTACCTATTTATTCGTCTGTTTCTGATCTAGTTATTTTTCCTATTCGGTATTTGCTTCTGTATTATTGATTTATGTATCTAGACTTCTATTGTATCCATTTTTAAACTATGATATTTTGTATATGTTTTGAGAGTTTGTATATAGTAGCCTCATGAACTACTAAGGTATTTTATTTCCGTTGCGAGTTATTCTGATACTTCTGTGTCAATGATTCTGTGATTAGTTTTATTTGCTCCAAATTTTATTAAATGTGGTATTTTGAGCAATTCAAGTCCGACATGTGCAAATGCGAATGGATGAAAATACCGGGTCGTTACATTTTGTATCAGAGCTTTGGTTTTAGGCAAACCTTAGCTTGCGGAGCAAAAACTCATTAGAGATAGGGTAGAAATACCCTAGAATGAGTGAAATCAATCATAGAATCATTTCTTTGTGAGAGAACGTATTTTTAAAGTATAAAACGATTTCCAAATGATTTTAAAGGATTTTCAAAGATTATATTAGTATAAATTTATCTTATTTTGAAATCAAAATTTTCTAAACTTCATCCCTTCTGTATCCATCTTGTTAGTAATCTCTCGGATATGATTCTTATCGATTGGATTCCTTGGAACTTTGGAACGCTCCCACTTGTTCTAAAATATATTTCGGTCTCCCCTATTTGTATTCCTTTGATTTTGGAGCATTACATAACTCCACTTTGAATGACCTCTATGAAGAACGGTGATTCCTCAAATATTTGATTGATTTGTAAAGGGGTGAAGCTTCTTTACAATTGGCATTGATTCACCAGAGATTTCTGTATCCTCGGTTTACGATGCTATCTATCTCCCGCTCTACCTGGATTCTATCTCTGGCGATCGAATGTCGATTTACCTCAGATTTCCGCATTGATTATATTCCTGAAGTCATGGTTGACCCTTCTGAGGTCGCCCGCGATTTATATGGGCTTATCCATCTTCTATTTGATAATTTAATTATCTCATCTTCGTTCAAGCATATCTTCGAATCAGAATTCTATTTGATTATGGTTCCTCTAAATTTGAATCTCTGTTTTGTTTTGAAATCCATTGTTAAATCATCCCTTGGAAAATTTGTGGTTGATTGTATTTTTGAAATTGTGTATACATCGAAATTATTATTTTGATAAGGATGACCATATTTTGTATATAAAAGTGAAATGTTTTCGATAAGAATTATATAGCTTTTAAAATGAAAATTTGAAGCTTTGAAAGGATTTGAAATTTTTGAAAATTCTATAGAATGATTTTAATGGAGTGGTTTTGAAATTGAAATTTGAGTGATTGAACTCCGGTATTTTTAAATTGGTTTAAGGTTTTGAAAATATATAATAATATGATTTGAAAGTATTTTTTCGAATAAGAAATGTTTCAAATGATTTTAATGAGTTTCAAATGATTTCGAAGAAATTTCAAAGGAAGTTTTCGAGAAAATAAAAGTCCAGAACTCACTTATGTCACTGGAAAATAATTTCGGTGATGAATGCATGCATCATCGACATTGATTTTCGAGTTTCTGAGTGGGGGAGAGGCCACTCTAATAGGTTTGCTATGCGAGTGATTTTATGAAAACAATTTGATTTCAAATACTGAAGTATAATTTGATTTTCTAAAATACATATGCATGTATATGCGACACAGTTTTGAATTGAGTCGGTGTTCAGTTCTTGGGTTTCAAATTTGATTGATATAACCCTATCTTTTGGAAATGATTTACTGATTTGTTGTTGATTTCCAACTCTTGGATTTGAAATATGATTTTTTTGACTATTTGAAAGTTCGAACACTTCCAAATCAAGGTTAACTTTTCCAAGCTAAGTAAGTTTGAAAAGTATAAAGTATTTGACAAAAGTATATGAGTTTAGTTTTGTATGTTTTAATATGATTTAAATTAGTTTGAAACTGCTTTGTTAAGTAAATGAATAAGACTATTTTGAATTATACTAGTATAAAATATAGGTTGGAAATGTTTTGAATAAAGTGTGTATATATATAGAATAATAATCTTTCCTATGGTAAATTGGGTTTTTCATGTAGAAATAAATAGTTTAAAGGTTTTAAAAGGGATGGTTTTAAACATAGTAACCAGTTTGGGTATAATTGATTTTGAGAAAATATTTAGTTTTGAAAATAGTTAGGAATTTAAAACCCGATATTTATATGATGACTTTAGAAATGGATTTATTTGACATAAATTATGTTGATTTGGAAATTTGGATTATTTTCTTGAACTTATTATTTTGGAAACTTTGAAACTGAAGATATTTAATTTGGAAGAAATGATTTGATGAAATTGTATACGACTTTTGAAAACTGTATGGATTTTGAAACAAATTGAAATTTGAGAACCTTGTTTTACTAAATACTTTGATTTGGGAGTTATCGAACTTACATAAAATTGATTTGCATAAGTATGAAGTTGATTTGAAAACTGTTGATTTGAAAAGGTACTCAGTTTGTAAAGTGAAATCTTATATGATCAAAGTCTATAAGTGTGATTTGATATACTGTTGATTTTGGAAAGTATTTGATTTGAGAGTGAAATCTTATATATAATGGGCACTATATAAGTATAATATTTGAAAGTGATTTGAAAAGGTACTATATGATACATATTTTCGAAGTAAAGATATGGAAAGTGCCTTCTGCTTGATATCCGCTCTATGGCCACATTGTGGATTCATTCTATCGATATTATTCTCTCTAATTTTTGGTTTTCCGAATGTGATACTCGAGTGTCCCACCATGGCGATCTCCACGGGTTTTTTCCGAGCGCGACTGCATAGCGTAATTCGCCTGGTTGAGATGACCTAGGGATATAGATTGTTTCCTAGGTGATTCAGGCATAATCATTGTGTATCCTGTGATCTATGTAGGTCGTATTAGTAGTGAAATCCGCAGGGCTGAGAAGGCTTAAGGATATGGATTGTTTCCTGAGGGATCCAGGCGTAACCATTGTGTATCTGTGGTCTACTAGTCATCATGGCGTAATTCGTAGGGCTGAGAAAGCTTACGGATATGGATTATTTCCTGAGGGATCCAGGCGTAACCATTGTGTATCTGCGGTCCATGGTTGGACAAGGGTTTGGGTTGTTTTGCTTCGATTGTACTTTCCATATCTGTTTTAAAAGTTTTTCCAGTATTTTCACTGGGTGTTGAAACAAGTCTACTAAGTACCTGGAGAATTCTAGCTTTGCGCCTGATCAACGCACTGCCAGAGTCTACGGGAACAAGGATAAACTTGTTAAGACATCGAGTTATAAAAGTATTTTGATAAAGTATTACATAAAGGATATTTTGATCATTTATTTTACCTTTCTAAATAATTTAAAATGTTTTAAATATTGTTACTTCAAACTAACAAATTTGAAAATGACTATTCATCATATCATAAATTGTTTAAATTGTTATAAATATTTAAAAATTCAAATTGAAATTATATAGTTTTAAATTAATGGTTCATCCTTGTCTTTCAACCTATTTTCCTTCCTAGATATTCCTATTCTCCTATTTTCCCTTCTAGCTATTCCTATTCTCCACCTTGATAAACTTACATATAACCACAGTGATCAGGTATAATTTCAATCTTCTTGTCATCTTATCTTAATCTTATTCCTTTTTTATCTTTTCTGTGTTTTCCCATACCTCATCCCTTTTTGGCGACAAAAGTTTTGAGTGGGGGAGAGTGTAACAACCCTATATTGTGTGATTTTGTTAATTATATATTTTAATTATTTTAAATTGAATTTTGATTTAAAAACTTTATTTTATTTATTTAAATGGATATTTTTATTTTTAAATATAAATTTTAATTTCTATGTGAATTATAATTCCAAACATGAATAAATAGAATATTCTCCAAAAAAGTGAATTTTGGCAATATGGTCAAACTTTGACTTTTAAATTTAAAATTTTAAAATTTTGAATTTTATCTTTTATTATGAAAGTAAATAAAATATTAAGAATACTGATTTTCATTTCATTGAAATCTAGTTAATATTGTGAAAGTTATGCTTTTTACACTATTGGATGTAATTTGTTGTATTTAACAAAAATTGTTTATTTTAATTTTATATAAATGATATTTTTGTTTGTCATGTCATGTTCTAATTTATGTTTACATGTGTAACATGACATTTTATGTGTATATTTTATTTTTAAAACATTTTTAAAAGTGTAATGGAAATTTTCCAATGTCAGTTGTATTTTGTTTACAGATTTTAATTTCTACTTTCAATTAATTAAGGTAATTCTTTATTTATTTATTTTTCTATTTTCTTAAGACCTTATTTTGTTTTCATTTACACTTTATTTTGTTTAGCATTGATTATATTTACTTGACTTTTATTTGTTTAGAAGTATTGTTGAATTTTCCAAAGTCGGATGAATTTTATTTACAATTTTTAATCCTAGTTTCCATTAAATAGGGTATTTTCTTTATTAATTTCCTACTTATCCTAAGACTATTTATTTATATTCATAATATCTATCTCTACCTTATTTTTCTATTTAGACATCCATTTATTAATTAAATGGTAAGTGTTTAGATCTTTATTTATTTCTTGGAAAGAAATTTCAAATATATATACATTATTGGTTTAAAAGGCGTATCTTTAAAATGTATTTATTTAACGTTATTGTATTTATTTGTTTGTGAAAGCTTCTAGTATACACCTTTCTTTAATTTATAGGTAACGCATCGATTACGATACGTTACCTGTTTTTAATTTTAGGCAAACGTTACTTTGATTTCTTGCCTTTTTATCTTTCCATCCCTTGATTTTCTACCATAACTTCTCCACAATTTTAGCCGTGCATTCTAACCCTAGCCGCCTCTAAACATTATTATTCATGTGAAAATTTCCTTCTCCTCGTCTCATTTCTCATAGCTACTTCGAGATCTGAAAATATTAGGTAATGGCTTCTTCTCGTTTTTCTAATTTTTCTCTTCACTTTTTATTGAATTTTCCATTGTTTTGCTTGATCTTCATGTGCTTTGCTCGACCTAATCCCCTCACCACCTTCACCGGCCACCACTTCACCTTCTTCCCCTCACCATACATGACCTAAACCCCTCCTCCTCTAAACAAGACTGGCCATGAACACAAAAGATGAAAACACCTCTAAAGGTAGCAAAAACCCCTTGAAACCATGCATAACCAAGCTAGTTTCCACCACCCCCTTCATATGTTGCTTTGGCCACCACCATCCCCTTCATATGTTGCTTTGGCCACCACCATAGCCACCACCACCTGATGTATGTCTCCTCTGACCATTAGCTTCAGATCTGACCTGACATATACCAAGCATGGCCAAGCTTATTTGTGACCAAGCCGAGCTAAAGTGGTGCGCCAAAACTCCTCTTTTTGCCTTACCCTTTGATCTTCCTTCACTAGTAACTTCTACCCCTTCACTTTTACTTATAGTCGTGCCTATATGAGTCCAAACCAGATCCATACCCTAGCCAAAACATCACCAAGGCCGAACATATATAGCATTAAGGACGAGCAAATGTGATTTGTGGTCAAGCAAAATCAATTGAAAACTTGGTGTTGTCTTTTGTAAACTCTATTTCCATTTGTTCCAATAATTTTGGTATACGTTTATATATTGCTTTGTTTTTTTTTGTTGTTGTCGAATACAAGATTAATATCTTAGCTCTCCACTCCACTCAAATCAAAGTCGTGCTATCGTGCTTTTTGGAATCTATTATGTCTGTTTTGATTTACTAACTCCAGCGTAAAAAGGTCAGTATTCACTCATGAATTTATACTTATATAATTTGTGAAGTGACAACAAGTAAAAGTGTAGAATTGTTATATCATGTTATACCTGCCTGTGTTATAAATTATATGACGTTAACCATGTTTATAAACCTGTAATATCATCTTTTACTGCTTTATGTTGTTATACTATTTATTTTATTCTGTTCTCACACTGCAAGTTCCCTGTAGAATAGAATCACAATGGGTTGAAATGATACATACCCGAACGGACTTTAGAATAGGAAAAAATCATTATGGGCTGAAATGATAGGCCTGAATGATTTTTATTTATTTTATTTTAACTTGGGATTGCGAGTTTGAAATGATAGAACCCGTATTTTTTCTTTGTAAACTGCGGATTGAAATGATATATATCCGTATCACTTAACCTAGGTTAGAAAACTATATACAGACCCGTGGTTAATTTTAAAGTGTTTTTGAGTATTTTTAAGTATTTTTAAAATGTAATTTATGATTATTTGATTTAAATAGAATTTTAAAAATGTTTTAAATAAAGAATTTATGATATTTTTATAAGTTAAAATGCTGAATAAATGAATGGTTAAATTGAATTTTTGAAATATAACTTAAATTTGGAAATTTAGGTTTTGGCTTTTAAAATTTAAGTTATATAAATAAAATGGAAATTAAGTTATATTTGAAAAATGGTAATAAAATTTAAGTGTTAAGAAATTGTTAAAATGCGAAGAATAGAAAAATGTACACTTGAATTTGTTAAGTGAATTATTGAAAATTTGATTTTATTTATAAGAAATTTACTTTATAAAAATCATAAGTTAAAAAGGTGTTTTAATGAACATTTATGTGTCTTAAAATATGACTTTTATAATGCTTAAAGGGTTAAAATCGAAGTATATTTGTTGCTGGAAATACATTGAAATCTGAAAATTTAATAACAACACTTTAGAACTGCTATCATTGCTGTAGTTAATTTAAAATCTGAAGTAAATGATATTACAGCACTTTGTGAGTGTTGTGGTTGATACAAATGAACTATAGCTAAATTTTAACTAAGGCATATTACAGCACTTGGTAAGTGCTGTGGTTGCAGAATGAAAACAAAAACTTTAAACTAATAAAAGGGCTACAACAACACTTGATAAATGTTGCAGTAGGCTGAAATGAACCGTTTTCAAATGTAATTGAATACTACAGTAGTTCTATTTAAATGCTCTCTTTTCTAACTGAACTGTTTCAAATGAACTTAAATATTATAATAGTTTATTTAAATGCTGACTTTGGCTGAAATGAATTGTTTGAAGTATAACTTACTATAGCATTTTCTAAATGCTATGAAAGGCTGAAATTTTCAATGTTTATGGTTTTTAAGTGAATAAATGAGCTTAGAAAAGGCTAAATTTTTGGGAATTGAATATTTGATTTGTAAGTATAATGACTTCACTTTTAATGGTTTAAATGAATGATTTTGATTCAAAATTATAAACCATTTGAAATTTATTACCACGGGTATACTTCTCCGTATGTCGTTTGATTCCTAGTGATTGTCTTGATGCACACCTTTAATTTGATAGTGTGACTAGAGGTGAGCGATCTGCGCTACCCTAGTCACATTTACTCTGTTAGTTGCATGGTTTACTTTAATATATACATTTCTTTTATAGCGTTTATTTCTGTTTAAATAGATGGTTTAATGGATCATTAAAGGATGGACGATCCAAAGCATCCTTTAAGTTATTATGCAATGCTATTACAGTTCACTTGAGTTGTTTTACATTGTATAAGTATGTATGTCCTGACTCGAGTGTTTTGCGTTTTACTTTACGCTCGGGTCAGTCTGAGAGTCACAGCTTTGGATTCACCTTCTGGAGCAAGAGATTTGTTGGACCTTATCCGTCTATCTATTCGTCTGTTTCTGATCCAGTTATTTTTCCTATTCTGTATTTGCTTCTGTATTATTGATTTATGTATCCAAACTTCAATTGTATCTATTTTTAAACTATGATATTTTGTACATGTTTTGAGGGTTTGTAGATAGTAGCCTCATGAACTACTATGGTATTTTATTTTCACGGCGAGTTATTCTGATATTTCTGTGTCTGTGATTCTGTGATTGGTTTTATCTACTTCAAATTTATTAAAATGTGGTATTTTGAGCAATTCAAGTTCGATATGTGCGGATGCGAATGGCTGAAAATACCAGGTCGTTGCACCCACAGTTTATATATATCAGAAACCATGTCAAGGGAAACGAGTGTCAATCTACAACACAGTTACAACCATTATTTCATGTTATAATGCCAACAACTCAATAATATCGCTAAGCATTTATAGAGCAACCAAAACCATAGTAAAAAGGCACAAAGATGCACGCAACAACATAAAACACATAACTAGGAATATTTACATCAAGTTCAAATTAATGCAACCTATCAGTGAAAATATAAAGATAATACAACCGTGACACTTCTCACATGTAGACATATATCTATGTATATATGTATATACATGGAAACTCAGGCAAGCACATAGTAGTAATAAGCAAGAAGACAGGCTTCAAAAGCAACTCAAATGCAATTCAAGTGTGATGAATTGTTACAGCGAATCATAATCACACTAATTCAAAAACTTTAAGCATCAACTCAGTACCCTAGAAAAAAGCAGGGTCAGAATCAAAAAACCAACACAAGGGATAAAATATATTTGAAATATATTTAGATTAGAGGATGCAACATATATATCACAAATAAACGAATCAAGGAAGCAAGAAAGTGTGGTTGAACATATATATTAAAGAACCGAAGTACATATCAGAGAAAAGACCAATTCGAAACGAAACCATTGTTCATCAGAAAATCGATGGCAAAAAGAAATAAATTGAAAATTCAAAGTTAAATATACAACCAAAAAATATAGGGAATCAAACCCTATAATTAAACCCAATTCATCATTGGCATAAATATGAAGTCGAGAAATGTATAATTTCTCTTAAGGTTAGAGCAACAAGTGCAAGTGCTAGCAAGTGCAAGTGCTAGCAAGTGCAAATGCAGTAAACAGCATACACGTAATTACAACATTTACAGGTAATGGCAACATATATCACTCATTGCCAAGCATCAGCCAAAATAACACAAAGCACCAAGATTAATTAAAAATCTAAATTCAAGTATCTCAAAGTCAGGAAAACAACCAATCTTAACTCGAAGTCATATGTCGACAATGTCAGGAATCAAAAATAAGGAATCAAAAATCAAGAATCTTAACTCGAAGTCGTATGTTGACAAGATCTCAAAATCAGGAACCAAAAATCTCAAAGTTAGTAATAAAACCAAAGCAAAAAATAGAAAACAATTTGAATATATATTCGTATTTTGACAAAGTCAGAAATCTCAAAGTCATATGATCAAAAATCTATAGCGGAAGAGAAAAGATTGAATTTTTCAAAGTCAAATATACAAACGAAAATATAGGAAATTGATTCTTATATAAATCCCACTATCATCATTGGCAATAATTGTGATTTGAGTTCAAGTGAAATCAAAGAGCAAAACTTAAATAAATAATGCACCAATTTTAACTCGAAGCATCGAAGTAGAGAACAATATAAATCAAAAGGGGCAGAAATTGTACCAATACCAATCGAAAAACACTCAACAAGGAGGAGCCACAACCATCAGTAGTCAGTAAATCAAAGTATGCAATCAACAAGGAAGAAAAGAAGAAGACTATTCAAACAAATTTCAAAGTTGCTCGATTAGGAAAGGAGCCAGTGAGGTTGATTCGGTCAAAGCCAAGCTTGGATTTTAAGGGAGATAGGTATCGGTATAAATGGAATTGGTGTTAGAGGATGGGGTGGCAGTGAAATTGAAGGTTGGGATGGCAATTATTTTTCATGGAATAAGGGATTATGTTTGGAAAGGATGTTGAATTAACGAATGAGTGGAAGGAGGGAAATGAATTTATTAACGGTAATTTGTAAGCCAAAAATGAATTTGTGGGAGGGAAAGTTGCACGACACTAAAATGTTATCTAAATGACTTTTTACATACGTTGTCTGAATGAATTTGTAGGAAGGCTGTGTCATAAAATAGATGATTTTTTCATATGTTGTGTGAAAAATTGGGATAACGAAAAATTTATCATATGTTATATGATCACTGTTGTCTGATTCACTTTGTGGCAAAGTGATAAAAGCTTAAATATAAGGTTCCCTTCTCCCTTATTTTCTATGCTCTTCATAATCTCGACGATCTCTTAAACTCCAAAAATATGCGTCATTGTGTCCCATGTTATTCTTTTAAGTCGTAAATAACTAGTATTACCATGTAATAGTGGCAATCGACTGACTTCCTTAACAAAATTTTAGCTTAAGTAAAAAGAGTGTTTGTAAATTTTTATTTTTAAAAGTTACTTATACTTTTCTTAATTGACTTTTTTAGAAGTGAATGTTTTTTTAAGGAAAAAATGCTTGTTTTTTATATATATTTGAATTTCCTATAAATGTTTTTTTAAACTAAACCATAGGTAAGGTTTTTCCTAGATCTCTATACAACTAGATTTTAGAAGAGATAAGAAGTGAAGAAAAAGATTTATAAACTATCTTTTTTAAGAAGCTATTGAATACTTCCATAGATCTTTCTTATATAGGTAATTCAGTGCCTTCTTTAAAGCAATAAAAGAGCCAATTAATCACTCTCCAAAATCTCCAAAATCTTTAAGTAGACAATGAATTTGAGTCACAATTCGATACGAACTCAAATATCTTCAAAATCTATTTAAATAAAGAATATTATATCACCAAAATCTAACAATCTCCAACTTGATATGGTATTCCATAAATGTCATCTAAGCTCCATCTTAAACCTCAAACTCTATACAATCTACAATATTACCATGGAAATAAATATCACAATTTCAAAAACCAATAAACTTCAAACCATCTATATATGCATGCTCCCTAATTGAACAAGCGTATTATCAGTAAATTAGATTTTCTTATAATACCATGAAGGTCTTCAAGTAGATTATGTGGTTTTCTATTGCACACTCTGCCTTAATTCAGAAAAATTTGGTCTTTCCAACTCCAAATTGAGAACTTTCTATATTCTCCATCGTCTTTCCAATCAGTTTGCAAACATTGTTGCGTTCTCATTTTGCAGCAGCACCTCCCTATTACCATCCAAACCTTTGTAAATCCATGTCGAGTTGAAAAGTTGCATCCTTTTGCCTCCATTTATCCTACAAAAACATGATTCTTAGTAATTTTTGGGACATGGATAACTTCTGTAAGCTTCACCACCTTTCCATTATACATCTTTGATCCAACGGAACCAATTCCCTTAATATCCAAATCTCCACCATTAGCGGATTTCATCTTTGCTTCTTGCCCTTTATAATCAATAAATGATTCCTTTTTATTGCATATGTGGAAACAAGCACCTAAATAAGTATCCAATCTTTGCTTTTGTCTTTATCCACACATAGGACATTGTCACTAAAATCTACACCAAAATTCACCTCATCATCGCTACTATCTTTTCGTTCATTTTGGTCTACTTCCAACGCATTTATCCTCTCCATGTTCTTTTAAGCTTATTACGAAGTCTCGGCTGATGATCAGGATTTTCACAGTAATAGCAGAAATCCTTTCCATGTTTGATCTATTTGATCGTCTTTTCATATTTGGATGATTAACCCTCCTTACACGATGAACTTCTTCAATTGGATTTATATTTTCCTTTTCCTTCTCACCATTTCCTTCCATGTGGTTCATCCTCCGCATCTCCTCATTAAGGAGGCTACTAACCAGCGAACCTACTTAAACAACTCCATCCAAATTTGAATTATTTTAATGCAACCAAAAGCATTTACCACTTTTCGATAAATAACTCATCAATATCAAACTTGTGTATTATTATCCACCTTGTAATTCACAGCCGCAATTGAATTACAATCGCTTGAAATCATTAAGATGCTATCAAATTGATATATCTTCCTTAAGCTTTAAATTTACCAATCTTCTCATTAGAATGTCGTATTTGTTGTAAAGTATTTTACATAGATTCCTTCTAATTCCCGAAGGCAGATGTTCATTAGCAACAATATGAAACATTGTATTCTCCAAAAGACACTGAATAGCCGTCGTATACTTCCCATCCAAAGTCTTCCATTTTTCTTTAGATACATTGATAGCTTTCGCTCCTTTGTTCTCCAATGGTTTATGAAGATCATTAAGATAAATAAAATTCTCCATCTAGGCCTTCCATAACCCTCGATTTCTTCCATTAAGCTTTTCAATACTTATCTTCTCCATAAATAAAACTCTCTTCAAAAAAAATTGTGTAGTAAGCTCCGATGGCAAAAGTTAGGGATTTTCCTAGGATCCTCATATAATTAGATTTTAAGAGAGATAAAAAGTGAAGTAAAAAGAATGACAAACTATCTTTCTTAAGAAGTGATTGAATACTTCAATAAATCTTTCCTATGTAGGTAATTTGTTGCTTTATTTAAAACAATATAAAAAGCCAATTAATCACTCTTTAAAATCTACAAAACAAGCAATGAATTTGAGCCATAATTTCACATAAACTCAAATATCTCCAAAATCTACTTAGTTCAAAAATAACACAGAAATTTGATATTTGGTTTTAAGCTAGTCTAAAAATCATAAATACAATGAAATGAGACACATCTTTAGTCCAAAAATCACAAATGCAATGAAATGAATATCTCCAAAATCTACTTAGTTCAAATATATCTCCAAAATCTACTTAGTCCAATTTCACGCTGAATATTTGATTTTAAACTTACTATTTTCAAAATAACACAGAAAAATTTGTTTGCATATTTGAAGCGAGAATTGGGGAGGTAGTTAACGAGATTTATATCGAAATTTTTTAAAAAAAAAACTTTTTATATATGTGTATATATGTATGTATCTATATGTGTGTAGATACACACATACTTATGAATTTTTTCCATTTTAGAAGAAAAAGATATGTCATGGGGTTGGTTTATTAAGGGTACTGTTATTGTTATTCCATTTTTGGTCATGAGAGGGTTAATTTTATGAGCACTTCATACAAAATGAAATTGCTATGAGAAGTGCATATCATATTAATAAAACATATATTTTTACCTCTTTTGCCTTAGCTAGGATATTAAAATCTTAAACACATTGATTTCCTCTCCTTCTCCTTTATTGTTGAAAAAGAAAATAATGGTGAGAACCAAAAATTTATCTCAATCTTCACAATCAGATCCAAACTTTGACGAGAAATTGATGGAAAGATAATTTCTTAACCCAATATATTGCACATTTTTTAACAGTGGTAAAAAGGATTTAACATTACCATGTTGGATGCTTTCTTGAGTAAGTAAGAAACAACCTTGTCACTTTCTAATCTGCAATTCATTTGTAGAGGCGAGTTTGAATTTTCCATTATTTGATTAATTATTTTAGATTAAACGTTCAAGGTGATTGAGGAAAAATTAAAATAAATAAAGGAAAGGACAAATAGGTCAATTCAATTGTAATTTGGTTAGTACCCCTTAGAACAAAAAACCTTTTTTTAAAACAAAAATAAACTCATCATATCTCAAACTGGGGTGTCAATAACAATTCCCTTAATTAAACAAGATATTCATCATAAATACAATGAAATGAAACATCAAGGACGCATATTATTGGGGTAAAATTAAGGTATTGGCCTACTGTAATCAATACTATAGACCCAGTGGTACATTTGACTAATAATTTCTAGTGATAAAATCCAAAAATGCAAATTTCTTTGTGCTTATGAGAACGATATCTTTGAGCCTTTAAGAATTATGAAAATAACTTCAAGAAAAGCCTGCCATAGTATATAACAAGGGTTAAAAAGCTTATATCAAGCTTCTTCTCGCTCTTTTAAAGGACAAGTTATAGAAGATATAGCTAAATCATTTGCAGCTAAAAATTTGAAAGGTTTAGTAAAAAAAATTGCTGAAGTGATTACATAACAATGGATATTCCCTTAAAAAGTACGATATATCGATATAATATTTAGAAGGAAGCACACATGACAGCCACTTTGATTCGGTTTAGTAAGCTTGATTCCAATATGGTACAAATATATATAAAAAGAACAGGCTAAGGTCACAATATATTTCAACATCGATAATTAAAGTTTAGAAAAGTTGCTAGCGCATCATAACCTATTTTGTTATATTTAGCCCAGTCAAATGCATTAGGTCAATAATGTTTCAAAGAGCTATGATTTAAGTAATTATTTCATATGTTTGAGTGGCAAGAAATATAAATAAGGTCCAATGCTATTATTATACAAAGAGATAGTAAAATTGTACAATCGAATGTTTTAGTACAAAAAAGATGTCGTTAATTATGATATTTCAATCCATAAAAAAAATGATATACCCATACAGGCTAAAATCAGTGTTGAAAGGAGATGATGATGAATTAATTTGATTAATGTATAACTATATAATCATATATTAGGACATGCAATATTAAATTCAAAACAAGAAGATAAATTACCCACGTTCAACAGAGCTAATATTGCACGTGCAAATGTAGTGAAATATGCTATATATTTTTATACATAACATGAACCCTAAAATCTTGAATTACATAACTATCACATTTATAATGAAACTTAATCAATTAAGCATACCTTCAGACGTCTTAATGAAAAGAGCAATCTGATTCTATAACTGCAACTGTTGTAGTTATTGTTGAAATTACCTCAATGTAAAAGAAAATTGGTTTCTCTTTCTTTGCTTATAAGCTTAAATTATATGTTTTGTTTTGTTATCTTTCAGTGATCTTTTATGATGGACAAAGGTCGGTATTTATAAGTAAAGAGAAGACCGATATTCCAGATTCTTACTTGACCTTAATCGTCCATCAAGATCAAATCACGATAAATTAATACTCTAAATTGTAACTGTTTTATTGATTAGAACATAAATAGGAAAACTGATTTCCAAATGACCATATAATGGGAAAGTAAACGTTTTAATTTTTCTTACATATTCCTATTAATGACCATATAATGGAAATGGAAAATATTCCTATTAATGACCACATAATGGGAAAGGAAACGTTTAATTTTCCTTACAGTCTCCCTCTTAGTCAATGGGAAGATCCATTAATGTTTTTCTATTAAGATCATAACACACGCATGATATGCTAGACACTTCGTTAGTCGGTTATCATAAGAGCCTTGGCTATTCTAGTGGTCAATGGGAGTTATGGCGCATATGAATTATTTTGCAACATGCTTACTTCCATGTACTATTGACAACTTTAATAACTAGGCCCTAAATGAGATTAACTTAATGGTCACCTAATATCTTTAGTAAAGATCATTTCTGTTGTCATTCATCTAAACATAAAAGTGTACACATTAGAAAATAAAAATATCATATGTTAAAAAATATATTAAGAGCTCCATAATTGTCATGCGTAAGTAGAAAATTAATGGCATAAAATAATAATAATTGGGAACTATCTACAAGACCCTTGCTCTCAACATGTCTTTGAAAAGCCTTTAGAGGTATCGTGAATATGTTTATCACTTGAAGTCTGTACTTATCGATTTAACAACAATTTTCTTTAGTTTAACATCTTGCTTCAGTAATAGGTATTTTAGATCCATGTGATTTGAACCCTTGGTTGCCCTATCATGCTTGGAGAATAATGTTGCGGCTTCTTTTTCATAATAGGTAGTTAGTGGCTTAGAGATAAAACTTAAACCATCAAACCGTGAAACAAAATTAAGTAGCCATGTTCCTTGCATTGAAGCCTTATAACATGCCACGTATTTGGCCACCATAATGGATCTGAAAAGCAACTTAGATTTCTGGCTTCTCCATGATATTGCATCTCCACATAATAAATATACATAGCCAAGAGTGCAAACCCTGGTTTTAGGATATCCAACATGGTCTAAATCCGAATAACCAGTCCTTGTAGGTGACTTGATTTTCTGTCTATGAGAAAGTATTCCTTATTCTCTTTAGATATCTTGGTACATTCTTTGCAGCTTGCCAATGAGCGATTCCTAGATTGCTTTGAAATCTGCCCAGCATACCAATAGCATGACTAATGTAAGGCCTGGTACAAACCTGTGAATATCGAACTCTCCATAAGAGAAGCATAAGGATATTTGATCATTTCTTCATGCTACATAGGAGTCTTTGGGCACTGCTCAAGAATAATGTGTCTCCTTTATGTGGTGGGATAGGACAAGAGGAATAATTTTCCATGCCAAATCTCTCAAGGACTTTGTCAATATATGCTTTTTGAGATGATCCTTGAAGTCCTTTTGATCTATAATGGAATATTTCTATTCCTATCATATACAAAGCCTAAACTATATCTTTCATTTCAAAGTTCATTGAGAGATGATCCTTAGTTTCATGCAATAAACCAAGGTCGCGGCTAGCTAATAATATGTCATCTAGTACAGAAACAAAAATATGAACTTGCTCCCACTGAACTTGAGATATATACAAGTGTCGGCTATGTTTTCTATGAAATCTAAAGCAGCGATAATTTCATGAAACTTTAGATACCATTGAATGGAAGCTTATTTCAGTCCATAGATTGTTTTCTTAAGTTTGTAGACCATGTCTTCTAGTCCTTCAATTATGATCCTTTTAGGTTGACGCATGTAGATTTCTTCTTCTAAGTCTCCATTTAGAAAGGCAGTTTTCACATCCATATTATATAACACGAGATCATAATGAGCTACTAAGGCCATGATAATTCTAAGAGAATCTTTCAAGGAAATATTAGCAAAGGATTTATTATAGTCAATGCATTCTTTCTGATTGAAAGCTTTGAAAACAAGTCTGGCTTTATGTTGTTCGATTTTAAAATTGCAGTCACCTTTTGTTTTGAAGACCCACTTACAGCCAACTACTTTGTGCCCTGGAGGTAGTTGAATGACTTCCTATACTTGGTTATTATTCATTGATATCAATTCATATTCCATAGCATCAATCCATTTAGTAGAATTAACGTCATTAATGGCTAGTAAATAATGAATCGGGTCCTTAGTCCCTTTGAATTCTATTAGGTAAAGTGGGTAAGTATCATGAATAGCCGATCTCGTTTGTCTATGATATCCCCTTACGACTGATCCATGTGATGATTCATTAACATTATGATTGGTTATAATCTCATTATGGAGTTGTTGATCATTTATAGGGTTTTTCTCATTGTGAATGGGTTCAAAAATGGGATGATTTCCAATATATTTTGGAATAGGGGGTAAGGGAATGGATACCCTTATTTCATGATTGACCACTTAATGTTGTTTTGTACTCCCACCAATTTAACCATTCTCATAGAATATGGCATCATCGATTCCAACAATTTTCATATTAAGGTTAGGACAATTATCATTTGAATTTTTCCAAGTAAACAATAAAGTAACAACTGAATGTCTTGAAATCCAGTTTCTTTTTATGTGCCTTGTATAGTCTAGCTTCACCGGACAACCCCAAACTTGGATATCTTAAACTAGGTTTCTATCCTTTCCAAAGTTCAAAAGAGGTCTTTGGAATGGCCTTTCTTGGAAACCTATTTAAGATATAAACAGCTGTACATAATGCATCCATCCACAGGATATAGGTAAGAATGACTCATCATGGATCTAACCATTTCCACATATGTTCAATTTTGCCTTTTGGCTACACCGTTCTGCCATGGAGATCCAAATGTGTGTATTTGGAAAAAATTCTAAGTTTTTGGAGAATCTAGCAAAAGGTCTAGGATGTTGTCATGTTTCATTGTACCTTCCATAGAATTCACGTCTCCTATTCGACCTAATAATTTTCACATTTCTTCTGGTTGTCTTTCAACTTCAGTAATGAACGCTTGTACAACAGCTATGAACTGAGATTTGTCATGCAATAGATAAAGATTGCAATAATGTGAATAATCATCACTAAAAGTGATGAAATATTTCTCTTCTCCAAAAGTTGGAACATCAAAAGGTCTACAAATGTCTATATGAATTATTTCAAAAGGTTGGGCACTTCTTATGGCTCCATTCTTTGTGTTTTTTTTCCTTTAGTACTATCAAAACATGTTGTAATGGTAGTAAAACCTAAGTCTGGGAGGACACCATCTTTTACTAACTGCTTGATCCTACTGGATATACAACCCAACTTTTTATACCACAAGAAGCAAGACTTATTTGAAGGACTTACCTTTTGTTTTCTTATCATGCAAGCTACGATGGATTCCAACATCTTAAGGTTTGAGATTAGTTTATAAAGTCCATCAATTAAAATTCCAAAACTAATCAGGATAGAAATTTTAAATAAACTGAAATTGCCATTTCCTACTTCAAATGAATATCCAAACTTATCAAATACGCTTACAGAAATCAAATTATGAGAAATAGGTAGAATATAAAGAGTTCGACATACGTCTAACTGAGAACCGCTATCTAAAAAAGGAAAAAAGTTCCAACAGCTTCAATTGGAGCTTTATCTTAATTCCCTATGAAAATGAAATTCTCACTTGGGTTTATGGTTTGGATTGTAATGAATTCTTGCATAGAATTCGAAACATGAACGTTTGCAGCAATGTCGATCAATCAAGTAGAAGAAGGTACATTAGTGATTTTTGATTTGAAATGACTTATGAAACCCATGTGGTTACCTTTCTTTTCGAACCTTGTTTTATGCTTTGCATAATCTGCTCGATAATTACTAGATTTCTTGTAGAACTTGCAAGTGTCATCCTTCTTTTTCTTCTTGGATGATTGATTAGCCTCATCAGTTTTGGGTGGTGCTCTTTTACGGGTTAAGTTATTGTTTTTCCCAATTAGTTTTTCAGTTCCTTGAGTGAAATGAGGAACTTTAATGCCTTATGATCCTGCATAGACTCCTCTTGAACCAGTTTATTAGTCGATTCATTCAGGTTCCATTTTTTTGTAACAACGTTGTAATGATTTTTAAATGGTTCATACTAGGTAGGTAAGCTAGTCAGGATGAATTGGACGAGAAAAGCATCATCCATAACCAATCTTAAGTTCTTAAATTTGGCAGCAAGATTAATCATTTCAATGACACGAGCATTCATTGTAAGGGACATGTCTGTATTCTTGAGCCGATCCTTAATGGCTTGCAAATATTCTTTTGCACTCAAGTTTTGGGTAGGGAGATTTTGATATTGGTATCAATTACCATTCACATAAACATAATGCATAGTCTATTAGATTGATCCCAATCATTATGGGTTTATTCTCCTCAGGGGTACTTTTTTGTAAATGGAGTTGGCTTTTCTATTGAACAATTTTCTTGATTATTGCTCAAAATGATATCCGTGTTTGGACGAAAAATGATTCATGCATTTGACCAATATGTATTATTCATGTAAGATGGCGTGTTTAATAAATTTTCTAAGTTCAATATGTAATTTGGTAAAACCGCCTTTTTTGTCAATAATAATTACGAGACCTTGAATAGTGATAAAATCCGAATAGTAAGAGTCGTAGAAAAATGAACAGCTATCAAAAAAGGATAATGAAGAAACCTCGATCCAATAGTTTTACCAAAGAAAATAAATGCAGAATTTAAATGAATATTCAGGCCATAATAGTTGGATCTAGAGTTCCTCCAAAACAGAGTGAGTAATAGATCTATACATGCTGATTTGTTTTAAATTATATAGAAATCCAAAAAGAAGATAATTATGATCTAAACCTTGCTCCGATACCATATGTTAGATATTTTTATACATAATATGAACCCTAAGACATTGAATTACATGACAATCACTTTTATAATGAAACTTAATCAATTAAGCATACCTCCAGGCATCGTGATGAAAAGAGCAATCTGATTCTTTAAATAGAACCATTGTACTTGTTTCTAAAACTACTTCAATGGAGATGGTAATTTGTTTCTCTCTCTTTGTCTATAACCTTACGTTATTTTTATTATTTCGTTATTTCTCATTGACCTTTTATGATGGACAAAGGTTGGTATTTATAGATAGATAGAGGAACAACTATCCAAATTCTTACTTAATCTTGATCGTCCATCAAGATCAAATCAAGTGAAATTAATACTCTAAATTGTAACTATTTTATTGATTAGCATACTACTAGAAAGACTAGTTTCCTAATGACTATATAATGGGAAAGGAAACATTTTAATTTTACTTACATTTTCCTATTAATGACCATATAATGGGAAAGGAAAACATTCCGATTAATGACCATATAATGGGAAAGGAAATGATCAATTTTCCTTATAGAACATTTCATGTAACGTGTCTTTTATATAGAGCCTAGAATCAATCAATACAATGGAAGTTTAGCTTAATTGCATATTGACATAAATCATCCATCAATCCAAAACATGTTTTATGTTAAAAAACCATCGCATGCCCAAATGGTTGAAAGCGTAACCTTTAAGTTTAAGACTTTAGATCAAGACGAGTGGTGATAATTATTCCAAGGATATGCAAATTAATGTTCTCCTCAAATCGACTATAATAATATGAACTATATACTTTTCAACCTAGAGTCGTTATCAAAAGTAATAATAAGCAATTCCCATTTCTAGACGAACTGAGACATTGCACGGACTGACATTATGAAAATATTCAGGTATTCTTCCATAATGACATTGAATTTTTATTATACTAAAAATCGTTACTGAAGAATAAACTCGAATAAAAGTATAAGAGGTAGGTTAATATCCCTTATTTTCATAAAGTGACTTGGATTTACTCTTTTATTATGGTTCTATGGCAAAATTAAATCATTTTTTTCTTTTTCTATTTGATGATTGCTCTCTTTCCTTCATCTTTGAACTTTTCTTTTGCAAATTTCAATTTTAAATTTAATGTAGATATATTAATCATGTAGCTCAAATCCTAATTAAAGAATGCTAATCAAATGATTTTAAAATTTATTTCGACGGGTGGTATACTGATTTGAACAATTATTCATAAATAAAAATAACACTTACATTAGTTTTTTTTGTAATTTTGTAACGAAAATTGAACGGTTAGATTCTATGGAAAATGTATTGATAAAAATCGTTATTAACAGCAGCGATATACTTATAAATTGTGATTCAAATAGTTGGTACAAGGAAGAGATGTATACAAATTTTAGTTGATATTACATATGTGGTTCAAGTAATTTAAAAAAATAAAAGATCGGCATTAAAATTTATTATCACTAATCCATACTGTACTCTGTAATACACAATTGTAATTGTTTTCTAAATAACTAAAACAAAATGTTTATTATTGTGACAAATTGGAAAATCAAATCATCATCAACATAAAAAAAGTAAAATTTGTCAATATAACCACCGCTTGATAAACAAATATACACTTGGTCAAAATCAGATTAATCAGTGCAATACAACAAGTAGAACTAATTATACATAGATTAAGGAAAACTTATTGTTATTATGTTCGAATAAAGTCCGTGTGTATAATGCAGTTGCTTAAAACATCGTTTGCACTTTTTTCTTCCTTCTTTATTTTAAGTTTTTTTGTTTCGATGGATACAAGAGGTCCTAAGGTTTGCATTTTTTAAGGGCATCATGCCTAATGAAGTGGAGGGACCAACGGATCTTAATATCTGATAGTGAATACTTTTGTATGAGCTATATGGGTTGTGGACTTGAGATAAACTAACGACCCTGATTTGGTCTTTCTAAAAATCAGCAGAGACAATTATTTTATCACTAATTAGGCCTTACTTAAAGACGAAAATATTTTAGGTCCTTAGAAAGAGTCTTAAATTTAATTTTTTGTTGTAGCGTCAAACAGATGGATTGGACTTCAAAATGAAGGAGTACCTCTATAGACTTGGAAAATTGTCAAGAATGATGAAGGAAAGAATCATGAGAAGATTGTATAGGTTTAGAGTAATCAAATCATGTCGATACTGACATGGTCTAGTCGGTACCAAGATGATTTGGAGCAAGACATGGAAATGCTTGAGGCCAGAGTACATAAGCTATGAAGAAAGACTTGGAAATTGGCTTAGCAAAGTGGTCGGTATCGAGAAGAACAGGTCGATACAAAGTTGATTTTTCTCTTGGGAAATATGAGATTTGGCTCAGTCTTCATGCCCGAATATTCAAACCTTAGAGTTATGACGTTTTCAAACTTAGATGGCGAGATCTATATTGGATTTTCCCTATAAACAACAAGCTACCTACAAAGAGGACTTTAGGACTTTTCCTGTGATATCCCGGAATTTTTGGCAATATCAATTTAATAATCTGTATTTAAAATTAAATTGATTTGATAATTTTTGTAAATAAATTTGAATTGATTTAATAATCTCACTTTAATAAATAATTAATTAGTGAATTTATCTTTTAAAAGCTAATAAATTGGTTTATATATATATTTGTAAATATTGTCAATATATGAACTTTGTTTTAAATTTAATTAATAAGGTATATTTCCTAATTCTAATATTTCTGATTAAGCTTCTCAAAGCTATTTTATACATAACTATATGATTTTAAATACATAAAATAAATGTTTAATTATTTGAAAAGGATTTTAGCTTAAAGTTTATATAAGATTAATAATAAGATTTGTTTAACATTCTTTTTAAAATATTGATTAATAAATATGATTTGTAAATTAGATATGAAGTTTATAATACAACTAATAAATGAAACATTTATTCATTTGAATAATAAGTAATTTATAACCTCTTTTATAAATTTATTTAAAATAATCAAAAATGTTATTTTCAAATAATAGATAAATGTATTGTTTTTATTTATAATTATACTTGGCTTTATTCTTTAAAAGTTATCTACATATATAACTAAGTATTAAAAACTAATTAATTTAGTTAAAAGCTTTTATTAACACTTAATTATAAATACAATTTACTTAAAAGACAAGTGTAAACATCCTAGAACTTAATTTAACATGTGTTAAGTAATAATCATCTTAAGATGACAAATGTAAATATTTAGGACAAGTGTCATTGTAACAACCCATGATTTCGCATTAATTAATTTTCGTCATTAAACGATTAATCTGTTGGTTAATTGCTGTTTGGAGTTTTTAAAAATTGGGTTGTGATTCTTTAAAAATTTATTTGGAATTTTATTGGGTTGAAATTCTTTTGATAATTTGATTAAGGGTAAGCGGGCTTTAAAAATTGAAATTGTGGCCCACATTTCTTTTTGTTTTTGGGACGTGATAATTATCAAGCATAGGTTGTTCCCCTTTATTTCATTATTCATTTCGAAAAACCTAAAAATACGAAAAGAAAAAAAATATAATGGCGGCCTCTTCCTCTTCGTTCAAACTAGGGTTCGAGCAAAAGTGATAGTGCCGACCGAATTCGAGCGGCGATCGTTGGCTTCGTGCTCGTCTAAGCAAGGTAAGTGATTTTGCTTCACTCACATCTAATTCAATTAACAGTTTATATGTGTTTCGAGTTCTGTGATTTTTGTTTGGGTACAATTGTTTGGCTTTGTCGGTGCTATGCCGACCATTCGACCTTTGTTTAGATGTTCGAGATGGTTACTGATTTTTCCAGTTCATATACATATTTGTTTAGTTGATACAGTTTTGATTTTCTGGAAATTTTGGTTTTGTGAATTCTTGATGACCTCGGCTTCGAATTCTTTGGTATTTCAACTGCATCACTTTGAAATTTAGTTTGAGATCCAGTTGATTTTGTTGTGAAACTATTTCATTTCGTTCTTTGTTTACTTTGACTTGGGCCTAGATTCGAATGCTAACTTTACTGCAACATTTTCAATGCTCGGCCGCCACGGTGTTGAATTGGTTGACACTGCTATTTACTTGATTTTTGATGTTGATTTCGTTTTCGACTGTGGCCATTAACTGTCGACTTCGGCTTTGACTCGAATTTTGATTGCACTGTTTAATTACAGCCTTCAGGTGGATAGCATATATATATGTCATTGACCCTTTGTATATGGCATCACTGTAATCCTAGCTTTGTCTTCGCGGCAACCATATATAGGTTATGTGTTCGTTGTATATCTGCACTGTGTTAGCTATGAGTTATTTGTTCTGTATCGAGTATATGTTTTTTCCATTCACTTGAATTCAGCTGCATTCATCTGGTTTAGTTTCGTACCAGTTGCTATTAATTTCTATGTTCATTTGATACTGTGTTTCACGTGGCTTGCGATTCAATGTTGCATTCCGGCATATGAACTTGAGTCTATTTCATTGTGCCTGTTCATTGTAGTTCGATTTGTGCACTGACATGAGTTCGAGCCCTTTTGCACTCTGTTTGGTTCATGTTGCATTCACATGCATACCTTCTCATCATCTAATTCACTCTATTGGGTCTCGAACATGTCTATTTCATTGTTTAGGCTGCTGCACATGGAATCTTTATTTGCATATATGTGTCAGTTACAAGGTTGGGTCTGTGGTTCAGTTAGCTAGCCGAGTTATGTTCTTTCCACTGTTGTATATATGTGATTGTTTATCCATGATGTTTGACCTGTTGCATGCATTGTTCATGCATTTTAATGGCATTGTCTAACTTCATTTAGTGTTCACGGTAGCATATATATTCACCCACTTATCTTGTTGGCATGCGTATTGCCTTTATATTTTGTAGTTGTGCCAGTTGCCTTTGGATTAAGTTTGTTGTCACTGCACACTTCGGCCTATTTCACACACATAAGTAAATATATGCTCACTGTCCATGTCATTCTACTTTGACCATTGAGGTAGTGGTATTGATATTTGAATCTTCATTTGATTTTGGGTTCGTTGATCTTTTGGTACATTATCACTGTAGTGGCAAGGCAGTGCACGCAAGCGTGTACTGCAGCCACACGGTATTGAGCTTTTGGGTACATCATCACTGTAGTGGCAAGGCAGTGCACGCAAGCGTGAACTGCACACGATATGGCTTTTAAGATATTCTATTTTTTTTAATTTATTGATCTTTTGCATATTACATATGCCGTAGTGGCGAGACAGTACACATGTGCGTGTACTGCAGCCCTACTCGAATTGTCGTTTTAATTGATATTTCAATTGTTTGAACTATTTCGTTTATTCAATTCAATATGTTTTGAACCATATTTTGATTTGGTTTAATTTAATGATTTTGTCAATATCTAATTATCTTTCTGATAATTAGATTATGAGTTTCTAATTATTTACCTAATAATTGAATTTTTTCGTTAATTGCCGTTTAGGCAATTCTGTTGTTTTTTTAAATTATCTTCATCGATATTAATTTCACTTATCTTTGTTGATGATTTGAATTTGCTGATTTGTTGTTTAACACTATTACGTGTTATATTTATCGTTATCCGATTTCTTTATTTAAGGATCGGATAGACGAGATTTATTATGACTGTCGTCTATTCATTATTTAATTATTATTGCTCTGTGCACTAATAACTGAGTTTGAATTAGACTGACCCGTGTATTATTTTCTTTTGAATTTAATACTCGGGTCAGACTGAGTTATTACAGGTTGTAGATATCTTGCTTTGGATTGCTGCTAGAGCTATGAATTCTTTTCATATCTTTTGGAGTAGTCGTTGTCATTTGTAGTAGTCAGTGTATTTGTATATGATGTTATGTACTCATGTATATTATTCACGATAATGTACTTGTGTATATAACATCCAGTGTCGATAGTTGTAGTTGTATCATATGTACTGTATCACATGTATTGTAACTGATATCAGTTATTATATATATGAGACTTTCTGTTTTATCTGTGTTCCGCAATTATATTATCTGTGTTATTATTATATTTATTGTCCTAAACTATTATGAACCATCGTAGTTCGTTTTATATTGGAATTGGGTATGTCGATGGGAGTAAATAAATAAGAGATGAAAAATTAAAAATATATACCACTCCTATCGAAATAACCAATACTAATGTAAGGCCTAACTACGGATGGCCGCTCCTATCCAGCCTTATTCTTCGTAATAACAGACATTATTTCTTTTAATACCCTTTGTTATTGTGAGCATAGAGGTGGGGCGTCACAGTCATATTGTATTTTTATTTTTTTCTTTGATTTTTAATAAATCATGAATTTAGTTTATAATCACTTGCCTTCTTCCTTTTCTTTTTCTTTTTCTCATTTCATTTCCAAACAAAGAAACTTCAGCTGAAACCCTCCTCAAAACCAAATCTAAAAGCTAAAATCAGCAATCAAACTCTTCATTTCAAAATGCAAATTTTCATTTCCTCTAAAACCAGCTTCATCAACCTGTAACCAAGTTGCAAATCACTCTTCAAAACTGAAAATCAAATCAGTAATCACTCCTCACAAAACAAAACTTGTAAATCACTTTCTAAATCAAGTTTGCAAAGCTTTTTATCAACCTGTAAACTTATTTTCAAGAACAAAAGCAAGTCTACATTCATCATTCAACCTGGGATTGTTTCATGCATTCTTCAAAATCTGTAGCCTGCATTTTCTTGTAAGCTGGAAGTTTGCATGCAAGTGTATTAATCAACATATCAAGCAACTTAGTTCTAAAGAAAGATTAAAAACATCACAGCAACTCAATTTTAAAAACAAAATAGCATTCAAGCATTCAAGAGTTCAAAAGATCTTCAAAAGGCTTTTCAAATCTTGTGCTCTGTCTTCTGTTAAGGTGAGTACATCGCTTTTTAAAATTTAAATATATGAAATGGTTACAAGTTCATCTCTGAAATTAGAATGTTAAGTATGGATATATTTTGGTGCATTTCTGTATATATGTGATTGTATGAATGTGTGCTTGGCTGTTTCATCTGTAAAATTTAAACAAAACTGATTCCCTTTCGATCTAGACTTTGTTAAGATTTAAGTTTTTAAACCAAAGTTGGTTGTTTCATCATAAAGTAAATTTTAAAATTTGATTTAGGTGAAAATAAATTTAGAAGCTCACTGGAAATAAAAAACAATAGAGTAAGATAAAGATAAGTTCAAATTTAAATATCATAATTAAATGTTCCAGATTTAGGATCTGAAATCTCATCCAAAATGATGATTTTTAAAACTAAAACCCTAATTTTTAGATTGAGGTGGAAGGTGCGTTTCTGGTTTAACCAGAAATTGGTCATCGGGAAGATTATGGTGATCTATGTGGTCTGGAGGGTTATAGTTTTCTGGAGTGATGCAGTGATGATCGGAGATAAAAGGAAAAATACCAGGAAGTTGGTCAGATCATGGTGACGGCAGAGATTGATCAATTAAGTGTGGAACCCTTGTTTTTATGGGTTTAAGTTTTTGTTTTGGTTCGACTTCCTCAGTGGATCGAGTGCAACGAGGCCTTAGGTACTGGAAGTTGGTGGGTTGACGAGGACTTCACCGGAGTTTCAGAGGTAAAGGTGGTCGGAGCTTCGAGGGCGAGGTGTTGACAAGTTTTGGATGTTGTGGTTACTGCTTGTTCCAGGTTTTGGTTTTTGAACTCAGATTCAAATTCGAGTTGATTGTGAGCGATCTGATGATCGAGGTGAGAAGAGGAGTTGCTTGCCGTTGTGAGATGATAGTCGATGTTGATCGGAGGTGATCAAACTCACCGTGCATGTGCACGTTGCACTATATTCTGATGATGTTAGCTGATGGAGTTTGGGATTGAAGCAGGTGTAGCGTACTCGAGTGATTCTCGGGTGATTCGAGTGTTTAACTCGAAGCAGATTAGATTTTGACTCGAAGTCATTAATGCTTGGTTCGAGTATAAGTTTTGGTTGCAGGTTTTTATCAACTAAAACCTGTTTTGTTTGTAAATTTCAAAAATAAAGTTTAAATTTGTAAATCAAAACTTTAAATTAAGTTTTAAACCTGAGTTTGAATTTGAATTCAAGTAGTTTGAATCCTATTTTGAAATGTTTTAAATTTTGAAATTTAAATTTGGTTTTAACAGTTTTAAGTGTTAAAGTATATTTGGTTTGAATTTAAACCCAAAGTTTAAATTGTAAAATAGAGGTTTAAAATAAGTTTAAATCTAAGTTTTTAAAATCTGAAATTTGGGTTTGAATTTTAGTTTTAAAAAAAATTAAAGTTTTAAATTTAAATTGTTTAACTACTTTTATAAATAAAAAATAGTTAAAAGATTTGAAATTTTAAAACGAAGTTAAATGTAAGTAAGTATTGAATCTAAGTAATCTGGAATCAAAAATTTGATATGTATTCCAGTTTTGAAATAAATGAAAATTTGTAAAATTTAAAATGATTTAAATAATCTTGTTAGTTAAAGTGTATTTTTAAATTGATTTGAATTTAAAACTTTATTGGTTTTAAATTCTTTTAAACTTCTTCTATAAAATGAATATTTCTTTAACTTGTGAGATAAAAAGGTTTTTGAATTGTTTTTAAACTTTGTTTAAGTTAAACTTGTATTCATTTTAAAATCTTAAATTTAAAATGAAATTTAAAGTAAATATGAAAAAAAATTGTTTTTAAATGCTTTGATTAAGTAAGAAATGTTTTATCTTAAAGATAATAGAATTTAATGATTTGGATTCATTAAATTATTAAGATAATTGAATGGATAATTAACTTATTTAATTAATTAATGATTTGGATTAATTAAATAAGTAATTAAGGATTTTAATTAATTAATTAAGGTTTAAGATTAATTAATTAAGGATAATTAATTTGTAATTAAGGGTTATTAATTAGGATATTAATTAACAATTAGAGATTAATTAATCAAGTAATAAAGAATTAATTAATTTACAATTAAAGCTTAATTAATTAAATAACTAGGATTAATTAATGGATTATTAAAGATTAATTAATTTGAAATTAATAATGATAAAAGCAAGTTTAATTACTTAAGGGAAGTAAATAAAGAATTATTAGTAGTTAATGTAGGTCATTAACTTGAGATTATTTAATAATTAATTAATATGATTAATTTTAATAATTAATTAGATTAATTGATTAATAATAATCATTTATGAAATTGTTAAGTTTAGTTACTTAATAGAAGTAATTAATGAATTAATTACTCAGTGTAATTAGTTGAGTTTAATGTGATTAGTTTAGGTAAATTAATTAAGTTTAATTAATTTAAACACTAGATGGTTTGATAATAATTACTTTATGTAATTGTTGGAGTGTAATTACTTAGTGAAGTAATTAATTGATAATTACTGAAGGTAATTAGTGGAAGACGATTCAATAATGAAAGAAATTTGGATTAAATTACTTAGTAATTTATCCAAGGATTAATTAAGGAGTAATTAATTTATTTAACGAAGTAATTAAGGGGTAGTTAATTACTGAATGTGGTTAATCAAGAGGGATTAGTAATTATGGTTTAATTAAGATTAATTACTTATTGTAATTAATTTAAATAAAGTAATTAATTAAAATTTAATTAGAAATCATTAATTAATATAATTAATGATGTAATTAAGGATTGATTAATTAAGATTAATTAATCAACAATAAGTGATTAAGTAATTAATTAATGTAATTAATTAAGGATTGATGTAACTAATTATAGTTAATTAACTAATGAAGTAATTAAAGGTTAATTACTATAATTGTTTGGGGATAATTAAATTGTGAAAATAATTAAAGGATAAATTACTTGAATGTAATTAAAGAATAATTAATCAAGGGTGATTAATTAAGGTGATTAATTAGAAGATGATTAATCAATTGATTTATAATTAATTAATGGTTATGTAAGCAAGATTTATATCGAGGAAATAATTAATTTAATTCACTTTAAATTAATTAGAGATGAAGTAATTAATTTAGTTCATTTTAAATTAATTATAGATGTTGTGATTAAGTAAATCATTGCTTTGTATGGATGATATTGATTTGCCTTAAATGGTTTAAAATCTCAACTATGAGATAAGTAATGCTGTGTGATATGGATGATTTGGTTAAAGTATAATGATAATATGAATTATCTATTTGTGGTGGTAATGTGGATTATCTGTTTATGATGATAATGTTGATTATCTAATGTGATATGGTGAATTATCTATCTGTGTGTATATAGATAATATTGAATTGAATTGTTTTAACGCTAAAACAACTTGGACCTTAATTGATACATTTTGGATTCGGTGAGACTGAAATTGGGTTTCCAGATTTGGATATCCGAAAACCACATCGATCCAAATTAACGATAGGTCATGAATCGCAAGTGAAGATGAAGTTTCAGAGTGCAAGGGTTATCGGTCGTTACCTCTGAGGGTAATTCCAAAATGAGTGTAACGAGACAATGCCTTCGGTTTCGTTCGAACCTGGAACGAACTTGTATGGATTGAATGCTTTTAGAACATCGTCAGGTGGACGATGAGCAATCTAAGATAGATATGTTCTATAAAGGCCTCAAGCCTCATCAACCGGGAATGGTTAAAATAGGGGAGGTGCAGCAAGGCTAAGTGGGTCATGCCCAAGTAGGACGAGATTTACCCCTGTCTAGATGTCCCTTTTATTTCGGCTGTGTGGTGCGGTTGCTGACCACAACTGCGGGGTAGTCTTGCTCGGAACTGTTCAGTAAGGAATCGTTCCGGCTTTGTGTTGCAGGGGATTGTAAGTAATCCTCGGTACGGTAATTTAGGCCCCGTACTGTGACGTGCGGTACCCCAGTAGCCATGCCATTGTATGAAATCCAAAATCCAATAAGTGCCCTCGGTTTTGATTGTATTACCCACTTTTGTGGCTAGTAGCTGGAATTTAATCATGTAACAATTTCGGCTATTTCATTTTTACTTGAAAACCCTAGACCTATTATTATATCACCGGATTTCCTATTAAATGTTTTGGTTAGCGTAAGGTAAATTTTTTTCCATGTTTATGTGTGGGAAGTCTTACGTGATACCTTTTGTTTTCAAAGGTTTTTCAAAGTTAAGCAACTTTAACCTGTTACTCACACCAGACCCATGTCTGACCCAGAGTTTATTTCTGCTTTTCTTAAACTCTTGGGTACTCAAATTTTTACGAGTAGCCAAGGGATTCAGGTTAGCTTTGAAGAAATGTGGAGGAGCAATGGAGCAGGAGGCTTCAACGTGTAGATATATATAGTGTTCTGCTGTGTTGATATCTGTATTGTGTTTTGAGTTGTAATAACAGACAGGTGTTTATAACCGACTAGTATGTGATGTATTGTCTGTGTAACTCTGATAGTTGTTGTATACTATGTAATACTTATGTTATTAATATAATTTATTTGTTCCGCTATTGAGATTCTGATGTTATTTCTTCTTTCTCTTCTTTCTTTTCCTTTTTCTATCCCTTTCTTTCTTAAAGATGATGCGACTTTCTGGTCGTTGAAAGTCGGGTCGTCACATTTCCCTTTTGGACTGCTTCTTCCCTAAACCCTTGTAAATCCGAGATTAACTATATCATGGCTGGATTTGAATGGTAATCTTGTACTTCAAAGAGAAAAAATAAGATAATAAAAGTAAAGTGGACATAGGCCAGAGAATTTGCCGAACTACTACAAATCATGTTATAGTCTTTGTTTATTTCCATAGATTTACCTTTTTGACGATTTCATCTGATATTGGAGTGTTGTGCATTTTTCGATGCAACACATACTAAATATAGTCTTTACGTGCGCAAAAATAAAAAAATTCTATCTATCATTTATGCTTCTGCATTTAGAAATGCACAAGCAAAAATTTCTGCTCTGGTGAAAACCATACCTATTTTTGTAATAAGTTTAAAATAAAAAAAGTTGTTGGAATAAGTTTCTTCTTAAACCCTAATTGTAAAATATTTCCTTTCAAAAACTTGAATTGACATGAAGTACCTCAAACAAATGAGATCAAGGAAAGTAATAATTGTTACATATCGCTGTTAGTCCGTGAGATGATGGTTTTGATGACAACAACCTTAGAATAGATTATAAAATATAAATACTAACAGTATAAGTTTAGATATATATGTATATGCAGGATTTAACCATGCAGGTATCAAGAATGAAGACTGTACAGTATAGAGATTCAAGTTATCAAGATTGAAGACTCGTGCGTATCAAGATTATCAAGAGTTCAAGTAATTTATCTTTTAATTAGAAATTTTGTTAAGACTCCTAGAAAAGCACCGTCATCTTAAAATCCAATTTATTCGTGGAATGGAATCCACTTCGAGCCTGTTAAAGGGATAGAACCCTAAGTAGGATGGAACCTACGAAAAATTTAGTGGAACATTGTTTTGTATTCGCTAACATTTTATTCAAAATGATTTTTCAAAATTATATCTTGTTTTCAAAATGATTTCAAAAACTTCCTTTTAAAAGCATCAAAAGCACCTATCCTGATTTCAAATACTTTTAGCCTCAAAATAATCTTTAATTTCAAAATCAAATTATCCTTGTTTTTAAACTATCTTTTAAATATAATATATTTAACTTTAAATATTTATACTTAGATTTTAAATATAAAATTATACTAAAATTTTGTATATACTATTCTTTATATTTACTTATATATTTTACTTATAGTCAAGTATATTTATAAAGTTTAAAATAGTTTTAATATAAAATAAAGATTATTTTCAAAGAAAATCAAAACACCAAAAATCCCTTTGGGATGTCGACATGCTCAAGCTCCATGTCGACATGGTGTCAGTTGCGTTCAAAATTTAAATTTCAAAAGAAGTGTCTGTTCATCATAACTCTTCACGAATGGACATGGTTGTTGTTCTTCTATAAATATGGGTTAGTTTCAACGAATTTTAATTAAGTTTTTCCGGTTTTTTTACTCCTCTTCTTCTTTCATATTTCTATATACATATTCTTACCATTACTCTGGCGAAATCAACATTGAATCTAACTAGATTATCTCTGGTTTGATTCTCTATCACTATCTCAACAAGATCCTTAGTGTTGTTCAGAGTTATAGGCTTTTTGTAATCAACTTAGCAAGAAAATGTGTGACTGTAGTCTTGGAAATCAATCTAGTGTAAAAGGTGTGATTGTAGCCTTGGAAATCAATTGGGTGAACTTATTGCCCGAGAAATCAAGTCCACCCAGAGGATTGTGATTCTGGAGGGTGTACCTCGTTGCCTTGAAATAAATGTTTTAATTATAAAGATTGTTTTTGAAAGGAAATCCGTACTTGTGTGCGGGACTGGATGTAGGGTAACTCCGAACCAATATAAAATCCGATGTGTTCTTTCTTTACTGCTTTTACTTTATATTTGCATTTATGTTTGATTCTGTGATCATATCTGTGTCTGAATATTGCATTCATTTTTGTTTAAATTAACAAAAACTCAAAAAGATTTAACAATTTTCTAAAACACTATTCACCCCCTCTTGTGTTTATCCTAGCCTTAAGATTCTTAATCCGCATTTCTCTCATTTGGTATCAGAGCAAGGTTTTCAAAGTTTCATAATCTGATTTTTGAAAAAGTTTTAAAAATGGCTACCAACACTGGTATTGTTACTAAAACTAGTATTCCTGTCACTGGTTCATTTGTAGAAGGTCAGTCTACTGTCAGACCACTACTTTTAATAGCAGTAACTATGCATATTGGGCATGTAGGATGAAAATATATTTACAATCTATAGGTTGGACACTTGGAATATCACAAAAATTGAATATTCTGAACCCACAACTGATTTTGCACAGGGACCGCTGAGAAAAAGACTGCTGCAAAAAATAATTCTAAAGCAATGAATATTCTGTTTTGTTTACTAGATAGAAACAAATTTAATAGAGTGTCAGTTTGTAAGTCTGCAAATGAAATCTGAAAAACTTTGCAAGTAACTCACGAAGGAACAAGAAAAGTTAAACAGACCAAAATTTCATGCTCACAAATCAGTTTCAATTATATAAAATGAATCCTAATTAGTCTATTTCAGATATGTATAGCAGATTTTAGGATATTGTGCATTCTTTAATATCCTTGGGAAAGGAATTTTCTGAAGAAGATCAAGTCAGGAAAATTTGAAATTCTCTTACTCCAAAATGGGATCAAAAGACACTGCGATCGAAGAGGCAAAGGACATCAGTTGCTTAAAGATAGAAGAATTAATTGGAAATCTAATGTCGTTTCAAGTCCAAATGATCGGAAGAAGAGAAAGCAAAGCATCTGAAAAGAAATCAATGGCAATTAATGCATTGACCGATGGATCAGACTCAAACAGTGATAATGATGAAGAGATAGCCTTTATGGCCAGAAATTTCAGGAAACTCCTGAAATACAG
This sequence comes from Allium cepa, assembly GCA_030765085.1. NCBI lineage: Eukaryota > Viridiplantae > Streptophyta > Magnoliopsida > Asparagales > Amaryllidaceae > Allium > Allium cepa. Next base: position 751,740,744 of record CM060929.1, read on the forward strand.
AAAGATGAATAATCTCAAGAGAAACAGCTATTAGAACGCTAGAAATCAAAATGTAATGCCAAATAATGTCAAATGTTTCAACTGTGATGAACCAGGCCATATAAAAAAAGACTGCCTTATCCAGATAGGCAAAATCCTCCTATGAATAATGATCCAGCAAAGAAACGGAAGTGTTCATTTACTGCTACTCTAGATGACTCAGACTCGTCCTCAAGTGATGATGATCAGAAGACAGATAATTCAAACTTTTGTTTCACGACAGTTCACGACTTTGACGAAATCAGATAAACGGACTTAGAAAAAGTTACACATTTATAGTATAATTGGTTGAAATTGCATGCTTAGAATTAGATGTTTGATTGATTGATTTTGAATTGGTGTGTTATTTGAATTTTAAAATTTTTACTCTTATTTTTATTATTTTATTATTATTTTTATTATAATTTTCATAGTATAATAATATATTGAAAATACTATAATTCTAATAATATTCCAGATATATATACATTAAATATAATAAGTGTGTGTGTGTATATATATATATATATTAGAGTACTAAGGAAAAGTAAATCACAAAAATTCATAGGCACATGTCGACATGGTCCTCACCATGATGTCGACATAGGTACCAGAATTTGAAATTCAAAATTTGAATTCAAATGGTTGAATTTTCCTCCACCTTTTCACTTCATTCAATACTCTAAAATGGCATCTTTTGACTAGAGAAGATATCCTTTGAGAATCATTTATTCGCTATTTTTATCATATCTTTCACTCTATTTTTAAATTCAAACTCTCTCTTCAAAACTTCAAGCTCTCTACTCTCTACTTTAATGGCTTCTTCAAGCAACCCCTCCACCATGCGAATTTCTAGAAAAATAAAAGAGCAACTCTTCAATGATCCGGAGGCAATAAAAGCATACATCAATTATGCTAATTATGCCAAAGTCCATTCTGAAAAGTTTGCTATTTTTCAAGATTTTTCTTCTTATTAAATTGATTCTCTTTTTACAAACAATCAAATTCTTAGTCTTGTTGATACTTCTCAAAATGATATTGTTTGCTATCCAAACCTTGTCAAAATTTTCTATGCAAATTTAAACCGTGGATTTTATAATGGAAATGAGGATGAAATTTGGAGTAGTGTCAAAGGCACTAGAATTGTTTTGAATTATGATCTTTTGGGCACCATTCTCAATTGCAAGAGTACAGGAATAGATCTTTCTAATTTTAAAATCGATTGAAATGATCATGAGAAATTTCATTACATTTTCGAAGGGAATGATAATTTTGAATTCAAAAATTGAAATTTTCGACCAAAAGCAAGAATTGTCAATCTTCTTTTGCAACATACTTTGACCCCAAGATCGAGGAATTTTAACAATCCTACTTTAGAAGTTTGCAAAGAACTTTTTGCTATTTTTGGAAATTATGACATTAATTGGGCGTAAGTTATTTTGGATGAACTTCGTCCTAAAAATCTTGAAATGGGTGAGAACACTTTGTGTCATGGAATTTATCTCACTCGGATTTTTAACTATTTTGGAGTGGATTTCAAAGGCGAAGAATTTGTTTCTAGAAAAGTTTTCAATCATTCCAACATTTTGCTTATGAAAATTCCATTTGTTTTTCAACCTTATGAAACTCTTGCCGAAAAGGAAGAGCGTTTGGCTCATGAGGAAATAAAAGAAGAGGAAGAGGAAGAAGAAGGGGATGAAATGGAAATTGAAGTAGAAGAAGAAGGTGAAACCTCTTTGGAAAGCATCGACTATCCTCCTAATCCATCCAACAAAACCCTTCTCAAAAACCAAAAGACGATTGTTGAGAATCAACGGATTCTTAAACGATCCGTTAGTAAGAAGTTGGACAAAATTTCATCCAAGATGAACAAGTTCATTTCCAAAGTCAGCAAGAAACTTGGACTTTCTTCATCATCTTCATCCTCTATTAGTTCTATCTTTTCGTATCTTATTGTATTTGTTTTAGTTTATTTTGATTTGAATGTTCGTGTAGTTCTTTATGATTAATCATTGTATCGTCTTAGTATGAAATGAAATGGAATTTCATTCTATCATCTAGCTTATCTTATCTCCAGAATAAATGTTAGTATATTATATAAATATATGTATACACACAATTATTCACAAAATCAAAATATATCATCAAATTTCACTACACCATGTCGACATACCCCCCATGACCATGTCGACATGTACTGGTCAGAAATGACAATTCATTTTGAATTTGAAATTTGAATATCTACCATATGTCTATTCATTTCGAACGAATTTCTACACCTATAAATACCTATTTGTCCTAGAATTCATCACTGAAAACTATTTCTTATCTACTCTATCTCTCATTCTTCTCACAAATCCAAATATGGCTAATCCAACTCATAACTTATCCGAAAATCTTGAAGAAACTCTTAATTCGTTCAAGAATATTCTCTTGTTCATTTTTCTTAACCAGCGACACTTAGAATTGAGTCAAATGCAGATGATCAAGGAGCAAGAAAGACATTTCGATGCAATACGATGGATGATTTCCTCCCTACACAAGGATGATAACGAAGCACATCCTCCAGGCTCTCTCACCAATGACAATGAAAATTGGAATGCTATTAAGGCAGGCCCTATCTTTGGAGAAGAAGGATGGGTGGAAGTTCCTCGTAACGTTTAATTTTATTTGGTTGCTTTGTTTGAATTATTTGCTTTGATTGATTTAATTTCATTTGGTTTGGCTTGGTTTGAATTTGATTGATATTTAGTATGGATTGATGTTTGTTGTACAAAATATGTATAATTATACATTGATATGTATATAATCTTCGATTCATTATTGTGACTATCAATATAATTATTTCTTAATTCTATATTCCATTGTATAAGTTTATTAATGCAGGTATTTTAGTCCAAGAATGAGTGGGAGTTATATAGTTTGGTGTTATATAGTTTAGAGTTAGTTTTTGTTGACGACAAAGGGGAAGAAGTATAAAATATGGTAGTTAGGCATAAATTAAGGGGGAGTTATTAGGATAGAAGTAATATTTTATAAACAAAGGTTGTCATCATCAAAAAGGGTGAGATTGTTAGTCCGCCAGATGATGGTTTTGGTAATAACAACCTTAGAATAGATTATAAAATATAAATACTAACAATATAAGTTTAGATATATATGTATATGCAGGATGTAACCATGCAGGTATCAAGAATGAAGACTGTACAGTCTAGAGATTCAAGTTATAAAGATTGAAGACTCGTGAATATCAAGATTATCAAGAGTTCAAGTAATTTATCTTTTAATTAAAAATTTTGTTAAAACTTCTAGAAAAGCACTGGCATCTTAAAATCCAATTTCGTGGAATGGAATCCACTTCGAGCCTGTTAAAGAGATAGAACCCTAAGTAGGACGGAACCTACGAAAAATCTAGTGGAACGTTATTTTATATCCGCTAACTTTTTTTTCAAAATGATTTTTTAAAATTATATCTTGTTTTCAAAATGATTTCAAAACCTTCCTTTTAAAAGCATCAAAAACATCTATACTGATTTCAAATGCTTTTAGCCTCAAAATAATCTTTAATTTCAAAATCAAATTATCCTTGTTTTAAACTATCTTTTAAATATAATAGATTTAACTTTTAAATATTTATACTTAGATTTTAAATATAAAATTATAGTAAAATTTTGTATATATTATTCTTTATATTTACTTATGTATTTTAATCATAGTCAAGTATATTTATAAAGTTTAAAATAGTTTTAATATAAAATAAAGGTTATTTTCAAAGAAAATCAAAACACCAAAAATCCCTTTGGGATGTCGACATGCTCAAACACCCCATGTCGACATGGTGTCAGTTGAGTTTAAAATTTAATTTCAAAAGAAGTGTCTATTCGTCATAACTCTTCACGAATGGACATGGCTTTTGTTTTTCTATAAATAGGGGTTAGTTTCAACGAATTTTAATTTAGTTTTTCTGGTTTTTCACTCCTCTTCTTTTTTCATATTTCTATATACATATTCTTACCACTACTCTGCCGAAATCAACATTGAATCTAACTAGATTATCTCTGGTTTGATTCTCTGTCACTATCTCAACAAGATCCTCAGTGCTATTCAGAGTTATAGGCTTTTTGTAATCAACTTAGCGAGAAAAGGTGTGATTGTAGCCTTGAAAATCAATCAAGTGTAAAAGGTGTGATTGTAGCCTTGAAAATCAATCAAGTGTAAAAGGTGCGATTGTAGCCTTGAAAATCAATTGGGTGAACTTGTTGCCCGGGAAATCAAGTATCTCTACCAGAGGATTATGATTCTGGAGGGTGTACCTCGTTGCCTTGATATTGAGGGTGTAATTGTAAAAATTATTTTTGAAAGGAAATCTGTACTTGTGTGCGGGACTGGATATAGGGTAACTCCGAACAAGTATAAAATCAGGTGTGTTCCTTTACTGCTTTTACTTTATATTTTCATTTGTGTTTGATTCTGTTATCATATCATAAAACAAATGAATATTACATTCATTTGTTTTTAAATTAACAAAAACTCAAAAAAAAATTAACAATTTTTGAAAACACTATTCACCATACTCTAGTGTTTATCCTAGCCTTAAGATCCTTAATTTGCATTTCTCTCAATCGTAATAATTGATATTAATCTAATAAATAATCAAAACTTACGTGCATGTCCACGTATGTATGTGGGTAGATGTGTAGGTGTACATGTATGTGTGCATACATAATATATTAATAAGGGTTAGTTTATGTATATATACATTTCATGGTTTGTGTTATGATTTATATCCACTTAAGACATGTAGATATATAATAATTAATTCTACAAAACAAATGTCAAGTTAAAAATGACAGTTAAGCTTATTTTATCCAAAGTCTTTCAATCAAAAATTTGACTAAAGGTTTGTATAATTATTTTCAAGTGATAAGCTCGCCACCCATATAATGTTATCTTCGTACTAATCATTTATATCATTTTAAACACATAATTTAGAATTACGACACAAAGTTTTTTTTCCTTTCCAATAAAATCCATATATTACATGGTTGGGTAAAATTATATTTGGAAATATTAACAAAAATATCAATGTGGTAAAGAAAAACTTTAATATTTGTAAGTATGCACTCTTTTCTAAAATTTGAAATTCAATTGAACTTTTTTTTAACCATCAAAACATAAGTCTTATAGGCATTGGAACAATATTCATATGTCATGTTATTTAGTAAAATTTTGTCGGTGTAAAATTGTCCTTTGAAATGAAAATCACAATTATTTAAAATTGTGCATTTTATTTTCAGTTTGAAACAGAAATTACAATATTGCAACTTATCAATCAACTACATACCTTTATCTAGATATATGTATCGTATTGAATTGAACATCAAAATTAAGATTTTATAGTGTTAAATGAAAATTTATTTCGACGTTCTTACGAAAAGATTTCCATGTTCATATGTTAAAAGTGATGGTGGTATTTTAAAACTTAAAAATGTGGACTTAATTATAAATTGAAATTAGAAATGTGTGTTGTTAAGGGTTCCTCATTTTCCTCTTTCTAATAACTTAATTATACACTTTCAAATGCCAGACTTTTTAAGGGCTGCCAAAGACAACATTTTTGCTTCTTTCTTGCACGACGAACAACTGCCAACCAACACCATTTTCCACGATTATCAACTATCGAACAATAGTAGTTTGGTGGATGATGGCTGTGGAAATTTATGTTGGTCGGCAGTTATTCACCATGCAAAATGACTTTACGCGGTGGTCGATTACCGTATGAAATGACATTGGTATTAGGAAGAAAACAATTTTTTTTTTTGCATTTGTTTTTGGTAGTAGGAAGAGGGAAACTAAATGCCTTTAGCAACACACATTAGAAAATACTTGAAATTCTATTTTGAGAGCTCTAAGAAACTTCACTGAAGATCCTACCACCGCAAAGCGTACAAATATTGCAACTTATAAAACATAATGTCCTTTTAGTAAATAAACAATTTAAACATTAGTTTAACAATTTCCAAATCTCATTGATAAACATTTTTTCAGGAACTCTTGTGTGTAAACTGATTTACTGTTCAACTACACATTAGCGAACTTGGGCAAACTGATTTTGATCACAAGCTTCCATGGAAATCTTAGTCTTCAAATCAATTCCTTATTTTCCCAGGGAAGAAATGTAGTTGGTGAACTAATGCCCACCTGCAACAAAAATAAATTTGATGTTGATAGACTATTAAATGCATGCAATGAACTACAGCAATCTTGACAATAAAAGAGTTCTTTCCCCTGTTCAATTAATTGCTTTGACGTTCGTAATTAATAAGCCGTATACATTTCGTGGACCTTGGTTGATTTTCCTTTTGTAGTTAAAATTAGGTCATTAATCGATGAGAGTCAAATATTCTTCACAGCTTTTTTTTACTAGTTATTTCTTTGCGCACCAACTAACATATTAATGAACTAATCTAGCACCAATGAAAACCGGTTAGTGTACATGAGAGTGAAATGTGAACGAATGCCTTGAACTAACATTGTAAACCCTGGTCCGATCAGTAATCTTTCTTACAGTCTCATGCACTAAATGAGACAGGTCACGTGACTAATACCCAACAAGTTGCAGGGAGAGCTAAGAATGTAGGTCTTTGTCAAATTTCATCCGCCATGTACAAGCCCGGTTTCCAGGCCAGGCTGGCAAAGCCGCTGCTTGGGGCAACCCTTTGGGTCAGGGCAACAAGGTGAGGAAAACAGAAGGTTACAGTTTTAGTGTATTATTGCATTTATCATCCAAAAATGGTGTTGGTGCAGGTTCTGAAATAATATTCGGAATTGAGTACAGTCTTTTTCATCTCTTAAACAAACTAATAAATTCTATTTTCTCTAGTCACATTTGTGCTATTCTAACACAGGAAGTATGGCTTTTTACTAACTAACTAGCGCGAAAACATGCTACCTTACACTGTAAATGATGAAAAATGATAAATTAGATCTACCTCTGATAGTTCCAATGGATACCGACAAAAACTTTTAAAAAACTGCAGTCTATGTTATTTGCTTGCATCCCGAATGTAACATGAAATAAACATTGAATATCAATACTTTAAGATTTGAAATACGACGTTATTTAGCTTTGTAGCTTAAAGTCACAAAAACAATATCATATTGTATTTCTCATTCTAGAAAATAGATATAAACATTGTACTATAATATATGTATTGTAAGGCATCACGTGCTGAACAATAATAGCTCATTAAGATTTACAACTAAAAATAGTGTGAATGTGATTTGAAAGCGATATTCACGTATAATATATAAAATGATACAACATAATTTTTTTTGCCTAAAGACCAATCAATATGATCAACAATCAATTGTTTAAGCTGCAAGCAGTACTATATTGAAGTTCTAGAGGCCATTGGTTCGAAACCCTAAGACATCAAAGTGAGAGTTCTACTTGAATAAATGATCACCTTTCTTCCAAAAAGAAAATCATAAGCATGCACACACGTGCTGTTATGAAAATAGTAGCGCTTTACGGAAGCTTTTATTAACAAATTTTTATCATTCAAATCACAAAAATATAACTTGGATTGAAAATAACACAGAATTGAAACCAAAACACAATAACACAAAATATTTCACCCAACCACTAACTTTATCGATTCACCAAAATTTTATTTACAATTAATAGAACAAATCTAAAGTAAACAAAATACTATTGAATCAATAACCAAACTGAAAAAGGGAGCAAGTATCTATATGGCTAAAATTGTTGGAGAAAAGGAACAAAGATGAAGAAAAGAAAATTAGCAAATAGATTTCCCAAAATACTTTTACCTTCTCTTCTAGTCTCTATTTATATAATCAATTATTTAATGCCCAAGTTAACATTAGATGACAATAAATAATTTGATTAGCCAATTAGAGAGAGAAATAAACATACTCAAGTATGCTTATTAATTAGAAGAAACAAAATCTTTTTTTTTCTTTTACATATTTATTTTCCTCTATTTGTGATTTTGTATCACCCAAATTTAACATTCCACCTTAATGCAAAATCACATATCTCCAACATATCAAGCATGTCACATCTAGATCTATCATAAATCCTCATATCTCAACCACACTAAATTACAAACCTCAACCACCGGCTGCAAGTGATGCATTTCCCAAATGAGGTGCACCATACAAATCCGGTCTCAAAAACATTTGTGTGGTGTATATCATCGATCTGAGCTCATTACCTAATCACTATCGATCCCTCGAGCATCATCAACATGAAGACCCCTATCTAAAATATGATTCTCAATGCTAGAATTATAAACTGTGATCACATTAATCTCTCCACCTTGTTATGGACTAGATCTTTCAATCATCACTAGTTTTCCATTATCAACTACAGAACCAACCAAGCTATAAAGGTTTTTTTTTCTTCCAATACTCCTCTCATCCTTACACGACCACCTTTCTTCACCCTCAAAACTCCACCTTGAGTCTCATAAGTGCAACCACGACGATCCAACTGACCGAGAGAAATAAGATTATGCGAACAAGTGGGTAACCACGCCATCATGCATATGAAATCAGATAGATCCAATACCATAAATCGGTAACTCTTCTCCGTTGGTTGTCCTTACACTACAAGGGGAGGGGGGATTTCCGACGGCTGAAAACCGTCGGCGGCCGTCGGAAGCCGTCGGCGGCCGTCGGAAAAAGCCGTCGGAAATGAAGGCGTCGGGGAGCAGTATTTCCGACGGCTACCGACGGGTGATGCCGTATACATTATCGACGGTTTCCGGCGGTTTCCGGCGGTTTCCGACGGCTTCCGACGGCCGTCGGAAACCGTCGGAAACCGTCGGAAATCAGGCCAATAAGCCGTCGGAACCCGTCGGAAACCGCCGGAAAATTTCGACCAATAAGCCGTCGAGAGCCGTCGGAAGCCGTCGGAAACCTGTTGTTTTTTTTTAAAATCTGCTGCAAATAGAGCCTTCCAACCACATTTCTCTTCCAAACACTACAATATCAATACTGCACAATCAAATAAACAATAATCCAACCAAACATGCAAACCAATACTCCAAAATATTCAATAGACACAGAAATAAACTAAATTAGAATAAAAATAAAATACAAAATATACATAACATTCCAACATTAACAATAATACTAACAATAACTGTTCTAATCATGCATATCCTGATACAGCTACAGAACCAAGTGTATTATACATAATTATACATATCAACAATTAATTGTTCCTTCTACCAAATCATTGTAAACTAAAACTAAACATACCTGCACGAACGAATTAGAAAGCAATGAATCAATCTGCCCCAGATCCAGAGCCAGCCGATGAAGGGAAGCGGCCACCAAACTGCTGCATGTACTCAAATAACTGTGCCGTCTGCATGGCCTGTTGGCGGTTCTGCTCCTCCAACTGCTGAACTCTAGTCTGTAATTCTTCTATACTTGCTAGCTCGCTCTGAGGTCTACTCCGCCGTCTCCTACTCTGACTACTGGACTGCAATAATTGAAAAATAAATAAAATCAAAGTTTATTGTTTTGAAAAGGTAAGAATATCATATTTTAAGTATTTTAAGAAAAATTAAATTATTTACCGCTAAATTGCCAAATCCGTATCGTCGACCATGCTCTGGTGGACTCATAACGGACTCAAAAATAATGTCCTCTTCATCGGTCGTCAGCTGCTCTCGACCCGTATCAGAAAGGAGTTTCTGTCGCTGCTCCATAAACATCTCCTGCATTGACAAATTAATAATATCATATCTTATTTCATAATAATTTGACAACTAAAACAATTACTAATACTGAATAAAATGAAATATGCTTACATGGCTTTTACTGGATTTATCGTCCTGCCATGTGTACGAAACAGTCCCGTCTGGATTAACATGCTCAACAGCATGCGTACGGGTGAACACGTCCATATAGCTGACAGGACCATGTGCCTCGGCTTCCTGAAGTTGATTGTTACATACAATTATTATACATTTAAAATCATATAGCATAAACTATTTACATTTATTATTCAGTAATTAAATTTACCAACTCCTGCCGATACTGCTGAAACGACTTCGATCCTCCGCGATGAGTAACGGGATTCTTATTTCTATTTGCAGAGTTTCTATCTGACTCTGCCTGTACATTCAAAATTTGATACATTATTTTTCAATCACGTTAAATTAATAATTGAAAAAAAATTAGTATACTTGCCTTCGCCTCGTCCGTCTCCCAGTAGCTCAACCAAGCTTGCCACACGCTCTCCCCCATCCACCGTGGTCTCTTCCCGGATTTCTTAACCTCAGATATCGTGTCTCTGTAGTTCTTTCGCATCTTCCTCATCCAGTATGCTCGTGCCAGCTGCATATCATCTGTCTGGATGTCTATCTCAGCCTGTGTTAAAAAAAGATTACACTTTAAACGATAAACGGTAGAAAAACGACAAAAACGAATTAAAAATGGAAAACATAAAAATTACACATACTAGGACATCCTGCCATATGCACTCTATGATGTGCGGAGGGATGGTATCCCACTTTGGCCAGCACGCACTCATCCTACTACGATATGCTGCTCTGGAGACGTCCAACACTACCTTAGTGGGTAGTAGCTCGAACCCCCTGTTTTTAAGTACGATACAGATAAGTACATACGTATAGTATAGAAAAAATAAGATGATGAATAAGATTTAATTTTTACCCATCTGCTTTGGGGGCTAACGTAACAACTGGACGGTGTGGCGCTTGCGATGGGCCACTGCCATCGCCTCCTGAAGAACGGGAAGAGCTCCTCCCTCTATGTGACATAATGATAAACCTGTGACGTTTACACATCATTATATAAGAGAATAAAAACATGATAATGAAATATATTTCATATGAACATGACATCAATGGTATAAATTGCTTAATTATAATGACTGAAATGTAAATAGACATGTAAGTTTGTTATACCTGATTCATGATGGGTGTACTCTTCCTACGATAAGCAGAGTTCATTGCATTTTTAATAAAAATTGCTAAATAAATGACAAATTGAAATAACATAAAACAATAGTAAACGGATTTAGTTTCATAGTTACATCAATTTCATAATACATCAAGAATTCAACATAGTTACATCAATTGCAAAAAAACAGATTCAAATTTATATCAGTCATCATCGTCTTCTGATTCAGATTCGGTCTCGTTTTCGACGATATTTTCCTCTGCACTGTCAAACGCTTCTACCAAAACATTTGATTCATCGATCAAAGGACCAAAATCTGTATGATCGTCTGTAATTATTATTTCGTTATTTTGCTCAAGATCTGCCTGATAAGCTTGTTCGTCCGGAATATTATTATTTCGTTATTTTCCTCTGCACTGTCAAACGCTTCTACCAAAACCCAGCTTCAGTGATGTTGTATTTTGACTTCATCGCAATGTATTCTGCGATTACTGACAGCTGCGTGCCGCTTTTACAACCATCCCAAATAGGTTTTTTAGCTGCATCTAGTAAATCATAAATTTTCTTAGCTTCAATATTTGGTTCTTCAACATTTACATCATCGTCGTCAACTTCAACCATAGGAAACATTGATCGTGCTGCATCTTCGACCATATTTTCTATACGGGTCGTTGAAACTATTTCGTTAACGACACTTTCAGACTCTACAGAAGTATTTGCTACAACTTCTCCATGCCGATCCCAAACATAATATTCGGGTGTGAAACCGTGTTGGCACAAATGAACTTTCACAATATCTGGTAACAAAAACTTCAAATGTCTACACCTACTACACGGACAACGAATTTCTGGATCGTTTCCGTTATTACTTAAGGCGAATTCAACAAACACGTTTATACCGTTATAAAAATCTTCTTTTATTGAGCCCCTCATTCCTTTTCTTTGGTACATCCATCTCCTTCGATCAACAAAATAATCAATCATTTTTCCTATTTGACAAAATGAGAAGTTCAAAATTTAATATTTATTTTGAAGAATACACATTCGAAAAAGATTATTTTCATGTTCGTATAATATTTTGAATTTAAAGAACAACTTCACAAATTTAAAAATATTTTCAAATAGGGCACATTTCATTTTTTAACGTACGTAACGATTAAAAATATATAATTTTTTTTCATTGGTCAGACATCCTACCTCCCATTACAAACACAGTAAGCATTTACATTTCGTATATTACTTCGTCCCAAACGATTCAATAAAATTTCGGCAGCATTTCCCTTTTGTTCCCTGCATTGTACACAAATGCGTGTACGCAGGAAACAAAAAAGAAAAGTTAGGGCGAAATTTTATGAACCGTTTGAGACGAAGTAGTATACAAAATGTAAATTCTTACTGTGTTCATAACTTGTCCAATACAGGGACAAATCCGACAAACATTGTACCAGATGAATATAAATGGTCGTTTTTCGAAAAAAACGACTATTTATACAACGATCATGTACAACACTCGTCAGACGGGGCCAAAAACTCTCTAAGGGACATTTGTCGGTTAACATGCGCGCATTTTACTCAAAAATACAGTTTTACTCACTGTTCACATTTATATATTAATTTCACACATTTATTCGACGTATTACGCATCAACTTAGGGCTGGTTTAACATTTTGTCATTTTTCAATACACACAATTATAATTTAGAGTAATGCATTTTTTTTGTGTCATAAGTAAAAACGTGCACAATATAATACTCCTAGTTCATTCAATCATTTTATCTTATTCCAAATAACGTATACAATCGTCGAATCAAGGCATACACAACAAAATACATATACATGAACATGCACAAATTATACGTGTTTATCACAATTTCACGATAAAAGATGAAATTGGTATACCATGTGATGCTATAAACCGTTATTACGCTAGTGGAAACAATTGCAATCATTAATTCGCCCTAATTTATCAATTTATGCAAATCTATAATTAGGGTAAAAACTGAATTTTTCATAAAAATAAGAGATTATACCTGAGATTAAGAGTACTGAAGCTTGATTAGAGTGCGTTGGAAGATCCGGAAGCTAAAAATTAGGGATTGGAAGCTTAGGGGTTGAATTTGGGGGGTTTTTTGGGTTTTTTTCGTATGAAATGGAGGAGGAAGAAAGGGCTCGGCTGGCTGGTATAATCGCAAATTTGCGACGGCTTCCGACGGCCGCCGACGGCCCGTCGAAAGCCGTCGGAAAATGGCCGTCGGAAGCCGTCGGTCTTGGCTGTCGGTATTCTGCCTTTTTCTTGTAGTGTTATCATGTCGAACTCTTCTCATAAGAAGAAAAACGATTCACATCTCTACAAATGTGAAAACTGGCTCTTCAAGGCTTATTTTAACTAAAGAGGACATCGGAAGAAGCATCACTATCGATACCTTCAGCAAAACCTACATGTGCATCACTACTAGTATCACCATGCGCAGCCTTTTTTGATCTCATTTATAAGCATAATATTTGCTACGTATGTGACCTTTCTTATTACAATAATGACAAGTGATAACACATTTACCATTTGCGTCCTTCTTCTTCCAAATTGTATCTTTCTTCGAGTCCTTTGCCATCATAGCCTCACTTTGAATTGATTTCGTACTTGACCATTTTTTTCTAAGCTCCTCATTCAAAAGACTGCTTCGAATGGTTTCCAGATAGATAGTTCCATTAGTATTGGAATTACTCAATGAACCAACCAAAATTTTCCAACTTTCTAAAAGCGAACTCATTAATAAAAGAGCATATAACTCATCATCAAAATTGACTTTCATATTTGCCAATTGATTTATTACATCTTAAAATTCATTCAAATGCTCTGTAACGGACTTCTCTTCATCTAACCTCATTTGTACCAACTTTCGAACCAAAAAAGCTTCACTAGTAGCACTTTTTGACTCATACAAAGATACCAACTTGTCCCACAAAACCTTCGCGAATTCACAACTAGCCACAAGCTGAAAAATGAATCATCAAGATACCGGCGAATCAAAGCAATTGCCTTCTTATCTATCTTCTTCCATTTTCCCTCATCTACATCGGAGGGCTTCTTTCCATCTCCATCAATCGGATCATGGAAATCATTGAGATACAGAATATCCTCCATCTTAGGCTTCCAAATACCCTAATTTTTCTCATCCAAGATAGCCAACTTTGAAAACGAAATCATATCCGACATCAATAATTTTTCAAACCAACATTACTCTAAGCTTTGCGATGATCTATGCTCCGGTACCAAACTGTTATGAAAATAGTAGCGCTTTGTGGAAGCTTTTATCAACGGATCTTTGTTACCAAATTACAAAGAGATAACTTGAATCGAAAACAAAACGGAATTGAAATCAGAATGCAATAACACAAAATATTCCACCCAATCATCCACTTTATTAATTCACCAAAATTTTGTTTATAATCAATAGAACAAAGCTAAAGTAAACAAAATACCACTGAATCAATAGCCAAATTGAGAAAGGGAGCAAATATCTATATGGCTAAAATTATTGGAGAAAAAGAACAAAGATGAAGAATAGAAAATTAGCAAATAGATTTTCCACCACACTTTACCCTCTCTTCTAGTCTTTATTTATATAATCAATTACTTACTGCCCAAGTTAACATTAGTTGGCAAAAAATAATTTTATTAGCCAATTAGAGAGAGAAATAAACATAATCAAATATGCCTATTAATTAGAGGAAAAAAATCTTCTCTTTCTTTCTTTTGCATATTTATTTTTCCTCTATTTGTGATTTTGTATCACCAAAATTTAACATGTACATATATAATAAATAGTTCATTGATAGCGTTCATTTTCTCGGTCATGTTAGTTTATACTCTTAAAATGAAAAACTTGATTTTAATTCTTGTCCAAACACAATAAAAAAGATTGTTAAAACACATAAAATTATGATAACCAACATAATTTCACCAAAACCACGTAAATTGCACTATGGAGTACGTATTTGTTTATTTCAACTTGAAATAGTTAGAAAACATACGATAATCATTAATATCCCTGATAGAATTCCATGTTTGCCAATTATTAGGTGGAAATCACGTTATGGGCATGTAGATTTTATGGATAAGTCCTACATCGTAAGAGGGATGACATATAATATGGTATATATAAGATCGATGACACACAACATTGAGAATTTCTCTTGTCACAAGAAATATTTTTAACTCATTTTCCCCCACTTTCTTATGAAATAAGATTACATTAGCAAAATTAGCCTACCTAATTGTAATGTAGCATCATAAATTCATTAAAAAAAATTAATTATGGGGACATTTTGTCAAACATTGTGGGGAAATAGGAATGATAGCCTTAGAATATTCCGTTATAAGCTGTGAATAAGAAACAAATAAAAGGCTATGAAGAAATAGCCTTTTAAAGCATTAGAATATCTCATCATAGGCTGTAAATACGACATAAATAAAATGCTAGCATCTATTATACACCTATCAGCTATACTTGGTAAATAACCTAAAATTAAGGTGCAATTAGGCAATTATAATTTAGGAAATAAGCAATGGCTAGTAGAATTATAGTTTAAGAAATAAGCAATGACTAGTTAGATCAGGTTATATATCATGTACATAGAGCTTATAGAATAAGAAATTAGCCATAAAACTAATTATACATCATATTTAATCTTCACCACATAAATTCAATACTCAAAAAATTCAATATGATATTAGAGCAGGTTAGATCCTGACTTGAAATTTCTACAATAATATTAAAAGCTATAGATAACAAAGAGTCGCGGTCAATTCAACATGTCTCAATCCAACAACAATAAACTCACAAATATCGTACTCAATGGAAATAGAAATTACATTCCTTGGTCCAAATCAGTAACACTTGGTCTGGATGGTAAAGGGAAATTAGCTTTGTCACTAGAAAAAGCGAAAACCTAAAGCAACAAAGCTGACTTAGCCTACTCCCGAAGGGAAAGCAAAAATAAGAATGGGAGAAAACAGACCAATTAATCATGTCATGACTACTCGGCATAACGGAACCCTAGATTTCAAATGTGCTCACGCACTCTAGCACATTACAGAATGTTTGAGACAAAACCAAGAGAAGATATGAGTGACTAAAACATTTTGCTAATATCTTTAGCCTTAAACAAGAGCTTGTCTAAATTGAACTGAGTGCCTAAAGTAATAATGAACAAATGATTGAAATTATTTCAAAATGGAAGGAGCTCAATGTCTATCTTCCACTAACAACAAACCTAATTGAAATCTTGAAAAGATCTAAACAAGACTTAATTTTTACCTACTTGGGATGGTCGATCCAAGCTATGAATCGATCGGGTTTCAAATCTTGGCATCAGTCGAGATGTCAAGTTTTGATGATGTAGTGGCAAGAATTGAGTAAGAGCAATCTTAGCGAGCACTCATGAACCCTCGACAGTCGAAAAACCAAGAGAACAAGGCATTTCAGATAAAATACTCAAACTCCAGTTTCAGGGACATGGGTAAAGTGAAGGGAGCTTCGAGTACCAAGTTGTGCAAGCAGTGCAAGAAAGAAGGGCATAACCATGACGGCTGCCGGTTCCTCCATCCCCACCTCCGACCGGTGAGAGAGGAGGGAGATAGAGGAGGTAAGTGGGGCAGAGCAAAAAAGGAGAATAAATTTTGTGGTTTTACCAAATAAGCGGAGATAGAAGGAGAAGGATCTGAATCGGCTCAATGGACTCAGCCAAGTAACAATTTCGCTTCAACATGATCTTCTATGGCTCAAACAGTACTATTAAATCAACTTCTAACTCAATTAAATAGTTTGTTACATCAATAAAATTCAGGTTTTGCACATTCTAACACTATTTTTAACTCATCCAAAATCAATAACAATTTTAAAAGTGCAATTCATGTATCAAAATACAAATAGACGGTTAATCGACTCAAGTGCTACTAATCACATGACACGGAACAAAAATGAATTAACTAACGTTAAACAAAATAAAGATTTTTCTCAACATGTAACTGTTGCTAACAGAGATAAAGTTCAAATTTATGGTTTTGGTATAACAAAGTTTCTTACAAAAGATGTGAAAAATATTTTACACTTGCTAAATTTTAGTTCATATTTATTGTCAATTAGTAAAATAACCCATGAACCGAATTGCCATGTTATATTCTCACCTATAAAGTGACCTTTCAAAATCGAGAATCAGGGAAGAAGACTGATGAGGAATGTTTGAAAAATGGTCTCTATTACCTTGATGAAGATGCCAACAATGTTATGTGTCAATAAATTTAGTAGGTCATGACAAATTACTCCATTGGAGATTTGATCATCCATCTGATCAAATTTTGAATAAACATTTTGTTAAAAATTAGATCAAAAAATTGTTATGTTTGCAAGCTTTCAAACAGACTAGATTGTCATTTTCTTTATCTACTAATAAGTCAGAAAAATATTTTGATTTAATTCATTTTGATGTTTGGATCCAACCCAGTTGATTCTTATAATTATTTTAAATATTTTTTCACATTTACTGATGATTTTCCTCGCACTACTTGGGTTTACCTTTTAAAAGGAAAAAAATGAAGTTTTTTTTTTCATGTTTTCAAGAATTTTACAATTTTGTAGAAAACCAAAATAATGAAAAAGTTAAAAACTTTCGATCTGATAATGGGACAGAATATGTAAACAAAAATTTCATAGAACTTTCTAAACAAAAGGTTATTTTACACCAAATCACTTATATTAATATACCTTAACAAAATGGAGTTCCAGAAAGAAAAAATCAACACTTACTTTAAGTCACTAGATCTCTTCCTTTTCAAATTAACGTTTCAAAATCTTACATATGAGATACTATGCTACTACAACTTACCCCATAAATAGATGCCAAGTGTCATGCTTAAAAATATAAGTCCCCTAGAAATTCTTAAGAAGAGAAAAATAGATCTTGACCACATAATATTTTATGGATATACATGAGCAGTATACATAAAAAGAAATGACATGCTTGACAAAAACATTGTTAAGACCATATTTTTAGGATCATACCAAAAAAAGTGCACAAAATGTTATGATCCAAAAAATCGTAAACCTTATATCCCACGAGATATATCATTTTTTTAAAATGAACCATATTATCAAAGATGTGAACAAGAAAATACACAAGGTAAACCAGTCATATTGTCTCCAAATAATTTTATGTTTCTTGAAGAAACAAATCAAGAACAGGTTAAGCATACAAATGAGGAACAAGTTGGTGAGATAAGTGCAATTCATTCAAAGGGAGAAGAAGAGATAAACGAGTCAAGTGAAGAACTAATTCATAAAGAACCAACTCAGGAGGAAAATATCTTAAGAAGATCCACAAGATTTCTATTGTTCTATTTTAGCTATTTGCATATGTCAACATTGTAAGGACGGATAGTTATAACTTTTCATGTCGATGCTAGTACATAGGTTTTGTAACTCTGAAAATCTTGCATTCAGAGTAAACTTTTGTACTATTCTTTTGATATTACACGTTACCATTCCATTGTGAGATTCTGATGTTGTGTTCTTCTTTTCTTGTTCTATTCATTTTCTTTTATTTTACCATAACTTTTTGTCTTTTAGGCACTTAGATGCTCGAAAAATGAATACCGTGGATGTATTAGTATCGACATTCGAGGGTCGAAAAGTCAGGCCGTTACAGTTAGATTTTCAGTAGAAATGTTTTAGTTACCGCAAGATAAAAACCTATTCATATTTATGTGGGGCGTGGTCCTACGAGATACCTTTATTTTCAAATGATTTTTGAAATATTAAAATTCAATTGAGGTATGTTTCTCACTCTAGTTCACCTGACTGATCCGGACGTTATTTTTCTTATAATGCTCGAGTCGAACAGAGCATATTTACAAATTCAGCTTGAATGCTTGGAGCTTCAGGAGACGAGCTGGATGCATCTAAGTCGTATTCACGTATATTTTATTTCCGATGTGTCTAAGTTGTATTATATGTTACTCATCGCGATATGAGATTTTATTCTATCTTTTATTTCTTTTTCCCCAACAATCTACATTTCCGGCACTCGGATGCCTAATACGTGAATACCATGTATGTATTAGTGTCGACCTCTGAGGATCGAAAATGTGGGTCGTTACAACGTGGTAGCAGAGCTTAGGTTGAGCGAACACCAAGTTTTTGGTGGGGTTAACTCATTTCTGTCCCTAATGCTATTTCGTTGCTATATTTTATGAATTATAATAGCAGTTTCTAAATTATAGCAAATTTTTTAAAGTTGTAGCAGTAGTTTGTAAACAATTGTTGCTTCTTTCTTGACGTGTTGGTACTTTGTTGTTTCATTTTTTTTTAAAATTAATATAGCCATTTATATTTATGTTCATAATGCTATTATATAGTAGGATCTTATGAGCTATGGTAGTAATTTCTAAATTGTGGTAGTTTATTTAAATTTGTGGTGGTAATTTGTAAACAATTGTAGTTTCTTTTTAGATGATGTTTGTATTGTGCCTTACAACATTATTTCATAATAATATTATGCATTGTGTATCGATCTATACAGTATATTAACATTTTTTTATTTATAGTATTATTTATGAATTTTAATATTATTTTTGAATTAATGTTTTTAAATTTCATTTTTTAGTATCATTTTTAATTTTTTTATATATGCATTATCATTTTTATTTTATTTTTGGAAAGTTTGTAGTACTACCGTGTAGTATCAGAGGATATCATTTTTATTTTAAATTAATTTATAATGCTACTACAAAGCTTTGTAAAGATGATATTGTTTTTATTTAATTTTTTGAATACTTATCGTGTTATTTTTCATAAATTATTTTATAATACAACTGTGTAGTATCAGTTTTGCATTTACCCAACTGATAAAAAAGAACAAAGCGTTTATACTTCACTTTGTCGTGTAGTAGTTGATTTTACCTTGTGTTATTTCTTTTTGGTTAAATGATACGAGTCGGTGGCATTTTGTAGTTGTTGTATTTCTTTTTTACATCATTTTATCATATAATGATATTGTACAACATCAAACTTTACTTGTTGATATGTATGCATTAATTGATGATTGATGAACAAAATGAGATAGATGATGTTATTAAGATGTAGGCAGGGATGTTGTTATAAGCTGGAAGATGTAGACGACAAGGCATGCGACACTATAGGCAGCAAGTAGAGACTTTATTTCTTTTAGGGATAGCTTTCAGGAGGCGGCGGCTACGGAAGGCGGTGGTTATTCGTAATGATGTTGTTTTAAGTTGGAAGATGTAGACAAGGCCGGGACACTGTAGGTGGCAAGTAGAGATGTGATATTTTTAGGGATGGGCTTTCAGGAGGCGGCAGTTACGAATGACGGCAGTTATTCATAACAATGGAGCGCATTGTAGGACGGTTTTGGAGGGTGTGGTGGTGTGTGGTGCGGGGGCATAAGATGTAGTAGCGTAGGAAGTGATGGTTTTGGCCTACGCGTAAAGAAGATCTCCTTGTAGCTAGTTTATGTGCATGTTGTGGTAGAAGCCAAATTTTTGTATAAGTTTGTTCTTCAAATTAAATTACTTGTATAACGTAGCAAACTTTTGATTGATGAATTTTTTATTATTTGATGTAGCAATTGATAGTATAAGAAACTGCATGTTGTTTTTTCGATTTGAATTAGAAATTGTAACAATTTACAATTTATGATTCAAAGTACAGTATTTTATCGAAACAAATAACTGCTAGGATCCGCAACTCTCTCTATTTATTTCTCAAAGCTTGTTTATTAATATTAACCACTCATTCCGATTTAAATGGTAATATGTTCCCTGTTATCTCATTTTATTATTTAAGTTTGGATGCGTGGTTGAAATTAGGAGGCTTTGTTGGGAGTTAAATAAAAAAGGTCGTGGACTTTAATCCAACAAATAATGTATGTTATCAAAAAAACATAAATTTTATGATTTTACGGTGTTATACCAAATTTTATTCCAACTTTCTACCCAAAAGATACTCAGATTTATAAGTTAAAAGCGATGGCCGTATTTTACGACTTAAAAATGTGGACTTAATCTATGAATTGTGATAGTAATAAAAAAAGAAGAAGAAAAATTCATGAATTCTATTTTGTAAATTCCATGAAACTAAAGACAAAAGGTCCTATTGTCACACAGTGTAAAATGTTGCAATTTAGGAAACATAAGGTCCTTACGATAAACAAACAATTTAAACGTCAGTTTAACATTTCCCTGATCCTACCACCACAGGCTGCAAACTTGGGCAAACCAATCATGATCACAAACTTCCTTTGACCTTTTATTCAGAAATCAGTCACTTATTTTCCTCGGGCAGCAACCGGTAGGTGAACTAATGCAACTTGCAGCCAAACTGCGACTATTGTCATATAGCAAGCACCAAAATAAATGGATGTTGACAAACTATTAAATGCCCTCATTAAATGCATGCGAGAACTTTAGGAATAGCGACAAACGAGTTCTTTCATCTTTTCATTTAATTGCTTGGACCTTTCCTAGCTCATATTAAATACTGTGTATCCATTTTCATGGACTATTCATGGTCTTCTTTTCTTTTCTTTTTTACCCGTTCGAATGCAGTCGCTAAACAGTAGGGGTGAAAGGTCGGCACTGCTGTTTTTTGAGTCAAATATGGTGTACGCATGTTATCTCGGCACTAGGAAAATAAAAAAACAATATTTTGAATTTCTTAGAATGTACAAATGTTCGGTTGGCATACTTACAACCTATACTAAAAATAAAAAAGAATCGAAATTGAAAATTTGAATTTTAAATTATGAAATTTGAATTTAATTATAAATATGTGGATTTGAATTTTAAATTTTACTTTGAAATTTAGAATTTAAAATGTTGAAAACTTGGATTATGATAACATGAAGATTATTGAATTTTAGAAGTTTGAGTTCAAAGTTTTCAATATAAAAGTATGAATTTTGAAATTTAAATACTTTCCCCTTAGAATTCGTAGTGTTGAATTTTGAATGCAAAAAGTCGTAAATATGAAACTTAAAGGTTTAATTTCTAAACCTCGAATTTTGTGTCAAAACCTGAAACCATTAAATTTAAAATTTTCCAAAAAACGGCAACTTTTTCAAAAAGAAAACCGATTATAATTCAAATATCAAAGTAAGAAAAAATTGATTTGACATATTTATGGATAGAACAGTGTATATAACTTTTGAAAAATGATGTAGAAGATACGTTATCGATAAAACATCTAAAGCTTTTTAATTTTATGATTTCATACCATTTGATTTCACAAGTCCACAACAGCTAAATCTTCTTAATGATCGAGTTGATTTATGGAATATCGGTATTGTGTTTTATAAATAAGAACCAGAGTCAAAGTAATTCTCATGTAAAATACTATTTTGAACATATAGAAAGTTGACTGAAGCTTTGTTGAGAAAGCATCGAACTATAGTTTCAATCGTTGCATTATTCATGTCCAACGTATTCTTAATTAACTTTTGTAATAGTTATATTTAGTTAAGACTTAAAGTGTTTGAAATAAAAAATTTAGAACCACAAAATTTAAAATATGAAACTTTTGATTTTCTACTTCAAAGGGTATATTCATAGTTATGCAGTTAATGAAGGAAACATGCTTGTCAAAAGCGAGTGAAATAGGTAGATCTCAAAAAATGTTCCTATCTTGGAACATATTAGGCATATAAAGTCTAAAAGATTGTAGTAGATCCAATCTAGTTAATTAAATTATTTAATTATTTAATTTTATAATTTAATTAATAAATTATTTTTTCACTAAATTTATGTCCTAGTATTTTATATGAGTATACCCAAATATACTGATATATGTGTTGTGTATCTGTAACATAATATATCGTGACAAAGTTAATGTGTACATATATAGGTGTTGGGATTTACACTTGTAACAGGCACATTCACCCTCTACATACGTATTGATTTTCCAAATGATATTTATGATTCATATATTAATAAACATAACATATAAATTTATTTTATAAATAAATAATTAATAGTTAAATCAATTTGATCAAGTCAATAATTTTAAATCTAAATTTTATTCGAGAGATCTATTTGACTTAGTTCAACAATTTTAAAATTCAAATCTATTAAAATAATTAATAGTTAAAATCAATTTGATAACCTCGACAATTTAAACCTCAAATTTCATTTAAACATCTAATTTTGACTTAGCTAAACAGTTTCAAAATCTAGCCTAGATCTTCAGTTGAAAAATTAATATTTATAAAATTTTAAAATATAAATAAAAATATGATAATTTTATAAAAATATATTATTAGCCAAGAATAGAATTTATTTTTAGTTGATATACATATTAATTTTAAAATAAATAAAATAAAATAAATGCATTGATTAAAGTATATAAAATGTACATATTAATATTTAAATATATAAGTTGCAACCATGAAAAATAAATATTTAAAAAAAAGAAGAAGAAAATATAATTATTTAAAAATAGTAATCACATATATAATTCCATTTATATTAAAACTTTTTCGCAATTTGAAAAACATTTGTAAATAAATTTTTATATTGCAAAATTAGCTTCCAATTTATTTTAAAAAAATTAATTATCGAGGGCAATTTAATATAATGTACAATGTTTAGTTGATTTACATAGTTTACATATATGGATTTAAAATTGAAAAACCATTTTGAAACGAATGAAATTAATTTTAGTAATTTAAAAATAATATATATTTTTTGGCTGAATAATATAATTATAAAATAAAAATTATTTTCCTTTTTATAGTAATCAATTGGTAACTAATTCATAATTAACAAATTGTTATATTTAAATACGTGGATCCAGGTTTATAATTATATATTTGATGTAGACAACAAATACGTATATATATTCGTATTAGACAACGACACAAATATAAACCTTGATGAATATAATTTATATCTTATGAACGTGACCCTTGAATGCCCCTTGATTGAAGCACTCTCCTGTAGGATCGTTTTTACCCTAGAGGAGAGGAGGGAGGTAAATAGTGTCTACTAAATATTAATGCGGAAATAAAAATAAAAAGCAGAAAGTAATGTAGTAAAGATCACACACAGTTTTACCCCGCTTCGGCAAAAATTGGCCTACGTGCTGCTTCCAAGTTTCTACTAGAAATTAAGTAATAAGACATTTACGAAAACACATAAACTTGCGATACCCGCTAACTTGATTAACCTAACTCTAAGCTTAAAACTCTGTCACAACTCAGCCATTGAGTTGCGAATTCTCGAACTACAAAACCGTAGTTCGTAAACTAGTTAATCTAGAGTTTGATTTAAATAAAAGACAAACAACAAGCTAAAGAGCTAAAAAATAAATAAAACTCTAATATCTAAAACTATTCGGCCTAATAAAAAAAGAGCATAAACAAGTTTCCCCTTTTATTTTGCTTCTTCCATGCCGTCTCGTTTCCTTGCGATCTGGAATTAGGGTTCAGTTGAATTGAAGCAGCCGCTTGGAAATAGAAATTCAAATCGTTGCCTTGATATGTTCGATCCTCAATTTGCTTACTGCTGCTTTGTTGTCAAGTTCGGATGGTATAATATCCGTATGCGATTTTTTACCTTATTTGTTCTGTTGATTTTCTTGAACTCAAACTGCTTAATTATCGATGAGGAATTTGGTATTTATAGGGATTAAAACCCTATGATTTCGTTTCATATATTTTTATTTGAATTCTTTGTGATTTTAGCACTTGCGTTTATTTCTGATCAAACAATCTCTGAAATATGACTTGTTCATCTCCTACTTGATCATCCTTCGATTACAGCATGGCATTTGAATTTGTGATATATATTACTGATTTGGCGTTAATCTTGACTTCTAGACGTCTGACTTGTTCATTATTATATCCTATGCGACTGTTTGTACTCCTTCCTGAATTTTTTCTCTACTTTGTTTAGGATTCTGATATGTTTTTGACTTGTTCATTCTTTAAATGCTCTGTTACTATGCTTTGATCATGTCATGTATACATTGATGTGTTGTTCATTTCTTGCATGGTTTAAAAGAACTGCCTTGTTGAGTATTCAGTGTATGTTTGTGTGCCACCCTATGTTGCCTTGCTTGAGTTTGATCTGATGTCTCCATGTACATACATACATACATGTATGTATATATGTTTGTGATTGCTATGGCTATTTGCTCTGTCCACCTAAGTGCCTGCATTCTGATTTTGCTTGTATACATATATACATACTTACATGTATATGTATATATGCATGTTTATAACATGTCATTGTGCTTGTTAGACTTGTTGTGTCTGGTGCACTTCAGTGTACTGAAACTGAACTTGTATTTATGCATGTTGAACCGCTTGCTCCTGACCATGTCTTGTGCACTTTCTTTTTTCTTTTGTTCAAGTCATAACTATTGGTGTGAATATTCTGCATTGTTTCTTGTTGCTATGCTACCATGTTTCATCCTGATCTGTTAGTCCTCTTTTTGTCAGTTTTCCTTGCTCGTTTTGCTTGTGTGGTTCTTGCTTCTAAAAAAACTAACTTTGAACCGGTTGTTTGACTTACCATGAACTACTTGTTATAGTTGCTTTATCCTTTGTACATGTCTGGTGCACTTTTGGTCCATGGTTTACCTGGACTAACCTTGGTTAGTTTTGGTTTGTGTTTGCATTGCACCTGAGTTGAATCCAGTCTTGGCTTGGGTTTGACCTTGTGCTCACCTGTCCTACAATTTTAACAAGCAAGTGTATATCGGTATGCACGACCTTATGGTATGTACATTGATACACTGTGCATGTCACAAAAGTTGTTCGCGTTTTTTTGAATCTAGTTTGAAATAGAAAGATGAATTAAAAAAAGATGACGAACAACCCAAATAACCGAGGTAGACAATGTTTTCAAACATGCACTTCATTGTGCACTGTAAAATATTTCTTTTTCAATTTTACTGCGTCAATGTTTATTTTGCAGATAGATCAGATACTAGATACAGGCTGGAACAGAGTTGAATATCAAATACGAGTGATGAGTGAATATGTAGTGAGGTGAAACATGTACATAAAATTGTATACTAAAAATTGTGTTGCAATTGAAACTTGTATTTGGAGTTGTGTAAATATAGCGAGATCTTAAATTTGTACTATTTGAATTTGTAATAAAGTATTTTTTTGAACAAAATATTTATTAAATAAGAATTCCGTGTTATTTATTTTATTCAACAAATATTTATTTAATTATGTGGAAAAATAAAATAGTAAAATAACAAATACATTTAAATATATATATATATATATATATATATGTTTATTATCATCGAACAAAAATCATATACTGGTATATTCTACAATCTCCCTCTTTTGATAATAACAAAATATATTAAGATTTTGACTCTATTAAATATATTTGGTCTTGATGAATTCTATTAGCTCCCCTTATTTGAATATTCCCCATACAACAAAGATCCCCCTTCACATATGCATAAAAAAAAAAGAATATGAAAATAAAAATAATAAAAACAAATGCACTGAACCTAGATGATAATATGCAAATAAAAAATATGACTTATTTGTCAAAATTTTAACTTCTTTCCCCCTTTTGTTATCAGGAAAAGAGTAAAACTGTTAGATAAGGGTGATAAAGTGATAGACAAGTATCACAATATTAATACCTAATCGAGTATAAATATTAAATTTCAAAAAAAGAATCAACCAAAAATCATAAGTACTATGTTAGGCGCATATTCCATTTTAGAGTGATAGGAGTGATGTCGGCATAGAAAACCATGGTCGTGCCCATTTGTGGTATATTTATGACAGGAATTGTTTTAAATTCTTACTAACCGTGCATAACTGTTACGACTTTTAAATAAGATTAGTATTATTCTTTATTTTTATTAAAAATTAAATCCAAGCATCTTATGACCATGCATAACCGATTGATCTTTTAAATGGGATTAGAATCAACTCGCCTATTTTATCCAATTTTGATATGTGTTCCATATATGCATAACCGTGAGGACTTTTAAATGAGCATGAAAGCACATAATCATGATTTCAAGTAGTTCATCCATGCATAACTGTGAAGACTATTAAACGAGAGTGTGTACTTTTAAATGATTTTATTGCTAATAAAATAATAAATAATAAATAATTCCTGTTTAAATACCACATTTTGACATACTATAATGAATTTTGATGTGTGATTATCGAAGAAATATGATAGGAATAGAGATAGTCATGGAATTTTTACCAACCAAAGTTATTACAAATTTTGTTTAAATTTTTAAAGAAAATTTCTAAATATACTCTTTCAAGACATAATGTATAATCAAGAACAACACTCATCACTTTATTCAGTTACTATTTATCTTTTCGATAATCAGTAGGGAGTCAGATTAGTTAACATAGGCATTTAACATCAAATAAAACAATAAAATCAAATTTCTAAAATACCTAAACTGAGGCGAAGTCGACAAAATCTATTCTCTAGAAGAGGTTTTATAAAAATTTCTGCCAATTGAGAATCAGTTGAAATGAAGTTTATGCAGATATTTTCTTTGGAAATGTGATATCTAATGAAATGATGTCTAACATCTATATGCTTGGTGCGAGAATGATGTACATGATTATTCGTGAGATCAATTGCACTTTTTCTATCACACATAAGTAGCACTCGTTTAAAATTTAGACCATAGTCTTGCAAGGTTGGTATCATCCATAAGATTTGAGCAGAGCAACCGCTTAGAGTAATATACTCTGCCTCAGTAGTAGATAATTCAATACAATTTTTTTTTCGACTTGAACATGCAACTAACGAATATCCCAACATAAAACACATTCACAATTACTTTTTCTATCAACTAGACTATTAGCATAATCTGCATTTGAATACCCTTTTAACTTAAAGTTATAATTAATTGGATACCATAGACCAAATCGTGAGGTGTGCAACAGATAGCTTATAATCCTTTTTACAGCTTTTGAATAAGATTCTTTTGGATTTGATAGAAACCGGACACATAAACAAACATAGAACATAATTTCTAGTCTAGAAGCATAAAGATAAAGAAGTGATCCAATCATACCTCGATATTTCTTCTGATCAACTACCTTACCTTTTTCATCCTTGTCAAGTTTAATTGTTGTGCTCATAAGAGTTTTTGCAGGTTTAGCATCTTTCAATCCAAATTTGTTGACAAGCTCTTTGATGTATTTTGTTTGAGAGATGAACGTATCTTTTTTGCTTTGTTTGATTTGAAATCCTAATAAGAATTTCAACTCTTCTACCAAGCTCATTTCAAACTTTTCTTGCATGACTGTTTCAAATTTCTTATACAAAAGATTGTTAGTGGCACCATAAATAATGTCATTAACATATATTTGAACAATCAATACGTCATCATTTTCGTCCAATAGAAATAATGTGGTGTCTACACAGCCCTTTTTGCATCCATTTTCAAGGAGATAAGTGCTAAGACATTCATACCAAGCTCTAAGGGCTTGTTTTAATCCATATAGTGCTTTCTTAAGTTTATATACATGGTTATGGTATTCTTGACTTTCAAAACCTTCAGGTTGTTCAACAAGTACATCCTCTTTCAAAATTCTATTAAGAAAAGCACTTTTAACATCCATCTGTCTTAGTTTAAATCCTTCATAACAAGCAAAAGCTAACAAGATTCTAATGGATTCTAGTCTTTCTATTGGTGCAAAAGTTTTATCAAAATCAATTCCTTCAATTTGATTATAACCATTAGCAACTAACTTAGCTTTTTCCTAATCACATTTCTAGATTCATCTAATTTCTTTTTAAAAACCCATGTGGTTCCTACAACTGGATAATCATTAGGTCTAGCTGTTAAAATCCAAACATCATTTCGTTCAAATTGATTTAGCTCTTTTTGCATAGCCATAAACCAACTCTCATTATTGAGAGATTTATCTATGTCTTTGGGTTCAATTTCTAAAATAAATCCACTGTATAAACACAAATCACATAAATTTCTAAAGGAGGAACGAGTTTGGATACCTGTGGTAGAATTACCCATTACCAATTCTGGAGGATGATCTGCTTTGAATTTCAATCTCTTTGGTTCCAGATTTCTTTGGACTTCTTCCGCGGTTGCTATTTCTTTTGGATTTCACTTTCATCCTTTTTGTTCTCCTCTTCGGCATTGCTTTTGATTATTTCCTTGCTTTGATCATCAACGCCTTCATCAAATTTCACATTTATTGACTCCACGATTGTTCTTGTCCTTTTGTTGTATATGCTATAAGCTTTGCTTCTGGAAAAGTATCCCATGAACATGTCGTCATCAGCTTTTGGCTCAAAATTTCCCAGTTGATCATCTGTATTGAGAACATGGACAGTCAAATTTTTTGAAATATGCAATGTTTGGCTTTTTTTTTAACCATAGTTCATACGGTGTTTTCTTAAGAATCGACCTAATCATGACTCTATTCATTACATAATAAGTTGTATTTACCGCCTTTGCCCAAAAGGACAAGGGTAGGTCATACTCATTTTCATAGATCTAGCCAACTCTTATAAGGTTCGATTCTTTCTCTTGACTACTCCATTTTGTTATGGAGTACGTGGGGTAGAGAATTAATGTTTAAATCCATTTTCATCACAAAAAATTTCAAATTCGTAATTTCCAAATTCTCCACCATGATCACTTCTTAGTGACATAATACAAACTCCTTTTTCATTTTGAACTAATTTTGTGAATTCGGTGAAGTATGAGAAAGTTTCTGATTTTTTTAGCTAAGAAGTATACCGACGTGTATCTAGAGTAATCATCAACCAATACAAAACGATATCTCTTACCACCTAAAATTACAATACCGCTAGGTCCAAACAGATCCATATGAACTAATTCAAGGACTCTAGAGGTACCTACAGTGTTCTTCGCATGAAAAGATGATTTTTTTTCCAATTTTTCCATAGTACATGCTTTACATAGAGTTCCTTTTTTTGAAATCATGAGATGGTAAACCTCTTACCAAATCTTTTCCTTTTAATTTGTTTAACAGATTCATGCTAGCATGTCCTAATTGTCTATGCTATAAGTTTTACATTATAAAAGAATGCGATCATCAAAAGATAGAGAGTGTATATTGCCTTTCCCCTTGCTTGAAAATAATGTTTATTTTGATGATTGGTCAATAATTTTGCACAAATCAGAATCAAAAACATCATTCATTCTCTTATCACATAACTGGTTGATTGAAATCAAATTATGGTGTAGATTTTCAATATATAATATGTTGTTTAAGGTAAATGTGCCATTACCTACTTCACCTTTACCGATAATTTTACATTTATCGTTGTTTCCCATTCTGACTATGGCACCTTTTTACTTCTCTAGGCTAAGGAACTTTGATTTGTCACATGTCATGAACTTGAAACAACCAGAATCTAGGTACCACTCTTGTTGTTCCTTAGCCTACCAACACACCTACATGAGAAAAGAGTTTAATGACCTGTTTGTTTTCATAGGTCTATGACTGTTAGCGACGAATTTTTTTGAAAAACAAGTTTGCTTAGAACCAAGACAGTCTATGTTTGTTCCTTTTGTCACCCAGATTTGTTTGATTTTAAGGGATTTTACATTCATGTCTTTAGGGACCCACATTGGTATGGTTTTCGTGTGTTTGGGACTATACCAGCAATTATTTTCATTGTGTCTAATTTTTCCACAAATCGTGCACTTGGAGTTGGCATGATTAGTTTTACTTTTATCTTTTTCAGATTGAGTATACCTAAGTTCTTAACTAATGGTATTAACAGTCTGTTTTCTTAATAGCATATTTAGTGATCTTTCTCCTTTGGAGATTTTTTATAAAGTTGTAGACAATAATTAGACTTGTGACTTGAGAGATTCATTTCCATTCACTAACAAAGTGCACTTTCTAATAGAATTTTCTCTTCTAGTATTTTCACTTTCTTTCAAAATCAGAATTTCATTTTCAATCAATTTAATTTTAATTTCTGATTTTTTTTATTTCCTCTTCTAACGATGGACACTTATCATACTTAGGGCTCTTGTTTCTATAGTTTTGAACCATTTGATCAAGCTGCATATTTAGTTCTATCAAACTATCCTTTTGTGATTCAATTTTAGCGTACTTCTCCTTAAGTCTTTCAAAACAGCCATTTACTTCATGAAAATATATATGTAATTGCAAGTGAGTAAGTTTTGATACCTCACTTGGCTCGTCATCATCGCTGTCACTTGTTTCTCCTAAAAACATAGATTTTCTCTTTCACTCTCACTGCTAGTGCTTTCATTGTCATCTTCATCACTTTCATCCCAAGTTGTTGCAAAACTTCTCTTTTTTTGGTTTCTTTCCTTTTCTGAGTTGATTTTGAGGAAAATTTGATTTGATATGACCAGGTTGATTGCACTTGTGACAAATGACCTCCTGCTTTTCTGAGTTGTCTATAACTTTGATGATTCTGCTCTTTAATTGTTGATTTTGGGTTGGATTTCCATATTTGCGGTTCCACCTTTTGAATCTCTTTATTATCAATGCTAGTTCAACTGCTCCTTCATCATCACCATCATCATCTTCACTTTCCATCATTCCTTGAGAGCTATTGATTTCTTTCCCATATCTCCTCCTTCATGTTCTTCCTTGAATTAGATTTTAACTCATAACTAGTGAGGTTTTCGATGAGTTCTTCAACTTTAACATGTTTCACATCCTTTGATTCTTAGATGGCAGTTACCTTTGCTTCAAAATTTCATGGAAGAATTCTGAGGATCTTTCGAACTATTTCCAGTTTTGTGTATGGTCTTTTTAAGGGTTACGATTTGTATACAAGATTAGAAAGTCATCCATACATTTCTTTGACACTTTCATCCTTTGCCATTGTGAAGTTCTCGTACTCGCTACTAAGCATGACAAGGCTAGATTCTTTAACCTAGAAGGTTCCTTTACGAGTCACTTCAAGCATGTACCAGATTTCCACGCAGATAGACAATGTGAGACATGGTTAAATTCAATTTTATCTCATGAACAAATAATAGAATTCATAGCTTTAGCACTAGCAGTTTGCAGTTTATTTTTAAGATCTGTCCATTAATCCATAGGTTTATCAACTCCTTGATTGCCTACCATTACTGTTGGTGTGCTATATCCCGTAGCAACAATATTCCATGCATCTATGGTATTTATTTAGAAAAAATTAATTCTAGTTTTCCAATATGCATATTCACCATTGAACATGGGTGGTCTAGCTATGGACCGACCTTCAGCAAAAGCATTACTAAAAGCAGACATTGAAAGAAAAAATCAAATTTTTTAAGAAAAAAAGGTTTTTGATCCTAGCTATGATACCACTTGTAGGATTGTTTCACCCTAGAGGGGGTTGAATAGAGTCTACTAAATATTAATGTGGAAATAAAAACAAAAAACATAAAGTAATGCTGTAAAAATCATATATAGTTTTACCCAGCTTCAGCAAAAATTTGCCTATGGCTGCCCCTAAGGTTTCTACTAGAAACTAAGCAATCTGACGCTTATAAAAACACGTAAACTTGCGATACCCACTAACTTGATTAACCTAACTCTAAGCTCAAAACCCTGCCACAACTCAACCACTAAGTTGTGAATTCTCTAACTATAAAACCGTAGTTCGTAAACTAGTTAATCTAGAATTTGATTTAAATAAAAGAAAAAAAACTAAAGAACTAAAAAGTAAATAAAACCCTAATATCTAAAACTATACGGCCCAATAAAAAAAGAGCATAAACAAATTTCCCCTTTATTTTGCTTCCTGCTCATCCATGCCGTCTCGTTTCCTTTAGATCTGGAATTTGGGTTCAGTTGAATTGAAGCAACCTCTTGGAAATAGAAAATCAAATCATTGCCTAGATGCTTTCGCTCCTTAATTTGCTTACTGCTGCTTTGATGTCGAGTTCGGATGGTATAATATCAGTATGCGATTTTATACTTTATTTGTTCTGTTCATTTTATTGAACTCGAATTGCTTAATTGCCGATGAGGAATTGGGTATTTATAGAGATCAAAACCCTATAATTTCGTTTCATATATTTTGATTTGAATTCTTCATGATTTTAGTGCTTGCATTGATTTCTGATCGAACGTTCTCTGAAGTATGACTTGTTCATCTCTGACTTGATCATCCTTCGATTATAGCATAGCATTTGAATTTGAGATTTATATTACTGATTTTGGGTTAATCTTGACTTCCTGAAGTCTGACTTGTTCATCATGATATCCTCATTGACTTTTTCTACTCCTTCCTGAATTTGTTCTCTGCTTTGTTTAGGAGTTTGATATGTTCTTGACTTGTTCATCCTTTGAATGCTCTGTTACTATGCTTTGATCATGTCATGTATACATTGATGTGTTTCTCATTTCTTGCATGGTTTAAGAGAACCGCCTTGTTGAGTATTCAGTGTATGTTTGTGTGTCACCCTACGTTGCCTTGCTCGAGTTTGATCTGATGTCTCCATGTATGTACACACATACATATATGTATGTATATATGTGTGTGATTGCTATAGCTATTTGCTCTGTCTACCCAAGTGCATGCATTCTGACTTTGCTTGTATACATATATACATACATACATATATACATGCATATGCATATGTATAACATGTCACTGTGCTTGTCAGACTTGCTGTGTCTGGTGCACTTCGGTGTACTAAAACCGAACTTGTATTTATGCATGTTGAACCGCTTGCTCCTGACCATTTCTTGTGCACTTTCTGTTTTGTTTTTTTCGAGTCATAGCTGTTGGTGTGAATATTCGGCATTGTTTCTGATTTCCTTGCTGCCATGTTTCATCCTGATGTGTTAATCCTATTTTTTTGTCGGTTTTCCTTGCTCGCTTTGCTTGTGTGGTTCTCGCTTCTAAAAAAATGACTTTGAACTGGTTGTTTGATTTCTTCACCATGAACTACTTTTCATACTTGCTTTATCCTTTGTACATGTCTGGTGCACTTTGGTCCATGGTTTGCCTGGGCTGACCTTGGTTTGTATTTGCATTGCACCTGAGTTGAATCCAGTCTTGGTTTGAGTTTGACCTTGTGCGCACATGTCCTACAATTTTAACAACCAAGTGTATATCAGTGTGCACGACTTTGTGGCGTGTATAGTGATACTGTAACGACCCAGATTTTTATAACGGTTAATTTGAGATATTTAAAATAAATTTAAATATTTAATTTGAACTATGAATTGATTTTTAATACGAAAGGTTTGGCTTTATTTATTAAAAAGGATTTAAAGTTTAAATATAGCAATCTATTGAATAAATTAATTATTTAAGTAGTAATTGGATATTGGGTAAAATATAAAATCCGGAGTTATAAGCTTGTTAAAAATACTTTAAACACTTGTAAAATCTATATTGATAATAATAAAGGTAATAAAAGTGTTAAAATCGAATTTGGAAATGATTTGTTCAATTTTAAAATATATCGTTTAAATTAATATTTAAAAATAGTCTTCCGAGGAACAGTCTTGGAATTCGATGAAACCAGTTCCATTAGATCCGTAAATTGAATTATTATCGGATTTCAAATTTTGTAGCGTTCGGAGCTATCGTGTGATCGTACGAAATATAAACGCCTAGAAAATAATTAATTGAATTAATTTTAATGGTCAATCCAAAAAGCTATCTTTTCTATACGATCGAATTAGGACTCGAAACCTTTTCCATTGAGTTCGAAATAGGTGTATAACATTATAGATGCCGAGTGGCACGTATCGATAGGAGGTCAAGATTTTGAATTTTCGTAATTCGAGAAGATTTAAATTTAAAATAATATATGTATAGGGTTTGACCAGTCAAGTTTCCTTTCACTTGAAATTTTTTCAAAGCACTATAGCTTGTTAATTTGAGCACGCATGAATCACATCCATCATTTTTATTTTTATTTTTTCTCTAACAAGACATTTCGATATAAAATAAAAAAATCAATCTTCCTCAACACCCAATCACATTCGTTTTATACCCCGAGCCTTCTACCTTATCTCGAAATAAAATTCACCTCATATAATGGCCGAATCTTTTCATTTTCAAAATTAAATCATCGAAAAAAAAGAAAGAGAGGGGGCGAGCGAAATCGATTCGCGTTTGAGAGAAATTGGGGCAAGCCATGATTTTTCAAGCATAAGTATTTTTATTAGGAATTTTTGTTAAAACTCATAGAAAAGCACTGGCATCTTAAAATCCAATTTATTCTTGGAATGGAATCCACTTCGAGCCTATTAAAGGGTTGGAACCCTAAGTAGGATGGAACCTACGAAAATCTAGTGGAACATTGTTTTATATCTACTAGTTTTAATTCAAATGATTTTACAAAATTATCTTGTTTTCAAAATGATTTCATAACTTTCCTTTTAAAAACATCAAACCTTTCTATCCTAATTTTAAATAATTTTAGCCTCGAAATTATCTTTAATTTCAAAGTCAAAGTACTCCTAATTTTAAACTATCTTTTTAAATTATATATTTAACCTTTATACTTAGATTTAAATATAAAATTATAGTTAAAATCTATATATATATATATATATATATATATATAATTCTCTATATTTACTTATGAATTTTAACTATAGTCAAGTATATTTGTAGAGTTTAAAATAGTTTTAATATAAGATAAAGGTTATTTTCGAAGAAAAACAAATCACCAAAAATTGCTGTGGGATATCGACATGCCTAAGGTAACAATGTCGACATGGTGTCAGTTGAATTCAAAATTTAAATTTCAAACGAAGTGTCTATTCACTATAAATCTTCATGAATGGACATGGTTGTTGTTCTTCTATAAATAAGGGTTAGTTTCAACGAATTTTATATCAGATTTTCTTGTTTTTCACTCCTCTTCTTCTTCCACGTTTCTTAATACATATTCTTACCATTACTCTGCCGAAATCAACATTGAATCGAACTCGATTACTTCTAGTTTGATTCTCTATCACTATCTCTACAAGGTTTTCAGTGCTATTCAGAGTTATAGACTTCTTTGTAATCTATTAAGCGAGAAAAGGTGTGATTGTGGCCTTGGAAATCAATCAAGAGAGAAAAGGTGTGATTGTAGCCTTGGTAAATCAATAAACTTGTGGCCCGGAAATCAAGTATCTCTACCCAGAGGATAGAAATTCTAGAGGGTGTACCTCGTAGCCTTGAAACCGAGGGTGTAATTGTGTTGCTTTTGAAAGGAAATCCGTACTTGTGTTGCGGGACTGGATGTAGGGTAACTCCGAACTAGTATAAAATCCGGTGTGTTCTTTCCTTTACTGCTTTTATTTTATTTCTACATCTGTGTTTGATTCTATGATCATATCTGTGTCTGTATATTGCGTACATCGGTGTCTAAATTAACATAAACTGAAAAGGATTTAGTAATTCTTTATTAACATTATTCACCCCCTTCTAGTGTTAATCCTAGCCGTAAGATCCGTAATCCGCATTTCTCACAATGGGTATCAGAGCAAGGATTTCAAAGTTTCATAATCTGATTTTTTGAAAAAGTTTTTAAAATGGCTATATT
The DNA here is from genome assembly GCA_030765085.1 of Allium cepa. Taxonomy (NCBI): domain Eukaryota; kingdom Viridiplantae; phylum Streptophyta; class Magnoliopsida; order Asparagales; family Amaryllidaceae; genus Allium; species Allium cepa. The sequence goes on from CM060929.1 coordinate 751,777,288, forward strand.
TGTTAATACTAATTTAGAAGTATTCAAACCATCATTGTTTCTTGAGTCCGCATATAATCAATATTCAAATTCAAGCTGTCTACCAAGATTGTTTGATGTGCAAGAATCATGCATTATGGGTGTTGAGGAATCAATACACAATAGATAAATTGTGTAGATCAGAAAGAACAAATGGATACTTGATAGTGGATGTTCTAGACACATGACTGGCAATCCAGATATATTGAATGATATAATATACAAAGACGGAGGACTGGTTAACTTTGGAGACAATTCAAAAGGATATGTGATTGGCATCGGCAAAGTTGTAATTCTAAAACTCCTACTATTACTAATGTTTTGCTAGTTAAGAATCTGAAACATAATCTGCTAACTATAATTCAACTGTGTGATAAAGGATATAAAATTAAATTTGAAAAAGATAAATGTCACATTGAAGATAATAATTCAACCACTATAGTTGAGGGAGTCAAGAAAAAGAATATTTATATTCTTAGTATGAAAGTTTCAAATGATAACCCGTGTCTTTTGGCAGATACAAGTGACCCTTGGATTTGGCATAAGAGACTTGGGCATTTGAATTTCAAACTCTTATCTAGACTGTCAAAACATAATCTAGTAAGAGGTCTCCTTAAAATGAATTTTAAAGTAGATAGTTTATGTGATGCTTGTTAATTAGGAAAACTTAGAAAAAGTTTCTTTAAGTTAAAAGATACGATTTCAACTTCAAAACCTCTTGAATTACTTCATCTTGATTTATTTGGTCCATCGCAAATTCTATCAGTAAATCATAGTAAATATGTCTTTGAAATTGTAGATGATTATTCTAGATTTACATGGACAATAGTTTTGAAACATAAAAGTGATATTTTTTGAATGTTTTAAGACATTTTCAAAAAGAATTCAAAATCAATTTTCTCTAAAAAATTATAACTATTCGAAGTGATCACGGTGGTGAATTTGAAAATGAAAATTTTGAGGAATTCTGCGATAAAAAGGGAATAACTCACAATTTTTCATTTCCAAGAACTCCACAACAAAACGGAGTAGTAGAACATAAAAATAGGATGATTCAAGAGTGTGCGGGAACTATGCTTACAGATAGTAATTTACCAAAGAATTTTTGGGCAGAAGCAGTTGCTACCGCCTGTTATATTTTAAATAGAATTTTAATTAGACCTTTAACTTATAAGATATCTTATGAACTTCTTTATTCAAAGAAACCTAAGGTATCTTATTTCAGAATTTTTGAAAGTAAATGCTTTATTTTAAATACAAAAGATAATTTAGATAAATTTGATCCTAAATCCGACTAAGGTATCTTTATCGGATATTCTAATAGAAGTAAAGCATACAAAGTGTTTAATCTAAAAACTAATTCCATTGAAGAAACAATGCATGTTTCATTTGATGAAAATTTTAAAATTTTTGAAGATACAAATGATGAAGAGGATTTAATCACTCAAAATCAAGAATCAATTGAAACTAATAATGAAATTAATCATCCTAATAAAAGGACAAACTTTTAAAAGATCATCCTATAGAGAATATACTAGGAGATATGCATTCTGTTGTTAAAACTAGAAATCAACTAAGTCAAATGAGTAAGGTAGCTTTTATATCTATTGAACCCAAAAATCCAAAAGAACCATCAACTGATGATTCATGGATTTTGGCTATGCAAGAAGAATTAAATCAATTTACTAGAAATGATGTTTGGGAACTTGTTCCTAGACCAGAAAATAAAACTATAATTGGAACTAAATGGGTTTATAAAAATAAAATGAATGAACAAGGAGAGATAGTTAGAAATAAAGCTCGATTAGTCGCTCAAGGTTATTGTCAAGAAGAAGGAATAGACTTTGATGAAACCTTTGGTCCCGTAGCAAGATTAGAAGCCATTAGGATTCTACTTGCTTTCACAAATCATAATAATTTCAAATTATTTCAAATGGATGTTAAAAGTGCCTTTTTAAATGGATTTGTAAAAGAAGAAGTATATGTTGAACAACTACCACTTTTTGGAAATGATAAATTACCAAATCATGTTTACAAACTTAAGAAGACATTATATGGTCTAAAACAAGCTCCTAGAGCCTGGTATGATAGACTAAGATCTTATTTATTGCAATCTAATTTTGAAATTGGTAAAGTAGATAATACTCTTTTTATTAAAAGAAATAAAAATGATATTCAACTAGTACAAGTTTACATAGATGATATCATTTTTGGTTTAACTAATTTTGAAATGAATAAAGAATTTTCTGAAATAATGACAAAAGAGTTTGAGATGAGTCATATGGGTGAATTAAATTTCTTTTTAGGATTACAAATAAAACAATTAGATAATGGTATCTTTATTAATCAAGAAAAATATGCTAAAGACCTAATTAGTAAATTTGGTTTGACTACTCCAAGTGGAAAACTCACTCCCATGGCAACCAATGAGTACCTTAGTAAAGAAGATCTCTCGAAAGATGTAGATCAAAAACTATATAGAGGAATGATTGGATCACTCTATATTACTGCCAGTAGACTTGATATCATGCATAGTGTTTATCTCTATGCTAGATATCAATCCCAACCTAAAGAGACCCACTTAAAAGCCGTAAAACGAATCATAAGATATGTTAAACACACATTTGATTATGGTTTATTCTACCCTAAAAATGATTCTTTTGACTTAATATCTTACCGTGATGCTGACTATGCTGGTTGTAAATCAGACCGAAAAAGTACAAGTGGGACTTGTCACTTTTTGGGGCATCCTCTGATTTCTTTGCTTAGTAAAAAGCAAAACACAGTTTATTTCTCAATAACTCAAGCAGAATATATTTCTGTTGCTTTGGCTTGTTCTCAAGTAATATATATGCAACAAACCTTAAAAGATTTTGGTTTAAAATTTTCAAAATCACCAATTTATTATGACAATACGAGTGCGATAAATTTATCCAAAAATACTACTCAACATGCTTGAACTAAACATATTGATATCAGACATCATTTTCTCATAGATAATATAAGTAAAGAAGTAGTTACTCTCGATTATATCAATTCTGAGAATCAAATTGTTGATATCTTAACAAAACGCTTAAATGAATCAATATTTACTAAATTAAGAAGAGAATTAGGTATTTGTTCTACAATTGAAATATAAAATATAAATAACAAGTATAATTAATAATTAATATTAAAATAATTCAAAGAGTTAAAATATAAAAGACCATGTCGACATCCCCATATACCCATGTCGACATGCAACGTTTTTAATTTTAGAAATTTTTCCCACCAAAATTCAAAATAATTGGTTATAAATTCTTCACATTTTCGAAATTTTATTCATCCTTTCTGTTATCTCTCCGTTCTTCTCTCTAAAATCAAATAATCAATGGCCTCCTCTTCCAAATCAAACATAAAATCAACCTTTTCATTCCCCTCTCCTACATCTGGTCCATTTCAACGTACTACTCTCTCTCATGTGACTAAAATAGAGGACTCTCTGAAGGATGCACTTCAGATGATGACTGAAATTCAAGTGACTCAACTTCGTATGGCAAAGGAACAAGAGAGGCAAGGCAAGATTCTTAGGAATTTGCAAAAATTCCTAATGGATAACCAGGCCAACCCTATCTTAATTGATGAAGATTCTTCACTCAATCAAGAACAAGAGGCCAACGAAGAAGAAGAAGAACCCATGGAAGAAGCGCACGAGGAGGATGATGACAAAGTCGTGTGTGTTGGAGAAGTGTATTTTGACAAAAATGGGAATCTTATCGAACAACATGGAAATTTCTGTTTCCACTATCCAAACTGTTCGACTCATAGATCTCCTATGTTTAAAAACACACAATAGTTTCTTTTCTTTCTTCTCCATTGTTGTTTGTGTTTCTTTATGTTTTCTATACACTCATGTACATACAACTTCATACGTAATAAATAACTCGTGTTCTTGTACGTGTTTTAATTATAAGTACTATCATGAGTTCTTAGTTAGGATATTTAATTGTTTAGGACTATGTTTTAGTATTAGATTTAAGTGATGATTACTTATGGTAACACTATCATTATAATCACATGTCATAGAGTGTTAGTTTTAGGGGGAGTTATATAGTTTGGAGTGAGCTTTTGTTGATGATAAAAGGGGAGAAATATAAAATAGGATAGTTAGGCATAAATCAAAGGGGAGTTTATTAGTTTTAGGGGAAGTTATTAGGATAGAAGTAATATTTTATAAACAAAGGTTGTCATCATCAAAAAGGGGGAGATTGTTAGTCCGTGAGGTGATGGTTTTGATGAAAACAACCTTATAATAGATTATAAAATATAAATACTGACATTATAAGTTTAGATATATATATGTATATGCAGGATTTAACCATGCAGGTACCAAGAATGAAGACTGTATAGTATAGAGATTCAAGATATCGAGATAGAAAGACTCATGAGTATCAAGATCACCAAGATTTCAAGATTTCAAGCATAAGTATTTTGATTAGGAATTTTTGTTAAAACTCGTAGAAAAGCACTGGCATCTTGATATCCAATTTATTCGTGGAATGGAATCCACTTCGAGCCTGTTAAAGGGATGGAACCCTAAGTAGGATGGAACCTACGAAAATCTAGTGGAACATTGTTTTGTATCCACTAATTTTAATTCAAATGATTTTACAAAATTATCTTGTTTTCAAAATGATTTCAAAACTTTCCTTTTAAAAACATCAAAACTCTCTATCCTAATTTTAAATAATTTTAGCCTCAAAATTATCTTTAATTTCAAAGTCAAATTACTCCTGATTTTAAACTATCTTCTTAAATTATATATTTAACTTTTATACTTAGATTTAAATATAAAATTGAGATGACCGACTTCCTATCTCTAGGAAACCACATCATCTTGAAGAAAGAAAGGGATTGAAGAAGAAAAGAAAGAGAAAGAAAAACACAAACAAATCAGATACTCACAGCGGAACGAATGAAATATAATATACCTCATAAAATATTACATAGTATCTCATTACATCAGAGTACACAACTTAAACAACAGATAATAGACAGTTATAAACTTCTGTCTAACTATATAACTCAAGTACAACAGAAGCAGATAGCAAACAAACACAACGGAATCAATATATATCTACACGTGGAAGCCTCCTGCTCCATATCTCCTCCAAAATTCGTCAAACAAACCTGAAACACTTGACTACTCATACATAATATGAGTACCTAAGAGTTTAATAAAACAGAAAATAAACACTCGGGTCAGACAGGGGTCTGGTGTGAGTAAACGGGTTATAATTGCTTAACTTTAGAAAAACCTTTGAAAAGAAAAGGTATCACGTAAGACTTCCCACACATAAACATGGAAAAGTTTTTACCTTACGCTAACCAAAACATTTGATAGGAAATCCAGTGATATTATAATAGTGTCTAGGGTTTTCAAGTAAATAAGAAATAGCCGAAATTGTTACATCTATTAAATTTCAGCTACAAGCCACAAAAGTGGGTAATACAATCAAAACCGTAGGGTCTCGTAGGAAGAATGGGTTTGCATCAATTGCAGGGCTACTGGGGTACCGCCTGTCACAGTACGTGGCCTAGATCAACGTACCGAGGAGTACTCCCGCTCCCCTGCAACACAAGGCCGGAACCATTCCTTACTGAACAGTCCCGAACAAAACCACCCCGCAGTTGGCGCGACCAACCACACACTAAACCGAAATAGAAAAGGACCTCTAGACAGGGGTAGATCTCGCTCTCAAGTAGGAGCTACCCACGAAGCCTTGCTGCACCTCCCTTATTTTAGTTATTCCCGGTTGATGAGGCTTGAGACTGCGATTACCTTGATAGAACACATCACTTAGAATGCTCATCGCCCGCCTGACGATGTGCTGAAAGCATTCAATTCATACAAGTTCGTTCCGGGTTCGAACGAAACCGAAGGCACTATGTCGTTGCTCTCATATTGGAATCACCCTCAGAGTCAATGACCATAGCCCTTGCACTCTAAATCACCGTCTCGAATCTATAAGTACTATTCCGTCAACTCATTACGGAATCACCCACAGAGTTATACTGACATATAGCCCTTACACCTCGAGTCTTCACTTGCTCCACTTGGATTCACGTCCTAACGTTTAATTGGAATCGATGTGGTTTTCAGATTCCAAATATGGAAACTCGATCCCGGTCTCACCAAAACCAAACACCATTCTAATGTCCAAGTTGTACTTAAGGGTTTAAACAGTTTAATTCATATTCAAGATGATATAAACAGATAGATGAATCATATTATCATAAGAGATAATTCATATCAATATTCATCTTCACAAAGTAGTATATCACATAACAGAGATATCCAGTATCAACCAATATCAATCAGCTAATATAAATACCAAATATTGATCATCCAATATTAATAAATTAACCGATATTACTTAATCAACCCATATAAATCAAACATCCAAAACAGAATTGAATATCTCTTAATCAATTGAATTACCATAATCCTTCTTCATTAATTATTATTCCAAATAAATTAATCATCTCTAATGATCTTCCCCAATTAATCTTGCTTGGTTAATTATCTTAGTTACATTCAAGTAATTGTCCTTAACCAAATTCAGTAATTAAATCTTTAATTACTATCATTAATTACAATAATCAATGATCCTACATTTACTTCCACAAATTAATCAATTATAATTAATTACATTAAACCTTAATTAATCATAATTAATTAATCACACTTCAATTAATCATTTTATTAATCAACCTTGATTAATATCATTAATTACATAAATTAATAAATGATCCTTATTAATTAATTAACCTTTAATTAATTAAATAATTAACTTATAATTAATCATCTCATTAATCATAAACAGTAATTAACAATTTGTAATTACTTATCTTAATAAATTAACTTCTTAAATTAATTATATTAATCCTTGATTAATTACTTTAATTAATTAACCTTTAATTACTTTATTAAGTAACTATTAATCAATCACATTAACAAATAATTCTTAATTAATTACTTATAAATTTATTAAATTTTAATTAATTACCCTTAGTAATTAATCTTAAATTAAGCTCATTCATTAATTAATTAATCACATTAATTAATTAACAAAAATAATTAAGTAATTAACTCTTAATTACTTACATAAGTAATTATCTCTAATTACCTCATTAATAATCTTGATTACTTCCTTAATTAATTACTTAACAGGTAATTAATTCCATCATTAAATAATCCTTAATTAATTAATTAGTTAATTAATTAATTACTCCATAATTAATTAGTTAATTAATTAATTACTCCATAATTAATTAACTTTTAAAACAATTAACTTAATCAATTCTTAGATTAAATAACATCAAGTGATTATTCTTTGATCACTTCCATTTAATTACTCTCATGAGTAATTTCTACTAATTACTTCCATAAGTAATTATCATTCCTAATTACATTCATATTAACCATTAATTACTTCATTAAGTAATTACACTTAATTAATTCATAATCAAGTTATTATTTAAAATTAAATAAACAATTAACTAATCATTTAAAATTAATTAAATAATCAATTAATTAAATTATTATATTTCAAAATCCTTAAATAACATTTATCTTAATTAATCTTTACTTATTAACAAATCATATTAATTAAATCTTCTTATATTCAAAACAAAGATAAATTAACCTATTTATCTTCATAAATAAATTATTTGAAATTAATCAAATTTTATTAACCTTAAGGACAAATTTATTCAATTTAGTTTACTTAATTATAACTTAAACTTTATTTGGGAACAAAGTATTTAGAGACAAATTTCAAATTTAAATCACTCTAAATTATCTAATTTCAAACCTATTTATTTACAATATAAATCGAACTTAGTTTTTAACATTACTTAAAATTTTATCTTAAAACTTAGATTCAATATTTAAATTCAAAACACTCTTTTAAATTGAATTTCAAAATTTATTTAAGATAATTACTTTCAAAGGAAACATCTTAACAATTTAAATTTGAAATAAATTCAATTGTCATCTTTAAAAGTTTGATTAACTTTTCTTCAAAGGACAAACTTTTAACTTTGTAAATCTATTTCCTTTTTATAAAACTTGTTTATAATTTAAAGCTTACTTTTATTTATCAACATCAAGTTCTAAGCTGCAACTTCGTCACTTAATTTTGTTACAGTACTCATATTATACAGAACTAACAAAAACAAACAACCCCAAAATCTCGAGTCGAACAATGCAAATACTCGAGCCTGCCCCGAGTAAACCCAACAACCTCCCTCTTCGAGTCGACATCAGGAATACACGAGCATTACTCCGAGTCGGCCTTCATCTTCTCCAAACACATGTTACCCAGTGCATGAAGCGTACACGTGTGTACGTACCCCACCGGCTCCGGCCACCGTAGGCAACCACGACCATCGCCAACGACCACTTGAATGCACACGAACTCGACCCAAAACCCAGATCGAACCCCAACTACACGAATCACAATTTCGATCATCAGCTCGAAAAAATGCAGAGTCACGACCAAAAAATCCCAACCGCCAACGACGAACTCGCCGCCATAAACTCCGGTAATCCTTCCAAAGCACCACTGTAACACCTCACCTTCATTCCCCCCTCGCGATCGCCTCCGGCACACCACCCTTGTCGCAACCTCCTCAACAGTAATGCCCAGTAAAAAAAACTTTAAACCCTAGTTTGAATCAATTCGAAAAATTCTACCATTTAAAAATTTTAATTATATTTTTCCCTAAATCCCTAACATTCAAGCAAGCTTCAACCGAAGAATCAAATCAAATTATTAACTAAATCATCTGCAGTTCATAAAAATTCCCAATACATTCAAACCCAAATTTCGAATGAATTACTAAACTATAAATTACAAACTTCGTATCTAAATTCATGATTTTACATCAAGATTACATGCATGTAGTTAAATTTTAAATTTAAGATAATAAATTTTTCACCAAAATTTAAGTTTCATTGTAAATTTTATTTTAAACTGATTTGAGGTATTTAAAAATTCTAAAACTATTTTATAACCTCCATCATATAACTACAAACAATTTTCATTCAAATACTTAAGCCTAATATGGAATTAGATTTATAGATATTGAAATTTTTAAGCAGAACCATTCACTATAAACTAACAGGGAACAATTTGAATGTATATAAGTAGACAAGCTCATAACATAATCATACCAACTTACTTAAATTCAAGCAAAAGAACTTTGATACAAGTAAATATCATCACATGCATGGCATTGAAAACATATCAAACTGTTTTTAAAATTATTTACTCACCTGTTTTTATATGTAGAACAGACTTTTAATTTTTGCAGGCTTTTGAAATCTGAAGAAACTTGAATGCTTGCCTCAAAATCTTAGATTTTAAAATGTTGAAACTTCAGAGTTGAATTGCTGAATTGATCTAAACTTGAATTGCAAGTTGAAGCTTTAATTTGCAGGTTGGTTTGAACTTTGTAATGCAGTTTGAAGTTTGCAGATTGAAGTTTGATGTTGCAGATTTGCTTCTCATTTTGCAGATTTTTAATTTTGCTATTGATTTTATCTTACTTTTGGATTCCAATTTTCAGGTTTGGAATAATTTATGATTTTGCCATTAACATTTGAAAGAAAGAAAGACAAAGAAAATGAAATGTTATGTTTATAAAAAAAGGAATGAAGACACTTGTTATTAATTTGAACAAATGTCAAATGTAAATTTCTTTAGCTTATAAGTGTTAAATTCTTGCATAATTGTATTTAAAACCTTATTACAAAGATAATTATATTTTATATTTATGTAATACGGACATTTGTATTCATGAAATATTTTTATGTTACTAAACTTTGAATTTTAGATAAGTATACAAATTTGAACCTTTTAAAGAAAATATTATAAAGCTAGTTATAATACAAATAAATCCTTATATACGTAATTTTAAAAATTTAAAACATTTATTTTTATAACCATTAAAATTTAAACATTTTTAAAAGAAAAACAAAATAAAACTTTTATTAAACCCCTTTTTAAAACTATCATATTTTAAAATAAATAACAATCTTATATTTGAAACAAATTGAATAAATCTTTAAATTAACCTTTGAAACATTGATTCTAAAACAACGCTTTAAAAAAAACTCATACACATAAAAATTAATATATTAAATTAAATTTCAAAATAACTCAAATTATAACATATACATACATATATATTACAATTTGAAAATTCAATCTTTTATTTAAAATAAAAGATCTTCTATTCACAATATATATCAGATGTATATATTATAAACAGAATAAAATTTGATTAGCTTTGGAAAATAAATCTTATCTATTTTAAATTGTTAGAAATATATTAATCACAATTATCAGACTAAATATTTATTAACCATAAAAAGAATAAATTTATCAGTTTAAATTAAAACTACAGAGAAAAATTATCAAACCAGTTAAATTATTTATACAGATTATTAAATTTATATTACCCAAAATTCCGGGTCGTTACAATCCTTCCCCCTTAAAAGAATTTCGTCCACGAAATTTAAAAGCAAAGGTAACTTAATAAGCCAGCAAATATTTTAATTTAAATCAGCAAAGCATTCCTAACAACCAATTACTAAGAACCATAGCAATAAAATAAACAAACAAACTTAACTAATTATTCTGACACAAATCAGAATAAATTTCTAATACTATCTCGAGTTTCCCAAGTATAAATCAGCGGGATACTCGCTCTACAAAAGCCACCAAACTGACTATACTACCAATATCCAGAGCTCCTCTCATCTCCAGATCAATCAATCTGAACAGAACATCATACTATACCCAAGTCTAGCTCAACTTCTAAATCCAACTGAACTACAGATTCAACAACCAATCGATGAATCATACACGTACTCCCTCAGAGATGCGTGAAATATAATGAATTCCAGCTATCCAAACTGGCAATTCAATCTCATCCTATCAAAACACAGATAAGAAATCCTCAAATTCCACAGCACTAACCAACCAATCTTATCCAATTTCAGCTTTCTTAAACAGAGAATTTTAACAACACTGAAGTCTCCAACTTCGATTTTCAAACACCTTATCTCTTGTCTGTATAACCCAACAGACAATCTTGGGCTGCCAATCTTTTCCTGATAAGCTCAACCTATGCTGATAATCCCAGAAATAACTAGACCAAAGCAAACAGTTCCTAGATCCTATTCAACTGCCAATCTCGTCAGCACACCGAACACTTCGAGCTGAAACTGCTACTACAGCTAACCAAGACTCTAATCCAAAGGTTTCTCCAAAACCAAAACCATCAACAAACCACGCAACGTACCTACGAGATGGCAGTCAACTTCTCAAGAAACTCGGACTCCAAACCAAGCATCAACATCTCACTTTCCTTAAGGAATAAACAATGAGACCATGCCAAAGCAAATAACTTATAGACCTTAGTCTCATATTCCAAAACAGCCAATCTCCTTGCTGAAGATCAAAACAACTTCTACACAGACGAATCTTCCCTGCGGCAGGTAAAACTGCTCCTCAACTACTTCTAAAACTACTTCAAAAGAAACACCTTCAGAAAATATCCAAGGATACTGCATCTCATCATACAGTTATTGAGATATCATCCCTTACTTCTGCACTTCCGACAGATCCAAACTCAAGAAAAATTCGCTCACACGAGCGAAATCCAAACTTACACCTCAAAGATGAAATCCAAATCTTCAAAAGATTTCTTTCAGATATCAGAGAAATCCTCACTCCAAACTACAAATCTCACTCGAGACAGTATCAGGTCTACAGTCTCGATAAAATATACTTCCAACCTCAAACATATGGCCCTCTTCCATTAGTGGTAGTCATGTTACACACACACACCACTACTCCATCTACCTCTAAAAATTATATTGGAAAAACTGAACAGATAACCCAACAGGTATATATATAAATATATACATATAAATTAAAAGTACGCTCTCTCAAGAAAGACATCACTCCAGAGACTAGGTATTCACTCAACCTACTGCTCTGATACCAACTGAGACGACCCGACTTCCTATCTCCAGGAAATCGCATCATCTTGAAGAAAGAAAGGGATAGAAGAAGAAAAAAAAAGAAGAACACAAACAAATCAGATACTCACAGCGGAACGAATGAAATATAATATACCTCATAAAATATTACATAGTATCTCATTACGTCAAAGTACACAACTTAAACAACAGATAATAGACAATTATAAACTTCTGTCTGACTATATAACTCAAGTACAACAGAAGTAGATATCAAACAAACACAGCGGAATCAATATATATCTACACGTGGAAGCCTCCTGCCCCATATCTCCTCCAAAATTCGTCAAGCAAACCTGAAACACTTGACTACTCATACATAATATGAGTACCCAAGAGTTTAATAAAACGGAAAATAAACACTCGGGTCAGACAGGGGTCTGGTGTGAGTAAACGGGTTATAATTGCTTAACTTTAGAAAAACCTTTGAAAAGAAAAGGTATCATGTAAGACTTCCCACACATAAACATGGAAAAGTTTTTACCTTACGCTAACCAAAACATTTGATAGGAAATCCAGTGATATTATAATAGTGTCTAGGGTTTTCAAGTAAATAAGAAATAGCCGAAATTGTTACATCTATTAAATTCCATCTACTAGCCACAAAAGTGGGTAATACAATCAAAACCGCAGGGTCTCGTTGGAAGAATGAGTTTCCATCAATGGCAGGGCTACTGGAGTACCGCCCGTCACAGTACGTGGCCTAGATCAACGTACCGAGGATTACGCCCGCTCCCCTGCAACACAAGGCCGGAACCATTCCTTACTGAACAGTCCCGAACAAGACCACCCCACAGTTGGCGCGACCAACCACACACTAAATCGAAATAGAAAGGGACCTCTAGACAGGGGTAAATCTCACTCTCAAGTGGGAGCTACCCACGAAGCCTTGCTGCACCTCCCTTGTTTTAGCCATTCCCGGTTGATGAGGTTTGAGGCTGCGATTACCTTAATAGAACACATCACTTAGAATGCTCATCGCCCTCCTGACGATGTGCTGAAAGCATTCAATCCATACAAGTTCGTTCCGGGTTCGAACGAAACCGAAGGCACTATCTCGTTGCACTCATATTGGAATCACCCTCAGAGTCAATGAACATAGCCCTTGCACTCTAAATCACCATCTCGAATATATAAGTACTATTCCGTCAACTCATTACGAATCACCCATAGAGTTATACTGACGTATAGCCCTTACACCTCGAGTCTTCACTTGCTCCACTTGGATTCACGTCCTAACGTTTAATTGGAATCGATGTGGTTTTCGGATTCCAAATATGGAAACTCGATTCCGGTCTCACCGAAACCAAACGCCATTCTAATGTCCAAGTTGTACTTAAGGGTTTAAACAGTTTAATTCATATTCAAGATGATATAAACAGATAGATGAATCATATTATCACAAGAGATAATTCATATCAATATTCATCTTCACAAAGCAGTATATCACATCACAGAGATATCCAGTAGCAACCAATATCAATCAGCTAATATAAATATCACATATTGATCATCCAATATTAATCAATTAACCAATATTACTCAATCAACCCATATAAGTCAAACACCCAAAACAGAATTGATTATCTCTTAATCAATTGAATTACCATAATCCTTCTTCATTAATTATTATTCCAAATAAATTAATCATCTCTAATGATCTTTCCCAATTAATCTTCCTTGGTTAATTATCTTAATTACCTTCAAGTAATTGTCCTTAACCAAATTCAGTAATTAAATCTTTAACTACTATCATTAATTACAATAATTAATGATCCTACATTTACTTCCATAAATTAATCAATTATAATTAATTACATTAAACCTTAATTAATCATAATCAATTAATCACACTTTAATTAATCATTTTATTAATCAACCTTGATTAATATCATTAATTACATAAATTAATAAATGATCCTTATTAATTAATTAACCCTTTAATTAATTAAATAATTAACTTATAATTAATCATCCTATTAATCATAAACAGTAATTAACAATTTTTAATTACTTATCTTAATAAATTAACTTCTTAAATTAATTATATTAATCCTTGATTAATTACTTTAGTTAATTAACCTTTAATTACTTTATTAAGTAACCATTAATCAATTACATTAACAAAAAATTCTTAATTAATTACTTATTAATTTATTACATTTTAATTAATTACTTATTAATTAATCTTAAATTAATCTCATTCATTAATTAATCACATTAATTAATTAACTAAAATAATTAAGTAATTAACTCTTAATTACTTACATAAGTAATTATCTCTAATTACCTCATTAATAATCTTGATTACTTCCTTAATAAATTACTTAACAGGTAATTAATTCCATCATTAAATAATCCTTAATTAATTAATTAGTTAATTAATTAATTACTCCATAATTATTTAGTTAATTAATTAATTACTCCATAATTAATTAACTTTTAAAACAATTAACTTAATCAATTCTTAGATTAAATAACATCAAGTGATTATTCTTTGATCACTTCCATTTAATTACTCTCATGAGTAATTTCTACTAATTACTTCCATAAGTAATTATCATTCCTAATTACATTCAATATTAACCATTAATTACTTCATTAAGTAATTACACTTAATTAATTCATAATTAAGTGATTATTTAAAATTAAATAAACAATTAACTAATTATTTAAAATTAATTAAATAATCAATTAATTAACTTATTATATTTCAAAATCCTTAAATAACATTTATCTTAATTAATCTTTACTTATTAACAAATCATATTAATTAAATCTTCTTATATTCAAAACATAGATAAATTAACCTATATATCTTCATAAATAAATTATTTGAAATTAATCAAATTTTATTAACCTTAAGGACAAATTTATTCAATTTGGTTTACTTAATTATAACTTAAACTTTATTTGGGAATAAAGTATTTAGAAACAAATTTCAAATTTAAAACACTTTAAATTATCAAATTTCAAACCTATTTATTTACAACATAAATTGAACTTAGTTTTTAACATTACTTAAAATTTTATCTTAAAACTTTGATTCAATATTTAAATTCAAAACACTCTTTTAAATTGAATTTCAAAATTTATTTAAGATAATTACTTTCAAAGGAAACATCTTAACAATTTAAATTTGACATAAATTCAATTATCATCTTCAAAAGTTTGATTAACTTTTCTTCAAAGGACAAACTTTTAACTTTGTAAATCTATTTCCTTTTTATAAAACTTGTTTATAATTTAAAGCTTACATTTATTTATCAACATGAAGTTCTAAGCTGCAACTTCGTCACTTAATTTTGTTACAGTACTCACATTATACAGAACTAACAAAAACAAACAACCCTAAAATCTCGAGTCGGACACTGCAAATACTCGAGCCTGCCCCGAGTAAACCCAACTACCTCCCCTCTTCGAGACGACATCAAGAATACACGAGCATTACTCCGAGTCGCCCTTCATCTTCTCCAAACACATGTTACCCAGTGCACAAAGCGTACACGTGTGTACATACCCCACCGGCTCCGGCCACCGTAGGCAACCACGACCATCGCCAACGACCACTCGAATGCACACGAAGTCGACCTAAAACCCAGATCGAACCACAACTACACGAATCACAATTTCGATCATCAGCTCGAAAAACTGCAGAGCCACGACCAAAAAACCCCAGCCGCCAACGACAAACTCGCCGCCATAAACTCCGGTAATCCTTCCAAAGCACCACCGTAACTCCTTACCTCCATTCCCCCCCCTCGCAGTCGCCTCCGGCACACCACCCTTGTCGCAACCTCCTCAACAGTAATGCCCAGTAAAAAAAACTTTAAACCCTAGTTTGAATCAATTCGAAAAATTCTACCATTTAAAAATTTTAATTATATTTTTCCCTAAATCCCTAACATTCAAGCAAGCTTCAACCGAAGAATCAAATCAAATTATTAACTAAATCATCTGCAGTTCATAAACATTCCCAATACATTCAAACCCAAATTTCGAATGAATTACTAAACAATAAATTACAAACTTCGTATCTATATTCATGATTTTACATCAACATTACATGCATGTAGTTAAATTTTAAATTTAAGATAATAATTTTTTCACAAAATTTAAGTTTCACTGTAAATTTTATTTTAAACGTGATTTGAGGTATTTAAAAATTCTAAAGCTATTTTATAACCTCTATCATATAACTACAAACAATTTTCATTCAAATACTTAAGCCTAATATGGAATTAGATTTATAGATATTGAAATTTTTAAGCAGGACCATTCACTATAAACTAACAGGGAACAATTTGAGTGTATATAAGTAGACAAGCTCATAACATAATCATACCAACTTACTTAAATTCAAGCAAAAGAACTTTGATACAAGTAAATATCATCAGATGCATGGCAATGAAAACATATCAAACTGTTTTTAAAATTATTTACTCACCTGTTTTTATATGCAGAACAGACTTTTAATTTTTGCAGGCCTTTGAAATCTGAAGAAACTTGAATGCTTGCCTCAAAATCTTAGATTTTAAAATGTTGAAACTTCATAGTTGAATTGCTGAATTGATCTAAACTTGAATTGCATGTTGAAGCTTTAATTTGCAGGTCGGTTTGAACTTTGAAATGCAGTTTGAAGTTTGCAGATTGAAGTTTGATGTTGCAGATTTGCTTTTCATTTTGCAGATTTTTAATTTTGCTTTTGATTTTATCTTACTTTTGGATTTCAAATTTTCAGGTTTGGAATAATTTCTGATTTTGCCATTAACATTTGAAAGAAAGAAAGACAAAGAAAAGAAATGTTATGTTTATAAAAAAAAGAATGAAGACACTTGTTATTAATTTGAACAAATGTCAAATGTAAATTTCTTTAGCTTACAAGTGTTAAATTCTTGCATAATTGTATTTAAAACCTTATTACAAAGATAATTATATTTTATATTTATGTAATACGGACATTTGTATTCATGAAATGTTTTTATGTTACTAAACTTTGAATTTTAGATAAGTATACAAATTTGAACCTTTTAAAGAAAATATTATAAAGCTAGTTATAATACAAATAAATCCTTATATACGTAATTTTAAAAATTTAAAACATTTATTTTTATAACCATTAAAATTTAAACATTTTTAAAAGAAAAACAAAATAAAACTTTTATTAAACCCCTTTTTAAAACTATCATATTTTAAAATAAATAACAATCTTATATTTGAAACAAATTGAATAAATCTTTAAATTAACCTTTGAAACATTGATTCTAAAACAACGCTTTAAAAAAAACTCACACACATAAAAATTAATATATTAAATTAAATTTCAAAATAACTCAAATTATAACATATACATACATATATATTACAATTTGAAAATTCAATCTTTTATTTAAAACAAAAGATCTTCTATTCACAATATATATCAGATGTATATATTATAAACAGAATAAAATTTGATTAGCTTTGGAAAATAAATCTTATCTATTTTAAATTGTTAGAAAGATATTAATCACAATTATCAGACTAAATATTTATTAACCATAAAAAGAATAAATTTATCAGTTTAAATTAAAACTACAGAAAAAAATTATCAAACCAGTTAAATTATTTATACAGATTATTAAATTTATATTACCCAAAATTCCGGGTCGTTACAATCCTTCCCCCTTAAAAGAATTTCGTCCACGAAATTTAAAAGCAAAGGTAATTTAATAACCCAGCAAATATTTTAATTTAAATCAGCAAAGCATTCCTAACAACGAATTACTAACAACCATAGCAATAAAATAAACAAACAAACTTAACTAATTATTCTGACACAAATCAGAATAAATTTCTAATACTATCTCGGGTTTCCCAAGTATAAATCACCGGGAGACTCGCTCTACAAAAGCCACCAAACTGACTATACTACCAAAATCCAGAGCTCCTCTCATCTCCAGATCAATCAATCTGAACAGAACATCATACTATACCAAAGTCTAGCTCAACTTCTAAATCCAACTGAACTACAGATTCAACAACCAATCGATGAATCATACACGTACTCCCTCAGAGATGCGTGAAATATAATGAATTCCAGCTATCCAAACTGGCAATTCAATCTCATCCTATCAAAACACAGATAAGAAATCCTCAAATTCCACAGCACTAACCAACCAATCTTATCCAATTTCAGCTTTCTTAAACAGAGAATTTTAACAACACTGAAGTCTCCAACTTCGATTTTCAAACTCCTTATCTCTTGTCTGTATAACTCAACAGACAATCCTGGGCTGCCAATCTTTTCCTGATAAGCTCGACCTACGATGATAATCCCAAAAATAACTAGACCAAAGCAAACAGTTCCTAGATCCTATTCAACATAAAAGTCTTCCAAAATCCGTCGAAATCTAGAACACAAGCTCTACTACTCAAGCAATAGCAAACAGAACTTGCTTCCTTCCTTCCACAGCAGCTACCTCGCTTCCGCTGCACAACTCTGATTCTGAAATAGATGAGAATATTGTTGATGAACACGAATACAAACTTATCCACTATATCCGGAAAACTTTGTTCATCAAATCCATAAAAAACCGAGTAACACATCAGACTTGGTCACACATCCTCAAAACAGAATCCTATTCCAAAAGCTATATCAGTCAATTCCAATTCCAATTCCAAAAATTCTAAGCTGCTACTCCAACTCTAGTGCTAGGCTGACTACCAAAATTACTTCCGAAACCAAAACAATATGGAGCTCAACTCCAAATGTAGACAAACTTCGGAGTACCTCAGTAGATCCTACCTCTCAAGAGAACCCTCAGCCTCAAACAAAAGATTGTTCAAGAAAAATTTCCAAACTAATCGCAAGTCACTTTTGCGATCCTACCTGATTCAGATTCCAAATAAACTGTCCTCTATTTACCAAATAGAATAGCTTAAAGCTTTTTCAAACAAGGTTAATCTTCCAATAAAACTTCACCAACTGCCCGGGCTTCTGAAAGAAGAACTACAAAGATTCCTGAACCATCGGAGAAACAACCAACACTGCTACTTCCAAACTCTACCTCGATGATACTACGAAGCTAAAAGATCTTCTCGTCAGCACACCGAACACTTCGAGCTGAAACTGCTACTACAGCTAACCAAGACTCTAATCCAAAGGTTTCTCCAAAACCAAAACCATCAACAAACCACGCAACGTACCTACGAGATGGCAGTC
The DNA here is from genome assembly GCA_030765085.1 of Allium cepa. Lineage (NCBI taxonomy): Eukaryota > Viridiplantae > Streptophyta > Magnoliopsida > Asparagales > Amaryllidaceae > Allium > Allium cepa. Next base: position 751,796,607 of record CM060929.1, read on the forward strand.
AACTTCTCAAGAAACTCGGACTCCAAACCAAGCATCAACATCTCACTTTCCTTAAGGAATAAACAATGAGACCATGCCAAAGAAAATAACTTATAGACCTTAGTCTCATATTCCAAAACAGCCAATCTCCTTGCTGAAGATCCAAACAACTTCTACAAAGACGAATCTTCCCTGCGGCAGGTAAAACTGCTCCTCAACTACTTCTAAAACTACTTCAAAAGAAACACCTTCAGAAATATCCAAGGATACTGCATCTCATCATACAGTTATTGAGATATCATCCCTTACTTCTGCACTTCCGACAGATCCAAACTCAAGAAAAATTCGCTCACACGAGCGAAATCCAAACTTACACCTCAAAGATGAACTCCAAATCTTCAAAAGATTTCTTTCAGATATCAAAGAAATCCTCACTCCAAACTACAAATCTCACTCGAGACAGTATCAGGTCTACAGTCTCGATAAAATATACTTCCAACCTCAAACATATGGCCCTCTTCCATTAGTGGTAGTCAAGTTACACACACACACACCACTACTCCATCCACCTCTAAAAATTATATTGGAAAAACTGAACAGATAACCCAACAGGTATATATTTAAATATATACATATAAATTAAAAGTACGCTCTCTCAAGAAAGACATCACTCCAGAGACTAGGTATTCACTCAACCTACTGCTCTGATACCAACTGAGACGACCCGACTTCCTATCTCCAGGAAATCGCATCATCTTGAAGAAAGAAAGGGATAGAAGAAGAAAAAAAAAGAACACAAACAAATCAGATACTCACAGCGGAACGAATGAAATATAATATACCTCATAAAATATTACATAGTATCTCATTACGTCAAAGTACACAACTTAAACAACAGATAATAGACAGTTATAAACTTCTGTCTAACTATATAACTCAAGTACAACAGAAGTAGATATCAAACAAACACAGCGGAATCAATATATATCTACACGTGGAAGCCTCCTGCCCCATATCTCCTCCAAAATTCGTCAAGCGAACCTGAAACACTTGACTACTCATACATAATATGAGTACCCAAGAGTTTAATAAAACAGAAAATAAACACTCAGGTCAGACAGGGGTCTGGTGTGAGTAAACGGGTTATAATTGCTTAACTTTAGAAAAACCTTTGAAAAGAAAAGGTATCATGTAAGACTTCCCACACATAAACATGGAAAAGTTTTTACCTTACGCTAACCAAAACATTTGATAGGAAATCCAGTGATATTATAATAGTGTCTAGGGTTTTCAAGTAAATAAGAAATAGCCGAAATTGTTACATCTATTAAATTCCATCTACTAGCCACAAAAGTGGGTAATACAATCAAAACCGCAGGGTCTCGTTGGAAGAATGAGTTTCCATCAATGGCAGGGCTACTGGAGTACCGCCCGTCACAGTACGTGGCCTAGATCAACGTACCGAGGATTACGCCCGCTCCCCTGCAACACAAGGCCGGAACCATTCCTTACTGAACAGTCCCGAACAAGACCACCCCGCAGTTGGCGCGACCAACCACACACTAAATCGAAATAGAAAGGGACCTCTAGACAGGGGTAAATCTCACTCTCAAGTGGGAGCTACCCACGAAGCCTTGCTGCACCTCCCTTGTTTTAGCCATTCCCGGTTAATGAGGCTTGAGGCTGCGATTACCTTAATAGAAAACATCACTTAGAATGCTCATAGCCCTCCTGACGATGTGCTGAAAGCATTCAATCCATACAAGTTCGTTCCGGGTTCGAACGAAACCGAAGGCACTATCTCGTTGCACTCATATTGGAATCACCCTCAAAGTCAATGACCATAGCCCTTGCACTCTAAATCACCATCTCGAATATATAAGTACTATTCCGTCAACTCATTACGAATCACCCATAGAGTTATACTGACGTATAGCCCTTACACCTCGAGTCTTCACTTGCTCCACTTGGATTCACGTCCTAACGTTTAATTGGAATCGATGTGGTTTTCGGATTCCAAATATGGAAACTCGATTCCGGTCTCACCGAAACCAAACGCCATTCTAATGTCCAAGTTGTACTTAAGGGTTTAAACAGTTTAATTCATATTCAAGATGATATAAACAGATAGATGAATCATATTATCACAAGAGATAATTCATATCAATATTCATCTTCACAAAGCAGTATATCACATCACAGAGATATCCAGTAGCAACCAATATCAATCAGCTAATATAAATATCACATATTGATCATCCAATATTAATCAATTAACCAATATTACTCAATCAACCCATATAAATCAAACATCCAAAACAGAATTGATTATCTCTTAATCAATTGAATTACCATAATCCTTCTTCATTAATTATTATTGCAAATAAATTAATCATCTCTAATGATCTTTCCCAATTAATCTTCCTTGGTTAATTATCTTAATTACCTTCAAGTAATTGTCCTTAACCAAATTCAGTAATTAAATCTTTAATTACTATCATTAATTACAATAATTAATGATCCTACATTTACTTCCATAAATTAATCAATTATAATTAATTACATTAAACCTTAATTAATCATAATTAATTAATCACACTTTAATTAATCATTTTATTAATCAACCTTGATTAATATCATTAATTACATAAATTAATAAATGATCCTTATTAATTAATTAACCCTTTAATTAATTAAATAATCAACTTATAATTAATCATCCGATTAATCATAAACAGTAATTAACAATTTTTAATTACTTATCTTAATAAATTAACTTCTTAAATTAATTATATTAATCCTTGGTTAATTACTTTAATTAATTAACCTTTAATTACTTTATTAAGTAACCATTAATCAATTACATTAACAAAAAATTCTTAATTAATTACTTATTAATTTATTACATTTTAATTAATTACTTATTAATTAATCTTAAATTAATCTCATTCATTAATTAATTAATCACATTAATTAATTAACTAAAATAATTAAGTAATTAACTCTTAATTACTTACATAAGTAATTATCTCTAATTACCTCATTAATAATATTGATTACTTCCTTAATAAATTACTTAACAGGTAATTAATTCCATCATTAAATAATCCTTAATTAATTAATTAGTTAATTAATTAATTACTCCATAATTATTTAGTTAATTAATTAATTACTCCATAATTAATTAACTTTTAAAACAATTAACTTAATCAATTCTTAGATTAAATAACATCAAGTGATTATTCTTTGATCACTTCCATTTAATTACTCTCATGAGTAATTTCTACTAATTACTTCCATAAGTAATTATCATTCCTAATTATGTTCAATATTAACCATTAATTACTTCATTAAGTAATTACACTTAATTAATTCATAATTAAGTGATTATTTAAAATTAAATAAACAATTAACTAATTATTTAAAATTAATTAAATAATCAATTAATTAACTTATTATATTTCAAAATCCTTAACATTTATCTTAATTAATCTTTACTTATTAACAAATCATATTAATTAAATCTTCTTATATTCAAAACATAGATAAATTAACATATTTATCTTCATAAATAAATTATTTGAAATTAATCAAATTTTATTAACCTTAAGGACAAATTTATTCAATTTGGTTTACTTAATTATAACTTAAACTTTATTTGGGAATAAAGTATTTAGAAACAAATTTCAAATTTAAAACACTTTAAATTATCAAATTTCAAACCTATTTATTTACAACATAAATTGAACTTAGTTTTTAACATTACTTAAAATTTTATCTTAAAACTTTGATTCAATATTTAAATTCAAAACACTCTTTTAAATTGAATTTCAAAATTTATTTAAGATAATTACTTTCAAAGGAAACATCTTAACAATTTAAATTTGAAATAAATTCAATTATCATCTTCAAAAGTTTGATTAACTTTTCTTCAAAGGACAAACTTTTAACTTTGTAAATCTATTTCCTTTTTATAAAACTTGTTTATAATTTAAAGCTTACATTTATTTATCAACATCAAGTTCTAAGCTGCAACTTCGTCACTTAATTTTGTTACAGTACTCACATTATACAGAACTAACAAAAACAAACAACCCTAAAATCTCGAGTCGAACACTGCAAATACTCGAGCCTGCCCCGAGTAAACCCAACTACCTCCCCTCTTCGAGACGACATCAAGAATACACGAGCATTACTCCGAGTCGCCCTTCATCTTCTCCAAACACATGTTACCCAGTGCACAAAGCGTACACGTGTGTACGTACCCCACCGGCTCTGGCCACCGTAGGCAACCACGACCATCGCCAACGACCACTCGAATGCACACGAACTCGACCCAAAACCCAGATCGAACCACAACTACACGAATCACAATTTCGATCATCAGCTCGAAAAACTGCAGAGTCACGACCAAAAAACCCCAGCCGCCAACGACAAACTCGCCGCCATAAACTCCGATAATCCTTCCAAAGCACCACCGTAACTCCTTACCTTCATTCCCCCCCCCCCCCCCCCCCCCCCCGCAGTCGCCTCCGGCACACCACCCTTGTCGCAACCTCCTCAACAGTAATGCCCAGTAAAAAAAACTTTAAACCCTAGTTTGAATCAATTCGAAAAATTCTACCATTTAAAAATTTTAATTATATTTTTCCCTAAATCCCTAACATTCAAGCAAGCTTCAACCGAAGAATCAAATCAAATTATTAACTAAATCATCTGCAGTTCATAAACATTCCCAATACATTCAAACCCAAATTTCGAATGAACTACTAAACAATAAATTACAAACTTCGTATCTAAATTCATGATTTTACATCAAGATTACATGCATGTAGTTAAATTTTAAATTTAAGATAATAAATTTTTCACAAAATTTAAGTTTCACTGTAAATTTTATTTTAAACGTGATTTGAGGTATTTAAAAATTCTAAAGCTATTTTATAACCTCTATCATATAACTACAAACAATTTTCATTCAAATACTTAAGCCTAATATGGAATTAGATTTATAGATATTGAAATTTTTAAGCAGGACCATTCACTATAAACTAACAGGGAACAATTTGAATGTATATAAATAGACAAGCTCATAACATAATCATACCAACTTACTTAAATTCAAGCAAAAGAACTTTGATACAAGTAAATATCATCAGATGCATGGCAATGAAAACATATCAAACTGTTTTTAAAATTATTTACTCGCCTGTTTTTATATGCAGAACAGACTTTTAATTTTTGCAGGCCTTTGAAATCTGAAGAAACTTGAATGCTTGCCTCAAAATCTTAGATTTTAAAATGTTGAAACTTCATAGTTGAATTGCTGAATTGATCTAAACTTGAATTGCATGTTGAAGCTTTAATTTGCAGGTCGGTTTGAACTTTGAAATGCAGTTTGAAGTTTGCAGATTGAAGTTTGATGTTGCAGATTTGCTTTTCATTTTGCAGATTTTTAATTTTGCTTTTGATTTTATCTTACTTTTGGATTTCAAATTTTCAGGTTTGGAATAATTTCTGATTTTTCCATTAACATTTGAAAGAAAGAAAGACAAAGAAAAGAAATGTTATGTTTATAAAAAAAAAGAATGAAGACACTTGTTATTAATTTGAACAAATGTCAAATGTAAATTTCTTTAGCTTACAAGTGTTAAATTCTTGCATAATTGTATTTAAAACCTTATTACAAAGATAATTATATTTTATATTTATGTAATACGGACATTTGTATTCATGAAATGTTTTTATGTTACTAAACTTTGAATTTTAGATAAGTATACAAATTTGAACCTTTTAAAGAAAATATTATAAAGCTAGTTATAATACAAATAAATCCTTATATACGTAATTTTAAAAATTTAAAACATTTATTTTTATAACCATTAAAATTTAAACATTTTTAAAAGAAAAAAAAAATAAAACTTTTATTAAACCCCTTTTTAAAACTATCATATTTTAAAATAAATAACAATCTTATATATGAAACAAATTGAATAAATCTTTAAATTAACCTTTGAAACATTGATTCTAAAACAAAGCTTTAAAAAAAACTCACACACATAAAAATTAATAGATTAAATTAAATTTAAAAATAACTCAAATTATAACATATACATACATATATATTACAATTTGAAAATTCAATCTTTTATTTAAAACAAAAGATCTTCTATTCACAATATATATCAGATGTATATATTATAAACAGAATAAAATTTGATTAGCTTTGGAAAATAAATCTTATCTATTTTAAATTGTTAGAAAGATATTAATCACAATTATCAGACTAAATATTTATTAACCATAAAAAGAATAAATTTATCAGTTGAAATTAAAACTACAGAGAAAAATTATCAAACCAGTTAAATTATTTATACAGATTATTAAATTTATATTACCCAAAATTCCGGGTTGTTACAAAAATTATAGTTAAAATCTATATATATATATATATATATATATATTATTCTCTATATTTACTTATGAATTTTAACTATAGTCAGGTATATTTGTAAAGTTTAAAATAGTTTTAATATAAGATAAAGGTTATTTTCAAAGAAAAACACATCACCAAAAATTTCTTAAGGATGTCGACATGCCTAGGGTAACCATGTCGACATGGTGTCAGTTGAATTCAAAATTTAAATTTCAAAAGAAGTGTCTATTCGCCATAACTCTTCATGAGTGGACATGGCTGTTATTCTTCTATAAATAGGGGTTAGTTTCAATGAATTTTATAGCAGATTTTCTTGTTTTCACTCCTCTTCTTCTTCCATATTTCTTAATACATATTCTTACCATTACTCTGCCGAAATCAACATTGAATCGAACTCGATTACTTCTAGTTTGATTCTCCATCACTATCTCTACAAGGTTCTCAATGCTATTCAGAGTTATAGACTTCTTTCTAATCTATTAAGCGAGAAAAGGTGTGATTGTAGCTTTGGAAATCAATCGGGGAGAAAAGGTGTGATTGTAGCCTTGGTAAATCAATTGGGTAAACTTGTTTCCCGGAAATCAAGTATCTCTACCCAGAGGATAGAAATTCTAGAGGGTGTACCTCGTAGCCTTGAAACCGAGGGTATAATTGTACAATTGCTTTTGAAAGGAAATCCGTACTTGTGTTGCGGGACTGGATGTAGGAAAAATTAGAAAACATTTTTATTATTTAATTAATTTACTATATAATATGTACATATATTTGCATAGTTTATAGTTAAATACTATATTGTACATGTATGAAATATGAAAATAAAATTTCCTATATGATTTTTAATAAATATAATACTTTCAGTAGAAAGAAAATATTTTTTATTTCTATATTATTTTTGAATAATATTTACATCAATTTATCATATAGATAATTATATTAATTCATATGTCTATTATAAAATATATTTTATAAAATTTTTATTAATGCATGTTAAGTTCGTGGTAGAAATTAAAAAAAAAAACATTTTTTTAATTTTTAATATTTAAATAAAAACCAATAATTTGAATTTGAATTTTGAAATCGTTTCAAATTGTAAAATTGTATATTGAATTTTCAAATTATAAAATTTTATGTAAAATTTGCTAAATATTTTAAAATTAAATTTAGTTTCAAAAAAAATTATATTTTTTATTTTAAATAATTTTATATGGTTTTATTAGAAGATACATACATACATACATACATACATATATATTTAAAATTTAAGAAAAACTAGTCTATGCGCAAGGCCTATTCATTAAATATATTTAAGTAAAAAAATTATATTATAATCTTATTTATATCAATATATATTTTATTATACATAATTATGTTTAAGTATTTAACATATTCATTTATATCTACATAAATATATATATATATATATATATATACAATTTTTTTTATGCCTTTGTATAAGTATTATTTTCGATATTATAGCGAAAAATTATTTGTTATATATTTTAAATAGTCTAAACATATTTATATAGAAATTAATCTGTATATATTTTGTTAATCATATATCTTTATATTCATATATAAATATTTATATGTTTATAAAAATTATAAATAAATGGATTTTAATATATATATATTTATATATATTGAAATATTTTATTATAAAAGTAAAAGTATTTATATACACATACATTTGATCAATACATTTACATATTGGATGTGCTAACATATCTGTTGCGATGTAAATCCTATTATCTATATATGACATGTTATAACTTGTACGGATTGATACGTTACACATGCACATACTTATGTAACTATGTGTGATACACATGAATATTTAATATAACATAAAATTATATAATACAATATCATTTTATAAATTTAAATAAAATAAACAAATTTATTTAGATAAAATTTAGAAATATTCTAAATAAGCTAGATTTTATAAATCCAATAAAGATCCAAGGGTAAAAAAATTTGGAATACACCCACGACTTCGGTTGTAGGCTTGCTCTGTAATAACAATGGCATTTGAGCATAATTGCTTATGCAGTCTAAATTAGTCATTTTAGAGTCAACTATTAAGCTCACAACCGAAAGATTGTCTCTAATAGAAAAGAACCAAATTTGAATTGGGCCTTAACTAATTTTTTAAATTTTTTTAAAATTAGGAATTTTTAGGCTTAAGGAAAAAAGTAAAAAAGAATTTAGTTTTGAGGATAAGAAGTTTGTTTTTTAGGCTGAATGACACTTTTTAGTGTAAACGACAGAATGATAGTTGTAACTATCAATTTCAGCTTACACTGAAAAGTGTCTTTCAGATTAAAAAGCAAACTTGTTGTCCTTTAGACTAACTTTTTTTCGCAACTTCTTTTATATGTCTATTTGGCTGTAAAAAAAATTATTACAACGTTATTAAAGAAAGTAAATGGTGTCCGCGTTTCTTCCTCCTTCGACTACATCTGCTTTACATTCTATCTTCTCGAATGCTCTTCTTATAGCTTTTATCTAGCAGCGAATCTGAATACATCGAATTTTCGTTCATTCGTGCAAGTAAAAATGGATCGACCTTACTCTTCGTCTCAATTTGCTTATCGCTTTTCTTCTTCCAATCGAACAACTAAGAACTGGATAGATTGCCAAAAAGGAAAGAGATATTGTCTTCGATGCGGAGGATTGTCGCAACTTGCTAATGATTGCTATGAACCTATTAGATGTTTTCAATGTGGGATTTTTGGTCGCAAAAGGAACAAATGTTCGATGAAATTGAATGCTTCTCCTATAAGTTTTTATTCGAATAGAGTCGTTTTAGAGGGTCGGAGAATCCTGTCTATCAAAGATATGGGTTTCAATTCGTCCTCAAATGCATGAAACTCAAAAGGATTTTGCTCGATAATCTTTGGTTCCAAAGGGATGAAGGAATTGCGGTTTTAGAAGAACTGTTCAAACATTTTGAAGCAATTAATAAAGTCAACATTGGTAGAGATTACAGATTGAAATTTGGGGATCCCACCGATTACTTTGGAAATTATGAATTTTCGAACGAAAATGAGAACAAAGTTGAGGTTTCTCTTCATAGTAGGTGTTCAGATGTTGAGTTTTATAACAGCGATTTCATGATGAATTCAGATTTCTCAGTTATGAAGCAGAGTGAGGAAGTATTGTTATCTGATCCTGTATTCACTGATCCATATGTATCTTCTTGTGGACAAGGATCCTCGAACTTGCTTAATGATGACGGTGATCAGATTATTGGTGATCTTTATTCTTCAGATCAGTTGAAGAATTTGGATGCTGACTTTATTCTTAACAAGAAACATATTACAAAATCTTGTGGAGCGGAGAGTTTCAAGTTAATCACAAATAATAGTTTTGAATGTCTTGAATATTTGAAGATTCAGAACTTGCTTCAGTGTCTTAATTTGCGATTGATGATGAAGCTGTTGTTTCTCATGGTGAGTTAGTGCCTGCAGTTGTTTCTAAGTGTGTACCGTCTCGGAGTGCAAGTGATTCTGCTGTATTGGATTTTCTATCTGAGAATGGGTTGTTAAAAAACTTGATGGTCATAGAGTTGCAGTTTGAGGGGGACTCTGCTATGCATAACATAGATGTTGATTCTTCTGCTAAAGAGTACATGGTGGTGAACAATTCTTTTTTTCCTCTTGATAAAGATAATGCTGGTCTTATGTCAGAATTATTATCCAGCTGTGCATCAGTTCCTCTCTGTGCACCGATGTGGATAGACTACCTGAAGTTTTGGTGGAAGCTCTAAATAGAAGTGATGATTCAGATATGGTATTGTTTGAAGGTGACACAGTGGTTGGAGATAACATTTCAGATAATTCGAAATGTCTAATTTAGTTGTAGTATGAGGATGATAATGTAAAGGTTAAAGGTGTTGATCTTTCTTTGGTTAATAATGAAATGGTTTTTGTTAAGTATTAGTATGATTCTGGTACAACTTCATCTAGGGTGGTAGACTCAGAGATTGATGTTGTTGAATTAGTTAATATGCAGCCAAGTACAAAGAAGGGGGATAGGATCTCTTTTGTTGATGATGGAATGTGTTGTCAAGCTGGGTGGTTTGTAGATGATTCGCAGTTTGTATATAAGTATCGGTGCGCACGTATATTATCTCAGTGTTCTTTTTGGGAACTTTGGTCTACTGTCGATATTTCTCATGGTGATGATCTGAGAGGGGCCAATTTAACCGATCAAGTTGATATAGATAGGCAGCCGGAGGTGACATTAAACAAGGTTGCTAATGATTCAGCTACATTCATAATGAAAAATGGGTTTGGATATTCTTTATACAGAGTAAGTGCGATCTCACATAGAGCTAGAAAGAGGCATATTAGTTGCTGATTTGGCCGTGAGCAACGAATTTGTTAACGATTCGAGTGGAGAATTGGAGAATTCTGTACTTAATTGCCCACCATTTATATCAGATGCTCATTCTAGTGTTATCAACAACAAATCTGCATCCCGTTCTTCTTCGTCAAGGAGTGGTAGGCGTAGGAAGTCTGTGGCTTTTGGTGGATATGTACGACGTAGTGCTAGGATCTATGGTTGTCAGCATTAGTCTATGAGCGAGTTACCTAATTCGAGTGTCACGAGTGGTGCTACGAATTCAGCCTCATGTATGATTTCCGATTTGGGTAGTACATATTCATCATATGCTTTAGGTAGTTTGTATTTTTCTGAGTTTAGTCAGTTAGCTAGAGATACCTGCTTTTGTTTTTTCTTATGTTGAGTTAAGTTTAGCGTATATTAGAAGTAGAGAATTTGATAGGGCTAGATCTGTTGTTTATGAGGATCATTAGTTGGAATATCAGAGGATTGCATGATTTAAATAAGTTTGATAAAATAAGAGCTTTTTTAAAGACTATTCTATTGACATTGCACTTTTATAGGAAACTAAAATTGAATGTCATGATACTCGTTTTTTATAGAACATTAGGTAGTTATCATTTTAGGAAATGCGCTTATTTACCTTCTGTTGGCGCTTCTTAGGGTTTACTTATTGGGTGGAGGGATAATCCATTTAAATTGCTCCATTGTATTTTCAAGCAACACTCTCTGCATATTGATCTTATTAACCTTAGTGATAATTCTATTTTAAATATTTTTAATGTTTATGAGCCAAACTCAAAAATGGATCGTCAGATTATATGGAATGAATGTCTAGAATTTAGATCTCTAGCTCCTGATTTTTGGATTTTGATGGGTGATTTCAATGTTACGCATTTTATAGGTGAGCTTTCACCTTCAGAAGGTGATTTCTCTGCTGTGGAGGAATTTGACCAATTTATTATTAATTCTAATTTGATTGAAATTCCTCTCTCTAATAGAGAATTTACTTGGAGTAACACTAGAGAGTCTCCACATATGGCTCTTCTTGATAGGTTTTTCATTAGTGATGAAATAGAGGATAAGTTTCCTATTTGTAGAGTTTCTGCTTTGCCCTACACTTATTCTGATCATTGTTTTATTATTCCTACATGTGATTGTCATAGAGTTATTATTAGATCTTTCTAATTCGAAAGAACGTGATTATTAGAATCCAACTTTTCGAATTTAATTAAAAATAAATGGATTTCAACGAACTTTTATAATATTAAAAATATAGACAATTCTTCAAAAAATTTGTTCTAAAACTTAGGGGGCTTCGGAACTTTCTTAAAAATTGGAGTAAGAATATTTTTGGTAGTATTAAAATTAAAAAAGATAACATTCTTTCCAAAATGCTTAAAATAAACAAAATAGAAGAAACTAAACAACTAAATCTAGGTGAGCGTAATGTTCTTGCTAATATGAAAGAAGAGCTTAATTCAATTTTAGAGAAATAGGAGGTTATGTGGAAACAGATATTTAGAATTCAATTGGTTAATGAAGGTGATAATAATACCAATTTTTTTCATAATATGGCTAAAGATAGAAAACGTAGCAATATAATTAATTCTATTTTTGTGAATAATGAGGAATTGGTCGATCAAAGAGATCTTAATAAGGCTTTTACCGACTATTATAGAGATATTTTCGAGAATAAAATTAAGCATATGATTAATGCCCGAAGGAATGACCTTTATCCTTCTAATTCTAGCATTGACCTTTTTGATTTGATAATCCTTTTTCTGAAGAGAAAATTTTGAAAGCTATTAATGGCATGCCTGGTGATGAATCCCGGGTCCTAATGTGTTCCCTATTTTCTTTTACAAATTTTTTTGAGATGTTTTAAAATTCGATTTAATTAGCATGTTTAACGATTTCTATAATGGAAAATTGCAATTAGGAAGATTTAATCTTGCAAATGTTATCTTATTGCACAAAAAATCGGAGCATATAATTTAAAAGACTTTAGACCTACTTCCTTAATTAATTGTTTAGTTAAAATTATTTCTAAATTTTTAGCTAATAGACTTAGTAAAAGAATGAATGATTTAATTGGCTGTTCTCAAACTGCTTTTATTAAGGAGAGAAATATCACTGATGGGGTGGCTATTGTGCAATAATACATTAATCACTGTTGTAAGAATAATATTACTTGTAAGATTTTAAAACCGGACTTTGCGAAAGCTTTTGATTCGGTGGATTGAGATTTTCTAGTTAATATGTTAGATGCTAGAGGTTTCAGTCATAAATGGATTAGCTGGATCATGACTTTACTTCAAACTGGGAAGTCCAGTATTATGGTTAATGGTATTTTAGGTAATAAAATTCAATCTAAACGAGGATTAAGGCATGGTGATCATTTATCGCCTCTTTTGTTTAACTTAGCCGTAGATTTTTTCGCAATGATAATTAAAAAAGCGGTTGATAATGGATCTTTGGGGTAGGAATGGCAATGGGGCGGGTTTCGGGTCCAAACCCGGTAGACCCGCCCCTGTTTTGACCCATCAAAACCCACCCCATCGGGTCAGCGGGGCTTGTAAACTCGTGACCCGGTTTAAAATTGACCGGGTCTAGGGGCGGGTTAGGGCTTGGCTACCCCGCCCCAACCCGACCCGCATCTATTTCAAATTACAAAGTAAAAAATACGCGCAGCCCAATAGCCCATTATTTTAACATATCCCAATACCCACAACCCACTTCACCCTTCAGAATTCAGATTTATGCTACGCAAATTCTCTTCACTCACTCTCGTAGCCTAACTCCTTCATATTTTCACGCAAATCTCTCTTCTCACTCTCATATAATTTCTCCTATTTAAGTTGATTTTTATTCACGCCAGAGTTCGGATTTGCAAATACAATTGTAAGTTTGGTTTTTAATTTCATTATGCCGTTGTACGACCGCATCTTAGTAATTTAGGGTTTTATAGGGAAACTTAGTTACCTGAGTTAGAAGTTAGTTATTAGTTTTTAACAACAGTGGATATTAATTATGAAGAAAACTTGTTTTAATTTGGTTTTATGAACAATTAGTTTTTAAAGAATCAAAACTGCAGAAAATTGGTTTATATGAACATACAGTTTTTAAAGTTTGACAATTGACAGTAGTGATAGTGAAAAATTAAACCTGTAAAAATAGTAGTTTTACAGTATTCTTTTCTGAATTTTTAATTCTAATTTGTAATGGGTTGGGATATTGAATGAAGGAAGAGAAAAGGAACTTAAGATTGGTAGAAAAAACAATCTTTGTATAAAACCATCACCAGTTTCATCAAACTAAAATATTTCAAACAAGAATTACTTTTTTATTTTTTATTTTTTGCAATCATTATATTACTTGCAACAAATCTAATGCAAACTGTTTTCTAATGCAAACTGTTTATAACGCAAATTGTTTTCTAATGCAAACTATTCTTTATTTTTTATTTATTTCATCAAACTAATGCATACCCTTGATCTCATTGTATTACTTACTGCTGCTACTGTAAAGGATTTCTCTCCTTACAGAGTAAGTAAAACATTGTTGAACCAATCATAGTGAAAAGAAAGCATCAACTTTTAATATATATTTTTGTTCATTGTTAATTCGATTATGCATACATACATATACGTGTGTTGAAAAATTGGTTATGCGAGCTTTTTAAATTAATTTTTTTACATGTTTGTAGGAACATGGAAACAAATAATGAAAATCCAACTCCACCTAACTTGGAGGTTTCTACAACTGATGGTTCTAGTTCCATTCAATCAAATGCAGTGCACCAAAACTTTGCTGATGGTACAAACAAAAAAAATGATATTGAATCCATTGATGGCAGTGAAAATAAAAGAGTTGGAAGGAAAGAATCTGAAGCTTGGAAACATTTTGACCATGTAACAATCGATGGTGAAAAGAAAGCAAGGTGAAGTATTGCAAAAGGTGTATGTGGCTAGGTCTAGTGATGGGACAACACACCTTTTGAAGCATAATAGCAAATGCCATGGAAAACCACAGGTAGATATGCGTCAATATGCATTGAAGAATGCTAGAAGCTCCGACGGAAAGGTACATATTTCTAATTATGCGTTTGATCAAGAGAAAGCAAGATTTGATCTTGCTCGGATGATTATAATGCATGAGTACTCACTTTCGATTGTTGATCATATTGGATTTATTGACTTTTGTCAAAGTCTTCAGCCTGCATTTACACTTGTATCGAGAAACACGATAAAAGGTGATATTATGAAGATTTTTGATGTTTAGAAGGCTTCTGTAATAAAAATATTGGATAAAAATAAAAGTAGGATAGCTATCACAAGTGATATGTGGACAGCTAGCAATCAAAAGAAGGGTTATATGGTAGTTACGGCTCATTTTATTGATGACTCATGGGCCTTACAAAGTCGAATCATGAGGTATATAGCAAATTAATTTTCCATTATCACTTAATATTTATTTTCTATGTACTTAACATTAGGTATTGCATAATATGCTATAATGTTTTCTTGCATTCATAGGTTCACATATGTACCATGCCCTCGTACAAGCGATGTGTTGGCAGGTTGTTTACTTACTTGTTTCTTGGACCGAAACATTGATAGAAAATTATCTGCCATCACTCTTGATAACTGATCAACTAATGATAAGGTAATGGAAATTTTAAAGGATAGACTTAGGAAAATTTCCCTTATGTTGAATGGTGATATGATACATATGAGATGTTGTGCTCATATCTTGAATTTGATTGTCCAAGATGGATTAAGTGTCATAATTGAGCAAATAACAGAAATTCGTGATAGCGTGTCTTTTTGAACTGCCACACCTAAAAGGCTAGAAAGATTTGAGATAGCCGCTAAACAATTAGAAATTTTTTGCTCTAAAAGGTTGACGCTGGTTGTAAGACTAGATGGAACTCAACTTATGTCATGCTTGTTGTTGCCTTAGCTTATAAAGATGTTTTTCCACATCTACAACAACGTGAAACACTTTATAAATGTTTTCCTAGTGACAGAGATTGAGATTTGGCTAAAGAAATTTGTGATAGATTAAAGATTTTTTATAATTTGACCAAATTATTTTCGGGAACTCAATATCCCACTGCCAACCTTTATTTCCCTCAGATATGTGAGATTAGATTGGCTTAGTCCACATGGTTAGTTTCTGATATTTTAGTTATTAGAGAAATGGCAAGCAATATGGTTACTAAATTTGAGAAATATTGGAGCATGATTCATGGTATCATCAGTATTGCAGTTGTTTTTGATCCTAGATATAAATTTGAATTGTTGGAGTTTTATTACGTTGATATTTTTGGTGAAAATGCAGAAAAAAAAATTAATAAGATTCGAACACTTTGTTATAAGTTATTGAATGAGTATGAGCACAAAGAGAAAATGGTTTCAAGGTCTAGTGAAAACGCTTCATCTTTTTCCTCACAGGCCCAAACAACACAACTGGGTTTGGGTTCCATAAAGGATGGCCTTACGAGTCTCCAAAGATTTGATGAATATTTAAGTAGAAAAGTATCCAAAGAAAACACTAAATCAGAGTTGGATCGATATTTGGAGGAGCCTATGTTGCCAATAAGTGATAGTTTTGACATTCTAGCTTGGTGGAAAACTATCGGTATTAGATATCCTATAATGCAAATGGTTGCCAAAGATATTTATGCAAAACCGATATCAACTGTAGCATCTGAATCTGCTTTTAGTACCGGTGGTCGACTTATTAGCCCTCATAGAAGTAGATTACATCCCACGACATTGGAAGCATTGATGTGTTGTCAAAGTTGGTTAACGGACGGTTCTTCCAAATGTGGACTTATTTCAACCATGGATAATGATTCAGATAGTGATAATGTATGCATCTGCATCTTCCTTACATTTACATGAATAAAGAAATGTTGAGTATGATTTGTTTTTTCTTCTTACAGGATGGTCAAGGAGTTGGTTCATCATAAAGTATTGGTTTGATTCCTATGTACATGCTCTCAAAAAGTATGTAATTTAATTTCTAGATTTATATCATGATGTATTGATTTGATTCTTATCTACATTTTTTATAGGAAATAATCCTCTAGTCTTAAGGAAATAATCCTGTAGTCCCAATGCCATTTAGATAAATGCATTTTAAATTTTTAGAGATTGCATAACAGAAGGAGTAACATTACAGTGCTAGGGATAGTTATTGCAAATGAAAATTAATTAACAGTGAAAAATGACACAACTCCAAAATTGAGGCCATCCCTTTATTTATAACCCTGTATTGTTTTATTGCATCTGTTCTCAAGATTAATATGTTTTACCTAATCTATAAAACAGTTTCATATAAACTAATCTGATTATAATATATTATTTTTTTCCCTATAATTTCTTCAATCTGTTACTTATGTAGAAGGGTCATGTTTCGTACTGCATTGACATATGTACTTATGTTTTTTCCCTGTAATGTTAATATAAACTAATATATTATGTTTTTTCCCAGTGATAGCATAAACCAATCTAGAAGGGTTGAACCAATTGGCGGTTCTAAATTTCCCTGTAATGTCTTTAATTTTTCATGTGTTTGCAGGTATTTGAGTTTTGCTTTGGTACTTTCTGCTGTTGGCAGTTGCTAATTGTTGTGTTGCTCTTGCTATGATAAGACTTTGTTGTTGTAGTGTTGCTGTGATATATGTACTATGTGCCTATGGTTTATATTAGCTTTCTAATTTTTAGTTTGTTGCTACTGTACTAATATTCCACTGATGTAAGAACCTTTGTATGATTTTTTAGTCAAATGTACTACCTTTTCCACATGAATTATGAGTGACGCAGTGATGTTGTTAGACTGTTAGTAAAATAAAGATAATATGCAGTGTATTTTTATTATTTGTTATAATTGTAGATTATTTAAATTGTGTTTTGTATATTGGATTTCGAATTCTCGCATTTAATATGTATTTATTAAGTGCATTGATGCTTGGATTCTCACGGATGTAATTTTTATATGGTGTATTTTAACTCAGCAAATGCATGCTGCAGGAACCGGGTCTAGGTTGGGGCGGGTCTACCCGTGACCCGTGTGGGTCATAGGTCGGGGCAAAAAAAGGGACCCATGCCGGGTTTGCAGGTCGGGTATGGGGCATGGGTAAAAAAATTCAAGGCGGGTCTGGGGCTTGTGACACCCGCCCCAACCCGCCCCGTTGCCATTCCTACTTTGGGGAGCGTTGGTAGTGCAATCTCGTGAAATGGTCTATCTGTCCTTCAATTTGCAGATGATACCTTGCTTTTACCTCTCATTTGCCTAATCATATTATTACCCTTAAATTTATTTTATATAGTTGTGAACTTCTATCAGGTTTAAAAATAAATTTTGGTAAAAGTTCAGTTTTAGTTTATCATGATTTTGAAAAGGTTGAAAATTTAGTTGCTAATATGCTTAATTGTAAAACTATGAATTTTCCATCTGGTTATCTTGGTTTTTGATTATACCAACTAAAATTAAACATGATGATTGGTATATTATCATTGGTAAAATTAAAAATAGGATTTCTAATTGGAACAGGATATTTTTATCGAAAGCGGGTAGATTTGTTCTTATAAACTCTGTTTTATCAGCTTTTCCGATCTATTGGATGTCTATGCAGCTTTTTCCAGATTGGGTGATTGATAAAATTGATAAAATAAGAAGGAACTTCTTATGGAGTAGGGAAAGCTCTAACAGTAGAATTAAATATTTATTAAATTGGGTAAATGTTTGTAAATCCAAAAAGGAAGGTGGTTTTGAAGTCATTAATTTGCGTAACATGAATTTGTCTTTGTCAGGTAAGTGGTTATGGAATGTTAAAGATATTAATGATAATCATATTTGATTTCACTATAATGGTAATAATAATTTACGTCTAATTACTTCTGCAGTTATATGTAAACTGTCTACGTTTTGGAAATCAATTTTAAAATATCATGAATTTTTTAACCCATGTACTAATACAATAGTTCATTCAGGAAATAGTACTTCTTTTTGGCATGACCGTTGGATTTCTGTTATCCCTCTTAGGATTGACTTTAAAAAGCTTTTCGAAATTTGTAATTTTAAGAATGCTTTAATTATAGATGTTTTTCTCCTAAAAATGACCGCCTTTGGAATTTTAGTTTTAGTTAAATTTTAATTGGTACTACTCTTAGGCAGCTTTCTTTGCTTTGTGCTAAATTGAATCTATATAATAATGATCGTGAAAATGATAATATTGATTGGGAATTAGATAAGAGTAAGAAATATACTTCTAATTCTTTTTATAGATTTCTTAATTTCTCGGATGTAGCTAATAACTCTTTTAAATTTACTTGGAAAACAAATGCTCTTTCTAAGTCTAAAATTCATATATGGCTAATTATGCATGGAAAACTAAATACTATATAATTTTTGAAATGAAAAACTATGAAAATTGATAATAAATATTATTTTTGTAATCGGCATTCTGAAGATATTAAAAACGTATACTTTATTTGCATGGATATTTACATCATTCTGAATAATACTCTCAAAATATTTAGCTTTAATCTTACAACTAAAATTTTTGAATGTGATTTCTACTAGAATAATTTTAGATTTAAGTTTAAAAAGGAAAATAGATTTGTACTTGATACTTTATTCATTATAATTTGTTGGTACATTCGGTTTGAGAGAAATGAGAGAATTTTTAATAATAATAAGAGTCATTTTAATAAATTGATATTTATAATTTCTTCATTTTGTTTTAATTGGATCTCAAATCTTAAATATAAATTAGCTAAAAATAACCATTTTAAAGAATGACTTAATAAGGTAGTAATAATATTAAGTTATTTAAACATTAAAATATATTTTTGACCTTAATAATTGTAGTATTAACATTTTTTCAAATTTAAATGATGATTTATTTGTTTATCATAATTTCTTTTTGATCAAAGGACAATAAGAATTAGTTTTATTTTGTTTTTGTTATAGTTTAAGATCTTTAATTTCTATTGATCATGGATTCATTTTTGTCTATTTTTCTATTTTGCATTTTTTGTCCTATTATCTTAGCTTTTGTAACTTTACTTTATTTTATTAATACATATATATGTATATAAATTTCATTTATATAAATATATATGTGTAATATTCTTATAATTTTTTAGTTTCTTTTTTTAGGTACAGGTTTTTGTTGAATCATGGTTTTGATTCATGACGAGGAACATCAATAAGCATTGACGATCATAGATCACAAGATGATGGAACATAGCGACAAAAAGAGAATAGAACTTCAAACAAAGACAAGACATCAATTCAGAATATAGTATATTTATTTTATTTTTGAGTCTTAGTTCTGTTAAAATACTATTAAAATCATTCCTTAAGAAGTCACACTCACACACAAAAAGATTCACTTCAGAATATTGTGTTTTAAAGTGATCCGTGCAACATAGCACAGGTCAGTCGACTGACTCAGATCAGCCAGTCGACCGACCTGTGTCAGTGCACATGAAATTGCTATGAAATGCACGTTTTTGAATTTCAGTCGACTGGCACTTCTGAGTCAGTTGATTGAACAACAAATCATGGCTATTTTACTGAAAAGACACTTTCTTTCATGAAGGGGTTTCAATCCAATTTCAAGAGGAACAGATGCAACTTCTGATTGAGATCTTTCACGAACGATTGCAATCCCTATATCCTCTATATAAACATGCTTTGATTCTTTTCACAATTACCGAATTTTTTTCTCTCTCTTAATCTATTCTTGCTCTATACTCTTTGTAATTCAAAGAATTCACAAACTTTATATCACTTTAATCTGTGAGTTAATAAATATATTCTTTGATTCTAAGTGATTTACTTCCTTTCGATCAATACATACACAAAATACTCTTGAGGATTTGATTATAGGAAGGGTGTACTTCAAGACATATCTTGTTATCAAGAACATACTAGTCAACAAAGTTTTCTGTATATAGTAGAAGTCCTGTTCGGTTGTTCAGGCAGAAAGACCTCTTCGGCTGTTGAGGCAGAAATCATGTTCTTCTATTCAAGTGTTGTATAGACCTGTTCCTCCGGGTTAAGTGAGGGATATTGTTTGTAGTGTAATTCCAGAAGGAGTCTGGGACTGGATGTAGGACGGTGCTCCGAACCAGTATAAAAATATCCGGTGTTATTTTCTTACTGCTTTTACTTTCCGCGTTATTAATTATATTGTTATCTACATTATTCTATGTATTATTGTATATCCATATTGCACGATCCATAGCATAGCACATTTTCATTTGGTATCAGAGCATAATGTAATCTTATAACCGTCACACAGTTATTCGATAATATGGATAGTAACACTAACACCAGTTTTGTTGAAGGTCAATCCACTTCATGACCTCCATTGTTTAATGGCATGAATTATAACTATTGGGCTGCACGAATGCGTATATATATGCAAGCAAATACTTTTGATTCATGGAACATTACACAATCAGGATATCTCATACCCACAACTGAATATTCAACATGGTCAAACACACCAAGACAAGATGCTTCTTCAAATGCTAAAGCTATGAACATGTAGTTTTGTGCTTTAGATAAAAATAAATTTAATCATGTTAGTATGTGCAACACTGCCTATAAAATATGGAGAACACTAAAAATCACTCATGAAGGTACTAACAAGGATAAACAAAGTAAAATATCTATGCTTAAAAATCAGTTTCAAAATTTTAGGATGAAGCCAAGATGAATCTATAAATGATATGTACTCCAGATTTCAAGATATTCATCATTCTTTATTAGGACTAGGAGAAATATATTCCGACTTTGATATTGTTTCAAAAATCCTTAACTTTTTAAAGGATGAATGGGAAAAAAAGTTTTAGCTATTGAGGAAGCTAATGATCTTTCTACCATGAAACCAGAAGAGTTAATAGGAATTCTAATGTCATATGAAGTAAATTTACAGGCTAAAAGAGTACAAGCACAAGACAAGAAGAATATAGCTTTTCATGCTGAAGAAGAAGACTCAGATTTAGATGAGTAAGACTTCATTGCCAAAAACTTTAAAAAGTTTTTGAAATTTAGAAAATAGAACAAGAATAATGGAAAACGAAGTTTCAACAACAAACCATCAACCTCGGTAATAGAATGCTTCAATTTCCACAAAAAGGGACATATGCAAAAAGACTGTCCAAAATAAAAGAAAGCATACAACAACAAGAATATGAAGGACAAGTTCAAGAGAAAAGCTTTTTCAGTAACATGGGACGACTCAGATTCTTCATCTTCTAAAAGCGGAAGTGACAGTGATAATGAACAAGCAAATGTATGCTTCATGGCTCAAAATAATGAGGTTAGTGATTTAACTTTTGATGATATGATAGAAATTAATTCAGAACTACTAGATACTTTGAAAAGTCTCAAAATGAAATATAAATAAGCTTTGGAAAATCAGAAAAGAGCAGAATTCGAAAGAGATATGCTTAAAGATGAGAAGAAAATATTAGAAGAACAACTTGAAAAAATTCAAGATTCATCTTCTAACAATTCTCAACTCGTTCTTTTAAGTCAAGAAATAGAAGCTCAAAAAGAAAAGAATGATGCTCTGGTTTCTGAAAATCATGAACTACAAACAAAAATCAAAATGGTTGAGTTAAATAACACTAGTCTCAAAATAAAGCTAGATGACATTACTAGAAACATTTTCAATTTTAATAAAGAGAAAATATATACAATATTATTGAAAATTCTCGACTTGCTTTAAACAAAAATGGTTTAGGTTATGTCAAGAAATCAAAAGCTCCACCTAAAATTGAAAACAAAAGGTGAAATGATTATAAACCTTGGACTACAAAAGAACATTTAAAAGGGAAATCCAATATAAAGACTATAAAAATAAGGATTCCTAGAACAAACAATAGTTTAATTAGAAAGAAATATATAAATTCATTTTTTGAATCTGTGCATAAAAATAAAAATTATATTTTCAAAAAGGATGCTAAACCTTCTTGGGTTTGGTTTCCTATGACCTAACACCATATTAAAAAGTGGGTACTAATGATATTCTTAATTTTCTTGTAGGTCCCACTTAAAAAAAAGAGGAAAGTGGATACTCGACAGCAGTTGCTCGAAACATATGACCGGTGACAAAATATGCTATCAAACATTACTTACTCAAATGAAGGCTCGGTCACTTTTGGAGATAATTCAAAAGGTTATATTATAGGAAAAGGTGACGTCAGCAATGTCGGTACACCTAATATACCTCTTATTTCCAATGTTTTGTTATTTAAAAATTTAAAACACAACTTAGTATCAGCCAATTATGTGATAAAGGATTCAAAATCAATTTTTCTAAAAATAAGTGTGGCATCTATGATCAAAATAATAATCTTATTTTTGAAGGTTTTAGAGATAAAAATATTTATGTTTTAAATACGAATATAAATTATAATTCAAATATGTGTTTATTAGCCAAAGAAAATGATCCTTGGTTATGGCACAAAAGGTTTTGTCATATTAATTTTAGAGCTATTTCAAAATTATTTAAAAATGATTTAGTAAAAGGATTACCAAAAATGAAATTTAAAATAGACCATATTTGTGATGCATGTCAATTAGGAAAATTAACTAAGTCGTCTTTTAAATCTAAAAAGGTAATTTCAACAATACAACCACTTGAATTACTACACATGGATTTATTTGGACCAACACAAGTACAATCCATAAATCATAGTAAATATGTGTTTGTAATTGTTGATGATTTTTCAAGATATACTTGGACAATTTTTATGAAAAACAAAAGTGATACTTTTGATCATTTTAAATATTTTGTTCAAAGAATTCAGAATTTTAAAGGTTTAAAAGTTAAAAATATTAGGAGTGATCATGGAGGTGGGTTTGAAAATGAAGTTTTTGAACATTGTTGTAAGAAGAAAGGAATAATTCACAATTTTTCATTCCCAAGAACTCCTCAACAAAATGGAGTAGTAGAACGGAATAGAAACTTACAAGAATGTGCAAGGACTTTATTAAATGGAAGCACGTTGCAAAAACACTTCTAGGCAGAAGCTGTTGCTACCACCGGTTATGTCTTGAATTGTGTTTCTATTCGACCACTAACTAAGAATACTCCTTATGAATTATTTAATGAAAGAAAACCAAATATTTCATACTTTAAAGTTTTTGGTTCAAAATGTTTTATTTTAAATACAAAAGATCAGCTTGGCAAATTCGATCCAAAATCCGATGAAGGAATCTTTGTAGGATATTCGAAACGAAGCAAAGCTTATCGATTTTTTAATAAAAGAACAAGTATCATCGAAGAAACACTTCATGTATCATTCGATGAAAGTTTTAGACAAATTTCAAATATTAAAGATGATGAAGAAAATATCACAAATATAGAATCTACAATTTTTCAAAATAATGAAAACTCTGTTAATAATAATAATAGTCAATTAAGATCTCCTCCTAGGATATTAAGAAATCGCCTCGTAGAAAATGTCATGGGAGAAATTAATTCAAATGTAAGAACTAGAAATCAATTAAATCAAATGGGCCATGTAGCTTTTCTTTCTAACGTAGAACCTAAAAATATAAAGGAAGCTTCATCTGATGATTATTGGATTATCGCTATGCAAGAAGAGCTAAATCAATTCGAAAGAAATGACGTTTGGGATTTAGTTCCAAGCCTAGTGACCAGTTTGTCATTGGCACATAATGGGTTTCTAAAATAAAGCAGATGAACATGGAAATATAACTAGAAATAAAGCTAGATTAGTAGCACAAGGATATAATCAGGAAGAAGGAATTGACTACGAAGAAACATTTTCTCCAATCGCTAGACTAGAAGCAATACGAATTATACTGGCCTATGCATGATTTCATAATTTTAAATTATATCAAATGGATGTTAAAAGTGCCTTTTTAAACGGTATTATAAAAGAAAATATTTATGTTGAACAACCACCTTTATTTATTCACCAAAAATTTCCAGATCATGTCTACAAATTAAAGAAAGCTTTACACGGTCTTAAACAAGCACCACGTGCTTGGTACAATCGTCTCAAAGGATATCTAATAAATTATGGTTTTGAAATTGGAAAGGTTGATCAAACTCTTTTTATTAAAAGGAATAAACAAGATATCTTAATTGTTAAATTTATGTTGATGATATTATTTTCGGTTCCACAAATGAAAAACTATGTCAGGAATTTTCAAAAATAATGGCTACAGGATTTGAAATGTCACATGTGGGTGAACTAAATTATTTTCTTGGTTTACAAATTAAACAAATTGAAAATGGTATTTTTATAAATCAAGAAAAATATTGTAACAATTTAATCATTCGCTTTGGTATGGAAAATACTTCTACCAAACCTACTCCTATGAGTACATCTATACGTCTCGATAAAGATGAAAATGGTAAAAGTGTTGACTAAAAATTATACTGAAGTATGATTGGATCGTTACTATATTTAACAGCTAGCAGACTTAACATAATGATGAGTGTTTGCTTATGTGCACGATTTCAAGCAGATCCCAAAGAATCACATATGCGAGCAGTGAAACGCATATTACGGTATCTTAGTAAAACCAAAGATTTTGGGCTATTCTATCCGAAAGAATATCCTTTTGAATTAGTATCATATAGTGATGCTGATTTTGGAGGAAGTCGGACGGATAGAGAAAGTACAAGTGTCATTGGACGATCCCTTGTATCTTGGTTTAGTATGAAACAAAATTGCGTCTCACTTTCAACATGTGAAGCAGAAAATATATCTGCAGCTTTGGCATGTGCTCAAGTCATATATATGCAACAAACACTTCAAAATTTTGGTTTTAATCTAAATAAATCAACAATATATTATGATAACTCAAGTGCTATTAACTTTTCTAAAAATCCTATAAATCATTCACGAACAAAACATATTGATATTCGTCATCATTTTCTTCGTGGCTGTATTGAAAAAGATTTAATAAATCTTGAATTTGTATCCTCTGAAAATCAGTTGGCCGATATATTCACAAAACCTTTAATAGAAAATGTCTTTATTAAATTAAGACGAGAACTTGGGATTATATCATCTAAAGATTTATGATTTTCTTATGATAATTAGTCTATATTCACTATCCTTAAAATTTTATACAGTTTATAAAATTTTATTATAAAATTTTTTAGCCTGTTGTTTCATCTAACATTTTTTCCACTGAATATTTAACTATTTTTTGTTACGGTGAAAACTCCTTGATTCTTTATGACCACTCATTATTTAGTTTTCTCCATGCCCATATATTCACCAACCTGTCTTTGTTCTTTTCATATTGAATTCTCTGTATTCATCTCTTCCAAAAAACTAATTTTTTTCTTTCTCAAACTATGTCTTCCGACACCTCGAACTCTAACAGCTCGGACTCTAGAATTTCATATATTTCTATCACTTCAGATTCTCCTAATTCACCTTCACTTCATACTCCAACACCCATCCATGAACAAGTTCCCATTATCAAAGATCACAATCATACCGATTATACGCCTCCTTCAAAGAAATCAAAGCGTTCATTACTTTTTGGATCACCTTCCACCAAACAAAAGGTAGATGAAATTCATCACTATCAACAACAATCTTTGGATCTTCAAAAAGAAATGTGGTATGAATAGAAGATGAACTCTATGCGGCTATCTTTTCTAGAGCAAATAGCTCTAAAAATTTGTGGCTCCTCCACATCTAATGTTCAAGAACCGGTTCGGGCTCGAAATCCTTGGTCTCCTGGCCCACAACGACCACCCATCTCACCGAACTCATGGAAACGTGGACAAGGATGGTCACCAATCCACAATGAGACTCCATCTAAGAAAAGTGATAAATCTACTCCAAGCCCATTTTCAAAATAATATATTTATCTCTTTCAAAACCAAAGAGTTCGAAGACAATCATCTTTACTAATCTTTTTGTATAAATATGTTATGTCTATATTATCATTGTCTGCATTTCATCAATATTATGTTATAAATAAATTATTGTATGTCCTATAGATATATATAGAGTCACTAATCTTAGATTATAACCATCTTAGTTGACTGAAAAATCTGAGTAAGTCGACTGAATTCATGTTAAAATCTTTTTGGCTTCAGCTCAGTCGACTGAACAAACTGAGCCAGTTGACTGAATTTATATCAAAAACTCTCGGGTTCAGCTCAGTCAACTGGAAAAACTGAGTTACTCGACTAAATTTCATAATAAAAGATCTCTGCTTCCGCTCAGTCGACTGAAAACACTTAGTCAGTCGACCAAATTTATGTTAAAAAACTCTCGGGATCTATTTCAGTCGACTGACTCAGTAGTTTCAGTCGACTGAACGGGGAATACTGCATATTAACTGCTCTTTCCTACTTTTTAACCCCACCTTTTCACTTTTTTAACCTTTCTTCTTATTTCCTCCGGCCCTAATTCCGAATTTCACCTCTCCTCCATTACCAAATTCCATTATTTTCAACTTTCTCTTTAAATTTAGATGGCTCCTAGACAAACAAAACGTGTCAAAAAAGGTTCTTCTTCTTCCTCTACTCCAATAGATTCTCAGATTGTTACTTGGCTGGTCTATGACAAAGAATTCAATGGTGGATAAATATGCAAGACTCACGTATTTTTGAAGGCTCTTTTGTTCATTATCCTCATTTTAACGCTTATGGCATTCGAGAACTTTCCAAAAGAAGTGGGTTGGATACTTTTCTTTACTACAAGAAGAACAATCTAAAAATCAACCATACAATGGTTAAACTATTCTATGCAAACTTAAATCTTCAAGAGCCAGCACCTAGAAATAGAGAAAAATGCATTCAGACTTCGGTATGTGGAATTTCTGTTTTTCTTTCTCTAGAACGAATGTACCATTTGCTTCAAACTGGAGTTGGGGGAATCAATCTTCGAGATGTAAATTGCGATATGAAAATTCGGGACAATATAAGTCATTTATTCCTTGAAGATAATGCCGTTGAAGTTAAATCTATGTCACTCCGACCCAAAGCTAGATTAATGCACAAGTTTCTTCTTAAAAGCGTAACCCCACGAACAGGACATATGAATTAGTATATCCTGAAAATTTTCATGCTCTATATGCTATATGGGGAAATTTGCATGTTAATTGGACTCAGCTTCTTATGGATGAATATCTCAGTTTTAACCAAGGTAGAACAATGTGATTTACTTTGGTGAATATATAATGTGACCATTAAATGATTTTGGTATAAGATCCCCAGAATCCGAATTCTCCAAAGTCGGATTATATAACATTCGTATCATAATACTAATGCTACTCCCTAATCGACCGGAATCTTTTATCACTTTTCACGATTGGCAAGCAACTCAACAACAAAGACGACAAGGAATTCACATTGCCAACCAATCCTCTTCTCAACCTCATCAATTCGAAGAAGAGGTTATCGGTCATCCAGCTATTGGCCAAATTTCACGAGAGGCTATTGATTTGCTTGCACAAAATCAACTTATTCTTGGCTCTCATCTGAATAAAATGGATAAAAAGCTTAACAAGACCAAAGGTTTCTTCACAACTTTATGGGAGGCTATTTCTTGTGCATCTTCCACATCCGGATCTTTGCATTTGGAGCCTGGAAAAAGACCAGCTCCATAATTCTCTTGGTCGACTTCCGAAGCCACAAGCTCCATCACAAGTAGCACTGGCAGAACGTCTCATGACATTGCTAAAGGGAAGAAACCAATTCAACCGGAGGAGGACAATACTTTTGATTCCGACGAAGAGTAATTTGTCTTCTGGCTTTATGGTTAGGTACTTTGGTGTTTGTTTTAATTCATATGGCTATGAACTTTGTAATCTTTTGTGAACTATTGTCTGTGTAATATGTTTATGTGACTATGTGATCTGCGTATTTTGGCTATTTCTAAAGTATTCCTTTTTGTCGATGACAAAGGGGGAGAAATTACTGTGCTTTCTAACAGTTTTTGCAGAAACAAACATTCAGGGGGAGAAAACTAATTTTTTTTTTATAACTCATATTATATATATCGTCAATTATATATGTTGTCATCAATCAAAAAGGGGGAGAATGTTGAATCATGGTTTTGATTCATGACGAAGGACATCAACAAGCATTGATGATCATAGATCACAAGATGATGGAACATAGCGACAAAAAGAGAATAGAACTTCAAACAAAGACAAGATTTCAATTCAGAATATAGTATATATATTTATCTTATTTTCGAGTCTTAGTTCTGTTAAAATACAGTTAAAATCATTCCTCAAGAAGTCACACTCACACACAAAAAGATTTCACTTCAAAATATTGTGTTTTAAAGTGATCTGTGCAACATAGCACAGGTCAGTCGACTGACTCAGACCAGTCAATCGTCTGACCTGTGTCAGTGCACATAAAATTGCTATGAAATGCACATTTTTGAATTTCAGTTGACTGGCACTTCTGAGTCAGTTGACTAAACGGCAAATAACGGCTATTTTACTGAAAACACACTTTCTTTCATGAAGGGGTTTCAATCCAATTTCAAGAGGAACAGATGCAACTTTTGATTGAGATCTTTCACGAACGATTGCATCCCTATATCCTCTATATAAACATGCTTTGATTCTTTTCACAATTACTGAATTTTTTCTTTTCTCTCTTAATCTATTCTTGCTCTATACTCTTTGCAATTCCAAGCATTCACAAACTTTATATCACTTGAATCTTTGAGTTATATATTCTTTGATTCTAAGTGATTTACTTCCTTTCGATCAATACACACACAAAATACTCTTGAGGATTTGATTATACGAAGGGCGTACTTCAAGACATATCTGTGTTATCAAGAATATACTAGTCAACAAAGTTTTCTGTATATAGTAGAAGTCGTGTTCGGTTGTTCAGGCATAAAGACCTCTTCGGCTGTTGAGGCAGAAATCCCGTTTTGCTGTTCAGGTGTTTTATAGACCTGTTCTTCCAGGTTAAGTGAGGGATATTATTTGTAGTGTAATTCCAGAAGGAGTCTAGGACAGGACGTAGGATGGTGCTCCGAACTAGTATAAAAATCTTCGGTGTTATTTTCTTACTGCTTTTACTTTCTACATTATTAATTATATTGTTATCTACATTATTCTCTGCATTATTGAATATCCATATTGCACGATCCATAGCACAACACTCTTTCAGTTTTGGCCAAAAATGATGTTAGATTCTTTTTGCAGGTTCACAGGATTGCTGATGGCAGGATAGCGGTCTGCAGTGAGGAGTTCTTCTCAATTCTTCTACATCTTCATTATGGTGTTCTACAATCTGGGTGATTCATTTTCAGCAAGGCGCTCTCTCCAGTTTTTTCGAATCTTCAGAAAGGAGCTTTCCATTCCAGATCTTTCGCATTACCATTTCTTCTGAGTCCACAGCGTTGCGTGTCCTTCTCAGATGGTGTTGTCTTTTAGTATCTTTAGCACTGAGATGCCCCATTGTTTTTTAGGCACTTCTAACACCTCAATACCTGACGGTGGCCTTGCTGGAGCTCGACATTGGGGTGTAATGGACGGTCGCCTTACCGGAGCTCATTCTAGGGGTACCTGAGTTATTTTCTTTGTTATTTGTACTATGATTAGCCACGTGTCAGCTTGTTGGAAGCACCTTGTCTTATGTGATATATACATATTTACATGTGCGCTCACCTCTATTCTAGAGGATCACACATTTCTCTCAAAAAATTGTTTAAAAATTAAAATATAAGGTTTTGAATTTAGATTTAACATAAGATATACATATATTATACAGTTATAGAATAATAAAATTTTCAAAATATTTGAAAAAATTAAATATTAATTTCAAATATTTTAATTCTTATAAGATTAATAAAATTAATTAATTAATTAAGTTTATTAATGAGAAATTATATGCACGTATTATATATGTTTGATATATGTTATGATGTTTTAAAATATTTTTGATATCATAAGTGTAACGACCCGGAATTTCACTACTTTGATTTGCGAATATTTAATTAATTTTAAATATTAAAATAAATGGTTTATAATGAAAATAAAACTCTTTTAAATGATAAATAATAATTGTGAAATAGTTTTCAAAATTAGTTTAGAAAAATATATAGTTCATGAAAAAAGAGAAATGTGTCCGGAATTCATTTTCTGAAATTTCAACTTTTTGTCAGCTAGAATTTGTCGAAACATTGTGAACTTCAATGGAAACATATAAAAATTCAAAATGGAAATAAATGTGTATATGTATGTATGTCTTAGTGTATGTATGGATGCAATTATACTTAGGTATATAAGAAAAATAATGGAAAAAGGAAATTGTCACATTACGGGGACATGATTTGGCATAATGGCAACTAGGGGAGACAAGAGTACATTTAGGGGTCATTTCATATTGGATCATGTAGTGTTAGGAAAGGACAAGGAGGAAGACAAGAGTGGTGATATGGCAAGCTAGGAGTAGAGGTCATGTTATAAGGGTTAATTAGGTAATTTTACATATTCATTTTATATAAAAACATTTCCCTTATTTCTTTCTTCCATTTTCATTTCATTTTCCCTTTTTTTCCTAAGCCTCTTCCTCTTTAAAGCTTTTAACAAACTTTAATGGCTTCCAAAATAAATTTTCACGTTTTAAGATTTCAAAAATTAACTTTTGAATACTTTAAAAACTTATTTAAAAGTTCCTTCTTTTCCATTTAAATTTCTTGCATTTTAACCGAAATGGTTTCGGCCATAACTTCATACAATATACTCTGAAACCATATTTTTTTTCAAACCATGTATATTTCTAGTGGCTAAAATTTTATAGTTTACCACCTTTTCTTATTTCAAGATTAGGTGCTCTAAAAATTTGTTTTTTTGCAAGAGTGTTTCTGAACCTAAATTTTGATGTCCGAGAATACCCCTCACTGTTTTGGCCATAACTTCCTCAAAATTTAACATTTTTGAGTAATTATTCTTTTTGTATGATAGAGGAAAGAATAATCTAAAACTTTCCTTTTCACCACTTTTTCAAAGTCCTAGAGAAAAGTGTGAAAAACTCAAGTGCCAAATGAACCATTTTCGAGAATAATTTGTGGTTTTCCAAGCTTTCCGAGTGCTAAAGTATTTCAAGTTTTCAAAACCTTTGGTGAGTAAACTTTTTAACATTTTGGAAAGAATTTACTTATATATATATATGTGTGTGTGTTGGTTGTGTGGTTATATATATATATATATATATGTATGTATGTATGTATGTATGTGTGTATGTATGCATGTATGCATGTATGTATGTTTGTGTGTGTGTATGCGTGTGTAATTCTTTGGTTCGAATTATGGTATTGTTTAGATATGTTGGTTATAAAAAGGTTGTGATTGTTGATTATGTTCGATGATGATATGATTTGGTATAGTTGAACTTGGATATGTCGGATGTATGTAATCTTGTCTTGAAGCTAAAGCACGTTAGCATTTAAACTAGTTAGTAAAATGAAATCACAGGTATCCATAATGATAGTCGCTATGGATGCAGTTCGCTTAAAATTTCGATTTTTGTAAACTTTGGTTTTTATACTTCAAATTGTTTTGTGAATATTTTATAAACTAAATAATAATGTTGTTAAAAGTTAATTGAGGATTTAATAATTAATTGTTAATTAATTAGGTTTTAGTAATTGGTAATTAATTAAATGTTAACCATGTTTATTAACTTTAGTTAAATAAAGATTAGTTCTTAGTTAATTATCTTTTAAAGTTAAGATTTATTTTAATTAATTATTAATTAAGTTAATTAAGTATGGGTTAAGTAAATTATTTATATTTAATTTATCATTGATTAAATATAGGATTAATTATTAATCTAGGATTTAATTATACGATTAAAGATTTAATTTATAATAAATACCTATTTAAGGCTTAATTTACTGTTTAATTTTAATTAAATATTATTTAATTAATTGAGATTAATTGACATTTAATTATTAATGAAGGTTTAATTAATTATTTGATAATTAATAAAAGATTAATTTGGTTTTAATTATTAGTTAATTATTGTTTAACTATTTAATTAAATTAAGTTAAGATTCAATTGAAATTAATTATGACTTAAATAAGGATTTAACTTTAATTAATTATTTTTAAAAGGGTTTAAAATATGTAAATCCTTTGGTTTTCAAAAATAAAATGGTTCAAAGGTACTTCTTTTTTAGAGATGGTTTTGAATACAAGTGATTCAAGTGTTGGTACTATTAAGAAACCATATAACTGTCAATGAGTTATAATGTAGATTATTGGGTAGTTTGGACATGTGTTAGTAAATTAAATCCCCGTTCTGCTATAATTGATTATTTATTCGTTTGGTTATTTGGATATGTGTTAGCAGAATAAATCCTCGTTCTGCTAAAAATTGATTGTATGTTTATTAGGTTGTTGGACATGTGTTAGCACAATAAATGCCCATTCGATTATAAATTGTTTGTTTGTGTGGACATGTGTTAGTAAAATAAATCACCGTTCTGCAATACACTGGTTGAATTGTTTGGATGTCTTCTTAGGAGGACAAATCACCACCTTACTATTATGTTATTTGGATATGTATATGCTAGTTAGTTCATATTGACATGTTATCCCTTGATTTGGATATGAGTGTATTTACATATACATTGATCTATGTAAATAACTGTTAAGTGAATTGAAATGGAAAGTGAATGGTAACTTAAAATAGCACCATTGGGATTGCTAAGTCTCTTTTCGAATTACTACAGTATGTATTTGAATTAGCTTTAATTATTTAATCAATTTGGATTTAACGATTATAATTGATTTTTAAATTTTATTATTATTTTATAAAGTTATTTTTAAATAATATCTTGTTTTTAAAAAAGGGTTTATTAAATAAAAGTTTTTACCTAAGGAGATTTACAAATGATATCTTTAAAATGATATTTTATAAAGAAAATTCTATAAAGGAATTATGAAGGAAGATTTTTAAATAGTTGTAAAAATAAAAAGAAATTTTATATACCATTTTAGATATTTTTGAAATACATTTTAAATCAAGTTTGAAAAATTGTAAAGAGGTTTGAAATGTGAAGTGAACTCTTGTAAGGAATAAGTGAATGGGTTTTATAAAGTGAATGAGTTTTATAGGAAGTGATGTTTTGAAAGGGAATGGTTTGGTCATTTAGTATGGAATGTGAGAAGAGAGAATTATCCAAATGTTTTTGGTAAATGTTTATACTGTTTTCCAAATAAAAGGGATGAAGGGGTTTGGGAAAAGTGTTTTAGAAAAGACCACATGATAAAGTTTTATATAGTGATTTTATTAATTAGAAATTAATTAATAAAGGCTCAGAGGATTCCATATGGAATTGAGTCAATGTGTGGTTGTTTTTTTATTTGATAGTTAAATAACCAACTATCAAATCTAGAACAAAACGTAATTTTTGAAAATATCTAGGAGAAACATGAGAATTATATGGTACAGTTACCGTCGAAGGTGCTATATTGTACGTATAAATTCATTTCATTATTCTAGGATGAATGATAAGGAAATCCATCCATAAATGGTTAGGAGGTGAACTCCGGTCTTATCTATGTCTGTTTATTTCCTAAAGAACCAGGGTTGAGTTTACCGGAATTATCGAAAGTTGTTTCGAAGAGACCTGGATCAGATCTGTTGAACGAAAACCACTTTGATCCAACTCAAGCGCTTTGAACTGGAGACATCTTAAAGAATATGGAATCGAAGATGGAGCATTGAAGTGCAAGGGCTGCTTGCTACTAATCCTGAGGGTGATTTCAAAATAGATGTAGTAGAAGTAGTGCCTTTAGTTTGTCCTTATGCTAGACAACTTGTATGGATAAATGCTGGCATTGCATTGATGCCTGAAGGGTGGTGTTAACATTCCAAGTGGGATTGCTATTCAAAAAGATAAAACGTAGCCTCAAGCTTCATCAACCGGGAATGACTGAAAATCAGGAGAGATGCAGCAAGATTAAGTGGGTCACACCCATTAGGGTATGTTGTCACCCTTCTAGATACATCTACATTTTTATGGATTAGTTGTGCAAGAGATCTCGACAAAAAGGGTTGCAAAGCAAATGGATTGATGATATTTTCGGTACTATCTAGTAAGGGTTAGGCCAGTCTTGTGTTGGCAAGGGATCGAGGCGAGGTCCATGGTACATTTTCTCGACGTGTACCATGATAGGTGGTATCCCAGTGCCTAGTCATTGTATGGAATCCATTCTCCAATAAGTGTTGTAAGGTTTTAGCAGTATACCAAATATGTTGGTATGTGATATGCAAGCATTCCAACTATGTTAATATTTTACTTTGAACCCTTAGGCAATATTATAATATCACTGGAATTTTATAATAAAGTGTTTTGATTATCGTATGGTAAAAACTCGTCCGTGTTTATGTGCGACGTGGTCTTACGAGATACCTTTGATTTTAAAAGGGTTTTAAAAGTAATAATCCATTTGCTTTGAATTTACTCACACCAGACCCATATCTGATCCGGAGTTTTATTTTCTTTTCCTAAAACTTTTGGGTGCTTAAATTTTTTTACGAGAAGCCAAGTAGTTCAGGTTTCCTACGGATGCATTTTGGAGGAGCTTGGAGCAGGAGGCTTCACCAATAGTTAGTTATTATTATTTTTTGTTTTCGCTGTATTATATGTATCTTCTATCAGTTATGTAAGGACAGGCTATTATAACTGTCTAGGTTAAAAATTGGTTTATTATGACTTTGATGTATCGTGTTGTAAATGACTTTTTAAAGTACTATGTTGATTAAAATATATTATTCTGTTGCGTTGTGAGATTCTTTGATTGTTTAGTTTCTTCTATATTTTATCTCTTTTCCCCTAACAATCTGTCTTTTCGGCACTTAGTTGATCGGCGCGTGAATACCGTAGATGTATTAGTGTCGACTTCTAGGGTTCGAAAAGGCGGTCGTCACATGTTGTATCAGAGTGTAAGGTTCAGCAAGAACCTTGGCTTTGTTGGGGCAACTCATTAAGAGATAAGGCAATGGAATGCCTTATTATGAGTTTGAGTGTATTACATAAGAGCGCATATTTGTTAGTGATATAAAAAAATTCGTATTATGTTGATTTATTGGTTAAGTGGTTTATGAATTCTAATCGATACGAAAGGTACACCCGTATTGATAGGGGTTTCTAAACACTTTAACTAGGCAAATTGGCATAGTATTATTTTGAAAATTGGGTAAGTGAAATAATTTTACCCATAATATATTTTATATATAAAAGAATGATTTTCAAAAAAAAATAGTATGGTATTTTTAAGGTGTTTTTGCTAAGAGATAATAATAATTTATTGTTATCATGTAGGGTTTGTTTATTCATGCTCATTCGGTTTGAGCATTGACTATTGTTAGTTTATATATGTGGCTTTCCCTTTTTAAGATTTGAGTTGGGTAAATAGAAATAAGAAAACACTGAAACGAACACCTTATGAATTAAGTTTCACAATTTTACTAAAATGCTTCCGATGTTAATGTGGGGTAAAATTGGATTAAAAGGTGTTTATAAACAAAAGGATAAGGATATTTGGAAATAAATATTTGAAATGGATTAACAAGAATGTGTCTTTTTAATTAAAAATAATTTAGGTTGAAAACTTGAGAACCTATATCTCGATGCTTTGGAAAATGATTTTTCAATATTTTGAGAAATAATAATAGTATTTGAAAGCAATTTTGTTTAAAATATAAAATTTTATGGATGAAATTTAAGTAAGAAGTGTTTTCTTTAGATTAATTAGGGGAATGAGTTATGATTGTTTTTGTAATGATTGGAATAATCTTCTAAGTGATGATCAGATGTTTGCCTAGATGAACTTTGTCATGTGCTTAGTAAATTATTCTCTTTATCATTTTACAATCGAAACGAATTCAACCCAAACAAATCCAAAGTAAATTGGTGATAAATGTTTTTTTGAAAAATGTAAAGTATTGTTTCAAAAATGGGATTTTGAAATAAAAGAAATATTTTTTAAGCTAACTAGTTCGAATGACTTGAAACTAACTTAAAATTTGGAGAAGAGACGTGTTCGGATGGTAAACACTTCTCTTGAGTATTACCCTCCTTGGTAAAGGAATGCATGATACTAATTGGTTGTACACCAGTTCTATAGTATTCTTTTGGATTTACTTAGGCTATATTTATATATTTGTATAATTTGAATATAGAGTATCATTTCAAAAAGTTTTTGAAATAAGAGCCAGGTATTTGGATCTTGAGTTTTCTTGGGGTGAAAAATTCAAAATGGAATAGTGGGATCAAATAGAGGTACATATCTTATGGTATAATGGAGTATTATCTAAGTTGAAACTAAGAGTTATTTATGAAATGTTTTCATAAATGATTTAGTGAAATAGGATTGGTGTTAGGGAGAACCAATATGGTAAGTGTGTAGGGTGGACGTAGATCAATTCTCTTTTTCATAGAGTTTTGATCTAAGATTCGATTATATGACTTTAAGGTATTTACACTGTTTTGAATAAGGATTTATTACTTGATTTTTTACTACGAGCATTTGACGATGATTTTTGGTTTGGGACCAAAGTTTCTATCATAGTTACAACTATATAAGGAGAACAGAGGTTCCAAATCAAGGAGCATGATAGGAGTCCGCACTAGAGAATCGAGTAAGCGATACTAATTCGAAAGCGAAGTTATGTATTCGAGTTGTGATCGAGTCAGATTTTGCATGAGAATGATCTATGTACATGATGCAGAGTGTTTCTGAATAGGATATGAGGTGTAATTTCGGGGATGTAATTCTTTTTAGGGGAGAAGAATGTAACGATCCGAAATTTCACTATTTTGATTTTCAAATATTATATTAATTTTAAATATTCAAATAAAAGGTTTTATAAACAAAATAAAACTCTATTAAATGATAGATAATAACAGTGAAATAGTTTTCAAAATTAGTTTACAAAAATATGTAGTTCGACGAAAAAGGGGAAATGTGTCCGAAATTCATTTTTAGAATCTTTGACTTTTCGTCAGCTAGAATTTGTTGGAACATTGTGAACTTCAATAAAAATAGACAAACATTCAAAATGGAAATAAATGTGTATTGTGTCTATGTCTTAATGCATGCATGCATGCAATTATACTTAGGTATTAAAGAAATAAAATGGAAAAAGGAAATGGT
Source organism: Allium cepa (assembly GCA_030765085.1). Classification (NCBI taxonomy): domain Eukaryota; kingdom Viridiplantae; phylum Streptophyta; class Magnoliopsida; order Asparagales; family Amaryllidaceae; genus Allium; species Allium cepa. Next base: position 751,834,558 of record CM060929.1, read on the forward strand.
CGCATCACGAGGACATGGACATAATGACGACCGGGGGAGACAACGGTACATTTAGGGGTCACTTCATGTGGAACCATTTTGTGTTAGGAAGGGACAAGAGGGAAGATAAAGTGGTGACATGGCAAGCTAGGATTAGAGGGCATGGTACAAGGGTTAATTAGGTAATTTTACATATTCATTTTATATAAAACAATTCTCTTATTTCTTTCTTTTATTTTCATTCCATTTCCCTTTTTTTCCTAAGTCTCTTCTTCACTAAAGCTTTTAACAAACTTTAATGGCTTCCAAAATAACTTTTCATGTTTTAAGATTTCAAAAATTAACTTTTAAATGCTTTAAAAACTTGTTTAAAGGTTCCTTCTTTTCCATTTAAATTTCTTCCATTTTACCCGAAATGGTTTCAGCCACAACTTCTTACAATATACTCCGAAACCAGATTTTGTTTTTTTCAAACCATATATATTTCCAATTTCTACAACTTTGTAATTTTCCACTTTTCCTTGTTTCGATCTTAGATGCTCCAAAAATTCATTTTTTTTCCAAGAGTGTTTGAACCTAGATTTTGATGTCCGAAATTACCCTTCACTATTTTGGCCATAACTTCCTTAAATTTTAACTTTTTTAAGTAATTCTTTTTTATGATAGAGAAAAGAATAATATAAAACTTTCCTATTTACCACTTTTTCAAAATCTGAGAGAAAAAGGTCCAAAAGTTGAGGGTAAAATGACCTATTTTTGAGAAGAATTTGTGGTTTTCCAAGCTTTCCGAGTGCTAAAGTATTTCAAGTTTTCAAAACCTTCGGTGAATAACTTCTTAACTTTTTGGAAAGAACTTACTTACATATATGTGTATGTTTGGTTATGTGGTTATATATGTATGTATGTATGTATGTATGTATGTGTATATATATAGTTGTTTGGTTTGAATTGTGATATTGTTTAGATATATTGGTTATAAAAAGGTTGTGATTGTTGGTTATGTTTGGTGATGATATAATTTGATATTGTTGAACTTGGTTATGTCGTATGTGTTAATCTTGTCTTGAAGCTAAAGCAATTTAGCATGTAAACTAGTTAGTAAAGTGAAATTACGGGTATGCATAGCGATAGTTGTTATGGATGCAGTTCGCCTTTAAATTTCGATTTTTGCAAAGTTTGGTTATTATACTTCAAATTTTTTTTGAATATTTTATAAACTTAATAATAATTTTTTTAAAAGTTAATTAAGGATTTAATAATTAATTGTTAATTAATTAGGTTTTAGTAATTGATAATTAATTAAATGTTAACCGGGTTTATTAACTTTAATTAAATAAAGATTAGTTCTTCATTAATTATCTTTTAAAGTTAAGATTTATTTTAATTAATTATTAATTAAGTTAATAAATTATGCGTTAAGTAAATTATTTATATTTAATTTATCATTAATTAAACATAGGATTAATTATTAATCAAGGGTTTAATTATTTGATTAAAGATTTAATTTATAATAAAATATTTATTAAATGTTTAATTTATTGTTTAAGTTTAATTAAATATTATTTAATTAATTAATTGAGATTAATTAACATTAAATTATTAATGAAGGTTTGATTAATTATTTAATAAGTAATAAAGGATTAACTTGGGTTTAGTTAATAGTTAATTTTTGTTTAACTATTTAATTAAATTAAGTTAAGATTCAATTGAAATTAATTATGATTTAAATAATGATTTAAATTTAATTAATTACTTTTAAAAGGGTTTAAAAGTTTCAAATCCTTTTGTTTTCGAAAGTAAAATGGTTCAAAGGTACTTCTTTTTCAAAGATGGTTTTGAATATAAGTGATTTAAGTGTTGGTACCATTAAGAAACCATATAACTGTGAATGAGTTATAATGTAGATTATTAGGTTGTTTGGACATGTGTTAGCAGAATAAATCCCCATTCTTCTATAATTGATTGTTTATTTGTTTGGTTATTTAGACACGTGTTAGCAGAATAAATCCCCGTTCTGCTATAAATTAATCGTTTGTTTGTTGGGTTGTTTGGACATGTGTTAGCAGAATAAATCTCAATTCTGCTACAAATTGTTTGTTTTTTTGTGTGGACATGTATTTGCAGAATAAATCACCGTTCTGCTATGAATTGGTTGAATTGTTTGGACATCTGTTTAGCTGGACAAATCATCACTCTGCTATTATGTTACTTGGATATGTATATGCTAGTTAGTTCATATTGACATGTTATTCCTTGATTTGGATATGAGTGTATTTACATATATGTTGATCTGTGTAAATAACTGTTAAGTGATGTTAAATGGAAACTGAATGGTAACTTAAAATAGCACCATTGTGATTGCTAAGCCACTTTTCGAGATACTAAAGTATGTTTTTGAATTAGCTTTAATTCTTTAATCAATTAAGGTTTAATGGTTATGATTGATTTTTAAAATTTATTATTATTTTATAAAGTTATTTTAAATAATATTTTGTTTTTAAAAAAGGCTTTATTATATAAAAGGTTTTACCTAAAGAGATTTACAAATAATATATTGAAAATGATATTTTATAAATGAGATTCTATAAAGGAATTATGAAGGAAGATTTTTAAATAGTTGTAAAAATATAAAGAGGTTTTTGTAAACCATTTTAAATATTTTTGAAAGACGTTTTAAATCAAGTTTGAAAAGTTGTAAAGGGTTTAAAATGTGAAATGAACTTATAAAAGAATTTTTGTAAGGAATAAGTGAATTGGTTTTATAAAGTGAACGAGTTTTATAGTACGTGATGTTTTGAAAGGGAATGGTTTGGCCATTTAATATGGAATGTGAGAAGAGAGAATTTTCCAAATGTTTTAGGTAAATGTTTATATTGTTTTCCAAGTAAAAGGGATGTAAAGGGTTTGGGAAAAGTGTTTTAGAAAAGATCCTTCGATAAAGTTTTATAAAGTGATTTTATTAATTAAAGATTAATTTATAAATTCTTAGAGGATACCATGTGGAATTGAATCAATATTTGATTGTTTATTTATTTGATTGTTAAATAATCAACTATCAAATCTGAACCAAAACTTAACTTTGAAAATATCTAGGAGAAACACGAGAATTATACGGTACAGTTACCATTAAAGGTGCTATACTATACGTATAAACTCATTTTGTTCTTCTAGGATGAATGATAAGGAAATCCGTACATAAACGGTTAGGAGATGAACTCCAGTCTTATCTTTGTTTGCTTATTTCCTAAAGAATTAGGGTAGAGTTTACTAGATTTATCGAAAGTTGTGTCAAAGACACCGGGATCGGATCTGTTATCTGAAAATCACTTTGATCCAACTCAAGCGTTTCGAACTGAAAACATCTTGAAGGATATGGATTCAAAGATGGAGCATTGAAGTGTAAGGGCTGCTTACTACAAATCCTAAGGGTAATTCCGAAATAGATATAGTAGAAGCAGTGCCTTTGGTTTGTCCTTATCCTAGACAACTTGTATGGATGAATGCTAGCATTGCATTGATGCTTGGAGGGCAGTGTTCGCATTCCAAGTGGGATTGCTATTCAAAAAGGTGAAACGTAGCCTCAAGCCTCATCAACCGGGAATGACTGAAAATCAGGAGAGATGCAGCAAGGCTAAGTAGGTCGCACCCATTAGGGTATGTTGTCACCCTTTTAGATACATCTACATATTTATGGATTGGTTGTGCATGAGATCTCGATAAAAAGGGTTGCAAAGCAACTGGGGTGACAAATATTCGGTACTATCCAGTAAGGGGTAAGCCGGTCTTATGTTGGCAGGGGATCCAGGCGATGTCCTCGGTACGTTTTCTAGACATGTACTGTGATAGGTGGTAACCTAGTGCCTAGTCATTGTATGAATCCATTCTCCAATAAGTGCTGTATGGTTTTAGTTGTATACCAAATGTAACGACCTGACATTTTAGCATCTTTTATTTAAATAATTAACTAATTTTGAATATTGAGACATTAATTTTTATAAGTCGAATAATTTGATTTTTCTAATGTTGGAGGTATTTGAATATATAAATTAGATTATATAAATTTTTAAACGTTAATTTATGAATAAGATTATATATATATATATATATATATATATGTATGTATGTATGTATGTATGTATGTATTTCTATGTGTGTATGTGTATTTCAGCATTTCAAATTTATGATAAAATATCTATATGTATATATACAAAGCTTCATAATGCAAATTTAAACTTATAAGGATGTATATATAAGTGTGTGTATATATGTTTATAACATAATGTATATGTAAATATGTATATGGTAAAAATATGTATATGTAATTATCTATATATATACGTACGCATGCAAGCTTCATCATGACAATTTCAAATCAAGCACATAATAAATCCAATTGAGCACACAAAATATCAAATCAACATATGGAATCAAATTACTTATAAAAAACCAAATAAGCACAGGGAAATCAAATCAGCCACCATTTTGTTCAAAATTTCCCCTTCAAGTCAAAAACATAGCAACCAAACTGTTCCTTTATCCACTGCTTCATCAACATTGTCAACAAAGTACATATGCATATATATGCACGCATGCTTACTTATCCCATTTTTTTTTTTTTTTTGTTTGCCTGAGAATGAAAAAGAAAAAACTTCCCTCAACAATTCAAAAATCACAATCTCCCAATCCATTCAATATTAGCCAATACATTGAACATGAAAATTGTATATATTGATCTCTAGTTTATGTTAAAATTGGTGGCGCTCGTTTTCGTCGAGTATCAAGTGAGAAATTGTAATAAATCAGTAAAGAGGAAACAATGTTCTCAAACTTCAAAAATTATTTTCTGCCAATCCATAGTTAATTACAAGATGCCACTAGTTTCGTTGGGACCGTATGGAAGAGGTGGATTTGTGGTAAAGTTTCGGCACGATTTCATGACCGACGGTTGTTGGATCCTAGGTTTTGGGTTATCTTCTGATTCATTCGTCGATTGGAGGAATGGACTGGGGTACTGTGATCAGGGAGGAGAGTTATTCGTTGCCGTGAAGTTTGGTAGAAAATGGCAACAAAAAGTGTCGCTATTTTGACCTGGATGCGGCATTTTTTTGGGCAAATTCCGATGGGGGCTTCGATCGTGAGGTAGGTAGTGCCATGGGGTCGAGAGCGAGATGCTAGGCATGATGGTGGTCTTCCATCATGTAATAGGGTGGTGTTTTGGTGTGCACGTGCACACGAATGGTGCACGTATGGGTTCTGGCAAGTGGAACTTAGGATATTCGTGATTGAGGAACAATTGGGAAAGCTACATGGGTTGCGATTCTGTTTAGCTTGGGAGCTGAAGCGTAAAAGGGAGCGGCGAGTAGAGGAGAATGGATTGGAAGCTGTCTTTGGTTCGGCTATAGGAGATATATAAGTTCAGGCGTGTGAAAAGAAAAAGGAAAAAGAACGGGAGGAAGAAGCAATTGTCGATAATGGAGCGGGTCTGGTTTAGAGGATTGGGCTTGTGGGTTGATTTATTAGACCGGGTTTGTATAAATTGGGCAAGGAGAAGAAAATATTAATTTATATAATATATTGTTTAAAATGAAATCATTAAATTGTAAATTTAATAAATTGTTCGTATTAGGACCGATTGAGACACGGTCGGTCGTAGTGGACTCGTATCGACGTTATCTACATTTCAAAACCTGTTTGGTTTAATTTAGAGCTTTTAAAATTTTACACTAAAATCGAAGTTATTCAATTTTAGATGAAAGCAGGATACGTCAGCGATAATAGAAAATAAAAGGAGAGTGCGTTGTAACGCTCACAAGTACTAGATTTTTATGCTAGTTAAATTTGAAATTAGGAAGTGATATAAATTTATTGATCATTGTTTGATAAATTTAACTTTCATCTAAATTGTCATTTGAATTAACTGCTAAAAATTAAAATTGATAGATAAATTTGAAATTGGAATTTAACTGCCAGTAGAATACCCAACATTAATAACTATGAAATTGTTATGAATTATTTTGACTGTTTGGATGATTGATTGTGATGGATGTCAATTGATTGATATTTGGCTGATTGGATGTTTATTTATTTTTATATATATCCTGTTATCACCTGATAAATTATTTACATTATATAAAATGTAAATTGAATTATTCCGAATAAATTAAGAAATAAGTTGAAATGGAATATACCTATGACATTGTGATATGGATTGAAATGATATATATCCATCCCTGAAATTAAATTGAAATAACTAATCACTAAGGATAGAAAATTATATACGAATATCGGATTGGTTAAATTAAAGGATTTTAAAAAATTTGATTTGACATTTATTTAAATGATTTTGATTTAAAGAAATAAAAAATACCAAATTTATAGAAATCAAATTATTTTCCAACTTGAGCTCGAAATGTTGAAATCTAGATTTGGTAAAGGAAGTGTTTTAAATAATTGAAAATGAGATTTTTAAGTTATAATCGAAATATGATTCAAATTTTAGAAATTGATTTGATTTAAATGATTGGACTTTTATTCAAACTTTGACTATTGCTAAGTAAAAGTGATATAAAATGATATTTCGAAAATGGGTTCGGAATTGAATTATATTTGAAAATTTGGTTTTTAAATTGGGTATTGAAGGTAAATTTGATTTAAGTGTTTTGAATCGATATTTTGAAAACCGAACTTGGAATTAATATAAATTGAAATGGTTTAAATTTAGGATTTGAGATGAACTTAATTTAGAATTGGAACCAAAATTAATTTGGAATTGGAGTTGAAATTAATTTGGAATTGAAATTGCAATAGATTTGGAATTGGAAGTGAAATTAATTTGGGAATTGGAAGTGAAATTAATTTAGAACTAAAATTGCAATTAGTTTGGGAATTGGAAGTGAAATTAATTTGGGAAATGGAAGTGAAATTAATTTAGAATCGAAGTAAAATTTGACTTGAAATCGGAATTGAATCGATTAAATCTAATTGCAAATTTAAAATGATTTGAATTGGGAAATTTGGAATTGAATTGGTTTGACTTTGAAACTATTTTCCAATAAATTATTTTAGAATAAGCTATTGAAAATCTATCTTTTTAAATATTCAAATTATTTTGATTTTCTAAACTATTTTACTACATGAACCATTATCAATACTCAAACTGCTTTCCATTAAACTATTTTAACTATTTTAAAACAATTTAAACTATTTTCTAAAAATTCAAACTGGTAAAAATGGTGGAGTATTTGTGACGCCCCACCTCTATACCCACGCTAGCCAAGGACATAACGGGGTAATGCCGCCAACTAGCGCGAAGAATAAGGCTGTCGATGAGCGACCATCCATGTATTGCTTTGTGCGAGTACCGATATGCCAGATAAAAATATAACTTGCATTTCAAGAGGAAATCCGACATACCGATGCAAACTCAAGGCTACTACACAGTGGCTATAATATCTTCGAAAACAAATATAGAAATAAGCATAACATAAATCAGTCACAGAAGTTCATATCACAAGGACGGAAACAGATATGAATACTACACATAAAAGTGTATATTAGAGTAGTGGTCAAACAAGATCCACAATGTCACAAAAGAATAGTTACAAGTGCCACACAAAAGAATAAGTATACATCAATGTGTCTATATCTCAAATGTATACAACCAAAAACTACTAATCTAAGTAGTTAGCCAAAAGTCAAGATAATAATCTCAGATAAGAAGTCAAACAGAAGCACCTGGAACATCTCGGTCTGACCCGAGTATTATGTAATAAGAAAATAATAAACGGATCAGTCTAACTATAAATATCAAATAAAATGATATAGAATAAGAGATATGACAAAAATGTAAGAGAACCATAAAGTCATACTATGATAAATATGTAATTGAAAATCAACCAGAGATTAATCAATATCACAAGAATCTTCTCAAAGATCAAAAGAATGTCATACTCTTTAGTTTTATTCACCAAGTCACAAATATTGACATCGTATCGGTGCCAATCATAAAAACTGGTGCATCACAAATTCTAGAAATCATCAATAGAAATCCAGAAATCATAAAAGGGGGAGGCCTATCACAAAACGGGAGCATGAAAACTCACCAACACGTGTATCACAAACGGGACACTATCCCATGGTCTCTAACCATAGAGCCGGTGCAACGACGTAGTACAATATTGGTACGCCCGAGGAACCTAAAACTCGAGTAATTCTGAACAACGACGTAGTACAACAGTATGTCCGATGATCCTGATAAGCTGGTGCAACAAAGTAGTACAAAGGTACGTCCGATGGACCGAAATCCACAAAAGAACATGGGTCGCTAGCCCACAAAAATTGAGTCGAAACTCCAAATAATACATAGGTCATTAGCCTATAAAAGAAATGAGATGAAACTCAATAAAACGAGGTACCGTCCCTACGTGGACAAAGAAACATAGCATATCGCTACCCTGAATCACAAAATAATCATCATCGATCAACAAGAAGGGTCAATTACACTAAGCTAGTAAATATATGAGCTTAGCCTCATGTTCCATAACCACTAGCTTAACTTAAATATTTACGAACAAAATGTAAGTCTCCACTCGAAAATTGTCACAAGAAATTCAATCGAACAAGTTCAAGAATTAACCGACGAAATAAATGCAAGCGTTTCATACCACTTGTTTTACTAAGCCGTTTAATTAAAGTTCTCATACGAGTGAGGTAAAGGTTTGTATATGCTAGTAGATTGAAAAACGGTTTTATAAACAAGCTTGTTATTGAAAATAGAGTTGAAATCGTTTTGATAAAAGAGTTTTGATATTTACTACTAGTATTGAAACCTTTATATTTTTAAAGTGACAAAGCACAAAAATGATTGTAGAAACAATCAATCACCAAAATTTCACGTTCGAAGACGTGAATTAATTCCAAAGAAATCGATATCAAATCCATCAAAATGGATATCTCCAAAAATTCCATATTAGAAGTCATCAAAGTCGAATAATTGATAGCATCATTTAGGAATCAAAACGAATCGATAAAAATTGGAATCATAAACAAAATAGGCATAATAGGCATTTAAGAGCATGTCATTCGACTGGCTCACCGAGTTCAGTCCACTGAACTCAGTCCCGGAATATTCGCGGGATGTTGGTCAGTCGACTGGACTCAGTACGCTAGTCGACTGGACCAGAACCTGAGATGTGCTCAGGTAGCAGGTCAATCGACTGGAACCTGTTTACCTCACTTCCAAGCCTATCTAAATGAAGGCAAATTCCTTCCTAAATGCATTCGGTCGACCAACGACCCTAGGGATTTACGCGAATCAGCTACCTAGTCCAATAGGCTCTTCGGTGCATCACCAAAAACATGTTCAAACAACAAAGCTATGATTTTTGAAGATTTGAAGTCAAAACACCAAAAACTGGAATATTCACAAAACCAATCCAAGTCAAAATCAAATGCACATGAATAAGTGTTAGGAATTCATATCTAACAATCAAAGATAATCATAGACTTAGATGTGAGATAAAAATCTCACCTTTTCACAAAAATAAGAAGGAGAAGCTTGAAAGCAAAGGAAGAATCAAGCACACTTCAACACAAACCAAATGAGCCTGAATCTAAGCTCAAAAGAAGAACATTCCTAAGGTCAGGTTTAGAAATTTCTGAAATTGAAAGGAGAATGAGATGGAAAAGAAGAAGATGATGCTTACCAATAGCTTCTCTTTAGATTTGGAGCTAGAACTTGATTTGCAAATGAAAATTAGGGCTTGGAGTTTTAATTTCCCATTCCTCTCTCCATTATTGCTAAAGCTTGAGTATTAGGAAATAGAAATGAAGTAATGAAGAGAGAGGGGTGAAGCTTGGGTCTAATGGGCTGAAACAAAAACCAAAGCCCTAAGTGAAAAAGTAGCAAAATTCCACTAACTCCAAACATATCAAAGTTTAATCAAAAAGGCCGCAAATGTCATTTTTAACTCAATGGGGGTGGTCTCGAGTCCTAATTCGACTGTTTACAAAAAAGTAGCTTTTCGGACTAAAATCCCGACTAACGATGAAATATTTAAATAAAATATTTAAATACTCAATCGTAAAATATGCGGGTTGTTACAGACTCCCCTCCTTAAAGGAAATGCGTCCTTGCAATATTTAAGAAGAAAATACAAAGTAACAACCATAAAAGCATATTCAACACAAAATAAATTTGAAATAAAAAGTTCACCTCAAAGAACACGAGAAAGTAAGTCCGGATGTGTTTGCTCAATGAATTCTCTAGATTCCCAAGAGCAATCCTTAGGATTTGAGGACCATTGAACTTTCACTAGAGGAACGTCTTTACTTCGAAGGCGATTGAACTCCGAAGCAATAATACGAATATGACGTTGCTCATAAGTTAAATTAGACAAAACTTCAATTTCTTCCACAACACCGGGATCAAGAATAGAATCTAAATCTCGAAGGCATTTCCGTAATTGAGAAACGTGAAACACGTCATGAATAGTAGAAATTTGAGCCGGTAATAAGAGGCGATAAGCCACGGAACCAATACGTTCGGTGATAGGAAATGGACCAATATATCGAGGTGCTAACTTTCCCGATCGACTGAAACGCACAACACCCTTCATAGGTGAAACACGAAAACACACAAAATCTCCCACAGAAAATTCTAGTTTCCTTCTTCGGTTATCGGCATAGGATTTTTGTCTACTTTGGGCTTCTTTCATCCTATAACGAATAAGGTCAACCTTTTATTGGAATCACGAATAAAATCTGGACCTAAAACCAGCTTCTCACCGGCCTCAAGCCAACAAGAAGGTGATCGGCATGGCCTTCCATAGAGTGCCTCAAAATGTGCCATACCAATAGTAGATTGGAAACTATTATTATGCGAAAACTCAACAAGAGAAATATGATCTTCCCAACCTTCACTAAAACCAAGAACACATGAACGAAGAAGATCTTCAAGAGTTTGATTCACACGCTCGGTTTATCCATCGGACCGAGGATGATAAGCGGTGCTAAAATTAAGCTTCGTTCCCAAAGATTTTTGAAGACTCTTCCAAAATCCACTAGTAACCAATGGATCACGATCACTAACAATATAAGTAGGAACTCCATGAAATTTAACAATTTCTTTAATAAAGAGTTTGGCCAAGAGAGGAACGGTCCGGTTAGACCGAACGAGAATCAAATGGGTGGATTTAGTAAGTCTATCAACTATCACCCATAAGCTATCATGACCCGAACGAGAACGGGGAAGGCCGTCAATAAAATCCATGGAAATTTGATCCCACTTTCAAATTGGAGTTTCTAAAGGTTGCAATAACCCACCGGGCCTTTGATGCTCGGCCGTGACAATTTGGCAAGTCATGCAACACTTAACAAAGTTAGCAATATCAGATTTCATTCCCTCTCAATAATAAAGTCGCTTCATATCCGCGTACATTTTACTACTACCGGGATGAATGGTAAATTTAGAACGATGAGAATCTTCTAAAATGTCTTTACGAAGATCACTATATTTGGCATGATAAGTCTATCAAATTTTCGAATGCCGCCACAAGAATCAATATCAAAGTCTTTCATACCTTCAATATCAATTTTATCCCTACAATTTTGACCAAGAAGAGCCAATTCGGGATCTAACCCTTGGGCTACAAGAATGCGGTCTAAAAGAGAAGGATGAGCCTCAAGGCTACATAAAACAAGAGATAAACATAAATCGGATACACGATCTCTAATCTCACAAGTGGATAAAATCTCAAGATCATTCCATTCAGATATCTTCATGAAAACAACCGCTCGTTGCTTGCGACTAAGTGCATCGGCAACCCGATTTCCCTCTCCAAAGGTATAAAGATTATCAAGATCATAAGATGCAAGGAACTCGAGCCGACGCTGTTGACGCAAATTAAGTTCCTTTTGAGAAAATAAATATTTCAATGATAGGTGTAAAGAATAATTTTTTCTCCCAAAAGATAATGACGCCAAATTCGAAGGGCGAAAACAATAGCCGCGAGCTCTAAATCATGAGTGGCATATCTAGTCTCGGCAGGCTTCAATTTCCTAGAAGCATAAGCAATAACACATTCCCTTTGCATAAGAATGACACCCAAACCAACGCGACTAGCATCGGTATAAACAATAAAATCTTGATCCCCTTCGGGAATAACAAGAATAGGAACATCGGAAATGAGTTCTTTTAATTTCTGAAAAGAAGCTTCACATTTATCCGACCAAATGTATTTAACTCCCTTCTTTGTCAAACTAGTAAGAGGCACGGAAATTTTGGAAAAGTCTTTTATGAAATAGCGGTAATAACCTGCCAATCAAAGAAAACTACGGATCTCCGTCACACTCTCCGGTCTCTTCCAATTTTGAATCGCTTCAATCTTTGAAGGAACCACGGAAATTCCGGATTTGGAAATAATACGACCAAGAAACTTCAAACGAGATTGCCAAAAATGGCATTTAGAAAATTTTTATTTCAATTGATTGCTCCTAAGAGTTTCCAACACAATCTGAAGATGCTTTTCATGCTCCTCCTCGGTTTTTGAATACACAAGAATATCACCAATGAAGATGAGAACAAATCGATCGAGGAAATCTTTGAAAACTCGATTCATAAGGTCAATGAAATAAGCTGGAGCATTCGTTAAACCAAATGGCATGACAAGCCATTCATAAGATCCATAACGAGCACGGAACGATGTCAAAGGAATGCTATCCTCTGCAATACGAAGCTGATGAAAACCGTTGTTAAGTCTAATTGTGAAAAGACTCTAGCACCACTAAGTTGATCGAATAGATCATCAATCCGAGGTAAAGGATATTTATTCTTGATAGTAAGATCATTAAGCTTGCGGTAGTCAACGCAAAGCCTAAGTGTACCATCGGATTTCTTCACGAAAATAGCCGAAGCTCCCCAAGGAGGGAACTAGAGCGAATAAATTGCTTCATCTCCAATTTGGATAACTGTTTGCGCATATCCTCATTTTCTTTATTGGACATACGATAAGGAGGACGAGTGATAGGTTGAGCTCCAGGGATGAGATTAATTTTGAACTCAATTGCTCGCTTAGGTGGTAATCCTAAATGGGCTCATATATGTCGGAAAATTCACGAACAACGTGAATAAGAGAAATGACATCTTCCTCATCATCATTATCGTCATCATGAGGATCTAAAGAACATAAAGATGCTGCCAAGCTGGAATCCGATTCTTTAAGATCGATAGAAATTTGCTTAACAGATTGAGGATGTCAAAGATGAATAGTCAGCTCCGGACATAGGATTTGAGCTTCATAGCGGTTAAGCCAATTCATTCCCAAAATCATTCCAAAGCCTAAGTAGCGCATGACATGCAAATCGGCTCGGAAAGAAAAATCACACAAAATAATCTCGACATCTTTACAAAGTAAACTAATTGTTGCGGATCCACCAACCGGATTAGAAATTCTCAAAGAAGTCATTAAAGCAACAACACTTAAAGAAAAAGTATCAACAAGTTCCTTTGATATAAAAGAATGGGACGCACTCGTATCAAAAAGAACTCGAATAGGTTGATCATGAAATAAAATAATGCCATCAAGGATTGAATGATAAATACCTTGACCACGAGAAGTGTTGCTAGGGGCTTGTGCAACATTTAACTTTTCCTCCTTCTTGCCTTGAAATTTTGGACATGAAGATAAAGGATGACCCGAAATTTTGCAATAACGACAAAAGAGAGGTTTCAGACATCTATTGGCATAATGATATTTAGAACCATAATTGTAGCATTGCCTACTACTAGGGGTAGAAGTCTTTGCCACCGGAGTTGCTTGCTTCCCTTTCTTATTGGGATAAGGACCTTTGAATTTAATAGGCCTTTTCTTGTTGTTGTTGAAGTTTGGTCTGGCACCCACAACTTCAACATCACTTTCTTTATCCGCCTCTTCCAGTCGAAGAGCGATATCAACGAGTTGATCAAAAAAAACTTCTAACTTTAGAAGTAATGGCTTCTTGAGATTTTTATTCAAGCCATAGACAAATCTTTGGTTCTTCTTCAATGGGGTGTTTATATATTTGACCCCGTTTTTATAAAGTAACTCGAATGATGCGACATAGTCTACCACGGAGGATTCACCTTAAACAAGGTCTATGAAACGACGAGCCAATGTCACCTTCTCAGCTTCTAGCATAAATTTTAACTCTAATCATTTCCGGAATTTCTCCTAAGTAAGATCCGCTTTAATAATTTCAGAAATAAGAAGCTCATACCAATCTAATGCTCTTTCTTGGAGCATACTTGAAGCCACTTGGACACGGTGAAGATCAATTAGATTCATGCGAGTAAAGATGCGATCGCATGTTTTGAGCCAAGCTTGGACTTGAATGACGCTTTCGGAACCCCTAAATGGCTTCCCACCCAAGTTGGTATAGTCACTACACAAACATACAAATCCAGACTTAGGGTGAGTAGGCTCTGGATTGGGTCCGGCAACCTGAGCATTCTTTACTAGATCAAGAAGCTGCTGGGAAGACATAAATACTCCATCTTGGGGAGTAGCACTAGATTAACCGGCACTGGGACGGACAGGTCTAACCATTTCTCTTCTTTAAGAAAGAAAGAAAGAAGAAGATAAAGGTTATTCACAAAATGAATAAATAATGATTGATAAAACAAGGCGTCACAAATAAAATAGGATAGAACGGTTCGAAGACCCAAATAAAATCCTAAGGCACGATTCCTAAGATGGACTTAGGACGACGATCCTTGTTAAATTATTCTACATTGTTCCGAAGTTTGGCTCTGATACCAAGCCGTGACGCCTCACCTCTATACCCACGCTAGCCAAGGACACTACGGGGTAATGCCGTCAACTAGCGGGAGAATAAGGTTGTTGAGGAGCGACCATCCGTGTAATTGCTTTGTGCGAGTACCGATATGCCAGATAAAAATATAATTTGCATTTCAAGAGGGAATCCGACATACCGATGCAAACTCAAGGCTACTACACAGTGGCTATAATATCTTCGGAAACAAATATAGAAATAAGCATAACATAAATCAGTCACAGAAGTTCATATCACAAGGGCGGAAACAGATATGAATACTACACATAAAAGTGTATATCAGAGTAGTGGTCAAACAAGATCCACAATATCAAAAAAGAATAGTTACAAGTGCCATACAAAAGAATAAGTATACATCAATGAGTCTATATCTCAAATGTATACAACCAAAAACTACTAATCTAAGTAGTTAGCCAAAAGTCAGGATAATAATCCCAGATAAGAAGTCAAGCAGAAGCACCTGTAACATCTCGGTCTGAACCGAGTATTATTTAATAAGAAAATAATAAATGGATTGGTCTAACTATAATATCAGATAAAATGATATAGAATAAGAGATATGACAAAAACGTAAGATAACCATAAAGCCATACTATGATAAGTGTGTAATTGAAAATCAACCAGAGATTAATCAATATCACAAGAATCTTCTCAAAGATCAAAAGAATGTCATACTGTTTAGTTTTATTTACCAAGTCACAAATATCGACATCACATCGATGCCAATCATAAAAGCTGGTGGATCACAAATTCTAGAAATCATCAATAGAAATCCATAAGTCACAAAAGGGGCAGGCCTATCACAAAACGGGAGCATGAAAACTCACCAACACGTGTATCACAAACGGGACGCTATCCCATGGTCGTTAACCATAGAGCCGGTGCAATGACGTAGTACAATATCGGTGCGCCCGAGGAACCTAAAACTCGAGTAATTCGGAACAACGACATAGTACAATGGTACGCCCGATGATCCTGATAAGCTGGTGCAACAACGTAGTACAAAGGTACGTCCGTTGGACCGAACTCCATAAAAGAACATGGGTCGCTAGCCCACAAAAACTGAGTCGAAACTCCAAATAATACATAGGTCGTTAGCCTATAAAAGAAATGAGATGAAACTCAATAAAACGAGGTACCGTCCCCTACGTGGACAAAGAAACATAGCATATCGCTAGTCTGAATCACAAAATGATCATCATCGATCAACAAGAAGTGTCAATCACACTAAACTAGTAAATATGTGAGCTTAGCCTCATGTCCCATAACCACTAGCTTAACTTAAATATTTACGAACAAACTGTAAGTCTCCACTCGAAAATTGTCACAAGAAATTCAATCGAACAATCCAAGAATTAACCGACGAAAAGCGTTTCATACCACTTGTTTTACTAAGTTGTTTAATTAAATTTCTCATACGAGCGAGGTAAAAGTTTGTATATGCTAGTAGATTGGAAAACGGTTTTATAAACAAGCTTGATATTGAAAATAGAGTTGAAATCGTTTTGGTATTTACTACTAGTATTGAAACCTTCATATTTTTAAAATGACAAAGCACAAAAATGATTGTAGAAACAATCAATCACCAAAATTTCACGTTTGAAGACGTAAATTAATTCCAAAGAAATCGATATCAAATCCATCATAATAAATATCTCCAAAAATTTCGTATTAGAAGTCATCAAAGTCGAATAATTGATAGCATCATCTAGGAATCGAAACGAATCGATAAAAATTGGAATCATAAACAAAATAGGCAAAATAGGCATTTAAGAGCAGGTCAGTCGACTGGCTCACTGAGTTCAGTCGACTGAACTCAGTCCCGGAATATACGTGGGATGTTGGTCAATCAACTGGACTCAGTACGCCAGTCGACTGGACCAGAACCAGAGCTGTGCTCAGGTAGCAGGTCAGTCGACTGGACCAAAAATCCAGTCGACTGGAACCTGTTTACTTCACTTCCAAGCATATCTAAATGAAGGCAAATTCCTTCCAAAATATATTCGGTCGACCAACGGCCCTAAGGATTTACGTGAATCAGCTACCTAGCCCAATAGGCTCTTCGATGCATCACCAAAAGCATGTTCAAACAACAAAGCTATGATTTTTGAAGATTCGAACTCAAAACACCAAAAATTGGAATATTCACAAAACCAATCCAAGTCCAAATCAAATGCACATGAATAAGTGTTTGGAATTCATTCCTAACAATCAAAGGTAATCATAGACTTAGATGTGGGATAAAAATCTCACCTTTTCACAAAAATAAGGAAGGAGAAGCTTGAAAGCAAAGGAAGAATCAACCATACTTCAACACAATCCAAATGAGCCTGAATCTAAGCTCAAAAGAAGAACATTCCCAAGGTTAGGTTTAGGAATGTCTGAAATTGAAAGGAGAATGAGTTGGAGAAGAAGAAGATGATGCTTACCAATAGCTTCTCTTTGAATTTAAAGCTAGAACTTGATTTGCAAGTGAAAACTAGGGCTTGGAGTTTTAATTTCCAATTCCACTCTCCATTGTTGCTAAAGCTTGAGTATTAGGAAATAGAAATGAAGTAATGAAGAGAGAGGGGTGAAGCTTGGGTCTAATGGGCTGAAGAAAAAACCAAAGCCCTAAGTGAAAAAGTAGCAAAATTCCACTAACTCCAAACATATCAAAGTTTATACTCAAAAAGGTTGCAAACGTCATTTTGAACTCAATGGGGGTGGTCTCGAGTCCTAATTCGACTGTTTGCCAAAAAAGTAGCTTTTCGCACTAAAATCCGACTAACGATGAAATATTTAAATACTCAATCGTAAAATATGCGGGTTGTTACAGTATTTATATTTAAATCTTGGATTTAAATACAAATTGGGTTAAAATAAAGTTATAACCTAAACTGAGATTCGAAAAAAAATTGGAAGCGAAATTGGGATATTATGGCGATAATGATTTTGAAATGAAGTGGTATACTTTGAGTAAATATGACGATTTTGAAATAGGTTTGATTTTGAAGTGAACATGATATTTTGGTATCAAATATGAATTGTTTTCGAAATGTAAAAGTACCAATCAGTGTGTAAAATGGCGTAAAGAGACCAGGGCCAGATAATGGCATACTCTATGTCGATATCGGAACCACTTTAATAACTGTGTACGTGGAATGATGATCTAGAACAAAGTGGTCGGATTTAGCGTACGTTTGCTAGATTCGAAGAAAGAGAACGATGATGGATTTGCTTGGCACTTGTGCCAATTTGAAATGACTAAGAGCCTTACCTGCCAAGCAAGCTAGCTACCCCAAGCAGACACACTTCTTTAAATGAATATCCTTATTTCGTTGTTGTTGGTGATCACCCTTCGATTATTAGAGTATTGGACGTGGTGGGCGATCATGGCTATGATGTGTTACCACTAGCCGGAAAGGGTAAACTAATAGTATCCTACCTTGGACATTGCCTCACATGCCTTGCCATACCTTTATCCCTATATATGACCACTATGATTTTGATTTAGTGTTGTCGTATCACGGCGCATCCTTATCCACCGATTGTTTACTGGCGTTTTACATGAAAACTGTACGACAATGCTTAAAAATGAGTTAAGGGGGATCAATGTAAAGCCTTAACGCTATGAAAATATTTATTTCACTAATGGACACTATCTACTATAGCATATTATACAACATATAAATATTTTGACGGATCCTTAAGAGATGGAAAATCTCGTAACATTTCTTGAGTTATTGCACACACGTTATACACTGGATAAGAGATATGAAATCCCATAAAATCTCTGACGCTATTACACTCATGTTATACATGATATCGATTTGACTTACATAAGGATATTTAGTCCTCACTCGAGTGCCTTGTCTTTTCATTACGCTCGGGTTAGCCCCGAGCTTCCAGCTTATCGAAGATTTTTCTTTGGAGGACGAAGATGAAGATTTGGTATGTTATTATTACTATTATTATTCCCAACATCTTGTTGTTCTACCGCATTATATTTAGTTTCTTTTGTATATATATAACTCTGATAAATGTTGTATAAATGATAATCAAATGTATAGTAAACAACTTCATGAACTGTTTATTTGATTATTATATTTCGTCATTCTGCTGCAAGATTCTGTGTTTGTTTCCTTCTTCTTTTCTTATTTTTCTTAATTAACCCCATTGATTATCTTTATTCGGGATTGTTTGAATTGGACATGCGTGGATTATTGTCGATTTAAACATTCCGAAATGTGGGTCGTCACAGCTGGTATCAGAGCTAAAGGTTAAGTGAGAAACTTGGCTTTGGTAGGGTTTGCTCATTATAGATTGGGTCAGTAGCACCCTAGAATGAGTTTGAGTGTATTATATATATATATATATATATATATATATATATATATATATATATATATGAGAGGTTATATTCTAGTGATATAAAAATATTTTGTATTATGTTGGTTGATCGGTTGAGTGGCGTAAGAATTTCGGTTGATGCTTTGGCCAACGTTATCGATTGGGATTTCCTAAACACTCGAACAAGACCAATTGACACAATATTGTTTTAAAAAGGGTAAAACGGAATAATTTTACATGAAAATATATTTTATGAAAGTATAATTTTTCATAGTTATTCTGATTGTGCTTGGTTTTTAGGAAGGACAATATTCCATCATTATCATCCAGGATTTGATTGGCCATGCTCGTCCATTTTGTAGCATTGACCATTATTCATTAATCTACCTTGAATCTTCCTTTTTGAAACCCTTGTTTGGGTAAATAGGAATTTTGGAACATTGAGACGAGTACCTTGTGAATTAAATTTCACAAATTTGAATATAAGGCATTTGTTGATAATACTGAGTTGAAATTTGGTTTCTAAGGGTGTTTATTTAAAAAGAGTATTTGAATATTCTGGAATGAATATTTTAGAAATATAAAGATTGATGTGATTAGGTATAGATAAATATGGCTTTATAAAAAGGAAATTGAAGTATTTTTGAAATAAATATTTGGGAATGATTTCCTTTAAAAGGAGATATTTTAAATTTTTGATTTATTAAAATGTGCCTTATAAATAAAAGGACTTTGAGAATTTAAATCTCGATGATTTTGGCAAAATGGTTTTCGAGGTTTAAAGGGTTTTTGGTATATCAATGTTTTGAAAACAGTTGTCTAGGAATATATTTGAATATAAATATCTTTGAAAAAATAATTTGGTGGAAAAATGGGCATTTCTTTAGATTGGTTTGGGAATGAGTCCTGATTTATTTTGTGATGATCAGAATAATCTTCTAAGTAATGATTGAATGTTTGCTTAAGCGAAAGGTATCATGCACTTAGTAAATTATTCTTTTTGTCATTGTACGGTTGAGACGAGTTTGAACCCGAATGAATTCAAAGCATATTGGAATTGGACATTTCATTGAAATATTTTACTGGAAATATATTTATGATATTGTTTCAAAATGGTTTGAAAGGAAGAAGTGATTTTAGTTAACTAGTTCGAGTGGCTAGAAAATAACTAAAATGGGTAAGGGATGCGTTCGGATGGTAAACATTTCTCTTGAGTATTATCCTTCTAGTAAGGGAAAATATGATATTGTTTGCTAGCACCCAGTTCCTTGATATAACTTTAGGGTTACTCGGGCTAACTATATATATTTTTCTACTTCTATGGATTAAATATATAGTATTATTTCAAAAAGTGTTTTGAATAAAAACCAGGTGCTTTAATTTCCTAAGTGAACTTAAAACAAAATTATGTTATGGTTTTGTATACCCTTAGAGGATGATAGGGGATTGTATAAGTTAAGATATGCATTATAAAAAATGCTTTCATAAATAATTTAGAAGTAATATAATTGGTATTAGGCATAACCAATTAAATAAGTGTGTGAGATGGACATAGATCATTTCTTATTTCCATATAGTTTTGATCTAATATTCGAGTTCAAGGCTTTGAGGTGTTTCACACCGTTCCAAATGAGGATTTATTACTCGATTTTTGATGGCGAGCATTTGATGATGGTTCTTGATATGGAATCAAGGTTTTCTTTCATAGCTACAACTATGTAAGGAAAGTAGAGGTTCCTAATCAAGGAGCTTGATCAGGGTCCGCACAAGTATATCGGGTGAGCGATACTGGTATGGAAGTGGAGTCATGTATTTGAGTAGTGATCGAATCAGATTATGTATATGTATTATCGATGGACATGATGCAGGCTTATGAATAATATTGAGGGTTCTTATGATGAAATTTCGGGGACAAATTCTTTTAAGGGGAAGAATGTAACGACATTTGTTGTAGAAATAATTTACTAATTTCAAATATTGAAATATTAATTTTTATAAGTCGAATAATTTTATTTTTCTAATGTTGGAGATATCTGAATATATAAATTAGATTATATAAATTCTTAAATGTTAATTTCTGAATATGATAATATATATATATACATGTATATATATTTCACAATTTCAAATTTATGAAAAAATATCGATATATATACAAAGCTTCATGATGCAAATTTATAACTTATAGGAATGTATATATAAATATATATTTATATATGTTTATATAATAATGTATATGTAAATATGTATATGGTAAAAATATGTATATGGTAGAAATATGTATATGTAAATATAAATATCTATATATACACATATGCAAGCTTAATCTTGACAATTTCAAATCAAGCACATAATAAATCCAATCAAGCACACGAAATATCAAATCAACATATGAAATCAAATCACTTATAAAATCAAATTAGCATAATAAAATCAAATCAGCCACCATTTTTTCAAATTTTCCCCTTCAAGTCAAAAACATAGCAACCCAACTGTTCCTTTGTCCGTTGTTTCATCTACATTGTCAACACAGTACATATGCATATATGTGTGTGCACGCGCGCGCGTGCATGCATGCTTACTTATCCCATAATTTTATTTTGTTTTCCTGAGAATGAAAAAGAAACAACCTCCCTCAACACTTCAAAAACCCCAATCTCCCAATAATTTGAATATTAGCCAATATGTTCAACATGAAAATTGTTTATATCAATCTCTAGTTTTTTTAAATTGGCGGCAATCAATTTCGTCGAACATCAAGTGACAAATTGTAATAACTCGGCAAATTGGAAACAATGTTCTCAAACTTTAAAAATTATTTTGTCTAATCCAGAGCGAATTACAAGGAGACGCTAGCGTCATTAGGATCGTATGGACGAGGGGGATTTTTCGTAAAATTTCGGCACGATTTCTTGACGACGACCGAAGGTTGTTCAATCCTAGGTTTTGGGTTTTCTTATGATTCATTCCTTGATTCGAGGAATGGAGTGTGGTGTTGTGATCAGGGAGGAGAGTGCTTCACTGTCATAAAGTTTGGTAGAAAATGGCGACAAGGAGTGTCGCTACTTTTTCGACCTGGACGCTGCATTTTTTTTGGGCGAATTCTAATGGGGTCTACGATCGTGAGGTAGGTAGTGCCATGGGGTTGAGAGCGAGATGCTGGACATGATGGTGGTCTTCGATCATGGAATAGGGTGGTGTTTTTGTGTGCACATGCACAAGAATGGTGCACGTATGGGTTCAGGAAACCGGAACTTGGGATTTTCACGATTGAGGAACAAATGGGAAAGCTATGGTTTGCGATTCTGTTTAGCTTGGGAGCTAAAGTGTGAAAGGGAGGAGCAAGCGGGGGGATGGATTGGAAGGTGTGTTTTGTTCGACTACACGAGATATATAGGTTCGGGCGTGTGAAAAGAAAAAGGGAAAAAGAACGGGAGGAAGAAGCAACTATCGATGACGAAGCGGGTTTGGTATAGAGGAGTATGCTTGCCAGTCGATTAATTGGACCGGGTTTGCACAAATTCGATAAGGAGGAGAAAATATTAATTTATATAATTTATTGTTTAAAACTAAATCGTTAAATTGTAAATGTAATAAATCGTTTGTATTAGGTCCGATGGAAATACGGTCGGTCGCAATGGACTCGTATCGACAATATCTACATTTCAAAATCTGTTTGGTTGAATTTAGAGCTATTGAAATTTTACAGTAATATCGAACGCTATTTGATTTTAGACAGAAGTAGGATACTACAGCAACAATAGAAAATGAAAGGTGAGTGTTTTATAATGCTCACAAATACTAGAATATTTTATGCCAGTTAAATTTGAAATTAGGAAGTGGTATAAATTTATTGATCATTGTTTGATAAATTTGATTGTCATCTAAATTGTCATTTGAATTAACTGTCAAAAATTAAAATTGATAGCTAATTTTGAAATTGGAATTTAATTGCCAATAAAATACCCGATGTTAATAACTATGAAATTGTTGTGAATTATTTTGACTGTTTGAATGATTTGATTGTGATGGATGTCGATTCATTGATATTTAGCCGATTGGATGTTTATTTATTGTTATATATATATATATATACATCTTATTATCACCTAGTAACTTATTTACCGTATATAAACTATAAATTGAATTATTTTTAATAAATTAAGAAATAAGTTGAAATGATATATATACATGACACTGTAATTTGGATTGAAATGATATATATCCACCCCTGAAATTAAATTGAAATAACTGATCACTTGGCCATAGGATAGAAAATTATATATGGACAACGGATTAGTTAAATTAAAGGATTTTAAAAATTTTGATTTGAGATTTATTTAAATGACTTTGATTTAAAGAAATAAAAAAAATCAAATTTATAGAAATCAAATTATTTTTGAACTTGAGCTCAAAATGTTGAAATTTAAATTTAGTAAACGAAATGTTTTAAATAATTGAAATTGAGATTTTTAAGTTATAATCGAAATATGATTTGAATTTCAAAAATTGATTTGATTTAAAGGATTGGACATTTATTCATACTTTGGATATTACAAAGTAAAAGTGATATAAAATAATATTTCGAAATTGGACTTGGAATTGAATTATATTTGGAAATTTCGATTTTAAATTGGGCATTGAAGATAAATTTGATTTAAGTGTTTTGAATCAATATTTTGAAAATGAACTTGGAATTGATATAAATCAAAATGGTTTAAATTAGGGATTTGAGTTGAAATTAATTTAGAACTGGAATCATATTTAATTTGGAATTGTAATTAATTTGGAATTGAAATTGCAATTAATTTGGGAATTGGAAGTGAAATTAATTTGGAATTGGAAGTGAAATAAATCTGGAATCGAAGTAAAATTCGATTTGCAATTAGAATTGAATTAATTAAATCAAAATGGAAATTTAAAGTGATTTGAATTGGGAAATTTGAAATTCAATCAGTTTGACATTGAAACTATTTTCAAATAATTTTTTTAGTATAAACTATTAAAATTCTACCTTTTTAAATATCCATATTATTTTGATTTTCCAAACTATTTTAATACATAAACCATTATTAATACTCAAAATATTTTCCGTTAAACTATTTTAACTATTTAACTATATTAAACTATTTAAAATATTTTCTAAAAAATTCAAACTAGTAAAAAGGGTGGAATGTTTATATTTACTAATTGGGTTAAAATGAAGTTATGACCTAAATTGAAATTCGAAACAATTTTGGAAGCGAAATTTGGATATTAAAGTGAAAATGATTTTGAATGAAATGGTATACTTTGAGTAAATACGATGATTTCGAAATAGATTTGATTTTGAAGTGAATATGATATTTTGATATCAAATATGAATTGTTTTCGAAATTTAAAAGTACCAACCAATGTGTAAAACGACATTTGGTCATTAAAAGATACCAGGGTCGGGTATAGGCATACTCTTTGTCGATATCGAAACCACTTTAATAACTGTGCATGTGGAGTGATAATCCAAAACGAAGTGGTTGGATTTGGCGTACATTTGCTGGATTCGAAGAAAGAGAATGATGATGGATTAGCTTGGCACTTGTGCCAATTTGAAATGATTAAAATAGGAACTGTACCGGCCAAGCAGGCTAGCTACCCCATGCGGACATACTTCTTCATATGAATATTCTTATTTTGGTATTTGTTGGCGATCGTCCTTCGATTATGGGAGTGTTGGACGTGGTGGGCGATCATGGCTATGATGTATTACCATCAGCCGGGAAGGGTAAAATGGTAGTATCTTACATTGGGTATTGTTTCACGTGCCTTGTCATACTTTTATTCCTATACGAGACCATTACGATTTTTATTTAGTGTTGTCGTATTACAGCGCATCACTATCCACCGATGGTTTACTGTTGTTTTATATGCAAAGTGTACGACAATGCTTAAAAACGTGTTACGGGGGATCAATGTAAAGCCTTAATGCTATGAAAATATTTATTTTACTAATAGATAGTATATATTATAGTGTATTTTACTACATATAAATATTTTGAAGGATTCTTAAGAGATGGAGAATCCCGTAACATCTCTTGAGTTATTGCACGCACGTTATACACTGGATTAGAGATATGAAATCTTGTAAACATCTCTGATGCTATTACACTCATATTATACATGTTATCGATTTGACTTACATAAGGATATTTTAGTCCCGACTCGAGTGTTTTGTCTTTTCATTACGCTCGAGTCAGCCCTAAGCTTCCAGTTTATCAAAGATTTTTCTCTAGAGGATGAAGACAAAGATTTGGTATATTATTATTACTATTACTATTCCCAGCATCATATTGTTTTGCTGCATTATTATCAGTTTCTGTTTATATATCTAACTCTGGTAAATGTTGTATAAATAATAACCAAATGTACAGTAAATACCTTCATGAAGTGTTTATTTGATTATTATATTTCATCATTCCACTACGAGATTTTATGTTTGTTTCATTCTCTTTTCTTATTTTTCTTAATTAACTGCATTGATTATCCATGTTCCGAATTGTTTAAATTGGACATGTGTGGATTATTGTCGATTTAAACCTTCCGAAATGTGGGTCGTCACACTAAATATGTTGGAATGCGAAATGCAAGCCTTTTATCTATTTTAATATTTTACCTTGAACCCCTAGACAATATTATAATATCATTAGATTTTTATATAAAGGTGTTTTGATTATCGTAAGGTAAAAATTCGTCCTTATTTATGTGTGGCGTGATCTTACGAGATAACTTTGATTTTAGAAGAGTTTTAAAAGTAATAATCTAGTTTCTTTGAGATTACTCACACCAGACCCATGTCTGATCCATAGTTTTATTTTCTTTCCCTAAAACTTTTGCGTGCTTAAATTTTTTACGAGCATCCAAGTAGTTCAGGTTTCCTAGGGATGCATTTTAGAGGAGCTTGGAGCAGAAGGCTTCACTTGGAGCAGAAGGCTTCACCAGTAGTTAGTTATGATTAATTTTTATTTCCGGTGTATTATATGTATCTTGTATCAGTTATGTAAGAACAGGCTGTTATAACTGTCCAAGGTTAGAAATTGTTTTAGTATGAGTCTAATGTATCATTTTGTAAATGACTTTGTAAAGTACTATGTTGATTAATATATATTAATTTGTTGTGTTGTGAGATTCTATGACTGTTTAGTTTCTTCTATCTTTTATCTCTTTTTTCCCCTAATAATCTGTGTTTTTAGCACTTAGTTGTTCGGCACGTGAATACTGTGGATGTATTAGTATCGACTTTTAGCGTTCGAAAAGGCGGGTCGTTACAATAAGTATACATGTATGTATATAATATGATTTTCAAAATTAATATAATTTCATTAAATTTTTTAATTGCATAAATTAATTTTTGGTTAAATAAATAAAAGGTTAATTAATTAAATAAAAATACACATATATGAGATATAGCTTTTATACTATAACAGTTATAGTGTACAATAAATATTTAATATAAAATTTATATTAAGATAATATAGAATTAATTTAAATATTAACTGATTATAATTAATTAAATAAGATTTAATCAATATCATATTACACATAAGATTATTATATAACAATATCAAATATAAAAGTTATAATAATAAAACTTATATAATATGAATGTATAAATTAAAGGTGAAACGGTAAGAAACATTAAATAGACCCAAGGAATAAATACATACATAAATGTACGTATACCATGATTTTCAATGTTTCAAACACTTGAATCATGAGGGTATTTCGTGAGAAATACATCAGTTCATAAGTCAATATCACTTAATATAATATATTAAAGATTACAAATCTTTAATATAATATATGTATGTATATATGTATATGTGTGTGTGTGTGTGTATGTACATATGTATGTATATTAAGAATTAGTTGCATATTCTTTAGTTGTTGAGCAAATTCAAGCTAGGGATATTATGTGTAGTATTATTAATAAATTGAATGGATAAGGTAAGATAACTATACGTATCTATTGAGCAAACTCAAGATACATAAACTATACTTAGGTCATCGCGATACGGCAGGTACGAGTGAATAATTTCATTTTGATTTTTAAGCAAACCTTGGGTCGAAGTGAAATTAGGACAAGGTACCATGGGTTAGGAGTTTTGTACGATACAATATATAAGGAGTTATCCATCGTCGTAGAACTATGGCTTGTTAAGCAAAGTCAATGTCAGAATTCCAAGGTGGACGAGTCCTAACACCCACTAATGATGTCGAAAGACTTATATGTTTTGACTTAGTGTTTAGTGAAACATAAAAGACTTAGTGTTTAGTGAAACATAAAAGACTAGTGGGATCCTTGTTAAAAAAATGAAATGAAAACATTTAACATTTCTAATATTTTAAGAACATATGCTATATAATGTTATAATAATTTACATTGATAAATTGCATTTAATAAGATTGATAAAATGTTTATCAAATAAGATATACAAATGAACTAAATTGAAGATTGATAAATAGAAATATAATGTATATACTTACTATTAAATACTTCTTGCACGTTAATGTTTTCTATACCCATGCAAGTGCCAAATCTTATAGCTACTTAACACATTCGTAAATTTGATTGCTGATGCATTTATTTGGTTGAGACCGTGTATTGCATTTACGGGTTCCAAATTCAAAAACAATAGAAGTAGTGGATATTTAATCCATATGATGTCACATATAAGTGTTATATAGTGAATGATCATAGTTCGTAATGTACGATATTTTGATGAAATTAGTTCATCTGAAATAAGAAAACAAACCATAGTGGGAGATTGAGTATTCAATTTCAATGATTACAATAAAGATCATATTGTGTTAAATGTAACATAAGATCGAAACTACAATGTTGATCTAAGAACTCAATCACTAAAATGTCAATTTAATAAGTTTACGTATAGTGCAACATATTTGATCCTTAAATGTTAAAGATGATCGAGTGCGGTTTTATAAAGAGTTTGTTATGATGTTGTAGTAAGAGTTTTTTTTAATGGTTCAACCATTTAGAAAGAATAATGAATGTGTAAGAGTATATGTGATTTAAGGTACAAATAGGACGAAGTGAGTGAATAGTCACTTTTTCTTCGTAAAGAATCATTGGAAATAAGAATTGTAACAAAATAATTGATACTTAACATTAAAATAAGAAATACGATTTATATCCCAAAATGTATTTCATATAGAAAATTATTTTCTATGAGATATATTTCTTTGAGTTCAAAATAATTGATAAAGAACTCTCTATTGTAAACTAGTTGCACTTTTTGAAATAAATAATTTATATTAAGTGAATCATGGACCTCCGAATTCAGTATGCCATTATAGTAATAGCGGAAATAGTGAGAGTGTGCTATATAACACTTATTGATTGCATCAAGTTACAAAAATTGTTTTCGTAAAACTTACTGCATATTATTTATGAAATAATGACTATTTTTCGACATCAACTGAAATATGGACATAGTTATATTTCAATTGGAATATTATGAATATTAGTTATGATATAAAAATATAATGTGGTATTTTTTTCACAATAAAAGTCATGTGTTGGAAATACTGAAGCATCCAAAATTATTTATAGTATTTTAGACTTATAAACTAAGCCGTTTTTTTAAGAAATAATCTTTACTTTATGATTATGAATTATATTATATTAGTTGATTATATATCAAACAATTGGTAGCTATGCATCCATTCATTGGGAGCACCATAGGAGTTGATGAACTCTTCATATTGATACATATAGATGTATGCAACCAAAAGTCTATTAATACCAAAACAATCCTATATACTTTGTCATATTCATCGATGAGTTACCACATAAATAAACATGTGTATTTGATATGCATGTATAAGTCTGTGATAAGTTTCAAGAATATAAAATAGAAGTAAATAATATAACATGTGACATAATTAATTCAATTTGATCAAATGGTTGAGTATATTAAAAAGGGTTCCGTATGCACCTAATATGAATAAAGATTCAAACTCAAATGTCGCTTCTTCCTATAATACATAATGATACATTGATTAGAAGCAATCGAACTTTGTTCAACAAAGCAGGATTAATGATAAATGAAGTTGCGTTAAACTCTTTCAATAAGGTGTGTACTTATGAGTAGCATACAAGTTTAAAATTAATAGCATCCAAAGAATAGTTTACAAAGCCATACAAGATAACGTTTCATGAGAAACCCTTACATTTCCTATGCCAAGGAGTTGGCAGGTCGTATGAGTTGATACACTACACATAATAATTATATGTAATAAATCTTGTTACCCTAAGAGAAATTTTGGAACAGTAGTCATTACTCATACTAGGTCGTAGATAATCTCAATATAATTATATAATAGAGAAAATAACATCTCGATTGGCCATGCATGCAAAAGATATGAATTTTATAAGAATGTGTGTTATATATATTATTTAACTAATTAACTTAATTAATTAATAATTTAACTAATCCTTTCTTCTTAATCACTAAAACTATTTTATGTATGTGCGTGCACCAACCCAATATCACTGTGTACCTTCTCTCCTTCAAATCCTACTGATACTCCATGAATAGTTGCATCATCAATTCCATCACAATCCTTTATGCATTCCTCCTGCGATGGTCCTGATCTCATTATCTTTGGCCACCTTATGAAATCGCGACACCCTTCTGCCCCAATTGACCTCCAAATGTCACAACCCCTTATGCCTGCCGGAGCTCCTATATCCAATGCCAAATTACTCTATTTCTAATCAATTTTGCTTTCTGCCCTTCATTTCACCAAACATGACTTAAAGCTCCGCCATCTTATCATAAAAGTCCCGGTAAGGAAGAGAGGAGCTCAGCCAACCATTGTCGCACCTTCCACCTCCTAAATGAATGTGACATCCTCCTCTCCATGAGTCCAATGGATCCGATCTCATCGTCCATGACGGCTCAAGGCTCCCACAGTCGGGGCAGAATTGAAACCTTCTTCACTTGGACCCGTTGAATATTAGGAAGAGAAAGAAAATGAGAGGGGAAAAGTTCATGCAGAGTGGTGTGGGTTTATTATATATATTTACAAATAAACCGCCATACGTTAGTGCTCGTACGATCACACAATACATCAGATCGCTATGAACTTAAGGGTGTACATCACCTCCTTTTTTCTGGTCCCGACGGTACAAATTTCATCTCCGTCCGAGACAATGGTCCAAGATGATAATTTCATGCATTTCGAAGTCTTTTTGGCCATTGGACAACCCGATTCCAAAAATCCTACAACCACACATTTCATAATGAGGTTCGCATCCCAGAAAGACAAGCCATCGGTAGACATTCTTGTGGACTCGACTACGCACTTAATTTTACAAAATACGTATAATAGCAAGTAAATCATAAAAGCATTGTGACTCCAAACATAGCGATATTTATACTCATTTTGATTTGCAGTGTTTACCCGGACTCAATAGGAATTGTCGTCAGTCCTAATACGATTGTATGTTGAATGTCGAATTTTGGACCGTCAATTAATTAACGATTAATATTTAAATTAATTTTTTAAATATCCAATCATTAAAAATGTAGGTTGTTACATTCTCCCTTTCTTAAAAGTATTTCGTTCCCAAAATTTCTATATTCAACTCGATAGGTCAAAAATTTCTAAGCATCTGCTTTGAAAATTTCAGTAATTCTTCCCTTACATGGTTAGCATTACAAGAAACCTAAGTACATAATATATAGCCTAACCCTAGGTTTTTAAAAATCCTATTATTCAGGAAAATTTTCGCAGCACCTTCTTTGCACAGATAACTCTACAAAAACCCAAAATGACATATGTACATCTCATATCTGATGACATACAATTATATATATCCAACTCTATCCGCACTAGAGATCTTTCATACCTCTTTCTCAGTAAGAGCATGCCATTTAGATGCGAATACAAGCGAGTAAGCATCCCAATAGTGCACAACTGCTTAATATTGTTACGACATGATATTTTCAACCATACGCATCCGAATATGCCGGAAATTGAATTGCTCAAAATACCAGATTGTAAGTTTATATTGGAAAAACTCAGCATATACAGTAATAAATAATCACAGATCACAGACAGAGTATTAAATTCAGCGGAAACAAAAGATAGTAGTTCATGAAGCTACTATATACATATAACAGAGTTAAACAAGATACACAGAAGTTTCAAATACAATAATCAAATGCAAGATCAGAATACATCACTAGAATCAAATGAACATCTGAAAGCTGGATAGATAGCTGGATCTCCAAGCGAAGCTCCAACTCCAAAGGTGAGTCTCGAATACTGGTACACTCGGTCTGACCCGAGAGTAAAGCGAAACACAAAACACTCGAGTCAGGATTAACATTCTTGTATCAATAAATCCAACTCAAGTGAAATAACAATTGAAACTACAAGTAACTTAAAAGATGTTTGGGATAACCATTCTTTAAGGATCCATTAAATTATCTACTATGTAGTAATATACGCTAAATAGATAATGCCTATCAGTAATGTAAAGTATCAAAATAGCGTTAAAGCGTTACCATTATCCCCCTTAACACATTTCATATAAGCGTTATAGTCTATACAGCACTGTAAACTCTACCATAAACTAGTGGGCTGTTAGGGAGAACTCCATAGGTATAAGACAAAACAAATCGTAGTTGTCGCGCATAGGGATACGAGTATGAAAAGGCACACGAGGCAATACCCAAGGTAGTGAAACTACCGTTTGCCTAATCCGGACTGGTGAGAACGCATCGCCGCAACGGTCGCAACATCTCGAAACAACACTACCAATTCAAGGGTGCGCACCAATCAATAACAAGTAATGAGTAGTTTACGAAGAAGTGGGTTCGCTCGAGGTGGCTAACTCCATTTGGCCTGGCACGGCTCCTGTTTTAGTCATTTCCAACTTGATACAAGTGTCAAGGTCATCCATTATCGTTCTCTTTCTTCAGCCATCACGTACATCATTCCAACCACTTCATTCAGGATCACACTCCGCGTATAGTTATTAAAGTGGCATTCGGTTTAGACGGAGAGTATGTCCATAACCGATCCCAGTTTCTTTAATAACTTTCGTAATTATTACACCGATTGGTCGTTTAATAAATTTCAAAAATCAAATCAATTTCAAACTCACTTAGAATATGAAAGCTAACATTTCATTTGTCTTTCTACATCAATTTCTGTAATTTACGTTTCAAAATTTCAAATTTACCATTTCAAAACTCAATAATTCAACTTAAATTTTTATTTAAAACAATTCAAATATTGATTTAAATTCACGTATAAGTTTCATTCCATAATCATTTAAATTAAGTTATTGTAACATTCAAAACAATTTAAATCCATTGATGGATTCATTCAGTAATCATTTAAATTAAGTAAATTTATCATTTCAAAATAATTCCAATTGAATTTCCAATTCATTAAATCAATCACTTAAGTTTACCTACATGATATCAAAACTTATAAATTGAATTAAACTAAATTCATCAAATTAAATTCTTTAAATTACAAGTCTTATATTAATTTCCATCAATTACATTTTATTTCTCATTAAAGAAATTCAATTTCACTTATATACTTATTTAGTTTAGACAAATTAATTGTTAAAGTAACATAATTTCACTTATTAAATAATTCAATTTTGTTTAATTATTAAATAATTTCAAAACTTAATTCAATAATTTACTTAAATTTAAACAACATTTTTTCATCAAACACTTTGTAAATCATAATACTTTGGAAATCTAGATTTAGAAATCATAATGCTTGGAATCATAACACTTCTCACTTAATTGTTTAAATAAATATAAATAATAATATATATAATAAAATAGTTTATAATTTAAAATAGTTTATATAAAATAATTTATATTATAATAGTTTATATGAAATAAATTTATAAAGTAACATATATAAATAGTTTTAAATATAATTTTAAAAATACTTTATATAGTAAAATAGCTTCCTCAAAATTTCACAAATCGATGCCAATCAATTCAAATTCCAAAATTCAAATTTAATCAAATCTCAAATCATCAATTTTAATTTATTTCAGTTTCTCGATAATTTATAAAGTCCGTTCGGGCATGTATCACTTCAACCCATAGTTAATTCTATACTAACAGGGAACTTGCAGAGTGATAACAGATATGATAATAATGTAACAGACATATATCATCAATATAAATAACAAATAATGGTATCAGATGTCATAGGTGAACTGATACAGGTAATAGCATATATATAACAGTGTAAATAACTAACAGCAGTATATTTCAATTGTCGTTTCAATTGAAATCAAATTTAATAAATAAAAGAACATTAATCGTAAGTGATTGCTCACCTTTCGAGGCAAGATAGATTTGACGAATGAAACGAGTTATGAATCCATTCACGAATTCCAAACCAAAGCTTGATTGGCACGAATTTGACGAACAAAGCTGATATATACAGAAATTGACAAGAACAAATCAGAATCAACTCGATATATACAGAAAATGTACATATTTGTTTCAAAATCAAATTTCAATACGTATATAAATAAAATTTCTATATACATATATTCAAAACCAAACGTATTAATAAAATCATTATACAATATATAAATTAAAACACATAATTTTTTTTTAAAATAAGTATTATTACCAACCTATATACATATGCCAATATATCTTTGAAATTCATATATATGTGCACCGCAATACAAAGGCAATGCATTATATATATAAAATAAATATAAACTTTCAAACTGTATATATGTATACATAGTAGACTTGGGCAAAACTAATACAATTTATTGTAACCATATATATGTAATAGGCTCACAGAAATAAAATAAACATATATCATAACAGGTAAAACTACCTCTGTAAAA
This sequence comes from Allium cepa, assembly GCA_030765085.1. NCBI lineage: Eukaryota > Viridiplantae > Streptophyta > Magnoliopsida > Asparagales > Amaryllidaceae > Allium > Allium cepa. The sequence continues at coordinate 751,868,615 of CM060929.1, forward strand.
CCCAATCGATCATACAAATATATAATATTTCTTATTTATAACTTCTTATATATATATACGTACAACAACAGGATAAGAATAAGATTAATATAGACCCATAACATAATTTGTACAACTCAATATATATACTATATTTAAACTGAAACATACCAATTTTCAAAATACTAATATAACCTATGCATTTTTGAACAAACAAAACCTGAGATATAAATAAACACCGTACAGTAGATTTTGACAAATTAACATATATATTTTATTATCATTACCTATAAGATTATTATATGCATAATAGTATATAAGCTACTATCAAGTATTGAATCTACAGGATATACACATCGACCCATATATATAAACCAACGCATATACGTATAACACTTTACAATCAATATAAAATAAACAATTTTTTTATATAATATACTGTATGCCACTACACACTTTACAGACATAACTTACTTTACAACTCAAAACAAAACTATATATGTATAAACTATATATGTATAAATATAAGGTATAAACACTATATTATAGACTATAAATATAAGGTTAATATCTTATAAACTATATATGTATAAACACTATCTAACTCAAACAAAACACATAACTAACCTATAATGCATAAGCTGATATATAATAAAAGATACATTTTAAATGTATTGCAACCTATATAAACTTATGTAAAAAAATGCAACTGTATAAATAATATATAAACTAAACCTTATAGTATATATAACAAAGATATATAAGACTCAAATTTACACATATATTAATATCAGAAATCTGTTTAATACAACATATCATATAATGTAAACAAATATATATGTGCTAATATGAACATATTACTGGAAAAAAAATATACACTATAATATAAATATATACACACCAATGATATAAAAGAGGAAGGGAAGAAAAGAGGCTGGAGGAAGGCTTCACGACTCATGGAAATGGTGCTGACGCGTGCTTGGGCACGGTGAAGTTAAGGCGGAGGATGGAGGAGGCGACTGCGAGCAGATGGGCAATGGCCGAGTAGTTGTGGATGATTGCCGAGCTTATTGGCATGGTGTCGTCATGGGTTTGGGATTGGTTGAAGGCCGATGGCTATGCAACTGCAACTGAATTTTTTTTTACGATGGCCGACAAAAAAAGTAAGAGGGATTGGATACAAGAGGCACAGCTAAAATGGAGAAATGAATTGATATTGAGACAGTCTGGCAAGAAGAGGAACAGGTTCACAAGAAATAATTGCAGTAGTAAAACGTTACATTGTATTCAACTTATTTTTAAATAAACAAGAACGGAGAAAAGAAAATTTTAATAAAAAGACAAGCGATTGAATTTGAAGAGGTGGCGTAGTAATCGACAGATAAGAAATTTAGAAAATATTTATAACAAATGATTGATTTTTGTACAGTGGAATATCGAAAGATCATAAGAACCAAAAGACACGGAGTCAGTACCGATACAGTTACTGTTTCCATAGATTCCGCAGCGTACCAGACTTTAAAACACAGAAACAAATATACTGTGGAGATCGGCACGATGGGACGATCAAAACGGTATACAGATATTAGTGGTACGATTGAATTATAAAAATTCGAATTTTCTACTAGTGGAAAATGCAGCAAAAACGCAGAAAAATAAGATCGACGGAGCTAAAGAAGTCTGAATATGGAAAAACGAAAAATGACGTCTTGCTCAAAAGATGATTTACAAATTTTCTATATAAAAATATTCAGTTTTCGAAAACATTTTATTATCATCAAATATTGCAGATATAAATTGAAATATAATTACACAATAAAATAAATTTTTTTCAGATGAAAATTTACAGTTTGCTATGTTCAATTAGACGTATTCCAAATATTAAATTGTTATTTCAAAATTTTATTTTCGAAATTTCAATTAATCACATTATTAAAACAGTTAAACTTTACGGGTCGTTATACTCTCCCCACTCAAAACTTTTCGTCCCCGAAAAGGAAGGAGGTAGGAGAATAGAATCAACCAGAAGAAAATCGACTTGAATTACAAAATAAAACAATTAATTTAAACCATATAAATTTCAATTTTAAATTAATTTATATTCAACAATTGGCTTTAAATTCAAGATAATTCATTAAGTTGATTTTATTTCAATTTAGTAATATTTGATACAAAAGATTACTTCCAAACAAAATTTTATTTAGTTTGTCTTATTTAATATTCAATCAACTTATTATTCTATTTATCTCTATTAACATTTTTAAAATTTTAAGTGTATAACATATATTATAACCACTCAAATTTATTCTATAAAATCCTTTAACATCATTTGACATTGTATATTATTCAATTACAAGGTTAACTTCTGAATAATTAAGGTAAGTTATATTGGAATGCAATTGAGTATTATAGAAGTAAATTTTCTAATTCAATTATTTAAAATTTGACTATCCATTCAAAATTTTGGCTTTAATTATAATTGAAATCATCCTTAAAGGAAATTTAAGAATTAAATTTTTGATTATCTTCAAACAATTTAGCGATAAAACAAATACATATATACATAATGTATCAAATCAAATTCAAAATCTTCAAAATATATTATAATCAGTCATGTTTAGAAATTCAAATCAATTTTTTTTCAAACAAAAGTGTAGCAGGGCAACAAAATAGTCTCCCTACTTCGAAACCCGAAAATGAATGTTGATGATGCAGATGCCATCACCGAAATTATTTTCCAGCGACAAAATAGGAGAGCACTGATTTAAACAATTAAAATTCTTTGAAACGGTTTCTATTTTAAAATATTTTATATACTATATGCATTAAAACTTTAAAATCAAAGTTTGAAATCACTGGAAATCAAATTCTTCCTGATTTACATTCATTTAAATTTCCAAATCAATTTACAAACCAAGTTTTGTAATTCCGTTTATTTATATGTAGGTAAATCAATGGTTTACGAAACAATAAATGAAAATCAAATAACATCCTTTAGTTAACCAATTCATTTAATAATTATCAAAAAAAATTCTTATATATATATATAATATAATCATACACAATTTATTTCATTTACCAAATTTGAAAACAATATTGTGTCAGTCTTCTCTGTTAAAGTGTTTTGGAAATCCTATTGATATCGTTGATCAGATGAATCGATCGAAAATCCAAATCAACAACAACAAATCAAACAACGCAATATATAAAACATTTAAATATTAATTTACAAATACACTTCCTCGTTCAACGATACATGAATGAATTTTCAAAGTAAGGACAGAGATTCAAGTTTGATGGACTTAAATTAAAGAGAATTATGATTCGAAGACAAGTTCGAAAGAAAAGATAAGATGATTCAATAACAAAATCGAGAGATGGATAAGCTTATTTAATTCACGGGCAACCTTCTGGGTCAACCGTGACTTCAAGAATTAGATCGATGTGGAATTCTGAGGCAAATTCACATCCGATCTCAAGAGATAGAATTAGGGATATCTAGAGATTAGCATCTAAACCGAGGATATATATAAATCTCCGGTGAATCGATGATATTATAAACGAGTTTCATCCCTTTACAATTCATATGAATGTTGGCGAGACCGCCAATCCATTATAAAGATCATTCGAAGTGGAGTTATGGGATACTCCAGAATTCAGAAGAATACGAATAGCGAGGGACCAGAATGAATTTCGGAATCGAGAGAACGTTCCAAAATTCAAAGGAAATTTATATCAAAGGTGAAAGATTCAAGCACGAACGAATATGATTCTGTAAATAAATTACCATATATGCTAAGTTCTGCCCAGAGCCAAAGCTCTGATACTAAATGTTACGACCTGATATTTTCAATCATTCACATCCGAATATGCTGAAAATTGAATTGCTCAAAATACCAGATTGTAAGTTTATATTGGCAAAACTCAGCATATACAGTAATAAATAATCACAGGTCACAGACACAGAGTAATAAATTCAGCGGAAACAAAAGATAGTAGTTCATGAAGCTACTATATACATATAACAGATTTAAACAAGATACACAGAAGTTTCAAATACAATAATCAAATACAAGATCAAAATACATCACTAGAATCAACTGAACATCTGAAAGATGGATAGATAGTTGGATCTCCAAGCGAAGCTCCAACTCCAAAGTTGAGTCTCGAATATTGGTACCCTCGGTCTGATTCGAGCGTAAAGCAAAATACAAAACACACGAGTCAGAATTAACATTCTTATATCAATAAATCCAACTCAGTTGAAATAACAATTGAAATTACAAGTAACTTAAAAGATGTTTGGGATAACCATCCTTTAAGGATCTGTTAAACTATCTACTATGTAGTAATATACTCTAAATAGATAATGCCTATCAGTAATGTAAAGTATCAAAATAGCGTTAAGGCGTTACCATTATCCCCCTTAACACATTTTATATAAGCGTTATAGTCTATACAGCATTGTAAACTCCACCGTAAACTAGTGGGCTATCATGGAGTACTCCATAGGTATAACACAAAACAAATCGTAGTTGTCGCGCATAGGAATACGAGTATGACAAGACACATGAGGCAATACCCAAGGTAATGAAACTACCGTTTGCCTGATCAGGACTGGTGAGAACGCATCGCCGCAACGCTCGCAACACCGCGAAACAATACACCCAATTCTAGGGCGTGCACCAATCAATAACAAGTAATGAGTAGTTTATGAAGAAGTGTGTTCGCTCCAGGTGGCTAACTCCATTTGGCTCGGCACGGCTCCTGTTTTAGTCATTTCCAATTTGACACAAGTGTCAAAGTAATCCATTATCGTTCTCTTTCTTCAGTCATCACGTACATCATTCCAACCACTTCATTCTAGATCATACTCCGTAAATATTATTAAAGTGGTATTCGGTTTAGACAGAGAGTATGTCCATAACCGATCCCGGTTTCTTTAATAACTTTCGTAATTATTGCACCGATTGGTCGTTTAATAAATTTCAAAAACCAAATCAATTTCAAACTCACTTAGAGTTTGAAAGCCAACATTTCATTTGTCTTTCTACATCAATTTCTATAATTTACGTTTCAAAACTTCCAAATTTATCATTTCAAAACTCTATAATTCAACTTAAATTTTTATTTAAAACAATTCAGATATTGATTTAAATTCATGTATAAGTTTCATTCCATAATCATTTAAATTAAGTTAATTTAACATTCAGAACAATTTAAATTCGTTGATGGATTCATTCAGTAATCATTTGAAATAAGTAAATTTATCATTTGAAAATAATTTCAATTGAATTTCCAATTCATTAACTCAATCACTTAAGTTTACCTACATGATATCAAAACTTATAAATTGAATTAAATTAAATTCATCAAATTAAATTCTTTAAATTACAAGTCTTATATTAATTTCCATCAATTACATTTTATTTCTCATTAAAGAAATTCAATTTCACCTATCTACTTATTCAATTTAAACAAATTTCAAAACTTAATTGTTAAAGAAACTCAATTTCACTTATTAAAGAATTCAATTTCACTTATTAAAGAATTCAATTTTATTTAATTACTAAATAATTTCAAAACTTAATTCAATAATTTACTTAAATTTAAACAACATTCTTTCATCAAAAACTTTGTAAATCATAATACTTTAGAAATCAAAATTTAGAAATCATAATGCTTAGAATCATAACGCTTCTCACTTAACTGTTTAAATATAAATAATAATATATATAATAAAATAGTTTATAATTTAAAATAGTTTGTAGAAAATAATTATATTATAATAGTTTATATGAAATAAATTTATAAAGTAACATATATAAATAGTTTTAAATATAATTTTAAAAATACTTTATATAATAAAATAGATTCCTCAAAATTTCACAAATCGATTCCAATCAATTCAGATTCCAAAATTCAAATTTAATCAAATCTCAAATCATCAATTTTAATTTATTTCAGTTTCTCAATAAACCATTTCACATTATATCGATTTCTAATACAGATTTTTAACCACAAAATAAACCATTTCAATTTCAATATTTCAAGGCTTTAAATATTCAAACATTTCAAAACAAGAATTTATAATTCTATATATATATAAGTTTCAAATCGATTTCTAATTAAATATATTTCTTAATTAAATACAATTTCAAATCTATCTTCTCAACCTTAATTTATTAAATCATTATAAACTCTATATTAAAATATAATTTAAATACTTACTTAACCATATTATATTTTAATAAAATCAAACTTATTATTAAGCCTATTTTATACCAAAACAAATTTCGCATAGCTTAAATTCAAGAATTTAACTATATATATAATAACCTTTATATAATATCTAAAATCAATGTTTAGATAAAATCCGTTATTTCCTTTCAAACCATAGTAATCATTTCAAATATTTATATATAGACCAATGGCGTCTGTATATAATTTTCTATCTTATGGTCAAGTAATACGAATATTTATCATTTCAGTCCGCGATTTAAATATATACGGGTGTGTGTGTGTGTGTGTGTGTATATATATCATTTCAACCTGTAATCCCAAATTCAATTCAAATTAAAATCGCTTGGGTTTATCATTTAAACCCATAACGATTTTCTCCTATTCTAAAGTCCGTTCGGGTATGTATCATTTCAACCCATTGTTAATTATATACTAACATGGAACTTGCAGAGTGATAACAAATATGACAATAATGTAACAGGCATATATCATCAATATAAATAACAAATAATGGTGTCAGATGTCATAGGTGAACTGATACAGGTAATAACATATATAACAATGTAAATAACTAACATCAGCATATTTCAATTGTCGTTTCAATTGAAATCAAATTTAATAAATAAAAGCACATTAATCGTGATTGATTGCTCACCTTTTGAGGCTGGATAGATTTGACGAATGAAATGAGTTACGAATCCAATCACGAATTCCAAAGCAAAGCTAGATTGGCACGAATTCAACTAACAAAGCTGATATATATAGAAATTGACAAGAACAAATCAGAATCAACTCGTTATATATAGAAAATATACATATTTGTTTCAGAAATCAAATTTCAATACGTATATAAATAAAATTCTATATACATATATTCAAAACCAACGTATTAATAAAATCATTATATAATATATAAATTAAAACACATACAATTTTTTTTAAAATAAGTATTATTACAAACCTATATACATATGCCAACATATCTTTGAAATTCATATATATGTACACCGCAATACAAAGGTAATGCATTATATATATATAAAATAAATATAAACTTTCAAACTGTATATATGTATACATAGTAGACTTGGGCAAAACTGATACATTTTACTATAACCATATATATGTAATAGACTCACAGAAATAAAATAAACATATATCATAACAGGTAAAACTACCTCTGTAAAACCCAATCGATTATACAAACATATAATACTTCTTATATATAACTTCTTATATATATATATATATATATATATATATAGACACACACACACACACACACACACACACACACACACGTACAGCAACAGGATAAGAATAAGATTAATATAGACCCATAACTAAATTCGTATAACTCAATATATATACTATATTTAAACTGAAACATACCAATTTTCAAAATACTAATATAACCTATGCATTTTTAAACAAACAAAACCTGAGATATAAATAAGCACCGTACACTAGATTTCAACAAATTAACATATATATTTTATTATCATTACCGTACAAGATTATTATATGCATAATAGTATATATGCTACTGTCAAGTATTGAATCTACAGGGTATACACATCGACCCATATATATAAACCAACGCATATACGTATAACACTTTACAATCAATATAAAATAAATATCTTTTTATATTATACTGTACGCCACTACACACTTACAGACATAACTTACTTTACAACTCAAAACAAAACTATATATGTATAAACTATATATGTATAAATATAAGGTAGGAACACTATATTATAGACTATAAATATAAGGTTAATAACTTATAAACTATATATGTATAAACACTATCTAACTCAAACAAAAACATAACTAACCTATAATGCATAAGCTGATATATAATAAAAGATACATTTTAAATGTATTGCAACATATATAAACTTATGTAAAAAAATGCAACTGCATAAATAACATATAAACTAAACCTTATAGTATATATAACCAAGATATATAAGACTCAAATTTACACATATATCAATATCAGAAATCTGTTTAATGCAACATATCATATAATGTAAACAAATATACATGTACTAATATAAACATATTACTGGAAAAAAATATACACTGTATAATATAAATATATATACCAATGATATAAAAGAGGTATGGAAGAAAAGAGGCTGGAGGAAGGCTTCACGGCTCATGGAAATGGTGCTGACGCGTGGTTAGGCACGGTGAAGTTAGGGTAGAGGATGGAGGAGGCGGCTGTGAGCAGATGGGCAGTGGCCGAGTAGTTGTGGATGATTGCCGAGCTTATTGGCATGGCGTGGTCATGAGTTTGGGATCGGTTGAAGGACGATGGCTATGCAACAACAAATGTTATATTTTTTTATTATCCATGGCCGAAAAAAAGTAAGAGGGGTTGGATACAAGAGGCACAGCTAAAATGGAGAAATGAATTGATATTGAGACAGTCTGGCAAGAAAAGGAACAGGTTCACAAGAAATAAATGCAGCAGTAAAATGTTACAATTTATTCAGCTTATTTTTAAATAACAAGAACGGAGAAAAGAAAATTTTAATGAAAAGACAAGCGATTGAATTTGAAGAGGTGGCGTAGTAATAGACAGATAAGAAATTTAGAAAATATTTATAACAAATGCTTGATTTTTGAACGGTGGAATATCGAAAGATCATAAGAACCAAAAGACACGGAGTCAATACCGATACGGTTACCGTTTCCACAGACTCCGCTGCGTACCGAACTTCAAAACACAGAAACAAATATACTATGGAGATCGGCAAGATGAGACAATCAAAACGGTATATAGATACTAGTGGTATGATTGAATTATAAAAATTCGAATTTTCTACAAGCGGAAAATGCAGCAAAAACGCAGAAAAATAAGATCGAGGGAGCTAAAGAAGTCTGAATTTGGAAAAACGAAAAATGACGTCTTGCTCAGGAAATGATTTACAAATTTTCTATATAAAAATATTTAGTTTTCGAAAACATTTTATTATCATTAAATATTACTGATATAAATTGAAATAGAATTACACAATAAAATAAACTTTAATATTTTCAGATGAAAATTTACAGTTTGCTATGTTCAATTAGACGTATTCCAATTAAATTTTTATTTGAAAATTTTATTTTTAAAATTTTATGAAAATTCAATTAGTTACATTATTAAAACAGTTAAAATTTATGGGTCGTTACAATTATGAACTCCATAAAGAGGATTTAACACAACTGCAACATTAAACCATGAATTTAAGCATGCTGAATAATATGGTAACAACCCAAATATGGATTAACATTATTTAGGATATTTTATTTGATAGACATAATAAAATAATGTAAAATGGTAAGCAATTTGATATTTGATAATTAGTACATGTCGAGCCTTAATTAAGGAACTAATGAAACTAATTAGAACATTAATAAGAAGGAGGATATGCTAAGGGAAAAATATGAGTAAGTTATAATTCCTAATACATATCTTTACATTCCTTCTCCCTTATCCACTTCATTCACACAAACAGAACTCAAAGAACAAGGCCATCCATAGCTAGGAGATTCAAGAGAAGATAAGCCGAGAAAAAAAGATCAATGCTTAGGGAAATCAAATCAAATACAAATCTCAACCTTTTTAAACCATTCAAGGTGAATAATAGTTATACATCTTATGTTTTTATCCATTATTTTCACTCTTAAGTGAAACTGAATCTTTGGATGTTATTATGCATGTTTTAAATTATTGGATGAATATATGTTATTTGATGAATTTATATGATTTATTATGGAATTTATTGATATGTTTAAGCTGGAAAATCTATCATATCACACCCTAATGACTTGAAATTTGGATATGCTGTTGGAAACATTATTATAGAAATGGGTTTTAAATTTCATAATTTTTTTGATTATGTATGAATATTTTATGATTTTCTCGAGGGAGGAATATTGGTTATTTCGGGTTTTAATTGATAAAAATTACATAAATAAAGTTTTTAGCCCTGAAATTTTGATGTGTTAAAGAATGTAGTAAATTTGGTTTATTATGATTTTTCTCAAATGTTTAAGACAGATTATAAATTTATTTTATTGGAAGGCCTTAAATGTTAATTAAGATATTAACATAAGGTTAAGGGTTTGTAAAGGTTTTGGAAATGATAAATATGCTCTATGGCAGTTTTTGCGAAAGATTTTGGTAAAGAAAATTATTATCCAATAAAATTTTGACAAATAAAAGGAGTTGGTAGAAAGATGTTGCATTTATTAGAAATACAACAGTTTTGTTAAAAATTACCGTTTTACCTTGCCAAAGTCATTGTCGTCGAAAGCATTGGTGTTGTCCTTATACATTACCGAGTTTGAATGCAATGGATATCACTTCTAAGTTCACATGGATTGGCGACGACATTGGCACATATGTCATCAATTTCGATGGTGTCGCCTGTACTCCCAATGTCAACTTTAAACTACTTCGTCGTAAGTCATCCTTATCGACACGAACCTTAAGGCATTGACGCCCATTATACTTCGACAATATGGTGCCATGTTTCATCCTTACCGAATCTAATTATTGCCGCCTGACTCTAAAAACCATTTTAAAGTAGCTATGTTGTCTTCGTCGACATTAATGTAAAATGGCCATAGTAAGGCTGCATTTCCTTTAAAGCTTTGGGGTCAAAGACCTATCAATGCGCCACCCCTTATTTTTTAGTTTAAAGCTTTTAACACTTTGCAATCCTATGAAACTCTATATTATGATATGTGTTGAGGATGATATTGACTATATAACCTTATATTTTAAACATCCAAGGTTTTAACATATTTTTCTAAGAGGGACGACGACCCCTGATTGCGTGAATGACGCCGAGCTTCACCAAAGGATAACTTTACTAAGTTTGCCTTCATAGGTACAGTTTTTTAGAGGCGATGACCTCTAAGTGACTTCGAATTTCATCAATAAAGTTTTATAAAAGCATATATCATGGCGTAAATATTTTGGGATAAAGTAAAAGGCCATATTTTCCTTGTTTTAAATATGATTTCAAGGGTTAAATCATTTATAAAGAAATTGATTTCAAGAAAAATAGAAAAGGGTATTTTGCTTACAGTTTTACTAAAGAATGATTACTCTTATGACTTATGGACAGATTGTGATAAGATAAATTTGACTTAGAGATTAGAAAACCAGATGGGACTGGTGTAGGGTAGCGTCTTATACTTTAGCCGTTAGCCCTTAGCTGATATAAGTCCCAAATTCTAGTGCATAGGGCTTTGTCATGGGTAAGACTAAAAGTAGGTTTACATGTAGAAAGGAATACATAAAGATGAGATAGGTTATTGGTGGGCCCGCAAAACCATTAGGCTCATAGCGACCCTAGGAATAGTAAGTTTTGGACAGACCATCCAGTTGTCTTCTAATAGTATGTTAGACAATTTTATAAATCCGGTAGGCCCAAGTCAGTGAAAGTTTTTAGTTAGCCTGGGAAAAATTATGATGTTGGGAGATATGGTCCATTTAGATAGATTGGTATGATTACCCATATTGCATACATGGACATCATTATTTTTGTTGTCCTATTTAACCATTGTGATCTCAGGAGATATATGGCAAAAGATATATTTTTAAAAGTGATATTAGTGAAGGGAAATCTCGTTCCGCTCATCAGCGTGGTCTTACTAGACATCCATAAATCAAGATGGCATATTATTATTCACACTAGGCTTTTTGTCTAACTCGAAGTTTATGTTTTTTCCTTAAACTCTCAGGTGCCCGAAACTCGATTTGAGTAGGTCAGGAGTAAGGGTTTACTAATTAAGTAGGTTTTGGAGAATAAAGCTTCCGGAGATGTGCAAGAGGTAAAGGTAGCTATTTAGGAATCTATCTTTTTATATTGTTAATCCACTATTTTGAAGTTATTTTGTTGAGGTGTATGTAAAGACAAGTGTTATAACTATCAATCAAAAAGGCATCTTCGTATGTCTCTCTTGAAGTATTTTGTAACAATTATATTTTACTCTGATCAATCAAAAAGGCATCTTCGTATGTTTCTCTTGGAGTATTTTGTAACAATTATATTTTATCTGAACCTAGGCAACGTTTAGGATTACATCGTGAATATGAAATATGATCTTTAAAATTATATGAGAAAGTTTGTTTTGAAAGTATGCTAAAAATATTTCGTATCTTGTGCTTTGATGTTATTGATATGATTAACATATTCGAATTTTTTCACCAGAGATTAAAACCATAGATGGCTACATCATCTACAGCGCTTAGTTTTAGGTCTCAAAATAGGTGATCTTACATCTCTGTATTATAGCATAAGATTATGTAAAAAAACTAAAAGAATTTTTGAATTTAAAAATGTTTTGAAAACGAAATCCTAGTGAATCAAAAAATAAGATTGGGGTATAGGATAACACTATAGTAACATACTTGTATTTTTTATATACAAGTATATGCCTTATCTATGTTCTCCCTCTCACTTAGACCGTTCTTCCGTATCATACAAAGATTCGAATGTAGATCCGGGGAAGTAAGATATGGAGGAAGGAAACATAAGATTTAACCTCGGTGGAGGAAGCACAACTATCAATGGAAATGTCAGGCCCAATGCTAAAAGGAGTATGGGTCGTCAAACAACTTCTAATGTGGGTGCTAAACGCTGGTTAATATGGGAACAATGTATCAGTTCTTTATCAACAAGATGCAAGCAAGAGCTGCTGCTGGATTAGTTGACGGAAATGCTGGAGGGGCAAATCATGAAGTTCCAGCTATCAACAACTATGTTGTTCTAAGTAGAGGCTATGCAAAATTTGAAGGAAAACCATTCATTGGAATGGAGGATGCAATTAAAGTGGAGAATTGGTTGCTTCATTGTGAAAGGATCTTCGCTGATCTTGGTTTGAATGATGAGAAAAAGAAGAGATTGGCATCCAAGAAACTGCAAGGAGCTACGTTGTACTGGTGGAATAATGTGACTGTTGGGGTAGCAGAGGGGACTTTGACTTAGGTTCAATTTCAGAGGAGGTTTGAAGAGAGGTTTATGTTTGAGATTTATAAGTCAACCCTGATATGGAATTTGCAGAGTTAGCACATGGTGATATGACAGTGCTGGAATATGCAACGAGGTTTGAGGAGTTGTCAAGATATGAATATGCTACCTTTGACACAGTATTCAAAAATAATGAGAAGTTTATCCATGGACTGAGACCTTTTCTTGCTAGGGTAACTTTACAACATCTCAGGGATCCATGTGATGTAGTCATGGAGATGGCTTTGACAAATGAAGAGATACTCGTGTTGTTTAGTGATAATAAGCTGTAGAAGCTCAAAGTGGGTAAAATCAGAAGATAAAATATTACCAAAAGAAGGGAGCTTAGAAGGGTGAAGCTGCCAAGAAAGGAAAGTCTAAGGTTGTGTATTACAAGTGTGACAAGTAAGAGCATAATGCTCATGAATGCCGAACTAGTAAGGGAAAAGAAGTTGTTTTTGGAAAGAAGAATATTAAGTGCTTTAATTGCGACCAAGTGGGACATTATAAGAACAAATGTCCGAAAGTGGCCAAGCCAGAAAAAGGAAAAGTATTTTCTTTGGAACCAGCTACCTCGAGACCAACGGCTAAGGGGAGGTACCTTTTGATTCGTGGTATACCTGTTAGAGTACTATTTGATACTGGTGCATCGCAGTCTTTATATCTCATTGTTTGGATTTAAGTCTTAACCTAGAACCCTCATACCTAGTTATCTCATTGCGTATCCAATAGGGGGATATGCAACTCTGAGGATGAGATGTGTCAATTTAATGTTTGCATTATTAGTTATATATTTGTTGGCAGTTTGCATGTATTTGATTTTGTAGGCTTTGGGATTATTTTTGATATGACCGGTTAAGTAAATACGATGCTAGGATATTTTGCCAATATAGAAAAAAGTCACTAAGACACCTAATGGTAACGACCGAATTGTATACTCAGTAAAGAATCCGAGTTTGGATGTTTGTACTTTGTTGGGTGGGATGGAGGGGAAGACGAGCTGAATTGGGTTTCATAGTTAGAGAATTTACAGGTCTTTGAGCCTATTACAGGACTACCGCTGAAACGAGTTGTTGAGTTTTGAATAGTTCTTGTACCTGAAGCCGAACCCGTAAAGAGACCGCCTAGCAGAATGACACCTATCGAGATGAAGGAGTTAAAGGTGCAGCTGGTGGACTTAGAAGGGCATTTTTTTATAAGACCAAGCAGTTTGCCTTAGGGAGCAGCCGTAATGTTTGTGAAGAACCGGACATGTCATTAAGATTATCTATTAATTATCGTAAGTTAAATATAAAGACGATAAAGAAATGATATCCCTTATCGAGAACCGACGACTAATTTGATCAGTTGAGTGGAGACAAATTATTTTTCCAATTGGATTTGGTGACAAGGTTCCATCAATTGAGAGTGGTGGAGAACAATATTCCTTTAACGGCATTTCAAATAAGATATGGTTCATAGAATGGTTGAAATGCCATTAAGACTAACTAATGCACCTACTTTCTTCGTAGATTTAATGAACCGAATCTTTCAACAACATTTAGATAGATTCGTGTTGGTATTCATAGATGACATTTTAATATATTCCAAGGATGAAATCACAAAGTTCATCTTGGAATAGTGCTTGAAACATTGAGACAACATCAACTAAAGGCGAAGTTTTCGAAGTGTCATTTTATGAAGAAAGAAGTGAAGTTCCATGATCATGTAGTCTTAGAAGAACGGTTGTCAGTAGATCTGGCTAGGATAGAAGCTGTAGATAATCGAAAAAGTCTCGAGAGGGTGACTGAGATAAAGAGTTTTCTCGGACCAGCTGGCTGTTATCGGAGATTTATCAAGGATTTCTCTTGCATAGCAGCACCGATACCAATTAACAAGGGAAGATGTGTAATATGTTTGGACCTATTAATGTGAGGAGGCATTCTAGAAGTTGAAACATATATTGACCAATGCGCCTGTGTTAGTTATTCCGGATGGGAATCAAGATTTGGTGGCGTATACAAATGTATGTGGGACTGGATTAGGAGCTGTGTTAATGCAGAGGTGTAAGGCGATTGCCTATGCTTCTCGACAGCTCAGACTACATGAAGTTAGATATCCAACCCATGACTTGGAGTTAGCTACGGTAATTTTTACTTTGAAAGTGTGGAGACACTATCTTTTTAGAGAACGATTTGAGTTGTGCACGGATCACAAGTCGTTAAGATATTTATTCCCTTAGAAGGAGTTGAACATGAGACAACAGAGATGGTTGGAGTTTTTAGCTGCTTATGATTTTGGAATTGAGGGAAAGGAAACAAAATTGCAGTCGCACTTAGTAGAAAACCCCAGAATGCGGTGTTAGCAATGATATTGGAGTGGAAAGGTTTGGAAGCACTAACTACTTGTATTGTGCAGTTAAGATTGACTACTAGCTCTAGTCAAAATACCTTAATGTTATCTTTCTTAGAAGTTCGAGTGATATTGATCGAAAGGATTACTTCTAAGTAAAGAGATTATCCATTGCTAGTTGACAGAATTAGAAGATTGGAAGGTGGAACTGAGATGGATGATTTGAAGAATTCTTATCCTGAAAGAATGGATGGTTGAGAAAGAAGAGATGATTGTGTGTTCCCGATGTTGGTGACATAAGAAAAGTAGCACTTTGAGAATGTCTCGATTGAAATTTACTATTCATCTTGGAGGAAGTAAGATGTATCAAGATATGAAGAGAAGTTTCTTCTAGCAAGGTATGAAAATGGATGTGGGCATATGGGTAAAACAGTGTTTGAATTGCCAACAAGTAAAAGCCGAACATCTGAAGCTTAGTGGACTACTTTAGCCTTTGGATATACCGATATGAAAATGGGATTCTATATCTATGGATTTCAAAGATGGGTTTCCAAGATCAAATAGAGGAAATGCAAGTATTTAAGTTGCAGTAGATATACCGACCAAGTGTGTGAACTTTATACTCATTAAGTCGACAAGGACGACACTTATTTTCGCTAAGTTATTCATGAAGAATATAGTTAGACTACATGGAGTTCCTAGTAGTATAGTCAATGATAGAGATATTTTATTTACTAGTGAATTCTGAAAGAGTATATAAGGGCCTTTAGGTATCAAGCTCAAGATGAGTACCACTTACCATCCACATACTGATGGGCAAACAGAAAGAGCTAACAAAGTCTTGGTGGATTTGTTAAGAGCTTGTGTGCTAGATTTTGGAGGATCATAGGAAGACCATCCACACTTAGTTGAATTCTCATATAATAATAGTTATCAAACTAGTATAGGGATGATGCCTTTTGAAGCTTTGTATGGAAGGATATGAAAATCACCTTTATGTTCAGTAAAACACTAAAGATAGATTAGTCTTGGTCCAGAATTCGTAAGATAAGCCGAAGAAAAGATTGAGTTGATTCGAGCTAGAATAAACAAAGCTGGTAGAAAATTTATGCAGATAAGAGACGAAACGATTTGGAGTCTCAGTCAGAGATCATGTTTTCATCAAAGTGTCACCGATGAAGGGTGCAGTAAGGTTGGGAAATCGACACCTAGTTTTGTTGGACCATTTCCTATTACAGAAAGGATCCGAAAACTCGCTTATAGGAGAAAGTTACCGATAAGTTTGGCAGGAGTCCATAATGTTTTCCATATTTCTCATCTGAGGAAGTGTGTTCGAGATCTAGAAACTACTAACACACGGATTACATTGAAAGACTTAGTAGTGGAACCAGACATGACCATAGTTAGACATCCAGTTCGTATAATGTTTAGGGATGAGAAGGAGCTAAGAAAAAAGATAGTCATACTAGCGAAAGTCTAGTGGAGTGACGATGAGAGAGACTATACTTGGAAGACTGAGGACAGGATAAGGGACACTTGAGTTGTTTGACGGTTTTTTTACATCTTTGCTTATACGCTTGACATGTGAACCTTATCATTATGGAACCTGAACCTTTAAGTGAAAAACCAAACCTTTTGATGTTATTATACCATGCTTTAAATGATTAGATGACTATATGTTATTTAATGAATTTATATTATTTATTATGGAATTTATTGATATGTTTAAGTTGGAAAACCTATCTTGTCACACCCAAAAGACTTGAAATTTGGACATGATGTTAGAAACATCATTTTAGAATTAGGTTATAAATTTCATAATTTTTTGATAATTTATGAATATTTTATGATTTTCTCGAGGGAGGAAAACTGGTTATTTTGGGTTTTAATTGGTAAAAAACACTCACCTAAAGTTTTTTGGTCCCAAAATTTTGATATGTTACAGAATATAATAAATCTGGTTTATTATGATTTTTGCGAATTTTTCCAAAGCTTGTGTATGGGCTAAAAATTTATTTTGTTAAAGGACTTAAATGTTAAATTAAAATAATAACATAAGGTTAAAGGGTTGTAAAGGTTTTGGAAATGATAAATCTGATCCATGAAAGATTTTGCAAAAGATTTTGGTAAAGAAAATTATTGTCCAATAAGATTTTAACAAATAAAAGGAGTTGGTAAAAGGATGTTGCTTCTATTATAAAGAAAACAAATTTTCTAAAAATTACAGTTTTACCTTGCCGAAATCATTGTCGTTGAAGACATTGATGTTGCCCCTATATGTTGCCAACTTTGATGAATACATAGAATATCACTTCTAAGTTTTATGGAATGAATTCATATGGATTGGCGACGACGTCGGCACATTTGTCATCAACTTCAATGGTGTCGTGTGTACTCCCAACGTCGACTTTAAACTACTTCGTCGTTAGTCATCCTTGACGACACGAACCTTAAGGCATTACTGTCTATTTTTCTTCAGCAATATAGTGTCATGTTTCATCTTTACTGACTCTAACCATTGCTGCCTAAATCTTTAAACCATTTAAATTAGCTACGTCATTGTCGTTGACATTAATGTAAAATGTCCATAGCAAGGCCACATTCCCTTTAAAGCTTTAACATCAAATACCTATCAATGAGCCACCCCTTATTTTTAAGTTTAAAGCTTTTAACACTTTGCAATCCTATGAAACTCTATATTATGATATGCGATGTGGATGACATCGACTATATGACCTTACATTTTAAATATCTAAGATTTTAACATATTTTGTTATTGAAGAGGAGTGACGACCCCTAGTGGCGTGAATGGCGCCAAGCTTCACCAAAAGATAACTTTACTAAGTTTTGGCTTCATAGCCTATAGTTATTGAGAGGAGATGACCTCTAAGTGACTTCGAATTTCATTAATAAAGTTCTATAAAAGCATATATCATGGTATAAATATTTTAGGATAAAATAAAGATCTATATTTTTCTTATTTTAAATATGATTTCAAGGATTAAATCATTTATAAGGAAATTGATTTCAAGGAAATAGAAAATGATATTTAGCCTAGAGTGTTACTAAAGAATGATTATTTTTATCACTTTTGGATAAATTATGATAAGATAAATTTGACTCGGAGATTAGAAAATGAGATGGGACTTGTGTAGGGTAGCATCTTATACTTCAGCTGTTAACCCCTAGTTGATATAAGTCCAAAATTCCAGTGCGCGGGGCTTTGTCATGGGTAAGACTAAAAGTAGGTTTACAGATAGAAATAAAACATAAAGATTGGATAGGTTACTGGTGAGTCTGCATAACCATTAGGATCAAAGTAGCCCTAGGAATAGTAAGTTTTGAACAGACTGTCCAGTTGTCTACTAATATAGTATGTTAGAGAATTTGATATATATGGTAGGGCCGAGCCAGCCATAGTTTTGTAGTTACCTTGAGAAATCTACGATGTTGGGATAGATAGTCCATTGAATTAGATAGATTAATCATGATTACCTTGTTGCATGCATGTACATTATTGTTTTTATTGTCCCTTTTAACCATTGTGGTTGCAGGAGTTATTATACAAAAGATATATTTTTTGAAGAGATATTAGTGAGGGGAAAACCCGTTCTGCTCAGCTGTTGGTCTCACTAGATATCCGTAAATCAAGATGGCGTATTACATTGGGCTTTTTGTCCGACTCGAAGTTTATGTTTTCCCCTTAGACCCTCGGGTGCTCAAAATTCGATTTGAGTAAGTGGGAGTAAGGTGGTTAACTAGGTTTTAACGAATAAAGCTTCCGGAGACGTGCAGGAGGCAAAGCTAGCTATTTATGAGTCTACCTTTATATATTATTAATCCGCTATGTTGAAGTTATTTTTTTGAATTATATGTAAAAATAGGTGTTTTAACCGTCTAGTAGTAAATCCTGATCTACTAAAGAGGCATCTTCATATGTCGCTCTCGGAGAATTTTGTTATAATTATATTTTATCTGAACATGGACAACATTTGGAATTGTGTAATGAGTATGAAATATGGCATTTAAAATGTAATGAGAAAGTTTGTTTTAAAAATATGTTTGAAATATTACATATTCTTAGCTTTGATGTTTTTGATATGATTAACATATCCACATTTTGTCATTGGAGATTAATACTATAGATATCTGCAACATCTGTAGCGTTTAGTTTTGGGCCTAAAAATGGGGGATGTTACAAATATGTAACAATCATCTCAAATGAATATGCTATAACGAACCATGAAACAAGCATTTCTACACAACAAGCATCTCTCATGCAACAACACAAAATTTGAACGGGAATAATCAAGCGTAGCAACTGACAATCCCACAATCATACATGACTATCTATTGGAGAGTAAACTTAAATAAGTCGGTATGTAAATATACTATAGACTTTGAGTCACATCGAAATGCAATCGACTCGTATAGTTTTCACCTTGATTCCCACAATAGGCATGGGTGATGTGTGATCTGTTTTAAATAGCTGTTGCAATATCTCTTCGAACATGCTCTAATAGGTAACTACAACTATCATTTAAGCAACCTAACACACAAAACAAGCAGCAACGAGCAACAATAATCAGCGTACAAACAACCAATCACACAAAACAAACAATCAGCAAGTAAGAATAAGAAATAACAAACAACAATGAGCAACAATGAGTAATCAACAAATAATAAAACCAAAGTAAGCAATAACAAATAACGATGAGCAATCAACAAGCAACAATAATCAACAAACAATACAAGCAAAAATAACTAGCACACAAAAGGAGTACAACCAACGCATACGGTAACCAACAATGGTTGAAACATGCAAACTATAAACTCTCATGAGTTTGTTTGAAACCCAAGATGAACCAAATGCCTGAGTGGTGTAACCTCTTTCATGAATACAATACTTGAAAGACTATTACATCTCCCGCTTCGAAGAGGAAAACTTATACAATATACTGGACCATCGCTCCTCAAGGCTATCGAATAAATCCAGTAATCTAATTCTCTACTTTCCTTTTCTTCCAAATAAACTCATTCTCTCAAGAAGAAAACTTTACTAATTAAATCATCATTAAATGATGATCGATCAACACTTGGGTTCACTTGGGTTCAAACTCATCTCAACCACACAATGACAATAAGTATAATATACTAAGTATGCTACAATGCTTGCCTAGCCAAGTATCATATCGCCATTTAGAAGATTATCTGAATCGTCACAAAACTAGCCAAAATGTACTTCCCCAAACTATTACAAGCAATCTTAATTATAGTATATTTTAATTTTACAATGAATAATGATTATCCAAACAAATATACGATGCTCATTCCAATCCTTTGTTCACTCGCATAATTTCTTTGTTAAACTAGGGTCGCCCACCTGACTCTTCTTATGCAAACTTTGACCTTGATGCTTGGTCCAACCATTAATATTCCCTCACATGACTATAGTCATGCTTCGAAAATATCTCGGTTTCCTCATGTATCTGGCTCAAGTGCTCACCTTGAAGAATCGAGTGAAAATCCCTTGCCCAACAAGTGAAAATCACTTAATAACTCTATGCTCGAACTCGGAATTAGGAACTGGTTTTCGAGTGGACTGATCCTTAGAAAATACCTTTTTAGCACACGGGATTAACCTCACCGCCTGTGGTTTACAGCACACGGAAAAAACTTCTAATATGGATAACTCTACATAGAAATTATAATTCACCGCTCGGTTTTTTCTCATTACCAGGCATCCATCGAATTCTACTTGGATGGAAATCCAAGTCACCCTTCACCAACCAACCCTACTCAACTCGGAAGCCTTTGCATCTAGTTTGAATGGCAGTACCCTCGGCCGCTATGCCTTGGCTCAACACCTAAGGTTTCCCATACAAAGTTTAACTTTATAAAAGAATTTACCAACTATGGAAAGTGTCAAGTTTAGTCTATATACCAAGTAACTAGAAACATATAAATATATAGCGTAAGAATCATAAAGAACATAAGTGAGTAACATACAATTGAAGCATCCCTTGCTACATGTACTTATTTCCTTACTTTTGAGCGGTAAGCCCGCTAGGGCCGTTAATGCATAGATCATCATCATTTACTTACTCCTCAGAAGTGTAGGATAAGCCTTCTTCAAGTGACCAAGTTGATCACAATTGAAGCACTTATGCTTCACTTTAGATGCATGATATTTTGTAGCGAAATGCTCCTTTGTGTCACAGGGGTAGCATATAATATCAGCTCTCTTCTTTGTATAAGCTTGACCTTTCCTTATATCTTAGCTCTTGTGCTTTGGTTAGAACGTTTGTTTGCTTTCCACCTTCGCTATTTCCATTGGTACCACATGTGTGCTCTTATAGAGAAGAGACATTCCCATGAGACTCTAAAAGTTGGCCCCTACTTCGATGTTACTGAGCAATGAATCACTAATTGATCCATTAAGACCCTTGGCAATCTTCTTTGCCTTCCTAACGGACTACTAGCCACCTCAAAACTGAATTTAGCTAAAAGGTTAAATTGGCTAACATATTCCATTACCGACAAGCTATCTTATCGCAAATGGATGAAAACACTCAAACTGCACACCCCTTTCGGCCTTAGAAATGAATTGAGGATCAATGTGACATTCAGAATCAGTCCAACTCATGGCCCGCTCATCAACCTCCTCTACAATCATGTTCCTCCAAGCCAAAGCCTCCATATATTATGTTAGGAAGCAATCCTCTATGTCTATATTGGTGAAAGCCCTCTCACATGTATAGGTCCAAGCCTGTGTCTTAGCAATAGTCTCGGAACTCTGATATGGCTTCCTACTAAGGCTATGGAGATCCCGACATAAATTCAGAAAGGCTAAAGCTAGTGGAGCAAGAAATACGCGCGCCCCAAGGGCTATACCACCTCCAACATCTAGCACAGCCGTTGGAATGCCCGTGGGTGATGGAACATCCCGTATGGTATCCAAATAGTCTATGAACCAATTAGGCATCCTCAAACTTCCTATCCATAGTCGCTCGTGTACTCTACCTGCTTATACTAATAGCTTGAATGAATATACCTTAGCAACTAGTGATGAAAATAAATTGAGGTTCAGATGATAAGTGGCGTATGCAGTATTATATAGTAGAAAATACAAGTTGCTCTCAATATATCCCCTTCTACCAAATTGTTTGTCTCGAACTAGTCTACTTCATCCTGAATGTTGAGCCTAAACTTTGATACCAAAGATAACAACCCATTCTTTATAATACCCCGAAACAATATTAAATGACAACTTTCAAATACTACGAAAGACGGTTTGTCGAGATAAATTTAAAACAAAACACTATAACCAAGGAATATCAATAAAATCTCACAGCGGAATGATAACATATAGTATACCGAATATACATGAACGAAAGTAGATAACAATATATAAGAGACTGCACTTACAAAAACAATTGATAAATAAATACCAGTACAATAAGTCAGAGTACCACTGCTCCATTCATATGGAGTTCTGAATATAATATATTTGTATATCCAAACTATCAATAGTGTCTGTAAAATGCTCTAGCTATGCCACTCTGATAACATATCCCCATAAAAATCTGACTCTCAAACTGCTCAATTGAGTACCTGAGAGTTGTCATAGCATAAACAGATGGGACAAAATTCTGGTCAGACATAAAGCTTGGTTTAAGGGAAACTATCTCGAAATATTTTGTATCAAATATATATATATAGTTTTGATACAAAATATTTTGAGATACCACAACCTGCCCATAAATAAGCAAAGTAAACCCATTCCAAGGAGTGGGAATTATACCACAACTTGCTCTTCTCATGTAATCAATGAGTCAGCATGACTAATTTAATGTAACTTCCATGTAAAGTATACTACGATAAAGGTAACCCAATATAAAAATATAGGGTAATAAAAATATAAAATATAAGTTTATCACGAAGTACACAATAATAATATCAACCAACTAAAAAACAGGCACAATACAATAATAAATGACGAACAAAGAATATAAATTGATAATCATAATTACAGACGAGTGGAGAACAAGGACGAATTCATGTCCAAAAATAAAGAGAGTTAGTACCAAATTGTACTATAAACCCTGACTTATCCAGTGTCATCGAACATGTATAGATCTCATCGTACCCTACATTGAGCATATGTTATATATAATCTACTCTAAATATCTAAAACATGAGTCTGCATTGGACATCCATCTTGATCCAAATTATCTCCATCCAACGATTTTTGTCGAGGGTCCAAAATAAATAGAGTTGGTACCAAACTGAACCGTTGCCCCTGGGTTGCATCCAATATGGTCGGACTCGTGTTGATCTCAAAATGCCCCGCACCGAGCGTAAGTGAAATATTGTATACTTTATATATTTGAAATCTATATGGATCTCACCGTACCCCACATCGAGCATAAGTAATATATGCTTCCCTCATAGATGAATGCCATCATCTCCCTCTACCCAATTGTAACGGTTCATATTTTACATATTGGAGGGTCGTAAAATATTGTTATTTAAATCATATACGATCGTAAAACCCTATAATTTTAGGAAATGGCTATTAGGGGTGTTTCTACCTTTAGAATTTATCAAATAATTTGGACCAAAATATTCTCATAATCCTACAACTTTTGATAAGAGTTGAATTAAGGTCTAAAACCCTTTCCATTAAATCGTGAAAATGGTTTCTCTTTTTGTAGAGTGGTCATAATGGAAAAAGGATGTACAATTTAGGTGATATGACTTTTATAAGTTAGGATATCACTAGCAAGATTAGTGGTAATTAGTCAAGCCCAAATTTGAGCTCGCTAGCCCATTTCAGGATTTGTTCCCGATTAGGACTGATGGGACATATCTATTCATTTCCCCTTTCACAAAAATTACTCCAAACCTCCATTAACTTAGATCTCATCAAAAAATCTTCTTATATATACTAAATCTTTCCTAAAACTAAATTAAAAGGTAGTTAGCAAGGGAAGATCTTGAATCCTCCTTTTGAAAGCTTGGAAACTCAAATTCTTGCTATCTACTTCGGATTTGGTTGAGGAATAGCACTTTTCAGTATTAGGTGAGTGAGTTGATATCCCTTACAATTTTATGCATGTTTATATACTTATAATGATTATTTTGACGTTCAAACATTTTTAAACTCTGATCTAACCTTAATACCACATCTATAAGTGTTGTATGGATGTTACTGATTGATGTTTGCCTTTTTTGTATTGGTTTGATGTGTTTGTTAGCTTTTTAGTATAGTTAGGATGTGGTTGTCTATTTGGAAAAGACGAGTCAAAGTGCTTAGAATCGAATGCGAATTCTCTACGTTATTGAGGGGACTTTGGAGAGTCTACAGTTTAGGTCGTAGATTGATTAGAGTTTATTTGGATGCTTAAAATCATGTCGGGGGAGATCGGAGAAGTGGTTAGTGGAAGTTGAAGTTTAGGTTGATGGAGGAAGTGCTTTACGATTTTGACTATAAAACTTCAGGAAAGACTTCGACCAAGGCGAGGAAATGAAGTTATGGGACTCAGCTTCATTTTGGTTAAGTAATTCATCTTAGTATTAATCTCTTTTTGATCGATGCCGACATCATTTTAGGCTAGTAGAGAGGGCCAAAGAACTTCAAAAGTTGAGGTATGGAGTGAGGAGCTCCAAGTAAGCAAAAGAGGTGATTGAGTATGAAGTACTTAACCAAACATTTGGCTAAGTAATTAATATCGATAGTATCGTGAGCCCATTCATATCGATACTGACATAAATTGGAGTGGCTAATTCTAGCCAAACTCCCGGAGGACACCGAGGAGGTCCTAGTGCTAATGCTGGAGGTGTTCGGTTGTTCGACGTTTGGTTACGATATGGCAGCATGATAAAGGATGATGCCTAATGAACAATATGGAGGTGCGTTGATTTGATGGCTTTGGGACTTTGGCGTGCTAACCCTATGACTTATGCAGGATTTCTATGAAGGTTCCGATAGGGATGCCTCAAAGGATGAGGGTCATGAGGATCCAAAAGGGCGAGTTCAATAAGGAGAACTCGTGAGTGGTAAAAAGGATGAGCTTTACTAAGGAAAAATGGAAAATGATAGAATGCTAATGGGTTTAGAGATGGATGTGATGGCATGGTTTAAGCTCAAAGGTTTCTGAGAGGTACTCATATCGCAGGGGTATGTAGGGACGCCCACCTAGATATGTGCAGGATTCAGATCCTTATGCAAATGGTTACCCTTGGCCTTATATGGATGGTCTAGTCCTTTATTGTAAAGGGTGGTAATGAATATCGAGAAACCAAGACTTCTCTATCGCTCACACCATACCGTTGTTTGACTCGAGATTTTATGTTTTGCTTCTTAATCTCGGGTACTCTTAAATGAGTAAACTAGATAGTAGGTTTAGATTGTACACGGCGGCTATGTAGAGGACGAGCAAGATTGTGCTTTCTCGTATTATATATGGACTTACTATTGCTTATTCCACCGAGCGATATTATGGAGCCTAGATAGTGTTTGCTTATTATGATTAAAGTCAGTCTATCTGATGAGTTTATTATTAGTTGTATAAACTCTACTACTATTTTATAAAACTTTGTGATCTGTATACTCTGATATTGTGGTTTATATAATTATTATGATCTCACTTGTTTTATATCTATGGTAATTATTATAATTTATTTGATGTAATTTAAGATATACTATAGGTTCTTTGATTGTTTCTCCTCATTTCACTTTCGGCAACCATCCTACATTAGCTAGGCGTCGCAGTAGCACACTCTACAACCATATTGGGTGTTGGAGGCGTATAGTGGTTGTCACATTTAGTATCAGAGCTTAGGTTACATAGTTAAACTGAGTTGATACTGTGATCTAGTAGAAGTAGGGAAGAAGTTATCATCCTAGACGGGATCGACAGTTAATATATACAAGAGAGATGTACTTATTATATATATTTTGGTTTTCAAAACTATATGGTAGTATATATAGTATATAAGTCACATTGCACATAAGAGTGCCACCGATGTAGTTTTCTTTATAAGAGACCGATCGTTCTTTTTACAGAACAAGAATGAACCGGCATACAAAAATCGTTGCAAGGAACTTTATCTCTAATGTCGAAAAGGGAGTAGGTTTAGGGGCTACTTACCCTAACTTGCAGGTAATGTTTAATACGATAATGGAAAACATGCTGCAAAACGCTTAAGCAGCTGCTCCTAATGTTGTCACTGGATCTCCAGTGCAGGCGCCCAGAGTCGATTTTGCGAAGCTGAATAAGGATTTTTCCAGTCTAGGTGGCAAACCATACCAAGGAACGGAATCAAATATGGAAGTGTAGGATTGGTTGGATACCTACGAAAGGATCTTTGATGATATGGAACTAGATGATACGATGAGGAGAAAACTGGCTTCCTGATAGCTTTAAGGAAGAGCCATGAATTGGTGGAATGCAGTTAAGATTGTTACCCCATGGACTACTTTACTTGGGGCCATTTTAAAACTATATTTTAAGAGAATTTTACACTAGCTGGTCAGAAGTCGGTGTTATTTAGGAGATTTACAGAACTGAAGCAAGGAGACATGTCTATCTTAGAATACATTACTGAATTTGACTCTCTATCAAAGTACTAGATGTCCCTTACAGATAGTCCACTAAAGGAAAATGAAAAGCTTATCATAGGTGTGGATAATTACTTAGGGGAGAAGCTTGTATATCACATAGATGAGCCGTTTGAGAAGGAGATTGTGAAGGCTCTCTAACTTGAGAGTTTTTACCCTAAACCCAAGCATGTTGTTGTTTCCACTGAGGGGCGGGTGCCATAATACCACGAGGTAGGAAAGAAGAAGTGAAAAATAATATAAAGAAGCAGTTTCAGAAGGGTGACTAGGAAAAGGTTAAGTGGGATCCTACTTACTATAATTGTGGTAAGAAAGGTCATTATAAGAAGGGCTACAAAGTTGAAAAGAAGTGTTATAACTACTATATGATTGGGCATTTACAAAAGAATTATCATAATCTAGTGAGGCAAAATCAAGTGGTGAAGGCATATGCTTTGGATGTTGTCCCAACTTCGTCGAGTGCTCCCTCATCGAAGGAGAAGGGGAAAGGTGTTAATACTTAAGCTATGCTTTCTATTTGTGATGTTTCATTAAATGTTTTATTCGACATTGGGGCTTCATATTCCTTTATATTTAGTGACCCAGTAGATATATTGAGATTGAGATCCGAAATAATTGATCGACCTTTATTAGTGACGAACCTTATTGGAGGCTCTAATGGCCTATGTATGGTTTGTCATGGTTTGCTCCTATCGAGTCATGGATGCTCATTTCTTTGTGATTGCCTTATTTGAGTTTCATTGTGTTCGGAATTATCTTGGGGGTGGATTGGCTAAAGAAGTATGCAGTTGCGATGGATTGCGAGAAGGTGTTGGTGATGATTGGGCCCGAGGAGGGACAAAAGGTAATGATTGGCTGCCTATAAAAGGATGAGATTATTGATAGTTTTTCATATTTTCTAGAGGTCCCACATGATGAGTTGTCATTTTTGCTTATCATTAGAAAGTATTCATATATATTTAAGGAGGTGACCAGATCACTGCCATACCGAGAGATTTAGTTCTGCATAGACTTAGTGAAGGAGGCTAAACCAATAGTTATGGCTTTGAGACATATTGTATGTAGAGAGAAGAAGGAATGGACGTGCAAGTGATTGACCTATTGAAGTGTGGGTTCAATTGCGGAAGTATATCCAAGTGGGGTGAACTCGTAGTATTCGCCACTAAGGTGGATGGCACACTGAGGTTTTGTGTAGGATACCGTGAACTTATTAACGCGATGAGGAAGAATAAGTACCCACCCCACGTATTGATGACTTGTTTGATCAGCTCTATTGTACGAAGGTATTCTCTCAGTTGGATCTTGCGTTGGGATTCCACCAACCGAGAGTAACAATGGAGAGTGTGCAGAGCACTATGTTTCATAAGCTATCAGGTTTCTATAAGTGTTTGTTATGCCATTTGGACTAACCAATGCTTTGGCATACCTTATTGATGTCATGAACCATGTCTTCAGGGATCAGCTAAATAAGTTCGTGGTTGACTTCATAGATGATATTCTTGTCTATTCTAGGATGGAACACAAGATACACTTGAAGATTGTGCCTGAAGTGTTGAGGAAGCATAGTTGAAAGCGAAGTTTTCAAAGTGTCACTTATGGAGGAGGAAAGTGAGATTCTTTGGTCAGGTCGTTTTGGGTAGGGTATTGCGATTAATCTTACAAAAGTGGAAGCGGTCCAAGATTGGATTCAACCCAAAAATGCTACTGATGTGAGAAGCTTCCATGGACTTGCAAAATATCATAGGCTTTTTACCAAGGACTTCTCAAAAGTTACAGCAGCGTTAACTAGTTTGAAAAATAAGATCGCGTTGATGAGTCCGAAGGATAGGTTAATAAGCTCACTAGTGTTGACCATTCTAAGCGAGAGTGAGGAGATGACGATATACATAGATGCATGTGGTACTAGATTGGGCATGATACTGATGCAGGTGGTAAGGTTATAGCCTATGTTGGTCGACAGCTGAAGCCACATAAGAGGAAGTAACCTGCCCATGATTCAGAGTTGGTGGCGATAGTTTTTCTTTAAAGATTTGGAGGCATTACCTATTAAGAGAAAGGTTCGAATTATTCCCAAACCACAAATCCTTAAAGTACCTCTTCTCCCAAACCGATCTCAACCTTCGCCAGTAGCGATAGCTAGAGTTCTTAGCCTCTTACGACTTTAGCATTTCCTATACCCCTGGTAAGGGAAATGCAGCCGACGATGCTTTGAGTAGAAGACATACCAGTTTGGAAGCGATGTTCCTAGAGTGGAAACAGTTGGACTATTTTGCTAGTAATCACTTCAGACCTTATTGCGAGTTAGAGCCAAAAATGTTAGTAAGTTTGACCATCAGACTGCCCTTGATCAAGAGGATTGGTACTAATCAGAAATGAGATGTTAGACTAGAAGAGATTAAAGCAAAGATAGATGAAGTGGAGCATGATGAGATGAGGTAGTATAGGCTCGACCGAGATGGTTGGCTCCGTAAGGATTTGTGTTATATACTTGACCTTGTTCGATAACTAACCTTGTTCGATAACCGAACTTGTTCGAAATAAAAATTATTTTCTTCCTATTATATACTTGATATAACGTGTTATATTAAATAATTAATTTAATTAAAAGTAGATTTGATAGAAAATCCATAATTGGTATGTTTAGTGATAGTAATTACAAAGTGTTGTAACCGTGAGTAATTTATCACAATGAAAATAAGCATACCATTTTATATTCCTAGTCAAAATGTATCAAGACTAGTTATCGATACATTCATTGAGCCAAGAGTACGTAACACTCTCCAAGTATTAAACATTGTATTACTCATGGTTGCTAAGGGCACCAAGGGGTTACGTACTAATAGTTGTTGGGTAACTATAGAATAACTCACTCGATAGTTTTCTATTAGACAATAAAACTACGGTCAAAAAGAAAATACCGATGTGACTAATTTACACAGTTCTCTCAACTTGAGAATAACATTGACCTTTAATATGAAAGCTCCACTTTAATATAGTCAAATCATGGCATGATGTCCATCGAATGGCAATAGTTGGGTAATGTAGAAGTACCAGAAGTGAAGCACTATTCAAGGGAGGATACGTCTCCTCAGTTACATGGGGTTAATATCATGGTCAACTCAAGACAAATCAAAGTATCAAGCCAGAGGTTTTCATTTAATAATAATTGTTATTATTGAACCAATGACTTTGTATTTGGACTACAGAGTTGAATACAAACGATATTGGAACTTTTGACCATTACCAAATTCCATAAGTTCAAAGTGATATAGTTTTGACAAAGAGAATTGTTGTAAAATAAAAGTAAAAATTTTGGGTAATGTTTAATAAGGTAAAATTGGAGTTCATTGAAACCAAGTAAGCGATAAATTTAGCCAAAATGTCTCACAACCTGCTAAGTGGGTGTGAAAGTTAATATTCGAATAATTCGATATTAATTACTGACAAAATTTACACCTAACGAGCCACGCAACCAAAAATGATGAATTCTCCTGTACGCAATTCAATTAATTTATAACTATTATAAATTAACTAAATTAATAATATTTATTAGTATTGTTTATAAAATTAACCTTTGTATGATAAATGAATATTAATTGTATTTATAAAAGTTCTAACACATTAATCAATATGCGATACACGCTAGCGTTTTAAATCAGATTCGAAGTGTAAAATATTCATTCGGCCTTAAATGCATTTAAGACCCATTATAGGGATCATAATGTTGACAACGGGAAAGGGTATTGATGGCTCAAATTTTAATAGGAAGGGCTTGACTTTGGGTTGCTGAGATTAAAAGAGAATGATTAAGATAAGGACCGTACTTCTCTCCTTTCCATCCGCTATATATGCAACTCTACCCTTATATGATTGTGAAACTTTGAGGCATCCATTCCAAGTCTTTGCTGGCCAAAATTTTTTAGTCCCCTCTCCATCTTTCTAAATATCAAATCAAATTAAGCTAACCGCTATCCAATAGCGGGTTGTTAACGGTCTAGCGACTATCACTCTGTTGAATTGGGAATAGTTTCAAGGGGTAGATATCATCATTTAAAGGTGTACATTAAGGCACTAGAAGTAAGGTATATTACTAATCATAGTATAATTATTTATGCTCAATTACAATGTTTTATTATATACATATATTATATGCTGTTAGTTAGGTAACAATTTTGATATGAAAATAATATTGCCACAAAACTATTTGGTTATGTATTTATGTATGTTTGAGTTATCATAAACAACTTAAGTCAGTATGGCTCTGCAATTAAAAAACATTTTTTCAATCTATTGAATTAATATATATTATTTAATAGATAAATATAGTTCATAATTAATTATAACATCTTACTTTAGTCAAATATGGTCACATAATTTTATATGTATAGAATTCAGGCTATGATATTTTTCAACAATGACAATTTTTTTTTTATTATTTTAAATTAACTTATTATATAAATCAATTATATTAATTCAAATATATTAGGAAAATTATATTTTATATTTTATATAATAATATTATCACTAAAGATACACCTGGCAAAAACTAAAAAGCAAATTTTTTATTTTTTATTTAATATTACATTTGTAATCGAAAATAGAAAAATTATTTTTAAATCAAAAGTTATGGAAAAAATTTCAGAGCATAAAATATCATTTAGGATTTACTGGGAATTTTTAATTAATAATTAAAATTTGTAATTAATTTTTAATTAGTATTTTAATAATATTCAAATGAATATTTAAATAAACTATACATTAAAATAAAATAAATTACATTTAAAAAGCCGTGCATAACACCTTGTCTTTTATACTTATCAAAAATATTTTTTTAGTATTTTATCAATACATATTTAAATACATTATTTTATTATGCATATATAAATATTTAAAAAAATTATTAACAAATTTGTATATATATGAATTGCCGATGATTTTTAAAAACTATATTTTAATAAATTTTTATAAATAATTTCTTAGTATTTAAATAAGTCTATTGTGTAATATGTATATTTAATATATTTTCAAATGATTACATACATACATACATACATACATACATATATATATAACTATATATTTATATAAAATTATTTAAACAAAACTATAATATATGTATATATTTATAGTATTTATATATAAATAACAATATATATACACACATAAATTTGGATAATATATTTGCATATTGGATAAGCTAACGTGTCAATTACATTGTAAATCTAAACATCTATATACATGCATGTTATACCTTGCATGGATTAATATCTTGCACATGCACGCACACACACACAAATATATAGATATATGTGTATGTGTGTAATATAATTTTATAAATTTAAATAAAATAAAGATTTTATCTAAAAGAAATTCAGAATTTTTTAAATAAATTAGACTTCATAGGTCCAATAAAGATACAAAATTGTAAAAAAAATTGAAATTCACTCATTACTTCCATTGTAGGCTGATACAGTTCCAACAATGGTTTCAGAACTCAATAGCCTTTAAAGTTTAAATTAGTCATGTTAGGCTAAACTATTAAGCTCACAGCCTAAAGGTTATCCCCAATAAAAATGCCTAATTTAAATTGGGCCTGGGTTAATTTTCAAAATCGTTTGAAAATGATAAATATACGATTTTAAATTTAGAAGGTAAATTTAAAATAAGACGTACATATATTATAAAAGGTTATAATATAACAAAAAAATTAATTGAAAAATAACATAAATTAATTTTGAAATTATAAATTTATTAACAAGATTAATAAAATAAAATAAATTAATTAAATGAGGTAGTTAATGATAACATATATACATGTATTATATAATTTGATATTTGTTATGATATTTTAAAATGTTTAAGATATCATAAGTATACGTGTTTGTGTATAATATGATTTTTCAAAATTAATATAATTTAATTAAAATTGTTTAATTAAAAAAATTAATTAATTAAATTAAAGGTTAATTAATTAAATTAAAGGTTAATTAATTAAATTAATTAACTAAAAGGTTAAGTAATTGAATAATACACACGTACACAAATATATATGATATATGTGTCATACTATAAAGGTTATAGTATATAATAAATATTTAATATCAATGTTATATGAAAATAATATAAAATTAATTAAAATGTTAATTAATTAAAATTAATTAAATAAATTTTTATCAATATAATATTTTACATAACACTATTATAAGTTAATTAAAATATAAAAGTTATATAATAATAAAACCTATATAATGCGAATGTATAAACTAAAGGTGGAACCACAAAGAAACCCAAATAGACTTAAAGGATAAATACAATTGTATTATATGTTTACCATAATTTCAAATGTGTCTGATACTTGAATCACGAGGGAATTTCAAAAGAAATACATTATTCCATAAGTCGATATCAATCAATATAATATATTGAAGATTATGAATCTTCAATATAATGTTGTCTTCTACCATGTATATATTAATAAATTACTTACGTACTCCTTAGTTGTTGAGAAAACTCAGGCTAGGGATGTTATGTTCAGTATTATTAATACATTGAATAGATGAGATAAGATAACTATATGTATTTGTTGAGAAAACTCAAGCCCGGGATTATATGGGTAGTATTATTAATACGTTGAATAGATAAGGTAAGATAACTATATGTATTTGTTAAGTAAACTCAAGGTACATATATTAGATTTAGATCATCGTGATATGGTAGGTACAAGTGAATAACTTTGTTTTGGTTTGTTGAGCAGGCTCAAGGTTGAAGTTAAATTAGAACAAGGTACCAAGGGTTAGGAGTTGTATACGATACAACCGATAAGGAGCTATCTATCGTCCATGAAGCTATGACTTGTTGAGAAAACTCAAGGTTGGAATTCCAAAATGAGCGAATCCTAACACCCAATGGTAAAGTCGAAAGACTTCTATATTTTGACTAGGGTTTGGTGAAACATACAAGACTAGTGGGTGCCTTATTGGAAAATTGGAATGATAATATTTTACTTTTCTAATGTTGTGGGAACATATGCTATATAATGTTATAATAATCTATATTGATAAATTTGTGCATTTGAAATAATTGATAAAATGTTTATCAATCAAAATATACAATTGAACTGAATTAAAGATTGCAAATAGAAATATAATAAACACTTACTAATAATGCTTCCTTCATGTTAATGTTTCAATACCCATGCAAGCGCCTAAGTTTACAACTACTAAATACATTCGCAATTGGTTGCTTCTGTATTTATTTGGTCGAGACCATGTTTTGCATTTGATAAGTTTTGAACTCTTAAAGCAATACAGTTATGGATATTTGATCCATATACTATCACATATAAGTGTTATATAGGAAACGATCACAGTTCGTAATGTACGATACTTTAATGAAATTAGTTAATTTGAAGCAAACAAATAAACCATCATGTAAGGTGAAATATTCAATTTGACTAAATATAATAAAGATCATATTGTGTTAAATGTAACACTAGACCAACCTACAAGATTGATCTAAGAACTCGACTGCCGAAATATCAGTTTGATCTGTTTAAGCATAGTGAAACATATTTGATGTTCTTAAGTATTAAGGATAATCGAATGTGCTTTTGTACAGAGTTCGGTATGATGTCATAGTAAGGGTATTCTTTTGAATGATCTGACCATTTAAAGAAGAAAACGAATGTAGAAGAATCACTATGATTTAAGGTACAGTTGGGATGAAAAGAGTGAATAGTCACCTCTGATTCATAAAGAAACATTGAAAATGGGAATTGTAATAACAATAATCGATACCTAACATTGGAATAAGTAATAAATTACTATTCCAAAGTGTAATTTTGAATAGAAAATTATTTTTATGAGATTTATTTCTTTGAATTTAAGATATTTGATCAAAAAACTCTCTACTGAAAAATTAGTTGTAGGATATGAAGTAAATAATATATATTAAGTGGATGATGAACCTCCAAATTTAGTACTCTATTATAGTAGTAGTGGAAATAGTAGAAGCATGCCATATAGCACTTATTGATTGCACTAAATTACAAAATTATTTTCGAAAAACATACCAAACATTATTTACGAAATGATGACTATTTTTCGATAATGACGGAAAAATAAATATAGTTATATTTCAACGTGAATATTATGAATATTCTTTATGAATAAAATTATAACGTCTAAACTATTTCCACAACAAAAATAATTCATTAAAGAGTATGAATTATCCAAAATTATTTACAATTATTTTGGAATTACAAACTAAGCCATAGTTTTGAGAAATACTTTTTAATATATGATTATAAATCTTATGATACTAGTTAATTATATCTTAAACAATTAAGGGCTATGCACCCATTTAGTAGGAACATCATAAACATTGATGAACTCTTCGGATTGATACATATAGATGTATGTAGTCATAAGTCTATTAACACCAAAATGGTTCGATGTACTTCATAACATTCACCGATGAGCTATCATAGACATGAACATGTGTATTTGATATGCATGTACAAATCTACGATAAGCTTATAGACTGTAAAATGGAAGTAAATAATATAACATGCAATATAAATGATTCAATTTGATTGAATGGGTGAATATATTAGAAATAGTTTCGTCTGTACCTATTTTGAATAGTGATTCAGTTTCAAAGGTCACTCCTCCCTATAATACATAATGATGTATTGATAAAGAATAATCAAACTTTAATGGACGTAGCACGATTAGTGATGAGTAAAGTTGAGTTAAAATTCTTTCTATGAGGTGTGTAATTAAGAGTAGTACACAAGGTTAAAATTAATATCATCCAAAGAATATTTTACAAAACCATATAAGATAAGGATTTATAAGAAACCCCTACATATTCTAAGCCAAGGAGTCAGAAGGTTGTATAATTCGAAAGATTGAACGTAATAATTATACATAATGGATTTTGTTTGAATCCTCCAAAGAGATTCTTGGGAATAATAGTCATTATATGACTAATTTGTGTTGTGATCATAGATATATTGCGAACTAAAGCAAAATCGGCTTTATTAAGGCAGTTTATAAAATATTCATGAACGCCTATTTCGTTGCATAGGGAAACAACTTTATTTCAAGAATACTAACTTCATAGCGAAGGACTTTCTCTAAGAAATTATTAGTATAAAATGGATTTGGATATGATCCAAGGATAAAACTGATTATAAGGAATGAAATGAAATTAACCAAACCTAAATTTAAGTCAAGGATCTTTAGCTATGTATATCACCTTGAATAACTCAATAATAAAAGCACTGTATATAAATGTAAATGCATAAATTTATAACTGAGCTGAGTGTGATTCCAAATATTGAGAATCCCATAACATTATTATATGATAACAATGTCATAATATAGTTCATAACAGATGTTAAGGCTTACTTGAAGTCGAGAGACATACTCTGAATTGTTCCACATAATAAAGGAAACTTAAACAGAGTATAATCAAAACCAAATAGCATACCCGTTCACTAAGAGACTGACCCAATTGGTTGTGATAAAACCAATTAGAGAGGTTGGAATAAGATTCCATGGTTGACCCTAAATTCGAGGGGAGACTGATAGAGTTAGTGGTATTTTCTATGGACAATTATGTAATTTATTGTATATATCTAACTTGATAAATAATATTGTTTGAAATAAAAGGTATTTTGTGTCTATTATATACTTGATATAATAAGTTATATTAATTAATTAATTTAATCCAAAGTATATTTAATAGAAAGTCCACAAATGGTATGTTTTGTGATCGTAGTTATAAAGTGTTGTAACCGTCAGAAATTTATCACAATGAAAATAAATACACCATTTTAAATATTCCTAGTCAAGTTGTACCGAGGTTGAATATCAATACATCCACTAAGACTAGAGTACCTAATGCTCTATAAATTTTGGACAGTGTATTACTTATGACTGCTGGAGGTACCAAGGGATTACATACTGATAGTTATTAGACAGCTATGGAATGACTCACTCGATATTTTCTGTTTGGTAATATAATTAAAGTCAAATAGAAAATATCGACGTGACTAATTTACACGGTTCTGTCGACTTGAGAATACCGTCGATCTTCAATGTGAAAGCTTCACTTTGAATGTAGTCAAATTGTGACACATAGTCCATCAAGTGATTGTAGTTGAATTAAGTGGAAGTATTGGAAGTGAAGCACTATTCAAGAGAGGATTTGTCTCCTTAGTTATATGGGTTAGTATCACGGTCAACATATGTCAGCTCAAAGTCAAAGTCTCTGGCCAGAGCATTTCGGTTAATAATAATTGCTATTATTGAACTTAGGGCTTTGTGCTTGGACTATAGAGTTGAATACGAACGATATTGGAATTTTGACCATTACTAAATTTCATAAGCTCAAAGTGATATAGTTTTGACAAAGGAAAATGGTGTAAAAGAAAAGCAACAAACCGGCTAATGCTTAATAAATTAAAATTGGATTTTACCAAAACAAAGTAAGCGATAAATTTGGCCAAAATGTCACACTTCCTGCTAAGTGACATGTGAATGTTAATATTCAAATAGTTTGGTATTAATTGGTAACCAAATTTACACATGACGAGTCATATAACCAAAAATGATGAATTTTCCTTTGACCAGATAATTTAATTAATTTATAATTGTTATAACTTAGTTATATTAAATAACATTTATGAACTATTATTTATAAATTTGATTTTGATTTGATAATTGAAGATTAATTGTATATATATAAGCTATAAACATACTAATTGATATACGATATCGATAAGCGTGTTAAATAAGATTTAATATGAAAAATATTCACCTAAAGTTAAATGGGTTTAAGGCCCACCATAGGGATTATAATTTTGGAAGAAAGCAAAGGTATAGGCATCTCAAATCTAAGTAGGAAGTGCTTGACTTTAAATGGTTGCGATTAAAGGAGAATGAGTAAGAGATATGATCCATGCTTCTCTCCTTTCCATCTGCTATACAAGCATCTCTACCCTCATATGATTGAGAACTTTTGGTGCCTCCATTTGAAGTCTTTACTGGCCGAAAATTTTCAGTCCCCTCCTCATTTTTCTAAAGCTCAAATCAAATCAAGTTAACTATTATCCGATAGTTGGTGGTTAACGGTTCAAGGATTAGCACTCTATTGAATTGGAAATAGTTTCAAGTGGTAGATATCATCATTTCAAGGTGTACTTCAAGGCATTGGAAGTGAGGTATATTACTATCGTAATATAGTTATATATGCTCAAATACAATGTTTTATTATATACATATATTATATGTTGTTAATTAGGTGACGATTTTGATATGGAAATAATATTGTCAGAAAACTAATTGGTTATATTTATGTGTATATATATATATACATATAAATATATATAAAGTATCATAAATAACTTAGGTCAATACGTCTTTGTAATTAAAAAAACATTTTTTTATTTTATTGAATTAGTATATATTATTTAAATAGATAAAAATAGTTTATAATTAATCACAACATCATACTTTAGTCAAATATGGTTATAATTTTATATGTAAGGAATTAAGGCTATGATATTTTTCATAAAAGATAAAATAATGTATATATATATATATATATATAATTTTTAAATATTATCTAAATCAATTTGTTGCATAAATCAATTATATTTATTTAAATATATTATGAAATTATATTTTATAAAATAATATTATCATAAAAGATACTCTTAAAAAAATTATTTTTATTTTTAAATTTTCAGCTAAAAATGGAGAAATTAGTTTAAAATAATTTTTAAATCGAAATGTTGGGGAAATTTTTTTAAAGCATAAAATATCATTTAGGATTCACTGGAAATTTAAAATTCAATATAAAATTCCATAATTAGTTTTTAATTAATATTTTAATAATATTCAAATGGACATATAAAATGTACTTTAAAATTAAAAAATATATTCCACTTACTAAGTTGTGCTCAAGACCTGGTCTTTCGTACTCATCACAAAATATTTTTGAGCATGTTATTATTCATATATTTATAGGTATAAATATATAAAAAAATTAATAATAGATTTGTATATATGTATTGCTCACAGTTTTAGAACTTTACTTTTATAAATAATATCTTTATATTTAAATAAGTCTATTATATAACATGTTATTCACTACTAATATTTGTAATGACCCAGAATTTTATCATTTCAACTGTGAATATTTAATTAATTTCAAATATTTAATTCATTGACTTTTAAAGCTAGATAACTTCTTTTAATTAATAAATAACAATAATGAATTTTGTACAGAAAAATATTTATAAAAATGAATACTCCAAATAAATATTAGAGATCGAAAATTGTTTTATGGATAAAAGATCTCGAAACATGTGAAATTATCAATTCGGGCCACTGTCTTAGATTTCGATGAAACTAGTGCTATTGGGATCGGAATAACAAGATGATGTGCGCTGACGAATTTCGTATCGATCGCACGTTCTATGTAATTGTATGAGCTTGAAACTCACGATAATTAAAAAGTGAAATTAAAAAATATTATTATTTTATCATACAAACAGACTTTCCTTCCCTCTAATCCTTCTCCCTTCACTTTTCACCCTTTTCTTTCTTTGTCCATTTCCTGTAATCAAAATAAACCTGGTCGCTCCCTTTATCTAATTCTTCACGGAGCTTCAAGCAATGAAATAACCTGATTTTGGATTCATCAAACTCGTATGATCAGGACTCTGAATCTATGCAATCATTGATAGGGCAATTGATTTTGGTCGAGGTCAATTTTGTAGCAACGAACTAAGGTTTGGAACTGTAGGCGATGGAGGAGGTTTTAGGCGAAGGCGATAGTGGATTTGAATTTTTGAGCAAAGACGAGTCGATTGGGAGGCTTGATATTAGGTGTGGCTACAAGATGGAGAGAGCAAAACTTGGTTTTTTGTTTATGGAAACTTCAAGCCACGAATGGAGATGTTTGTGGGAAAGCGATGTGGGTGGGTCCAAATCAAAGCTTAGGCGAAGTGGAGTTCATCGGTTGTATCGTTCCTTGATTTTATGGACGGGAGGTGAAGCTGGGTAGTGCGTGCACGGACTTGAGAATGGGTATGTATGTGTGCGTGTATTAGTTTTGATTAGGGGAAGGAGAAGAAAGGATTAGAGAAGGAGAAGGTAATTAGTCGAGTTAATTAGCGTAATTAATTAATTAATCTCGAAACTTATAAAATCAATAACTCTTGCATACGATGTCCAATCAAGATGTAGAGTCTTTTGCGTTGAACTCATAGGAGCGTTATCTACGCAGCAGAGTCAGTTTCGTCAAGTTTGGAGCAAATGGAATTTTTAGCCGACGTTCGATTTTAGACTATTCGGGAACGCGTTGGTGTCAACTAGAATTTGGGTGAGTTTACTCACTTTTAGATGAACACTATATGATAAATGGTAGATATAAATTATTACTCGCATGCTTGAATGATTTATTTGCTTAGTTTGGTTGAATTCCCATTTTGGAAAGCAGATGATTTTTAAAATAAAATACAGGTAATATAGGAAATTTTGTAGAGGGATCTGGATTCCACATCATTGTTGATTTTAATTTCATTTATATGCTTGTTATATAAATTGTTGAATGTTAAAATTAACGGATGTAACATTGATTGAAATTGTTGTTTTTAAAATGGTTTTCATTCGGTAAGGGATTTTAAACATGACTTTTGGAATTTTCTATGGTATTTTATTAAGAAAGGGTTTTTAAACTTCTTTATTTTACTTTAAACTCTTTTGGAAATGTTTTAAAAGTATTTCGAAAGGTATTTGTTTTACGAAAAAGTAAATATAATAACGAATGTTTATTATCAACAAAAAGGGTTTCTTTTATTGTAAAGTGAATCTGTTTTAAAAGAAGATAGAAATATTTTGGATCAAATATTTGTTAAACATTTTATATAAAATGTTGTATAGGAAGATAGATTTATAAATGGTATTTTATAAATAAAAGAATATATTTATAAATGGTATTTTATAAAAGGGAAACTAATATCATTTTTATAAATTGGAAAAATATATCACATTTGTGAATTTATATTGATATATGAGATGATTGTTTTATGGGAAGAATTTAGTTCGATTTTGGAACCCAAGATTTGAGATAAGTATATGAGATTTAAAGAAAAGTGATGTATAAAATGAAGTATTTTTTTAAGTAGAAAAGAGATTTATAAAAATAAGTTTTATAAATAGAAATGTTATTCTAAAGGGGTTTTGTAAATAGAAAAGAAGCTTTATAAAAAGAGTTTCATAAATATTAAGGAGATTATAAATAGAAAAGAAGATTTATAAAACGAGCTTTATAAATAGTAAGGAGATTTATAGAAGGAGTTTTATAACTAGAAAATATGACCGATAAAAGGAGTTTTATAAATAGAGAAAAAAGATCTATAAAAGGATTTTTATAAATATAAAGGAGATTTATAAAATGGAGTATTTTAAAAAGGGAACGAGATTTGATTTCCATAAATGATCAAATTAAATTATGGTGGTGTGGAAAATATTCTTTTCATACTTACCACCATAATTCGAGGTAGGGAAACTTGTCCCTATTTTGAGAATTAAGAATGTATGTCGAGGCAAGGTTAGTATGCCAACTTATCCAACTACATTGTTAATTGAGGGATGGTATAAGTTTGAAATTAGAAAGTGGGGACAAGTATACATGGTTTAATTTCCATAAGATCCATTTGCTAACACCAAATAGTAAAGTGGTCTGTGTATATGGAAAGTAATCTTTTTAAATGAAACTTGTTTTTGAACCATTTAATATGATTTTGAAAAAGGGGAAATCTTTCTTAAGATTTGTGAATATACTTATACCATTGAGATAAGTATGTAGATATTTTCTAAGTAATTGAAGTATAGTGTATTGTAAATATACGTATAAAATGAGATAAGTATATGGATATGTTTTCAAACAGTGCAAGAGTATAAATGAATAGTGACTGAGTAGTATACGTACATATATCTTTGTAAAAATCTTTTCATACCAGTATTTATAAAGTGGTTTTAATCCATGAAAGGATTAATTAATGAGGCTTAATGGTTGCTTATGTGCTTAACATGCTTGATTTCCTTGCGAAATCAAATCTTTGATTTGATTTTTTGCTTATTTGATAGTTAAATAACTGACAATCAAATCTTGGCCAGCTTTAAAATCATTGATTGTCGGTTCGGAGAGTCTAAGATCGGAAATATTATCTGAAAACCACTTCGAACTAGCATAAGCTTTCGAATTGGAGACACCTTAATGACGATCGAAGATAGAGTTCTTTAAACCGTAAGGGTTACATGCTACTATTACTGAGGGTGATTCTAAATTGATGTAGCAAAAGTAGCTTCTTCGGTGTGTTCATATCTTGAACAACTTATATGGATGAATGCTGACATTGCATTGTTTCCTAGAGGACAGTGTTAGCATTCCAAGTGGAATTTGCTAAAAAGGTAGAATGTAGCCTCAAGCCTCACATCCAAAAATGACTAAAACAGAGGAGATGCAGCAAGGCTATATGGTTCGCTACCATTAGGGTATGATCATCACTTGTATCTAGATCGATATTTACAGATTATGTATGCTGGACCCGCAAAACAATTTGTCAGTTTGGCAGCTAGGATGGTGATCACATTTGGTACTATCCAGGAAAGGGTGGGCTGATTTTGTGTTAGTATAAGTGCAAGGTTTGTAGCCTCTTTGCATTTTATCTAGAGGTGTACTGTACGTAAGGTAGTCCCTTACCTTGTTATTACTGCAATCCATTTTCCAATACGTGCCTTACGGACTTAGTTGATACAAAATATGTTAGAATATGAGACACAAACATTTCAGCTATGTTATATATTTATTTTAAACCCTAGGCATTATTATAAAATCATAAGATTTTATGATAAAAATGTTTGGTTATTGTAAGGTAAAAACTCGTCTGTGTTTATGTGAGGCGTGGTCTTACGAGATACCTTTGTTTTAGAAAGGTTTTGTAAAATTAAAAATTCATATGACTGGAGTTTCTTAAGTTGATTTACTAAACTAATTCGAGCGTTATTTTCTTATAATGCTCGAGTCGGCCCGAATATATATCAGAGTTAGTTATGGATGCTTTGGAGCTGGAGACGAGCCGAATGCCTAAAAGACATTTCTATGCATCTTTATTTCAGCTGCATTTTTTTGTATTTAGTAGGATTTGCTAGGATAGGTTTTTTAACTATCCAGGATGATGATATGTTCATTTGCACTTATTGATATACATATATTAGAGATTTCTTTTACACAGATCATGTGTATATTATATACATTACTCATCACGATATGAGATTCTATTATATCTTTTCTTTTCTTTCATCCCAACAATCTATCATTCCAGCACTTGGATGCTCGGCACGTAAATACCATGGATGTATTAGTGTCGACCTTTGAGAGTCGAAAGGGAGAGTTGTCACACTTGGTATCAGAGCTTAGGTTGAGCGAAAACCTAGGCCTTGGTAGGATAGACTCGTTATAGGTAGGATTAGTAACAAAATAGATGAGTTTGAGCGTGTATGTGTGTAAAAGCACGTATTCATTAGTGCTATAAAAATGTTTTGTATTGTGTTAATTGGTCTGTTGAG
Organism: Allium cepa; assembly: GCA_030765085.1. Classification (NCBI taxonomy): domain Eukaryota; kingdom Viridiplantae; phylum Streptophyta; class Magnoliopsida; order Asparagales; family Amaryllidaceae; genus Allium; species Allium cepa. The sequence goes on from CM060929.1 coordinate 751,912,468, forward strand.
TGATTTATAAATTTTGATTGGTACATGGGATGCCATGGTATCGATGGGGTTGGATAAAGAAAATCGACACGTTATTTTTTTTTAAAATTGGTAAATGAAATAAGTTTATCTAGGATTGTAATTTATATATAGAGAATAATTTTCATAAAATGTTGATATGGTTATTTATGATGTGTTTATTTGTTTGGAAATGATAATATTCAATTATTATTATTATTTATTGTTTGATTAGTTTTTCTCGCCCAGTTTCTAAGCATTGACTATTGTTTGATTTTTGAATTTTGTTTGTTCATTGGTTTTCTGAGATTTTGGAAAATAATAGTAGTATTATTCGATAGTAAGTAGTTGGGAAATTAGTTTATGAAATTTGGATCATGCTACTTAGTAACATTTTCAATGTATTTGTCACCGCTTTGAAAATGACTTTGGTTAAGTCCGAAAGCTATGATTTCGAAGTACTTCTATCGCTGGAAAATAATTCTATGATGACTACAACATCGTCAGTGTTTTTTTTCGAGTTTTTAAGTGGGGGATGCTACTATAGTAGTTTGTTATAGAGTTATTTTGGTAAAACAGATTTTGATTTAATCCTAAAAGTATGATTTGATATACAAAAGGAGATATGTATATTATTTTTATTTTAAAATGATTTGAAATAAAACCCGGTGTTTAGTTCTTAAGTTTTATGTTAAGTTATTATATGGACTTATGCATCCTATGCATTAGGATAGTTTGGTTTGTGCATCTTGTTATGGTATGTTGTTTGGTAGTTTTCATTTATTGAAATAATGGAATTTTCAATGACTTTGGGCAGTCGAAAACTTCTGAATTTGTTGACAACTTGAAGCCAAATGTTTGTGAAAATATAAAAGTAGAGTTTTATAACTCTAGAATGGAAAGATAACAAGTTAAAACAAGTTTTAAAGTTGTTAAACAAGTGGTCAAGCAAAACAAATTTGTTATTGTTCATATACTCTCAGGATGTAGTGGAGTATTATACGAATATGAACTTAAGTCTTAAATGTTTATAAAAACTTAAGTAATTTTTTTTAATAAATTTCATAAATGATTTTAGTATTAAATGACATACTATTGATGTAAATATATATGAATTAAAAATAACTAGTGTAGTTAAAAAACCAATGAAATAATATGTAACTTGTACGTAGATTATTTTATTCGCATAACTGCTCTTAATCCAGATTTGAGTACATGATTTCGAGGTGATTCACACTCATCAAAACAAGGATTTTTCACTCCATTCTTGATAGTGAACGCTTGTTGCGGATTTTTGATATGATTATGAAGTTCTATATCATCGTACATGACTATGTAAGGAGAACATAGGTTTCTAATCAAGGAACCTGGTTGGAGTCTGCACTAAGGAAGTTAAGTGAGCGATACTAGTTCGATAAAGAACTTTGTGTGATCGAGCAAGTGATCGGATTTGATACTATGTATGGATAACATATGTACATCTTACGGTCTTTAGATTCAGGATGTGATGGATGAGTTATTGTATTGCTTCAATTGTCTTGTTGAACTCTCTTTTTGGGTTATGTAAGTGGAATACATGTAAAGGAAGCAAAGGCTTGCTGCTTGCTTTTAGTTTCGTGAGTAGAGTTTGATTGTCCGCAAATTAATAAATGTTTATATTTAACGAGTATGTTTGCTATGTGTCATACACACTTATAAGTAATATTGTTATTGTGTTGTCCTCGGATATAGGATATCCCAGATATGGGCTTATATTGATGTTATGAATTTCTTGGACCTAGCCGTGCAAAGGAGGTGCGGTTGAAAATTTCTGTAACATGAGAAAATTTTAAAGCTTAAGGGTTTGGAGACATTTTCTTTGTTTAAGAATTTTAGGGATGAAATCCTTTTAAAGGGGATGAATGTAACAACTTGAAATTTTATCATTTTAATAGCAAACATTTAATTAATTTTAAATATTTAGATAATTGATTTTTAAAGTTGAACAACCCCATTTAATTAATAAATAATAATGGTGAAATTGTTATAGAAAAACATTTACGAAAATAAATATTTTAAATAAATTTCAGTAATGATATTAAAAATTGTTTTATCGATAAAAGGTCTCGAAATGCATGAAATTATCATTCCGAGGCATTGTCTTGGGTTTTGATAAAAATAGTGCTATCGAGACTAGAATAATAAGATAATATATGTCAATGGGTTTCACATCGATTGGACGTCCTATGTAATTGTCCGAGCTCGATACGCACGACAATTAAGAAGTTAAACTAAATAACAATATTATTTTATTATATAAACGAAATTACCCTACCTCTAACTATTTCCCTTCACTTTTTATCTCTTTTCTTTCTTTCTCTATTTCTTGTAACCAAAATAAAACATGTCACTCCCCTCATCTAATTCTTCACAGAGCTTTAGACAATGAGACAACTTGATTTTGGATTCATTGAACTCGTGTAATCGAGAGATTCAAATCCATGTAATTATTGATGGGTGCAATTGAGTTTGGTGGAGGTCGATGTTGTAGTAGCGAACTAGGGTTTGCGAGTGTAGGTGATGTAGGAAGTTTTAGGTGAAGGTGATGGCGGATTTGATATTTCCAAGCGAATATGAGTTGACTGGGAAGCTCGATAGGAGGTGCGGGATTTAGATGGAGAGAGCAACATTTGGTTTTTCGTTTATGGCGGCTTCAGGTTGCAAATGGAGGTGATGGTGTGAATGCGACAAGGTGGTGCAAATCAAAGTTTAGGCAAAGGGGAGTTCATCGGTGGTATCGTTGGTTGATTTCATGGAAGGAAGGAGGAGCTAGGTGGCGAGTGCACGGGCTTGGAAGTAGGTATGTATGCGTACGTGTACAGGTTTTGATTAGGGAAAGGGCAAAAAAAGATTAGAGAAGGGAAGGTAATTAGTTGAGTTAATTATTAATTAATTTAATTAATCTTGATAATCATAAATTTAATATCTCTTGCACATAAGGTCCAATCGGGACATGGTCTTAGCGTTGCAATTGTAGAAGTGTTATCTATGAACTAGAGTTGGTTTTGTCAAGTTTGGAGCAAGTGGATTTTTTAAGTTTAGACTATTCAGGAATGCGTAAGCGTCAATTGCAATTTTGTGAGTTTACTCACGTTTGGACAAACACTATTGGATATATGGTTATTATAAATTATTGTTTACATGCTTAAATGATTTATTTGTCTGGTTTGGTTGAATTCTCATTTGAAAAGTAGATTGGATTTAAAATGAAATAGAAGTAATATACGAAATTTTGTAGAGGGATCGGGATTTCTTGTCATTGTTGATTTCGATTTCATTTGTATACTTGATCTATAAATTGGTAAATGCCGAAAGTATCGGATGTGACATTGATATAAGCCAAAAATTTAACCTTTTTAGTGATAAAGGGTGAAACAGCATTGGTTAAGTGTTATGGTAGCTAATTGGTCTCCTTATAGTATTTTGGAAATATTATTAATTGCTGTTTTGATTTGAAAATGGTTGTAACGGTCCGCAAAACCTTACCCCTTGAGTCAACACTATTCTACATCAATTAACTCGAGATGAACATAAATACAAACCATTTGGGTTAAAGAAGAAGAGGTAGAAGAAGAAGATAGAAAAAAACATCAGAATCTATCCATCGCAGCGGAATAAAATATAGTAGATAATCACAGATCTTTGTACCAAAAAACAAATACTATATCTGTTTATACATACATCATCAGAGTATACATAACACACAACTTGACAGTAATCATAATATGTCCTCTCAATCTGAATACACAACGAAATATGTAACACAAATACAGAAGTAGGTATCGCCATCCATCTCGTCTCCTGAGCTCCATAGCATCCTTTCTTGTAATCTATAATACTCGGTCTGACCCGAGCATTATAGTTAAATAACACCCGGGTCAGTCTGGAATACCAGCGTGAGAAAACCACACTCAAATTGATTATTAAAGTTTCAAAAATCCTTTGAAAAACAAAAGCATCTCGTAAGACCACACCACAAATAAACATGTCGGGTTTTTACCTTACGATAGCTAAAACACTTTTTATTAAAATTCTTTGATATTATAATAGTGTCTATAGAAAGTAAAATAGAATCTAGCTGAAATGCTTGCATCTCACGTTTCAGCAATAGTTGGGCACAATCAAAACTGTACGGGCGCGTAGGGAAAAAGGATTTCCAACTAATGATTAGGCAGCGGGGTACCACCTGTCACGGTATCTGGTGTAGATCAGCATACCGAGGATCACTCCCGACCCCCTGCAATGCAAGACCAGGATTACCCCTTACTGGATAATCCCGAGTAAGATCACCCCACGATTGGGATCAGCAACCGCACCACTAAGCTGAATAAAAAGGGACTTCTAGACAGGGATGACCTCATCCTAATGGGTGTTACCCATCTAATCTTGCTGCATAACCCCTGATTTTCAGTCATTCTCGGTTGATGAGGCTTGTAACATCCCGCCTTTTCGCACACTTTAAACCGACACACGTGCCAATTCAAAACATAACGGAAGGACGGATTGTTATGGGGAAAATAAGAAAAACAGAGAAGAAATAAAAACAAAATAGAATCTCACAGCGGAAGGATAAAATATAATAATAAATATACAGTTCAAAACAGTTTACAAACACTTGATTTGCTTTATACAATAAATATCAGAGTTACACCTACCAATACAATCAATGCAGCGGAACAGTATGAGTATGGTGCAATACTATAGATAATAATAATACGACTCCTTCGTCTTCGTCCTTCAAAGCTAAAGTCTTCGATCCTGAAACGCTCGGACTGACCCGAGCGAATTTGAAAAGACAAAAACACTCGAGTCGGAACTAAAAGATCTTATGTGAGTTAAATTAACAGAAATAAATATGAGTACAGTAACTCAAGAGATGCTCGGGATTTACATCTCCTAAGGATCCGTTAAACTATTTACTATGTAGTATATTGCGCTATTATAATAGTGTCTATTTATAAAGTAAACTTACTTTTTAATAGCGTTAAGGGGTTACCCATATAGCCCTTAACACAAATAATGCCAATAGTCTATACAGTACCGTAATACCTCCTGATCGGGAAGCTACCAGAGGATACTCCATAGGTACGACACAAATAGAAACTCGTAGTAAAGGCTCGGTATGGTAGGTGACACGGCACAACTAGGCAATGCCAGGGTAGATATACCAATTGCTATCCAGGCTGGTGGAAACGCGTAGCCGCAGTTACCGCCCACCTCGGACTAACTCTCCAAAATCAAAATATATAAGTGGCCACTGAATCAATCCAAGTCAAAGTATAATATCGAAGAGGAGGGTCCGATCAGAGGAATGACCTCATTGGCCTGAGAATCGCTCCTGTTTTAGCCACCTTATGCCAACTCACGGGAGTCGGGTCCACGTATTTACCTTACAGGAACCGTCGCCACCACCTACTTCATTCTGGAATCTCCACCGCGTACACGGTTAGTCAAAGTGGTTTTCGGTATCTACAGAGAGTATGTCCATATCCGATCCCGGTCTCTTTGCCAACCCACCGTTATTATAACACCGCGGTCATTTAAAAATAGTTTATACCTTAAAACCAGAATATACATTTCCATTTTAAAATTATGAATACGATATCATTTTAAAACCCAAAACAACATGATATCATTTATCCCAATTATAAATCTTTTCCAAAAATCATAATGCTTTAAAATTTATAACGTCTGAAAGCCAAATATCCTTTCAAAGCATAATATTTCGAAATTCATAATTTAAAACCATAACTTCTAAAACTTGAATGGTTTGGATATTCCACGGTATATAAATTAAATGGTTTAACTTTACTGTTACTTTGTAAAGAAAATAGTTCTCATGGCTTTACAAATACATTTCTTTATTAAAGTCTAAACCAAAAATTGTATTATCTCTCTCAAGTTCCAAAACCACTTCAATTTATTTATATATACGTATATCCATTTTGAGTAACAATATTTCAAACTAAAATTGGATTTTATTCTTTCAACAGATCAATTGTTCTATTAATTAGTCTTGAATATTCACATAAAATCCATAAATAATAAGACTTCAATTTCTATTAATAAAATATATATATTTTCCCAATTCAAATTATACTAGAATATTCATTTCAATTTATTTTGGAAAAAATCCAATTATAAATATCATATCTTAAAATTTCCAAACTTAACATTTAAACATATGATATAAATTATTAAACTCCATTTTCTTAATTTTCTTCCATTTTTAATAAAGATTTTTATACACCTTTTAATTTCAAAATTTTCAACTTCATATGTATATATATATGGAAGAAAAATATTTATACAATATAAAATTTAAGATTATTATAAACCGTATTCCATCCAAACCATAGAAATCACATAAAAATAGTTATATATAGACCGCGGTGCCTGTATATAATTTTCTATCCTATGGTCAAGTGATACGGATAGTTATCATTTCAATCCGCAATTTAAAAGATATAAAATTTTGCGGTTGTATATCATTTCAAACCACAATCCCGAATGAAATATGCATGATGACTTGTAATTTAAAAATAAAACATCCATCAACATCACCCATCATCCAATCACAATCATCAAGCAATATCAATCAATAACAATTTATATTTGATAATATATAACAGGTAATAACTGGCAATTTTATTCAGATTTAATTTAACAACTATTAATCTAACAGTTTATATTCAGTAATAATCTATATAACTGTTAACTAGCAGTTTATAGGCAAACAAATAAATTCTAACTATCAATTAATACGCAATAAATAAATTAAATTAACAGTTAAACTTAATAAATGCAATTCAACAAATATGAGTGAAATAAACATGCCAAATTCTCATAAATAAATTTCTATTCATTTCTAAAATTAATTTAACAAACATAAAAGCTTCTAGTAGTTGTGAGTGGGTTTAAACACTCACCTTTGGAATTTAAATCGAATTTAAACCCGATTTAAACCCAAAAATTCGCCCGTCTTGGAATTCGTCCAAACCAACGTCATCAAGTCCGGAATTAAATTACGATCCTAACAAAAAAAATCTCACGTGAATCGGAGATCGTATGCAAAAGTAATGACGATTTATGCGATTGAAAACAATTATAAAAATAAATAAAAAGTGAACACATTCACTCACTTTTCCTGCCACGTCATCCCCCATGATTCACGCGTCCAGTCCACTCAAAAAACAACGCACGCCCTCGTTCGAACACCTCCCCAATGACTGCCACCTTCGATCAACGCGAATTCCACCCACCGCGTACACTCTCTGGCCATGCCGACCGCCACCTCGCTTGTGCGACCCTCTCTCCCCCAGCTCCACGCGCCCCCACGCGACAACTCCGGTTCAAAAATTAGCCAGCAGCCGCCAATGATTTTAAACCCTAATCGAATTTTAGCGCAAGATCCAACCGTCGATTTGCACGAATAACCATATAGATGTGATCTCCTTCGTCCATACTACAATACCCAGAAACAGAATTTTGATCAGATGAAGTTTGTTACGGCGATGATGAACTGTTGGGACTGTTTTGAATTTATTCTGGTTAAACGATAACTCCATTTTAAAAACGAATCACACCAAGAGATTACGTGTCTTGAGTACATTAACATATATTTTTGTGGAATTTTTCTGGAGATTTTGAATTTTCATTTTGTTTTTGAACTGACTAGATCTAGGGTTAGCCCCCATTGAAGAAGAAGAGAAGCTTGAAGAAAATATACGCGCAGATAAAATGAAATTAGGTGGAGGCTAGGGCTTGTAGCTAGGTTTATATAGAGGGGTTAGAGATAGAGTAGATAGACCGTAGAATGAACGCGCGGAACAAATTAAGGCCCAAAAAGCCCGTTCTGACCCCGGAACGAAATTTGTCAAACCCATATATCCAGATAGGTATTTTAAAATATTCTGAACGCGATGGAAAAAGTTTCACGTCCAAATTTGATCGTATGAAGAAGTTATGTTGAAAACAAAATTTCCAAATTGATTTCAAATTGATTTTAATTAAATCGATTTCAAGGCGTTTCGCGTCCGTACGATCAAACGACAGGCCCGATCGATACGAAACTTGAAACCCTATAATAATTCACCGATACGGATCCGATGAAACTGGTTTCGTCGAAATCCGAGTCCGTGACAAAAATGGCTATTTTTAATATTCATTAAATAAATTAAATAAATTATAAAATCCAATCTTGTATTAATATTCTAAAATTTGTCCCAATTTTATTGCCTATATAAATAAATCAATTTCAAATGATTTATCAAGCTTGGATGTGAATTAAAATTGACAAGATATCAAATTTCAGTGTTCATTTCTGCACTTTCTTATATTTAAGAATTTTATAAATTATATTCTCAAAAACCCATACTTAAGACTTTTAACCTTTAGATCCTCAACTTTCACCTAAAATAAAGCCGTTACTAACATTAGTTCAAGATTTCACTCTAATGTTCACAAATTCTGTTTTATATTCAATAACGTAATATTTTACGTTTAATTCCATTTTATTTGTAATAAGTACCATTTGTTGATTTTAATACTCAAATAAATTAACTAAAAGCAAATTTACATATAATTTCCATCGTCAATTATTTTAGTGAATAAATCTTCAAAGGTTACTGCAATTAATCCCATAAATTGCAATAAATTCTAATAAATTTGACTCTATTTGATTACAACTCACAAATAAATCAATTATTCCCCCAACTACAAAGTTACCGTTTCTTATATATATATATATATATATATATATATATATATATATATTACTACAGTAATACTTCCAAATGTTCATCCTTGTTTGCATAAATTACTGTATTCAATTGAATTGTAATATTGTTAACTTACAAAAAAATAAAACTTAACAACTAATAGAATAAATAACTTACAAAATTTGTTGACATAAATATATTTTATAAGTCTACACTTAATTATTACCTTAAAGTAAGTCTTACGTTTCTATAAATTTATTCATACTTCTGTTACTATATTTATACTTAATAAAGTAACGTTCATTCTTAATAACAACATTATAACTATTTAACATATAAAAGAACTCTATTCCCAAATACATTCATTGACAAATAAGTTAGGAAATTTATAATGGTTGTTATTCTTTCTTAAATTTACCTCCAAATTAACGTACTATCAAATTTCATTTACTTATGTTCTATCCAACATTCCTTTATATTTTATTTCCATAAATTTGTTAATATTTACATTCATTTATTAACAATTTACTTCCATTATACAATTGCAATCTATTAAAGTTTTTATTACATTAATACTATTTCAACTTTATTCTTTTAGTATTAATTAAACAATCGTATTAAATTAAGAGATTATAATGATTTTCACTATTTATATATACTCCATTAAACCCAACAGTCGTTCCAATCACCTTTGTATTGCATTAAATTGGTTATCCCTCACTGCCATTTATTTTTCTTCCTAAATTCCCATATAGTTACCATTTTACCAATATATATAAACACATAGGAAATTTAAATTCTTGTCATAAATTCTTAAATTTATTTTTATTCAAGTGCAACAATTATGCTATTTCCCTATTTATATTTCACCTAATTTTTCAACAATTAGATTAAATAACCGTTTCTACAATTCATAATTAACTATACATTTAAATCTCCTATACATATACAACTACACAAAGATATATATCTTACACTATCTCGGTTAGGTTTTCATTCAATTTAACAATAATTAGGCTTTAATTGTCGTTGCTAAAGTTTTCATTTAGCGTTCCTCTAGTATTAATTTCACAACCAATTAAATCTTATAACCACAACTCAAATTTACGTTATTCTATCTATTGCCATATAAACATTTCAAATGTTAACCTTTTAATTCCAGTTACTATCTAACTCCTACATTTATTCTACATTAGATTGGAAATTATATTAATTTAATTCATTTAATATTATCAAGTTTAACGGGTCGTTACAATCTCCCCCACTCAAAACTTTTCGTCCCCGAAAAGGAAAAAGAAGGGAGAAGGAAGAATTAAAACAGTACATCTATTTCAAATATTATTTATAAACAATAATTTACTAAATTTATTTTCTTAAATAAAATATACCTGTTTATAATCATTATATTCTTTTATACTTAGATTATTAAAGCTGGAAAACATTTTCACAAAATTCTAAGTCCAAAATTTACGGAAAATTCTGGTAGAGTCTCCTTTGTACGGAGAGACTCTGGAGAAAATATAATATCAAAATATACAAATATATTACATATATTATCAAAATATTATATCCCAACACGGGAAAAATAACGCTTTAAACGTAATCCGAAAACGTACCTATTTGTCGGGCAATATACGCTTATTATTTTGGAACCAAAAGCAGTAGCAGTTGCTTCCATCACTTGTATTCACTTATATAATCTAAAAGGTTAAATATTTATTTTAAAGTGAATTATTCAAGTGGATTCAATCATTAATCAACAAAACAATACAACAACCATCAACCTTACAAACAACATACATACACAAACAAAGCAACCATTTAATCCATCAAACAAATAGTTGTTTGGGTTCAAACTTAAAATTTGTATGAAATTAATTATCAAGTGCATCCTTTACTCAACAGTCTTAGATGGAACAAAGATAGATACTTATTCATTTACACACTTCAAATTTCTTACCCAACAACATAAATCAAACAACACAATTCAAACCAACACCCAAATTTATTTATTATACATTTATCTCATGCTTCAATGGTTTGATTTTCTTTCTTTCATTTATGGAGTGATTTCTTTATTTCTTACAAATTTTCATTTTCCATTTATCACAAAATTCATTATATCTGTATTCCAATTTATTTACTAAAGTTTCTATCATGTATTTATACTACTTACCTTTACTTATAGTAAAATTTCCAATTAAATCTTAAGTCTATACAATTAATTCTCATTAATAATAGCAAATTAATAGAATACCTTTATTACCTTACTCTTCACTTGTAAGATTTCCCCTTACATTTTCTTACTAACATTGCAACTTTTATAATATGGTAAGTTATGTATGTTTTAAGAATGTAAGTGAAAATTTTCAAGTTTCTTCTCAATTCCTTTTTTTTTATATATTTGTTTTATAACTTATAATTTCAACTTACCCTTAATTTCATTCATTTACTTAATGTTTACGTTCCTATTATATTTATTTACAATAACCCTCTAATTCCACTTAATTTATTAACCTTATAAGCTGCATTCCTATAAGTGAAAGATTTTACTCATTCATTAACTATGGATTGCAGTCATTTATATTTTTCCTACTTTCCATTATATTAGAATAGGGGGAATTAAAGCATACTTAAGTTAATAACCCTACAATTAAACTTTATAAATTAAGGAATTTCATTTTTACTTTCTTAAGGTTAAAATCACCTATTAATAATACAACCTTTAATTTAGTAAAATTCCAATCATCACTTAAGTTAATACCATTAAATTCTTATTTATAACAGTAATTTATTGAATACTTCATTTATTTCCAAAATTCCTACTTGTATAATATTCTATTCCACTCTTAATTTACATTTCAACTTTTTATACTTGGTAAGTTATTTATGTTAAAGAAAAAGCAAAAGAACTTATACAAGTTTTATCTCAATTCTTCTAATTGAATTTAATGCTAAACAATATTACTCTTTGTAACAATTTCAAATTTCTCTTTATAACCTTTCATTAATTCTCTTACCCACATTAGAGGTTAAATTAATTATTTAATTTTCTTACTTTTTATTTCACCTCAATAATTCAACAATTAATTAATGGAATTTTTTTTTTTAGAATTAAATACCGGGTCAGATTTCAAATTATTTTAAAAATAATAAATAAATAATTTCTTACAACTTATATATATCTCTAATTATATTTAAATCAATTAAAATTTTAGATAATTTCAAAATAAATCTGCAGTGGAATTTACTACAGTGGTCTTTCCCTTCGAAACTCGAAAATGAAAGTCGATGATTGGGCCGTCATCACCGAAATTATTTTCCAGCGACAGAGAGGAAAGTACAAAACTTATTTTCTCCAAAATCTTCTTTAAAACAAATTTTTCCAAATTATTCTAAATATTTATATAAGAAAATACTTATAAACAAAATTATTATAATTCATAAATCCTTTGAAAGCAAATTTCCAAAATCCCGGACTTAAGTTCTAAAATTTCCAAATTTCATTGATTTTAATTTCAATCTTATTTTATCTATTATTTAAAATTTTATTCCTAACAATCAATCTATTTCAACCAAAATATATATATATATATATATAAATAATATCATTTAAAATTTATTTTATATATAGAAAATATAATAGGAAAAATTATTTCATTCACCTATATTAAAACAAATATTATGTCGGTCTGTCCTATTAAGTGTTTAGAAATCCCTATTGATGACATAGCGTCCCATGCACCAACCAGAATTTATAAATACAAAACGGAACAGATTAACACAATATCAAAATCTTTTTATAACACTAACAAATATGCTCTCTCATATATATACACTCAGCGACTCCCATAGGGTATTACTACCCTATTAATAAAGAGTCAAACCCCACAAAGCCAAAGTTTATCGCTAAACCTAAGCTCTGATACCAACTGTAACATCCCGCCTTTTCGCACACTTTAAACCGACACACGTGCCAATTCAAAACATAACGGAAGGACGGATTGTTATGGGGTAAATAAGAAAAACAGAGAAGAAATAAAAACAAAATAGAATCTCACAGCGGAAGGATAAAATATAATAATAAATATACAGTTCAAAACAGTTTACAAACACTTGATTTGCTTTATACAATAAATATCAGAGTTACACCTACCAATACAATCAATGCAGCGGAACAGTATGAATATGGTGCAATACTATAGATAATAATAATACGACTCCTTCGTCTTCGTCCTTCAAAGCTAAAGTCTTCGATCCTGAAACGCTCGGACTGACCCGAGCGAATTTGAAAAGACAAAAACACTCGAGTCAGAACTAAAAGATCTTATGTGAGTTAAATTAACAGAAATAAATATGAGTACGGTAACTCAAGAGATGCTCGGGATTTACATCTCCTAAGGATCCGTTAAACTATTTACTATGTAGTATATTGCGCTATTATAATAGTGTCTATTTATAAAGTAAACTTACTTTTTAATAGCGTTAAGGGGTTACCCATATAGCCCTTAACACAAATAATGCCAATAGTCTATACAGTACCGTAATACCTCCTGATCGGGAAGCTACCAGAGGATACTCCATAGGTACGACACAAATAGAAACTCGTAGTAAAGGCTCGGTATGGTAGGTGACACGGCACAACTAGGCAATGCCAGGGTAGATATACCAATTGCTATCCAGGCTGGTGGAAACGCGTAGCCGCAGTTACCGCCCACCTCGGACTAACTCCCCAAAATCAAAATATATAAGTGGCCACTGAATCAATCCAAGTCAAAGTATAATATCGAAGAGGAGGGTCCGATCAGAGGAATGACCTCATTGGCCTGAGAATCGCTCCTGTTTTAGCCACCTTATGCCAACTCACGGGAGTCGGGTCCACGTATTTACCTTACAGGAACCGTCGCCACCACCTACTTCATTCTGGAATCTCCACCGCGTACACGGTTAGTCAAAGTGGTTTTCGGTATCGACAGAGAGTATGTCCATATCCGATCCCGGTCTCTTTGCCAACCCACCGTTATTATAACACCGCGGTCATTTAAAAATAGTTTATACCTTAAAACCAGAATATACATTTCCATTTTAAAATTATGAATACGATATCATTTTAAAACCCAAAACAACATGATATCATTTATCCCAATTATAAATTTTTTCCAAAAATCATAATGCTTTAAAATTTATAACGTCTGAAAGCCAAATATCCTTTCAAAGGATAATATTTCGAAATTCATAATTTAAAACCATAACTTCTAAAACTTGAATGGTTTGGATATTCCACGGTATATAAATTAAATGGTTTAACTTTACTGTTACTTTGTAAAGAAAATAGTTCTCATGGCTTTACAAATACATTTCTTTATTAAAGTCTAAACCAAAAATTGTATTATCTCTCTCAAGTTCCAAAACCACTTCAATTTATTTATATATATGTATATCCATTTTGAGTAACAATATTTCAAACTAAAATTGGATTTTATTCTTTCAACAGATCAATTGTTCTATTAATTAGTCTTGAATATTCACATAAAATCCATAAATAATAAGACTTCAATTTCTATTAATAAAATATATATATTTTCCCAATTCAAATTATACTAGAATATTCATTTCAATTTATTTTGGAAAAAATCCAATTATAAATATCATGTCTTAAAATTTCCAAACTTAACATTTAAACATATGATATAAATTATTAAACTCCATTTTCTTAATTTTCTTCCATTTTTAATAAAGATTTTTATACACCTTTTAATTTCAAAATTTTCAACTTCATATGTATATATATATGGAAGAAAAATATTTATACAATATAAAATTTAAGATTATTATAAACCGTATTCCATCCAAACCATAGAAATCACATAAAAATAGTTATATATAGACCGCGGTGCCTGCATATAATTTTCTATCCTATGGTCAAGTGATACGGATATTTATCATTTCAATCCGCAATTTAAAAGATATAAAATTTTGCGGTTGTATATCATTTCAAACCACAATCCCAAATGAAATATGCATGATGACTTGTAATTTAAAAATAAAACATCCATCAACATCACCCATCATCCAATCACAATCATCAAGCAATATCAATCAATAACAATTTATATTTGATAATATATAACAGGTAATAACTGGCAATTTTATTTAGATTTAATTTAACAACTATTAATCTAACAGTTTATATTCAGTAATAATCTATATAACTGTTAATTAGCAGTTTATAGGCAAACAAATAAATTCTAACTATCAATTAATACGCAATAAATAAATTAAATTAACAGTTAAACTTAATAAATGCAATTCAACAAATATGAGTGAAATAAACATGCCAAATACTCATAAATAAATTTCTATTCATTTCTAAAATTAATTTAACAAACATAAAAGCTTCTAGTAGTTGTGAGTGGGTTTAAACACTCACCTTTGGAATTTAAATCGAATTTAAACCCGATTTAAACCCAAAAATTCGCCCGTCTCGGAATTCGTCCAAACCAGCGTCATCAAGTCCGGAATTAAATTACGATCCTAACAAAAAAATCTCACGTGAATCGGAGATCGTATGAAAAAGTTATGACGATTTATGCGATTGAAAACAATTATAAAAATAAATAAAAAGTGAACACATTCACTCACTTTTCCTGCCACGTCATCCCCCATGATTCGCGCGTCCAGTCCACTCAAAAAACAACGCACGCCCTCGTTCGAACACCTCCCCAATGACTGCCACCTTCGATCAACGCGAATTCCACCCACCGCGTACACTCTCCGGCCTTGCCGACCGCCACCTCGCTCGTGCGACCCTCTCTCCCCCAGCTCCGCGCGCCCCCACGCGACAACTCCGGTTCATTAGCCAGCAGCCGCCAATGATTTTAAACCCTAATCGAATTTTAGCGCAAGATCCAACCGTCGATTTGCACGAATAACCATATAGATGTGATCTCCTTCGTCCATACTACACTACCCAGAAATAGAATTTTGATCAGATGAAGTTTGTTACGGCGATGATGAACGGTTGGGACTGTTTTGAATTTATTCTGGTTAAACGTTAACTCCATTTGAAAAACGAATCACACCAAGAGATTACGTGTCTTGAGAACATTAACATATATTTTTGTGGAATTTTTCTGGAGATTTTGAATTTTCATTTTGTTTTTGAACTGACTGGATCTAGGGTTAGCCCCCATTGAAGAAGAAGAGAAGCTTGAAGAAAATATACGCGCAGATAAAATGAAATTAGGTAGAGGCTAGGGCTTGTAGCTAGGTTTATATAGAGGGGTTAGAGATAGAGTAGATAGACCGTAGAATGAACGCGCGGAACAAATTAAGGCCCAAAAAGCCCGTTCTGACCCCGGAACGAAATTTATCAAACCCATATATCCAGATAGGTATTTTAAAATATTCTGAACGCGATGGAAAAATTTTCACGTCCAAATTTGATCGTATGAAGAAGTTATGTTGAAAAAAAAATTTCCAAATTGATTTGAAATTGATTTTAATTAAATCGATTTCAAGGCGTTTCGCGTCCGTACGATCAAACGACAGGCCCGATCGATACGAAACTTGAAACCCTATAATAATTCACCGATACGGATCCGATGAAACTGGTTTCGTCGAAATCCGAGTCCGTGACAAAAATGGCTATTTTTAATATTCATTAAATAAATTAAATAAATTATAAAATCCAATCTTGTATTAATATTCTAAAATTTGTCCCAATTTTATTGCCTATATAAATAAATCAATTTCAAATGATTTATCAAGCTAGGATGTGAATTAAAATTGACAATCAAATTTCAGTGTTCATTTCTGCACTTTCTTATATTTAAGAATTTTATAAATTATATTCTCAAAAACCCATACTTAAGACTTTTAACCTTTAGATCCTCAACTTTCACCTAAAATAAAGCCGTTACTAACATTAGTTCAAGATTTCACTCTAATGTTCACAAATTCCGTTTTATATTCAATAACGTAATATTTTACGTTTAATTCCATTTTATTTGTAATAAGTACCATTTGTTGATTTTAATACTCAAATAAATTAACTAAAAGCAAATTTACATATAATTTACATCGTCAATTATTTTAGTGAATAAATCTTCAAAGGTTACTGCAATTAATCCCATAAATTGCAATAAATTCTAATAAATTTGACTCTATTTGATTACAACTCACAAATAAATCAATTATTCCCCCAACTACGAAGTTACCGTTTCTTATATATATATATATTACTACAGTAATACTTCCAAATGTTCATCCTTGTTTGCATAAATTACTGTATTCAATTGAATTGTAATATTGTTAACTTACACAAAAATAAAACTTAACAACTAATAGAATAAATAACTTACAAAATTTGTTGACATAAATATATTTTATAAGTCTACACTTAATTATTACCTTAAAGTAAGTCTTACGTTTCTATAAATTTATTCATACTTCTGTTACTATATTTATACTTAATAAAGTAACGTTCATTCTTAATAACAACATTATAACTATTTAACATATAAAAGAACTCTATTCCCAAATACATTCATTGACAAATAAGTTAGGAAATTTATAATGGTTGTTATTCTTTCTTAAATTTACCTCCAAATTAACGCACTATCAAATTTCATTTACTTATGTTCTATCCAACATTCCTTTATATTTTATTTCCATAAATTTGTTAATATTTACATTCATTTATTAACAATTTACTTCCATTATACAATTGCAATCTATTAAAGTTTTTATTACATTAATACTATTTCAACTTTATTCTTTTAGTATTAATTAAACAATCGTATTAAATTAAGAGATTATAATGATTTTCACTATTTATATATACTCCAATAAACCCAACAGTCGTTCCAATCACCTTTGTGTTGCATTAAATTGGTTATCCCTCACTGCCATTTATTTTTCTTCCTAAATTCCCATATAGTTACCATTTTACCAATATATATAAACACATAGGAAATTTAAATTCTTGTCATAAATTCTTAAATTTATTTTTATTCAAGTGCAACAATTACACTATTTCCCTATTTATATTTCACCTAATTTTTCAACAATTAGATTAAATAACCGTTTCTACAATTCATAATTAACTATACATTTAAATCTCCTATACATATACAACTACACAAAGATATATATCTTACACTATCTCGGTTAGGTTTTCATTCAATTTAACAATAATTAGGCTTTAATTGTCGTTGCTAAAGTTTTCATTTAGCGTTCCTCTAGTATTAATTTCACAACCAATTAAATCTTATAACCACAACTCAAATTTACGTTATTCTATCTATTGCCATATAAACATTTCAATTGTTAACCTTTTAATTCCAGTTACTATCTAACTCCTACATTTATTCTACATTAGATTGGAAATTATATTAATTTAATTCATTTAATATTATCAAGTTTAACGGGTCGTTTCAAGGCTTGAGGCTAAGTGTTTCCTTTTTAGATCGTTTCACTTAAAATGCTCATCGTCCACTTGACGATCTTCTGAAAGCATTCAATCCATACAAGTCCGTCCAGGGTTCGAACGGAACCAAAGGCACTACTCCTACTACATCCATTTTGGAAACATCCTTAGATTAGTAGCGACTAGTCCTTGTACTTCATTGCTCCATCTTCAACTCCGAACTCGTCTTCCTCACGAAAACTTATAAACCGGATCGAAGTGGTTTTCAAGAAATAAATCCTGATCCCGGTCTCTTCGAAATGATCATCGCATTGTCCAATATTGATAGGTGGTTATTTAACTATCAATTAATATTCACAACAACCATCAACCATAAATAATTTCTCCTGAATTATTTATTTACCTCAAAATATCTTCGTAAGACATATTTCTATTTTCAATCCTTTGGAAAACAGTTTTCAAACCACACTCTTCTCATGAAATAAATTTTAAATATATATTTCCACTGAAAACACCAAGCACAAAACTTTATATATATTTTTTAAAATAATTTAAAAACACTTTATTATAAAATCTATTTTATCATTTAGATTGAAAACTACTTCAATACTTTATTAAAAATATATATATTAGAAATATTTGAAAATGTAGTTACTTTATAAAATATAAAACTAGATTTTCTCTTTTTAAAACAAAATACCAAATCACCTTTAAATAATTACTACGATAATTGATTTCGAAAAATATTTACTTCAGAATTTAAACATTTAGAAGTAATAAATTTTCTAAAACATGCTTTCTAAAACAACATTAAAGCCTTTAACTTATATTTAAAAATTTACTTTGAAAATGTACTTGACTATCCAGGAAAATACACTTCTTTTCACATCCTTTAAAAAAAAATCACTATTTATTTTTTTAACAAAATTTCCCATTTCTTTAATAAATTCACATCATGAATTTATTCTTCAAATATCCACTGATATATCACTTCACTTTTATAACCCAGTTTATAAATTTCATATTCATATTCTCCTTTAAATTTTTAATTTCAAACTCTTAAATCAATTTCCAAATTGATTTCCAATTCACTCCCTTTGAAATAAATTTTTTTACTTACTCAATTTATTTCAAAACCGATTGACTTCAGATTTTATTTCTTTATTATGATTTAAAATATTTTAACTGAAAAATACCAATTTCAGATTTTTCCAAATCCTTCTTTATCCTTAAACTTTGAATTTTAAAAAATTCTTTATTCCTTTAAATAATATCGCTTAAGTTTTAAAATTCATTCTTTCTCTGTTTATTCAAAATCTCCTTCCCATGCTCGGAATTTATTTATTAGGATTTTAAAATCACTTTTATTCTTATCTAATTCATTCTTAAATTTATTCAAATTCTCTATAATTATTTTACTTACAAATTCACTCTTTTATTTCCTTTTCAAAAATACAATTCTATATATTTCGATAACTCAGTGTACCAAAATGTTCAAGCAAACTATGGCATTCAATATGATAATATAATTCATCACAGAATATCAAATATTCGTAACACAGAATATTTAACAATCTAAATAATTTTGAGGAATCCAGTTGGATCCCCCCTACCCGTTTCCCTGCATCCACAGATGCTAGCACAAAATAAAATACCAATTCCACTTCGAGGTGGAATATCACGGTATATGGGATTTATATAATATCATCCACTATTATGCGACGCATAGGGTCTCATCCGCTATATAATGCGGGAAATCAATCACACTCCAATATATACAATATATATACTACTATATATAATATAACACATTAAATCAATCCAATCATTCAACCAATTATTTAAATTTAACCATTTAAATTTAAATTAAAACCCAGATAAGTGAGATTAACTCATCTTTGATCTATGTTTCGAAATCCGACCAAACCAGCTATTTCTTCACGGTTTTGGACCTTGTAAGAAATATTATAATGTGATATCTCGGAATTTTTGGCAATATCAATTTAATAATCT
Organism: Allium cepa; assembly: GCA_030765085.1. NCBI lineage: Eukaryota > Viridiplantae > Streptophyta > Magnoliopsida > Asparagales > Amaryllidaceae > Allium > Allium cepa. Next base: position 751,932,667 of record CM060929.1, read on the forward strand.
GTATTTGAAATTAAATTGATTTGATAATATTTGTAAATAAATTTGATTTGATTTAATAACTTTCTTTAATAAATATTTAATTACTGAATTTATCTAATAAATTGTTTTCTATTTTTAATGTGTATATATATATATTTATATATATTTTAAATAGATGAGTTTGGTTTTAAATTTAATAAATAAATAAATCTTATTTTCTAATTCTAATATTTTGGTGATTGGGAAATTATGGTCTATTTAATGATTAAGCTTTTCAAAAGCTATTTTATAAATAACTATATGATTTTTAAATACATTTTAACTTAAGTTTGAATATTAAAATAAGGTTATAAAAATGTTTGTTTTATTTCTTTTTAAAATATTGTTTAAGAAATATGACTACAATTAAATATGAAACATTTATTCATTTAAATAACAAGTAATTTATGACCTCTTTTATAAATTCATTTAAATTATCTAAAATGTTATTTTCAAATGATTGATATATATTGTTTTTATTTATAAAATATAATTGTGTAAACATCTTAGAGCATAATTCAACATGTGTAATTTAAACACAAAGATATTAACAAGTGTTCATATTTTGTACAAGTGTCAAATTTGCATTTTTATTTTCTTTGATTTTTAATTTATCATAAATATTGTTATATAAACTTGCCTTCTACCTTTCCTATTCTTTTCTCATTTTCAATTCATTAACTTAAGAAATTTTCAGCTGAGAAACCATTCTACTTTAAACCATCCTTAAATCAAATTAAATCTGAAAATCAAAAATTCGTAATCATCCTCATATCCAAACACATCTCCGAAAAATTTAAACTGCATTTTTTTCAGATCTGTAAGCATCCTCATTTTCAAATGCAAAAACCATTTCCTCCTTCAAAATTTATAATTAAATTCTTCATTCTCAAACCTGGAAGACATTTTCCAGCATGCGTTCAATTTTTCAAAAATTTGGAAAGTGACCTCTGCATGCAAGTTACAGATATCAGCAAGCATTTAAGTTTAAGGTTGATAAAACAATAATAAAAGCATTCAAATAAGTTTAAAGGATTCAAGGGGCAAAGGCATTTTAAAGCAAGCTTTCAAAAGATTTAAGAGCTTTTCAAAACCTGAAGCTCTGATCTGCATTTTTTTAAATCAGGTGAGTAACTCAACTTTTTTTTTAAAATTTATAGGTAAAAGTTGTTTTCATGCTTTTAAATTACGAATGAATATAATATGAATTTGCTGTGAATATATATATATATATATATATATATATATATGTGTGTGTGTGTGAACATATTTCTATGTGCATGCTTGTTATCCGTTAAATTTTTGTTTCCTCAAATTCAAACTTCTGTTTGATATAAAAATCCATTTTTTCTTGATTAAATCTTGGATAGATTTAAGGCTTAAACAATTATGTTTATTTCATCATAGACTATGGTCTGAAAATTTTACTTAAGCTTAAACAACTCTGTATCTCTGGAATGTATAAACAGATGAACAACATTAATTGGTGAAATTCCAAGTGCAATGATTTGAAGTTTCAGGATTATAATCTGAAACATCATACAAGATTGTGATTTTTAAAAACAAAATTTCAATTTTTAATGCTATATACAAAGTGCAGTTATCTATTTTCTGCATTTTGTATTTTGAAGCATTTCTGCTGCCACATTTGTCTGAAGGTGTCGTGATTGCACCTGGGGGTGATGGAGTTATTTGGGATGTTGAGAAAATTATTGGATTGGGTTGCATTTCATTTTTGAGACCGTGATTGTGATTTGCAGTTTTGAACCCTAGTTTTACTGGGCTAGCTAGAATTGAACATTTTGGCAAATATAGTTGATCGAGTTGTTTGGGCTCTTGGGTACTGAAAATTGATGAGTTGATGAGGTCTTCGCCGGAGTTACAGAGACAATGGTGGTCGGAGGCGTTTGGGTGAGGCGTAGACAGGTTTTGGATGGAAGTGGGTAGTGTTTGTTCCTGGTTTGGGAATGTGGTCGCGATTCTGAATTCGTGCAAGCGTTGATCGGGTTGTTGCTTGGATGGTCTGAGGTGATGTTTGTCGACTGTGGAGTGGTCGCGTAGTTGGTTAGCGTTGGCCGGAGGCACTGTACAGGTGCACAAAGCAATGGTGGATATGCTGGTGATAGCTGTTGGGTTGGTGTTGGGTTTTGTCTCGGGTAATTCTCGAGTTAATGGGAAGTTTGCCCGGAGTTAGTTTGTTTTCGACTTGAAGTCTTTTTAGGATTGTCTCGAGTCAAAATTGTTTACAGGTTCTAACAAAACAAAAAACCTGTTCTGATTTTAAGTTTTAAAGCAAGTTTTAAAATGTAAACTAAAAATTTAAACTAAGTTAAACCTGAGTTTGAGCCTGATTTTAAATTAGTTTGAATCTGAGTTTTGAAATAATTTAAGTTTGAAATTTAAGTTTGGTTTTTAAAAACTTTTAAGTATAAAAGGTATTTGGTTTTGAATTTAAACTGGAAGTTTAAATTGTAAAGCTTTAAAATAAGTTTGAACCTGAGATTTAAAATCTGGAATTTGGTTTGAATTTCAGTTTTTTAAATAAAATAAGTTTTTAAATTTAATTTGTTTTAACTATTTTAGGAATGGTTAAATAATTTGAATTTTAAAATGAAGATGTAAAATGTAAGTAAAGCTTTAAAGATTTAAGTTAAATTTGGAATAAAGATTTAATCTGTATTTCAGTTTTGAAATTAAAGTAATTTTTTTATATTGAATTTGTTTTTAAATAACTTGGAATGTTTAAAGTGCATGTTTAAATTGATTTGAACTTTATATTCTTTTAAACTTATTTTATAAAATGGTTATTCTTTTAACATATGAGGTAAAAAGGTTTTGAATTGTTTTAAAACCTTGTTTAAGTTAAATTTTGTATCTTAAGTTTAAAAATAAAGTTTAAATGGAATTAAAGTAAATTTAAAACAATTTGTTTTTTTAATACTTTGATTTAAGTAAGAAATGTTTATCTTAAAGATAAATAGAATTTAATGATTTGAATTTATTAAATTATTAAGATGATTAATTAAATAATTAATTATTTAATTAATGAATGATATGGATGATTAATAAAGTAAATAAGAGATTTTAAATTAATTAATTAAGACTTGAGATTAATTAATTAAGGTTATTTAATTTGTAATAAGGATTATTAATTAGATTTTAATTAATCAAGTAATTAAGGATTAATTAAGATTGTAATTAACACTTAATTAATTTAATAATTAGAGATTAATTAAATTGTAATTAAATATTAATTAATCTGTAATTAATAATGGTTAATCTGAGTTAATTTCTTAATAAAGTAATTAAGAATAGTTAATGAAGGTCATTAACTAAGATTATTTAACAATTAATTAATGTGATTAATTTTGATAATTAATTAGATTAATTAATTAATAATAATCATTTATGTAATTGTTTATGTTTAATTACTTAATAGAAGTAATTAATGAATTAATTACTTAATGTAATTAATTGTGTTAATGTGATTAGTTTAGATTAATTAATTTAAACACTTGATGGTAATATATAATTACTTTTTGTAATTAATGAGATTGTAATTACTTAGGGAAGTAATTAATTGATAATTACTGGATGTAATTAAAGATGTTTATTTATGGAAGTAATTTAGATTAAATTACTTTGAAATTAATCAAGAGATTAATTGAGATAATAAAATGATGAAGTAATTAAGGGTAGTTAATTACTGGATTGTTATTAATCAAGGGTGATTAATATATATGTGGTTTAATTGAAGATTAATTACTTGATGTAATTAATCTAAATAAGAGATTAATTAAAAATGTAATTAGAAATCATTAATTAATAAAATTAATGATGTAAATTTAGAAGTGATTAATTATTAATTAATAAATGAAGTAATTAATTAATAAAGGATTAATTTAATTAATTTTTAGTTAATTAATTGATTAAGTAATTAAAAGTTAATTATTGCAAAGGGTTAAGTATAATTAACTTGTGTAATTAATTTAAAAGCTAATTACTTAATGTAATTGGTAAATTGTTAATCAGAAATGATTAACTGAAATGAATAATAGGATGGAGATTAATTAATTTATTTGTAATCAACTAATGGTTAAGTAAGCAAGATTTAAAATGATGAAGTAATTAATTTAAATTATTTTAAATTAATTAAAGATGTTGTAATTAATTTAATTCATTTTAAATTAATTATAGATGGTGTGATCATTAAACATTGCTTATGTATGAATGATTGATATTGGTTGCCTTGAATGGTTTGTAATCTCAGCTATGAGATGAGCAATACTGTGTGATATGGATGCATTGGTTGCATTGTGATGATAATATGGATTATCTGTTATAATGATGATATGGATTATCTGTTGTGATGATAATGTTAATTATCTATTGTGAATCCGTGAATTATCTATCTGTGTGTATATAGATAATGAATTGAAATTGTTTTAAACTCTAAAACAACTTGGCCTTAAAAGACACGTTTTGGATTCGGTGAGACCGGGATCGGGTTTCCATATTTGGATATCCGAAAACCACATCGATCCAAATTAACGATAGGTCGTGAATCTCAAGTGAAGATGAAGATTAATAGTGCAAGGGTTATCGTCATTAACTCTGAGGGTGATTCCAAAATGAGTGTAACGAGATAATGCTTTCGGTTTCGTTCGAACCCGGAACGAACTTGTATGGATTGAATGCTTTCAGAACATCTTCAGGTGGACGATAAGCATTCTAAGTGATGTGTCATATAAAGGTAATCGTAGCCTCAAGCCTTATCAACCGGGAATGGCTAAAATAGGGGAGGTGCAGCAAGGCTAAGTGGGTCATGCCCAAGTTGGACGAGATTTACCCCTGTCGAGATGTCCCTTTATTTCGGCTGCGTGGTGCGGTTGCTGATCACAACTACGGGGTGGTCTTGTTCGAAACTGTTCAGTAAGGAACGGTTCCGGCTTTGTGTTGTAGGGGATTAGGAGTGATCCTCGGTATAGTGATCTAGGCCACATACTGTGACGGATGGTACCTCGGTAGCCCTGCCATTGTATGGAATCAAAAATCCAATAAGTGCCTCGGTTTTGATTGTATTACCCACTTTTGTGTCTAGTAGCTGGAATTTAATAAATGTAACAATTTTGGCTATTTCATATTCACTTGAAAACCCTAGACCTATAATAATTCACTGGATTTCCTATCAAATGTTTTGGTTAGCGTAAGCTAAAAACTTTTCCATGTTTATGTGTGGGAAGTCTTACGTGATACCTTTCTTTTCAAAGGTTTTTCAAAAGTTAAGCAACTTTAACCTGTTACTCACACCAGATCCATGTCTGACCCGGAGTTTATTTCTGTTTTTCTTAAACACTTGGGTACTCAAATTTTTACGAGTAGCCAAGGGATTCAGGTTAGCTTTGACGAATTGTGAAGGAGCAATGGAGCAGGAGGCTTCTGCGTTGTAGTTATATAGTGTTCCGCTGTGTTGGTATCTCTGAGTGGTTTCTTTGTATTGTATTGAGTTATAATAACTAGACAGGTGTTTATAACGGTCTAGTATGTGTTGTATTATCTGTGTAACTCTGATAGTTGTTGTATACTATGTAATACTTATGTTATTAATATAATTAATTCGTTCCGCTGTTAAGATTCTGTTGTTGTTTCTTCTTTCTCTTCTTTCTTTTCTCTTTTCTATCCCTTTCTTTCTTTAAGATGATGCGTCATTCTATGGAGATGAATGGCGGGTCATCACATATAAGGTTTTATAAATATTTGAAATAATAGGAAAATAAATTACCATTTAATTAATTAACTAACAACTAAATTAACAAATCTCCTTCTTCTTTTTTTCAATTCCTATTTTTTTTCTCTCTTTCAAAGTCCAGTTTAAATATATTTACTGTTTTTAACAAAATATGTATGTGGGTGTATATATTCGGCAAATTAAAAAAAAAGTTAGTTTATACCTTACTTCCTGACATCGACACGACGTTTCTACACGATTCAGACCTTACTGCCGAACCCAACCCAGGCTATCCAAGGGAAAGACACGGTCCAACCCCACCATTGTGACCAATACCAAACTCCAGATCTGATGTTCAACAAATGCACTTCACTGAAAAATCCTTCACACATAAAACATAATGCTAATGACAAGGCCATCAATGATGGGAACAACTACCATCGTAAAAGCAGTGATGAAAGATGCTTGGCCAGCTTCAGATGTAAGTAAACCAAGAGTCTGACCGTGATAACCCAAACTTTGCTGCCTCTACGCGAGCGCGAACATGAGCGCGCACGACTCCAAGCCACGCCTCCCCCTAGCCACTTTCCTCGATCGCTACTCTCCACCCTCAATCGAACGAAACGCACCCTCGTCTAGCCCAATCACACGCAATCGCGACCTTGACACAAAACCCTAACTTTTTGATCTCGACTCTTGTTCCAATTGAATGAAAGAAGAAGCTTTCCTAGATTCAAAATTGTGATTTCGATTTCGTTTTTGATCGAAGGCAGAAAAAAGTGAGGTATGCAGTTTTAATTTGAGGAGGAGGAAACGTGGATTCGCCACTTTTAAATTTCCTGCCATTTTTTTCGTTTTGATTTTCAGATAAAAAAGTCAAACCTGCTTGCATTTTAAAAGAGAAAGGGGGACACAATTTGATGTATGCATGATTGAACAAGCCAGCTACAGTGACCATATGAGATGAAAGCAAAAAGGTGCGATGTGAGAAGTATTATAGCTGAAAGGACTAGGGTATATAAATATATTTTAAATTAAATTCAAATTGTCTCGATTTACGTAGCTTAAAATCATGAAACCCTATCGAGGCGTGCCGCTAGACGTTTGTAATGTTATACCACTATTTTGAGCGTAATGGAAAAGGTTTCGAGCCCTAACTCGATCGTATGGAGAAGATAGCTTTTTGAACCCAGTTGTAAAATTGAATTTTAGATTTAATTTCAACGCGTTTATTTACCTTACGGTCACACAACTACTCCAATCACTACGAAAATTGAAATTCGATAATAATACAATATTACGGATCCAATGGAACTAGTTTCGTCGAAATCCGAGACTGTGCCTCGGAAGGCTATTTTTAAATATCAATTTAAACGATATATTTCCAAAACTGAAAAATCACCTTTAAATTCAATTTTAACACTTTTACGATCTTCAGTACTATCAATATAAATTTTACATACCTTCAAATTATTTTTAACAAGCTTAAAAACTAAAGATTCAATATTTCACCCAACTTCAAATTATTTAATTTAATAATTAAATTACCCAAATAAATGGTGATACTTGAATTCAAGTTAAAAATTAACTTTTAAATATTTAAAATCAGTTAAATATTCCAATTTCAAATATTAAAAAATTTTGGGCCGTCTCATTCCTCCCCCCTTAAAAGAATTTCGTCCCTGAAATTACTGTTAAGAAGAATGATCCAATACTCGTTACTTATTCCCAAAACCAAACAGTTTTATCAACTTGCCATAACATATCTTTTTTTAAAGATCCACTGTTACTTCAACCAACTTCCTAAAACCTTCCATAGTTTTCAATAAATTATTTACTCCACTTATTCAAATTTAAATTTAAATTATCAAACTTTCTCAAAAAATTTCTAACTCTCTAAATTTAAGAAATGTTTTGCCAGCATCACCTTTGCGCGGCTAGCTTGGTGCAACTACAAAATGCCTCTACGGGACCCCAAATTCCAAAAGAAAATAAAAAGTCAAGTGACTAGATCAAAAACCCAATCAAATTTTGTACAGAAATTTAAACACATACATTTTTGTCGAGCAATTCAAATTTATCTTCTGAAATCAAAAACCAATTTTCCTTTTCTTTATAATACCTGTATATCCTACATAGCAATAATATCCAATCACAACATTCAAAAACATTTTATTGACTTCCTTACAAAATTTTCATATCTACTTTTATTCAAATTAGTTTTTCCCATTTCCATATGAATTCAATTTATCTTCAACTCTGAATATTGAATTTTATCTTTTATCCCGCTTTTTGGCAAATCCGTGATACCAAAGGTCGATCGAAAACAAAGGACAGTTCGTCTCAAAGATTGGTCATACTTCGCTTCACTATGGATATCGCTGAATTTTGTTCGAGTCCGGATCGAGCTCCAATTGATAGGACATGACATGAAAGATCATAGAAGTCAGCATCTCAAATTTCAAGTCAATCCAAGTTCATAAGCTCAAGTTATGATCGATTCAATTTGAAGGGAAAAACCCAGATTTCGTATCCATCACTATGGGTGATTTCGTATCCGTCACCTAACTTTGGTTCGAATCGATCACTTTCGTATCGATCGACTTCGAATCAATCAAAGTGTCTCGGTTCGTTTTAGCCAACTTCAAACCCATCGGCAGAAGGCCCACTTCGCATCCATCGGCAGATCACCTACTTCGTATCGATCAATTCCCATGAGTTCGTATCGATCAGGAGCGGCCGTGTTCGACTCCATCGAGTTCGTATTGATGGACTTCGTATCCGTCAGAGAAAGGCTTGTTCGTGTCCATCAACCATCGATTGTTCGACTCCATCAGTGAAGCCTTGTTCGGACCCGAAGGCTTGACTCCTTCGAACCCATCAAGGTACCTTGATTCGTATCCATTCAGATACCTTGCTCCATGTCCATCAGAATACCCCTCCTCGAATCCATACATGATGATAAGTTCAAATCCACCGAGTTTAGAAACCCTGGGTTGACACGGTAAACATGGATACGAGCGCGGCGAAATCTTGGGAACGACTCGATTAACTCGGCAAGAAAGGAGGATTGACACGAAGATTGCGCTCCACGTCATCACAAAGGCACGTGCCACCATCGATTCGAAACCATCGGTTCGAAGAGATGGATTCGAACCAAACAGCCACTCGAAGAACCCCATTTCGTATCGACCATACCTCTCAATCTACTGATCCAATTGCCATGAAATTTTCACAGGAGCTTGCATGCATGATGAAGAACGTCTCCACCCAATTTCAGCCCAATTGGACATCATCTTGATCGATACGAAATGAATTCGTATCGATCACAGATGGACTCGAAACTTCCTGAGGTTGGTCGTGTGGGCCCACTCACGTGCCAGAAAAAGTCTCTCGAGATTTGAGCACGATCTCAACCTCCTACGCCTATAAATAGAGCCCCAGAGCCAATAGAAAAGGGATCTTTGGATTCTCAAGCGCCCAGACTCTACCAGATCGAGATCTCCATCATCCTGCGTCATATTCTTGCTGTTGAATTCGAATTTCCAGTTGTAACTTGCTGTTGATCGCTGTAACAACTTGTAATCATTGAAAGAGAATCAACAAAACTGCAAAAACTTCATAATGGACATAGGCAACACGCCGAACCACTATAAATCGCTTGTCTATGCATTTACTTTCCTGTTGATTGGAGTTTTTGTTAGATAATACTTGTTTTGAATTTACATTCTTTGTTATTATCTCCTCAACGACTCCCGAAGAGTGTTGTAACCAATTTTGGTGCAAACACTTTGGTGCTTTCACTGAGAAAACCCAGCTTTTCTCCTACTCTTTGGATCTATCATCGATACCGGATTGAACAAATCTAAGAGAGAGATCCAGATCATCAAATCCAAGTTCCTTCCCTTCTATTCAGATTTGCATAAAGTCTAGGAAAGGAATCAAACTTTCAAGACGGTTAACACAAGAACCACCTCTAACCCTATCAATCAAGAAGAACAGGATCGACAGAATCCTGTGCCACCACCTCCATCTAATCAAGATGCTACTGAACACTCGGAACCATCAGGTCCGGTCACTAGGCAAGAGCTTCAGTTGCTACTCCAAGAGCTGACCCAGAGTCGGCAACAGCTAGCACAACAGCTACGCGCTAATGCCGAGCTGATCAACCAGCTGGATCGCCAGAAGCGAAAGAGATCCAAGAGAGACCATGCTTCTCGCTCCTCCAGCGAAAGTTCTTCATCTTATGATTATCACAATCGATCCCCACGACCCCGACTAGATGGGAGTCACATGCCAGTCACTGGAGATCAACCGGCAATGACCGTTGGACAATTAAGAGTTGGTCCATCAGCCAGTTTCCAAAGCGGACCCTCCTCCCGATGAGGTGCCATTCCTCACCACACCACAGAATACCGCACCACTAACGTTGTGGCTGAACCAGGAGTCGATGCCCAAGATCAGTCGAATCTAGACAGTCATCTTAGCGGACGTACTCCTGAACCGTACGTCCAAGAGGACTATGAGCCAAGAAGGCAAGACTTGGACCGTCAACAACATCCAGTCCAACCCAAAAGTATGGAACGTGATCACACTCCGGCGCAAGCTGCACAAAACACACAAATGCCGGATCTTTCAACTATGATACGTCAGATGATCCGTGAGAGTAAGGGACTCACGAATGACGATTGGGGAATTTCTCGAAGTCACACTCCTTTAACGGACGATATTCTTATTGCTGAACCCCCACGGCGATTCAGAATGCCAACTCTACCCATGTACGAGGGAAACTCCGACCCCGAACAACGTATTCTGAAATATGAATGGTCGATGACCGCTGCCAGAGCCGACGATGCAGTGAAGTGTCGTAGTTTCCCCATATCCTTGGGGGGCATCGCTACCATGTGGTTCACTCGACTGCCACCTCGATCCATCTTTTCATTCGACCCATTGGCCATAAAATTTGTCGAACAATTCCGCATGCACCTCGCAAGGCCAAAAGATGTCAACACTCTGTCCAGCGTCACCCAAGCTCCTGGAGTGACGCTCAGACACTACTTAGAGAGATTCCATACTGCATGTGCGGAGATCAGCAATCTGAACGATAACTCCATCCTTATGGCGCTGACTAAGGGGATCGACCCCGATTCTGAGTTTGGCAACTGGTTAGCTGGAAAACCACCTGCATCATTGGACCGTTTCCAACGCCAAGGCGGCTCAATTCCTGAGAAGAGAAGACGGGAAACAGTCTAGGAAGCAAACTGATGCAGGACCAAGTACGGAAGGGATCCAAAGCAATGTTGCAATCAAACATTCTGGTGAGAGCTCCGGAAAGGTTCAGTTGAACGTTAAAAACAGACAAGCTCGGCGAAGAGAGAGCGTGAATCAAACTAGAAAACAAGATAAAAATTGTGGCCCGCAGCGCAAGAATCCAATGTTTGACAGTTACACTCCTCTGAATACATCACTAGAGGACTTGTACTCACAAACCTGTAATACAATTCAGTACCAAAAACCCGCATCAAACCGTCGTCAGAGAGGCAAATCTAGACGGGAAAATTTTGCAGGTTCCATGAAAGCTACAGGCATAATACGAACGAGTGTCGTCACTTACAAGATCTCGTTGAAAAAATGATCAGAGAAAGGAAGCTGGAGCAGTTTGTGCGGACGCCGTAGCCTGGAGAAGCGGGCCCATCAAATCAAAACAATGAACCCAATCGACCGAGACAGGAGGACTCCACTTGTCCCCACGGTGGCGGACCAACTTTGTCAGGAGCCTGGAACGACGAAGATCTTCGTCACTGTCATACATGACAGGTTCATTCAATCTATGAATACTTTGCAATTTCCTTTACATTATGAAATTTGAATTTGTAACAAGGCACTAACTTCGCCATATTTTCTTATTTCAGCAATAAAATACTATCTCTTCAAGGTAGAGCTGTGATTCACCGAATGCAACATTCAACAATCACGACACACGAAGAGCTAAGTTCCATCAAACAATGGAATTTATTCAAATAGCGAGTGACTGCGATACGATGGGCCACTCACTATGCGAAACCTCAGCTCGGGGGCAAGCCATCACATTAAAGGCTGAACTGGACCAACACACGACAGTCCTACAACTAACTCCAACTTCCCAAAGTGCGAATTGGAGTATAAACATCAAATAAATCGTTCCCAGAGTGCGAACGGGCTCCAACTTCCCAGAGTGCGAATTGGATTATAACATCCAATAAATCGTTCCCAGAGTGCGAACGGACTCCAAATTCCCAGAGTGCGAATTGGAGTATAAACATCAAATAACTCGTTCCCAGAGTGCGAACGGACTCCAAATTCCCAGGGTGCGAATTGGTGTGTAAACATCCAATAACTCGTTCCTAGAGTGCGAACGGACTCCAAATTCCCAGAGTGCGAATTAGAGTATAAACATCAAATAACTCGTTCCCAGAGTGCGAACGGACTCCAAATTCCCAGAGTGCGATTTGGGGTATAAACTTCCAATAAATTGTTCCCGGAGCGCGAACGGACTCCAAATTCCCAGAGTGCGAGTCGGAGTATAAAGATCAAATCCACCGTTCCCAGAGTGTGAACGAATTCCTAAAAAACCCAAATAGGTGCGACAGACCATCTATCGGCAAACTCCAACTTCTCGGAACGTGAATTGGAGTGTAAACATCAATTCCAGGTTCCCAGGACGCGAACCGAAGCATCCGTGCTAACTCCAACTTCTCAAGAGCGTGAATCAGAGTATAAAATTACAGGTCCCCAGAGCGCGAACCCAATCATACATGCTATCTCTAAGTTCCCAGAGTATGAATTGGAGCAAAAATACTATGTCAAAGTTCCTGGAGTGCGAACCGAAATATCAATACTAATTCCAAGTTCCTAGAGTGTGAAGTGGATTATAAACATCAATTTCAGGTTCCCGGAGCGCGAACCGTGTTACAAACATCGATAACTCTCAAATTCCTAGAGTGCGAACCAGATTATCGATCTCAAATTATCCTAAGTCCCCAGAATGTGGACATGTGCTTAAGATTTACAATAAGTGCGATCAACCACCAAAATACAAATGTTGTTCCCCGAGACTGGGGGGCAAAAAAGCTAAGTGTTAATCACTAACCAAAGTGATACAATGTCCGAAGTTCAACTTATTCATCGATCACAACATGTGACCAAGATTTTCAGACTTGGCAAATAAAATGAACTCTACTTGACGGTAAAAACACCACAAGTACACCGGACTAAAAACCAAACACTGCAAACACTTAAGCACAAAAGAAATGAGAATTGAAACAAAGAAATTGAATTTTATTTCGACTAACTATATGTGAAGATTCATGTACAAAGTTCTTCCAAAAAATTCCTACTAGCAGGGGGCAAGCCTGCATCTATACATAGCCTACAAAAGGAAAATTAAAATGACTTCCTAGCTGCCAAAAATGCACTAGAGGGAATCATCTACTTCTTCTTCGGTTTCCTCTTCAACGCGGGACCATTGGAACCTCTAGCAATCTTCCGCTTCGACCCCGTACCCTTTGGCGGATATTCGTCTGACGAAGGCATGATATCGATATACTCCTCCGAACTTGAACTTAAAGGAATATTCTCTTCTCGAGGATTCGGGTCTACCACCGGGGGAGGAACGGGCACGCTGGTTCCGACTAGCGTGTCCCCAGAAGATGTCACCACAAGAGGAGTGGGATCAATCGCCATCGTAGCACACTCAGAATTACCGCCGTGCGCTGCTGCGTCCATCTCTGCTTCGATTTGAGCAAGTATCTCAGTCTCACGAGTAGCACGAGACTCACGATAGGCAGCGGTGGACTGTGACGATACAATAGAAGCAGGTGGGAACGTGCCAAGAACAAAAACATGTCAACAAAGGGGTCACTGTGCTGGCTCAAGAGCTCATTCATCATTTGTTCGTCAAAAGTAATCGAACCCCCTTGTGTCACCTCAGTCGGCGCGGCTGTCGTCATGGCGATCGCTTCAGTAATAATGGCCTCCTGTTCTTGATGTGGCTCTTGGACTGCAGGAGGCGCTATCGATGTTGCTTTACTCACTGGACAAGAATGAAAAGAAGTTGTCAGAACACACTTCAATACAAGTACTTCAGTTCAAACACATAGTAGATTTGGTGCAGAGTACCTTCCTCAACTTGACTCTACCTAACCGAGGAGCTTCAGAAGAGTGCTCCCTGATGGGAGATAAGCGTGGCTGCTCCGGGTCGTAGTCTGGGACCAACTGTGGCTCAGTCGCTGGCGTCGGCTCCAATCCAGATGAAGTGATTATCTCTGAACTTGTAGATGGATGCGCAACGCCAGATCCCTCACCAACTTCCAAGTGTTGGGTGCCCAGTCTCTCTTTTGCATGAGAGATCATGAAATCGTGGAGAACATTCTTTTCATCATCAGTCAGTATGCGGTTCTCCAAATCGAATTCATCAAAAACTTCGCCTAGACGTGATGCTTTCTCTTCTTCAACTAATAAATTCCAGGCGTTGAACAGATGCATCGGATAGTCATCAAGCCATGTCAGATTTCTGTGCCTCAGCACATTAGCATTATAAGTGATGAGAAGTTCTTCTATCTCAGTCTTTAGCTTAGTCTCTGCTTGACGAACTTTCTCATCAACTTCGGCTTCTGTCTCGCAGACCTTCTCCAAGGTCGCGTCTCTTTCTTTTCGGAATTCCACCGCCTGGTCACACGCTTCCTGTGCGGAAACGTTAGTGGTGCCTCTTTCCTTCACAATCTCTGCAACTTTGGCCTTAAGCTCGTTTAGCTCTTTCAAGGCCGCATCCCGCTCGGCAGTCACGATGGTATTTCAGTGGTCCATGTCCTCCACCGTAGCATAATGTTCACGCTTCATCCTATCCATCGCTGCCTGAGCTTCATCCGCTCTTCTGAGAGCTTCAATCTTCGACTTTCGAGAAGACTCGGCCTCATTGCCGAGCGCCTGAATAATGCGGTCCTTTTGACCACGTTCTTTCTCCAACTTCTTGATCGTAGCCGCTCGATCAAAGGCCACTTTTGATGCTTTCTTAGCGGTCTTCGACCACTCTTGATACTGGAAGAATATGTACGAGAGATAATCGTGCATCATAGGAGCGACTGTCGACGGTATCCTCTTTAGATGCGGGGGAAAAACAAACCCGTCGAAGCAAATTTCAGGAAATTCCTTCCTCAGTTGAGCAAGCCTAGCCGCTCCTTCCCCCAAAGGCTCCATCAATGTCTGCTCTGTTGACGGGAAGGCCGCGATTTCCGTTTTGCGGTGTGTATCAGACCTTGGTGGTTGGGAAGACGGCTTGGACCGTGAAGTTTCTGGAGGCCTCGAGACATGAACTGGAGGCGGTGCATGTGTTCTAGGAGGTGGCGTGCGAGATCGACACCGCCGCCTATAATCTTTTTCTCTGTCAGAGCGCTCATGACTCGAGCGCCCATAGTCATAATCTTTGTCTCCTTCCCTCCTATACGCTCATAATATGAAGAAGACTGGCGTTTCTTACGGAGACTGCCAAGCATCAAACCTCTACCAGACATAGTACCTGCGAAGCAAAAACATAGAGCAAATTTAATAATCTCTCACAATGAACGTATTACACTTAGAAATCGTGTAGTGCCATGAAGTGTGAATGTGGGTGCAACCCCCCGACCAACCAGATGTGTCAACCGCACTAGTAGGCAGAGACTCGCTCAAAACTAAGGCTTCAGAAAATTCTTCCAATCCGGCATCATGTTGCAAGGACACATCATCCGGAATTGGAATATCGGCAAGCCCTTCATAAAGATTCTCCCCTCTCGGAGGAGACATCTCCGAAATTCTAACTTGGGAACGGATCGAACAGTAACAACTGATTTCCATCTTCTCTTTTTAGATAACTCAACAACGGCTGCCTTGCCTTTTCCTTGTTCTTCGGTATCTTGGGCTACATCCGCAGATTCGCCCAATGGCTCATCATCAGTATGAGTTCTCCCCGAGTCAGCCTCCTCAATCATGATAACTTTAGGCTTTCTCCGTTTGACTCGTTCTTTCGAGGCAGTCCTTAAGACACCATCAAGCATTATGCTTTGTCTTCTTTCAATCAGTCCGAGAATCCTAAGATTCCTATCTGTCAATAGCAGCTCGATATTCCTCTCTTCACTCGGGATTTCCTGAAATACCCGAACTATCTCTTTGAAACGCTCGCCTTCAGGTCGCTGAATTACGGCTGAAAAAGAAAATAGATGTAAGTTTGATTTCAAATACATCAGTTCTATCAACTACCCGAAAGGATAGCAATACTTACGTCTAAATAGCCATCATCGAGCGAAACCTGGGGGGCATCTGACATAAAACCATACCGTCCTGAAGTAGCTCAATCTTGTCCAAGCACCCGTGATCACTTGGCAATTTCTTACCGCCTCCAAGAATGTGAAAGATGGACTATCGGCCCAACTCTTGACGTTAAACAAGTATCTGATCTCGATCGGAAGTGGCGGTCGATGGAGATATTCCATAAATGCAATGAACAAGCTATTGAGTGAGCGTATCCGTTCGGGTGCAACTGAGACGGGGAGATCCTCAGAAACGACAATACTTCTCTTATATACTGGTTAAACGGAGGGAGTGTCCCAGCTGCGCACGCGTGGCGATTGAATGCGGTATATCCCTCCGGTGGATTGTGTGTTCTATCATTTGGCCCCGGTAGTAGCACGTCATCCATCGACAAACCATGCCTTAAGCATATCCTTCCTAGCTTGTCTTCTGAAATGTTAGACGGAACATAATCTGATGGGTTACTAATGAAGGATGCGTCAGGTAACTCATCTCGAGCTGGACCAATAACTTCAATCTCAATCTCCGGTACTTCAAGCACGGGAGGGACTGAACTCTGAGTTTCTTGCGGTTGCAAACTTGAAGTTTCCATAACTAGCTAACTCACGAGAAATCATCATTAGATGCTAAAAAGCCCGTGCATTCCCCGATGTAAAGTGCATGTGTCGTGCAGTGCAGTGCATTACTTGAACAAATTCTATGGAATAAACTGTAATGTATGAACGACAAAACTCTAAAAATCAAACCGGAAATGACCGTCATCGCTGACCGTCACAACCGTGCCATCCACTTGCAAATGATCGACCCAAGTTGGAGTTCGTTACATTTTTGTTAAGTTGCAGTTCCATCGACGAGCTTCGAAAGGTAGTCCAATATGCAGTTCTACGGTCAAGTTCAATCATGCAAAGCAGAAGCTCGTCGGAGTCAAGTATTTCTATGTGCAAAAAATTCTCTAAGTTCATTTAGTTTCAACTTGGAATCGGTCGCTGCAGTTCAAATTCGTATCAAATCGAAGAAATATCATCAACCATGTTCGAATAGATACGCTTTGTATCGACCATTTTCGAATCGATACGCTTCGTATCGATCACATTCGATTTGATACATTTCGTATCGATCAGTTCGAAATGACGAGTTTCGTATCGATCAGTTCGAAACGATGAGTATCGTATCGATCAGTTCGAAACGATGAGTTTCGTATTGATCAAAGGCACACCATTTCGCATCGATCCGAGAACACCGGCTTCGCATCGATCGCCGCTCTCACATTCGTATCGATACAAAATCGCATCTTTCCTTCGATTCGAAAGCTCCACAACTCGTTCTTCTCCAAAACAGGGCCTCGACTCCATGGCAACGCATCCATCCCCAACCTTGCTCTCGCTCACCCAGATCTTCAATTCACCGAAACCGATAGTAAAAGCAAAGAGGATGGATTAAGATTTCGAGTTTCATCGTACTAAGCATAACTCTATCCGTTAATCACCTGATTTTAATGTCTAATTTTGAAGGATAGAAGGCCTAAATCGATTCGAAGGCTGAACAGTTGTTTTCCTCTTGAACTCTCTATCGATACGGAAGTAAAAAAGCGACAGTAAAAAGTAAAAAAGGTGAAAAGTGGTGAAGCCCACGCTATTTATATGAGGCCATAGGAGAACCGGGTTGATTCGTCTCCCGGTCCATGTGACCAGCATCATCGGTCACCCTAGCACTCGAGTCGAACGGTAGGTTTGAATCCATCACCGAAGACTTCTATCGATTCGAAATAAACGACAGACCCATCGATACGAAACAAGCAGCATGGACAGCTGAAAATTGTGAACTCCATTAGCTCAAAGTCCACGTTCACATCAACAAGTTCACGACTCCATCTACAACCTACCGATACGAACAGAAACTTCGTATCCATCATTTCTCATCAATATGAACCGCAATTTCGTATCCATCAAAACCTGTCGATACGAACAGCAATTTCACATCCATCCTTTCTCATCGGTACGAATGGACGTTTCGTACCCATCCAAGCTCATCGATACGAACTGTCATTTCGTATCCATCATTTCGACTCGCATCGGTGTGAAAAACTACTTTTTAACCTTTTACATCGATTCAGGAGAGGATCGATACAAGAGGATAGTCAAAAACAACCATCAAGCGTTGTTTCAACTCAAATTTCCAAATTGGTTCAGGAGAGAATCGATACGAAATTCAACAGCAAACAAAACTGACAGCGACTCGTGGACGCACGACGTTAACGAGGGTCAAACTAACATATGTGCATATATGTCGGACTAACATTCGATTTTAAACACTTATAGGGATCGAATACTCATCTTGTTACGATTACAACAACCAACGGCTAAGCACTATTATACCGCAATCAATCATATCAACGCAAGGTTACAACCTTCGACAAGAGAGCAATGATTGTTCAGAGAGAAATTGCATCTTGTCAAAGCACGTCATGTTTCCACAAGACGTACTTTGGGGGGCAAATGTTATCCCGCTTTTTGGCAAAGCCGTAATACCAAAAGATCGATCGAAAAAAAAAGGACAGTTCATCTCAGAGATTGGTCATACTTCGCTTCACTATGGGTATCGCTGAATTTTGTTCGAGTCCGGATCGAGCTACAATTGATAAGTCATTACAAGAAAGATCACAGAAGTCAGCATCTCAAATTTCAAGTCAATCCGAGTTCATACGCTCAAGTTATGATCGATTCAATTTGAAAGGAAAACCCCAGATTTCGTAACCATCACTATGGGTGATTTCGTATCTGTCACCTAACTTTGGTTCGAATCGATCACTTTCATATCGATCGACTTCGAATCCATCAAAGTGTCTCGGTTCGTTTCAACCAACTTCAAACCCATCGGCAGAAGGCCCACTTCGCATCCATCGGCAGATCACCTACTTCGTATCGATCAATTCCCATGAGTTCGTATCGACAGGAGCGGCCGTGTTCGACTCCATCGAGTTCGTATCGATGGGCTTCGTATCCGTCAGAGAAAGGCTTGTTCGTGTCCATCAACCATCGGTTGTTCGACTCCATCAGTGAAGCCTTGTTCGAACCCGAAGGCTTGAGTCCTTCGAACCCATCAAGGTACCTTGATTCGTATCCATTCAGATACCTTGCTCCATGTCCCTTAGAACGCCCCGCCTCGAATCCATACATGATGATACTTTCGAATCCACCGAGTTTAGAAACCCTGGCTTGACACGGTAAACATGGATACGAGCGCGGCGAAATCTTGGGAACGACTCGATCAACTCGGCAAGAAAGGCGGACTGACACGAAGATTGCGCTCCACGTCATCACAAAGGCGCGTGCCACCATCGATTCAAAACCATCGGTTCGAAGAGATGGATTCGAACCAAACAGCCACTCGAAGAACCCCATTTCGCATCGACCATATCTCTCAATCTACTGATCCAAATGCCATGAAATTTTCACAGGAGCTTACATGCATGATGAAGAACGTCTCCACCAAATTTCAGCCCAATTGGACATCATCTTGATCGACATGAAATGACTTCGTATCGATCAAAGATGGACTCGAAAATTCCTGAGGTTGGTCGCGTGGGCCCACTCACGTTCCAGAAAAAGTCTCCGGAGATTTGAGCGCGATCTCAGCCTCCTACGCCTATAAATAGAGCCCTAGAGCCAACAGAAAAGGGATCTTTGGATTCTCAAGCGCTCAGACTCTGCCGGATCGAGATCTCCATCATCCTACGTCATATTCTTGCTGTTGAATTCGAATTTCCAGTTGTAACTTGCTGTTGATCGCTGTAACAACTTGTAATCATTGAAAGAGAATCAATAAAACTGCAATAACTTCACAGTGGACGTAGGCAACACGCCGAACCACTATAAATCGCTTGTCTACCCATTTACTTCTTTGTTATTATCTCTTCAACGACTCCCGAAGAGTGTTGTGACCAATTTTGGTGCAAACATTATCTTTCATTTATAACTGATTCACATCACTATTTTAAATTAGTTTCAATTTCCATTTCCAAAATTCCTTATTTTAATTCCAATTTGAAATCGTTTTGTCGCTAATGAAAATTTTTGGGTCCCAAAAAATTTCTAGCTCCCAAAATTTTCGAAATTTTTTGGCAGAGTCTCCTTTGTACGGAGGAGCTTTTGCAATTTGACAAGAGATATAAATATATATACATCGACCCACCCGGTCGGAAAAACAAAAACAGTTCATATTTCCTATTTTTATTGCGTAGGCGTACCTTTATTTAGCATTTTTAAGCAAGTGGCTTATTTAATTAGCAATTTGCATGATCAAATCCATCGCAACGGCTTCCCTGAACCTGTACTTACTCAACTAAAACATATAAATGCTAAAATCATGTAACTTAGCAACATTTTTACATATTTAACTAGTAAACATACGATTTTCTATAAGCAATGCAGGTTAAACAATATTTATAAGCAACTTATAGGGTTCCGACACTAATTTTAATTGTTTACAACCAATTCATATACAAGTTCATTCAATTTAAATAGATTACGACACAGTTACCTGCATTCAATTCATTTTTAAGCAAAACAAACTCATATTCACTTCAATTGATCTTAAGATCAATTTATTTAATCTCTATCAACTCATAGAATTTTAATTACCTTTGTTTACGTCAAACAACAATTCATTCTATGCATTTTGATGATATCCGTGTGAATAAATAATGACTTAAGTTTTATAACCAATTTAAATTGATTCCCACTCAATTTATTTTAAATTCCATCCCATTTCTATTTTATTCACCAACCAAACATTTGCATTTCATTCCATATTCGCCTTCATTTCATTTTAGACCATTTTATTAAGCTTGAACCATTCCATGCTTATATATTAATAACCATTTCCCAATTTAAATTTACCCAAGCTTTTATTTAATGGACTTTTACCCTTACTCGAAGCCAAGCTTCCACTAATTTTGAACTTAAATTAATTTACTTCAAATAATTCAAATTTCATACATAAGCTCATTTTCATTTTGCATATAAATTTTCCTTTTCAATTTAACTTGATTCTATTTAAATCAAATATCATTTCAAACTACAAATTTATTTGATTAGTTCATCTATTTCGTATAAATTTTAAACTTCCAGATTCAATTCATTTTCAATTCATTTAATTAATTACAAGACCATTTTCAATTTTGTTTACTTTACTAGCGATTCAAGTCGAATTTGATTTATAACTCGAGTTTTATTTCCAAACTTCATTATTAACTCACAATTCAGCTTCTATTTAACTAGATTAGGTTCCATTTACATATTTCATTAACTAATTTATTATCTAATTGGTTCTCCCCCTATTTATAATCAATACTTGATTTTTAATCCCAAAAATGACTTCATTTCATTTCCTTAAGTTCAATTTATTTTATAATTCAAGTTTGGATTTTTGTTTCATTTTCCAAACATCAAACAATATTTATTTTAGGTTTTTTATTCCACTTTTAAATTTTATAAGTCACAACTTATTATTTTACACATTTCCATTCATTCTAGGCTTGAATATATTCATCTTTTATTTTTAACTCAAGATTTACGCTTATTTATAACCCAAGCATATTCTTATTCCATGGATTTTTAATTCTTTTATAAGTTATTCTAATTCATTTATTCCAATCCAACTTATTTCTTATCCAACTTACTTCCATTTATTTAAGTAAGGATCTAATTCCATTCAATATCACCCATAACTCAACTGAATTTTTATTCCAATTCAATTCTATTTTAACTCAGATTTATTTAATTCAATTCAATTTAATTTTCTTCCTCAATCCAACTTAATTTCATTTTTAACCTTTCACTTTAATTTGATTCCAACATTCAAAGCTCATATTTTCCTCCCTTATTTAAAAATCATCTCAACTTTACAAGTCTATAACTTACCTCATCAGGATCTTCAATTCAAATAAGGATTCAGGATTTCAAACACCCGGCTTTTGGTTCAAATTATTTTAAAACCACCATTATCCAAAAATCACATTTCTCAAATTTTTAAACCAATCCTGTTTTTAATCCCCCAACAAATTTCCTTTGAAATTTCAAAAAAAAAACTAGTTCTTTTGAACAAATCAATTTGGCAGCAATCCGTCACTTAGAAACTCGAAAATGAACATCGATGATGCTGCACTCATCACCGAAATTATTTTCCAGCGACTGAAGTGAATTCAATGCTATATCCCTTCCCAAAATTTATTTGAAACAATTTCCTTTCGGAAATACTTCTAAAACAATAATGCTATTATTTATCTTCAAAACACTTTGAAAAACACTTCCAAATCTCCGGGGTTTTAAATTTGCAGATTTTATTTAAATCAAATTTTAACTATAGTTTATTTGTATAATTTATGCTCATATAAATTTCCATTTGATTATACAAGTCATTCTAAATTTTATATTCTTATTGGTTTAAAATATTATCATCCAAACATCCAAGTTATATAACAATTTAAGGAAATATTTCTTTTATATCAAAATATATTTTGGGTAAAATTATTTCATTCACTCACCTTTAAAACAATACTGTGTCAATTTATCCTGTCAGGTGTTTATAAACTCTTCTCGAATAGCGGCCAACTTACCCGATCAGAATACATATTCCACTCAACCAATAAGTCAACACAATATTAAAACAATTTATATTCACTAACAAATATGCGCTTATATCTATTAATACGCTCAAACTCATTCTAGAGCACTTTGAACTCTATTTTCAATGAGTAATCCCCACCAGAGCCAAGGTTATCACCAACCTAAGCTCTGATACCAACTGTAACGGGCCGCAAATCCGTAACCCTTGAATCAACACTATTCTACATCAATCGACTCAAGATGAACAGAAATACAAATCATTTGGGTTAAAGAAGAAGAGGTAGAAGAAGAAGATAGAAAACAACATCAGAATCTAACCATCGTAGCAGAATAAAGTATAACAGATAATCACAGATCTTTACGCCAAAAAAAAATATTGTATCTGTTATACATACATCATCAGAGTATACATAACACACAACTGGACAGTAATCATAATCTATCCTCTCAATCTGCATACACAGCGGAATATGTAACACAAATACGGAAGTACGTATCGCCATCCAGCTTGCCTCCTGAGCTCCATAGCATCCTTTCCTGTAATCTATAATACTCGGTCTGACCCGAGCATTATAGTTAAATAACACCCGAGTCAGTCTGGAATACCAGCGTGAGAAAACCACACTCAAATTGATTATTAAAGTTTCAAAAATCCTTTGAAAAACAGAAGCATCTCGTAAGACCACGCCACAAATAAACATGTCGGGTTTTTACCTTACGATAGCTAAAACACTTTTTATTAAAATTCTCTGATATTATAATAGTGTCTATAGAAAGTAAAATAGAATCTAGCTGAAATGCTTGCATCTCACTTTTCAGTAATAGTTGGGCATAATCAAAACCGTACGGGCGCATAGGGAAAATGGATTTCCAACTAATGACTAGGCACTGGGGCACCACCTGTCACGGTATCTGGTCTAGATCAGCCTACTGAGGATCACTCTCGACCCCCTACAACACAAGACAGGACTACCCCTTACTGGATAATCCCGAGTAAGATCACCCCACGGTTGGGATCAGCAACCGCACCACTAAGCCGAATAAAAAGGGACATCTAGACAGGGATGACCTCACCCTAATGGGTGCTACCCACCTAGCCTTGCTGCATAACCCCTGATTTTCAATCATTCCCAGTTGATGAGGCTTGAGGCTAAGCGTTACCTTTTTAGATCGTTTCACTTAGAATGCTCATCGTCCACCTGACGATGTTCTGAAAGCATTCAATCCATACAAGTCCGTCGCGGGTTCGAACGGAACAGAAGGCACTAGGAAACACCCTCAGGATTAGTAGCGACAAGTCCTTGCACTTCATTGCTCCATCTTTGACTCCGAACTCGTCTTCCTCACGAAAACGTATAAACCGGATCATAGTGGTCTTCGAGAAATAAATCCCGATCCCGATCTCTTAGAAACGATCATCGCGTTGTCCAATATTGATAGTCGGTTATTTAACTATCAATTAACATTCACAACAACCATCAACCATAAATAATTTCTCCTGAATTATTTATTTACCTCAAAATATCTTCGTAAGATATATTTCCATTTTCAATCCTTTTGAAAACAGTTTTCAAACCACGCTCTTCTCATGAAATAAATTTCCAAATATTTATTTCCACTGAAAACACCAAGCACAAAAATTTAGATTTTTTTTAAATAATTTAAAAACACTTTATTATAAAATATATTTTAACATTTACATTGAAAACTACTTCAATACTTCATTAAAAATATATATTAGAAATATTTGAAAATGAAGTTACTTTATAAAATATAAAACTAGATTTTCTCTTTTTAAAACAAAATACCAAATCACCTTTAAATAATTACTACGATAATAGATTTGGAAAAATACTTACTTCAGTATTTAAACATTTAGGAATAATAAATTTTATAAAACATGCTTTTTAAAACAACATTAATGCCTTTAACTTATATTTAAAAAATTACTTTGAAAATGTACTTGGCTATCCAGGGAAATACACTTCTCTTCACATCCTTTTAAAACAAATCACTATTTATTTTTTTAACAAATTTTCCCATTTCTTTAATAAATTCCCATCATGAATTTATTCTTCAAATATCCACTGATATATCATTTCGCTTTTATAACCCAGTTTATAAATTTCATATTCACATTCTCCTTTAAATTTTCAATTTCAAACAGTTAAATCAATTTCCAAATTGATTCCCATTTCACTACCTTTGAAATAAATTTCTTTACTTACTCAATTTATTTCAAAACCCATTGACTTCAGATTTTATTTCTTCATTATGATTTAAAATCTTTTAACTGAAAAATACCAATTTAGATTTTTCCAAATTCCTTCTTTATCCTTTTAAATAAATTTAAACTTTGAATTTTAAAAAATTCTTCATTCCTTTAACTAATATCACTTAAGTTTTAAAATTCATTATTTCTCTTTTTATTCAAAATCTCCTTCCCATACTCGGAATTTATTTATTAGGATTTTAAAATCACTTTTATTCCTATCCAATTCATTCTTAAATTTATTCAAATTCTCTATAATTATTTTACTTACAAATTCACTCGTTTATTTTCATTTCAAAAATCTAATTCTATATATTTCAATAACTCAGTGTACCGAAATGTTCAAGCAAACAATAGCATTCAATATTCCAATATAATTCATCACAGAATATCAAATATTCATAACACGGAATATTAAACAATCTAAATAATTTTGAGGAATCCAGTTGGATCTCTCCCACCTGTTTTCCTGCATCCACGGATGTTAGCACAAAATAAAATACCAATTCCACTTCGAGGTGGAATATCGCGGTATATGGGATTTATATAATATCATCCGTATTATGTGGCGCATAGGGTCTCATCCGCTATATAATACGGGAAATCAATCACTCCAATATATACTACATATATACTACTATATATAATATAGCACATTAAATCAATCCATTCATTCAACCAATTATTTCAATTTAACTATTTAAATTCAATATAAAACCCAGATGAGTGAGATTAACTCACCTTTGATTTATGTTTTGAAATCCGACCAAACTAGCTATTTCTTCACGGTTTTGGACCTTGTAACAAACATTATAAGGTTTTATAAATATTTGAAATAATAGGAAAATCAATTACCATTTATTTAATTAACTAATAACTAAATTAACAAAGCTCCTTCTTTTTTTTCAATTCCTATTTTTTTCTCTCTTTCAAAGTCCTGTTTAAATGTATTTACTGTTTTTAACAAAATATGTATGTGGGTGTATATATTCAGTAAATTAAAAACAAAGTTAGTTTGTACCTTACTGCCTAACATCGACACGACACTTCTACACGATTCAGACCTTACTACCGAATCCAACCCAGGTTATCTAAGGGAAAGACACGGTCCAATCCCACCATTGTGACCAGTACCAAACTCCAGATCTGATGTTCAACTGATGCACTTCATTAAACAATCCTTCACACATAAACCATAATGTTGATGACAAGGCCATCGATGATGGTAACAACTACCATCGTAAAAGCAGTGATGAAAGATGCTTGGCCAGCTTAAGATGTAAGTAAACCAAGAGTCTGACCGTGATAACCCAAACTTTGCTGCCTCTACGTGAGCGCGAACGTGAGCGACTCCAAGCCACGCCTCCCCCTAGCCACTTTCCTCGATCGCTACTCCCCACCCTCGATCGAATGAAACGCACCCTCGTCCAGCCCACTCACACGCAGTCGCGACCTTGACGCGAAACCCTAACTGTTTGATCTCGACTCTCGTTCTAATTGAACGAAAGAAGAAGCTTTCCTAGATTCAAATTGTGATTTCGATTTCGTTTTTGATTGAAGGCAGAAAAAAGTGAGGTACGCAGTTTTAATTTGAGGGGGAGGAAACATGGATTCGCCACTTTTAAATCGCCTGCCCTTTTTTTCATTTTGATTTTCAGAAAAAAAAAGTCAAACCTGCTTACATTTTAAAAGAGGAAGGGGGACACGATTTAATGTACGCGTGATTTAACAAGCCAGCTATAGCGACCATATAAGATGAAAGCAAAACGATGTGATGTGAGAAGTATTACAGCTGAAAGGACTAGGATATATAAATATATTTTAAATTAAATTCAAATTGTCTTAATTTACATAGCTTAAAATCATGAACCCCTATCGATGCGTGCCGCTAGGCGTTTGTAATGTTATACCCCTATTTCGAGCGCAATGGAAAAGGTTTCGAGCCCTAACTCGATCGTATGGAGAAGATAGCATTTTGAATCCAGTTATAAAATTGAATTTTCGATTTAATTTCAATGCGTTTATTTACCGTACGCTCATACAACTACTCCCATCACTATGAAAATTGAAATCCAATAATAATACAATATTACGGATCCAATGGAACTGGTTTCATCGAAATCCGAGACTGTGGCTCGGAAGGCTATTTTTAAATATCAATTTAAACGATATATTTCCAAATCTGAGCAAATCACCTTTAAATTCAATTTTAACACTTTTACTATCTTCAGTATTATCAATATAAATTTTACATACCTTCAAATTATTTTTAACAAGCTTAAAAATTAAAGATTCAATATTTCACCCAACTTCAAATTATTCTATTTAATAATTAAATTACCCAAATAAATGGTGATACTTGAATTCAAGTTAAAAATTAACTTTTAATATTTAAAATCAATTAAATATTCCAATTTGAAAAATTCAAAATTTCTGGGTCGTCGCAATGGTTTTGGTTCGGAGAAGGATTTAAATGCGACTTGTAATGCCTCAACTCCTATACCCATACTTCCCAAGAGTATTGCTAAGAAATATTTTCGAGTAATACAGTGAATGGAGTGATATGGGGGGCACACATGAATATTCCCTTAGACCAATACTGATACATGTCTCGAATATCAATATTACTTATCATATTTGTACTCGATCTCAGTACAAAAACAAAAGACACATCTCCATCCAGGATGAACAATACGCAATCATGGATGATAAATATCAATCATAGAACATAGAGTTGGAGTGCAACATATATAATATATCACATAATACAATACATAAGTCCATAGGCTACAAAATGAAAGTCTCTAGCCCAACACATCATATATCATCAACTACGACATAATACATACAATAACGAGGCTACAAAATTGTATAGGGAATGTATCATCCTATATCTCCTACTAGCCTCCAATATATCTATACTAAGTTCCATCATCACTTAGTACCTACACTAGAAGTCGCTCAGACTGACCTGAGTGTTACAAAGAACACATAGGGCGGACTATGTCAATTTATAATGTCAAATATTATAATGGCAAGGGAATGTCCATAACAGAATGAGAACATCGTATATGGTAGAATATAAAGTGAGATAGCCCATCAATCGTCCAAATAAAATTCAATATCACAAAAATCATAAAGATAAGCAACCATAATCCAAACCACAATCAATACACAGAGGCTATCTCTAAAATATCAAACCATCATAAGTATGGATATAACGGGGAATGACTGCACTTTAGACACACTTTCTCTAGTATAGCCAATTCATTATAGGAATGAGAACAATATATGCAAATCCACTACATATATAGATACCAGAACCAGAGGGGAGACTGGTGCCATATGTTCGCTCCATGAACCCAAGGTTGTAACAACCCGCCTTTTCGACCATCGAAAGTCAGCACCGAATACGTCCACGATATTCAAATGCAGAACATTCAATTTTTGGAAAGGCAGATTGTTAGGATAAAATAAAAAGAAAAGAATAGAGAACGGGGAAATCAGAATCTCATAGTGGAATCAACAACCTATAATATAAAAAGGACCATAAAAACCGTCATTCCAAAATAAAAAGTACACCAGAGTTGAAAACAAACCTGATCAACTAGACAATTATAAAATCTCGACCTCACAATTGCGGATAGGTATAACATAAGATATAGTAGAAAATAAAGAAACTATGATATGTGAACCTCCAACTCTTCTCCAATAACTCCATATCACCAAAGCCAATGTGGGAAAAACTTGGCCTGACCCGAGCATTATAATAAAATAACACCCAGGTCAGACTAGAATAACTAGCATGAGAAAACATAAGTAATATGAAGAACATATAAAAATCCTATCAGAACACGCTACTAAGGGGGAACGGGTTTTTATCTCATAAGAACAACATCCATAATGAAGAAATAAAAAAAAATAAGAACAACAATCCAATCAAGAAAGAATGGAAATAAACAATAGAAACAACCAAATCAAAAGGTGGACGCTAGTATGAACAAATCCCATACTTAATGAATGGGCATAAATAATATCAAATTCCAGACTAGAAAGAATGGAAATAAGTAATTAAACATAGAGGAGAGCACAAGGCAGTTCTCGATGCAATTAAGGAAATAATTCAAAGATTTGAATTAACAACAAAGGAAAGAGAATTTTTTCCAACAATGACAAGGACTGTGCGCCCTCTTTACCTAATCGTGACCTTACACTAGTAAATGACGAACAATATGATGTGATCCACCAAGTCAAACTGCACTTCTCTGAACAAGCACCATCTTCTTCAGCTTTGCCTGAGAAACTTGTTCACACCCTTGCCTTGACCTAACTCCAACCTCACTGTCATCCAATGGAAACCCTAGCTTGGCTTGGAATGTCGCCCGAACCCAAATCATGTCGCACATAACATAGCTTACCCTAAATCGAACCTTTTCTCCATACAAACTCAACAGAGATTGTTTTGCAATTTATAGTTGATTATTTGATTTGTTTTGGATTTTTAAGTTGGGGACATTGATTCTCTTGCTCATAGTAAAATGAAAAGAAGAAAAGGGACGAAAATGAAATGGAGAATTATTGTGAAATGCTGAATTTTTACCTAATTTATAAACAAAGTAGATTTTCTTGAGCTAACAAAATGTCCAAACATGGATAGACAGAAAAGATTTATAACAAGATTTTTGCAAAGATTATGTTTTATTGTGTTTAAAGAAAAAAATAACATTGGAAAACTTCTATACACAATATCCCGTTCGCATATGAGCCACGGACGATAGAAATAAAAATACATCATCAAAAATCAAGTCATTTTATTACAATTTGATTTCTTTATTATTTATTATATTCGAACCATTTATTATTGTAAATAAATTTGAAAAATGAATTCACCATTATCATTGCTAAATAAAAGGAGTCAGATAAAATTATTAAATCAATTTAATTAATATTTAATTCACAAATTCAAATTTTCAAGTGATCCCTATATAGGAATACAAGTTATTAAATTCCAAAATCTAATTATTTATATGTTAAAAATTAATTAAATATTAAAAATTCAATAACCAAAATTATGGGTTGTTATAAGGGTCTACTATGCCTTATGCTATGTAGCCGAATCTTTTCCTACAGCCTTAGTTACCTCGATGGACATCGTGACACATGTCCACCAATGACTCGTCTATGCGTAGTCTCAGTCACGACCCTCCTTTTCCCCTGTAGGTAACACAGTACTGGCTTAAGTGACACAAGTGTCTTTAGGGCACCTGCCATATGAGTCACCTAATGCAACAATGACTATGGTGTCATGGATTTGTGGTATGACCCCATGATCTGGCAGCCAGGGTGGATTCTGGCTAAGCTAGTTCATTCCCGAGCTATAAAGGGAGCTAGGCACAATGTGGACGATCATATAGTACTCATCCTATTGCAATACATATCACCAATCGTAGGCCGACACACAGCTTACATAATTAACCATGTGACTATCAAATACTCACCACATACACATGAGCGTAATCCTCGTTTGAGTGACATTTACTTACAATGAATAATCAAACAAATACATAATGACATCCAATACCATCGCATGTTATTCGAATAATCAATCAAACAATAAAGTACACTCGATCCATGCTAAATATCTCTACATGATAAGTCCGATGAATAACCAGAAGTCCCATATCAGACGGTATCACTAAACCGTTTATTCAAATTTCTCGTTACACAGAAAAGAAAACAATATTAAAAGTAAAAAAACCTTTATGCAAGACTATAATATGATAACGTTTTCTATAACAAAATATAAAATGATATTAGTTGGTAATAAAATAACATTCAATAATATATATTTAAACTTTCTTAAACTATTTATAAATCTTTATACCTAGCATTTTCATTTATAAATATATTGCGTACATATAAATTTATATTGTGTATATACTTATATTCACTTAGTTTATTATATTTTATATTTTAATATAAAGATAGGTTTCGGTTTAAATATATGTATAAGGTTCCAAATACTCTCTCGCATAAGTGTTCGCCTTCACCTTCCAAAATGTGGCAAACACACATGCATACCCAATCACAGTGTTATATATATGTACACATTTTCACATATTCATCATCAAAAATTCATGTACATGGAGATGCGAGGAGGCATGTACAGGCATGAATGCATCCGATCCTACATTCGCTCACATTCACATTCGTGAACATATACTTTAAAACCCAGGTATGCATGCAAAAAGCAATGCAAGGGGTGTCGACTGTTCACCTCCACCGGTCGACTTATGGCGTCGACCAGTGGACCCAAAGGTCAATCGGTTGGCAACCATTTTTGGCCATTCGATCGCCTATAGTAAGTC
This sequence comes from Allium cepa, assembly GCA_030765085.1. NCBI lineage: Eukaryota > Viridiplantae > Streptophyta > Magnoliopsida > Asparagales > Amaryllidaceae > Allium > Allium cepa. Next base: position 751,964,002 of record CM060929.1, read on the forward strand.
TTTGCTCACCATACATTGATCTTTCAAATACCCATCCGATGCTTGCCTATAATTCACTCTTTCATTCCATAATTTAATCATTCCTAAGCTTCAATTTCAAGACCTTATATTGTTTGTTTATTTTTATATAAAGAATTGTTGTTTGTTCAGTGAATTGGCTTCCAAAAGAACACACAATCAATACATCATCTTAGCATCGAGAACAAGCGTTTACAAACATAGTTGCGAGTTAAAATTACACTCCTGAAATGAAAGTGCATAATTCTGCTGATAACTCCTTCCTCTTCTTCTCCACTTCTTCTCTTTCACTCACTGTAGTCACCTTCTTTCTCAAATTGATGTCCAACTCTATAATACTTGATTACTATGTGTGGTGTACATATGGAGATTAATTTTCTAAAGTAGTTAAACATGAATGCTTAAGGTTTATTCATAGTTGAGGCGGAAGCATCAGGAGATGCAAATCTCTGGAGAATGAAATATCAGGAAACAAAAAATTGGTTTGGGTTTAATGAGCAAGTTAGGATTGGGATTTAATTATTTATTTCTTTTATTTTTTTATAAAGTGAAAATATACAAGCCCAACCAAATCCAATTACTTCACTAAATTACTTTCCAATGAATTACAAGTAAAATAAAATTTCCATAATTTTTATTTAATTAATTAATCATTTTTATTTAAATCATTTATTAATTAATTTCAAATCTATATTTCTTCTTTTTAATCCAATATTTCTTTTTAATTCCAAAGTTATCATCACGATACTAATTACTTAATTCAAATCCCAAATAAATTCATTATCTATTATTATTTAATTAGTTAAACTAATATTACTAGCTTAAATTGACTATTACTTAAAAATCGGGTTGTTACGGGTTCCCCCTTAACAAAATTGCATCCTTGCAATTTCTCCTGAGGAAGGATCTATAACAAACAAATTATACTAAACTTACTCATACCATATTATTTTGAACTGTTAATTGTAAATACCAAAACATTTTCTTAAATAGAAATTGCTTTACAAATTCACAAAACTCTTCATGTAAACTCTTCATTTTATTTAGTTCAAACATAATTCGAATTCAAATTTTCCATCAAATAACTTTAAATAATTCTAATAAAAACCCAAAATCTTATTAATAGCTTTCTATTGAATTCTCATTCCTTGATTTTATGAAATATTTTACAATATATTTCTCTGTCCCAAACATCTTGTAATACAAATTTAATATGAAATGCTACTTTGTAAAATCTTTTTATCAATTTACATAAATATTTAAAACTCTTAAATTGATATATGAAGGGAACTTCTAAATTTATTCTCAAAGTTTACCATTGCAAAATTAATTTTACATCTCACACCAAAATAATCCCCAAATAAATAATTTATTTCGTTCCAAAATCTCTTGTACTTCCCAAAATACTTCATTATTAGAAAATTTTCCATTCATCAAAAGCAACCATGCCTTATTAAATTCCAAAGCCAAAAGCAAATCAGGTTTTTATCTCTAAATTATTTAGTAATACACATAACTACAAAGAAATTGTTTGCTTTTGCATTTCAAATTATATCAAAAGTTATCAAATATATGCACTTATATTTGTAAATTCTCAAATAATATAAAATAAAGAGATATTGCCTCGCAATCTATTATAGTGATTTCTAATATCAATTGGCCAGAATATTGATCACATAGTCAATACTGCCTCACCACTGATCACAACTGTGCACTGACATCCAATAGCTGCAACCAAAAAATACATATTATCTTATAAATTCTCCTTTACAAACCATTTGTAAAAATAATATATATATAAACTCCGGTTTCCAAATCTTTCAAATATAAATATGAAATATCACATTACGAAATAATTTACTTTACTTAATTTCCTATTTAAGCATTTAAATCTATTTCAAATTACTTTAATCCTCCGCATATTACTTATATCTTTCTAAATCATTGTGTCCAGTTGTCTCATTCAAGCATTTAATAATTCCTATTGAATACGTGTGCACTCGCATCAACCAAAATCCTTAACACACTCAATAGTCAAGTTAACACAATTTTCATTTCTAAATAAAATATCTATAAGTGTTACTTTCACAAATTATCAATTATACTAGTTTCAATAAAATAATTTTCCAAATCCTCATTTAATACTTTACCTATACTTTTCAAATTATTTCTAATTAAAACATTCATTATGCTACTAAAATTTATATACAATAAACCTTGCTTTCACCAAATATTTGTTAAATTTTAAAGCTTTCCAAACACTTTTAAAACACACATATCTATAGGAATATTGCTCAACAAATCATTTCAAAAAGTAACTTGTAATAACAAACAAACACTATTCATATTTATTTACAATGATTATAAACCAAACAATCTAATTCATTTCATAGCTTTAATAATTAAAACAAATCGCAAAATCAAATTAAATTCCTACAACTTCAAATCATCATATAAACATAAGAGACTAAATAAAGGTACTCAAGAAAGTAATAGCTTCGCTGCACATTTTGATAAAAACAAGTCAAAAATCAAATACCATATATCAAACCAAACATTACAATGCAATTTCAAACCGTCCAAAATTATAATTACAAATACTACTGGCTGGACTAACTATATTTGTCCTTCCCACTCCAGCCAGTTTATATTTCATGCTTAAAAGAAAAGAAATTAATTATATATTAAGTGCTTTTATTTATAAAAGCACAAATAGCGGTACGCATCATGATGGCTACACCCTTTAATCATCGTATACACCTAGGTGATGCTTAGTTTATCTACCCATTTTCCCCAAGGGCCATGGTTTCTATTATCCCGCCTTTTGACTAGGTAGTATACGAATAAACTTGACGAGTCAAAATTCAATGTTATCAGGGTAAGGCATCCGGAGAGACGACTGTGAAGCCCATCCGCTCACGTGCAACCAAGATCATAAGGCAAATACAAGTCTAGAAATTCCAAAAATTCAAAGCCACAATTATTGAGTCGGTACCGACTTACACCATGGGTCGATACTGACCCTTAAATACTCCACCATGATCACCTATCTTCTGCCTATATGTCATATATGATGCCAAAATCCTATTTCCAGTGTTGTTTTATTGATCCAATGCTATTTCCTATCAAGCTCCATAAATTCTTGAATCAACAACTTCATTCTTAAACAACTCCATCATTTGGACTACGAAACAAGCTATTATTGATGCAAATGGCAATGGAATCACGAAGCTAACCATAAGAAAATCCAACATGAAGAGTTGAAGGCAGCCAATTTGGCAATCTTATGGGTCGGTACCGAATCTACCCTTGGAGTTGTACCGACCCATATAAGTTGATGAGTTGGTGACATATTTTCTTAGAGAACTAGTCTACAGTGAGGAAAATGGTCTAGAGATCTTTTACGCAAGATTTTACTCCTCCTACCTCCATAAATAGAGGGGTAGAGCTCGTTTTTCAAGGTCTTTTGGCTCTTGCTATCTTTTCTTTAATTATTGTTATTTTTTTCGGAGTTATGCCGACCCCTCACTATAATGACTCGCTTTTCCGAATAGTTTAAGCGGCCAATAAACCTCACATGACCCACTCAAATTGAACGAAAGGAAGATACTTAGGGGGAAAAAGTAGGAAGACGACAAGAAGAAAAATAACAACAAAGAATGTCGTAGTGGAACGAATCATCTATAATATATAACAAATCTTAACACAAAAACAAACTGTAATATACGTATATACATGCATAAATCAGAGTATGCTAACATATTTCAGCCTAGACAGTTATAATAACTAGTCCGCATAATTGCTGATAATTACAAAAATGAATACAACGCAAAAATAACCATGTAAAAGGACATGTCATTAGGCCTCTAGCTCGTCTCTCGAAGCTCCAAAATATCCAACTAAACCTAGAAATATGTTCGATCTGACCCGAGCATTATAGGAAAACAACACCCGGGTCAGTTTGGTAAAACCAGTGTGAGAAACGCAAATCACAAGGAACTTTATTTATTATAACTTGTAAAATCCTTTAAACTTAACGGTATCTTATAAGACCACGCCGCACATAAACACGGAAAGATTTTTACCTTAGGATAACCAGAACATTTATATTAGAAAATCCAGTGATATTGTAATAATGTCTAAGGTTGAAAATAATAATAATTAAGTAGGTGTGATGCTCGTGATTGTACATCACAATAATACTATGCATATAATCAAAAATCGATAAGGCACGTTCACTAATTATGTAGGATTCCATGGAGCTGCCCTCAGACTTCAAGGAACAGTCCTCCTACACAAGAACCAAAGATATCCTTCCGAAGTAGCATGCATCCCTAGTGATGTACCATAAGAAAAACATAGCTGGTCTCGCTAAGACCGATTGCATCGCCTTATGCATGCACAATAATCGTGAGTAACATCTAGGTGGAGCCGACTACACCTTATGATTTTGCCAATCCTACTGGCCATGCCTCCAATCTCTAGTTTTAATCATTACCGCTAGTGAGGCTAAGTCCGGTATCACATCTCACGCACCGCAATAAAAATAGTGGAATCCCATATGGATTCCAATATCCGAACGGGTCTTGGAATCACATACGGATTCCCACATCTCAAATATACCACGAAACTCCTCCATAGAACCGTATATGGTTTCTATATGGTTACGATTTTCAAGTCATCTCCTACGAGTACACTCTTCCGTTTCCCTGGCACTCCAAAAGCCAATCGTCGATTTTTCGAAATGATCGATACAGGTTCTTTAGGAAATAATCATACAATACATAAAAGCAGGGATCACCACCTAACCGTTTAAGTGAGTGGATCTTCTTATCATTTGTCCTAGAAGAAACAAACGAGTTTATACGTACAGTATGGCACCGCCGACGGTAATTGTACCATATAATTCTCGTGTTTCCCTCAGATATTTCCAGAGTTAAAATCCTTCGATGTTAAGTAGAGAATATTTCCATACCACCAAAATTAAGAAGGATTGCATATTTAGGCCAAGATTTATTAGTCGGTTATTTAAATATCAGATAAGCAAACATTCAAAACAAAGATTATATTACTCACAGGAATCACTAAGCCTCGTTTAATTAAATTTCCATTAATTAAAATCTCATCAAGAATATTTATTAAAATATTCATATACTTATCTCATTGGGATAAGTGTATTCGTAAACCATTCCTTTCAAAAATACTTGAAAACTCTTAAAAATAGATTTTGGAAAGTATCATTAAATATCAATCATGGATCGTAATTTACTCAATGGTTACATCGCTATCCCATCGAATTCATAGTAAAATGTAGGCAATCAATGCCCTTCGAATTACGCCATGAAACATCAACCATTTCTTTCCAAATCTCTTTATTTTATAAATACCTCCAAATTTATTTATAAAGTTTCTTTATAAATTTCCAATCTATTTATAAAACATTCTTTATAAACATTCTTTTTAAATCTCAAACCCTATTTATAAAACGTCTCCTTTTCAAATCTTTAAATACTCATTGATAAATTCTTTTATAAATATCCAAAACTATTTATAAACTCTTCCCATATTTAAAAAACTTATTTACTAAACTCTTTCAGTCACTAAGGTTCCATTAATAAACCATAAAGTATGTAAAATAACTTAAAACAATAAGTTATTATTTAAAGATCCTTCTATTTCATTTTAATTAAATCTCATCCAAAATAATAACTTTAAAATCTCATTAATAATGTGTCAAAATAATTTTAAACAGTATTATTGTATTAACGAGTTAACTTCAAAACAATATTAATATAATTATTAATTAACTTTAAAACGTTATTAATACAAAATCAAATAACTTTTAACTAATACTAATATGATAATTACTTAACCTATAAATATAATCAAGTATCTTGAATCAATATAATTAAATAACTTAATTAATAATTTAAAGTATAGTTAAATCACTTTGAAAATATAATTAAAAAATTTTAAACACAAATTAAATAACTTTAAAATAATAATTAAATAACTTTATGAAATAACTTTTAAGAATCATATAAATAAAGTAATTAACATTAAATCTTTATTAAAACAAATATTAATTATCCTTAAAATATTATTAATAAATAGTAATTGTTATCCCGCCTTTTGGCAAGGCCGTGACACGAAGAACTTGACTACAAACCAAGGGCAATCTGTCCCGAAGATCGGTTATACACAGGTCCACTATGGATACTCGCAAATTTAGTCCGAGTCCGGATTGAGTTAAAATTAACATGGTATGACAAACAAAGCTATGAAAGCCAATATTCCAAATTTCAAGTCAATCGGAGTTCGTTTTCTCAGGTTATGGATCGATCAAGAATCATGTAAAAAACCTTACTTCGTATCCATAAGAGTCCATCCTTCTTTGTATCCATCAACTATCCATACGCTTGCTTCGTATCCATCGTATTCGTATCCATCAGCTCCATTCCATTCGATTCATATCGATCATACCCCATATGTTGATTTGTATCGATCAACACTTCCACCCATTTCGTATCGATTAACCAACAAATCGATATGAAATCGACACTTTTCATCGATACGAAGCTGCCTATGAGAAGCAATATGAAATGGCGTACACACGATCGATACGAAGGAAACATGGTCAACCAAAGGAAGCGGTCTTCTAGCATGAAACTTGGATCTCTCCTGAACTATCAGTCCACGTCATCAATAAACGCTTAATCAATACGCAAAGAGCATCGATATGGAGGTCGATCGGTACAAAAGTATCGATATGTACGCTTCAACCCACTTACAAAATGTATCTTGGATCGATCATAACTCAAAATTTACAAGTCCAAAAGCTATGAAATTTTCATAGGAGCTTGCTTACCACCTCAAGAGCGCTCATGATCGATCTCAGCCTAAATGGACACCATTTTTGTTGATACGAAGGAAATGGGGATCGATCCCAATCGATCCCGAATGACCCCTGATCGAACTAGTGGGCCCACCCACGTATGAAAGGAGTATTCCGAGTTCATGGGTAGATATTTCAGACCTACAACTATAAATAGCACCCATATGCTTATAGAAAAAGCACTTTTGACTCCACGACGTCGGTATTCTACCGCAGCGCCATTGTAATTCGAGTGTTAGAGTGTTGTACTATTATAATCAGTTATCAATCATCAATAAACATCATAATATTCAAAGTGGACATAGGCTTCAATGTCGAACCACTATAATTTCTTATCGTTTTCTATTTCTACATGCTTTTATTGGTGTGATTGTTAGATTAGCCTCCTTTTCCACTTAATTTCTCTATTTTAATCTCTTCAATCACATCCGAAGAGTATTGTGCCCAATTTTGGTACAAACACTTTGGTGCTTTCACTAAGAAAACTATTTTTTCTCTAATTCATTGGATCTACTATCGTTGTTGGGTTTCTAAAATCTAAGGAGAAGATCCAAATCTATCTTATAATAGTTCCTTACACTCTGCTCAGATTACTCCAGATCTAGGAAAGAGCTAACAATCATGGTGCGTACTATCAGAAATGCTTCAAATGCTATAGATCCAAAAGGAAAGGATAGGCAAAATCCCACGCAGCTAGTTACCGTAGGCCAGACGTCAGTTGGAGCTTCAGATCCAAAAGGCCCTGTGTCCAAAGAGGAGTTCTAGATCCTCATGCAAGAGCTCACTTAGAGCCACTAAGAGCTCACCCAGCGGATCTGTGCCAACAGGAGCTCGCGAACCAGCTAAACAAGAAAAGGCGAAGGAGATCTTAGAGGGATCATGTCTCACATTCTTCGATTGAAAGTTCGGCTTCATCTGACTTCAACCACAGATCTATAGGCCGTCAGCTGGAAGGAAATTATGCAGAAGCCTCCAGATATCAGTGTTCTATGAATCTCGCACAAGTTAGGGTTGGTCCTACTACAGGGCACCAATCTGGACCCTTCTCCAAGGAGGGGTGCTTCCTTATCACAACACCCATGACCATGCAGTCATTGCCGCTATAGATCTGAAAGCTGAGATCCAGAACCAGCTAGATCCATCCCTTCGTCAACACACCCATGTTCATAAATCCTACGTACCCGAAGACCAGGAGCCGAGGAGGTGAGGAATGGACCGTTGACAGCACCCAGACTATCCCTACAACATGGAATCCAACCACACCTTGGCCCCAAACATCCATATGCATAACATTCTAACCCTGATCCGCCAAATGATCCGAGAAAGTCAAGGTCTTACTAATAACGATTGGGGAATCTTCCGAAGTCATACTCCGTTCACCAACGACATTCTTTATGCTAAGCCATCTCTTTGATTTAGGATTCCTACATTGCCCATGTATGTAGAAAGTTTGGATCCTAACCAGCACATCCTAAAGTATGAATGGCTCATGAACGCCGCTCAAGCTGACGATACAGTCAAGTGTAGGATTTTCCCTGTCTCTTTGGGAGGGACTGCATTTATGTGGTTCACACATCTACCACCTAGATCCATTTCAAGTTTTTATCAGTTGGCTATAAAGTTTGTCGAACAGTTCTGTATATATGTTACAAGGCCAAAGGATGTCAACACCATGTCAGTGTTACCTAAGCTCCAAGAGAGACTCTTAGACGATTTGTAAAGGTTTCATGCTGCTTGTGCTGAGGTCAACAACCTTAATGATAATTCTATTTTGATGCCATGGACTAAAGGAATCGATCTTGATTCTGAGTTCGTCAATTGGTTGGTTGGTAAACCCCACGCGTCGTTAGATTGTTTCTATGTTAATGTGGCCTAGTTTTTAAGGAGAGAAGATGCTAAACAATCTAGGAAGCAGGACGATGCGAGACCCAGTGTCAAAGGCGTTTAGAGTATTATTGCTTTGAAAAAGACCGGTGAGAATTCCGACAAAGTACAATTGAACATACAGAATAAGCAAGGTCAACAGAAGGGAAATTGAGGTCAGGGGAAGGAAAGAGACCCAAATCGTGGACCGAGACCCAAAGCTTCCATGTACGACCGATATACCCCTTTAAACACATCGTCGGAAAATGTTTATTTGTAGACTTGTAATACCAGACAATGTAACAAGCCATCTCTGAAACCATCATCTGAGAAACAAATTTAGACAGGAAAATTCTGCATATTCCATGATTGTTATGGCCATAACACGAATGAGTGCCATCATTTATAGGACATCACCGAGAAGTTGATTAGAGAGAGGAAGTTGGAATAGTGCTTGGGTCCGTGGGATGGAGGTGCGGGCCCATCTAACCCGAATCAAGGTCAAGGTCAAGGCCATGCTAGGCCCGAAGAACCCACATGCACTGGTAGGAGGTTGGTTATAAATACAGTGAGTGGTGGTCCTCATCCAGCTGATCAGAGCTGGAAGTAAATGAAGTGACATACCAGCTCGATTAGGCATGTGGACTTCGAGTGTTGTAGTAATTCCGATGATGAGGCCCCGGCGAAACAACAGAGAATGATGATAGACGACATCGTTTTCAGGAATCATGATGCTGATAGAGTCGAGGCCCCCACTATCGATCCATTGGTCGTTTCAACTCAAATAGGTCCAGCTTGGATGAAGAGGATCTTGGTTGACAGTGGAAGCTTCATGAACATTCTTTTTAAGCAAGCTTACGACCAAATGAGAATGAAGGAAAAAGATCTAAAACTGTGTCAGTCCCTAATTCATGGTTTTAATGGAAGTGCAACCATACCAACAGACATGGTGGAGTTGCCAGTTGAGTTAAGTATTAGAGATCGCTGGAAAGTCCAAATGCTGCAGTTTGTTGTGTTAGACATTAATTCCCCTTATAATGCTTTCTTGGACCGACCGGCCCTTGTTGAATTCAGGATAGCAATTGCCTTGTAGTGTTTGACTCTGAAGTTCCCCACTGATAATGGTGTTGGAGTAGTACATGGTGATCGGGCGGCTGCGGCTAGACGCGCCTGTTATGCTGCTGAGCTACGGGATGCGCAGCGTAAGGAGAAAGGCAAAGGCGTAGAGGAATCTCTCTGCGTCTGTTTCTCAAGAATTGACAGCTAACGCCTAGGTCTAGGCCCAGGCGCCACAACCAGTTCCTTAAAGATTTTGATCCCTAAGACAATAGTGATGAAGAGGAATTCAATGGCAACCAGGCTTTCCTGGCAGAGTTGATGAATGATGTTGCGATTCACGACAATGATGACTCCAAAATGATAAAGGTCGGATCCCAACTTAGCCCCTAAATGAGACAGGAATAGGTTGATTTTCTTCAGGAAAACCTTGACGTGTTTTCCTGGACTCAATCAGACATGTGTGGGATCTCGCCGAACATCGCCTGCCATGCAGTAAATATTGACCCATGGCACGTCCCGGTCAAACAAAAAAGGCACGGTATGGATCGAGAGTGACCTGCCGCCCTTAAGGAAGAATAAATAAACTCAAGTCGAATGGGTTTGCTCGCGATGCATTATACTCATAGTGGGTATCAAATCCAGTGCTTGTCAAAAAGTCAAACGGGAAATGGAAAACATGTACGGACTACTCAGATTTAAATAAAGCTTGCCCTAAAGACAGGCTCACTCTTCCTAGAATAGATCAACTTATGGATTCAACAACTAGACACTGCCTCTTATCTTTCATGGAGGCTTATTCTAGCTATAATAAAATCCCAATGCACCTTCCCAGTCAAGAACATACTAGCTTTGTCACTGATTGGGACTCTATTGTAAGAAAGTGATGCCATTCAGACTTAAGAACGCTTGGGCAACTTATCAAATGCTTGTGAATCAAATGTTCGCTAATCAGATCAGAAATACCATGGAAGTATACGTGGATGACATGCTCGTAAAATCGCAACCGTCCATCAACCATGTCAACGATTTAGGAACTATGTTTAGTATACTTCGATAATATAAAATGAAGCTCATTTTGTTGAAGTGTCATTTTGGAGTTGTATTAGGAAAATTCCTTGGATTCATCGTTAACGCCAGAGGAAATGAAGCCAATCCTGAGAAAATCTAGGCGATTCGAAATCTCAAAACTCCCAGAACCATAAACCAAGTGTAAAGCCTCAACAGGAAGGTGGCAGCCTTAAGCAGGTTCATCTCCAGATCTATAGACAAGTGCATCCCTTTCTTCGATCTGATTAAAAGAGGAAAGCGGAATTTCGAATGGACAAAGAGTGTAACGGTGCATTCCAAGCATTAGTTCAACATTTGGCGACACCTCCTATTTTGTCGAAGCCAATCGATCACAAGAGATTATAAATATATCTAGCGGTTTCAGCAAATGCGATCAGTGCTGCGTTGATTCGGAAAGAGGATCAGATCCAATGACTAGTCTATTATATCAGCAAGAGATTGATATGAGCAGAAAGAAACTACCCGAAGTTAGAGAAGCTATCTTAGTGTCTCGTCATAGCCTTGAGAAAGCTCCATCCATATTTCCAGGCTCACCCGATCATAGCTTACAAAGACCAGCCGTTACGACAGTCCTAACATGACCTGAGGCATCTGGTAGATTGCTCAAGTGGAATATCGAGTTAATTTGATACTGCTTATACATCAAGGTGATCCATCCAAAGACAAGTTCCGACGGACTTCATAGACTAATTCACTATACTAAAAGTCTCGCCTGAAGCTAGTGAATCTCATAAGCATGTGTGGAAGCTATACACCGATGGCGCATTGAATAACCATTGCTCAGGCGCTGGAGTGGTGCTTGAAACCCCAGAATGTTGATGCATATGCTATGCTCTAAAGTTTGAATTCTAGACAACTAACAACGAAGTCGAGTACGAAGCTCTACTAGCTGGACTTAGGTTTGCCAAAGATTTGGTAATTATTGCTATGAAGATTTACTGTGATTCACAACTGGTCATGTGCCAGGTTCGAGGAGAGTATCAAGCCAGAAACCAGAGATTGGACACTTGCCTCACTTGGGTCCAAGAAGTGTTGAATCAGTTTGACTACTATGCTATCCATTATATACCCCGAGAGAAAAATCAGAAAGTCGATTCTTTGGCAAAATTAGCTAGCACTACCGAAGTGCAACAAATGGGACTCATACCCGTTGAGACACTTACTGCTTCGAGTATCGATCAATTAGAGGTGGATGGTTGCACTAGGCAACGCCCAAGAAGGAGTTGTGGAAGACTCCATTTAGAAATGATCTTGAGCATGGAACTTTACCCAAAGCCTAGAAGCGAGAAAAGATAGGTTCTCCAAAAAGATTCATGATTTATTATCCAGAATAGAGTCCTGTACAGGAGAGGGTATTCTGTTCCTTTATTCTGGTGTATTGCCCACAATAAAGTCAAATGAGTGTTACACGACATGCACGAGGGAGAGTGTGGCGACCACACTAGGGGGAAAGCCCTTCCAAAAAAGATACTCAAATATGGATATTACTGGCCAGCTGTAAATCGAGACGCATTGTCTTATGCCAAGAGATGCGATAAATGCCAGAAGCATGCCAGGATTACAAGAGCCCCACCTACCAAAATCATTTAGATGGTCAATCCATGGTCTTTTGCCATATAAGGCATTAATATAGTAGGATCTTTACCTTTAGCTAAGGGTGGTGTGAAGTACGCCATCGTTGCAGTCGATTGCTTTACTAAATGGACAAAAGCCAAGCCCCTTGCTACTATCATGATAGAAAGTAATCAACTTTGTTGTGTGCAACATCGACCGTTGTTTTGGCCTCCCACACACAATTTTAAATGATAACGGGACCCAATTCGATAGTGTTGAGTTCAAAGATTTCTGTCAATGCTACCGCATCCAGAAGAAGTTCTCAGTAGTTGCTCACCCTCAAGCGAATGGACAAGTCGAAGCTATCAACAAAGTTATCAAGTCCATTCTAAAGAAACAACTGGAGAATGCTGGAGGCAAGTGGGTCGCTAAGCTTCCCATGGCCCTATGGGGATATCGAACTACCCATAAGTCCGCGACCGGCCACACTCTGTTTGCACTTTCCTATGGCTCCGAAGCTATTATTCCAGTTATATTAGAAGTACCTTCTCACTGAGCGACCTATTATGATCCAAAGACTAACACCATCTTACTTGCAGATTGTTTGGATTTATTGGATGAGAAGCGTGAAGAGGCTGATTTGAGGGCAGCCACGCACCGTAGCCGAGTCGCCTAATTATACAATACTAGGGTCCTACCCAAAACCTACGAAGTTGGTGATCTTGTACTCAAACGAATTTATCCAATTCCTTCGCACATGAAACTAACATAGGAGGGACCGTATGTCATTGAGTGGAGACTTGGAGACGGCACGTTCAAACTATCAACTGTTGATGGTCTTACTTTACCAAGAGCATGGAACAGCGAGAGTCTCCGTCGCTATTACAAATAACTGGCTTTTATTAATTTTAGTCTAATTTCCTCTGAAGTTTTTTATGCCTTTTTTGAATTCTAACTTGTAATAAGGAAACTAACTTTGCTGTATTTTCTTATTTCAGTAATGCAATGCAGACTCGTTAAGCCTGATAAACAATTTATGAAATGCATCGTGCGAACGTCACAATGTACAAAGAGCTAAGTTCCATCTCAAGGTGGGACTTATTCAAATAGGGAGTAAATTGATCTGATAGGCCACTCGATAAGTGAAACCTCGAGCTCATGGGCAAGCAACAATAAAGTAAAAAAATATTGAAACACGACAATCCTCTAACAAACTCCAGCTTCGAGAGTGCGAGTTGGGGTACAAACTCCAAAACATGGGCTTGAAGATGGCGGATCCATCCTCCCACGACTTCGCCCTCATTCAATTCAAGATCAAAGAGGATGGAACCATTCATCTACGACTTCGCTTGCCAACTCAGGATGGATGTGATCCAACCGTCCATTACCCTGATCAACTCCTCGTTTCTAGAGCGCGAAAGAGATCCTAATACTTAAATAGATGTGATTGATTGCCTGTCGACTGACTCTAGATTCCCAGAGTGTGAAGTGGAGTATAAACATTAGCGACTATGATCGACCACCCACCAACTAAATCTAGTCCCGAGAGTGTGGGCCGGAGTATAAGCACCAAATGGGTGTGACTGACCACCCATCGACTAACTCTAGTCCTGATAGTGTAGAGTGGTGTATAAAGGCCAAACGGGTGTGACTGACCGACTGTAAAATTAACTTATGTCCTTGGAGCGTGGATATAATTCAATGTCTTAAATGGGTGTAACTGACCGCCCGTAAAGTTATCTTATGTCCTTGGAGCGTGGATATAATTCTAACTCTTAAAGGGTGTGACTGACCGCCCGTAAAACAATTTAAATCCCCAGAGTGCGTATATAAGTATTAAAAGGGTGTGATCGACGGCCCGTAAAATAACATGAGTCACTAGAGCATGGATATGACTTCATATGTTAAGCAGGCATGATCGACCGTAGGCATATAAGTTTAATCCCTAGAACGTAGATGCGAATACTAACAAATGAGCAAGTGTGACCCAACCAGTCGAACTCATTTTAATTTAACTTTGTTCCAAATAAGTTAAATTAAAGTTAGAGAAGGCGGAAAACGACTGCCAACCAACCACTTCAATTCTCCCCAGAAATGGAAGCATAACTGAAGTGCTAGCCGCTAGCCAAAGTGGCATAAAGTTAATACTCAACTCGACGTCTCGTTATGACCCGAAGCTATGACTTCGGGACTTAATGACTGGACTTAAGTTCGACTCAAAGCCTAAAGCCTCACAAGTACATTAAATGGAAATGCGAGTGCTGAAATACTCAAATAATCACAGAGTTATGCTGGAAAAAAAATGAAGCCTTATTTCTACTATTCTTTGAAAAAAACCAGTGCAAAAATCTATTCAATGAATTTCTATAAGCAGGGGCCGAACCCGCATCTACACATGGCTTATGAAAGCAAATAGAAGTCCTATTCCATCTATCTACCAAAAAGAGGAAACAAAAGAGCAGTCTATGCCTATGAATTTTTCTTCTTCTTTGATGTAGACCCACTTGTACCACCGCTTGGATGTCTCTTCAAGCCCTTGCTTCCCCAGACTACGCCAGCTAGTTTTTCTTTGGCCAGGGGAATCATAACAGTCTCCTCCTTGAAACTTACGGGATTGAAATACCCTCCATGTGTGGAACTGAAGGAATGGTGGCACCCTCAATGTTGAAGAATGAGGCACGTGGTATCAATGATGGTGCTACCTGGAGAAACAAGAAGCATAGGGATCAGGCCAGGACCCTCCATGCCACCACCAACACTACTAGCTTGCTTGGCTTTCTCTGTTCCGGCTTTAATTTTTGCCATTATCTTCTTAGCCCGATCTGCACGAATCCTTAATGGCATGTTACTAGTCGAGCCCGAGGAGCTCATAATCATCACATCTTCATCAATAACGAAAGGAATTTCTGTGATCGGGTCACTTTGGTAGCCGTGGAGTGCTTCCATCATTTTTTCATCAAAAGTGCAACTGCTTTCGTGCATCTCCCCAGCCAATGTGGTGACCTTTGTTGTTGCAGCTTCCTTATTAGTGCCTCCTTCTTGTGATGCATTCCTTGAGTTGCAGGAGGATCAAGTGATGCAGAATTTAAGGATGAATGAAGATAGGAGAAAATATTAGTAATGTCTTTTTTATAGTGTTCTTACTTTCAAGTGAATAGGATAAGCGTTCTGAATACCTTCCTCGGTTTGCCTCCTCGGTTGAGCCGACATGCCTTCCGAACCATGCTCAGTCATCAGTGAGAGATGTGGCAAGTCTGGGTCATACGCCAGGACAACCGTAGGATAGATATATGAATTAGGCTCAAACTGAGACGTTACGGGTCCTTCGAAACCTGCTTTATGATGCTCAACTCTGGATCCTTCTCCAACATCCGTCCCGATATTTAGCGGCAAGCTTTTCCTTTTCGAGAGCAACAATAGTGTAGTGGAGGACTTTTGGCTCATCTCCAACAAGTATTTGATTTTCCAGTTCGAATTCGTCGATGGTTGTGTTACGAGTCACTAGATTGCGGTTAGATTGTGATTTCTTAAAACAATGACGTTGTATATAACCAGGAGATCTTTAAATTCATTCTCCATCCTGGCCTCCACCGCTTTAAATTCATTCTCAATTTTGGCCTTGGCTTCCCGAGTCTTTAAATTTACCGCATACCTTTCATCCTTAATCACCACCGTCTGTTCGCACGACTCCTGGGAAGATTTGTTGGCTTTATCCTTCTCCTTGATAGCCTCAGCAAATTTTACCTTTAGCTCGTTAAGCTCTTTCAGCGCAACATCTCTCTCTGCCATAACAGTAGTATTCCGATGGCCCATCTCTTCCCTAAGGCCATGTGTGTCTGTCGTATTCTTTCCATAGACTGTTTTCCCTCATCGGCTCTTTTATTAGCCTCCATCTCCAATTTTCTTGAAGATTCGACTTCGTTATTGAGCACTCTATTTTCCTTTTTTCTGAGCAAGATCGGTCTCCATTTTCTCGATTATTTTTTCCCGCTCAAAGGCCACCGTCGAAGCTTTCTATGCAGTTTTCACCCATTCTCAATATTGACTATAGACATCGTGTATGTAATCATGTACCATTCTTTCTACATCATTAGGGATGCATTTCAACTTCAGAGGGAAGTGAAAGCCATCGAAGCAGATATTTGCGAAATCCTTCTTTAATTTGGCAATTTTAATCTCTTCCTCCCTGGTGGGTTCTATAGCGGCCGGTTCTGTAACAATAAGAGCCTCTGCCTTAGTCCTACGGCGTTGATCACCTGATTTGGAAGTATGGGGAGGCACAATTTGATGTGAAGTTTCCGTAGACTGACTTCCAGATCCAGAGGGTTTCGAAGAACCTTTAGGTGGAGGCGATCGTGACTGAGAGTGATGCCTATATTGATGTGGCCTCTCCCTTTCACATCACTTACGCTTCTGGCTAGAGTGATGTCCATGATTATAATCTCTTTCAAACTCGCACCTATAAGATTCAAAGTGGGAGCTGGATGCATGGTGTTTAGAATGAAGATTACTAAGCATCGATCCCTGCCTTACCATTGTATCTATAAAGTGAAAAGAGAAGAGGAATTAGTTATCTCTTGAAACTAGAAAACATGTAATTAGAAGTTGTGTGGTGCCGTGAAATGTGTGTATGCATGTTAAAACCCACCAACCAACCGATTGTGGTCGCCTTGCTCACAGGAGTTGGCTCTTCTACATCTAAAGCACTTAAGCCTGCATCGGTTTGCGACGGGGAGTGAAGTCCCTCTAATCCAAAATATTAGAATGAAGTGAAGTGGTCATGAATAGGAATATCCGCCAGTCCTTTCAAGGAACTCTCCAGTTGAAGAGGAGAAGTCTCCCGACTTATAGCGGTTGCAATAGGAAGAGATACCACAACGATTTTACACCTCTGAGATTTATAGGCGAGAGCTTTGCCTTTTCTTTTCGATAGCCAAAGACTATGCGAAGGTGCAACTTCAAAATCATCCCAAACTGGCAAACTCATGTCATCATAGTGTTCGGTGATTACGTCTCCAGGAGCTCTTCGTCCTCTTTTCCTTACCGAAGCCACTCTGCGAATTCCTGCTAGCCCGATGCTTTGATCTCCCTCTATCAACCCCATGACAATTAAGTTTTCACCGGTGAGGACTTCATCGATTTCTTTGAGCTTAGCCAGCATTGATTGTAGAATCCATACTATCTCCTTAAATTGTGCTCCTTCTGGCTATAGAATCGAAGCTACAAAAGAAGTGAAGTATTAGCATCAACTTATATTATATAGATAATCGAAAAAGAAGTTGAGCACTTACATCTAACTAACCACCGCTTGGCAAATCCAGGTAGACACCGAACGAAGAACCATTCAATTTTGAAGTATCTTAACTTGCTCTAAGCGCCCGCCACTACTTGGTAGTTTCAGACTGCTTCTAAGAAGGTGAATGAATGGTTTCCCCTGCAACATTTGACATAAATAGATATCTGATTTCCTTGACCATTAGGGGCCAGAAAAGATGCTCTATGAAACAATATACAAGCTATTGAGCAGAGAATATCTGTTTGAGTGCAATTGAGACGGAGCAATCTTTTGGAAGAATAACACTTCCCAGATAAATTGATTGAAAGGGGACAGCGTTCCGGCAACGCACATAAATCTATTGCAAGCAGTATAATCTTCTAGGGGATTGTGGGCTCTGTCTTCCGGTCCTGGCAATAAAACATCTTCTAGAGATAAACCATTTCTGAGTTAGATCCCGCCTAGCATGTCTTCGGAGATTTTGAGCGTGCTGAATCCTTCAAATTTAAAACTAAAGTTGCACCCGGAAGTTCATCCGGGGTGGGACTAACTACTTCAGATGTCTGGCACTTCAATTATAGGAAGTCGTGGACTCTGAATTCCCTATTTCTCGGAGCTTCCAGGATACATAACTTGAACTCGGTAAAAATCATCATTAGATGGCAATAAACCCATGTTCCCCTCGGTGTGAAGTGAAATGATCGTGTTGTGTAGTGTAGTGCTGCATCATACTTCAAGTTTCTACAAGTTCGGAAGATGGTAAAAGGACAAGACTTCGAGATTCAATCAGAGTGACCATCATCGTTGACCGTCACAACCGTGCCAACCTCACTTTAGAGAACGGTCCATGTAAGAGTTCGTTAAGTTTGTCAAATTACGGTTCCATCAATAAGCTTTGAAGGGTAGTTAGATATGTAGTTTAATGGTCAAGTCCAATTATGCAGAGCCAAAGCTTGTCAGAGTCAAGTGTTTGAATGTGCAAGAGATTTGAATCTATCAAAGTACAACATGGATCGCTCCTCCAAAAGATTAGTTTCGTATCGATCTCCATCCAAGATTTCATAATGACCGACATCCAGGGCCTCGTATTAATCGCCGGCTATGACATCATATCTATCATTCCATATCGATGCGAACTCCCATAATTCCAGATCGATACGAAGTTGCGCCCTCCATCCATCATTTCTAGATCGATACGAGCCTCCGCATTCCCGATCGATACAAAGATGCCTCCTCCATCCACCCTCGATACGAGATCAAAACCGAAGATTCTTCCAATGACTATTTTGCATCCATTAATAGCACTTCTTCTCCAAGCTACAACAACGCCGTTACCACTTCCACGACCTCACTCCAACCAACTTCCGGCATTAACAGCACCGGAATCGGCCATTACTTTGGATGAAATGGCATTTAGACTCAAGTATCATCATTTTAAGGTGGTTTCGGTCGATTAATTACCTAGTTCAAGTGGATCGGATTGAGGGTTAAAACTAAGTGATTTGGAGATGAAGGAAGTCCTTTATTCCCGTGTTCTCAATCGATACGAAGGCAGATAAGAAAACAATGGCAAGTGAAAGATTTCTAAGTACAAAATCCTTTTATATGGATTCATATCTCAGTAAAGAAAGTTTCGTATCCCAGATGCAAGAATCGGTTGAAACGGATAGGGGTGTATCGACACGAAGGGCATTGAAAAAACATGCAGGGAATGATACCCTCCATCGATACGAAGACGTAGCTTCGTATCCATCAGCCTAGAGCAATCCAGAGGTTAACACTTCATATCCATCAATAAGTTACCATCTATTTCGTATCCATCAATCCGAATCTCATCGATACGAAACTTACGACATAGTCTTATTTAAATCACTGAATTTCATCAATATGAAACACCTATTTCATATCCAAATGCTTGAAGACCCAAGCTTCATATCCATTGATACAAAGCACCTCCGAGAACTATCTATTTCATATCGATGGCCATCGATACGTAGCATGCATTCCAACATTTCAAATCAGTTTAGGAGAGGATCGATACGAAAGGATTTACTTAAAATGACTATCAATCGTTGCTACAACTCGAATTTCACATCGATCTAAGAGAGGATCAATATGAAACTCGATCCAAACAAGAATAAAAACTTGACATCGACCCGTGAACATGCAAACCTAAACAAGAGTCAGGTTAACATACGTGTAGATATGACAAACTGACATTCGATTTTCAAAATTAACAGGAATTGAATGCTTACCTAATGACAACTAGGACAACGAACAACAAATCACTAGCACTCAACACTCAGTTACAACATAACACTGCTTAATCATTAGTAGTCCACAATTCAATATTTAAATTACTGGAAATCAGTCAAAAGTTACATCTCTTGATGAAAAGACGAAAACTATTCAACGAATCGGATAGAACTTTTTCAGGATAAAGAATGCAGCTTTTCAAAGCACGTCATGTTCACACATGATGTACTTTGGAGGGCAAATGTTATCCTGCCTTTTGATAACGCGTGAAAAATTTGGTCCACTTTGGATACTAGCAAATTTGGTCCGACACTGGATCGAGCTACTATTAACATGGTATGATAGACAAAGATGGAAGCCAATGTTCCAAATTTCAGGTCAATCGGAGTTCGTATGCTCGGGTTATGGATCGATCAAGAATCATGTAGAAGACCTTACTTCGTATCCATCAGAGTCCATCCTTCTTCGTATCCATCAACAACTATCCATATGCTTACCTCATATCCATTGTATTGATATCCATCAGCTCCACACCATCCAGTTCGTATCGATCATACCCTATATGTTGATTCGTATCGATCAACACTTCCACCCATTTTGTATCGATCAGCCAACAGATCAATATGAAACCGACACTTTCTATCGATACGAAGCAGCCCATGAGCATCGATATGAAGTGGCATACACACCATCGATACGAAGGAAGAATGGTCAACCAAAGGAAGCGATCTTCTAGCATGAAACTCATATCTCTCTTGAACTATCGCTCCATGTCATCAAATAAATGCCTGATCGATACGCAGAGAGCATTAATACGACGGTCGATTAATACAGAAGTATCGATACGTACGCTTCAACCCACTTATAAAATGAATCTTGGATCGATCATAACTCGAAATCTACAAGTCCAAATGCTATGAAAATTTCACAGGAACTTTCTTACCACCTCAAGAGCACTCATGATCGATCTCAACCCAAATGGACACCATTTTCATTGATACGAAGGAAATGGGGATCGATCCCGAATGACCCTTGATCGATCTGGCTGCCCACCCACGTGTGAGAAGGATTATTCCGGGTTCATAGGCAGATATTTCAGACCTACACCTATAAATAACACCCTTACGCCTATAGAAAAAGGACTTTTGACTCCATAATGCCGGTATTCTACTGCAACTCCATTGTAACTCAAGTGCTAGAGTGTTGTACTGTTGTAATTAATTATCAAACATCAATAAACAGCAAAATATTCAAAGTGGATGTAGGCTACAACGCCGAACCACTATGATTTCTTATCTTTTTCTATCTCTGCATGCTTTTATTGGTGTGATTGTTAGATTAGCCTCGTTTTCCATTTAATTTCTTCATTTTAATCTCTTCAGTCACATCCGAAGAGTGCTATACCTAATTTTGGTACAAACAGTTATTACCTTTTAAATCTTGTTTCTAAATAATAACTATTTTAAAAACATTATAATAGTTAATAATTATTCTTAAAATAACTTTTAAATCAATAATTAACCTTTCAAATTTGAAAAAGGCTTAACAGTCATAATGGTACTTAAATAAGCAACCATATCATTCAATTTCACTTTCCAAGTTAATAAATGAATTTACATAATCAACATTTCAACCTTTAGCCAACATTGACTAGCATATCAGTTATTTAAAGTGGCATATTAATTAACGATATTATCCAATGTCCAGAAAATTAAGATAGCAAACAGGGATTATTCTTCTAATTAATGTCAAATTAATTTAAGTAGCGCAATGGTGTTTTATCCCGCTAAAAAAAATGTCCAATTACCATATTCAATCCAATTTAACTCAACAATATTTTATTAGCGAAATAAACATCAATAATTAAGGTATATAAATTTAAAACGGCGTTATTAATTAAAATAACGTAATTTGAATCATTTCCATCTTCATAACTCATAAATTTATACTTATCCAAAGCCCTCAGTAAGTTACACTACATTGTTGTACTCGTCAATAGAGTACAATGCAAAAAGCCTCATGTGAATCAGATAAAATATGAGTAAGATATAGGATTTGGAACTCAACTGCTAATATATATATAAATTAAAACAAATAAACCAAGTTTTCTCACCAATATATGAATAGGCCAAGCCCATTAATATTCCAATCCACATCCATATGAATAATTTCTTCCCTAAATCACATTCGATTTCCAAAATTGCCTGGAAGTGCATGGCGTACACGCATGCATACGGCACGGAGCTCTGACCTCTTGTTGCTGGCTTCAAGTCCACCCGCAACTTCACCTAACCTTGCTCGCTGCTATAGCATCAATGCCTCGGCTTCAGGACCCTCCGGTCGAATTTCAAAAAAGCTAAACCAAGCTTAATATTGCATCTAGTTTCAAAAAACTCCTCCTCCCTACTAGCTCGGCCATCCATCGTCCATGCCACCCATCACTTTAGAACCGCCACATCCTATAGCACCTTTGACCGCCATCTTGCCAACTCCGATGATCCCCTCTGCCTCCAAAACAGCCGCGTCCCTACATGAAACTTAAAGCTTTCCAAACCTTAATTTTAGCTATTTTTGATAATATGAATAACTAATCCAAAATCGGCCTCGATCATCATCTCCATCAGGATCCTATGCTCCTCCCCGACTCCTCCAATCAACCCCTTGACCATCGGTTCACCAAAAGTATTTTTCGAATGAAATTTGGTCATCTCTTACTCCTCGATGAACCTAGCCACTAAAAACATGTGGAGACATCTAAAAATCCTCATTCGTCGATACGAACCCATCCATATGCTCCGTTCGTCTATCTATGATCTTCGAAAATGATCTTTTTCTCGACCACTTGTTGTTATTTACAAATATCTCTCAAATTACTCAAAGAAAACGCATGAAACTATTTTTAAAATAAACTAATGTTGAACAGGTTTGAGGAATTTGATTTTTGAAGTTGAGGAAAGGTTTGAATTTTCATGGTTTTTGAAATTTACAGAGGAAGCAAAAACAGAAGAAGAAGACACTGCTTTTTCTGAGTATATCATACATAGATGCTCTAATCTAAAATCAAAACGAAAACTCATTCTCAGGTCAAAATCAAGGGATAAGATTGCTGCTGTGATTATGGGGAAGAAGTGAAGCTGGGGACAAGGAAGTTGGCAGGGGAAAAGAAAAACAAAAGGTTGGTTATTGTGTACTTATGTGTATGTCCTGATTTTGAATAGATTTTGTTGCCCCGTTACCCTATATCACGACCGCATACGAGCCATGAACAATGGAAAATAAAGTACAATTGCATACATAAATACTACGCGATTACAAAACTGCAATAAATTATAGAAATTATCAAATTCTATAAATTTTCAAAAATACCAACTTTCGATGTAAAATACCTCAAACGTCTATTTAATATTTTCGAAATAAAAAATTATGGAGAAATTCTACAAATTAAATTAAAAATAAGTCATTTAAAATCAAGCAATTATTTAGAACACAGATTTTATTACAAAAACCAAAATCAAATATTTAAAACTAATTAAATATTTCAAAAATTAATATGGTTAAATTCTTGGTCCTTACACTCTCCTCCTTTAAAAGAATTTCATCCCAAAGTTTTACCACGTGAACATCCAATATTATTCATAAGCCTGCATAATGCTCATAGATCATTCATATACTAAATCTGATTCAAGCACTAAATACATAAGCTCCCTTCTGAACTAGTATCGCTTGCCCGATTTTCTAGTGCAGACGCTAATCAGGTTCCTTGATTAGGAACCTCTGCTCTCCATACACAGTCATAGACTATGATAGAAAATCATAGTTTCATATCAAGAACCCTCATCAAGTGCTCGCTATTAAAAATCGAGTAATAGATCCTTATTTGGAATGGTGTGTAACAACTCAAAGCCATGTGCTAGAATATTAAATCAAAACCATGTTTAAAGAGAAATGATCTACATCCGTTCGATGTACTTATTTAATCAGTTATTCCAAATACCTATTCTATTACCACTAAATTATTTATGAAAACATTTTCATAAAACATAGCTTAAGTTTTAAAAACCGGTACAACACCTTATTACATCCTAAGGGTACACACCATTATCAGATTTAGATTTTATTTTGAATTTGCTTAAGAATTTTAAACACCGGGGTTGTTATTCATAACAGCTTTTGAAACAATATGTTTTAATCCATAGAAAAAAAAATATAGCTCGAGTAATACCAAATTATAACAAGGAACTTGGTACTACTAAATAGTATCATACATTCCTTACAAGAATCATAATACTCAAGATTAAAATTTGCCATCCGAACGTATCTCTTACTCATTTTTAGTTATTTTTGAGCCACTCGAACTAGTTAACTTAAAACCATTTCTTTCTTTTTCAAACGCATTTTAAAACAATACGAAATATATTCCCAAATAAATATTTTTTATTAAACCATCAATTTCCAACTCACTTTGGATTTGTCTGGATTCGAACTTGTCCTAACCGTTTAATGATAAAGGAAAATTTTTACTAAGTGCAGAATATCGTTAGCCTAAGCAAACATCCGATCGTCACTTTAGAAGATTATTACAATCACCAAAACAAATCAAAGCTCATTTCTTGAAATAAACCAAGGAAACGTACTTTTCTTTAAAATTCTCTTTTCCAAAAGTAGTTATACCTAAAAAAAACTTTAAGTAAACTACCATCACCATTTCCAAACTCATTTGAAATAAAAATAAACATATTTACTTTATGGCAAATTAAAAGTTGATTTATCAAAACAATTATATAGTGGGACCTTATTGGTAGCAATCCCTACTTAGAAACACGAAAATGAACACCGACGATATTGCAAACATCATCAAAATTATTTTCCAGCGACAGAAGTGAGTTCAGTGCCTTTATCTCCTTGAAATTCCTTAGAAATATTTTTACCCCAAAACATTTTCAAATATTGTTATTATCTTATAAATCCGGTAAATCATTTTCCCCAAATTACCGAGATTTAAATTCTCAATTTGTTTTATTTATAAAACACATTCTTATAAATCAAATTTATAAAATATCTCCCTTTAAAGAAAATCATTTCTCAAATATTTCTTGTGAAAGTATTCTAGCTACCATATATAAATCGTTATTCAAGTATTATTTCAGAAATATTTAAGTTTTCGTTAATAAACTTCTTTTATAAACCCCAATTAAATGTAAACAACTGTTATATTCAATCATTTCCAAAATATTCCAAAATATTCCAAATTCCTTTTAATAAAACAACATTCGTTGAAACTTAATTCTAACCTAACATTACCAATGAACGCCTATAGTCAAACTGTGAAACTTAATTCACAAGGTGTACATTTCAATGTTCCCAAAATTCCTATCTATCCAACCTAGGTTTCAAAAGGAACATTCTATGTAGATCAACGGATAATGGTCAATGCCCAAAACAGGGCGAGCATGACTATTCAAATTCTAGATGATAATGATGGAATATTATCATTTCTGACAACCAAGCACAACCAAGAATAACTATATTAAATTTTGAAAAATTATTTTATATACATAATATAATCTTTGGTAAAACTATTTCATTTACCTAAATTTTAAATTAATATTTTGTTAGTTTGGTCATGTTTAAGTGTTTAGGAAATCCCTATCGATAATGTTAACTAAACGCATCGATTAGAATTCTTAAGCCACTCAACAGATCAAATAACACAATACAAACATTTTTATACCACTAACAAATATGCATCTTATATATACACTCAAACTCATCCTAGGGTCTCAATTACCCAATCTTAAATGAGTTAATCGCACCAAAGCCTAGGCGTTCGCTTAACCTAAGCTCTGATACCAAATGTAACGACCCACTTTTCCATAAAATTTAAGAGACCAATTAACTGCACATGATCCACTCAAATTGAACAGAAAGGCGAATAGTTAGGGGGAAAAAGAAGGAACAAGACAAGAAGAAAAATAACAACACATGATCTCACAACAAAACGAATGATCTATAATAGATAACAAATCTTTACACAAAACAAACTGTAATATATGTATATTTAGAAATCAATCAGAGCATACTAACCTATTTCATCACGGACAGTTATAACAACCTATCCTCACATTGCTGATAAATACAACAATGAATGCAATGAAAAAATAACCATGTACATAAATATGTCTCTAGGCCTCCAACTCATCTCTTGAAGATCCAAAATATCTAACTAAACCTAGAAATATACTCGGCCTGACCCGAGCATCATGGAAAAACAACGCCCAAGTTAGTCTGGTAAAACCAGCATGAGAAACTCAAAACACAAAGAATTTTATTTATTATAACTTGTAAAATCCTTTAAGCTCACATGTATCTCGTAAGTCCACGCCACACATAATCACGGATGGGTTTTTTCCTTGTGATAACAAAAGCATTTATATTAGAAAATGAAGTGATATTATAACAGTGTCTAAGATTAAAATAATAATAATCGAGTAGCCGTGATGCTCGTGAGTGTACATCACAACAATATGAGGTATATAATTGAAAACCGTTAAGGCACATACGCTAATTATGTAGGGTTCCATGGAGGTGCCCTCGGTACTTCGAGGAACGGTCCTCCTACACAAGAATTAGAGATATCCTTCCGAAGCAGCATATGTCTTCAGTAATGTACAATAGGAAAACATAGTTGGTCTCGCTAAGACCGAGTGCATCAGCCCATGCATGCATAACAACTACAAGTAACGTCTAGGTGGAGCCAACTATAACCTATGGGTTTGCCAACCCTATTGGCCATGCCACCAATCTCTGGTTTTAGTCATTACCCCTTATGAGGTTACATCCAGCATTCCAGCTCATGCACCTTCATCAAAAAAGATTATGGAATCCCATATGGATTCCAATACCCCTATGGGTCTCGGAATCACATATTGATTCCCACATCTCAAATACACCATGAAACTCCTCAATAGAACCATATGTGGTTTTGAAGTGGTTACAATTTTCGAGTCATCTCTTACGAGTACAATCTTCCATTTCCCTGGTGCTTCAAAATCCAATCGCCGATTTCCGGAATGCTCAGTACTGGTTCTTTAGAAAATAATCCGACAAAACATAAGATTGGGTTTCACCGCCTAACAATTTAAGTGTATGTATCTCCTTATCATTTGTCCAAGAATAAAAAAACGATTTAAGTGGATGCACCATCCATAGTAACTGTAGCATATAATTCCTGTGTTTCAATAGATTTTTTCAGAATTAAAATCCTTTGATATTAAGTAGGGCTAAGATTTGATAGCCGGTTATTTAACTATCAGATAAACAAATACTCAAAACAATGATTATTTTTCCCATGGAAATCACTAAACCTTATTTAACTAAATTTCCATTAATAAAAAATTTCTTCCATAATATTTATCAAAATATTCATATACTTATCTCACTAGCACAAGTATATTCACAAAACATTCCATTCAAAAATACTTGAAAACTATTAAAATAGATTTTGGAAAGTATCATTCAATATCAATCATAGATCATAGTTTACTCAATGGTTACTCGCTATCCCAGCGAATCCATAGTAAAATGTAGGCAATCCCTGTCGCTTATATTACGCTATGAAAAATCAACCATTTTCTTCCAAATCCCTTTATTTTATAAATACCTCCAAATCTATTTATAAAGTTTCTTATAAATTTCCAATCTATTTATAAAACATTCTTTCTAAATCTCAAACCCCATTTATAAAACTTCTCCTTTTCAAATCTTTAAAAACTCGTTGATAAATTATTTTATAAATATCCAAAACCATTTATAAACTCATCCCATATTTAAACAGCTTGTTTACTAAAGTCTTTAAGTAACTAAGGTTCCTTTGATAAACCATAAAGTATTTAAAATAACTTTAAATAAATTAAAAAATAATTTATTATTTAAAGATCCTTCTGTTTCATTTTAATTAAATCTCATATAAAATAATAACTTGAAAATCTCATTAATAATATATTAATATAATTTTAAACACTATTATTCTACTAATAAGTTAACTTTAAAATAACATTAATATAATAATTAATTAGTTTTAAAACTTTGTTAATACAAAAATCAAATAACTTTTAACTAATATCAATATGATAATTAATTAACCTATAAACATAACTAATTACCTTAAATCGATATAATTATATAACTTTAATTAAAAATTTAAAGTATAATTAAATCACTTTGAATTAGTAATCAAAATATAATTAAAACATTTAAAATAAAAATCAAATAACTTTAAAATAGTAATTAAATAACTTTAAGAAATAACCTTTAAGAATCGTATAAAAAAGTAATTAACTTTAAATCATTATTAAAACAAATATTTATTTTCCTTAAAACATTATTAATATAAAGTTATTACATTTTAAATCATATTACTATTATCTATAAAACTTTATAATAATTAATAATTATTCTTCAAATAAATTTTAACTCAATAATTGACCATTCAAATTTAAAAGAGGCTTAACAATTACAATGGTACTTAAATAAGCAATCATATCATTTAATTTCACTTTCCAAGTTAATAGATGATATTTACATAATTAATAACTATGTAAACAAATTCAACACTTATCCGTCATTGACTAACATTTCACTTATTCAATGTGGCATATCAATTAATAATATATAATCAAATGCCCAAAACTATAAGATAGCAGAACACGAACTTATTCTGCTAATTAAATGTCAAATTAATTTAATTAGTGAAATGGTGTTTTATCTTGCTAAATAAATCTCTAATCATCATATTAAATCCAATTTAAATCAAAAATATTTTATTTAGCTAAATAAACATCAATAATTAAGGTATACAAATTTAAACGATGTTATTAATTAAAATAACGTAACTTAAATCCTGTCTGTTTTCATATGATATAAATTTGTACTTGTCCAAAGTTCTCAGTAAGTTATAATACAATGTTGGAACTCATCAATAGGAGTACAATGCAAAAAATCACATGTCAATCGGATAAAATATAAGCAAGATATAGTATTTTGAACTCAAGTTCTTATATATAAATAAATTAAAAAAATATATACCAAGTTTCTCACCAATACATGAATGGGCCAAGACCATTAATATTCCAATCTGCACCCACATGAATAGCTTCTTCCCCAAATCACATTCGATTTCAAAAATTGCCTGGATGTGCACGAAGCACACGCGTGCATGCATCACAAAGCTTCAACCTCTCATTGTTGGCTTTAAGTCCACCCAAAATGTAACGACCCGTAAATTTTAATAAATAAATTGGTTAATTAATTAGATCTTTGTAATTAAATTTAGAAGGAAGTAAAAAATTTATAATGAAGCAAATGTTAAAAATGAAATGTAGCATTGGTAATTAAAATTTATTATTGACAATTGAAGTGAAGTCCCAATAAAGAAATAGTGTTAATTGTTGCACTTGGGTATAAAATTTAAAATAAGTAGCTAAAGGTAAGCATTTCTAACCAATGCAATAATATATTGATTTATAGTAACTGAATGTAAATTAAGGCAAAAATGTTAATGCAAGGTAAACAATGCTAATTAAAGTTAATAATAAATGAATGGAATGAAATTCCAATCAATGAAAATAAATTTAAATGTTATAATAAAAATATAAAACGTAACAATGTCAATTAAGGTTGATCGTTAACGATTTCAATGAAATTCCAAGTTACTAAAATAATTTAGATGTCATACTCGACTATGAATTGAATATAAGGAAACAAGAGTAGATATTGAACAACTTGATGAATTAATATAAAATTAATGATAGTTGGATAAGAACAGTGTTATGTAATTAATTTTGTTATTTAATATTGGAAGGAATAAAAAATTTGTAATTCATTAATGAATTTTTAACGGGAATGAAATGTAAGAATGTTGATGTAAGCTAATAAATAATTAATTCAATGCAATCCTAATTGATTGAAACAATTGCAGGATTATAATTTATTGTAAATAGGAATAATTGGTAATAAAATTTAATATAAGAAAAACAAATGCAAATATTGAATTAATCAATGAAGTAATAATAATAAATAGTAATTGAATAAAATCAACGTTCTGTATGTAATTGTTTGTGTGATGACCTGACTTTCTCACCACAGAAAATCGCATCATCTTGAAGAAAGAAAGGGATAGAAAAGAGAAAAGAAAGAAGAGAAAGAAGAAACAACATCAGAATCTCAACAGCGGAACGAATAAATTATATTAATAACATAAATATTACATAATGTACAACAATTATCAGAGTTACACAGATTATACATCACATACTAGACAGTTATAAACACATGTCTAGTTATACAACTCAATGCAATACAAGGAAACTACTCAAAGAAACCAACACGGCGGAACACTATATATCTACACGCTGAAGCCTCCTGCTCCATTGCTCCTCCACAATTCGTCAAAGCTAACCTGAATCCCTTGGCCATTCGTAAAAATTTGAGTACCCAAGAGTTTAAGAAATAGAAGATAAACTCCAGGTCAGACATGGGTCTGGTGTGAGTAACAGGTTAAGGTTGCTTAACTTTTAAAAAACCTTTGAAAAGAATGAAATCACATAATACTTCCCACAAATAAACATGGAAAAGTTTTTACCTTACGCTAACCAAAACATTTGATAGGAAATCCAGTGATATTATAATAGGTCTAGGGTTTTCAAGTAAATATTAAATAGCCGAAATTGTTACATGATTAAATTCCAGCCACTAGCCACAAAAGTGGTTAATACAATCAAAACCGTTGGCACTTATTGGATTTTGGATTCCATATAATGGCAGGGCTGCTAGGGTACCGCCCGTCACAGTATGTGGCCTAGATCACTGTATCGAGGATTACTCATAATCCCCTGCGACACAAGGCCGGAACCATCCCTTATTGGATAGTCCCGAACAAGACAACCCCCCAGTTGGCGTACGTTCCAACTGCCCACACAGCCGAATAAAAAGGGACTTCTAGACAGGGGAAAATCTCGTCCTACTTGGGCATGACCCACTTAGCCTTGCTGCACCTCCCCTGTTTTAGCCATTCTCGATTGATGAGGCTTGAGCCGACGATTACCTTTAGTGAACACATCTCTTAGAATGCTCATCATCCACCTGACGATGTTCTGAAAGCATTCAATCCATACAAGTTAATTAAATTAGATTACTTCATCTTTTATTAATTTAAAATAAATTAGATTAATTACTTTATCACTAAAAATCTTGCTTATCTAACCATTTAATTAATTACAAGTTAATTAATTAAACATCCCTTAATTAATCACCTTAATTAATCACCCTTGATTAATTATCCTTTAATTACATTAAAGTAATTGTCCTTTAATTAACTTCACAAATTAATTATCCTTAACCAAAAACAGTAATTAACCTTTAATTACTTCATAAATTAATTAACAATAATCAATTACATTAATCCTTAATAAATTAATTAATTACCTTTAATCACTTATCATTGATTAATTAATCTTAATTAATCAACCCTTAATTATATCATAAATTTTATTAATTAATGATCCCTAATTACATTTTAATTAATTACTTTATTTAAATTAATTACAGTAAGTAATTAATCTTAATTAAACCATAATTATTTATCACTCCTGATTAATCACATTGAGTACTTAACTAAACTTAATTACTTCATTAACTAAATGAATTACTCCTTAATTATTTTCTTAATTAATCCCTTAATTAATTACAAAGTAATTTTATCCAAATTACTTCCATTCTTAAATCATCTTCAATTAATTACATCCTATAATTACCAATTAATTACTTCACTAAGTAATTCCAATACATTAATTACATTAAGTAGTTATCATCAAATCATTCAGTGTTTAAAATTAATTAAACTTAATTAATTAATTCAACTAATTCCATTAAACTCAATTAATTACATTAAGTAATTAGTTACTTCCATTAAGTAATTATACTTAAACATTTCACAAATGATTATCTTTAATTAATTAATCTAATTAATTATTAAAATTAATCACATTAACTAATTATTAAATAATCCTTAAGTTAATGACCTTCATTAACCACTCTTTAATTACTTCCATTAAGTAATTAACTTAGATTAACCATTAATAATTACAAAATAATTTATCTCTAATTATCCATTAAATAATCTCTAATTATTCAATTAATTAAGTGTTAACAGTAACTTAATTAATCCTTAATTGCTTGATTAAATGACCTTGATTATAACTTAATTGCTTGATTAATCAATCTTTAATCATAATTAATAATCTAATTAATGATCTTTAATTACAAATTAATTAATCCTTAATAAATTATTTGTTAATCCCTAGTCCTTAATTAATTAAATTAACTTATTATTCCTTAATTACCTTATTAATTTAATTAATTTCAAATCATTAAATTTTAATTTAATTTTAAGATAAAAAACATTTCTTAATTATGACTAAATTGTCATTAACAAATACATTTGAAATCAATTTATTTTTGAATTTACTTTAAAATTTCATTTCAGATATAAGATTTAAAATGAATACAATTTAACTTAAAAATAGTTTAAACAATTTAAAAACCTTTTTAAATTACATGGCAAAGAAATGCTTGTCTTATAAAAGAAATTTATAAGAGTTTAAACTAAATTCATTTTTAAATTCAATAATTTAAATTTACACTTTAACATACAAAGTTGTTTAAATCTTTCAAATTTAAAACTTCTTTTATTTCAAAATGAAATACATATTTAAATCTTTGATTTCCAGATTTAACTTAACTTTAAAACTTACTCACATTTTTAAAAGTTCATTTTTAAAATTTCAAACTACTTAACCATTTAAAGTAGTTTAACAATTCAAGTTTAAACCTTTATTTTTTTTTAAACTAAGATATAAACCTAAACTTGAATTCTAGAATTTCAAATATGGATTTAAAACTTAGTTTAAACTCTTTCTTTACATTTATAAACTTCAGTTTTTTTTTTTAAATTTTAAAACAAGCATTATAGGTTACTGTAAAAACCTGTAACTACTTTAAACCCGAGCCCAACCCCATTTTGCTTCGAGTACACAACCCAACCTCCCCGAGCAAACTATCCTACAACTTCGAGTCAAACAGAGATTTACTCGAGTATAAACCAATACCACAACAAACTTCATCAGATAACAGGTCACCGTGCACATGCATGTTGCCGCTAGTCATCTCCGATCATCAGTGATGATCGTTCCACATCCCAAATCACTCAATCACCCCAACTCGATCATCAGATTAGCTCTAACCCAACTCGAAATTGAATTCGAGTTTCAAACTAAACCTGGAACCCATCATCAGAGTGAATGCTTCAACCTGGAAATCGCCTCCCCAGTACATCCCCGACCACCAGAGTTGCTGAAACTCCGGCCAAACCATCGCCTACTTCCAAACTTCCATCACCCAAAAGCTTGAAGCACTCGGTCCACTGTAGAACCCGTAGTGAACGAATTCCTAAACCTAACTAAAACTAGGGTTCTAAAAGTAATCTCACTGGTGCAACTTCCCCGATGATTTTTATCACCATCAAATATTTCTCCTAGCATCACTGATCACCCCTCCATCATCAGGAAGAAACCCATCCCCTCCAGATACATAGACCACCAGGAAACCCCAAAAGTTCATTTTCAGTTCAAACAAGAACTGTACATTCATCCCTAAATTTAAACTATGATTCTTGATTTAAAAATCATGATTTAGTTGATGTTTTTGATTTATAATACTGAATTAATAAATTACACAGTTTGAATTTTGGTTTATATCAACATGCACTGATATTTTAATACTTCTAGAGGCCATCAAGTTTTAATTTGACTTGATTAAATTTTTTTAAACAATAATGTAAGTTAAATCAAACAACATTTGTTAAATAATCAGATCCTATCAATAACTAAATTAAGTGGTAAGGGATTTTAAATGAGAATGTGAGCCTGGGAACAAAGCAGAGCACATCATACATATACACAGCATGCATACACATAAATATTCACATCAGACATTTACTTATAAACACATGCAATACTTATTCATCTTAGCATACAAGCATGCAACCAATTTTTAAATTTTAATTTTAAAAGTTACTCACTGATTTAGAAGAAGATAGAGCCTCCATTTGAAAAGCTTTTGATACTTTAAAACTGCATTGCCCCTTTGATTTTAGTTTAAAACTTAAGTTGCATGTTTTAAAAACTTGCAGACAACTCCAATGATTTTCAGATTCAACTTGTTTTGAAATTAAAACTTGAATTACAGACTTCCTTTTATATACCCAGGTTGAAAGAATGAATGCAGGCAGGTTTGGTTTAAAACTGCAGTTGCCTTGGTTTGAGGATGTGTAGATTGGCATGCAATATCAATTCCAGATTGCATTTTGAAGTGAATTACAGGTAAATGGATTGCATGTTTAAACTGAGGATTTGTTTACAGGGATTTGATCTTTGATATGAGGAGTTTGATTTACATGTGAACAGGTTTTAAATTTACAGGGAAATGATTTTCAGGGATTTAGATTTTGATATGAAGAGTTAAATTTGAGTTTGAAAACTGATTTTGGAAATGGTATAAGTTATTCTCAGATTTGTTTACAGGTAAGTGATTTCAGGTTTGAGAAATAAACAATTTGAAGTTTTCTTTGATTAGAAAATGAGAAAAAGAAATAAGAATGAAAAATGTATACTTATATAGGCTAATTTTTTGATTTTATAAAATAAAAGAAGAACAAATTTAAAGAGGCCACTTGTAAATCATTTCAACATTTGTCACATTGGAATGTTTAACACTTAACACTTGTTATATTAAGATTAGGAAAACAACACATGTCTTTTTAAAGTAACTTGTATTTAATTTAAATGTTAATACATAAGTTATACCTAATTAATTGGTTAATTAGTATTTTATATGTATAGAAATTTTTTTTTAAAAGAAATAAAAACAAATTATACTTATACATAAAAGCTTATGCATATATTTAGAAATACAAAACAATTTAAAATCTATACTTTGGATTTCAAAACTTTATATTCAAATTCAAATCAAATTCAAAAATCTAATATTTTAAAAAAACAAGTTATATATACAAATTAAATTTGAAATAACAATGCTATTTTTATTAAGAATCCAATTGTAAAACAATAATTATTACTATTATTTAAAAATAACTCATTATCTAATTAAAATATTTATAAAAGAAATTATTTCTTTATTAATAAATTACTTATTTTATTAAGCTATATTTTAAAAAGAAAAAAACTAAGATTTTTTTTAATTAATTTAAATTTAAAACCTAAGCCAAAATCATTTTAAACATTTAAACATCTATATTAACAATTTAAAATCATATAATTAATTATTAAATAGATTTGAAAAACTTAATGTTAAATTAAATCAAAATTTCCAAATTATTAATATATATATATATATATATATATATTAGAATTTGAAATCAAGGTTCATTTATTAAATTTTAAACCAAGATTATTTATTTAATAACTTTGAAAAGCTTTATTTCAAATAAAAACAAATTTTCAAATTACTAAAAATATTAGAATTAGAAAATATGCTTTATTTATTAAATTTAAAACAAAGCTAATCTATTTACAATATAAACCATTTATATTATGAATAGAAACCAATTTATTAGCTTTAAAAGATAAAATCTGCCAATTAAATATTTATTAAAGGAAAATTATTAAATCAATTTGAATTATTATTAACAAAAATTATCAAATAAATTTAAATTTTAATACAGATTATTAAATAGATATTTTCAAAAATTCCAAGATATCATAGTTTGGAAACGATAACTTATATAAATATGATTAAGGGTTAGTGGCAACAATTATTATAAAGTAATCATTTATTTAGTCCATTAAATCAAATCTATAGTCAATTGCAATGAATCATTCAATGTTATATTAGTATAAATTAAGGAAATAATTGGAAATAATGTTAATTCCATTTACAATATGACAATTGGTTGATTTAAAGAATGGAAATCAAGACTTATTAATATAATTGAAGTGTAAAATTCAATTATTGGATTAATTGCAAATAAATGAAATTAGACATTTATTTATTACGTTAATAGGAATTTAAGTGAAATCTGAGAATATTAATGTAATAGTTTTGAATCCAATGTTAAATCCATCTATTTGACAATAATGAATGGAATAATTAGTGATTGATTTAATTAAATGGAATTTTGGGAATTTTATTTATAGTTTCTGAATTCGGTAAATTGAGGTTAACGCTGAAATTGATAAAGTAATTAATTTTAAATCGACCGTTAAATTTGTTTAAATTAGTGTAAATGTTTAAGAAATTTAAAATGATAAGAATTGTCAATTATAGATTGAAACTGAAAAATTTGATTTAAATAAATTTATTATTAATTTATTTAATTAATGTAAAAACAGTCATTTTGGCCACTGACGCAGATTTTGGCGAAACTAGTTTCATCGGATCCGTAACGGTGAATTATTATAGGATTTTAAGTTTCGTAACGATCAGACATGTCGTTTGATCGTACGAACTCGAAACGCCCTGAAATCGATAAATTTGAAATCAATTGAAATCAATTTGAAATAAATTGATCTTAGCATAACTTCTTCAAACGATGGAATTTGGACTTGAAACCTATTCCTTCGCATTTAAAATATTTAAAAACATCTATTTTGATATATGTGTTGACCCGATTTCATTCCGGAGTCAGAACGGGCTTTCCAGGCCTTTTATCGTTCAACGCGTATATCAAATAGATCCGGTCTATTCTATTTTCAGCCTACCTATTTATATCTTGTTATGAACCCTAGCCTACCTCTATTTATCAATTGTCTGTATGTACAATTCCTTCTCGCCTCCTCATTTCATGGCAGACAATTCCAAATCCAATTGCAATCCAAAAATCAAATTGAAATTTCAAACTCCTCAAAAAAGTTCATAAAAATTATATATCGAAGCTCTCGAAGAGCACATCTCAATTCAGTGATTCATTTGTCAGTTCGATGCATCGTTTATCCAGAAATTCAAGTTGAACCTCAACCGTCCATAGGCTAGGGTTTCGATCCAACGGTGGATTTGAGTCGATAGGCTGGTCGGAAAGTGTTGTATGGTGGAGTGTATCGAGCAGGCCACAGGGATGCAATCGCTCGTCGTATGGTGATCGGAATTCGCCGTTATCGGCGTTGTTTGGTGGTGGCGCACGTGGAAGGGGTGCCGGAGTGGGCCGCTCGGCCTGGGGAGGTGCGGCTCAGCGTTGCCGTGACGTTGGCGAGGTCAGATCGATACGATGTTGAGTGGATGGTCGGCGTTTGGCCAGAGACGAAGCAGCGGCTACCTTCGATGGTCGTGAATCTGTAGTTGTTTAGGGTTCATGCACGTGTTTTTGCGTGGTGACATGGCCTTTTTTTGGGGTAATCTTCTGTTTTAATTTATTTATTTTAATATAAACGTATATTGTTCTAATGCGTATAACTTTCGCATATGATGCCCGATTGACATGCAGTTTTTTTGTTAGGACCGTATTAAAATTCCAGACATTATGGCACAGGTTTAGACGAATTCTGAGGCTGTTTGATTTTGGGTTTAAATTGGATTTAAATTCAATTTAAATTCAAAAGGTGTGTGTTTTAACCCAGTCACAACTTCTAAAATTTCTTATGTTCGTTAAATTTAATTTATGTTGAGATTATGAATTTATTTATGACTATTTTGTATATTTTTAATCATCATCTCAGTTAATTGCATTTATTTAAATTAAATCGTTATTTAATTTATTATTGAATACAACTGGAAGTTAATTACCTGTTATATATTATCAGTTATATATTGATATTGATTGTTTGTTTTGGATGATGATTGTGATGGATGTATGAGTTATGATGGATGAATGCATGTTTTATTTATATCATCATAATCTGCAAGTTCGTTATTGATTTATCATTTTCATTCGGGATTGTGGTTTGAAATAATATATAACCGTATTTTTGTTTTAAATTACGGATTGAAATGATAAATATCTGTATCACTTGACCATAGGGTAGAAAATTATATACAGACACGATGGTCTATATATATATAAATATTTTGAAATGATTTTCTATGGTTTTGTAAAGAAATATATGATTTTATGAGATATTGATTTAGATATTTTATAAATGGTATTTTATATATAATTAAATTCTTGGGTTTAAGCTATGAATGAAATTGTTTAATGTATAAAATAAGTCTAATAATAAAGTTTGATTTTATTAAAATATATATGGATAAATATTTACTTAAATTATATTTTAATGTAGAGTTATATTCATTTTTATAAATCAAGGTTGAGAAGATAGTCTTGAAATTGATTTGAGATTTTATTTAATTAAGTGTTATATTTAATAAAAATCCATTTGGAACTTATTCAAATTGGGATTTTAAAAGAATAAGGTTTTATAACTTAATTTGGGTTTAAGGTGATTTAAGTGAACATACCAAGTCTAAATAAATTGAGGAATATTAAGTTATTGAAATTTGAAGTTTTGTTTAAAGGATATTGGATTTATTTAGCAAATATTTCAAATTTAAATAATACTAAAAGTGATTTTGGTATATATATGAATTATAAAATTTAGTTTTGAAATATTGAATATTTAAGCTTTGAAACATATTGAATTTGAAATGGTTTATTTGGGGATTTAAATCTGTATTTGGAATTGATTTGTGAAATTGAAGTAGCTATTTTATTATATAAAGTAATTTAATATTTAAGCAATTTAAGCGGTGTAGTAATGTTTCAAAGTTATGAAATTCAGAGTTTTATGTTTTGAAAGGTTATATTTCAAGCGTTTGGTTTCAAATATTATAACTTTGAAAGTGTTATGGTTTTAGAAAAGGATATATTTGAAAAATTATATTATATTGATTTGGATTTTTAAAACAGTAATGATATCGTATTTATATGGTT
The DNA here is from genome assembly GCA_030765085.1 of Allium cepa. Classification (NCBI taxonomy): domain Eukaryota; kingdom Viridiplantae; phylum Streptophyta; class Magnoliopsida; order Asparagales; family Amaryllidaceae; genus Allium; species Allium cepa. The sequence goes on from CM060929.1 coordinate 752,002,984, forward strand.
TTGAAAAGGATGTTATATTCTGGTTTCGAAGTATAATTATTTTAAATTGACCGCGGTGTTATAATAACATTTGGTTGTTAAAGAGATCGGGATCGGAAGTTGTCATACTCTCTGCCAACTCCAAAAAACCACTTTAACAACTGTGTACGCTATGGAGATTCCAGAATGAAGTAGGATGGTGGCGACGTTTCCTTTGAGGTAAATACGTGGACCCGACTCCCGTGTGTTGGCATAAGGTGGCTAAAACAGGAGCAATTGACAGCCTAAGAAAGTAGCACCTTTTATCGGACACATCCCTTCGATATTATACTCTGACTTTGGATTGATTCGGTGGCCACTTTTGATTTTTGATTTAAGGGTATGGCTCAAGGTGGGCGTTAGTAGCTGCTACGCATTACCACCGGCCCAGAAGCGTAATTGGTATATCTACCCTGGCATTGCCTAATTGTGCCGTGTCACCTACCCTAGCGTGCCTTGTATGAGTTTGGTTTTCTCCCGTAGCCCGTGGAGTATTTAGGGTAGTCTCCCGATCTGGAGATGCGCTGATACTGGATGGACTACTGGAACTATTACATGTTAAGGTGGAAAATGTAAAGCCTTAACGCTATTTAAAAGTAAGTTTATTTTACTATAGACATTATTATAATAGCGAAATATTACTACATAGTAAATAGTTTAATGCATCCCTAGGAGATGTGAATCCCGAGCATCTCTTGAGTTACTACACTTACATTAGACACTGGATAGGAGATGTCAAATCCCGTAAACATCTCTGACGCCATTCCACTCATATTGTTTATTGTTGATTTAACTTACATATAATCTTTTAGTTCTGACTCGAGTGTTTTGTCTTTTCAATTCGCTCGGGTCAGTCCGAGCATTTCGGGATTTGAAGATTTTATTCTAGAGGGCGAAGACGAAGATTGTATTACTATTATCTATTATATTATTTCACTACACCATTTTATTCCGCTGCATTATTTATTATTCTCTGGTATGTGTAACTCTGATATATATTGTATAAGTATAATCAAATGTTTTTGTAAAACAGCTTCATGAATTGTTTATTTGATTATTATATTTTATCGTTCCGCTGCAAGATTCTATTTTGTTTTTCTTTCTCTGCTTTTTCTTATTTACCCCATAACAATCTGCCCTTCTGTATGGTTTAAGTCTGAGGTGTGTGGCTTACCGTCGATTTAAAACGTACAAAAAGGCGGGATGTTACATCTGGTATCAGAGCTTTGGTTTAGCGATAAACCTTAGCTTTGTGGGGTCTGACTCTTTATTAATAGGATAGTAATACCCTATGATGAGTCACAAAGTGTGTGCGTATATATAGGAGAGCGTATTTGTTAGTGTTATAAAAGGTCTTATATTGTGTTAATTTATTCCGTTTTGTATTTATAAATTCTGGTTGGTGCATAGGACGCTATGACATCAATAGAGATTTGTAAACACTTAATAGGACAAACCGACACAATATTTGTTTTTTAATATAGGTGAATGAAATAATTTTTCCTATTATATTTTCCGTATATAAAATAAATTTTTATAAACAATATATATATTTGGTTGTAATATATTGGTTGTTAGGTAGTGAAATTTATAAATATTGGTTGGAAATAAGACTCAAAACAAAATAAATGAAATTTGGAAATTTTAGAACTTAAGTTTCGAGATTTTGAAAATTTCTTTCAAAGGATTTTGGAATATAATAGTATTGTTTATAAGTATTTTCTGATATAAATATTTCAATATAATTTGAAAGATTTGTTTTAAAGAAATTTTGGAAAGAAATTAGTTCTGTACTCCCCTCTCTGTCGCTGGAAAATAATTCCGGCGATGAGTGCACGCATCATCGACATTTATTTTCGTGTTTCAAAGTGGGAAGGCCACTGCAGTAGTTTGCTACAGATTTATTTGATAAACAAATGAAAATTTTAAATTGTTTTAAATCTAATTAGATAAATATAAGTTGCAAGTACATATATTTATCTATTATTTAAAAAAATGATTTGAAAATTTAACCCGATATTTAGTTCTTAAGTTTCCATTGATTAATAGACTCGGTTATTGTAGTGAAATAGATTGTAACTAATTAATAATTGGAGCCTTTAATTAAAATAAGAGATTTAATGCTAGGTTATGAATGAAATTAAAATAAATTTGAAATTTGTAACCTATGAAACAAAGGATATAATTATTGGACATTAAATTAATTAAAAGAAATGGGATAAACTTGTATGATTTTCAATTACATCCTTAAAAGCATATATATATATATATATATACGTACATACATATATATATATATATATGTGTGTGTGTGTGTATATATATATATATATATAACTTACCCAACAATAAAAGTTACAATGTTTAATAAGAAATTGTAATAGAATATTATACAAGTAAAAATTTGAAATAATGAAAGTATTCAATGAAATTCTTTAATAAATGAGAATTTGATGTTGTAATTGTTGTGAACTTAAGTTATAATTAAAATGTTACTGTAATAAAGGTAATAGGAAGCAAGTATTGTAAGCATAAGATCATAAACTTAAGTAAAAGAATTAGTATGCAACGAATTAAATTAAACATGAATACTATAAATAAGTGAAATTGAGTAGTGAATAAATGAAAGTAATATAATAAAAAAAGAGTTTACATGATGTGAATAAATGAAAATAAATGAAAAAATTGTAAGAAATAAATGTAAATTAAAAAGATAAATCATTATATGAAAGAAAGGAAATCAAACAACAAACATTATGAAATGAAAATTAAGAAGAATGAACGTGGTCTATTGTTTGAAATAGTTGTTTGTTTGATTATAGCTGTTTGGGCAAAGATATTTTAAATTTGTTTGGGTGAATGAATAATCTATTTAGTTTCATCTAAGACTGTTGAGTAGATGGTGCACTTAGAAGTTTATTCTTCATTCTATACAATTTAAAGTTTTTGAACCCGAACAACTATTGTTTTGTTTGATATGAATAAATGATTGATTTGTATTGATTCTACGTGATGGTTGTATGCCTTGTTGCAAGTGATTGTTGTTATATTGATTTGTTTGTTAGTGGTTGAAACGACTTTAATATTTCATTTTATATAATTTTTAACTCTTTTAGATTATATAAGTGAAATATAGGTTATGGAAGCAATTGCTACTACTTTGTTTCATAAGTAAGCATGTTTGCCCGAACAAATAGGTACATTCTCGGATTACGGTTTTCTAGCGTTATTATATTGTTTTTCCCGCGTTGGGATATATTATTTTGGATATTATATGTGATATTTTGTTATATTTGATATTATATTTTCTCCCGAGCCTCTCCATACAAAGGAGACTCTACCAAAAAAATTCATAAATTTTGGACTTAGAAAATATTTTGAAAATGTTTTCCAAACTTTATAAATTTGAGTATAAAAAGATTTAATGGTTATAAATTGGTATATTTTATCTAAATTAATTAATTTTGTAAATTTTTTGTTTGTAAATTTAATATTTTAAGTCAGTTATATTGATTTCTTAATTCTTCTTTTCCCTTCTTTTCATTTTTGAGGACGAAAAGTTTTGAGGGGGTAGAGTGTAACGACCCATAAATTTTAATAAATAAATTGGTTAATTTATTTAGATCTTTGTAATTAAATTTAGAAGGAAATAAAAAATTTATAATTTATAATGAAGAAAATGTTAAAAATGAAATGTAGCATTGGTAATTAAAATTTATTATTGAAAATTGAAGTGAAATCCCAATAAAGAAATAGTGTTAATTGTTGCACTTGGGTATAAAATTTAAAATAAGTAATTAAAAGCAAGCATTTCTAACCAATGCAATAATATATTGATTTATAGCAACTGAATGTAAATTAAGGCAAAAATGTTAATGCAAGGTAAACAATGCTTATTAAAGTTAATAATAAATGAATGGAAGGAAATTCCAATTAATGAAAATAAATTTAAATGTTATAATAAAAATATAAAACGTAACAATGTCAATTAAGGTTGATCGCTAACGATTTCAATGAAATTCCAAGTTACTAAAATAATTTATATGTCATACTTGACTATGAATTGAATATAAGTAAACAAGAGTAGATTTTGAAAAAATTGATGAATTAATATAAAATTAATGATAGTTGGATAAGAACAGTGTTATGTAATCAACTTTGTTATTTAATATTGGAAGGAATAAAAAATTTGTACTTCGTTAATTAATTTTTAACGGGAATGAAATGTAAGAATGTTGATGTAAGCTAATAGATAATTAATTCAATGCAATCCCAATTGATTAAAATAATTGTAGCGTTATAATTGATTGTAAATAGGAATATTTGATAATAAAATTTACTATAAGAAAAACTAATGCAAATATTGAGTTAATCAATGAAATAATAATAATAAATAGTAATTGAATAAAATCAACGTTCTGTATGTAATTGTTTGGAAATGATAACTTATATAAATATGATTAAGGGTTAGTGGCAACAATCATTATAAAGTAATCATTTAATTAGTCCATTAAATCTAATCTGTAGTCAATTGCAATGAATCTCAATTCAATGTTATATTAGTATAAATTAAGGAAATAATTGAAAATAATGTTAATTCCATTTATAATATGACAATTGGTTGATTTAAGGAATGGAAACCAAGATTTATTAATATAATTGAAGTGTAAAATTCAATTATTGGATTAATTGCAAATAAATGAAATTAGACATTTATTTATCACGTTAATAGGAATTTAGTTGAAATCTGAGAATATTAATGTAATAGTTTTTAATCCAATGTTAAATCCATCTATTTGACAATAATGAATGGAATAATTATTAATTGATTTAATTAAATGGAATTTTGGGAATTTTATTTATAGTTTCTGAATTCAATAAATTGAGGTTAACACTGAAATTGATAAATTAATTAATTTTAAACCGACCTTTAAATTTGTTTAAATTAGTGTAAATGTTTAAGAAATTTAAAATGATAAGTCAATTATAGAATTGAAATTGAAAATTTTGATTTAATTAATTCATTATTAATTTATTTAATTAATGTAAAAATAGCCATTTTGGCCACTAACTCGGATTTCGACGAAACCAGTTTCATCGGATCCGTAATGGTGAATTATTTTAGGATTTCAAGTTTCGTAATGATCGGACGTGTTGTTTGATCGTACGGACTCGAAATGCCCTGAAATCAATAAATATGAAATCAATTGAAATCAATTTGAAATAAATTGATTTTAGCATAATTTCTTCATACGATGGAATTTGGACTTGAAACCTGTTCCATTGGGTTTAAATTATTTAAAACATCTATTTTGATATATGGGTTGACCCAATTTTGTTCTGGAGTCAGAACGGGCTTTTCGGGCCTTTTATCGTTTAACGTGCATATCAAATTGATCCGGTCTATTCTATTTTCAGCCTACCTATTTATGTCTAGTTATAAACCCTATCTTACCTCTATTTCTCAATTGTCTGTATGTACAATTCCTTCTCACCTCCTCATTTCATGGCAGACAATTCCAAATCCAATTGCAATCCAAAAATCAAATTGCAATTTCAAACTCCTCAAAAAAATTTAGAAAAATTATATATCAAAGCTCTCGAAGAGCGCATCTCAATTCTGTGATTTGTTTTCAGTTCGATGCATCGTTTATCTAGAAATTCAAGTTGAACCTCAGCCGTCCATAAGCTAGGGTTTCGATCCAACAGTGGATTTGAGTCAATAAGCCGGCCGGAAAGTGCTGTATGGTGGAGTGTGTCGAGCTGGCCACAGGGATGCAATCGCTCGTCGTATGGTTGGCGAATTCCGTTATCGACGTTGTTTAGTGGCGGCGTCGCGCGTGGAAAGGGGGTGCCGAAGTGGGCTGCTCCGCCTGGGGAGGTGCGGTTCGGCGTTGCTGTGATGTTTGCGAGGTCAGATCGATACGATGTTGAGTGGATGGTCGGCGTTTGGCCAGAGACGAAGCGGCGACTACCTTCGATGGTTGCGAATCTATAGCTATTTAGTGTTCATGCGCGTGTTTTTGCATGGTGACGTGGCCTTTTTTGGGTGATCTTCTGTTTTAATTTATTTATTTTAATATAAACGTATATTGTTGTAATGCGTATAACTTTAGCATACGATGCCTGATTGAAACGCAGTTTTTTTCGTTAGGATCGTACTAAAATTCCAGACATTTTGACACTTGTTTGGACGAATTCTGATGCTGTTTGATTTTGGGTTTAAATTGGATTTAAATTCAATTTAAATTCAAAAGGTGAGTGTTTTAACCCACTCACAACTTCTAAAATTTCTTATGTTCTTTAAATTTAATTTTGTATTGTGATTATGAATTTATTTATGACTGTTTTGTATATTTTTAATTATCATCTCATTTAATTGCATTTATTTAAATTAAATCGTTATTTAATTTATTATTGAATATAACTGGCAGTTAATTACCTGTTATATATTATCAGTTATATATTGATATTGATTGATTGTTTTGGATGATGATTGTGATGGATGTATGATTTATAATGGATGAATGGATGTTTTATTTATATCATCATAATCTGCAAGTTCTTTATTTATTTGTCATTTTCATTCGGGATTGCGGTTTGAAATAATATATAACCGTATTTTTATTTTTATTTACGGATTGGAATTATAAATATCTGTATCACTTAACCATATGGTAGAAAATTATGTACAGACACCGTAGTCTATATATATAAAAATATTTTGAAGTGATTTTCTATGGTTTTGTAAAGAAATATATGATTTTATGAGATATTGATTTGGATATTTTATAAATGTTATTTTATATATAGTTAAATTCTTGGGTTTCAGCTATGAATGAAATTGTTTAAAGTATAAAATAAGTCTAATAATAAAGTTTGATTTTATTAAAATATAATATGGATAAGTTTTTACTTAAATTATATTTTAATATAGAGTTATATTGACTTTTATAAATCAAGGTTGAGAAGATAGTTTTGAAATCGATTTGATATTTTATTTAATTAAGAGTTATATTTAATAAGAATCCATTTGGAACTTATTAAAATTGGGATTTTAAAATAATATGGTTTTATAACTTAATTCGGGTTTAAGGTGATTTTAGTGAATATATCAAGTCTAAATAAATTGAGGGATATTCAGTTTTTGAAATTTGAAATTTATTTAAAGGATATTGGATTTATTTAGCAAATATTTCAAATTTAAATAATAGTAAAAGTTATTTAGATATATATATGAATTATAAAATTGAGTTTTGAAATATTAAATATTTAAGCTTTGAAGCATATTGAATTTGAAATGGTTTATTTGGCGGTTTAAATCTGTATTTGGAATTGATTTGTGAAACTGAAGTAGCTATTTTATTATATAAAGCAATTTAATATTTAAGCCATTTAAGCGATGTAGTTATGTTTCAAAGTTATGAAATTCAGAACTTTATGTTTTGAAAGGTTATATTTCAAGCGTTTAGTTTCAAATATTATAACTTTGAAAGTGTTATGGTTTTAGAAAAGGATATATTTAAAAAATGATATTATATTGATTTGGGTTTTTAAAATAGAAATGTTATCGTATTTATATGGTTTTGAAAAGGATATTATATTCTGGTTTTGAAGTATAATTATTTTAAATTGGTTGCGGTGTTGTAATAACGTTCGGTTGTTAAAGAGACCAGGATCAAGAAGTTGTCATACTCTCTGCCAAATCCGAAAACCACTTTAACAATCGTGTACGCGGTGGAGATTCCAGAATGAAGTAAGATGGTAGCGGCGTTTCCTTTGAGGAAAATACGTGGACCCGACTCCTGTGAGTTGGCATACGGTGGCTAAAACAGGAGCGATTGACGGGCTATGAAGGTAGCACCTTTTATCGGACACATCCCTTCGATTACTCTGACTTTGGATTGATTCGGTGACCACTTTTGATTTTTGATTTTGGGGTGTGGCTCGAGGTGGGGGGTAATAGCTGCTACGCGTTACCACCAGCCCGAAAGCTTAATTGGTATATCTACCCTGGCATTGCCTAGTTGTGCCGTGCCACCTAACCTAGCGCGCCTTGTACGAGTTTGATTTTCTCCCGTAGCCCATGGAGTATTTAGGGTAGTCTCCCGATCTAGAGATGCGCTGATATTGGATGGACTACTGGGACTATTACGTGTCAAGGTGAAAAATGTAAAGCCTTAACGCTATTTAAAAGTAAGTTTATTTTACTATAGACATTATTATAATAGCGAAATATTACTACATAGTAAATAGTTTAACGGATCCTTAGGAGATGTGAATCCCAAGCATCTCTAGAGTTACCGCACTCATGTTAGACACTAGATAGGAGATGTCAAATCCCGTAAACATCTCTGACGCCGTTCCACTCATATTGTTATTGTTGATTTGAGTTACATAAGATCTTTTAGTTCTGACTCGAGTGTTTTGTCTTCTCAATTCACTCAGGTTAGTCCGAGCATTTCAGGATTTGAAGATTTTATTGTAGAGGACGAAGACGAAGATTGTATTACTATTATCTATTATATTATTTCACTACACAATTTTATTCCGCCGCATTATTTATTATTCTCTGGTATGTGTAACGCTGATATATATTGTATAAGTATAATCAAATGTTTTTTGTAAAACAGCTTCATGAACTGTTTATTTGATTATTATATTTTATCGTTCCGCTGCAAGATTCTATTTTGTTTTTCTTTCTCTGCTTTTTCTTATTTACCCCATAACAATCTGTCCTCCTGTATGGTTTAAGTCTGACATGTGTGGCTTATCGTCGATTTAAAACATACAAAAATGCGGGACATTACACACAAATTCGCCTAACTTTGCTCGCTATGATGGCACCAACACCTCGGCTTTAGGACCCTCTGGTTGAATTTCAACCAAGCAAAACCGAGCTCAATATTACATGCAGCATCAAAAATCTCCTCCTCCCCACCACCTCAACCATCTATCGTCCATGCCATCTATTTCTTTAGAACTGTCACCTCCTACAGCACCTTTGACCACCATCTTGCCAACTCCGATGATCCCCTCTGCCATTAACACAGGCGCATCCCGACGTGAAACCCAAAGCTTCCCAAGCCTTAGTTTTAGCTATTTTCGACAACACGGACCACTAATCAAAAATCGACCATGGTCATCACCTCCATCTCGATCCTACGCTCCACGCCGACTCCTCCAATCAATCCCTTGACCATGGGTTCGCCAGAAATTATTTTTCGAATGAACTTTGATCATCTCTTTCTCCTCGACGAATCAGGCCACTGAAAACATGTGACACTTCTAAAAATCCTCAATCGCTGATACGAACCCGTCCATACACTTCGTTCTTTAATTCGTGATCGTTGAGAATGATCATTTTCTCGACTATATGCTGTCATTTATAGATATCTCTCAAATTACTTGATGAAAACCGTTGAAATTATTTTTAAATAAACTAGATTTGATGGCGAATAACTTTCATTTTGGTCGTAAGAGCTAACCTTAAATGGGTTTGAGGAATTTGATTTTTGAAGTTGAGGAAAGCTTTGAATTTTCATAGTCTTTGAAATTTACAGAGGAAGCAAAAACTGAAGAAGAAGAAAAAGACTTTGCTTTTTCTTAGTATATACGAACATACATGCTTACATGTTTTAATCTAAACAATCAAACAAAAACTAATTCTCAGGTCAAAGTCAAGGGACAACGTGGTTGCTGTTGTGATGAAGGAACAAGTGAAGCAAGGGACACGACAGTTGGTGGGTGGAAAGAAAAACAAAAGGTTGGCTGTTGTGTACTTATGTATATGTGTTGATTTTGAATTGATTTTGGTGCACCGCTACCCTATATCACGACCGCGTACGAGCCACGAACGACAAAAAATAAAGTACAATTGCATACAGAAATACTATACGATTACAAAACAACAACAAAATGCACAAGTTTTCTAATTCTGTAAATTTTCAAAAATACCAACATTTGACTTAAAATACTTCGAATGCCATATTAAATATCTTCTAAATTAAAAATTATGGAAAAATTCTATAAATTAAATTAGAAATACGTCATTTAAAATCAAGCGGTCATTTAAAACATAGGTTTTATTACAAAAACCACAAATCTAATATTTGAAACTAATTTAATATTTCAAAAATCAATGTGATAAAGTTCCAGGTCATTACACTAACAGAGTCATATCGACCGTAAGAACTCCTACTTGTAAACAATAGTGTAATAAATGAAAATTTGAAGTGGACGTAGGCTAGAGTACGTCAAACCACTATAAATCCCTTTGTGCGCTTTCTTACTTGTTTTTCATTTATTTTCTTCACTTTTTATTCTCTACACACTTTCCTTTGACGTTTGTGCCATTTTTGGTTCAAACATTTTGGTGCTTTCATTGAGATATCACTAGAATTCATTGATTTGGGATTTGAAAATAATTCTGAGTGATTAGACAATTAAATAGAAGGACTATTGTTGGAGAAATCGACCAAGGGGCAACCAAGAGGCATCCTAAGGAGTTAACCCCCATCAATCTACATAACCAAGAATGAGATGGAAACCATGGTTAATGGATTGCAGGAATGTATGATTACTCGCCATAAAGAAATGATGGATAAGTTCTTCAAGAGAATGTGACAGATGGGAATAGTTGGAGTTGTTGCAAATTAGAATCAAAGACCAAAAGCCGGTGCATGAGTAATTGGAAGTAGAATAGGATGGCTTAGACAAACCCCAAGCCAAATATACGGTTTGGTACCGGCCAACAAGGGTACAGTGGATGGGTCGTCCTAGCCAAGGAAGGGATGATATCCGTCCTAGAGATGATGCAGAGCATATGAACACAAATTAGAATGTAGAAGCGCAACTGAAGGAGTATGTACCAGAGTCGGGGGGCGGGCTAGAAATGCAAACTTGGGAGTTCCTTTGGATGACGATGACAATCCTGTTGAGATGGTGAGACGCGCCATGTGGGGTGAATTGCCTAACCGAAGCTTGAAGGATGTGAACATGAGTCCATTCACTCCAAACATTCGGTACGCTAGGAATCCACACTGGTTTCAAGTTACCTACGCTGGAAAAGTATGATTGGAAGATGGATCAAACAGTTCATTTGATGAGGTACATCCGGCAGATGGAGGTGTTGGGTGCATCCAAAGAGGTTATGAGATGGTGTTTCCCTTTATATTTGACAAGTTTGACGGCACTGTGATTTAGAAAGCTGGAGAACGGTTCCATCAACACGTAGGTTCCAGGTCCATATCTCAAGATCCAAGAATGTAATGATGCTAGCAAGAATGAAGCAGTGGGTCGAGGAAACCCTCAGGAATTTTCTAGCATGGTTCAATGCGACCGTGTTCGCGGTCGATAAGCCGGACCCTTCGATGGTTTTAATGGCAGAGGTTTCACGAATAGCCGCAAAGATAGGTTTCAAGATTGCTTTGGAATGGGATCCTCTGAGGGATCTTATAGAGTTTTACCACGAGGTTGAAAGTTTTTTGTGCAGGAGGACACTAAAGCTAATGAAGAAGAGGTCAATGCTTTGGATGGCAAAAGGATCGCTTAGAGTAGGTTCTAGCAAGGACAGAGGAAGATGGAAGATGGTTGAAGGCTTTGAAGGATTAAAGCAACAAAGAAATGAATCAAAATTTTCTTCTTACACAGATTTAATTGAGACCCTGAAGCAGATTTTTCTGGATACTAGGGGACAGACCCCTTATCGAAAGCCGGCAAGAAGAGAACCCATGAAGTGTGAAAGGGCATCTAGAAATACTTCCTATTCCATAAGCTGGACAGGCATAACATAAATGATTATAGGCTCTTTGTGGGATCTGATCAAGGAATAGGGTAGAGATAACCGATTACAATAATAAGTGAGAAGCCGAGCTACGGTAGTGGAACAGGAGCAGCCATCAACTACAACGAATGGAAATGCTCTTGGATCATAGCAAGTTGATGAGTTGGCGACCTATTTTCTTAGAGAACTGGTCTATAGCAAAAAAATGGTCTAGAGATCTTTTGTGCGAGATTCTAGAATCCTTATCTTTATAAATAAAGGGGTAGGGCTCATTTTTTATGATCTTCTGGCTCTTGCTCTCTTTTCTTTAATTTCTCATAATCTTTATAAGAGTTATGCCAACCCCTAATGGATTCGTACCGACCCGTAAGAACTTCTACTTGTAAACAACAATATAATAAAGGAAAATTCAAAGTGGATGTAGGCCGGAGTACGCCGAACCATTATAATTCTCTATGTACAGTTTCTTACTTGTTTTTCATTTATTTTCTTCATTCTTTTATTCTCTACTTACTTTCCTTGGGTGTTTGTGCCAATTTCGGTTCAAACAGTCTCCTAGGTTCATCCAGGCTAATGACTTGTGTCTCTTAGTGATCCATATTATTCAAACCTACTTTGATACCAATTTTTAACGCCCCTACTTCTATACTCATGCTAGTTAAGAGCGTTAGTAAGTAATAATGTGAATCAATATGGATAATGAAGTGATATAGGGCATATATGTAAATATTCCCTTGGACCAACATGGTACATGTCTCAAATATCAATATCACTTACCATATTCGTACTTGGTCTCGGCACAAAGAAACAGACATGTTTTCCTATAGGATGAATAATGCACAATCACAGATAATAAATATAAATCAGAGAACACAGAGTCAGAACGCAAACAGATATAATATATTACATAATACAATACATAAGGCCGTGGGTTAAAAAAAAGACTCTAGCCCAATACATCATATATCATCAACTATTACAGAATAGATACAAAAATGAGGCTACAAAAACGTATAGGGAGTGTATCATCTTATATCTCCTACTTTAAAATAACATTAATATAATAATTAATTAGGTTTAAAACATTATCAATACAAAAATCAAATAACTTTTAACTAATATTAATATGATAATTATTAATTAACCTATAAATATAATTAATTACCTTAAATTAATATAATTATATAGCTTTAATTAAAAATTTATAGTACAATTAAATCACTTTGAATAAATAATCAAAATATAATCAAAACATTTAAAATAAAAATCAAACGACTTTAAAATAATAATAGAATAACTTTAAGAAATAACCTTTAAGAATCGTATGAAAAAGTAGTTAACTTTAAATCATTATTAAAACAAATATTAATTATCCTTAAAACATTATTAATAAATAGTTATTAAATTTTAAATCATATTGCTATTATCTTTAAAACCTTATAATAATTAATAATTATTCTTCACATAAAGTTTAACTCAATAATTAACCTTTCAAATTTGAAGGAGGCTTAACAATCACAATGGTACTTAAATAAGCAACCATATCATTTAATTTCACTTTCCAAGTTATAAATGATATTTACATAATCAATAACCATGTAAACAAATTCAATACTTAGCCGTCATTGACTAACATATCACTTATTCAATGTGGCATAACAATTAATAATATATAATCAAATGCCCAAAACTATAAGATAGTAGAACACTGACTTATTCTGCTAATTAAGTGTCAAATTAACTTAATTAGGGAAATGGTGTTTTATCTCGCTAAAAAAATCTCCAAATATTATATTGAATCCAATTTAAATCAACAATATCTTATTTAGCAAAATAAACATCAAAATTAAGGTATATAAATTTAAATGATGTTATTAATTAAAATAACGTAACTTAAATCTTGTCTGTTTTCATATGACATAAATTTATACTTGTCCAAAGTTATCAGTAAGTTATAATACAACATTGTACTCATCAATATGAGTACATCGCAAAAACCCACATGTCAATGGATAAAATATGAGCAAGATATAGTATTTTGATTACAAGTTCTTATAAATAAATAAATTAAAAATATAAACCAAGTTTCTCACCAGTATATGAATGGGCCAAGCCCACTAATATTCCAATCCGCACCCACATGAATAACTTCTTCCCTAAATCACATTCGATTTCCAAAATTGCCTGGATGTGCACAGCGTACACGTGTGCATGCAGCACAAAGCTTCAACCTCTCGTAGTTGGCTTCAAGTCCACCCACAAATTCGCCTAACCTTGCTCGCTACGATGGCACCAGCACCTCAGCTTCAGGACCCTCTAGTTGAATTTCGACCAAGAAAAACCGAGCTCAATATTGCATGCAGTTCCAAAAATATCCTCCTTCCCACCACCTCGGCCATCTATCGTCCATGCCATCTATTTCTTTAGAACTGCCACCTCCTCCGGCACCTTTGACCACCATCTTGCCAACTCCGATGATCCCCTCTACCATCAACACAGCCGCATCTCCACGTGAAACTCAAAGCTTCCCAAACCATAGTTTTAGCTATTTTCAACAATACGGACCACCAATCAAAAATCAACCACGGTCATCGCCTCCATCTCGATCCTACGCTCCTCACTGACTCCTCCCATCAATCCATTGACCATGGATTCGCCAGAAATTATTTTTCGAATGAAATTCGGTCATCTCTTTCTCCTTGACGAACTAGGCCACTGAAAACATGCAGACACTTCTAAAAATCCTCAATCGCCGATACGAACCCGTCCATACACTCCGTTCGTTAATTTGTGATCGTCAAGGACGATCATTTTCTCATCCATATGCTGTTATTTGCAGATATCTCTCAGATTACTTGACAAAAACCCATGAAACTATTTTTAAATAAACTAGATTCGATAGCGAATAACTTTCATTTTGATCAGAAAGGTTTACGTTAAATGGGTTTGAGGATTTTGATTTTTGAAGTTAAGGAAAGCTTTGTATTTTCATTGTCTTTGAAATTTACAGAGGAAGAAAAAACTGAAGAAGAAGAAGACTCTTCTTTTTCTTAGTATATACCTACATGCTTACATGCTTTAATATAAACAATCAAAACAAAAACTAATTTTCAGGTCAAATTCAACGGACAAGGTGGTTGTTGTTGCGATGGGGGTACAACTGAAGTAGGGGACACGGTAGTTGGTAGGCGGAAAGAAAAACAAAAGGTTGGCTGTTATGTACTTATGTATATGTGTTGATTTTGAATAAATTTTGGTGCCCCGCTACCCTATATCATGACTGCGTACGAGCCATGAACGACACAAAATAAAGTACAATTGCGTACAGAAATACTACGCGATTACAAAACAACAACAAAATGCACAAGTTATCTGATTCTATAAATTTTCAAAAATACGAGCATTTGACTTAAAGTACTACAAATGACATTTAAATATCTTCTAAATTAAAAATTATGGAAAAATTCTATAAATTAAATTAGAAATACGTCATTTAAAATCAAGAAGTTATTTGGAACATAGATTTTATTACAAAAACCCCAAATCGAATATTTAAAACTAATTTAATATTTCCAAAATCAACGTGATAAAGTTCCAGGTCATTACACTAATGGAGTCATACCGACCGTAAGAACTCCTATTTGTAAACAATAGTGTAATAAAGGAAAATTCAAAGTGGACGTAGG
Organism: Allium cepa; assembly: GCA_030765085.1. Classification (NCBI taxonomy): domain Eukaryota; kingdom Viridiplantae; phylum Streptophyta; class Magnoliopsida; order Asparagales; family Amaryllidaceae; genus Allium; species Allium cepa. Next base: position 752,018,473 of record CM060929.1, read on the forward strand.
CCATAGTACGTCAAACCACTATAAATCCCTTTGTCCATTTTCTTACTCGTTTTTCATTTATTTCCTTCACTTTTTATTCTCTACTCACTTTCCTTGGGCGTTTGTGCCATTTTTGGTTCAAACATTTTGGTGCTTTCAATGAGAGATCACTAGAATTCATTGATTTGAAATTTGAAAATGATTCTGAGTGACTAAACAATTAAATAGAAGGACTGTTGTTGGAGAAATCGACCAGGTAACAGCCAAGAGGCATCCTGAAGAGTTATCCCCCATCAATCTACATAACCAAGAATGAGATGGAAACCATGGTTAATGGATTGCAGGAACGGATGATTACTCGCCATAAAGAAATGATGGATAACTTCTTCAAGAGAATGTGACAGATTAGAATAATCGGAGTGACTGTAAATTTGAATCAAGCATCAGAAGATGTAGCATAGGTAATTAGAAGTAAAGTAGGATGTCCTAGGACAAACCCAAGCCAAAAATACGCTTTGGTACCGGCCTATAAGGGCATGGTGGAATGGGTCGTCCTAGCCGAGGAAAGGACGATATGCGCCCTAGAGATGAAGCGGAGCATATGAACGCAAATTAGAATGCAGAAGCGCAACTGAAGGAGTATGTACCAGAGTTGTGGGGCAAGCTAGAAATGAAAACTTGGGAGTTTATTTGGATGACGACGACAGTCCTGCTGAGATGGTGAGACACGGTATGTGGGGTGAATTGCCTAACTGAAGCTTGAATGATGTGAATAGGAATCCATTCACTCCAAATGTTTGGTACAATAGGAATCCGCACTGGTTTCAAGTTAGCTTCGCTGGAAACATGTGATTGGAAGATAGATCCAATAGTTCATTCGATGAGGTACATCCGGCACATGAAGGTGTTGGGTGCATCCAAAGAGGTTATGGGATGGTGTTTCCCTTTATATTTGACAAGTTTGGTGACATTGTTGTTTAGAAAGCTGGAGAACGGTTCCGTTAGCACGTAGGTTCCAGGTCAATATCTCATGATCCAAGAATGTAATGATGCTAGCAAGAATGAAGCAGTGGGTCGGGGAAACCCTTAGGAGTTTTCTAGCATGGTTCAATGCGGCCATGGTCGATAAGCCAGACCCTCCGATGGTTTTAATGGCAGTGGTTTCACAAATAGCAGCAAAGATAGGTTTCAAGATTGCTTTGGAACGGGGTCCTTTGAGGTATCTTATAGATTTTTACCACGAGGTTGAAAGTTTTCTGTGTCAGGAGGACACTAAAGCTAATGAGGAAGAGGTCAATGCTTTGGATGGCAGAGGATCACTCATAGTAGGTTCTAGCAAGGATAGAGGAAAATGGAAGATGGATGATGGCTTTGAAGGATTAAAGCAGCAAAGAAGGGAATCGAAATTCTCTTCTTACACAGAATTAATTGAGACCCTGAAGCGGATTTATTTGGATACTAGGGGACAGATCCCTTATCAAAAGTCGGCAAGAAGAGAACCCATGATGTGTGAAAGGGCATCTGGAAATACTCCATATTCCATAAGCTAGATGGGCATAACATAAATGATTGTAGGCTCTTGCGGGATTTGATCAAGGAATAGGGTAGAGATAACCGATTACAATAATAAGTGAGAAGCCAAGCTATGGTGGTGGAACAAGAGCAGCCTTTAACTAAAACGAATGGAAATGGCCTTGGATCATAGAAAGTTAATGAGTTGGCGACTTATTTTCTTGGAGAACTGGTCTATAGCAAGAAAAACGGTTCAGATATCTTTTGTGTGAGATTTTAGACTCGCTATCTCTATAAATAAAGGGATAGGTCTCAATTGTTAGGATCTTTTGTCTCTTGCTCTGTTTTCTTTAATTTCTTGTAATCTTTATCATAGTTATGCTGACCCCTAATGGAGTCGTACCGACCCGTAAGAACCCCTACTTATAAACAACAATATAATAAAGGAAAAATTGAAGTGGATGTAGGCCAGAGTACGCCGAACCACTTTAATTCTCTGTATGCACTTTCTTACTTGTTTTTGATTTACTTTCTTCATTTTTTATTCACTAATTACTTTCCTCGGGTGTTTGTGCCAATTTCAGTTCAAACGATCTCCTAGGTTCGTCTAGGCCAATGATTTATGTCTCTAGTGATCCGTATTATTCAAACCTACTCTTTTACCAATTTTTAACGCCCCTACTTCTATACCAATACTACTTTAGAGTGTTACTCTGTAATAATATCAATCAATATAGAGAATGAAGTGATATAGGGCACATACGTTAATATTCCCTTGGACCAACATGGTACATGTCTCTAATATCGATGTCACTTACCATATTCGTACTTGGTCTCGGCACAAAGAAACATACATGTATGCCTATAGGATGAACAATACATAATCACAGATAATAAATATCAATCAGAGAATACAGAGTCAGAACGCAATAGATATAACATATTACATAATACAATACATAAGGCCATGGGCTAAAAAATGAAAATCTCTAGCCTAATACACTATATATCATCAACTGCTACATAATATATACAAAAGCGAGTCTGCGAAAACGTATAGGGAATGCATCATCCTATATGTGACGACCCGCCTTTCTAACCCCAGGAAGACGTATCATCATTAAGAAAGAAAGGGATAGAAATAGAAAAGAATAGAAAGAAAGAATAACAACATCAGAATCTCATAGCGGAATTGAACAAAATATAATACATCACATAACTATTACATAGTTATACATACATCAGAGTTATACAATATCATACAACAGAACTGTCATATATATATATATATATATATATATATATATATATGCCCATACATATATCCAAAATACAACATACACTACTACACAGCGGAACTATATATAGATACATACGTCTGGTTTTCTTCTCCAAAGCTCCTCCAGAAAATCAATACTCCAAATACCTATCACTTGGCTACTCATAAAAATTTGAGTACCCAAGAGTTTATGAAAAAAAATATAAACACCGGGTCAGACATGGGTCTGGTGTGAGTAAACGGGTTAAAATTGTTTAACTTTGAAAATCATTAGGAAATAAAGGTATCACATAAGACCCACCACACATAAATACGGGTAAGTTTTTACCTTACGCTAACCAAAACATTTTATAGGAAATCCGATGATATTATAATAGTGTCTAGGGTTTTCAAGTAAATAGAAAATAGCCGAAAATTGTTACATTCATTAAATTCCAGCTACTAGCCATGAAAGTGGGTAAAACAAATCAAAACCGTAGGGTCTCGTAGGGAAAATGGGTTTCCAACAATGGCAGGGCTACTAGGGTACCGCTCGTCACTGTACGGGGCCTAGATCACCGTACCGAGGATCACTCCCGACCCCCTACAACACAAGGCCGGAACCATTCCTTAATGAACAGTCCCGAACAAGATAACCCCGCAGTTGTGGCCAACAACTGCTCACGCAGCCAAAATAAACGGACATCTAGACAGGGGTATACCACGTCCTACTTGGGCATGACCCACCTAACCTTGCTGCATCTCCCCTGTTTTAGCCATTCCCGGTTGATGAGGTTTGAGGCTGCGATTACCTTTATAGAACATAATTCTTAGAATGCTCATCGTCTACCTGACGATATGCTGAAAGCATTCAGTCCATACAAGTTCGTTCCAGGTTCGAACAAAACTGAAGGCGTTATCTCGTTACACTCATATTGGAATCACCCTCAGAGTTAACGACGATAACCTTTTCATTCTGAAACCCCATCTCGATCCCTACTTGATAAGTCACGACCTATCGTTTAATTTGGATCGATGTGGTTTTTGGAACATCGAATTGATACCCGATCCCGGTCTCATCGAAATCCAAACGCCATTTTAAAGGCCAAGTTGTCTATTTAGTCTTAACGGTTCAATTCAATATTAGAATTCACATAATAGATATCACTGATAAATCATATACAGTTATCACAGATATATCCAGAATATATCACAGCATATCACATAATATCACCAAACAGATATTAGAGTTAATCAAACAGAATTATCAACTCATATCAATATAGTTTGATTTATTTAACTTAATTAATTACTTAAGAATAAATTACTTTATTCTGCTTAATTAATTTCTGATTAATCAACTTAATAAATTTTATTAATTATTACTTAATTACTTAGTTAATGAATTGATTCTTAATTATTAATTAATAACTTAATTATTAATAAAATTTAATTACTTATTTAATTATCACAAATTATTTAATTAATCATTTATTATTAATTAATTTATCATTTATTATCAACTAATTAGTCGTTTATCTTTAATTAATCACTTAAGTTAATTACTATTTATTAATTAACTTTAAGAAATTGTCTTAAGTTCAATAGATTAAACACAAGATTAATTTTTAATTACAAATTTAATTTAAAGTTATTAATTTAATTACAAGTATTTTACATTCTTAATTACCTTAAACTTTACCATTAATCATCTCCTTTTACAAGCCTTCCTTTAAATAAATTTTAATCAAATATTAAGTTAAAACAACTAATGTCATTTATTTAATTTAATGTTAATCTTTGTTAATCCCATACTTAAAGTACTTAGGCGAAACATTAGGGAGTGGACCCGAGACAGGCACCATTTTTACTCGAGTAAATCTCGAGCAATCCCTCTCTTTTCCCCGCGTCTCTCTCTCTCTCTCTCAGTCCATCTCCTTCTTCTTTTACCCGTTCCTTTTTCTTCTTCTCTTTTTTTAGCTTAAGTTATAAATTAAAAACAACTACAGTATTTTAACTCTCACGCACGCGATCCACGGAATACTCGATGCAAAAACCGATTCGACTCGCGCAAGAGCACGCGACTGCCACGTTAACCCAAACGGACATCCCAACGCCATCATGCACGTGCACGGTGGTTCGCCTCACCTCCGGCGACCCACTTCACCCCCCACAAACCACAAATCAACCGTGCATACGAAAATAAAGCTTAAAATATCAATATTGGGTCGAAAACAAAATGTCGCTTGTAGCTCGAACTAACCATTCGAACGCACCGGCCAAAATCGCTTCGGTCTATCAACGGTGACCACCTAAGGCGATGGAACTTCACCTAAACCTCGGCCACATCCTCCCCTAACTCCTCCTGGAATCGTGATCAACTCGATTAACATATGGAGCCGAAAAACAAAAATTTACAGAGCATTAAAAACATATGAACAAAACCCTATTTTGAATTCGACTAAACAACATACACGATAGAAAAATCTTCTTGCATTTTTCCTGAATTTGACAATCGCTAAGCTAGCTTCAGTAATAATTTCAACATCTAATTTATGTTAAATCATCAGGGATTGATGAAAATTTACTTTTGACCCATTTTCGAACTGTGCCTTCAATTTTAAATTAAAAATCATTGTTTTCGTTTTAAAAATCCTAACTTTGTAAATGAAATCAAGATATGTTATCAAATTCACAAATTGAAACATTCGAATTTTGACTTTAATTTCTTTTACCTGTAACTTGAATAAACAGTATTTATAAAATACTGTTAAACTTCAAACAAGATTGCAGACCTTTGATTTTGGATAAACAACTTAAATTAGCATCAATACCTAAGTTTAAAACATTTATATAAAGAAGTATTTACAATTTTCTCTGCTTTACTTTGTTCAGAGACTCGAAATACTGAAGAACAGCCATATACATTTCCAGAGCAACAGACAGTAGAGCACATATCATTTGTAAGTTAAATATACAAGTTTAAATTTGAAAATAGTAAGTTTACTCACCACAATATGTGTTGAACAAAAATTAATATGTTCAAAAAACTGCAGATGAAATTTTCCTAAAAGCTTTACTGCCTTGATGATGAATGAATGAATACAACAGATTATGTTTATTTATTTTCTTTCAGGTTAGTTTTTAAGTTTTGTGAACGAACACAAAATATGATGGATATATATAGAAAGCTTTGAACAGCTGTAGGTTGTATCTAGACAGTTTTACTTATATTAACGTGCTTTTGATTGGCTATGTATTTAATATACTGCAGTATGAAATGATTATGGAGATTTCGGCTGTAGGATTTGCTTGAACAAAATGTTGTGATAATTTAATGCTTATTCTTTCATTTATGATAACATATAATTAATGGTTACTGATTCTTATTTTTTTTTTGTACTGGACAAAGATATTTGTTTTTTTTAAGTGAATACTTTGTTTTCTTATGCACATAAAATTTACAGCAGCATATATGTTTTATTTTATTTTTTGTACTGGACAAAGATCTTTTGAATATGAATTTGTCATCTTTATTTACATATGTATGTTACAGGTTATGCTTCCCTATAAGCTTATGTAAAGTTGTTCCAAAAATTATTTAGCTTATGTATTGATTTCTTATATTTGTTTATGTTTGTACAAAGATATTTTTGAATATGATGTGAATACTTGTCTTCTTTGCATCGTTTATGAGTATATACAAGTTATGGAAATAGTTTATCTTCTTTGAATTGTACATATGTATATATTATGTAGTAATATATGTTTCCTAAACTTACCCTATATGTATATGTAGATTTATCGTAGTTTCAAAATTTTATTCTATTTGTAATTTAATTATCAAACATTGATTCATAACATATACTTGTATTTATATATTTCATATTTATATCTTATATTTACATTATAGCTTTTTTATGTTCAAAATTATGTTTTATACTTATGTTTTTATGTTTATGTTTAATATTACTATGTTTGTTTTTTTATTTTTAAGCATTATCATTTAAAAACTACAATTATATATATTCATATGTATATTATCAAAGAATAAAAATATAGAGTCTATGATTTTTTATTGAATAAGAGATATTTTGTTATAAACAATTTTAAAGATTTTCTTTTTAATTTTCAAATCAAATTTTCCTTTACAGACCATATGTAACTGATAAATAATTAAAATCTCATTAGTTTATAACTTAAGAAGCCTGTATTTAATTTAAATTAGATTAAATATTTATTAAAATATGCTGTCAAAAATTCTAGGTTGTTACATTCCTCCCCCCTTAAAAGAATTTCGTCCTCGAAATTTGAAACAACAGTTAATCCAAAAGCTTTTATATTAACAATCCAAACATACATATCATCCTTATAATAGCAAACCATCAAATAGTCTATCCTAACTGTAACGACCCAAAATTTTTTTTTATATTTAAATTTGAATATTTAATTAATTTTAAATATTTATAAGTGAATTTATAAGTCAAATAAATTTTAATTTGAATTATTGGATTTAATTGAATAATTAAATCGATAATTTAATACGTTAAATTATGGAAATAATTGAAGATATAGTTAAAAATGATTGAAAATGATTTGTAAAATTTTATTTAATCATACTGGAGTTATAGAAATATTTTAGAACTTTTAAAATCGAATTTAAAGTTAATTTGTGAAAATTGAATATTTTAATATTTAATAATCGACTGTAAAATAGTCAATTTTTGAACAGTCTCAGAATTGAACGAAACCAGTTTCATTGGATCCGTAATAGTTAGTTATTACCGGATTTCAATTTTCGTGTCAATCGGAGCTATCGTTTGATCGTGGCAGCTCGAAACGCATCGAATTATTTTTAATTTAAATTTGGCGAGTCAAAATAGCCATTTTTCAAAAAGTCTCGGAATTCGACGAAACTAGTTTCATCGGATCCGTAATGTGATATTATTGTAAGGTTTCAAATTTCAAGTCAATTGGATTTACCGTTTGTCCGGTACAAATTAAAACGCCTAGAAATCGGTTTAAATCGGTTTAATTCAAATTGAGCGTTTTCAGCCATAACTCGCACATAATTCCGAATTAGCTTCCGAAACCTGTTCCATTGTGTCCGGAATGCGGGATAAACCCTAGGTACGCTGGTTACGGCGTCTAAATCGGAGTTCGGAAATTCCGGGATGAATAGTGTCGCTCGTTCCTTATAAATAGCCCCTACCTTTCATAAATTTGATAAAACATAACCAAAACCCTAACCCTAAAGCTAGTAGCCGCCACTTTATGATGAATGGCCAGAAATCATCCTCTTTCATTCATCAATCTCTCTCAATCCGTAAAGAATTAGCCGAAGTGTTCAACACGGAAGTCGAAGAGCACGACGAGAGCTTCGATTCCATACGGTGATGATCGGAAATGGTGCAACGGAGAGGGAGCTAAGGGGGGCCGTTCATAGCAGGTCATGCACGCACTCCAAGGCTGTAGAGCAGGCCGAGCCTTGAGCTATTCAAGCCGAACATGGTGGAGGTGATGGGCTTCGCAATGGAGTTCCCCGATCGAGTTCTAGTCGAGTGTGGAGAGAGCAAATTCAAACCCTAGTATGTGATTCATGGGTTCTATGTGAACGGCTCCAACCTGTAGAGTATGCGTGCGTATGAAGGAGGTAGGAGATGAGCAGGGGCTGTTGGATCTGGATCTAAGGGCTGTGAATGGTGGGGGTTAAAATATATAAGTATATGTTGTAATTAAGTTATAAAAAAACATGTATAAACTTGTAAAATTCATAACTTTTTCATACGAGGTCGAAACTGCGCGAAATCAGTTGCGTTGGAATCGTATGGACGAGCACTACGCGATGGAGTTGGTTTGGAGTCGTTTGGAGTTAGTGAGAATTTTGGGTAAAATTAAACGCGCGTTTAATTTTATTCGAAATAAAAGCTTAAACGGAATTTAAAACCAAGGTGAGAACTTCTCACTCAATCGAATAGATTTCGATTTTATTTTAAATAGTTAGATTTAAAATATTTGAATGCATGTTTGAATGATGACTGTAAATTATTGATTGTTAAAATAGACATTATGCGCCGTTAGTAAGCGGATGTTATTTAATATAAACATATACCGCGAATATTTCATAAACAGTGAAATTGGTATTATATATAATATCAATATATATATATTGGCATATGTATATATTGCAGTTGTTGATTTCCCGCATTTTTTGTTTAGCGGATGAGACCCTATTACGCCGTTATTAAGCGGATAATATTTATTAAGAACATATACCGCGATAATTTCGTACTGGAGCGAAATTGGTATTGTGCTAATGTTTTTGGATGCAGGAAACAGGTTGGAGGGATCCAACTGGATTCCTCAACAGTATTTATTTAATTTCAGATATTTTGATATTTGATTGATTATCATATCGATATATGATGGATCGTTGTAGTCGTGATTGACTATTTGGTATGTAGCATCATTGGACCCAGATTTTGGGATTTTAAAATGATTTTAAAAGTGATTTTGAAAACATACTATATTTTTGGGATTGATCCATTATAAATAAGTAAACGTTATAATTTTTAAAGTTATAAAAATTATGGTTTTTGTGAAATATAGTTAAAAAGCTGATTTTTAGAAATACGGTTAAAAACTGATTTTTGAGAAATATGAACCAATGATTTTATAAAATAGTTTAAACTGGATTTTTGAGTTTATTATTAAAAGTTTGAATATAAGATTTATAAAATATGATTATTTTATAAATCAAGAGAACGGTGAAATTTTAAAGGAATTTAAAGACGTTTAAAAGAATAATATAAATTAATTTATATTAAGAGATTTATAAATGGATATTTATAAATTGAATTATGGACATTATAAAACGAGTTTTTATAAGTGTTTGAATGTAGTGAAAATGAATTTCCTAAATGAATGAAATTTATGAAATTATAAACTGTGAAGTTATAAATGAAATTTTATAAGCAATAGGTTTATAAAATTTATAAAGTTATCGAAAGAATAAATTTTGGATAAATAAACAATCTTATAAGTTAAGATTAATAATTTGGGAAGTTAAATGAACGATTTTGTAAAATAATCGTTTTATAAGTAATTAACTTATAATGTGAACGTTTAGTTTATAATTTAGTTATAAACTGGAATAGGTTAATAAAGGAATTTATAAAAAGGAAGTTTTTATAAATAAATAAATATGGAATTTATAAACGTTGTTTTATAAATTCGCAAACGACTTATTTTGATAAGTTAATTGTTATAACCTATTAATGGAGTTCTATTCACGTTGTAAACAGTGAATAATCCTTTAAGTTAAAAAGAATAGAAATAATGGAATTTGTGAACATGGTTTATTCACGTTTTTGAATAGTGAATAACACGTTAAATAAAATGTTTTGAAGGTGATGTTTTAAATAGAATTAAAACGATCTAACGATGGTTTAAAACATGTTGAGATTCGAAACCATAGATTTCAACATTTATTGTTGAAATAGACGTTTTCGAGAAATAAAAGGAAATGTGGACTATAACACTGTTGTTATAGTAAATGATTTCCGAAAGGAAATGTTTTGTATAGTATCGGGATTTATATATCTATTTTAATTTCGAATCCCTATACTAGTGATTTTGGGTTGTCGTAACGATGTTTTACGCCACATTCGTTTTGGCCCAAGTCAATATGTTTAAGTGAATAATTTCCTTAAAGAATGAAATATATACTTAATTCGATTTAAGTATATTGAATATTTTCTAAGTGTTGAAAATAAAAGATTGTGAATTACTTATTTAAATAAGTATGAAAATGTTTTCCAATGTGAAGTGAATATAGAGAATTTATCCTTTTGAAGATAAATTGAAAATGAATAATTGAAATCGTATATGCACGAATATTTTGAAATATAAATTCATTATGGAATTTATATGTGAAAAGTGAAATTGGTTAAAAATAAATATTGATTTATTTTTGAAGTGTTGAAATTTTATATCTTGTAAAGATATTTTGGAAATGTAAATAATTTGGAAAATTATTTGGAATCTGGTGATGTATGCATATCCATTGATAGTTCAATAGCCGACTATCAATATTTCCCTTTGAATGGGTATTTGATGTGAATTGATTGAATTTGAATGCACACTTATTTTTGAATAAGCGCTCACTATTCGGGTTAACCGGGAAAGGACCATGGGGTCGTATAACCCACTCCGAATATGTGATACGTCGTTGTGAATTGCATTAAAGATCGGTGTTGAAGACCGGTATTTGCAAGAGTGATAGGATGAACTATCGATTGACTCTGCACCGAGTTGCTCCGGTATTGAGTTCTCCATATGTGATGGTGAATCCGATCAGGATTGTGAATATCCGGATTGCAAGGACTTCTTTGTAAGTGCCTTCGGTTTTGTTCGAGCCCGGAACAGACTTGTATGGATTGTATGCCTGACATTACAATTTGAGATATAAAGCCGATTTCTTTCAAATATATTTCTGTTGGTGGCGGAGAATTTATTCTTTGCTTAACACCCTTCTTTGAGACGTATGAGCTCAAAGGTTATATAGTTGAAGTTATCAGCGATATATCCCATTTTGGTAATGTGACATGCTGAGTGATGCTGAAATGATCATTGTGTTGATTATTTGTGATAGGATCATTTATTTGATCGTCTATCTTAGTGATCATTGTGTTGATCATTTGTTGACCCAAAGCATGGCTTTTGTATAAAGTATGTTTTTGTGGACGTGACTTCGTCGAGCCTCACATCCCGGAAATGGTCAAAACAGGAAAGATGCGGCAAGGTTATTAGGGGTTGCTGTAGCTCCCCTTAGGGTATGTGCATTTCCTTCTGGAAAGGGGTGGTATCATGGTATGGAGCCCAGATACTTACTCATGTTGAAAACACTTTATGATTGTGTGAATTGGATATCGAGCGCTCGGTTGAAAAGGTCCTAAAGGACCGGGGAATGGCGTGCTCGTGTCAGTAGTTACCCAGTTAGGGGTAACCCGGCCTTGTGTTGGCAGAGTTCCGGTTTGGTTCTCGGGGATGTCTTTCCAGAGGCATTCTCAGTGGCAATGGGAAGTTCCTTGGCCTGACCATTTGTTGGAAATCCAAAGAAACAATACGAAACTTGTACGGTTTTAGTTGTAGAACCTGCCATTTAATATGGTAGCTATTAGTAGGCATAATATAATGGTACCTATGCTGGCTAAGATTTATATTCTACTTTCGAAATGAATTTTTCCTACACTATGCACTAATAATAATATCAAATGCTCTTTTTAAATGCGTATCAAGCATGTTTGACTAACATAAGAAGAAATCTTCTCCAAGTCTGCGTTTGCATTGTGTGTGTGGCAGGAGGTCTTATGGTAGTCTCATTTTTAAAAGCATTGCGAATTGAATTAAAAATATTCCTCTTTTTGATTTTTAAAGTTAAATAAACTGTTTTGAGTTCTCACACCAGTCACATGACTGACTCGGAGTTTATTGTTTTCCTTCCTAAACTCTGGGTGCCCACCAATTTTCCACACGGGCAGTTAAGAGTTAGGTTTATCAGGATATTCTGGATATTCTGGAGTTGCTGGAGGCAAGCTGGATGGCATGGCGTATTATTTATATAGTATTTCTTTTTCCGCTGCACTGATTGTTGTATGTTGTTGTACACTCTGATGATTTGATGTAATGAAATATAATGTAATGTAATAACTGATATAGTTCTTTGTTTAAAGATTATTCATTTATTATTATATGTTGTTCCGCTGCGAATTGTGAGATTCTGTTGTTGTTCTGTTGTTCCCTTTCTGTCCCGTTCTATTTTTAAAATTTTCTATCTTCTGTTTTTCTAATTCTCTGTTTTCTAAAAATTGTCTATCTTCTTTTTTCTCTATTTTTCTTTTTCTTTCTTCTTTTTCTCTCTTCTTTCTTTTCTTTTCTTTTTAAAACCCATAACCATGCGGTTTTTCGGCAATGAAAATCCGTATCGTTACATTTGGTATCAGAGCCGATGGTTAAGCGACAACCATGGTTCTGTTGGGTATAATTCATTAGAGATAGAGTCAGCAGTACTCTAGAATGAGTTTGAGTGTAATAATAGCTATGAGAGCGTATTTGTTAGTGAATATGAAATTGTTTTATATTGTGATGATTGGTTTATTGAGTGGCATATGAACCTTCCTCAGCACGGTATGTACAACTTTGCCGAAGGGGTTTCTAAACACTTGAATAGAACAATTCGACATAATATTGATTTTAAAATTGGGTAAATGAAATAATTTTGCCTCGATTATATTTTTATATATAAAGGAATAATTTTTCAGAATTATCAAAGTGTATATAAGTTGATTGTTAGGTTGTTTGAATAACCTAAATAAAAGAATAATTGTATAAGAAAAAAAAAAGAATTATAAGAATAGAATTATAATTAAAGTGATTTACAATTGTGAAATAAACTTATATATATAAGAAGTGAAACTATATGAATATATTCATGAATGTGAGTTGTAAATAAGAAGTGAATTTAAAGTTTAGTGGAATATAACTTAAGTGTTGTTGAATGAAATTGATTTTGGTATCGAAGTAAGTAATCAAATGGATTAAATGAATATGAACTTGAGCTATGTAATAGAATTCAACTTTAGTAATTGAATTGAATTAATGGATTGGACGTTAATCAATTGAATGTGAATCAAGTTGGTATGAAATAATGAACGTTAATTCATTTAAAATCTAATGTTATTAGAAGTTGAAAGAATTGAGTGAAAACCAATTCATTGAAAATTAATGAGAATATGAATATTTATTGATTATGAATGTTAATTGGTTGATGGTTACATTTGTTGCTTTAGTTGCATTTGCTATATTATGTAGTAGTTATGTTGATATATGTTGTATATTGAGATTATTGCCTATATGCATGTTTCTCATGTTGTTTGTTGAGTTTAGTAGGTGCGGATCGCGTTTGCTTCGCATTTGGAGTTCGCTTTTGCGCTATATTAGCTGTATATGCTTGCTAATAAAAATATAAGGTACATATCTCGGATTAAATATCGTACTTTTATACTTTTTTCCCTTCGGGATGCCTCATTACTTGATGAGATGTATATTTGTGATATATATACTGTCATTTTTTTTTCGGATCGAGCCGCGCAAAGGAGACATGGCGAATTTTTCCGAAAATTTAAGGCGTTAGAAAATTTTGAGAAAATTTAGGAAAATTTTGAAAACTATAACTTTGATTTGGAGTTGAAAGTTAAATGATATAGTTGTTTTTGAGAAGATAACTAAGTATGATTCGAAAACTTAGTAAAGTTATTACAAGAAGTTTAATTATGAATTTTGGAAAATGAATAGATTTTGTAACCTTTCTTACTTGTAATTTCGAGGACGAAATTCTTTTAAGGGGGAAAGATTGTAACGACCCAAAATTTTTTTTTATATTTAAATTTGAATATTTAATTAATTTTAAATATTTATAAGTGAATTTATAAGTCAAATAAATTTTAATTTGAATTATTGGATTTAATTGAATAATTAAATCGATAATTTAATACGTTAAATTATGGAAATAATTGAAGATATAGTTAAAAATGATTGAAAATGATTTGTAAAATTTTATTTAATCATACTGGAGTTATAGAAATATTTTAGAACTTTTAAAATCGAATTTAAAGTTAATTTGTGAAAATTGAATATTTTAATATTTAATAATCGACTGTAAAATAGTCAATTTTTGAACAGTCTCAGAATTGAACGAAACCAGTTTCATTGGATCCGTAATAGTTAGTTATTACCGGATTTCAATTTTCGTGTCAATCGGAGCTATCGTTTGATCGTGGCAGCTCGAAACGCATCGAATTATTTTTAATTTAAATTTGGCGAGTCAAAATAGCCATTTTTCAAAAAGTCTCGGAATTCGACGAAACCAGTTTCATCGGATCCGTAATGTGATATTATTGTAAGGTTTCAAATTTCAAGTCAATTGGATTTACCGTTTGTCCGGTACAAATTAAAACGCCTAGAAATCGGTTTAAATCGGTTTAATTCAAATTGAGCGTTTTCAGCCATAACTCGCACATAATTCCGAATTAGCTTCCGAAACCTGTTCCATTGTGTCCGGAATGCGGGATAAACCCTAGGTACGCTGGTTACGGCGTCTAAATCGGAGTTCGGAAATTCCGGGATGAATAGTGTCGCTCGTTCCTTATAAATAGCCCCTACCTTTCATAAATTTGATAAAACATAACCAAAACCCTAACCCTAAAGCTAGTAGCCGCCACTTTATGATGAATGGCCAGAAATCATCCTCTTTCATTCATCAATCTCTCTCAATCCGTAAAGAATTAGCCGAAGTGTTCAACACGGAAGTCGAAGAGCACGACGAGAGCTTCGATTCCATACGGTGATGATCGGAAATGGTGCAACGGAGAGGGAGCTAAAGGGGGCCGTTCATAGCAGGTCACGCACGCACTCCAAGGCTGTAGAGCAGGCCGAGCCTTGAGCTATTCAAGCCGAACATGGTGGAGGTGATGGGCTTCGCAATGGAGTTCCCCGATCGAGTTCTAGTCGAGTGTGGAGAGAGCAAATTCAAACCCTAGTATGTGATTCATGGGTTCTATGTGAACGGCTCCAACCTGTAGAGTATGCGTGCGTATGAAGGAGGTAGGAGATGAGCAGGGGCTGTTGGATCTGGATCTAAGGGCTGTGAATGGTGGGGGTTAAAATATATAAGTATATGTTGTAATTAAGTTATAAAAAAACATGTATAAACTTGTAAAATTCATAACTTTTTCATACGAGGTCGAAACTGCGCGAAATCAGTTGCGTTGGAATCGTATGGACGAGCACTACGCGATGGAGTTGGTTTGGAGTCGTTTGGAGTTAGTGAGAATTTTGGGTAAAATTAAACGCGCGTTTAATTTTATTCGAAATAAAAGCTTAAACGGAATTTAAAACCAAGGTGAGAACTTCTCACTCAATCGAATAGATTTCGATTTTATTTTAAATAGTTAGATTTAAAATATTTGAATGCATGTTTGAATGATGACTGTAAATTATTGATTGTTAAAATAGACATTATGCGCCGTTAGTAAGCGGATGTTATTTAATATAAACATATACCGCGAATATTTCATAAACAGTGAAATTGGTATTATATATAATATCAATATATATATATTGGCATATGTATATATTGCAGTTGTTGATTTCCCGCATTTTTTGTTTAGCGGATGAGACCCTATTACGCCGTTATTAAGCGGATAATATTTATTAAGAACATATACCGCGATAATTTCGTACTGGAGCGAAATTGGTATTGTGCTAATGTTTTTGGATGCAGGAAACAGGTTGGAGGGATCCAACTGGATTCCTCAACAGTATTTATTTAATTTCAGATATTTTGATATTTGATTGATTATCATATCGATATATGATGGATCGTTGTAGTCGTGATTGACTATTTGGTATGTAGCATCATTGGACCCAGATTTTGGGATTTTAAAATGATTTTAAAAGTGATTTTGAAAACATACTATATTTTTGGGATTGATCCATTATAAATAAGTAAACGTTATAATTTTTAAAGTTATAAAAATTATGGTTTTTGTGAAATATAGTTAAAAAGCTGATTTTTAGAAATACGGTTAAAAACTGATTTTTGAGAAATATGAACCAATGATTTTATAAAATAGTTTAAACTGGATTTTTGAGTTTATTATTAAAAGTTTGAATATAAGATTTATAAAATATGATTATTTTATAAATCAAGAGAACGGTGAAATTTTAAAGGAATTTAAAGACGTTTAAAAGAATAATATAAATTAATTTATATTAAGAGATTTATAAATGGATATTTATAAATTGAATTATGGACATTATAAAACGAGTTTTTATAAGTGTTTGAATGTAGTGAAAATGAATTTCCTAAATGAATGAAATTTATGAAATTATAAACTGTGAAGTTATAAATGAAATTTTATAAGCAATAGGTTTATAAAATTTATAAAGTTATCGAAAGAATAAATTTTGGATAAATAAACAATCTTATAAGTTAAGATTAATAATTTGGGAAGTTAAATGAACGATTTTGTAAAATAATCATTTTATAAGTAATTAACTTATAATGTGAACGTTTAGTTTATAATTTAGTTATAAACTGGAATAGGTTAATAAAGGAATTTATAAAAAGGAAGTTTTTATAAATAAATAAATATGGAATTTATAAACGTTGTTTTATAAATTCGCAAACGACTTATTTTGATAAGTTAATTGTTATAACCTATTAATGGAGTTATATTCACGTTGTAAACAGTGAATAATCCTTTAAGTTAAAAAGAATAGAAATAATGGAATTTGTGAACATGGTTTATTCACGTTTTTGAATAGTGAATAACACGTTAAATAAAATGTTTTGAAGGTGATGTTTTAAATAGAATTAAAACGATCTAACGATGGTTTAAAACATGTTGAGATTCGAAACCATAGATTTCAACATTTATTGTTGAAATAGACGTTTTCGAGAAATAAAAGGAAATGTGGACTATAACACTGTTGTTATAGTAAATGATTTCCGAAAGGAAATGTTTTGTATAGTATTGGGATTTATATATCTATTTTAATTTCGAATCCCTATACTAGTGATTTTGGGTTGTCGTAACGATGTTTTACGCAACATTCGTTTTGGCCCAAGTCAATATGTTTAAGTGAATAATTTCCTTAAAGAATGAAATATATACTTAATTCGATTTAAGTATATTGAATATTTTCTAAGTGTTGAAAATAAAAGATTGTGAATTACTTATTTAAATAAGTATGAAAATGTTTTCCAATGTGAAGTGAATATAGAGAATTTATCCTTTTGAAGATAAATTGAAAATGAATAATTGAAATCGTATATGCACGAATATTTTGAAATATAAATTCATTATGGAATTTATATGTGAAAAGTGAAATTGGTTAAAAATAAATATTGATTTATTTTTGAAGTGTTGAAATTTTATATCTTGTAAAGATATTTTGGAAATGTAAATAATTTGGAAAATTATTTGGAATCTGGTGATGTATGCATATCCATTGATAGTTCAATAGCCGACTATCAATATTTCCCTTTGAATGGGTATTTGATGTGAATTGATTGAATTTGAATGCACACTTATTTTTGAATAAGCGCTCACTATTCGGGTTAACCGGGAAAGGACCATGGGGTCGTATAACCCACTCCGAATATGTGATACGTCGTTGTGAATTGCATTAAAGATCGGTGTTGAAGACCGGTATTTGCAAGAGTGATAGGATGAACTATCGATTGACTCTGCACCGAGTTGCTCCGGTATTGAGTTCTCCATATGTGATGGTGAATCCGATCAGGATTGTGAATATCCGGATTGCAAGGACTTCTTTGTAAGTGCCTTCGGTTTTGTTCGAGCCCGGAACAGACTTGTATGGATTGTATGCCTGACATTACAATTTGAGATATAAAGCCGATTTCTTTCAAATATATTTCTGTTGGTGGCGGAGAATTTATTCTTTGCTTAACACCCTTCTTTGAGACGTATGAGCTCAAAGGTTATATAGTTGAAGTTATCAGCGATATATCCCATTTTGGTAATGTGACATGCTGAGTGATGCTGAAATGATCATTGTGTTGATTATTTGTGATAGGATCATTTATTTGATCGTCTATCTTAGTGATCATTGTGTTGATCATTTGTTGACCCAAAGCATGGCTTTTGTATAAAGTATGTTTTTGTGGACGTGACTTCGTCGAGCCTCACATCCCGGAAATGGTCAAAACAGGAAAGATGCGGCAAGGTTATTAGGGGTTGCTGTAGCTCCCCTTAGGGTATGTGCATTTCCTTCTGGAAAGGGGTGGTATCATGGTATGGAGCCCAGATACTTACTCATGTTGAAAACACTTTATGATTGTGTGAATTGGATATCGAGCGCTCGGTTGAAAAGGTCCTAAAGGACCGGGGAATGGCGTGCTCGTGTCAGTAGTTACCCAGTTAGGGGTAACCCGGCCTTGTGTTGGCAGAGTTCCGGTTTGGTTCTCGGGGATGTCTTTCCAGAGGCATTCTCAGTGGCAATGGGAAGTTCCTTGGCCTGACCATTTGTTGGAAATCCAAAGAAACAATACGAAACTTGTACGGTTTTAGTTGTAGAACCTGCCATTTAATATGGTAGCTATTAGTAGGCATAATATAATGGTACCTATGCTGGCTAAGATTTATATTCTACTTTCGAAATGAATTTTTCCTACACTATGCACTAATAATAATATCAAATGCTCTTTTTAAATGCGTATCAAGCATGTTTGACTAACATAAGAAGAAATCTTCTCCAAGTCTGCGTTTGCATTGTGTGTGTGGCAGGAGGTCTTATGGTAGTCTCATTTTTAAAAGCATTGCGAATTGAATTAAAAATATTCCTCTTTTTGATTTTTAAAGTTAAATAAACTGTTTTGAGTTCTCACACCAGTCACATGACTGACTCGGAGTTTATTGTTTTCCTTCCTAAACTCTGGGTGCCCACCAATTTTCCACACGGGCAGTTAAGAGTTAGGTTTATCAGGATATTCTGGATATTCTGGAGTTGCTGGAGGCAAGCTGGATGGCATGGCGTATTATTTATATAGTATTTCTTTTTCCGCTGCACTGATTGTTGTATGTTGTTGTACACTCTGATGATTTGATGTAATGAAATATAATGTAATGTAATAACTGATATAGTTCTTTGTTTAAAGATTATTCATTTATTATTATATGTTGTTCCGCTGCGAATTGTGAGATTCTGTTGTTGTTCTGTTGTTCCCTTTCTGTCCCGTTCTATTTTTAAAATTTTCTATCTTCTGTTTTTCTAATTCTCTGTTTTCTAAAAATTGTCTATCTTCTTTTTTCTCTATTTTTCTTTTTCTTTCTTCTTTTTCTCTCTTCTTTCTTTTCTTTTCTTTTTAAAACCCATAACCATGCGGTTTTTCGGCAACGAAAATCCGTATCGTTACACTAACAAACATCACTAGTTATCCGAGCACAAATCCGGATAAGCTTTCCTAAAACAATCGAGGGTTTCCCAGGTACAATCTCTGGGATCCTCACTCCACTGCACCTTGACGAGTTTCACCACTTTTCCCAAGAGTTGCTTCTCGTCTTGATCCACAATCTGAACTGGATTTCTGACCACAGTCAAATTCGGTTCGACTTCCAAATCTTCTTGAACTACTGGTTCTACAACCAGTGATGGATCATGAACAAATTTCCTCAGATGCGATACATGAAATACATTATGAATCCCAGACATCCGCTCTGGCAATTCAATCCTGTATGCTACAACTCCAATTCTTTCCAACACTCGAAATGCTCGGAGCAAGTTTTCCCGTCTTCCGAAATCTTATAGCACCTTTAATTGGGGAAACTTTGACAAAAACCAAGTCTCCGATCTCAAATTCCATTGGTCTTCGTCTTCTATCAACGTATTTCTTCTGACGATCCTGAGCAGCTTTCATCCTTTTCTTGATAAGCTCAACCGTCGCAGAAGCTTCTCGAATAAGATTGGATCCGAGCACAAGACGATCCTTCGATTCAATCCAACAAGATGGGGATCTACACGGTCTTCCATACAAAGCTTCATAAGGAACCATCTTAATACTTGCCTGATAACTGTTATTATAAGAGAATTCCACTAGATGAAGATGGTCTTCCCATGATCCACCAAAATATAAAACACAAGCCCGCAGCATATCCTCAAGAATTCGATTCAGCCTCTCCGTCTATCCGTTTGTCTAAGGATGATAGGCTGTACTCAATCTCAAATTTGTTCCTATTGCTCATTGCAGAGCTTCTCAGAATTTGCTGGTGAAAATAGTATCACGGTCACTTACTATACTGACTGGAACACCATGCAATCTAACTATCTCCTTCAAGAAAATTTCTGCCAGAGGAACTGCAGTACGAGTTGCCTTAACCGGTATAAAATGGGCACTCTTAGTTAAACGATCCACAATAACCCATATACCATCATTTGCTTTCCTGGTTCTAGGCAAACCATCGATAAAACCCATCGAGATCATCTCCCATTTCCAATTCGGAATTTCCAAAGCCTGCAGTAATCCAGCTGATTTCTATTGATCACCTTTAACTTGTTGGCAGATGGCACAACTATTCACAAAAGCAGCTACATCTTCCTTCATGCCCTTCCACCAAAAGACTCTCTTCATATCTTTGTACATTTTTGAAATTCCCGGGTGAATATTCAATTTGGAACGATGACTCTCCGACAACACTTCCTGCTTCAGATCCCTATCATTTGGAACACAGATACTCCCGTTGATCCTCAATGTTCCTTAGTCATCGATTTCAAAACTGGGACACTGACCTTTCCTGACTCTTTTGATGATCCTTTTCAACATTTTATCAGATTCTTGCTTGGTTGAAATCCTTTCAATAAGAGATGGAACCACTTCCAGAAGAGATAGTACTGCATTCCTGCTAAGAGCATCAGCTACAACATTCGCCTTTCCCGGAGTGTACAGAATATCCAAATCATAGGATGCAAGAAATTCGACCCACCGCTGCTGTCTCAAATTAAGATCTTTTTGAGAGAATAGATATTTCAACGGTTTGTGATCCATGAACAATACGAATTTCTCTCCCAAAAGATAATGTCTCAAGATCTTCAAAACAAAAACAATGGCTAGCAGTTCTAGATCGTGCGTAGCGTAATTCTTCTCATGAGGCTTTAATTGTCGACTAGCATACGCAATTACCCTTCCATTTTGCATCAGAACTGCTCCCAAACCAACCATACAAGCATCATTATAAACCTTGAATTTGCTCTTCCCATACGGAATAGCAAGCACTGGTGCACTAGTTAGCCTCACCTTCAACTCCTGAAAAGCTTCTTCACATTGGGGTGTCCATTTGAATTTTGCTCCTTTCCTAGTCAGCTTAGTCAGATGCAAAGAAATCTTGGAATAATCCTTGAAAAATTTCCTGTAGTAGCCAGCCAATCCCAGAAAACTGCGAACTTCTGTCGGTGTCTCTGGCTATTTCCATTCCAGAATAGTTTCAACTTTCGTTGGGTCTACAGAAATACCTTCACCAGCAATAATGTGCCCTAAAAATTTAACTTTTGATTTCCAGAAATGGCACTTCGAAAACTTCGTCTTCAACACATGCTTCCTCGGAGTCTTCAATACAATCCTCAAATGCTCCCTGTGCTCTTCTTCAGATTTGGAGCAGACCAAGATATCATCAATTAACACCAGCACAAACTTATTTAATACCTCCCTAAAGACTCGGTTCATGAGGTCAACAAAGTAGGCAGGAGCGTTGGTTAACCCGAAAGGCATAACCAACCACTCATAGAAACAATTCGGTCCCCTAAATGCAGTCAAGGGAATACTGTCTTCAGCTACCCTCAACTGATGGAAGCCTAAAGCTAGATCTAATTGAGAAAAGATAGAATAACCATGCAACTGGTCAAAAAGATCATCGATGCGAGGAAGAGGATATTTATTACAGATATTCACTTTGTTCAATTCTCTATAATCCACACAGAACCTTAGCGATACATCCGATTTAGTGAAAAACACTGCGGCAGAACCCAACAAGAAAAACTGGGCCTATCAACCCCTTCTTTAAAAGATCTTGAGTCTGCTTAATCAACTCCTCTCTCTCCCTAGAAGCCATTCTCCTGCTGGGCTGAATCACCGGCACCGCTTCCGGAATCAAATCAATACAGAACTCTATTTCTTGATGTGGTGGCAAACACTTAACTTCTTCAAATACATCAGGGAATTCTTGTACCACATCAATGTCTTCAATCCTCTCTTCAGAAGTCTCAATTCCATGCAAAAGACTGCTCAAGTGAATTCCAAAATTATCATACCACACTCTGGCAATTCTACCTAGATCAGTTTCCAACGAAACTGTTCTTTCATCATAATTCAAAACTGCTCTATACTTATCCAACCAATCCATTCCCAAAATAAGATCAAACCGCCTAAAATTCAACACATACGGGTCACAAGAAAAACTGTGGGATAGATAAGAGATCTTCAAGTCCTTACAGATCGTATCTAATTTGGTCACCCCTCCTATAGGATTAGATACCAAGATAGGACAATCTACAGAACTAGGGGTAAGAGAGAACTTTTCAACAGAGTCCAGAGAAATAAAACTCAAGGAAGCACCCGAATCAAACAAAACTTTAATATATTTTCCATCTAAAAGTAAAGTACCTTCCATAACTCCTTTGCCCTTCGAAGAAGAAGAAGATGGACCGGCTTCCAAAGCAAAGACTTTATTCTGAGGCGCCCTCTGCAGAAGTGGACAATTCTTGATCATGTGGCCAGGTTGATGACAATTGAAACACAACGATCTCTGAACCATAGCTGATCCGGGACCACTCTGATGCGGTTGCTGTTGCTGCTGCTGGAATCCTTTTCTAGGACACTTATTTGCCAAATGTCCTTCCTGTTGACAAATGTAGCATTTGCGAGGTCCGCTGTTATTCCTAGGTTTCTTCTTGTTCGGCTTTCTCCATTTGGAATCAAACTTTCGCTTATTCAGATTAGTGAAATTCCCACCTAAAACTGCAACTGGAGCCACCGATTTCTTACCCATCAAACTTTTATACCTCAATGCCATATCAATTAAATCAACAAAAGATCCTTTCAAAAGAACCGTCAATTTTCCATGGAATTCAGGCCTCAATCCTTGCATAAAATTTTCATTCTTTATGAGGGGAGTATCGATGAGTCCTGGTCCATAACAAGAGAGTTCGTTGAATTTGGTTTCATACTCCGAAATAGACATGCTACCCTGCTTCAAATATAGAAAATCCTGATACAATTGGGTTTTCCCAGCCGTCGGCATAAACTTCTCTTCAAACTACTTCTTAAATCTGTCCCATGAAATGTCATCCTCAGAAATGTTTGCAATTGTTGCATCCCACCATGCTGCTGCACCACCCTGCAATCGCCACGATGCCATTTGCCTCTTACGCTCATCAGACAATTTCATGCTCTTAAAAATGCGCTCGCAAGAGCGTAGCCAGGCTTGAACTTCAATTATTGATTCTGAACCTTTGAATGGTTGGCCTTCGAGATTTTTGAAATCTTTGCATAAAGCTGCAAAACTAACTTGAGGCGGTACTGGATTTACAGCCTCACTAGCATTTTGACTCCGTCCATCATCTGTTGAAGTACTGGCCCTAACTCTACCTCTTCTTCCGAAACTCATGTTGGCCAACTAACTCAACAAATTTAGATAGATATATATAATTATATGAAAATAAAAATACACGCTCTCAAGGTAAATATAACACAAGAGCCTAGGTACTCGCTCAACCTAGCGCTCTGATACCAACTGTGATGACCCGCCTTTCTAACCCCAGAAAGACGTATAATACATCACATAACTATTACATAGTTATACATACATCAGAGTTATACAATATCATACAACAGAACTGTCATATATAAATGCCCATACATATATCCAAAATACAACATACACTACTACACAGCGGAACTATATATAGATACATACGTCAGGTCTTCTTTTCCAAAGCTCCTCCAGAAAATCAATACTCCAAATACCTATCACTTGGCTACTCATAAAAATTTGAGTACCCAAGAGTTTATGAAAAAAAAAACATAAACATCGTGTCAGACATGGGTCTGGTGTGAGTAAACGGGTTAAAATTGTTTAACTTTGAAAATCATTAGGAAATAAAGGTATCACGTAAGACTCACCACACATAAATACGGGTAAGTTTTTACCTTACGCTAACCAAAACATTTTATAGGAAATCTGATGATATTATAATAGTGTCTAGGGTTTTCAAGTAAATAGAAAATAGCCGAAATTGTTACATTCATTAAATTCCAGCTACTATCCATGAAAGTGGGTAATACAAATCAAAACCGTAAGGTCTCGTAGGGAAAATGGGTTTCCAACAAAGGCAGGGCTACTGGGGTACCGCCCGTCACTGTACGGGGCCTAGATCGCCGTACCGAGGATCACTCCCGACCCCCTACAACACAAGGCCGGAACCATTCCTTACTGAATAGTCCCGAACAAGATAACCCCGCAGTTGTGGCCAACAACTGCTCACACAGCCGAAATAAAGGGATATCTATACAGGGGTATACCTCGTCCTGCTTGGGCATGACCCACCTAACCTTGCTGCATCTCCCCTGTTTTAGTCATTCTCGGTTGATGAGGCTTGAGGCTGCGATTACCTTTATAGAACATAATTCTTAGAATGCTCATCGTCCACCTGACGATGTGCTGAAAGCATTCAGTCTATACAAGTTCGTTCCAGGTTCGAACGAAACGGAAGGCATTATATCGTTACACTCTTTTTGGAATCTCCCTCAGAATTAACGACAATAACCCTTGCATTCTGAAACCCCAACTCGATCACCACTTGATATGTCACGACCTATCGTTTAATTTGGATCGATGTGGTTTTCGGAATATCGAATTGATACCCGATCATGGTCTCATCGAAATCCAAACGCCATTTTAAAGGCCAAGTTGTCCATTTAGTCTTAACAGTTCAATTCAATATTAAAATTCATATAACAGATATCACAGATAAATTATATACAGTTATCATAGATATATCCAGAATATATCACAACATATCACAGAATATCACCAAACAGATATTAGAGTTAATCAAACAGAATTATCAACTCATATCGATATAGTTCGATTTATTTAACTTAATTAATTACTTAAGAATAAATTACTTTATTCTGCTTAATTAATTTCTGATTAATTAACTTAATAAATTTTATTAATTATTACTTAATTACTTAGTTAATGAATTGATTCTTAATTATTTATTAATAACTTAATTATTAATAAAATTTAATTACTTATTTAATTATCACAAATTATTTAATTAATCATTTATTATTAATTAATTTATCGTTTATTATCAACTAAGTAATCATTTATCTTTAATTAATCACTTAAGTTAATTACCATTTATTAATCAACATTAAGAAATTTTCTTAAGTTGAATAGATTAAACACAAGATTAATTTTTAATTACAAATTTAATTTAAATTTATTAATTTAATTACAAGTATTTTACATTCTTAATTACCTTAAACTTTACCATTAATCATCTCCTTTTACAAGCCTTCCTTTAAATAAATTTTAATCAAATATTAACTTAAAACAACTAATGTTATTTACCTAATTTATTGTTAATCTTTGTTAATCCCATACTTAAAGTACTTAGGCGAAACATTAGGGAGTGGACCTGAGACAGGAACCATTTTTACTCGAGTAAATCTCGAGCCATCCCTCTCTTTTCGTCGCGTCTCTCTCTCTCTCTCTCTCACTCACCTCCTTCTTCTTTTGCCTGTTCCTTTTTCTTCTTCTCTTTTTTAGCTTAGGTTATAAATTAAAAACAACTACAGTATTTTAACTCTCACGCACGCGATCCAGGGAATACTCAACGCAAAAACCGATTCGACTCGCGCAAGAGCACGCGACCGCTACGTTAACCCAAACGGACATCCCAACTCCACCATGCACGTGCATGGTGGTTCGCCTCACCTCCGGCGACCCACTTCACCCCCCACAAACCACAAATCAACCGTGCACACGAAAACAAAGCTCAAAATATCAATATTGGGTCGAAAACAAAATGTCGCCTGTAGCTCGAACTAACCATTCGAACGCACAGACCAAAATCTCTTCGGCATATCAACGGTGACCACCTGAGGCGATGGAACTTCACCTAAACCTCAACCACATCCTCCCCTAACCCCTCCTGGAATCGCGATCAACTCGATTAACATATGGAGCCAAAAAACAAAAATTTACAGAGCATTAAAAACATATGAACAAAACCCTATTTTGAATTCGACAAAACAACACACACAATAGAAAAATATTCTTGCATTTTTCCTGAATTCTACAATCGCTAAGATAGCTTCAGTAATAATTTCAACATCTAATTTACGTTAAATCATCAAGGATTGATGAAAATTCACTTTTGACCCATTTTCGAACTGCACCTTCAATTTTAAATTAAAAATCATTGTTTTCGTTTTAAAAATCCTAATTTTTATATGATATCAAGATATGT
The DNA here is from genome assembly GCA_030765085.1 of Allium cepa. Lineage (NCBI taxonomy): Eukaryota > Viridiplantae > Streptophyta > Magnoliopsida > Asparagales > Amaryllidaceae > Allium > Allium cepa. The sequence goes on from CM060929.1 coordinate 752,045,339, forward strand.
TATCAAATTCACAAATTGAAACAATCGAATTTTGACTTTTAATTTCTTTTACCTGTAACTTGAATAAACAGTATTTATAAAATACTGTTAAACTTCAAACAAGATTGCAGACCTTTGATTTTGGATAAACAACTTAAATTAGCATCAATACCTAAGTTTAAAACATTTATATAAAGAAGTATTTATAGTTTTCTCTGCTTTACTTTGTTCAGAGACTCAAATACTGAAGAACGGCCATATACATTTCTAGAGCAACAGAAAGTACTTAGAACTACTTGTTTAAAACAGACATCAGAGCACATACCATATGTAAGTTAAATATACAAGTTTAAATTTGAAAACAGTAAGTTTACTCACCACAATATGTGTTGAACAGAAAGTAATATGTTCAAAAAACTGCATATGAAATTTTCCTGAAAGCTTTACTGCCTTGATGATGAATGAATGAATACAACAGATTATGTTTATTTATTTTCTTTCAGGTTAGTTTTAAGTTTTGTGAACGAACACAAAATATGATGGATATATATAGAAAGCTTTGAACAGCTGTAGGTTGTATCTAGATAGTTTTACTTATATTGACATGCTTTTGATTGGATATTATTTAGTATACTGCAGTATGAAATGATCATAGAGATTTCGGTTGCAGGATTTGCTTGAACAAAATGTTGTGCTAATTTAATGCTTATGCTTTCATTTATGACAACATATAATTAATGGTTATTGATTCTTATTTATTTTTTTGTACTGGACAAAAGATAATTTTTTTTGAAGTGAATACTTGTTTTCTTATGCACATAAAATTTACAGCAGCATATATGTTTTTTTTTTTTACTCGACAAAGATCTTTTGAATATGAATTTGTCATCTTTATTGTACATATGTATGTTACAGGTTATGCTTCCCTATAAGCTTATGTAAAGTTGTTCCAAAAATTATTTAGCTTATGTATTGATTTCTTATATTTGTTTATGTTTGTACAAAGATATTTTTGAATATGATGTGAATACTTGTCTTCTTTACATCGTTTATGAGTATATACAAGTTATGGAAATAGTTTATCTTCTTTGAATTGTACATATGCATATATTATGTAGTAATATATGTTTCCTAAACTTACCCTATATGTATATGTAGAGTTATCATAGTTTCAAAATTTTATTCTATTTGTAATTTAATTATCAAACATTGATTCATAACTTATACTTGTATTTATATATTTCATATTTATATTTATATCTTATATTTACATTATAGCTTTCTTATGTCCAAAATTATGTTTTATACTTATGTTTTTATGTTTATGTTTAATATTACTATGTTTGTTTTTTTTTATTTTTAAGCATTATCATTTAAAAACTATAATAATATATTCATATGTATATTATCAAAGAATAAAAATATAGAGTCTTTGATTTTTTATTGAATAAGAGAGATTTTGTTATAAACAATTTTAAAGATTTTCTTTTAATTTTCAAATCAAAATTTCCTTTACAGACCATATATAACTGATAAATAATTAAGATCTCATCAGTTTATAATTTAAGAAGCCTGTATCTAATTTAAATTAGATTAAATATTTATTAAAATATGCTATCAAAAATTCCGGGTTGTTACACTATATCTCCTACTAGCCTCCTATAGATCCATCCTAAGCTTCATCCTTATCGAGTACTTGCACTAGAATTCGCTTGGACTAACCTACGTATTACAAAGAACACATAGATCAAGCTATGTCTATTTATAATGTCAAATAGTATAATGACAAGAGAATTACCATAATAGAATGAGAATATCATATAAGGTAGAATATAAAGTGAGTAGCCTATCAAATCATCCACAAAAAATTCAACATCGCATGAATCATAAAAATACGCGACCGCCATCCAAACCACAATCAATACACAAATGTTTTCTATAAAATATCAAATCATTAAAAGTATGGATATAACGGGGACTACTACACTTTAGACGCACTATCTCTATTATAGCCACTCATTATAGGAATGAGAACAATATATGCCAATCAACTGCACACACATTCCAAACCAGACGTGTAACAAACAAGGAGTTTCGATCCTCGAAAATCGACATTAATACGTCCACTGTATAAAATGTCGAGCAGTCGAGTGCCGTAAATACCAGTTCGTTTGGGGTGAAGAAGAAAAAGGTAGAAGAAAAAAACATAAACAACAATACCGAATCTTATAATCACAACGGAACAGAATATAATATATAGTAACAGATTTTTAATATAAGCACTGTACTGTTAATATACATACCACTATCAGAGTACAACAATTCAATACATCAAATGGACAATTATAATAACTTGTCCTCACACGGCAGAAATAACCAAGTATGTGATATACGCCTAAACTCCTCCAGCTCGTCTCTTGAGCTCCGTAGCATTTAACCTAAATCTATAATACTCAGTCTGACCCAAGTATTATAATAAAATAACGCTCGAGTCAGTCTAGAAAACCAATGTGAGAAAACACACTCAATTTGAATTATTAGAGTCATCAAAATCCTTTGAAAAATAAAGGTATCTCGTAAGACCGCGTCACCCATTAAAATGACGGGTTTTTACCTAACGATAACCAAAACAATTTTATAGAAAATCCTCTATAATATAATAGTGCCTAAATACAAATACTTATTCAAATAGCTGAAATTGTTAAATTAATTAAATTCTATCATACTAGGTTCTGCAAATAAAACCGCAAGCTCCTATTAGATAATGGATTCCGATGAATGATTGGGTCACTGGGGTACCGTCCATCACAGTACACCTCTAGAACAATGTACCGAGGACCACGCCAGGATCCCCTGCTACACAAGACTGGCCTACTCCTAACCTGCATAGACCGAATATAATATAATATCACCCCGGTTGTTTCCACCCTTACTATCGAGGGCTCCTTCCATGCACAACCATCTCCATAAATAATAAGTTTTCAAGGACATCTAGAAAGATGATATCATACCCTACTTGGATGAAACCCAATTAGCCTTGCTAAGTGTTACCTTTCAAGAACAAATTTTACTTAGAATGCTCATCGTCCTCCAATGATGATGTTCTGATAGCATTTGTCCATGCAAGTTCTCCTAGGTCTGGACAAACCGAACGACCGTCTTCATCATCTTCATGGTATTCATTCGTTACGTTCAAATCGGATCAAAGTCGGTTTTGGATAATTAAATCTGATCTCAGTCTCTTCGAGACGATTAACGAAAATTGGCCAAAAATTGATAGTCGGTTATTCAACTATCATTACACATCCATAAGAAATCATCAGGCTTTAATATAATTTTTCCCAATTATTTCCAAAATATCTTTATATGATATTACCTTCAGTTCTTCAACATTTGAACCAGATTTCAAAACCTTATTCTTTAAAGTAATATTTTCCACCCCTTTCCAAACACTTGGAATATTTTTCCCACCTCATTCTATATTCACACTTAGGAATACTCCATCTATTTTCTACTTCCTATTTCTCAAAATCGTTTACAATTCTATTTGTAAATTCCTCGACTAGTTTTATAAGGAGTTCCATAAATTCTGGAATTCCTTAATTAATTTCCTTAATATTTCCAAAGCCAATTTATCTTGCTTATAACCTCAATTTCGCTTTATACTTCTTTATGAATTCTATTTCATTTTCGAAGTTTACTTTTATCATCTACTTTAGAAATTTTCTTACTTTTCTTTCAAATTCTATTTTAAGAATTTTCTTACAATCCCATCCACCGAATAAACCCATTTTTAGACTTCCGAGAAGTTTTATAAATAAATTTAAAACACTTCAAAACTCTATAATATATACATATGTAAACAAAACTAGGTATTTAAAGAAAATAATAATAACTTGTTTTTAAGATATATTCAAATAATTATCTAAAATATTGAAAACACTTTTTTAAAACATCACTCTTCAAAGCAGGTTTAAACATTTAGGATTTTAATAAAATAGATATTAAGTATTTTAAAAATTCACTTCTGAAGTATTTCAATACTAACTATCTTTGAAATTTATATAATTTAATAAATAAGAATTTCCCTTTTAAATAAAAAAGCTTAACTTATCGACAATATAAATTTTCAAATCTCAATAATCAAATCTCAATTTATAAATCTTCTCGATTTCCCATCACATTACTTCCATTCCGGTCTCCTTAACTATTTCGCTCCACAAATAGTATCGACCATTTTTCTCTCACTCTATTTCCATATTTTAAATATAAATTCTTCCTGTAAATGTATATTTCCCATTCACCATATGATATGATTTCTTTTATTTATAAACATCGTTTACAAATTCTCCTTTGAGTTTCACCACAAATAATCTCATTTATAAAATCCCATATTTAAATTCAGTTTCTTATAAATTCAATTTATTTTTGCCAATCTTTTTTTAATATCAATTTCAACTTCTTTCTATAACTTTTGAATTATCCTTTTTAAAATCCAATCTTTAAAAATCTATTTATACAGTTTATTTTAAATCCCCTATTAAAAATATTTTCCCGCATTATTTATTACAATCAACAGTTCACTGTTTCTTATTCAAACCAACCTTTTTTAATAATCCAAATTTCAATATACATATTTTTATATTAAAAATCTATTTTTAATTCCTTAAAAAATTAAAATAATATTTATGGTCTTTAATATACCCAAAATTAATTTCCATGCCATTATAACATTTCAAAATTTACAACACACAATAATCCTGTATTGTGTGTGTGTGTGTGTGTGTGTGTATATATATATATATATATATATGAAAAACAATAACATATTTGAGGAATCTAATTGGATCCCTCCAACCTGTTTTCCCTGCATCCATGGATGCTAGACAACAATAAACATACCAATCCCACTTCGAGAGGGATATCGTAGTATATGTGGTCATCTGCTATTATGCGGGGCGAATAGGGTCTCATTCGCTATAATGTGCAGGAATATCACTCCAAATACTATGTATATACTACTACATACTCTAAAATCATCCAACCCATAATTAAAATTTATAAATCCAATCATCATCTAATAATTTAAATTCACATTTAAATTTTAAATATAGCAGTCCAAAAATGAGTGAGAAATTCTTACATTGATTTTAAAATTGCAACCCGTCCCAAATTTATTCATTCATCAGGAATCCAATGCATGAATTCCCACTCGTAGTCGACCTCGCATGTAACATGTTAAATTAGTAAACTTTTGATTTTTTTATGTCGTAAATCTGCTTATTAACTACAAAATGAAAAAATCGCCTTACTTGAATACTAACCCTGACATTGCCACCATATCGCTTGGCTAGAGCTCGTGACCTCGAGCTGGTCACTGCACCTCCAAAATCATCCACCGCCCTCGCCTCTCGAGCTCCCCCTCAAGCATTGTGACTTCATCCCAAAATCGCGACTTCATCCCATGGTCGCCATTGCTAAAAGCCCATAAATCGCGATGAAAATCTCCTCAGCTCAGCCACAATCACAAGCACGCTTCCCCGAGCTTTGCCATCGCTATCCAATCGCGTGAGCTCTCCCTCCCCGCCGCCTTCGAAGTCGCTAAGCTACAGAATAAAATTGCAACAACTTTTTTTTTGATTCGGCTTTGTGAACTCTAGGAAGCATTAGAAAATGAATACGAGATTTTGGTTTTTAAATCGATCGATTTCGATTTATATTCCCCTTTATTGTATCGACTTTTGATTTTTGAACTGAGGGAAGAAGAAGAAGTCGCGTGATATAAAGGAGCAGAGGGGGACAAGATGTGATATGGAAAAGAAGGTAGCGTGTAGGGTAAAGCTACAGTGACATGAAGGAAAAAGAAAGGGACGTGATGTGCTGACTAGTTAAAATTTAAATTTAAATTCCTAAATATCTCGATTACGTAACTAAAAATCACGACCTTCTACCGGGTCATGCCGCTAGTCATTTATAATGTTATACCCCTATTTCAAACTTAATGGAAAAGGTTTCGAGTCCTAATTTGATTGTACGGAGAAGATAGCTTTTTGAACCCAATTATTGTATTAAATTTTTGATCTTAAATTTAATCGCGTTTAGATACCGTAGACCAAATGATAACTTCAAACGTTACGATATTTAAAATTCGATAATAATACACTATTACGGATCCAATGGGACTGGTTTCGTCGAATTCTGAGACTATGCCCCGAAAGGCTATTTCAAATATCAATTTAGACAAACTATTTTTAAATTTTGAAGATCACTTTTAAATTCAATTTTAAACTTTTATTATTTTCAATATTATGAATATAAATTTTAGAAGCCTTTAAATTATTTTTATCGAGCTTAAAACTCCAGATTCACTATTTTAACCAATATTCAATTATTAACCTCAATAATTAAATTATCCACGCTATATTTAAATTATGAATTTATTTTATAGATAAAAACCTAAATTTCCATATTCAAAATCAATCCATAATTCAAATTCAATATTTAAAACCATTTAAATATTCAAAATCAAACAATGAAAAATCCGGGTCGTTACGAGGCTGGAGACTGGTAGCCGTATGCCCGCTCCCAGAACCTAGGGTATACTACACTGTATGCTATATAGCCGGATCTGTTCCTACAGCCTTAGTTACCTCGATGGGAACTGTGACACATATCCACCAATGACTCGTCTAAGCATCGCCTTGGTCATAACCCTGCGTTGCTTCTGCAGGTAACAGACTTCTGGCTTAAGCAACACCAATGGCTACTGGGAGCCTACCCTGTGGGTCATCTAACCTAGCAATAGCTACGGTGCTGCGGATCTGGGGAACGACCCTACCAGCAGGGTGGATTCAGGCCAATCCAGTTCACTCCCGAGCCATAAAAGGAGATGGACATAATGTGGACGATCATATAGTACTCATCTTATTGTTGTACATATCTTCAATCGTAGGCTGACACATGGCTCACATAAGTTACCACATGACTATCAAATACTCATCACAAGGGGTATCACCACATACATATGAGTATAATCCCCATTTGACTGACATTTACTTAAAATGAATAATCAAACAAATAACATAACAGTGTCCCATACCACTGCATGTTATTCGAATAATTATTCAAAGTTCATAAAAACACATGATCCACATTGAATATCTCTATATGATAAGTTCGATGAATAACAGAAAAAGTATGACCAAAAGTTCCATGCCAGATGGTATCACTAAACTGTTTATTCAAATTCCTCGTCACACAGAAATAGAAAAATTATATCAAAAGTAAAATAATCATCTTTATGCAAGAATATAATATAATAAAGCTTTCCAAAATATAATATTAGCTAGTATTGAAATAACATTTAATAATATACATTTAATCGTTCTTTACCTATTTATAAATCTTTATATGTAGCATTTTCATTTATAAATATATTGCATACATATAATATTATAATTGTGTATATACTTACGTTTACTTAGTTTGGTATATTTTAATATATAGTTAGGTTTCAATTTAAATATATGTATAAAGTTCCAAATACTCTCTCGCATAAGTGTTCACCTTCACCTTCCCAAATCTAGAAAACACACACAAATGCCCAGTCACAATATTACACACACATAGAGGGAGTTTTACTTATTCATCATCAACAACTCATGTACATGGAGATGCAAGGATTCATGTACAGGCATGAACGTATCCGGTCCCACACTCATTCACATGCACGAACACACATGTCAGAACCCAGGTATGCACGCAAAAAACAACATATGGGGTGTTGATTGGTTACCTGCACAAGTCGACCTTTAGCAATCGAACGGTGGACCCAAAGGTCGATCGATCAACGACCTTTTTTGGCCATTCAATCGCTTACAGCAGGCATTTTCTCACTTTCTCTCTTATAGCAAACGTTTGGGGTTTAATGGTTGAGGTGAAAGCGTCAGGAGATGGAAATCTCTAAAGAATGAAATATCAGGAAGCAAGAAAATGGATTTAGGTTTAGTAAGCAAGTTGGGCTTGGGCTTTAATTCTTTCTTTTCCAATTTCTCTCTTTCTTTTATTTTTTTATCAAATGAAAACGTATAAGCCCAAATAAAATCCAATTACTTCAATGGGTTACTTTTCAATAAATTACAAGTAAAATAAATTTTCCATAATTTTTATTTAATTCATTAATCACCTTTATTTAAATCATTTACAAATTAATTTCTAATCTATACTTATTCTTTTCAATCCAATATTTCTTTTTAATTCTAAAGTTATCATAACAATACTAATTACTTAATTCAAATCCTAAATAAATTCTTATCTATTATTATGTAATTAACTAAATTACTATAATTATCTTAAACTATTTATTTCTTAAAAATCAGGTTATCACATGACTTTTGCAATTTTCTATGATATTTTATTTAGAAAGGGTTTTTGAACTTCTCTATTTTACTCCCATCTTTTCGAAAATGTTTTAAAAGTATTTCAAGAAGTATTTTATATAGAAAAGTTAATATAATAACGCATCTTTATTATCAACAAACAAAAAGGGGTCTACCTTTTATTATAAAGTGATTCTATTTTAAAAGAAAGAAATATTATTTAACAAATATTTGTTAAACATTTTATATAAATTAAAATACTGAAATATATAATTAAAAATAGTATTTTAATAAAAAAGAATAAATTTATAAATGGTATTATATAAATAAAATAATAGATTATAAATGATATTTTATAAAACGGAAATTCAAATCATTTTTATAAATTCGTCTACTAAATCACATTTGTGAATTTATAGTGATATACGGGATGATCATTTTATGGAAAGAATTTAGTTTGATTTGGAACCCAAGGTTAGAGATAAGTATATGACATTTAAAGAAATGTGATGTATAAAATGAAGTCCTGTTTTAAGTAGAAAAGAGATTTCTAAAAAGAGGTTTTATAAATAGAAATGATATATTGAAAGGTGTTTTATAAATAGAAAAGAATATTACAAAATGATTTTTATAAATGCAAAGTAGATTTGTAAAATGGAGTTTTTTAAATGGGAACGAGATTTGATTTCCACAAATGATCAATTTATATTATGATGGTATGGAAAGTCATCTTTACATATTTAACATCAAATTCTAAATTAGAAAAACTTGTCTTTATCCTCAGAATTAAGTATGTATGTCGAGGCAAGATTAGTACGCTAACCTATCTGACTACATTGTTAATCAATGGATAATACAAGTTTGAAATCCAAAAGTGCTGGTAAATATAGTTGGTCTAATTTCCATACGATCCATTTATTTACACCAAAAGGGAAAGTGGTTTGGATTTATGGTAAACAATGTTTTTCAATGAAATTTGTTTTTAATCCATTTAATATGACTTTTGAGAAAGAGAAATCTTTCTTACGATTTGTGAATATACCTATACCATTGAGATAAGTATTTAGATATTTTTTAAGTATTGAAAGTGTAGTGTTTTGTGAATATAATTATACCGATAAGATAAATATATGGATATTTATCCAAGGATTAAAAGAGTATAAGTGAATAGTGAATGAATAGTATATATACGTACATCTTTGTAAAAGTATTTTGATACTAGTATTTATAAATTGGTTTTAATCAATGAAATGATTAATTAAAGATGCTTATGGTTGCTTATTTTCTTAATCATGCTTGGTTTCCTTATGAAATTAAATCTCTAATTCGAATGTTTGCCTATTTGATAGTTAAATAATCGATTATCAAATCTTTGCCAGTTTTAAGATTATCAATTGTCGGTTTAGAGAGACCAGGATCAGATATGTTATCTGAAAATCACTTTGAACCAGCATAAGCATTTAAGTTAAAGACATATTGAAGATGATTAAAGATGGAGTTCTTTAAGTGCAAGGGATATTTGCTACTAATCTTGAGTGTGATTCTAAAATGGATGTAGTAGAAGTAGTGCCTTTAGTTTGTTCATACCCTGAACTACATGTATTGATGAATGCTGGAATTTCATTGTTGCTTGGATTGAGTGTTAGAATTCCAAGAGGGATATTTAAAAAAAGGTAAAACGCAGCCTGTAGCCTCACATTTGAAGATGACTAAAACAGGGGAGATGAAACAAGGCTATATGGTTTGCTACCATTAGGGTATGATCATCACTTATATTCAGATCGATATTTATGGATTATATATGTTGGACCCTCAAAACGGTTTGTCAAGTAAGCAACCGGGGTGGTGATCATACTCGGTATTGTCCAAGAAGAGGTAGGTTGGTTCTGTGTTGTAGAGGTGTAAGGTTTGCAGCATCGATACATTTTATCTAGAGTTATATTGTACAGAAGGCAGTCCCTTCCCTTGTCATTATTTGAATCCATTTTCCAAAAAGTGCCTTACGTATTTATATGTATACCAAATATGTTGGAATGTGAGATGCAAGCATTTCAGCCATGTTATATATTTATTTTAAACCCTAGACATTATTATAATATCATAATATTTTCTGATAATACTGATTCGGTTATCGTAAGGTAAAAACCCGTCCGTATTTATATGAGGCATGGTCTTGCGAGATACTTTTATTTTTGAAATGTTTTATAACATCAAAAATTCATGATTCGAGTTTCTCATGCTAATTTACTAGGCTGATCCAGGTGTTATTTTCTTATTATACTCGAGTCAGCCCGAGTATATTTCAAATTTAGTTATGGATGCTTTAGAGCTTCAGGAGACGAGCTGGATGCCTCCAAGATGTATCGACGTATCTTTATTTCTGTTGAATTTTTTGTTTTGTATTTATCAGCATTTACAAGAACAGGCTGTTAAAAATATCCAAGCTGATGATAGGTTAGTTTGCTCTGATTAATGTATGTATATTACAGTTTTTTCCGTAAAAATCATGTTATATTATATATTACTCATCACGATTTGAGATTCTGGTTTGTCTTTTCTTTTCTTTCAACCCAACAATCTATCTTTCTAGCGCTTGGATGATCGGCACATGAATACCGTGGATGCATTAATATCAATTTTGAGGGTCGAAAGGGCGGGTCATTGAAATATTTTATTCATATTATTACATGTATATATAGATTTAAATGTTACTATATGCTTATATAAACTATTTTAACAAGACTATAATATGTATATATATATTTATCATATTTATATACGTAATGGTATATATGTATATATATTCGGACAATATATTTGCATATTGAATTAGTTAATGTGTCAGTTGCGATGTAAATCTCAACATTTATACATGTGGATTTTATAACTTGCACGGATTGATATGTTACACATGCATGTGTATGGTAAACGATATATAGTATATGTAACGTTAAATAAATAATATTATATTATATTATAAATTTAATTAAAATAAAGATTTTTATTTAAAATAAATTTAGAATTGTTCTAAATAAATTAGATATCAAAGGCCCAATAAAGATCCAAAATGGTAAAAAATAATAATTAAAATTGACTATTACTTCTGCTATGGGTTGGCTCAGTTTCTATGGTTTGTTTTCGATGTTGATAGATTACAGATGAGGTGCTACAAGGGTGCTATCATTCTAGATTGGCTATACATCCTGACGGTAATAATACGTAACATCTTGGTCGTAATAAGATGTACCGTGATATGAAGTTGAAATATTATTGGGAGAGGATAAAGAAGGAAGCCGGGACATTCATCTCGAAATATATGAACTGCCAATTAGTAAAGGCAGAGCAGAAGAAACAAAATATGTTAGCGTGACCACTCAAAGTTCCAGAACGGGAATGGAAACAAGTATTAGTGGACGTCATCGACGGATTACTTAGGACTAGAGGAGGGTATGCTAGCATTTGGGTAATTGTTGATAGATTGACGAAGAGTGCTCAATTCATACCCATTAAATCTAGTAGAATGGCATCCAACTTGGCCGTGTTGTATGTAAGATGGGTGGTGTGATTCCATGGTGTGCCTAAGTGCGTATGGGTGACCGGGACTCATTATTCACTAGTAGTTTTGTGGAAGAGCTTACAAAAGGCATTAGGGATGAAGCTGCGTCTCAGTATGGCTTATCAACTACAAACCGATAGGTAGACCAAGAGGGTTGAACATATACTAGAGGATCTCTTGCAAGCCTGCACACTCGATTTTGGAAGCTCGTTGGATGATCATTTGCATTTTGTGGAGTTTGCATACAACAATAGTTATCAGTATAGTATTTGTATAACACCATTTGAAGCACAATATGGCCAATCGTGTAACGCTTCTTCATATTAGTGGAAAGCGGGCAAGAAACTGATACTTGGGCCAAACATCATCAGAGAGACATTGAAGAAGATTGAAATAATTCCACAATGGATGAAGGCCACTCAAGGTAGGCAGAAGAGCTACGTTGATAAGAGACGTAGAGATTTGGAGTTCTCTATCAACAATATGGTGTTTGTGAGGATTTCTCGATTGAAGAATGTTGTTTGATTCTGGAGTAAGGGGAAGTTGGTGCCAAGATTCCTATGTCCTTTTTTGATAGTTTAGAGGATTCAGAACCTAGGATATATGTGACACTGTAACAACCCGCATATTTAACGATTTTATATTTAAATGTTTGATTTAAATATAGCGTCGTTATTCGGATTTTGGAGTCCGAAATGTTACTTTCTGCAAATGGCCGAATTGGAGCTCGAAACCATTTCCATTGAGTCCAAAATGGCGTTTGCGACCTTTTTGAGTATAATCTTTGATATGTTTGGAGTTTGTGAAATTTTGGCTACTTTTCCTATTGGGTTTGGGGTTGGGTTCAGCCCACTAGCTCACTTAACCTCTAGCTCAACCCTTCTCTTCATTTCATCTTCATTTCATTTTATTTCTCAAACTAAAAACTGAAATGGGGGAAAGGAAAGAGGAAATAGAAAATTAGCAAGCCCTAGTTCTCCTTTGTATCTTGATTCTTGCTCCAAAATCAAAGAGAATCCATTGGTAAGTTCATCTCCATCTTCTCCATCTCTTCTCCTCTTCAATTTCTGTAATTTTCCTAACCCTAACTTAGGAAATACTTGCTTTTGATTCTAGATTGAAGCTTGTAGTGTTGAAGTGGAGTGTAGTTGGTTGATCCCTTGCAATTGTGCTTCTTCATCTTCTTTGTTTTGTGTAAAAAGGTGAGTTTTGAACTCACATCTACTTCTCTTGATTTCATTGATGTTAGGTAGAATTCCTAACATCTTGTTCATATGCACTTGCAATTGGTTTGGGTTGAATTGGGGAATATTCCAATTTTTAGTGTTTTGGGTTCAAATCTTTAAAATCCTAACTTTGATGTTTTAATCATGTTTTGTTGATGCATCGAGGAACATATAGGGCCGGGTTGTCGATTGGCATAAGCCCTTAGAGCCAATGTTCGTCCGATTGCATTTTGGGAGAGTTTGCTCTTCATTTGAATAAGGCTGAAAAACAGCCCAGGCATGATTCAGTCGACTGAAAACTCTGCACAGTCGACTGAACCTGAAACCCGAGAGTTTCTAGGCATGATTCAGTCGACTGAAAAACTCTGCACAGTCGACTGAACCTGAAAACAGAAAGTTTCCTGAACCTGGAAAATTTTTCAGGTATAGGGTCAGTCGACTGAAAACTCTGTTCAGTCGACTGAACCTGCTGTTTCAGACCACTTTGCCTTTTGGGATTGAATTTTCAATTTGAATCGATTCATGATGATCCTATGTATGATTATCAATTGTTTTGACTTTGATGGTTCCTTTTAATTTTAATCCACGGGTTTTTTATAAAATAATCTCTCGAATCGCATTTAAAAGTTCGTTTCTCTAATTTATAAATTCTATTTAAAACACACACACTTTCGCACTTCGAACGAAGTGGAAGGGTGATTAAATGGTTGGGCAAAACACGGACCATGAATCTGTGCGTTTATCTTTCCGATTAATCCTCGACCTATTCGATTGATTGTTTTGACCTTCGGGTTTGGTTTATCGATGATATGAGGTAAACTTTGTACTGCTTTGAGTGTGAAAGGGACTGACGGATAGTAAACCGTTTAGTGCGAACGAGTGGTTATGGGACATACGTTAACACTTTTCGGATTCCTTTTCGAGAGTTGTGACACATTCCGCCAGTTAGTGGTGTCCAGTACTGGGTCTTCGACCTTCACCACTACGGTTTGTTGCCTCTGGGATAGTGTCTTCGGACTGTCTCCCTAGGTTTGTTGCCTTCGGGTATGTTGCCTTCGGGTGTGTGCCTTCGGGTTTGTTGCCCTATATAGTTTCGCTCTGATGTTGGCCTTATGTGCCGCATGGGTGATACTTGGGTTTGGAGTCTTCGGGCTCATGGATCCTTGTTTGTACAGTACTGAGCTCGAGCAAATTTTATGATGTTTCATTGATATGTATATTCCCTTGGTATCGCCCTTCGGTATTGGTCTTTTTGAGCCGCATGGAGTATAGCGTTTACCTTGTGGAACTTGTATACCTTATTGGTATTTGTTGTTTGCCTATTGGCTTGTTTTGGGATATTTGTATCCTTTGTTTCTATATGTTGCCGATGATATGAGGCTTGTTCTGTATGATTCATCTCTTGTTGATGATTGTGTTATCTCCCCTAGAGATATTTATTATACTGTATGACCTTGCAGGTTTATTAGTGTTCAGTTTATCTAACTGATTTGTTATCTAGACTGACCCGTGTATTTTATACTTGGGTCAGACCGAGATGTTTCAGGTTAGGTGCTTTTGGGGACTTAGCATATTTTGCTTCCGCATGGACTATTCGCTAGCTTCATTTTGTTATAGCGTCTTTTGTAGTCCTTATCTGTTGTAACTCTGATTTATACTCTTTCGTCTCGTCTGTATATGGTGGTATCCTGTACCACTTGACATGTATTATTTTGTATACTCTGTGGTGTATCTGTGTATGTGTATATTATGATCGACTATTCTGTGATGTATATTACATTTGAGTTGTTATATTTTCTTCTGATAGATCCTATGGCCATTGTAGTTTTGCTTTAAATATTTATTGAATAGGTCGAATTTTAATGTGTTTCTACTTTTCGACATATTTAGTGAATAGTTAAGGTAAGATTGCACATGGTCGCTTCCATTATACTCTATTGTCCGCGTTAGCCGACAGTATTATCTATGTAATACTCTTTGTTAACGAGGCTCTCGGAGTGGGGCGTCACAGACACCCCACCCCGAGACCCACCTTAGTAAAGAGAATTAACGAGTAATTCCGTCTACTAATGCGGAGAATAGGGCTGGTTAAAGGCGACCATCTATAACTTTGTCTTAAACATCTACTGAATACGTCGATAAATGCAATATAATTTTTCTTTTCTATCTCAACGCATTGACATACACAGTAAATGCTTAATACAAAACTTTAGGTGGTTGACGGATCTATCAGAACAAAATACAATAACTAAATGTAAAGCACATCATAGAACAGTAATCGGCATCATATATATACATATACACTGATACATGTTTGGTATAATACAATATGAATACAATAAAGGTGGTACTCGACCACACCACATACATCAAATCAAATGTAAAAACATCAGAGTATGCGGAATAAATAAACTACTCAAGCAAAAGAAGAGATGATATCCAACACCAACTTCAAGCTAAGACCAATAGATGATACCTGAAACAACTCGGTCTGGCCCGAGTATAAATACATGGGACAGTTTAGCTACACAAATCAGTCAATATCGATAATATGAAGCAGAATGGATATAGAGATAATTCTTCTCGAATGAGGAGAATGATTAGATAACTCATAGCTCAATACTTAAGTAACAAACGCTACATAAGTGACTAAATACCTCGAAAGACGTAGCTCAAACTCAATACTCAAATAAAACACAAGTGCTTCATATCATTAGCGATAACCCATAATGAACTCAAATAAACTCATATAAAACTCAAGTAAAACTCAAATGGTTCGATGAACCATTACTCCAAAAAGGAGAAAACTCATCCCAATCACAAATAGAAGTCATGAAAGCAACACAAGACAACTCCATAAGAATGTGAGATCTCAAACTCATAAGTAAGCGAAGGCGGCTAAATCTCATACATACATCTCAATCTTAAAAACTCATAGAACTTGATACGAATTCAAACTCATAAAATCTCAACTCAATTAAGAATTCGATGCATGCTTAAAACTCAAAAAATCTTAACACTAATGTGCCAAAAACAGCGAATTCAAAACTCAGAAAACCCGGATTGGCCATATCCTTGAATACAATGCCGAAGCAATGCTGCACGTGCTAAACTCAGACGGCCAAAGCCTTAGACAAGGTCGCTAACACCTTCCCAAGCACTTTGTCCTCATGACAAGGTCGCTGACACCTTTCCAAAGCAGTTCGTCCTCATGACAAGGTCGCTGACACCTTTCCAAGCCATTTTGTCATCCCTAACAAGGCCGCTAACACCTCCAAAGTAGTTCGTCCTCATGACAAGGTCGCTAACACCTTTCAAAGCAGTTCTTCTAGGTAAAAATCATGAATGTGTCACAAACTCACGGATATGAACCCGAAAAGTATTAACGTGTGTCCCATACCACACGTTCGCACTTAGCGGTTTACTAGCCGCTAGTCGATGCCACGCTAGGAACATCTTAAAACTCAGAAAATCATATCTTTCCTCGTCTCATTGGCAAGTGATAAAGAGGCACCATACTCATCTCATCTCATCTACAAGAATTAAATAGCATCGTAACTTGTCTCATCTCCTCGATAAGTGAAAACATCGTGATGGTTTCTCATAAACCATGAACCTCTAAATATGAAATTATTTACTCAAGACTTGCCTTATATCATTGGCAAGTAAATAAAATATCGTGATGGTTCTCATCGAACATACTCCTACATAGGAGATCTCAAACCATAATACTTGCCCAATCTTGACCATCTTAAATAATTCCAATAAATAGGAATTATAAAACTCAAAATACGCCATATAATGGCAAAACAACTCAGAATCATTAATCTCAAATTGCTTCGATCGTACAAATCCGGAATTAACCGAAATAGTAAACGCACATGTCCCATACCACGTATTTTACTAAATCATTTAATTCTCTTTCTCATACTTACGAATAGTGTAAAAGTGTATGTTTTATATATAAATACTTTACTAGAGAAAACAAGCTTCATAAACTTTTTTCCGAAAAGATTAATAAAACCAATATTTGAAATTCCTTTATTATAAGAAATAAATAGATTTTATATTAGATAAATAATTTTAAAATACTATATAATAAAAAATTTAAATTTCCATTTATTTCAAAATTCACTTCAAAAATGGTAAATGGTTTAGTAAAAACCGTGCTAGAAAACAATGAAAAACAAGGAAGATAACTCAAAACTGATAACTTGAGTTCAATACAAAATCAATTCAAATTTAACCCAAAATCAATTCAAATTCTGTTTAAATTTGAATTTCAAATTCTTCAAATATACCTAGCATATTGATAGGCATCATAGCGCTCAAAAAATCTCAAAACAACATCAAAATCGAATAAGAATTAGAGCAAAAATTAGCAAATATAATTCCTGGGTCAATAATTGTTATTGCTGTCGTTTTTCTCTCGGGTCAGCAACAAACAAATATAGTTTAGACCAAGCAAACATCAAAATTTCAGGAAATACAAAATATAAAACTATTAGTACAAAGTTTAATCTTTCCGTAACATCTAAGATTATTGAATTTGGATAAGAAATGAAAAAGTTATGATAAAAATAGTTCAGGGGTTTGAATTGCAATACCCCTGTCATTTTGGTCTCGGAATAGCAGCAATCTAACACATTTTTGACCAAACTAACATCAAAATTTAAGAAAACTCAAAACATGAAGCTTGTAGTACATGACTTGTATTCTCCGAAACATTCCAAATTATTAAATTTGGTTAAAATCGAGAGAGTTATGGCCAAAACAATTTCCAGGTCCGTGATTGTTGCTGCTGTCGATTTGCTCTTAGGAAAGCAACAAACAAGCACAATTTTAATCAAGAAAACCTCAAAATTACAGAAAAATTAAAACATCAAACTTGTAGGGCTTTGTCTAAAATTTCCATAACATATAAAATCATTAAATTTGGTTAAAAATGAAAGATTTATGGCCAAAACAATCTTCGGGCCTGTGATTGTTGTTGCTATCGATTTACTCTCAAGACGGCAACAAACAAGCACGATTTTGATCAAGCAAACCTCGAAATTACAGAAAACTTAAAACATGAAATTTGTAGGTCTTTGTCTAATCTTTCCAAAACATATTAAATCATTAAATTTGGTTAAGAAATGAAATATTTATGGCTAAAACGATTTTTAGGCCTGTGATTGTTGTTGCTGTCAATTTGCTCTCGGGATAGCAACAAACAAGCACGATTTTGATCAAGCAAATTTTGAAATTACAGAAAACTTAAAACACGAAACTTGTAGTCTTTTTCTAAGATTTCAAGAACATATTAAATCATTAAATTTGGTTAAGAATTGTGAGAGATATGGCAATTCAAAGTGACAACTAGAATAAGATATAAACAGAGACATATGATAGAGAAAACTACATATACAGTAAACGATTCAGCCAAATTTCTCATAGGAAATTCATTTTCAGCTAGCAACTTGTGAGTTTTAAACACACCTTATGATTTTGCAGCAAATTTGGAAGCAAGTTAATGACTTTTGGTGGAGAAATGATCCTCAGTAACCTATGGAAGCTAGAAAAGACACATGTAGGAAGAAACAAAATATTACAGACAATTCATAACTCAAGTTATAAGATTTTTATGAAAAATCTCTTATATTGGATGGAGATTACCTTTTTATTCTTGATTTAGATGATTTCTCTTTGAAATTTGCAGCAAATTGAGTAGGAATTTGATTTAGTTAGAGAAAGCCACTATTTTCTCCTTTTGTTTTTACTGTAAGAATGTTTTAGGAAGAAGGAGATGCAAATAACGTACAGCTCTTTTCTCACCAGAAGGATCTAGAGAATGGCTTTGGATCCTATCCAAACCCTCTAAGCCAAAATAAAACACTTAGAAAAGAAAAAAAACAAAGCTATGTACATATTTTTCTCATTATATCACAAAATACACATATTTTCTCATTTTTAAGTGAAATAAAATGCATACATCTCATTGTATTGAATTAAAATAGTTATTGTAACAAAATAAATTTTATTTTAACAATAAAAAGTTACAATTATTATTATTATTTATAAACAAAACCTTATTTTTGATAATATTTTACAATATACACAATTTAGTGTAAAAACATCATTTTAAAGCATAATTTGTTCAAAATTCATTCTCTTTGTCAAACAAATTGCAATAAATCATTCTAACGCTTTTAACCCATCAAAATAATATTTTAAAACAATTTTCATCTTTTATTTTAATAAAAGATATGTTTTATTCATAGTTCTCCTTTTATATTCAATAAAAGGCTAATATCGGCAATAATTACTAATATTATCACATTAGCTCAAATAAAATACAGTAATTGATTATTTTCACTCTAAATATTCAAAATAAATTTTTAAACTTTATTTCCATTATTTTGGATTTATTTCAATAATTAAATGTTGAAATACATCACTTGGTAAATATATTAACTCAAATTTACCTAAATTCCAATATTTCCATTTTATTTAAACCAAATACTTATCCACTCAGTATTTATTCTCTTATTAATTCCTAGATAAACAAAATAAAGTTCCAAACTTTATTCTTCTCATTTTATCCACAGAATTCACTGTTTATTCCAAATAAACAATCTAAAATTTTCAATTATATTTTAATTTGCAATATTAAATTATAACTTCCGTTATAATTTAATACATGCAGGTAATCTCCAACCCAGGGTTGTTACAGACTCTCCCCCTTAAAAAAATTGCGTCCTTGCAATTTCTAGAAAAGAGTTTGTATTCAACACATTTATTTCGTCATTCAAAGGAAGGATAGACAAGCATGAGAATAAAATTCCTCACTCTCTACTGAATACATAAGAAGACCAAGATGAAATTGCTCAATAAATTCTATGATTACCTGAATATATAAGTTGGGATTAGGGGACTATGGAATATCTTTGAGCAACACCTCATGACTTCGAAGGCATCTCACTTTCGAAACAAAACACCATGGGGTGCTACTCAAAAATCTATCGAAGGAGATTGATTTCACAAAAGTATCTCGAAATAGAGTTGGGATTTTAGCATCGCTTTATCCCAATTCTGACAACAAGCTGATGACTTCCCCTATGTTACTACAGAAGGAGCCATACTGATACTAAGATAACAACAATTGAGGTAAGAAAACCCATTGAGAGGCGGTTACTTGAAAGACCACACAACTCAAACGACCGCAAAACGCTAGTCGTTAGATCATTGCACTAAGGCAAGACAATCACGAGGAACTAGATATAAATTTTAATTTACAATCAAAATTTATTAGAGTTCGACATTCGTTATCTTCAAAACCATAATCTAAATTTTTGTTTACAGTCAAACTTTTTAAAGTTCTAAAACTCAATGCTTTTAAATTCAAAACCTCAATTTTTAACACTTGGGAATTTTCCAAACTCTTTCCTATAGTACTAAATAAGTATTATAAAGACACAAGTTCAAATTCAAATTCCTCTTGTTACAAATTAAATTTCGAAAAGAATTTTATTAATTCCACCCAATATATTCTCAAAAAAAATTAAATCTAATCACTCTTTGTTTTCCAGACGACCAAAAGTTTTGAAAACAAGCTTCAAATTTATTGCATATAATTCTGATATTATATTAAAATATCGAATAGACATTTTAAAATTTTGAAACCCAAAATATAGTTTATCTAGTAATCAACATTTTTTTTAACAATAATCATATATATATTTAATTCTGTAAATTCAAAATAATATAGTGGAAGTACCTCACCATCGGTTTATAGTGAACGACTCTATCCGTTGGCTGCAGAGTTGACCAAGTAATCAAAACTGCCTCGCCACTTAATTAACCATCACTATGGTTCAATGGCTACGTACACTCAAAATAAATTTTATATTTAATATCAAAATTATGTTTTTAAAATCACAATCTTTAAAAAACAAATCATTGTGTCTGATTGCCTCATCATAGCATTTAGGAGAATCCTATCGATAACGTTGATCAGGAGCATCGACCAGAACTCTTAATTACTCGATGGACAACCCAAAACTCTTAAATTATTTCTATATAAGAAATACTTACCATATAATTATATTCTCAAAATATTCTTTGATTTTTAAAACATCAAAAACTCCAGTATCTCTTTTTAAAACTCATGTGTATGTATGTGTATATATATAGCAACAAAAACTCAAACCAAAGAACTTTAAGAGAATGCATCAATATATTCTCAGAATACCCGATTCACAAAATCAACAGAGGGAGATGGAGAGTTTGTCAATCTTATGATATCACGAGCCACTCCTAAAAATCATCAAGACAAAAGATAAGGTACGATGCTCTTCTTAAAAGAGAAGAAGATCACAACATCCGATCATTACTTCAAACAAAGTAATGCTCCAAGGATAACACCGATTAAGTATCCAAAAGGGATAACTCGAAGAAGCTGAAAGATAAACTCAATCAAACCCAATCGATAGCCTTATTCCTTAATGGATATCCTCGTGGAAGGATAACCGATAAGTTACGAGCAAGGAATAAGGTTAACTCAACACTCGATTGCCCGATTGGATGTCAAACCTAAACAAACTCACAAAGCTCAACAAAGTCACCCTGACTAGAACTCGAGATGTATCATCAACATCTCGATACTCAAGAGTGAATACAGAAACTTCAGAATTATCACTAACATTCTGAAGTAATAGAATTAACAAATCAATCAAAATAGGAAACCTAAATATACATAGGATCCTATAACATAAAGGATTGGACTTAGCCTCATATAAACCAATCCAACTCAAATACATCTCAAGATAGCGAGTAGTAATCAATAATTACTCACAAAAGCAACATCAAAATAAAAATCTCAAAATGCTCATAACGAGCCAATCATTGTGGATCCCCTCAATACAATTCAAAACTCTCAAAGGAACACAAGAAGAATACTCAAAGGAATCAATAAGCTTCATTGATACGAGCTCACTCGCATCGACAAAAATAAGAATAGAATAATCCCGAATAAGATTATTCATAAGATAAGATAACGTCAAACTCAATTATGGAATACTACGAAATACATTTTATATTCCTAGACATATTCCATCTCAACATATCGAAAAAATCGAAAAAGATTCAAAGCACGATTCGAAAACAAGCTCGAATAAAGGACAATGATTCACTCGTATTGTACTTCGATGCATCGTGATATACATACTGTTCTGTGTTAATTCTACTTTGCTCTGACCACAGCTCTGATACCAAGCTGTGACACCCCACCTCGAGACCCGCCTTAGTAAAGAGAATTAACGAGTAATTTCGTCAACTAAAGCGGAGAATAGGGCTGGTTAAGGGCGACCATCTATAACTTTGTCTTAAACATCTACTGAATACGTCGATAAATGCAATATAAATTTTCTTTTCTATCTCAATGAATCGACATACACGGTAAATGCTTAATCCAAAACTATAGGTGGTTGACGGGTCTATCAGAACAAAATACAATAACTAAATGTAAAGCACATCACAGAACATTAATTGACATTATATATATATACACATATACACTGATACATGTTTGGTACAATACAATATGAATACAATAAAGGTGGTACTCGACCATACCATATACATCAAATCAAATGTAAAAACATCAGAGTATGCGGAAGAAATAAACTACTCAAGCGAAAGAAGAGATGATATCCAACACCAACTTCAAGCTAAGACCAATAGATGATACCTGAAACAACTCGGTCTGACCCGAGTATAAATACACGGGTCAGTCTAGCTACACAAATCAGCCAATATCGATAATATGAAGCAGAATGGATATAGTGATACTTCTTCTCGAATGAGGAGAATGATTAGATAACTCATAGCTCAATACTTAAGTAACAAACGCTACCTAAATGACTAAATACCTCGAAAGAGGTAGCTCAAAATCAATACTCAAATAAAACACAAGTGCCTCATATTATTAGCGATAACCCATAATGAACTCAGATCAACTCATATAAAAATCAAGCAAAACTCAA
The DNA here is from genome assembly GCA_030765085.1 of Allium cepa. Taxonomy (NCBI): domain Eukaryota; kingdom Viridiplantae; phylum Streptophyta; class Magnoliopsida; order Asparagales; family Amaryllidaceae; genus Allium; species Allium cepa. The sequence continues at coordinate 752,068,503 of CM060929.1, forward strand.
ATGGTTCGATGAACCATTACTCCAAAAAGGAGAAAACTCATCTCAATCACAAATAGAAGTCATGAAAGCAACACAAGACAACTCCATAAGAATGTGAGATCTCAAACTCATAAGTAAGCCAAGGCGGCTAAATCTCACACATACATCTCAATCATAAAAACTCATGGAACTCGATACGAATTCAAACTCAATAAAGAATTCGATGCATGCTAAAAACTCAAAAAATCTTAACACTAATGTGCCAAAAACGGCGAATTCAAAACTCAAAAAACCCGGATTGGCCATATCCTTGAATACAATGCCGAAGGAATGCTGCACGTGCTTAACTCAGTTGGCCGAAGCATTAGACAAGGTCGCTAACACCTTCCAAAGCAGTTCGTCCTCATGACAAGGTTGCTGACACCTTTCCAAAGCAGTTCTTCCTCATGACAAGGTCGTTGACACCTTTCCAAGCCATTTTGTCATCCCTAACAAGGTCGCTAACACCTCCAAAGCAGTTCGTCCTCATGACAAGGTCGCTAACACCTCTCAAAGTAGTTCTGTTGGGTAAACATCATGAATGTGTCACAAATCCACGGATAGGAACCCAAAAAGTATTAACCTGTGTCCCATACCATACGATTGCACTTAGCAGTTTACTAGCCGCTAGTCGGTGCCATACTAGGAACATCTTAAAACTCGAAAAATCATATCTTGCCTCGTCTCATTGGCAAGTGATAAAAAGACACCATACTCATCCCTTCTCATTTACAAGAATTAAATAGCATCGTAACTTGTCTCATCTCCTCAATAAGTGAAAACATCATGACGTTTCCTCATAAACCATGAACCTCAAAATATGAAATCATTTACTCAAGACTTGCCTTATATCGTTGCCAAGTAAATAAAATACCACGATGGTTCCCATCGAACATACTCCTACATAGGAGATCTCAAACCATAATACTTGCCAAATCTTGGACATCTTAAATAATTCCAATAAATAGGAATTATTAAACTCAAAATATGCCATATAATGGCAAAATATCTCAGAATCATTAATCTCAAATAGCTTCGATCGTACAAGTCCGGAATTAACTGAAATAGTATACGCACATGTCCCATACCACGTGTTTTACTAAATCGTTTAATTCTCTTCCTCATACGTAAGAATAGTGTAAAAGTGTATGTTTATATATAAAATAGTTTACTAGAGAAAACTAGCTTCTTAAACTTTTTCCTGAAAAGATTAATAAAACCAATATTTGAAATTCCTTTATTATAAGAAATAAATAGATTTTATATTAGAAAAATAATTTTAAAATACTATATAATTAAAAATTTAAATTTCCATTTATTTCAAAATTCACTTCAAAAATGGTTTAGTAAAAACCGTGCTCGAAAACAATGAAAAACAAGGAAGATAACTCAAAACTGATAACTTGAGTTCAATACAAATTCAATTCAAATTTAACCCAAAATCAATTCAAATTCTATTTAAATTTGAATTTCAAATTCTCCAAACATAGCTACCATATTGATAGGCATCACAGCGCTCAAAAAATCTCAAAACAACATCAAAGTCGAATAAGAATTAGAGCAAAAATTAGCAAATATAATTCGTGGGTCAATAATTGTTATTGCTGTCGTTTTTCTCTCGGGACAGCAACAAAAAAATACAGTTTGGACCAAGCAAACCTCAAAATTTCAGGAAATACAAAATATAAAACTTTTATTACAAAGATTAAGCTTTCCGGAACATCTAAGATTATTGAATTTGGATAAGAAATGAAAAGGTTATGATAAAAATAGTTCAGGGGTTTGAATTGCAATACCCCTGTCATTTTGGTCTCGGGATAGCAGCAATCAAACAAAGTTTTGACCAAACTAGCTTCAAAATTTAAGAAAACTCAAAACATGAAGCTTGTAGTATATGACTTGTGATTTCCAAAACATCCAAAAAATTTAAATTTGGTTAAGAATTGAGAGAGTTATGGCCAAAACAATTTCCAGGTCCATGATTGCTGTTGTTGTCGATTTGCTCTTCGGACAGCAACAAACAAGCACAATTTTAATCAAGCAAACCTCAAAATTACAGAAAACTTAAAACATCAAACTTGTAGGGCTTTGTCTAATCTTTCCATAACATATTAAGTCATTAAATTTGGTTAAAAAATGAAAGATTTATGGCCAAAAAATTTTCAGGCCTGTGATTGTTGTTGCTGTCGATTTACTCTCAAGACCGCAACAAACAAGCACGATCTTGATCAAGCAAACCTTGAAATTACAAAAAACTTAAAACATGAAACTTGTAGGTCTTTGTCTAAGATTTCCATAACATATTAAATCATTAAATTTGGTTAAGAAATGAAATATTTATGGCCAAAACAATTTTCAGGCCTATAATTGTTGTTGCTGTCGATTTGCTCTCGGGATAGCAACAAACAAGCATGATTTTGATCAAGCAAACTTCGAAATCACAGAAAACTTAAAACACGAAACTTGTAGGTCTTTGTCTAAGCTTTCAAGAACATATCAAAATCATTAAATTTGGTTAAGAACCGTGAAAGATATGGCAATTCAAAGTGACAACTAGAATAAGATATAAACAGAGACATGAATAGAGAAAACTACATATACAGTAAACGATTTAGCCAAATTTCTCATAGGAAATTCATTTTCAGCTAGCAACTTGTGAGTTTTAAACTCACCTTATGATTTTGCAGCAAATTTGGAAGTAAGTTAATGATTTTTGGTGGAGAAGTGATCCTCAGTAACCTGTGGAAGCTAGAAAAGACACATGTACGAAGAAACAAAATATTACAGACAATTCATAACTCAAGTTCTAAGCTTTTTATGAAAAATCTCTTGTATTGGATGGAGATTACCTTTTTATTCTTGATTTAGATGATTTCTCTTTGAAAGTTGCAGCAAATTGAGTGGGAATTTGATTTAGTTTGAGAAAGCCATTATTTTCTCCTTTTGTTTTTACCGTAAGAATGTTTTAGGAAGAAGGAGATGCAGATAACGTACAGCTCTTTTCTCACCAGAAGGATCTAGAGAATGGGCTTTGGATCCCATCCAAACCCTCTAAGCCTAAATAAAACACTTAGAAAAGAAAAGAAAAAAACAAAGCTATGTACATATTTTTCTCTTTATATCACAAAATACACATATTTTCTCATTTTTAAGTCAAATAAAATGCATACATCTCATTGTATTGAATTAAAATAGTTATTGTAAAAGAATAAATTTTATTTTAACAATAAAAAGTTACTATTATTATTTATAAATAAAACCATATTTTTGACAATATTTTACAATATACACAATTCAGTGTAAAAACATCATTTTAAAAGTATAATTTGTTCAAAATTCATTCTCTTTGTCAAAAAAATGCAATAAATCATTCCAACACTTTTAAACCATCAAAATAATATTTTCAAACAATTTTCTTATTTTATTTTAATAAAAGATATGTTTTCTTCATAGTTCTCCTTTTACATTCAATAAAAGGCTAATATTGGCAATAATTACCAATATTATCACATTAGCTCAAATAAAATACAGTAATTGATTATTTTCACTCTAAAAATAAAGTTTTAAAACTTTATTTCCATCATTTTGGATTTATTTCAACAATTAAATGTTGAAATACATCACTTGGTAAATATATTAACTCAAATTTTCCTAAATTCCAATATTTCCATTTTATTTAAACCAAATGCTTATCCACTCAGTATTTAATCCCCTATTAATTCCCAGATAAAAAAAATAAAGTTCAAACTTTATTTTTCCCATTTTATCCACGGAATTCACTGTTTATTCCAAATAAACAATCTAAAATTTCCAATTATATTTTAATTTACAATATTAAATTATAACTTCCGTTATAATTTAATATATGCAGGTAATCTCCAACCTAGGGTTGCTACAATATAAGGCCGACTTACTCTAGAAGATGGCAAGCTTACACCACATATTCCACATCTCTTACTTGTAAAAATTGTGCACGACACAGGCATGACGATTGCGCTAGGTCAACTTAATGATATAAAGATTGAACTAGAAGCTTTAAGACCTCTTAAGCCGGTACGCGTTGTCTGATGTGATACGAAATTGCTTAGGAAGAAGACGGTGGAGTTGGTGAAGGTTAATCGAACAAAAATGAAGGCGATTGCACTTAAAAACCAAGGACCGCATGAGGGCTACTTTCCTCTTTGCATGGTAAGGCCTATTGTTTATCATATTTACTTTCACTTTTGATATCATTTAGAATAGTTTAGTATCTCACATGCTTGGATAGGTTCACCTATATCATTAATTACATGGCTGCCTGTTTGAGATGTTTAACGGTTTCTTAAGTTTGTTGGACATGCGGGGTAATTATGGTTGACTATTCCTTGATTTATTGGGGATCTTGGGGGGAAAATTCCAAACGAGAGGAAGAGTGTAACGACCCATATTTTATGTATCTAGGATCCTAAAACATTGTTATTCAAATCATATGAGGTTGTATAACTCTATAATTTTGGGAAATGGATACTAGGGACATTTTCTACCTTTATAATTTCTATCAGATAGTTTGGACCCAAATATTGTTGTAAAGCCTATAACTTTTAACAGAAGGTGGACTAGGATATGAAACCACTTACATTAGATTAGGATAACGGTTTCTCTTTCTATAGAGTGACCATTATAGGAAAATGGACTTATGATTTAGAAGATATTACTGTTTTAAGTTTAGACCGTTGTTGGATAGATTAGTGAGCAATTAGTTAAGCCCAAATTTAAGTCTACTAACCCATTTCAGGAATTGTGCCTAATTGGGACTAATGGGAAAGATCGAATTCATTTCCCACTTTCTAAAACCTATTCTAAACCTCCATTAACTAGACCTTATCAAAAAGCTCCTCTTTTCCATATTAAATCTAGTCTAAAACTAAAATTAAGAGGGAATTAGCAAGGGTAGATCTTGGATCCACCTTTTGGCGGCTTGGAAATTTGAATTCTTGTTATTCACTTTGGATTTGGTCAGGAATTTGTAATTTTGGGTATTAGATGAGTAATTTTATATCCCTCACTATTCTATGCATGTTTATATCGTTAAAAATGCTAATTTTGATGTTAAAACTCTTTAAACTCTAATCTAATTTTAATAACATACCTAATATGTTTTACGGATGTTAGTGATTCATGTTTGCCCTTGCTTGTATTGTTTGATGTGTTTGTTAGTGCTTTTAGTGTAGCTAACATATTGTTGTCAATTTGGGCAATACCACGTCAAAAGTGCTCGAAATCGAATGCATCTTGGGCATGTTGTGGAGGAGAGTTTAGGGAGACCGAATTCATATCATGGTTTGATTGGAGTTGATTTGGATGCTTAAAATGATGTTGGTGGAGATATGAGAAGTGATTGGAGGAAGTTGCTGTTTAGGTTGATGGATAAAGTGCTTCAAGACTTAGACTACAAAACTTCAGAAGAAGGCTTCAGTGAAGGCAAGGAAATAAAGTTGGGGGACTTAGCTTTCATTTTGGTGAAGTGATTCATCTCGGTACTAGTCCATTTTTCATCAATACCGTCATTTTTTAAGGCTAGTGGAGGGGGCAAAGGACTTAGGGAGTTAAGGCATGGTAAGAAGGAGCTCCAAGTAAGCAAAAGAGTAAGCGATTAGGTATGAAGTACTTACCAAATATTTTGCAAAGTAATTCATATCGGTACTAACATTAGCCATTCATGTTGGTACCAATATTAAATTGGAGAGGCCAGTTCTACCCAAACTCCTTTGGGATAATGTGGAGGTCCTAGATGTAATGCTGGAGGTGTTCGTTCATTTATTTGTTCAACATTTAATTGCGATGTGGCACTGGGGTGAAGGATGATGACCAATGAAAGAAGCAATATGGAGGTGCTTCAATGTGATGGCTTTGGGACTTTGATGTGCTAACCATATGGCTTAGGCATGATGTCTAGCAAGGTTCTGATAGGGATGACTCGAAGGATGACGGTTATGAAGGTCTAGAAAGGCGAGTTCAATGAGGAAAGCTCGTGGGTGGAAAAAAGGAAAAGTTCTACTATGGAAAAAATAAAATGATAGAACAATGATGGGTTCAAAGATGATGGCAAAGGGACTGAGGAGTACTCGTACAGCTGGGGTATACGGGGACGCCCACCTAGAGTTAGCGGGATATGTATCCTTATGCAGATTAATCACCCTAGACTTTATGTGGTGGTCTCGTCCTTGACTGTATAGAGTGGTGAAGGATGAGTACTTAGAAACCAAGACTTTTATATTGGTTTTTAGCTTATGTGGACGTCGTTCGAGCTATCTTATATCTAAAGCACATTGAGTGATATCGAGAATTACTTGATGGATGCTATGTCTGCTATGGTTGATGTCACATGATGTAGGTACCACAGATGTGGATACCTAGACACCCTAACATTGTACTTAGGATGCAGTACACCTTTATTATAATAGTAGAGTAACATATTATAGATGTTATGTGCTAACTCTTTGGATGCAGGGACATATCAGATGTGATCTTGCACCTTTATTCCTTACTATATTGACTTGTATAGTATTTTGAGATTTCTTATAGCTCACACTAGACTGTTGTCTGACTCGAGGTTTTATGCTTTCTTGTTATTATCTCAGTTACTCTTAAATAAGTAGACTAAATAGCAAGTTTACGTGGTACGTTGTGGCTATGTAGAGGATGAGCAGGATGGTGCTTTCTCGTATTATATACGGACTTACTATTGCTTATTCTATTGTATGACACTATGGAGCCTATATATTGTTCACTTATAATGATTAGAGACGATCTATCTTTTGAGTTTATTATTAGTTGTATAAACTCTTTTACCATCTTGTATAACTTCGTGAACCTATGTACCTTGATATTGTGGTTCATTTAGTTATTATTGTCTCGTTTGTTTTATATCTATGATGATTATTATATGATATTCGATGCATTGTGAGATATGTGATAGGTTTCATGATTATTTATCCTTTTTTACCCTTGGCAACCATCCTACATCAACTGGCCACTGTAGAAAGCGCACTTTACTGACATATTAGGTGTTGGAGGTATAGAGTGGTTGTCACACTAGTCATCATGGAGTCTTAACAAATTTGCATAACGCCTCTACGAAAGATAACGACAGGCGTGTTCCATAAATTATGCTATCGAGGCCACAAAAGAGTATCAATGTTGTATAGATATAAAAACACATCAAAAATAACATCACATAGTCATATACATCTATGACGAATGAAGACCAATATCTCATTATTGTTTATCTACACAGACGACCACTACTATAAGACCAAAAATACATACAACCACTAATGGAAGGCTAATACGACATATAGTCACTAATATAAGACCAATACAATGTACGGTCACTAATATAATATTAATGCTAGGTATGGTCACTAAGATAAGACCAATACCATTCATCAAAGCATATCTACCCCAAGGTCGAAACTAAGAGGGACAGACTAACTTCACTTAATCGTACACACTCGCCAGTGTGACCATGCAACCAACCACTTTACATTAGCGTTCGAATCTAGAGCTTCATATTTCATTCCACTTTATCAAGTAACCCAAAGTATTCTCAAAGTCATGTCGAAGCCTTGCACTAACTTGTGTCCAAAACGGGAGGAAAAACCCCGTTAATGCTCCCTGGCTTGGCCGCCACTACCTGGAATAAGTCCCATACAACCATATCAATGAAAAATAACCAATTCACACATTAAGAAACTCCTATAAATCCTAACATCCAATTCAAAAAATGCATCTTACTTAAGTAATCAATCTAATAATAACTGTTATATTTATTCCAATCATATTATTTTATAAAAGTCTCAAACTAATTTTATAAAATAACATACCTGCCTACCAATCATATTATAGCTTAATATCACTTAAATCTTTGATTACAATTAAGTTTAGCTATCGATGTAGCCTCAAAAATATTATATTGCTCGTGTATATTATGTGTGTGTGTGTGTTTCATAAACCATTTCTAAGGGTCTAAAGTTAATAAATCACGTTACAACAATATTCAGGATTTTATAACATTAACCAAACCCTATTAAATAATGCAACACCACTTTTGTTATTTACCAATTTCTCATATCTCCTTTATGGAAATTCTCTAGTTAGTTAATTACTGAATTACACCACAATAAACCATTATCGAGACCAAATAAAGTTCGAAGCCATTTATTTTAGCTTTACAACTTATTTTAAAGGTCATATTTTTAACTTCAGATTAGTTATAAAATATGATAATATTTCTATTGCTAATTTAACATCAAATTAGCATTTAACTAATTTATATCTATGTTATAAATTCATATTAACTCTATCTAACTCTATTTAATACGAATAGAACACAACATATATATAGAATATCAACTCAAACAAATGTAATCAAATTTAGGGATCATTATGCATATGTATTATTATACATCTGCTATGTAATATTTCTTAAAATATATAAATATGGGGATTTGTATATATTGAACTTGGTCATAGATAATCTTGATATGGTCATAATAGCAAAAACCATGTCTTGATTGGACCTCTTATGCAAAAGACATGAATTTTATAAGAATACAAATCATTTCTTCTGTAATCTCCAAAACCATTTCATGTACACACATACATAAACCTAATATCTTTATGCATCTTCGCTCCTCTAACTCCCACTTGATACACCATAAACCGTTGCACCATCAAATCCATCACACTCCGCTTTGTGCACTCTTCATGACTCATCAACTCCATCCTACCCATGAAATCACGATACCTTTATGCCCTACTCAGGCTCAAAATGTCGCAACCCCTATGCACGACCGGAGCTCCACCAATCAATAACAAATTAATCCATTTCTAACTAGTTTTATTTTGCCTCCCTTCATTTCACTAACTGTGGCCTCAAGCTCCGCCACCTCAGCATGAAAGTCAAGGTAAGCAAAAGAGGAGGTCGGTCATCATTACTACCACCCACACAGAAATAAGGCCCTCATCTCCACGAATCCAGCGGACCTCATCACATTGTTTATGGCAGTCTGCGACTCCCGTAGTTAGGGAAAACTCGAAACCCGCTTCACTTGGACCAATCAATGCACATTACTTTATTTTCCAGTCCCAATGATAAAAATTTCATCACCATCGAGACCGCAACCCAGGATGATAATTTCATGCACTTCGATGTTGTTTTGGTCACCGCACAGCCTGGTCCTAGTAATCCTTTAACCGCACATCGCATAATGAAGTCCTCATCCCATAAACATAAGCCATCAATCAAGAATCGCTAGAGCTGACTACGCATGTATTTTTGCAAAATAAGTATAATAACACGTAAATCATAAAAATGTCATGACTCCAAACATTGTGATATTTATACTTATTTCGATTGCAACACTAGTACAGACTCAATGGAAGTGGTCTCGAGTCCTAACTCAACTGTATGCGAAAATTAGATTTTGGACCTTTAATTAACAATTCAATATTTAAATTAATTAATTAAATACCAATTCTTAAAAATATGGGTTGTTTCATACATCCAACCCTTGTAGATAGAATTGCTGCAAAGCAAAGAGAAGACTTGTTATTAGCCAAAAGAATTAGGTGATTGGGAATTAGTGCAGATGTTGAAAATCTAAAAGGATTTAAGGTAGACATGAAGGGATGGCTTAGGGGAATAAGGAAGATTATGTGTTCTAAATGTTGAAAATCTTCGAAAGGAGGTCTTAGAAAAAAGTCATGGATCCAAGTTTACCATTCATCCCGGGGGCATGATGATGTATAATGACATAATGATAATATTCTTTTGGAAGGGATGAAAAGGGATGCCGGTGAGTGTGTTAAGAGGTGTTTCACTAGTTAGCAGGTAAAAGTTTAGCATCAGAACCGAGAGGTTAACTTCAACCTTAGGAGGTATGGACTTAGAAGTGGGATTCAGTGTCTATAGATTTTTTCAATGATTGTCGAGGTCGAGAACAGGGAATGATAGCATTTGGTTAATAGTTGATAGATTGACTAAAAGCTTCCACTTTATCTTTGTGAAGTCGATAATTGGCAGCTAGCTTAGCGAAGCGATAGGTGAAGAATGTTATGAGACTCAATGGGATTCTGAGTAGTATTGCCAGTGATAGAGAAACATTGTTCACCAATGAGTTCTAGAGAAATTTCCAGAGTGCATTGGGAACGGCATGGTACTTGAGTACAGCTTACCACCTACACATAGATGGTCAAACGAAAAGGGTGAACCGTATGCCTAAGGATTTGCTAAGGGTATGTATATTGGACTTTAGAGGATCTTAGGAATATCATTTTCGTTTGGTGGAGTTTGCCTACAATAATAGTTACCAATCGATTATTAGGATGGCACCATTTGAGATATTATATGGTAGACCACGTAAGTCACCTACTTGTTGGTTGGACATGGTGGATAGGTAGGCACTAGGACTCAATTTGGTAAGGGATGCTATTGAGAAGGTTGAATTGATTAACGCTAGAATGAAATCAATGCAATCAAAGGCAGAAGAGTTCTACCGATTAAAAGAGAAAAGAGCTTGATTTCGCAGTGGGCAACCTTGTGTTTGTGAAGGTTTCTTCAATGCGAAGAATTATGATCTTTGGGAAGTAGATGAAAATGGCACCTGTATATATATATATATATGTGTGTGTGTGTGTGTATATATAGCCATTCCCAGTGATTGAGAGAATTGGTAAACTCATATATCGAGTCGAGTTAACAAGTAGTTTAGCAGGTGTGCATATTGTCTTTCACATTTCATACTTAAGGAAATGTGTGCACGACTCAAATTCGGTAATGGAGCCAAGGGCAGTTGAGGACTACCTGTAGAGCCAAATTTGACTTATGTTAGAAGAATAAAGGGAATAGTAGATCATGATATGAAAAAGTTAATGAACAAAGTTATCAAACTTGTTCCCATCTAGTGGAGTAATGATGTTGATGGTTGTACATAGGAGGTAGAAGATAAGGTTAGAAATCTTTATCCCAATTTGTTTTGACATGTAAGATTAAACATGTATGTTTTGTTTTTTAGACTAGTAGGAACCTGGTTGTATGATATGATTATGTGTTAGTAGCACAAATACATTATGATTGATAATTGATGATTCACATTAGCGGGTAACTAGTGTAATTATTGTATTATGCATACATTGTTTTGATACGGCGGTTTTTATACTGCATTGTTTAAGGATGAAATTCTTAGAAGGATAGGAGACTATAACCCACCATATTTGGAGTATCACAATATGAGAATTAAATAATTATTTACTTAAGAAAATTAATTTATGATGATAAAAATTAAGACAAGTTATTTAAAAGGAAGAAATTTAAGATGAAGTGATAGGGGAACTAATAAGGATAACCTACAATGTGGTTTTATCTTGAAGACAAAAATTTCAACTCCTCAACTCTCCCACCTTTCATTCATTCCTTCATTCATTAAAAAACAGAACAATAACTAATGAAAGATAGGCTGGCTATATTTTTAAAGGAGGAGAAGAAAAAAAATTAAAGGAAAAGAAGGAGTTTCATTCATAAAAAGAAGCAACGTTCTAAATCAAGTTTAGTCAAAAAAAAGGTGAGTAGTTCTTTCTCTAAAACCTTCCAAACATGCATGGGTTAGGATTGTATGTATTTGTGATGTTGTGGATGTTAATGAACAAGTTTAGGAAAATTAGAAAATATTTGTTCATGTTTGGGATTAAAAGATGGTGATTTACGAAGTGTTCAAGATGAGAACCAAACCTTATCCAAATCACTCAAAAATTTTATATGATGTGTAGAATAATAATATGGAGATGTTTTTTAATTTCTTGATTTATGTCATTATTTGGAATTTATATGAATCCTTTAAGTTGATAAAATGCTTAATTTCAAAAACAAATCATTTAAAATAATTATTTTTCCTTAAATTTTTTATAGGAGGTAAAGTATGACGATTATGATTTTTGATGCATTTTTGGGGTTTTCCTTATGCATTTTCGAATTTATATAAATTATTTGGTAAAGATAAGAGCTAATTACAAAAGGTTAATTAATTTATTAAGAAAATAATTAATAATTTATGAAAAGAAATAGCATAAAGCCTTGGTAAACCAATGATAATTCAACATATAACTGGGTTAGGTGAAAAGTAACTTCTTTGAATGAAAATAAAATAGTTTTCAAGTTAATTACCACATTGCCATATCAACTGGAGATAGCCAGTACCAACTGGATATATCAACTTGCGATAGTTGATATCAATTAGAGATATCAATTTGCGATAGCTTAATATCAACAGGAGATAGCTGATATCAATTAGAGATATCAACTTGCGATAGCTGATATCAACAAGAGATATCAACTTGCGATAGCTTAATATCAACTAGAGATATCTATCGGAGAAAGATAATATCTACTGGAGATAGCTAATCTCGATTAGAGATATCAACTTATGATGGCCAATGTTAACTTATAATGGCCGATATCAAGTTATGATGGTCAATGTCAACTTGAGACATCGACTAGCGATGGCTGATATCAACTGGAGATCTCAACTTGCGATAGCTAATATCTAATAGAGTTAGAGGTATGCCCTAGGGGAAATTATGTAATTTACTATAAATTATCAACTCTATAATAAAACCTTATTCGAAATAAAAGATGTTTTTCTTTCCTTCAGTTATACACTTCATATAATGTCTTATATTAATTACTTATTCAATTTAAATATATTAAATAAAAACTCCCTAAATGATATGTTTTTTATTGTAATTACAATATGTTGTAAACATAAGAAACTTATCACAATGAAAATAAACATATAATTTTAAGTATTCCTCGTCAAAATGTGTTTAGACTGGATATCGATAAATCAATTGAGGCTGGAGTATGTAAAACTCACCAAATGTTGGGTAATGTATTACTCAAGGCTATTGGAGGCACCAAGGGGATACATGCTGATAGTTATTGGATAATCATGGAATTACCCACTCAATGGTTTTCCATTGGTTAATATAACTAAGATCAAACAGAAAATATCAATGTGACTATATTACACAATTCTCTCAACTTAAGAATACTATCGAACTTCAATGAGGAAACATTACTTTCATTATAGTTAAATCATAGCACGATGTCTGTTAAACGACTATAGTTGGGTCGAGTTAAAGCATTGGAAGTGAAACACTATTTAATAGAGAATTCATTTCCTCGGTTATACGAGGTTAGTATTATGGTCAACTTAAGTCAACTCAAAGTCAAGGTCTCTTGCTAGAGCAGTTTGGTTAATAATAATATTTATTATTGAACCAAGAACTTTATGTTTAAATTATATATGTTGGATGTGGATTATATTGGAATTTTGTCCATTACCAAATTCAAAGTCCTAACGTGATATAGTTTTGACAAAAAGAATTGTGCAATAATTGTCACTAATAGAACTGCTTATAAGTAAAATGGGATTTTACCGAAACCATGTAAGCGATAAATTTGGCCAAACTATTACACCACTAGCTAAATTTGTATGTAAATGTAAATATTCAAATTGTTCAATATTAATCGTCACCAAATTTACAACTAAGAGTCACACAATTGCAATGTTGAATACTCTAACTGCCACTTGATATTATCAAATTATATGTTATTTAAAATAATTGTTATTTATGAATATTAATTATGAAATTTTATTTTATTTGTGTTGATCAGTATTGAAAACAATGCGTATATAAAAGTTGTATACACACTTGTATTGATAACGATATCGATATACATTTAAATTTCATTAGATGTGAATTGTCTAATTTGGTTTGAAGTGGAACTGAAGCCCATATAGGCCCACGGTATGAGCAGCCTACGCATGAGGGAAGGAGGGGTCTTGTTATGATATTTATGAGTATGCATTGATAGAGAAAAGAGTTGATCTAGATCCACATTCTCCTATCACTTTTCTCTCTTATTTGAACTCACTTGCCCTTCACTGTTTGATTTTGACTTTTGCTCTTTTCCACCTTTTTGCCTCTAGATGAAACCACATCATCGCCATCTCCATCATATTTCAAACTTAAAACACAAATACAGGCCAATTAGAAGAATGGTGCGTAAATCTTTACGTCTGGTAGTGCTAGAAGGGATTGGATTCAAATCCTAGGAGTTAAGCAGATTCGGTATTCATGGTGGTATCGTTAAACTAAAATTGAGGTAACATACTAAGTCACAATTATTTATATTTATTATTTATTATGTCATATCCGACTAGATTAGTTGTATATATAAAGAATCCTAATATTGGTATGTTGTCAATCTAGAATTAATATATATCTGTATGTTATTGTTGAAAACATTTTTCTACACATAAATGCATCGATTATTCTCCGCCTAGAATTAAAAAATTAACCTTTTGAATTAAAATAAATACAAAATGAATTTTAAATAAAATTGAATTTTTAATCAAATAGATATATGTAAAATATTTATAAAATTTGTCATTAAATTTCAAATTTTTTTCAAGAATAGAAAAAATTATATATATATATATAAATATATCAAAATACATGAATATATATATATATATATATATATATATATTATTTTATAACATTGTGCATTGAATTTGATTTTCATAATTTATAAATATGCATATCTATATTTGATATAATTTTTTTTGTAAAGATTCCAAAATATTTTTACGAATAAAAATAATTGATTTATTTCATGCAAAAATTTAATTTTAAATTATATAAAAAAGAAAATAATAAATCCATATGGATTTAATAATGATAAATAATAAATTGGATTAGTCAAACTCTAAATATGTGCTGAATAATATGTGTGTGTATATATATATGTATGTGTGTGTATACATATATGTTTGAATATAAATATATATTTACGTGTGTGTGTATATATATTAATTTTACACATTATCATAAGTGTAAAAAATTAATATAATATACATATAAATACATAAACGTGCATATATGATTTATATAAAAAAAAAAATTCCATATATATATTATTTGCTAATGTATAATTTATTTGCAAAATTTAAAATTTGAATTTTTACTTAAAAGATATTTTTGGATCTAGATCTAGTTTCAATTTTGAAATTTGAAATTTTATGTTTAAAATTATTTATATTCATATTTATAAATATTTTTCTATATATTTATGAGTACATATAAGGTTGCTTTTACATTATTGTATGTATATAGATTTAGTCAAATATAATTATAATTCTATATCGCAGTAATATATAATATATGCATATGCATATGTATTGCATATGTATGTATGTATGTATGTATGTATGTGTATACATAAGTATATGTATATATATTAGACAACATATATGTATATGCAAAGACTAACATGTCTATTGAATTCAAGCATTTTGATACAGACATGTTAAACCATGCACACCATATATGTTGCACGTGCACGCACACGTACATGTGTATATAATACACATGTAACACTATATTATATATATAATCTAAATATAATCCTTTTATTATAATAAAATAAAGTAAATATTTGATTTAAAATTAATTTAGATCGGATCTAAATTAATTTAGCCTTTATAGGTCCAATAAGATTCAAAATGGTATCGGAGCCCAATAGCAAAGAAGTATTAGGGCTAACTTATTAAGCTTACCCATTTTGTAGAAGTGGAAATTAGGTTGAAGGGCTTCTATTTGCAGGGTAATAAGTTTTAAGGACATTACTTCTGAATAATTAGTTTTAAGAACAATTTACAGCATAATGGTATATTCATTTATCCTTTTAAGTCATACAGGAAAATGATAAATCCTTTTATCATTATTTCTGTATAACTGAAAATGATGAATTCTTTTGTCTTTTTCCTGTAAAATGTCCTTAAAACTAATTTTTCTAAAGTAGTGTCCTTAAAACTTATTACCATGCACAAATAAGCCCTTGAAGTGAAAATCCCCTTTTGTAGAATGTCTAGGTAGGGTTTGGTAATCAAGTACTCCGCCCTACCTAGCTATTGGCTTAGCCTAAAAAAATGACATAAGCCCAAGGTTATTCCAATATAAAGGCCCAAATTGATTTTGATCCTTGGACAAATTTTCAAAAAAAATTATAAACTAAAATAAAATTTTAAATATAATGGTTAAATTTAAAATAAATAAAAAATATATTTTATATTTGAAAAGGTTGAATTTAAAATAAGTAATAATTTTATAAATATTATAAATTCTCAAAATTGTTTTAAAAATTAAAAAAAAATTTAAAAAAAAATTAATAATTAATTAGATTAATCAATTAAATAGTTAATTAAAGGTAAATTAATTAAATAACACACACACACATATGTATATTAGATGTAACATTATCTTGAAATGTTGGTGATATACTTATATATATATATTGAAATTAATTATAATTAGTTAAAAAATGTAATTAAATAAATTAATAAGATATTAATAAAAAAAAATATAATACATAATACATATATATAAATATATGTATAACTATAAACGTTATTATGTAAATATTCAATTCAAAATGTTTAATTGAATAATATATAATTGATTAAAATGTTAATTAATAAATAAAATTAATTAAATAATATTTATTTAATAAAATTAATATAAGATTATTATATAAGTTAATAAATTATAAAGTAGTATAGAATAATTAAACTTATATAGTATGAACGTATAATAAGAAGTAGAACCATAAGAACCCTAATTAGATTTAAGGAATAAATACATATGTATAGTATGTCTACCATGATTTAGATGTGTCCGACACTTGAATCATGATAGTATTTCCTAAAAAATACATCATTCCATAAGTCGATATCACTCAATTAAATATATTAATGATTATGAATCTTAACATAAATGTGACGACCCGCAAATCTGTACCCTTTGAATCGATAATAAACCACACATGTCCGACCCAAAAAGCACAGACTAACGGAAAGTCAAGAGAAAGAAAAGAAGAGAGAAGATAAGAAAGAGAGAAGATGGAACCAAACAGAACAATACAGAATCTCACATCACAGCGGAAAACATATAATATTATATTAATGATCTTACAGAAACTGTATATACATACATCAACCAGAGTACCACAATCAATCATTAATCATCAGGCTGAACAGTTATAATAACCTGTCCTTACAATTGCTTATAATATAAACAACTAAGCAATAATGCAGCGGATAATCAAAACAGATACGTGTATACGAAAATGAAGATCTCCGGCTCTCCTGCTGAAGCATCAATAGCACCAATCTGAACCTGTGAATATACTCAGTCTGACCTGAGCATTGAAAGGGACGAACGCTTGGATCAGTCTGGTAAACCAGCATGAGAAACACACTCAACAAAATTCATTAAATTACCAAACTTTTCCTTTATCAAAACAAAAGTATCTCGTAAGACAAGTCCACACATAAACACAGACATGTTTTACCTTATGATAACTAAAACATTTCATATCAAATCATCTGATATTATACTAGTGTCTAGCATACAAATAATATTCAAAATAGCCGAAATTGTTACCATTATTAAATTTCAGCATATTAGGCTCTACAATAAAATGGCAGGTACACAGTGGAGTTTAGATTTCCATAAAACGACCAGGTGAAGGGGATACCTTCTGATGGGTACATCTCTAGATGGATGTCCTAAGGCACAAAACATCTTCCCTCTACCAACACAAGACTGACCCACCTCTATAACTAGATGTTACTGAATATGTCATCCTCCGGTCATTACCGACCTTTACCGAGGGCTCTCTAGCATACAAACCACAATAATCAGATACACGACGTCATAACATGTAAAGATATATCTAGAAAAGGATAATCATACCCTACTTGGGCGCGACCCACTTAGCTTGCTACATCCAACCCTGTTTTGGTCATTTTCAGTTGATGAGGCCTGAGGTAAGGATTAACTTTCACATATCACAAATCATATCACTTTGAATGCCACATGGCCATTTCCTTTTTGACTACTAATTGCCTTCCATAAAAATACAACCCTTAGGCTCATACGTCTTAAGGAGGGTATTAAGCTAAGAGAAGTTGCCTTCTCCGCCACCGTTGATGTACGTTTGTAAAAACCAATGTACGTAGTCTTAAGAAATGCAATGTCAAACATCCATACAAGTTTTCCAAAAACAAGACAAACCGAAGGTACTTCCCTACCACATCCTATCGGGAAATCCCTAGGATTAGTAGCGAATAGTCCTTTCATTGGATATTTCATAATGAAGAGACCACTGCTGCTATATGTATATTAGGATTTTAACCCCAAACGATCAACAAGCAATCCCCCACTATGAACATCCTGAATATCAATATCATCATAATCTGCACAAATCGAATGCATATACGTTGATCCGAAGTGGTTTCCAGATAAACATGATCCCGGTCTCTTCGCGCCAACAACGCAAAGGCGTTTCTCAACCTCACACAGAAACTAAGTCTCATAGGCTTATCATGTCTCCAACTTTCAACTTGCTATCCTTCGGGCCAAGAAGGAAGCTTGGTAGATTGGAGCAATACTCTGCACTACACGAATCAACATCCTCAACATAAACGATAATCAAGCATACATAGAAGGCTACGTACTAAGTGTACGATTAAATAGTTCCCACATCAAGTCGAGGAACTAAAATGGCCAGATTTTATAGTCGGTTATTTAACTATCAAAGGAAAAAAAACAAATATTCAGCACTATTGTGACAATCCACCTTTCATTCCATAGAAAGACGTATCGTGGATTAGAAAGAAATAGATAGAAAAGAAAATAGATAGAAAGAAAGAACTAAACAATATCAGAATCTTACTGCGGAACAGAAAAATATATTACATCACATAGATATTACATAATATTCATCATACATCAGAGTCATTCAGTTACAACATCACATTAGACAGTCGTGAAAACTTGTCTATACATTACAACCCAAAATGCAAAACAGAACTACCAACACAGCGGAATACACACACACACGCCAAGTCTCCTGTTCCAGGTCCTTTCCAAAATACGTCAAGCCAAGCTGATCACTTGGCTACTCATAAAAATTTGAGTACCCAAGATTTTAAGAAAAACAGAAAATAAGCTCCGGGTCATACATGGGTCTGGTGTGAGTAAATGGTTCAGTTGTCTAACTTGAAAAATCATTTAAATAAAAGGTATCTCGTAAGACTCTCTGCAAATAAGTATGGACATGTTTTTCCCTTACGATAACCAAAACATTTGATAGGAAATCCAGTTGTATTATAGTAGTGTCTAGGGTTTTCAATATAAACTAGGAAATAGCTGGAATGCTTACATCTCACGTTCCAACACAGTTGGGCACAATCAAAACCGTACAGGCACTTATTGGAGATTGGATTCCATACAATGGCAGGGCTACTGGGTTGCTGCCTATCACAGTACGTGATCTAGATCATCGTACCGAGGATCCACCCTATCCCCTACTACACAGGACCGAAGCTACCCCTTATTGGATAGTCCGAATAAGACAACCTATGGTTATGGCCAACAACCGCCCACACAGCCGAATAAAAGGGACTTCTAGACAGGGGAAAACCTTATCCTACTTGGGTGTTACCCACTTAGCCTTGCTGCACCTCCCCTGTTTTAGCCATTCCTAGTTGATAAGGCTTGAGACTACAATTACCTTTATAGCACACATATCTTGGAATGCTCATCGTCCTCCATTGGCAATGGTTTGATAGCATTCGTCCATACAAGTCCGTTCCGGGTCCGAATGGAACCAAAGGCACTATCTCCATTACACTCGTTTTGGAATCACCCTCAGAGTTAACGAAAAATATCCTTGCATTCTGAATCTCCATTCTCGATCTTCACTTGAGATTTCATGACCTATCGCTTAATTTGGATCGATGTGGTTTTCGGATAGCAATTCGATATCCGATCCCGGTCTCATTGAAATCCAAACGCCATCTTTTAAGGCTAAATTGTTTAAGTAAAACAATTTAATTCAAATTCAAAAGTTCACATTCACACACAATTCATCATAGATAAATAACTCACATTTATCAACAGCTAAACTCAGGCATTGCTCATTACAGAACATTACAAGTTAACAGACTAGAGATATTAATCAATCCAAACATTCAATAAATTTTAATCATCCATAAGCAAGATTAATTAATCACATAATTTATAATTTAATTTAATTTAACAAAATAAATTAATTATAAATTACCCTTCTAAATTGTAATTAATTAATTACAAGCCATTTATTATTATTAATTAATTATTGGAATTAATTAATTATCATTCATAATTACTTAAGACCTTAATTAATTAAAAGTATAAACCAATTTATCTAAATCATTTTACTTTATTATCATTTAAGTTTTATTTAATAACCTTTGGAAGAAATTTATTATTAACATATAAAACAACTAAGATCTTTAAATTAATAATTAAAAACATTTTACTTTCTCTAACCATCTACTTAACAACTTTATTTAATTTCATTTAAATAACTTAAGGATAAATTAAAATAATAGGCATAAGAAAATACTTCAAACTTAATTAATTTACAATAATTTACTTTAAACCTTTGACTAACCCAAAACTTAAATAAAACATTAATTATTTAAGAGAATTAGTTTAAGAAAATTGTTTCAAAAACATGTTTTATAAAAATTTAAAAACCTGTTACTACTCAAATACCCATACCTGAGCCAAACCTGGTGCGAGCCCACACTCAAACCCGAGTCACTACCCTTCTTCTTCTTTTCCTTTTTTCTTTAAAAACTTGTTTTGTTTTAAGTTTAAAAACCTGTTACAACTTTGATAAAACACTAGCGTACTCACCTGATACTAACCCGAGCCAAAATCAAATTTTCCCCGAGTCAAAACCCGAGGCTCAACTTCTTCCAAACACAACAGCAACCACCCTAAACCACTGATACAACAGGCACTCGTGCACATGCATAGATGAAAGCTGACGCTGCGGTCATCGCCTCCACCACCAGCACGTCGACGACAACCCTCCCCCTCGATTCCGACCACCAGAACCTCGAACGACCTCCAAATCGAAAACAAGCCACATGAGTACCCACTCGAATAGAAATGATCATCCAAGAACTTCCACGTCCCACCGCCTCAGATCACCAGAAAATTTGACACCTCGTTTCGACCTTCGCTAGAGACTTACGCTTCTATCCCCTTGCTCCGATCCAGTCCGATGCATCCTCGTCGACGAACTAGTCTCGAATTCAACAGCGACCAAACCTGGGTCTAAACCCTGCTACGACGTCGTTGTGCAACCTCGATGATCATAAAATTCACCGACAATTTTTGCTAAGTCCCCTAACCCAAGAGCATGCTCCAGCAATGACCATGAGACTCCATCATTCTTCGATCACTAGAAAATGCCAAAATCCCAATTCCCGTTCAATCCGAGAATTCTACCCAAAAACAAACTTCAAAATCTTGAAATTATTTTTAAAATTCATGATTTTCAGATTCGAATCAGGTTATGTAGGTGAAACTTGAAATCATGGTATTCGAATTTTCGACATGTTTTGAGTTTCACTGTATTTCCTTCTTCCAGTTAAAACTATTTTCTAATTATACCTAAAAATATTTTTAAAATTTAGATCTTGTTAATTCAAACACATTTTGTTAATACATCATAACCTATAAGAGATTTGAGGAAGAGAAATTGAAATTTGAACTTAGTTTAACCTGTTGAAACAAAAGCATATATATATATATATATATATATATTTGTGTGTGTGTGTACAGACATGCACACAATCCATTTCATATTTATATACCTACAAGCGTATTATACCTTAATGCAAACATTTTCCACAACATTACTTCAAGTATTAATCACATGCCTCAAGATATAAACCGATTAATGTTTTAAAATTTTGTTAACTCACTTGAAATGTTGAACAGAGAAGCCTGGAAACTGATTTACTCTTGAATTTGAAAAATGGAACTTGATTCTTGATTTTGATCCTTTTTTAAGCTTGAAGTTGAAATTTTTGCTTGCTTCAGGTTTGAAATTTGCAAGAGGTTGTTTTTAGTTGTTTTATACTTTTTTTTCTCTAGTTTGGCTTCTCAAGTTTTGTTTTGAAAAATGAAAGACAGAAGAAAATGAAAGAGTAGGAATAGAAATGTATATATAGGATTATACTCCTTTTTATTTATTATTTTTAAAAATGAAGAAAACAATTAAATATGACACTTGTAATTTGCGTGTTGTACATTGCTTGCAAATGTTAAATTGCATGCATTTATGTTTTATACGTTTTTATATTATATTTTCTATTTTTATTTATACATTTCCTTTTATTTATATTTATATAACTTTAAATAAAATAATATAAAACTTAATTATACAGTAACAAATAATCATATTTATATATATACGAGTCTTAAAATATAGAATTTTTAAATCCAATTCATTATTAAGATATACATGTTGAATTTCAAATCCTAGTTTTATTTACAATATATATATATATATATATATATATATATATATAAACAACAGAAATTGGAAAGCACCATTTAATTTTTTTGAAAAGAATAGGTTTGCAATTTAAATAATTATATAAGAAGATTATCATATTAATATTTACCTAAAAATTCCGGGTTATCACAACTATAACAATCACTAGGCCCTTTTAATTAATCTTCTATTAATTAAATCACTTGCTAAATATTCACTTCAAATTATCTTTAAAAAGATATAATCTCAAAACCATTTCAATATTGTAAAAGATTTTCATATACTTATTTAATAATAAGTAATTTACAAATCTCTTTATTTTCAACACTTAGAAAATATTACGCAAACTTAAATCAGGATTAAGTATATATTTTATACTTTAAGAAAACGTTCTCTTAAACATATTTATTTGGGTCAAAACGAATTTTGCGTAAAACATTGTTATGAAAACCCAAAATCATTAGTATAGGGACTTAAAAATTAGACAGATACATAAATCCCATATATTATACAAAACATCTCCTTTCGAAATCATTTTAAAACATCTTCAAACCATTTAACTTCACTTAAAATATCACTTTTCAAAACCTATCTTTAAATTTAAAAGATCACTTTCCAAAACATATCCATTTTATTTAATATATTATTCACTGTCCAAAATCGTAAATATAGTCCATTTACCAAATCCAACATTTCTACCATTTATTAAAGGATTATCCACTGTCCAAAATCATGGATATAATTCCTTTACCAAATTTATTGCTTCTATATATTCATTAAAGGGTTATCGACTGTCCAAAATCATGGATATATTTCCTTTAATAAACTTCTATTTTAACTTATCAAATTCAATTGATTTCTGATTTATAAAACAATGTTTATAAATTCCATTTCTATTCCTGTGACGACCCGCCCTCCTACGCCCAGGAAGACGTATCGTCATTAAGAAAGAAAGGGATGAGAAGATAGAAAAGATAGAGAAGAAAGAACAACAACATCAGAATCTCACAGCGGAACGAATAAAATATTATAATCACATAAATATTTACATAATATACAACATCAATCAGAGTTATACAGACAATACATCACATACTAGACAGTTATAAACACCTGTCTAGTTAACACAACTCAATACAATACAGAGATACCAACACAGCGGAACTATACATATATCTACAGCGCTGAAGCCTCCTGCTCCATTGCTCCTTCAGAATTCGTCAAAGCTAAACCTGAATCCCTTGGCTACCCGTAAAAATTTGGGTACCCGAGAGTTTATGAAAAACAAAAATAAACTTCTGGTCAGACATGGGTCTGGTATGAGTAACAGGTTAAATTTGCTTAACTTTAAAAATCTTTTGGAAACAAAAGGTATCACGTAAGACTTCCCACACATAAACATGGAAAAGTTTTTACCTTACGCTAACCAAAACATTTGATAGGAAATTCTGTGATATTATAATAGGTCTAGGGTTTTCAAGTAAATAGAAAATAGCCGAAATTGTTACATGATTAAATTCCAGCTACTAGCCACAAAAGTGGGTAATACAATCAAAACCGTTGGCACTTATTGTATTGTGGATTCCATACAATGGCAGGGCTACTGGGGTACCGCCCGTCACAGTACGTGGCCTAGATCAACGTACCAAGGATTACTCCCTTCATCCCCTGCAACACAAGGCCGGAACCATTCCTTACTGAACAGTCCCGAACAAGATACACCCCGCAGTTGTTTGCAACCAACTGCCCACAAAGCCGAATAAAAAGGGACATCTAGACCAGGGAATATCCTTGTCCTGCTTGGGAATGACCCACCTAGCCTTGCTGCACCTCCCCTGTTTTAGCCATTCCTGGTTGATGAGGCTTGAGGTTACGATTACCTTTAGATAACATAATTCTTAGAATGCTCACCGCCCGCCTGACGATGTGTTGAAAGCATTCAATCCATACAAGTTCGTTCCGGGTTCGAACGAAACCGAAGGCATTATCTCGTTACACTCATTTTGGAATCACCCTCAGAGTTAACAACGATAACCCTTGCATTCTGAATCTTCATCTTCACTTCAGATTTACGACCTATCGTTAATTTGGAATCGATGTGGTTTTCGGATGTTCCTAATGCGGAAACCCGATCCCGGTCTCATCGAAATCCAAAACGTGTCTTTTAAGGCCAAGTTGTCTATTTAATCTTAACAGTTTAATTCAATATAATTCAATATACACACAGATGGATAATTCATAATATCATCATAGATAATCACATCATCATCATAAACAAATAATAAATATCATCATTCAAACAGATAATTAATATTATCATACTTAACTATGCATCCATATCACATATAGATATTACTCATCTAATATCAGAGTTCACAACCATTCAATGAATATCAATATCATTCATCCATAAGTGATGATTTATAATCATACCATTTGTAATTAATTTAAAATGAATTAAATTAACTACTTCAATTTCTAATTAATTTAAAGTAAATTAAATTAATTCTTTATCTATAAATCCTGTTTATACAATCATTAATTAACTATAAAGCTAATTAATTAATCATCCACTAAGTATTTATTTTGATTAATCACCTTTGATTAATCATTCTCTAATTACAATAAGTAATTAGTTTATAATTAATTTTATAATTAATTTTCCTAAAGCATTTATAGTAATTAACATTTAATTACTTCATTAATAATTAAATATAATTACTTATATTTATTCTTAATTAATTTCAATAATCAATCACTTCATTATTATTATTACTTAATTTACCAATTATTAATTTCATCATTAATTACATTAATTAATGATTTCTAACTTATATTTAAATTAATTACTTTATTTAAATTAATTACATTAAGTAATTAATCTCTAATTTAGAACTCAATTATTAATCACCCTTGATTAATAAAAATCCAGTAATTAACTACCCTTAATTACTTATGTAATAAATTAATTATTCCATAATTAATTATCTCCACTAATTAATCCCCTGATTAATTACAAAAGTAATTACCCAAATTTCTTCACTTACAAACCCTTTTCCAATTAATTACATTTAGTAATTATCATCTAATTACTTCCCTAAGTAATTCTGCTCCATTAATTATACCAAGTAATTTCATATATCAAACCATCAAATGATTTCCTTAAATTAATTAAAATAAATTAATTAACTTAATTAAATCATATCATCAAAATTAATTGCAATAAGTAATTAATCTCTTAATTACTTTTATCAAGTAATTCCACTTAACAAATTACAATAGATTATCTAAATTAATTTATCTAATTAATTAATAAAATTTATCACATTAATTAATTTAATAATAATCCTTAGTTAATTATCTTCATTTACTAATAACATTTCTTAATTTATTCCCTAATTAATTTCTAATTTTAAATTAATCTAAATTATTAATTAGAGAAATATAATACATAAGTCATTCCTTAATTATCTTATCTATTTAATCATCTAAATACCTTCATTGTTTCTAAGATAATTTATCTCTTTATTACCGACTTTATTAATATTAAAATGTATTAGAACATTTTAAGTTCAAATTCAAATTCCATTTTGAATTCAAGATTCAAAGTGGTTATTGTTTAAACATTTACCCAATTTAAATTCAATTTAAAGTCTTTTAAATAAATGTAAATAACATTTATTACTCACATATGAAACTTATATAAGAGAAGCCTTTAAATTAAACTATTTAATTTTTTTGTTAAAAATTAGCTTTTACATTACATTGTATCTTTAACTTGCAAATTCAAGTTAAACAATTTATTTAACTTATTTTAAAAAAAACACTCTTACTTAAAAACTGATTTAAATATTCAGATTTGAATTCAGGGTGAGCTTGAATCCATCGCATTATCTTTAATTTAAAACTTTGATTAAAACTTCCTTTTAATAACTTTAATTTAACACTTGATTTTCAAATCCAAATCCATTATTAAACCTTGAGATTCAAAAGTTCATTGAATCTATACTTTAAATTTTGAATTTAAACCTATGTTCGAATTTCAGTTTTCAAATTTTAAATTAAAAATTTAAAATCTGAAAACTGTCAGGTTGTAAACCTGAAAATCCACATTCACATATCTTAAAACCTTTATCTCACTTAAATTTTGATTTCAAACAAATAAACTTGAATTCATCCCTTAACTGGATTTAAACTTGTTTTAAAACTGATATACAAATTCAAGTTTTCATTTAAATTGTTTGTAGGAATCAAAACACCGCTAGTATTTTTTTCAAAACCCTAAAGCAAGCTACTAACAGGAAATAAAGAAACTCAGCACACACTAATGTCACCAGAGCATCAACTGCACGGTGCACGTGCACCATGGTCTTGGCCATCTCCGGCCAGTCACTCGGGCTTCAACACTTCATTGGCCATCACCAGACGTCACACGATCATCCAAAACCCACCACAACATCTCGAATCGAAATCGAGTTAGCTGAACCCAAAGCTCACAACACGATCACAAACCTGGAACATGCCTTCAACTTCCCACTCAAAACCTGGCATCGCTTCTCCCTCGCCACTCCGTCCACGTGGAAGTCGACAGCTCCGGCTACACCTTCATCAATGACCCAGCTACCACCTCCCACGAAGCCAAAACACTCGATGCTCCAGAGAAGGAGAATCGATCAAGTTCTTCAGCGCGACCAAAATTAGGTTTAGGAAAAGAAACCCACCACCGCAACTTCTCTGATGATCTTCATCATCATTCACTATTTTTCTCGGCCTTTCCGGTCACATCTCCACCTCCATGAAGAACTACAACCACTCAAATCCACTGTGTTGCCAGCGGCAACCCAAAATCTCCAATTCAAAGAAATCAGAAATGCCAAAACAAAACTCAACTAAAAATTGTGAATTTACTCTTAAAAATCCTTATTTCTGATAAGTATTCAAGTTATGAACCTGAATTGATATTTCAAGATGTTTGAAATTATCACTTAATTTAACCCTTAACTGTTTATAATGTTTTCAGAATTAACTCTACTTTGTTTAACTTAAATTTTAATTTTAAAATTTACTTTATAAACAAACAAACACATTTTGTTCAGATACTAAGTTCTATCAACCAATAGATTAAGCTCTAGTGATTTTATTTTTTTGAAAGTAAAACAGGAGCTTAAATTCTAAATACAGAGATGTTTTTCAAGTCATCATCACACATACATGCAGAACACATATACTCAGAAATGCAATAAGATATATACATATCTTAGACAATAATTAGGCAACATATATATTTAAGTATTGTAAAAATCTAAGTTACTCACCTGTAATTTGAAATAGAGAATAGAGCACCCATATTGAAAAGCTTATGGTACTTTTTACTTGGGGTTGCTGCTGTTGAAACTGAATTGCCAAATTTCTTGTTTTGATAATGCTTGAGTTGCCTTGTTGTTTATATGCAATAACAATTTCAGATTGAAGAATGATGTCCAGGCTTTAGTTTTGAAGAAAATGAATGCAGGCTTTTGAAAAACAGTTTGAATTTGAAACTGTAAACTTGAAGTAGAAATGTAGAAGAAATTTGCTGAGATGATTGTAGACTTAAATGCATGCAGATGAATTTGAGTTTGAAGAAGAATACATATGCTACTTCTCTCTGGTTTGTTTATGTTTGATACATAAAAATGAACTGGCAGATATGAACATATAGGAGGAAAAGATCACAGGGGAAGGTGATATCTGGGTTTAGGCAATATGCAGGTACAATTATTTCTTTTGATCAGAGATATTTCACAAATGGAGGCTGAGTTGAATTTTTATAACATCGAATGACCTTGTTTGCTGGCTAAGAAATGAAGCATTTAATGCTAAGTACTTTGTGTTTCCTATTTAGCTTATTCTATGCATAGATATTTTCACATTTCATTGTTTATACTATTGTATAATGCTTCAGTTTGTATGCTGCGAAATGGAAACATTTAATGCAAGGGTACTTATGTTTCCTACTTATGTTTTATATCACTTACAGGTTGTATTCTTTAGCCTGCATATCTATTCTTACCTTGTTACCTGCGTATTATATTTTGTTTATTTTGTTTCTCTTTTATTTTAACATAACTATAAAATACTAATTTTAATTATTATCTATTATTACACTTATGCTAAATATTTATAAGGTTTATCTTAAGTTAAAACATTTTAAAAGATTTTATTTTAAACTTCAAAACATAGTTTCTTCCAAATATATGTGTATATATATATAACAATTTCTATTTATTTTAAAATCTACTTGTGAAGTTATTATATTATAAATAAAACTCATTATTAAAATAATTTATAAAGAAATTATCACCATATAAATAAATTACTTATTTTATCAACTATATTTAAAACAAGAACAAACAACCTTTGTTAAATTTAATTTTAAGTTAAAATCCTTTAAACAAATTTTAACTTTATCTTTAGAATATTTTAAAGCCACCTATTATTTATTTAATATTAAATTTAAATCAATTTCCTAAATTATAATTTCTAAAAAGATTAAAATAAGAAAATATGTTTTACTTGTTAAATTAAAACAAACTTACTATTTACAATATGTACAAATATATATATATATATTATAAATAGAGAACACATTAAATTAGCTTTGAAAACATAAATTATTAGTTAAATATTTATTTTAAAGGAGATTATTAAATCAATTTAATATTATTAACAATTATTATCAAATCAAATTAATTTTTAACACAGATTATTAAATAAATATTGCCCCAAATTTCCGGAATGTCACATTCCTCTCCCCTTAAAAGAATTTCGTCCCCGAAATTTAAACAAAGGTAATTTAATAATCTAGTTAAAGATTTAATTCTAAAACACAAGCATATATCAATCATAAGCTAACAACCATAGCAACCAATTCATCCAAACAAACAAATCTAACTATCCAAACAAGATTCCGGATAGAATTTTCTCGAGTTTCCCCCAGTATAAATACCGGGTTACTCGCTCTACAGAATCCAAACGACAATACTACTAAGCAACAGCACTTCCATTCATCTAGATCTTCAAAACAAAACGGGATATCAGACTACAGACAAGTCTGAAACAACAACCAAAACTCCCTGAACTGCTGGTTCTACAACCAGAGATAGATCTTACACGTACTCCCTCATAGATACGTGAAACACAACGAATCTCAGTTATCTAAACTGACAATTCAATTCTGAAAACCAAACACTTATTCAAAATCAAATCTCCCCTTCTTATCCACAAAACTCTACAGACGATGCTGTGCTGCCTACATCTCTTCTGATCAGCTTACTCTTGCTGAACCAAAGACAATCCAACAAAATGATCTTCCCACGATCGACCAAAACTCAGAACACAAACTCTATACCAAAATCAGAAGACTGATCTCACTCTTCCTATCTAGAAGAGATAAAACAGATGCACTCCATTCTGGCTTAAGATCTTGAAAATTTTCCAGTAGAAAATCTTCCAATCCAAACACTACAACTTCCAGTTGCTACCACTTAGAAATAGCTGCCACCATGCTTTCACTGCGCAACTCTGATTGAGTAGATGAAAATGCTGATGATGAACTCAAGCACAGACTGGACAACACATCCCAGAACTATGGTTCAACAGATCCAAAAATAAAACTCAGAAGTTTTCTCCAAAACCCGAGCTGCTTCACCAAACTCAAAAATGATCTTATTACTAAGCTGAACCATCGGTATCACTTCTGGAATCCAGTCGATACCAAACTCAATCTCCAGATGCTGACTAAACTCTAACTTCCTGAAGATATCCAGAAAAATCTCTGACAACCCAAGAGAACACTCAGCCATCGCAAGTCACTTCTGCGATCAACCCAGTCTAACTCCAAAGAAGAAACTGCTCTCTCTTTACCAATCAGAACAGCTTACACTTAATTAGCCAATCCATTGAGGAAATGGAATCACTTTGCTTCTTCTGAATTTACTTCCAGAAAAACTACCAAACCAGAAGACTTCCTTGACAGCACCTAGAACACTCCGAGCTGCCACTGCTGACTCAGATGCCAAGAATTCCTAATCCAAAGCTCTTTGAGAAACTCGAACCACAAACCAAACACCAATACCCTGCTGAATTCAGCCACTACACCGAAGCAGACACACTTCTAAATCTTGTTCCAAAGAAACATCTTCGGAGACATCCATAGTCACTGTGTCTCATCACACAGCTACTACATCCTGAGGTATCAAGGTAACATCACTTGCTTCTGTCCAACCGACAGATCCAAATTCTAGCTCATCCAAACTTACACTTCAAAATGAACTCCGAACCTTAACAGGTTTCCTTCAGAGATCGATGAAATCCTTACACCACCCAAAGCTTACTCGAGACGGTATTAGGTCCACAGTCTCGACAGATACACTTCCAATCTCAAACATTCAAACTCCAACCATTGGTAGTTGTGTTACACACGCCACTACCCTATCTACCTTTATAACTTATTGGAAAACCCGAACAGGTAACCCAACAATAGGTAGAAATAAATATATAAATATATATCAAAATAACAAATACGCTCTCTCAAGAAGAAAACACTTTAGAGCCTAGGTATTCACTCAACCTAGCGCTCTGATACCAACTGTGATGACCCGCCCTCCTACGCCCAGGAAGACGTATCGTCATTAAGAAAGAAAGGGATGAGAAGATAGAAAAGATAGAGAAGAAAGAACAACAACATCAGAATCTCACAGCGGAACAAATAAAATATAATAATCACATAAATATTTACATAATATACAACATCAATCAGAGTTATACAGACAATCATCACATACTAGACAGTTATAAACACCTGTCTAGTTAACACAACTCAATACAATACAGAGATACCAACACAGCGGAACTATACATATATTTACAGCGCTGAAGCCTCCTGCTCCATTGCTCCTTCAGAATTCGTCAAAGCTAAACCTGAATCCCTTGGCTACCCGTAAAAATTTGGGTACCCGAGAGTTTATGAAAAACAAAAATAAACTTCGGGTCAGACATGGGTGTGGTATGAGTAACAGGTTAAATTTGCTTAACTTTAAAAATCTTTTGGAAACAAAAGGTATCACGTAAGACTTCCCACACATAAACATGGAAAAGTTTTTACCTTACGCTAACCAAAACATTTGATAGGAAATTCTGTGATATTATAATAGGTCTAGGGTTTTCAAGTAAATAGAAAATAGTCGAAATTGTTACATGATTAAATTCCAGCTACTAGCCACAAAAGTGGGTAATACAATCAAAACCGTTGGCACTTATTGTATTGTGGATTCCATACAATGGCAGGGCTATTGGGGTACCGCCCGTCACAGTACGTGGCCTAGATCAACGTACCGAGGATTACTCCCTTCATCCCCTGCAACACAAGGCCGGAACCATTCCTTACTGAACAGTCCCGAACAAGATACACCCCGCAGTTGTTTGCAACCAACTGCCCACAAAGCCGAATAAAAAGGGACATCTAGACAGGGGAATATCCTTGTCCTGCTTGGGTATGACCCACCTAGCCTTGCTGCACCTCCCCTGTTTTAGCCATTCCCAGTTGATGAGGCTTGAGGTTACGATTACCTTTAGAGAACATAATTCTTAGAATGCTCATCGCCCGCCTGACGATGTGTTGAAAGCATTCAATCCATACAAGTTCGTTCCGGGTTCGAACGAAACCGAAGGCATTATCTCTTTACACTCATTTTGGAATCACCCTCAGAGTTAACAACGATAACCCTTGCATTCTGAATCTTCATCTTCACTTCAGATTTACGACCTATCGTTAATTTGGAATCGATGTGGTTTTCGGATGTTCCTAATGCGGAAACTCGATCCCGGTCTCATCGAAATCCAAAACGTGTCTTTTAAGGCCAAGTTGTCTATTTAATCTTAACAGTTTAATTCAATATAATTCAATATACACACAGATGGATAATTCATAATATCATCATAGATAATCACATCATCATCATAAACAAATAATAAATATCATCATTCAAACAGATAATTAATATTATCATACTTAACTATGCATCCATATCACATATAGATATTACTCATCTAATATCAGAGTTCACAACCATTCAATGAATATCAATATCATTCATCCATAAGTGATGATGTATAATCATACCATTTGTAATTAATTTAAAATGAATTAAATTAAGTACTTCAATTTCTAATTAATTTAAAGTAAATTAAATTAATTCTTTATCTATAAATCCTATTTATACAATCATTAATTAACTATAAAGCTAATTAATTAATCATCCACTAAGTATTTATTTTGATTAATCACCTTTGATTAATCATTCTCTAATTACAATAAGTAATTAGTTTATAATTAATTTTATAATTAATTTTCCTAAAGCATTTATAGTAATTAACATTTAATTACTTCATTTAATAATTAAATATAATTACTTATATTTATTCTTAATTAATTTCAATAATCAATCACTTCATTATTATTATTACTTAATTTACCAATTATTAATTTCATCATTAATTACATTAATTAATGATTTCTAACTTATATTTAAATTAATTACTTTATTTAAATTAATTACATTAAGTAATTAATCTCTAATTTAGAACTCAATTATTAATCACCCTTGATTAATAAAAATCCAGTAATTAACTACCCTTAATTACTTATGTAATAAATTAATTATTCCATAATTAATTATCTCCACTAATTAATCCCCTGATTAATTACAAAAGTAATTACCCAAATTTCTTCACTTATAAACCCTTTTCCAATTAATTACATTTAGTAATTATCATCTAATTACTTCCCTAAGTAATTCTGCTCCATTAATTATACCAAGTAATTTCATATATCAAACCATCAAATGATTTGCTTAAATTAATTAAAATAAATTAATTAACTTAATTAAATCATATCATCAAAATTAATTACAATAAGTAATTAATCTCTTAATTACTTTTATCAAGTAATTCCACTTAACAAATTACAATAGATTATCTAAATTAATTTATCTAATTAATTAATAAAATTTATCACATTAATTAATTTAATAATAATCCTTAGTTAATTATCTTCATTTACAAATAACATTTCTTAATTTATTCTCTAATTAATTTCTAATTTTAAATTAATCTAAATTATTAATTAGAGAAATATAATACATAAGTCATTCCTTAATTATCTTATTATTTAATCATCTAAATACCTTAATTGTTTCTAAGATAATTTATCTCTTTATTACTGACTTTATTAATATTAAAATGTATTAGAACATTTTAAGTTCAAATTCAAATTCCATTTTGAATTCAAGATTCAAAGTGGTTATTGTTTAAACATTTACCCAATTTAAATTCAATTTAAAGTCTTTTAAATAAATGTAAATAACATTTATTACTCACATATGAAACTTATATAAGAGAAGCCTTTAAATTAAACTATTTAATTTTTTTGTTAAAAATTAGCTTTTACATTGCATTGTATCTTTAACTTGCAAATTCAAGGTAAACAATTTATTTAACTTATTTTAAAAAAAACACTCTTACTTAAAAACTGATTTAAATGTTCAGATTTGAATTCAGGGTGAGCTTGAGTCCATCACATTATCTTTAATTTAAAACTTTGATTAAAACTTCCTTTTAATAACTTTAATTTAACACTTGATTTTCAAATCCAAATCCATTATTAAACCTTGAGATTCAAAAGTTCATTGAATCTATACTTTAAATTTTGAATTTAAACCTATGTTTGAATTTCAGTTTTCAAATTTAAAATTAAAAATTTAAAATCTGAAAACTGTCAGGTTGTAAACCTGAAAATCCACATTCACATATCTTAAAACCTTTATCTCACTTAAATTTTGATTTCAAACAAATAAACTTGAATTCATCCCTTAACTGGATTTAAACTTGTTTTAAAACTGATATACAAATTCAAGTTTTCATTTAAATTGTTTGTAGGAATCAAAACACCGCTAGTATTTTTTTCAAAACCCTAAAGCAAGCTACTAACAGGAAATAAAGAAACTCAGCACACACTAATGTCACCAGAGCATCAACTGCACGGTGCACGTGCACCATGGTCTTGGCCATCTCCGGCCAGTCACTCGGGCTTCAACACTTCATTGGCCATCACCAGACGTCACACGATCATCCAAAACCCACCACAACATCTCGAATCGAAATCGAGTTAGCTGAACCCAAAGCTCACAACACGATCACAAACCTGGAACATGCCTTCAACTTCCCACTCAAAACCTGGCATCGCTTCTCCCTCGCCACTCCGTCCACGTGGAAGTCGACAGCTCCGGCTACACCTTCATCAATGACCCAGCTACCACCTCCCACGAAGCCAAAACACTCGATGCTCCAGAGAAGGAGAATCGATCAAGTTCTTCAGCGCGACCAAAATTAGGTTTAGGAAAAGAAACCCACCACCGCAACTTCTCTGATGATCTTCATCATCATTCACTATTTTTCTCGGCCTCTCCGGTCACATCTCCACCTCCATGAAGAACTACAACCACTCAAATCCACTGTGTTGCCAGCGGCAACCCAAAATCTCCAATTCAAAGAAATCAGAAATGCCAAAACAAAACTCAACTAAAAATTGTGAATTTACTCTTAAAAATCCTTATTTCTGATAAGTATTCAAGTTATGAACCTGAATTGATATTTCAAGATGTTTGAAATTATCACTTAATTTAACCCTTAACTGTTTATAATGTTTTCAGAATTAACTCTACTTTGTTTAACTTAAATTTTAATTTTAAAATTTACTTTATAAACAAACAAACACATTTTGTTCAGATACTAAGTTCTATCAACCAATAGATTAAGCTCTAGTGATTTTTTTTTTGAAAGTAAAACAGGAGCTTAAATTCTAAATACAGAGATGTTTTTCAAGTCATCATCACACATACATGCAGAACACATATACTCAGAAATGCAATAAGATATATACATATCATAGACAATAATTAAGCAACATATATATTTAAGTATTGTAAAAATCTAAGTTACTCACCTGTAATTTGAAATAGAGAACAGAGCACCCATATTGAAAAGCTTATGGTACTTTAAACTTGGGGTTGCTGCTGTTGAAACTGAATTGCCAAATTTCTTGTTTTGATAATGCTTGAGTTGCCTTGTTGTTTATATGCAATAACAATTTCAGATTGAAGAATGATGTCCAGGCTTTAGTTTTGAAGAAAATGAATGCAGGCTTTTGAAAAACAGTTTGAATTTGAAACTGTAAACTTGAAATAGAAATGTAGAAGAAATTTGCTGAGATGATTGTAGACTTAAATGCATGCAGATGAATTTGAGTTTGAAGAAGAATACATATGCTACTTCTCTCTGGTTTGTTTATGTTTGATACATAAAAATGAACTGGCAGATATGAACATATAGGAGGAAAAGATCACAGGGGAAGGTGATATCTGGGTTTAGGCAATATGCAGGTACAATTATTTCTTTTGATCAGAGATATTTCACAAATGGAGGCTGAGTTGAATTTTTATAACATCGAATGACCTTGTTTGCTGGCTAAGAAATGAAGCATTTAATGCTAAGTACTTTGTGTTTCCTATTTAGCTTATTCTATGCATAGATATTTTCACATTTCATTGTTTATACTATTGTATAATGCTTCAGTTTGTATGCTGCGAAATGGAAACATTTAATGCAAGGGTACTTATGTTTCCTACTTATGTTTTATATCACTTACAGGTTGTATTCTTTAGCCTGCATATCTATTCTTACCTTGTTACCTGCGTATTATATTTTGTTTATTTTGTTTCTCTTTTATTTTAACATAACTATAAAATACTAATTTTAATTATTATCTATTATTACACTTATGCTAAATATTTATAAGGTTTATCTTAAGTTAAAACATTTTAAAAGATTTTATTTTAAACTTCAAAACATAGTTTCTTCCAAATATATGTGTATATATATATAACAATTTCTATTTATTTTAAAATCTACTTGTGAAGTTATTATATTATAAATAAAACTCATTATTAAAATAATTTATAAAGAAATTATCACCATATAAATAAATTACTTATTTTATCAACTATATTTAAAACAAGAACAAAGAACCTTTGTTAAATTTAATTTTAAGTTAAAATCCTTTAAACAAATTTTAACTTTATCTTTAGTATATTTTAAAGCCACTTATTATTTATTTAATATTAAATTTAAATAAATTTCCTAAATTATAATTTCTAAAATGATTAAAATAAGAAAATATGTTTTACTTGTTAAATTAAAACAAACTTACTATTTACAATATATACAAATATATATATTATAAATAGAGAACACATTAAATTAGCTTTGAAAACATAAATTATTAGTTAAATATTTATTTTAAAGGAGATTATTAAATCAATTTAGTATTATTAACAATTATTATCAAATCAAATTA
This sequence comes from Allium cepa, assembly GCA_030765085.1. NCBI lineage: Eukaryota > Viridiplantae > Streptophyta > Magnoliopsida > Asparagales > Amaryllidaceae > Allium > Allium cepa. Next base: position 752,105,480 of record CM060929.1, read on the forward strand.
ATTTTTAACACAGATTATTAAATAAATATTGCCCCAAATTTCCGGAATGTCACAATTTCATAAGAACTTTCATATATAAAATCTCTTAATTAGCCGATTCCATTTATCTTTTATTTACATGCAAAAATCCAAATTATGAGTTAACTACTTATAATTCTCTTATTTACAAATTCACTCATTTATAACTTCATCAGTTCATAAATCTATAAGTCTTATTTACTTATAAAATACATTCATAACTTCATTTTCACATTAACAAAACCCCTTCATAACTCCATCACTTTTGATTTATAAAACCTCCAATTTATAAATCTTATGAATAAACCATTTATAATAAATCAAAAATCACCATTTAAACTATTTTACAAAATAGTTATCTCCGTATTTCAAAAATCACATTTCAATTATATTTCCCAAAAATCATAATTTTATAACATAAAAATTATAACATTTATTTATTTAAAATAAATTCATTTCTTTAACAATTTAAAATTCAAAAAAACATATATTTTCAAAATCACTTTTCAAAACCCTTTTAATTTGAAAACCATAACTTTAACATATTTAAAATTACCAAAATTAGGCCCAATGCTACAACAGCACTAAATACATGAATCACGGCATCCAAAACGGCATATATCACATCATAACAGCATATATCACAATATCTGTAAATAAATCAACAGTGGTGAGGAATCCAGTTGGATCCCTCCAACCTATCACGTGCAATAAATATTCTATTAGAATATATGTACAATTTCTGCTTCGAGGCAGACATGCGTATAAAGGTTCATCCGCTTATATACGGGAACGCATAGGGTCTCATCTGCTCCATTAGGCAGGAATTTATCCAAATACCAATCAATATATATACAATATATCATATATCATCCAAACAATCATCAGTCGTCATAAATAAATTTATTTCTCACTTATTTAAAAATATCAGTGAGTCGGAAAGAGTGAGTTATACTCACATTGTTTCCAATAGCAGTTGTAGTGTTTTATTCCGAATAAAATTAAACAACCGTTTAATTTCACCCAAAATTTACACTTGCTCCAATTAACTCCAAATAGCTCTAAAATATATTTCTCATCAATACGGACCCAACACAATTCGTTTCGATAAAAACGGACCTCGTATGAAAAAGTTATGCAATTTTAAATTTTGTACGAATTTAATATGTAAATAATTTCACTTTCGGTTTTATTTTTAAGACCTTAGCAAATTCTAGTCGTTCATCCTAGCATCAAAAGATCTGGGCCTTGTCTTTTTTCCTTTCTTCTTCCAGGTTACCATCGTTCAAAACCGAACTAGAAAACACATGTAGCCGCTGATCTATCAACGAATTATACTCCTCCTCCGATCGACTAGAGGTTGATCAAACTACACCACGTCGAAGCTCCACCTCCCTCCATCTACAACCGCGACGACGTTGAACTCGGTCGCAAGTAGACTTCAAAAAATGCACCAAAATGTACATCGTTCAAATATGAATTGTCATCGATTTTCTTGACTAAAATCGATCATCCTTGTATGGATGCAAAGATCTCACCTAGCTCTTCAACTTTCTAGTTGAAACTTCTAGTAATCGTTTATGGATTGAGAGAGAATAAGGGGAAAACAATAGTGATTTTCGGCCATTGAACCCAAAACTGGCGGCTAAGGTTTCTAACCCTAAGGTTTGTGCCAAATGAAAAAAATCTAGGTCCTTTTTTAGAAAATTTAACGATACTATTAATCAGGAAAATTTTCAAACTCCAAACGAAGCATGCCGCCAAGCGTTTATAATATTTTACCCTTATTTCGAACACAATGGAATATATATCGGAAGTCAATTCGATCGTATTTGGAAGATAGGTTTTCGAATCGAATTATTTAAATTTAAAATTTCTCTTAAAAAGATTTCTACGCGTTTTAGCTTGCCCCGGACAAACCGTAAATCCGAATGACACGAAATTTGAAAACTTACAATAATATAACATTACGGATCCAATGAAATTAGTTTTGTCAAAATCCAAGACTGTATGAAAAATGACTATTTTTACGCGTTAATTAAATATTAAAATAATCAATTTTTACAAATTAACTTTTAATTCAATTTTAAAAATCCTATAACGTCATCCTAATTCAAGTAGAATTTAGTTCTACTTTATAAATCATTTTTATTCGCATTAAATCCAAATTTTAAATTTTTACACAATTTCAAATATTAAATTAGCAATTTAATTATCCAATTAAATCACTATATTCAAAATATAATTTACTCGGCTTAAAAAATTAACTTTTAAATATTAAATGTATGAATTTCAAATGACTAAAATTCTGGGTCATTACAATGAATGTTGCCCTTTACCATTTATATATTAACAGATTACCTGCACACTCATTAGTTATTGATATTCCTTACGCTTAGGATGTTTTGTGTAGTGCTATTAATATATTGTATGACGAGATAAGACATATATACATATTTGTTGACATTACTCAAGGTACGTACATTTATACTTAGGCCGTCACAAAATGGTGTGTATAAGTGAACAACCAATTTTGATTTGTTGATATTCCCTTAAGGTCAAAATAAGATGAGGACAAAGACCACGAGTTAGGAGTTGTATATAATACAACCGTTAAGGTGTTATTCATTACCTATGGGCCCATGATTTGTTGATATTCCTCAAGGCTAGAATCACATAGCAAACGAGTCCTAACACCTGCTAGAGAAGTTGAATGATTTCTATGTTTCCTCTTAGGATTATGAGAAACATATAGGTCTAGTTGAGCCTTATTAGAAAAATAAAATGGTAGTATTTAACATTTCTAGTACTATAAGAGCATCTCCTGTATAAAATTAAACTAATCTACATCAATAAATTTGTGCATTTAATACAACAGATAAAATGATTATCAATTAAGATATACAAATAAACCGAATTAATATTGACAAACAGAAATATAACATATATTTACCAATAAATTTTTGTGTTGTCAATTCAAGAGCCATGCAACTGCCTAGTTATAAAATAACTAAATACGCTCTAACTTGATCACTTACATGCTTATTTGCCTTAGACTATTACTGTTCTCTATGAGTTTCGAGCTCTAAAACAATATGTATACACATATATATGGATATTTGACCCATATTCAATCACCTATAAATGTTATATGGTGAATGGTCGTAGTTCATAATATATGAAACCTTGATTAAATTACTTCATTCGAAGTGAGCAAATAAACCATAGTGTTAGATCGCGTATTAAATATGATTGATATAGTTAGGATCTTGTTGTGTCAGATATAACACTAGACAAAGTGCTAAAGGATAGAACTAATAATTTGACCACTGGAAAGTTAGTTTGATCGGTTTACGTAAAATGCAACTTATTTGATATCCTTAAATGTTAAGGATGACAAAATGCATTTTTCTAAGAGTTTATTATGATATATTAGCAAAAGTTTCCTTTTGAATGTTTCACCCATTGAAAGTGAATGTACGATAGTGGATGTAACATAAGGCACGGTTGGGATGAGGAGAGTGAATGATCACTTCTGCTTCATGAATAGATATTGGAGTTGGGAATTGTACAAAATAATTATAGGTACTTAACAAGGAATGAAAAATATGATTTTGATACAAAAATGTATTTTCATATAGAAAATTGTTTTCTATGAGATTTATTTCTTTGAGTAAGACATTTTATCTAAAACTCTTGACTGTAAAGTAAATGAAATAAAATATCATATTAAGTGGTTGAATGGAGCTTCTTGTTTCTTCTACTATTATAGTAATAGCGAAAATAGTAGGAGCATACTATATAACACTTTTTGGCGATCACATAAAATTATGAAATTGTTTTCGCATATATACCAATTATTATTTATGAAATAATAACTATTTCTATATTGACTAAAAATATATGGTTCTATTTTAATATGAATATTTTGGATATTCATTATAAAATATAATTATAAAAGTGGTATTTGTTTTGATAAGAAAAATGATGCGTTGGAAAATACAAAAGTATCTAAAAATTTTACAATTATTTGGGAATCATGGACAAAGCCATAGCTTTAAGAAATAATTCGTTTATCATATAATCATGAATCATATGATACTTGTGAATTATAACTCAAACAATATGGTCAAAACACCCATTCAGTGGGAGTGACATAAGAGTTGATGAGCTTTCTGTATTGATTCATATAGACGAAAGCAACCATAAGTCTGATAATACCAAAACGGTTCCACATACTTCGTTGAGTTCACCAATCACAAAGATGAACATGTGCATTTGATACATATATAGTATATCTATGATAAGTTCACAAAATATAAAACAAAAGTAAACAAATTAACATACAATAGAACATAAAATTATTTGATTTGATCAAATAGTTAAGTATATTGAAAAGAGTTCTGAACCTATCTAAAAAAGGAATAAAGATTCAATCTCAAAAGTAACTCCTTCCTATGATACATAATAATGTACCAATAATGTGTTAAATAAAGTACGATTAATGGTGAGTGAGGTTAACTTTTATCCGTAAGGTAGGGTACTAATGAGTTGTACACAAAGTTATAATTAATTTCATCTAAAGAATAGTTTAGAAAACCATGCAAGATAAGGGCTTATAAGAAACGCTAATGTATCATAGGTCAAAGATTTATCAGATTGTGTGAGTATATAGAGTAGATGTAACGACCCACTTTTTTGGATGGTTTAGATCAACGATAAGCCTCACACGTTAGACTCAAACCATTCAAAAGGGAGAATTGTTTTGGAGTAAATAAGAAAAAGAAGAGAAAGGAAGGAAAAACAAAACACAGAATCTCATGGTGGAATGATAAAATATAATAATCAAATAAACAGTTCATGAAGTTGCTTTACAAATAACATTTGATTACACTTTTACAATACAGAATTAGAGCACATACAGTAGTAATAAATAAATAATGCAGTGGAACAACATGATGCAGTTGGATAAATATAATAAATAATAATAGTACTAAATCTTCATCTTCGTCCTCCAAAAGCAGTCTTCGATACACTAAAAAGCTCATACTAACCTAAGCGAATTGAAAAGACAAAACATTCAAGTCAGAACTAAAAGATCTTTTATAAGTTATATCAACGGTAAATAAATATGAGTGTAATGACGTCGGAGTTGTTTACGGGGTTTGACGTCACCTATCCAGTGTCAACGAGAGTGCAATAACTCAAGATGTTCATGATTTCCATCACTTAAGGATTCGCTAAACTATCTACATACATAGTGTAATACGCTATTATAATAGTGTCTATAGCAAAGTAAAAATTAAAATAGTGTTAAGGCGTTATCCATATCCCCCTAAACACATTCATATATTCACGTAGTCTATACAGTATCGTTGTTCCTCCGTAAATTGGAGGCTATCAGAAGGCACTCCAATGGTACGGTTCAAACCAAACTCGTAGAAGGTGCGATAAGGCATGTGACATGGCACACTAGAAAATGCCTGACATGGCATGCGAGGAAATGCCTTACATGGCACGCGAGGAAATGCCAGGGTAGGATTCTACCACTTGCACTCCCCAATTGGTGGTGACGCATAACAACTACTACCGTCCAACTTGGAACACACTCCCATAATCAAAATCGATGGGTGGCCACCAAATCAATCACAAAGTCATAATATGGTATCGAAGAAATGTGCTCGATAGGAGGAACGACCTCACTTGGTCCGATATAGCTCCTGTTTTAGCCACATCAAGCTGCCTCATGGGAGTCAGAGCTACGCAAATACCTCATACAGAATCATTCGCCAAACCATCCTACTTCATTCTAGAATCTCCTCCACGTACAAAGTTGTCAAAGTGGATTTCGGTATTGGCAAAGAGTATGACAATATCTGATTCCGATCTCTTTAACAACCAAACGCTTATTTCACACCGGATGGTTCTGTTAGATTTCCAAAATGGATTTGTAATCGATATCAAAATATCATATTCAATTCAAACCATATCACTTTCGAATGATATTCACTTTTGTAATCATATCGACAAAATAGGTTGAATCCTCATCTCAAAATCATCACATTAAATCAAATGTGTCATTTCACTGGAAAATATCATTTTAAATCCCAACTTAGGTTATAACATCGTTTAACCATACTCGCTTTTAAATCAAGGATTTAGATATAAACGATTCAACCTTGCATCTTCATAAATTTGGAGATATGCTTTAGATAGTCATAAAAATAGTATAAATTAGCTAAAATAGTTTAAACAATCCACAAACATTTTAAATTTTATGGGTATATATTATTTCAAACTGCAATCCTAAATTATACTTCAAATCCATGAAATCGCTCGAGTATATCGTTTCAACCCATAACGATTTCTCCCTAATCTATTAGATCGTTGGGGTACGTATCATTTCAACCTATAGGGAACCTGCGGTGTCACAAACATATAAAAATATAGCATCTAGTCATCCAACATCAACAATCAATCACAATCACCATTCAAATCAACAAATAAATAACAATAATTGACTGATTAGAAAATAACTAGTATTAACAGGTAACTTAAAATTCAATATTTAATTAAATGGCGATTAAATCCTATAAAAATCAGATTTAACAGGAATGAAAATTTAAATATATCAAACATCAACCAATCAATTTCTAATCACATTATAAATTTAATTTAATTACATAAGATAATTTAGTAGTTGTGAGTGGGTTAAAACACTCACCTTTGATTTTAGATCAATTTAAAATCCAAAATAAGGTCCAAAATTAAACAGTCTTAGAATTCATCCAAACTAGTTCCAAAATGTTCGGAATTCCAATAGGATCGCAGTCGAACAAATCGCACGTGAATCGAACCTCGTACGTAAAAGATATTTACAATAGAAGATATACGATTTCAGTTTAAAACAAATAAAATACTATTATAATCATACACGTCACCTTCGTTCGTTTATCTCTCAAAAACCCTAGCCATGCCTAATCATCAAACCAACCTAACAGCCGCCGCCATTGTAACGACCCAGAATTCCTGTCATTTGAAATTCGTATATTTAATTGATTTTAAATATTAACAAGTAAATTTTGTAAGTCGAATATTTTTTATTTTGAATATCTAGATTTAATTGGATAATTAAATCGATAATTTAATATTTGAAATTACAGAAATAATTGGAAATTGGGTTTAATGTAATTAAAATTGATTTGTAAAGTAGTATTAAACCATATTGGAGTTAGAATGGTGTTATAGAACTTTTAAAATTTAATTAAAAGTTAATTTGTGAAAATTGAATATTTTAATATTTAATTGACGAGTAAAAATAGTCATTTTTCAGACAGTCCCGGAATTCAACGAAACCAGTTTCATCGAATCCATAATGTTAAATTATTGTAAGATTTCAAATTTTGTGTCAGTCGGATTACGGTTTGTCCGGGGCAAGCTAAAACGCGTAGGAATCGTTTAAGTGAATTTTAAATTTAAATAGTCGATTTGAAAACCTATCTTTCAAATACTTTCATATTTGCTCCCGATATATATTCCATTGTATTCGGAATAGGGTAAAAACATTATAAACGCCAGGCGGCACGCTTCGTTTGGAGTTTGAAAAAATTTCGGGTGAATAGTGCGCGGATATTTTCTATATAAGGACTTCATAATTTTCTATTTGCAACACAAATCAAACCCTAACCCTAATTTGTCTTCAGCCGCCACCATTATTATTCAATGGCCGAGAATTTCAAATCTTCCCTTTAAATTATCTTCCAATCCGTGAATAATTAGAGAAACTTATCAACTATAAAAGTGTCGAGCGCGTTGAGATCTATATTCGCAACGGCTATGATCGTAAACGACGAAGGGGATTGACGGCAATTGGTTCATGAAGGTCCGGCATTCAAGCACGAATTTCGAGAAGATCAGGGAGTCGAGCTCGTCATGGTTCGAACCAATGGTGGCACCCGTGATGACCGTTCAAATGGAGGTCTTTGATCGTCTTCAGATGCATCGTAGTGGTCACGGGAGTTAGGGTTTGTAGCAGCGGCATAGGTTCTTCGGCCTGGGCTTTTACGCGATGGGGGGAGAAATAAATTCACGCTTGAGATCTACATTCCAGGAACGTGCGGCCCAGATGCAGTTTGAGGTTAAATAGGAATAAAATTAAAAAGAAAATTGTAAATTGATTTATATTAAATCGTATAAACTTTAAAACTATGTAACTCTTTCATACGAGGTCCATTTTGGACGAAAAGAATTGCTTCGGGTTGATATGGATGGACACTACATTATGGAGCTGGATTGGAGTTGATTGGAGCTAGTGAGAATTTTGGGTAAAATTAAACGCGTGTTTAATTTTATTCGAAACGAAACACTACAACTGTATTGGAAGCAAGGTGAGAACTTCTCACTCAATCGAAATTGTTTCGATTTAAATTTTAAATAGTTAGATTTAAAATTGCTAGATTGTGTTGATTGTATGCTTGGATGATAAATTGCTATATGTTGTATTGAAATAGACCCTATACGCTGCATATTAAGCGGAGGTTATTTTATTAAACACATATACCGCGATATTCCACCTTGAAGTGGAATTGGTATTATATATGTACTTGGAGTTGATTTTCCCGCATTATATAGCGGATGAGACCCTATTGCGCCACATAATAGCGGATAATATTTTATATAGACCCATGCACCGCGATATCCCATCTTGAAACGGGATTGGTATTATGCTAACATCTGTGGATGTAGGGAAACAGGTTGGAGGGATCCAACTGGATTCCTCAAATAATTGGATTTGTTTCAATGTTGTGTATTTATAATCTCTGTGTGATTATATTTGTGATTGAAATCGTTGAAGGCTAAAATTTAGCTGAATATAGTTTTGGTATCGTTAGATACCGAAAATAAACAAAAAATTGATTTTTGAAAATTCAGGTTGAAAGTTTTTATTAAAAATTTATTTTTGAGAATTGGATAAATTTAAAAGGAAGGAATTCTAAAATAATAAAGTTTTATTTTTAATCTTATGGATAAAATTTTAAAATATGGGAAAAGCTTTAATAAATGGATTTTGGGTAATATTATTCAAAGGTCGAAGAATTTATTCAAAATACAAATTTTAAAGAGTTTGAAAAAAAAGAATTGGTTTTCTTCAAAAGGAATTTATTTTTAAAAAGGAAATAAAATTTGAAACCCATTTGGGAATTGATTTTTGGTGATTGAATTTAAATCTTCTGAAAATCCATTTGGAAATTTATTAGGTGTTTTGAAATGAATTTGGAATCAATTTGGAAGTTTATTTGGGGTTTAGTAGAAATTTATTTCAATTTGAGATTTGAATGAAATTCACTTGGTGTTTAATTTCTTGGGAAATCAATATGGAATTTGATTTGGTTGTTTTTGAAATCGACTGAAAATTTTAATTATTGTTGAAAGTGAATATTTGAAATCGATTTGAAAATCGTATATCAGTATATATTTGAAAATTTAAATTCACCATGGAATTTATAAAGGAAAGGGAAATTGTTTAAAAATAAACATTGATTTATTTTTGAAGTGTGGAAATAAATTTACAGATTTTAGAATGTAAATTTAAAGTAAATCGGTAATGATTTATTTAATTGGTTTATATGAACCATTTTGAATTGAAAGTTCATTCTCCCTGGAAAGACGAATAAAATTTCTGAAAATCTTTGAATATATATATATATATATATATATATATAATTCTAGAATTTATTTTGAAAAGGTTACTTTGGAGAAATTAACTTCTTAAATTGTTTTGAATCCTTTAAGTAAAGATTTATTAAGTTGATATAGAAATGATTATTTCTAAGATTTAATCAATAACTATTTTAGAAAATAGTTATTTAAATAGTTATACTCTGTCTACTAATTTTATTTTGTTAGTTTGGACTTAAGTTATATGTAATATTGGTATAATATTTTTATAACTAATATTTTAAGTAAAGTGTTTAAAGAAAAATAGTTTTATTTCAAAGTGTTTTCCCGATATATTTTGGATAAGTGTTATAAATTATTTTTAAAGTATTTGAAATCGGTAGATTTCCAGTGAAAATGAATAAATATTTGGGAGCGTTTGTCACGACCCGACTTTCCACTCCTAGAAAATCGCGTCATGAATTAAGAAAGAAAGGGATAGAAAATAGAATAGAAAGAAGAGAAGAAAGAAACAACACATCAGAATCTAACAGCGGAACGAATAAATTATATTAATAACATAATTATTACATAGTTTACAACCAATATCAGAGTACACAGATATACAACACATACTAGACAGTTATAAACACCTGTCTAGTTATACAATTCAAAGACAACAACTCATAGAACACACAGCGGAAAACTAGATATATCTACACGCGGAAGCCTCCTGCTCCATTGCTCTTCCATAATTCGTCAAAGCTAATCCTGAATCCTAACCTGAATTCCCTTGACTACTCATAAAAATTTGAGTACCCAAGAGTTTATGAAAAACAAAATAAACTCCGAGTCAGACATGGGTTTGGTGTGAGTAACAGGTTAAAGTTGCTTAACTTTTAAAAACCTTTGAAAAGAAAGGTATCACGTAAGACTTCCCACACATAAACATGGAAAAGTTTTTACCTTACGCTAACCAAAACCTTTGATAGGAAATCCGATGATATTATAATAGTGTCTAGGGTTTTCAAATAAATAAGAAATAGCCGAAATTGTTACATTTATTAAATTCCAGCTACTAGCCACAAAAGTGGGTAATACAATCAAAACTGTTGGCACTTATTGGATTTTGGATTCCATACAATGGCAGGGCTACTGGGGTACCGCCCGTCACAGTACGTGGCCTAGATCAACGTACCGAGGATCACTCCCGACCCCCTGCAACACAAAGCCGGACTCATTCCTTACTGAATAGTTCCAAATAAGACAACCCCATGGTTGTAGCTAGCAACCACCCACACAGCCGAATATAAAGGGACTTCTAGACAGGGATCAATCTTGCTCTCCAGTGGGTGCTACCCACGAAGCCTTGCTGCACCTCACCTGTTTTAGCCATTCTCGGTTGATGAGGCTTGAGGCTACGATTACCTTTATAGGACATATCACTTAGAATGCTCATCGTCGACCTGACGATGTTCTGAAAGCATTCAATCCATACAAGTTCGTTCCGGGTTCGAACGAAACTGAAGGCATTATCTCGTTACACTCATTTTGGAATCACCCTCAGAGTTAACAACAATAACCCTTGCACTCTGATTCACCATCTCGAATCTATAAGAACTAATTCCGTCAACTCATTACGGAATCACCCACAGAGTCATACTGACTCATAGTCCTTACAACTCGACTCTTCACAAAGCTCCATTGTGATACACGACCTAACGTTATTTGGAATCGATGTGGTTTTCGGATATCCAAATATGGAAACCCGATCCCAGTCTCATCGAAAACCAAAGCGTGTCTTTTAAGGTCCAAGTTGTTTTAAAGGTTTAAAACAATTCACTTACAGTATCTATTTACACATAGATAGATAACTTATAAATCATAACTGATAATCAACATTATCACATAACAGGTAATTCACATTATCAATATCAAACAGATATTTCATATAATATCATCACAATAGATAACCTATGTTATCATCACAATACAATCAAACATTCATACCACACAATATTATTTTATCACACTACTGAGATCCCAAAACATCCAAGACAATCAATAACATCCATTCATTCATAAGCAAGGATTTATTCATCTCCATATAATTAATTTAAAATGAATTAAATTAACTATCTCTAATTAACTTAAAATGAATTAAATTAATTACATCATCTTAAATTAATTTAAAATAAATTAAATTAATTACTACATCAATACAAATCTTACTTACTCAACCATTTAATTGATTGCGATCAATTAATCATTTAAAATAAATCATCCTAATTAATCACTCTTGATTAATTACTCTTAATTACATTCAAGCAATTATCCTTAATTAATTTCACAAATTAGTTATCCTCAAACAAAACAGTAATTAACCTTTAATTACTCAATTAATTAATTAATCACAATTAATTATCCTAATCCTTAATTAATTACATTAATTAATTACCTCTAATTACTTATTATTGATTAATTAATCTTAATTAATCAACTTTAATTACATCAGTAATTAAATAATTAATGATCCTTAATTATTTCTTAAATTAATTACTCCAAGTAATTAACTAATTTAATTACTAAATTAAACCAAATTAATTATCCTTAAGTTAATTTCTTAATTAATTATTTGATTAATTACTAAATAATTAATCCAAATTATCTCATACTTAAACATCTCCTTAATTACAATCTGTAATTATTAAACAATTACTTAACTAAGTAATTCCAAATCATTAATTACATAAAGTAATTATTTATAAAACTCAAGTGTTTAAAATTAATTAAACTTAATTAATTAAAATGAACAATCTCATTAAATTAAATTAATTACATTAAGTAATTAATTTCTTAATTACTTTATCAAGTAATTACTCAAACCCTTCACAATTGATTATTATTAAATCAAATAATCTAATTAATTATAAAAATTGACTACATTAATTAATTGTTAAATAATCCTGGTTAATGACCTTCATTAACCATTCTTTAATTATTTTATAAAGTAATTAACCTAAATTAATTACCATTTAAATTATCTTTATTCATTTATTAATTAAAGTTAATTATAAAATTAATTAACCTTAAATAAAAACTTAATTACATAACTATTATTCATTTATCATTAATTAATAACTTAATTAATGATCTTAATTCCAAATTGATTAATCATTAATCAATTATTAATTTCAAAATCAATTAATTAATTAAATTAAATTAATCTTAATTACCTTGTTAAATTAAATTAATCTTGAATATAAATCTTAATTTAAATTTCAAGATAAACCTAACTTAATTATGTTAAAACAATTTAATTCAAATCAAAGTACTTAGGAAATTACGCTTAAATTTCAATTTAAATTTAAGTTTAAAATAGAACAATTTTAAACTTATCAAAGTTTTAAATAAATAAACCTTTTAAATTGCCAATCAAACAAATGCTATGGAAATTTTAAAGTTAAAGTCATTTCAAAACATTCAATAATCTAAATTTCCATTTTAATTTGAAACTTCAAATTTAACCCTTCTTTAAAATTTAAACCTGAAATTCAAATTAAACCTTTAAATTCCCAGATTTTAAATTAACTTCAACTCTATTCATATTTTATAATCTTATTATTAAAAAGTTTAAACTATCTTATCAACATGATATAGTTAACAAAGTTAAATTTTTAAACTTAAGTTTCTGTTTTAAAAACTGGAATTTAAATTCAAATGAGAATTTTAAACTTACATTTAAATTTGAACTTAAATTTTACTCAAAACCATGACTACAGATTTAAAAAGGTTTAAATCCAGATTTGCAGAAAACAGAAAAACAGGTTTCAACTCAAACCTGGAATTTAAATTCAAATTAGTAATTCAAACTTAAATTAAATTTTTTAAACCTAAACCTTATTTAAAACCTATAACTACAGATTTTAAATTTTGACAAACCCAGATTTTAAAAAGGTTTAAAACCCAAATTTTTAAAACAAAACATAGTTTTACTGTGTAATCTGTAAACTACAGGCTAACCAGAGAAACAAAACTTTTACTTCGGGTTTCTAGCTTGCCAACTTCGAGTTTTTCTACAACCTACTTCGAGTCATTTACCCACTTGCTCCGAGCAACCCAACCTCCTCCTGAAACATTCCCAAACCCAAATAGTTCATCAGAGAACTCATCACCGCCCCCTCTGCTGACCATCTCAGGTGATCAAGCCTCAACCAGAAACTCAACACTACCCTCACATCATCCCCAAATCACACATAACCCAAAGAATTCAAAAAAATTAGCTCTGAAACCCAAATTTCCAAAACCTGGAATTTTTTTTTTACAGGTTTCTATTCAAACCTGTCACCGGCCATTCTCTTGCCACTCCGATCATCTGACGATCAACCCTTTCGGCCCCGAGTTCCCTCACCCATCATCTACACCATCACCAATTTTCATAACACTCGATCATTCCATCTCTTCACACTGACTAAATGTTCAGACCCACTTCAAACTAGGGTTAAAAAGTTTGAATCCAAACTGCAACTTAACAAACAAACTTTAAATTCTTCTCTGATTTTTCTAAGGTTCTATAATCCTTACCCCATAATTCAGAATGAATTTTGAGTTTCTTAAACTACAGATTTGCAAGAATTTTGCTTATATTCAATTTTGATTCAAGAACAAACTGTTTCTATTTATACTTACTTAAGTTTAGCTAACTTCAGACAGACAACATTTTATCAAATAAATATTATGATTCTAAGCTAAAGTAAGCAAACAAATTTTAATTACTTAAAGAGAGATACTAACAAAAAATGTAACAGATTTTGGTGGATTCCTTTAAATAGGAAGATGAACTCAAAGTCACAGCAGAGCATATCCAACATGCATTCACAAACATATTACCAAACTTTTATGAACACAAACATTACTAAATTATATCTAAAATAAGCATGCAACCTATTTAAATTTAAAAAATTAAGTTACTCACATTTTAATGATGCAGACCACTGATCATTTGAATTTCCAGAAAACAAATACAGGTGTGCTTCCTCTGATTTTCAAAACTGAGTTGAACTCCTGATGAAATGCCCATGATCACAGCCTAATCACTTACATGTAGGAAATAGATGATGCTGAGTTGATTATTGGTGGAGTATGCAGGTTCTCTGATTTGAGATTTGCAGATTGATCTTTATGAAGAGGAAAATGCAGATTTGAATATGTTTATGGTTATGCAGTTTTGTCTATTTGATTGTGAAATGCAGATTTTTTTTTTTAGATTTGAGGAATGCATATTTGGGATTTGAATATGCAGATTGTAGGTGAATCAAATGCAGATTTTTAAACAGGGTTTCTGAATTTGGGAAATGAAGATTTGTTCTTGATGAATTTGTGGATTGTTATATGCAGAATTTTGTTTGTGGATATGAAAATGTAATATTAATGAAGATTGTAAATGTATTCTTAGATTTTAATAAAAGAAAAGAAAATGAAAAACTAAAATTAACACTTGTCAAATGGTTATGCTAATTTTTACACACATGTCAATATAAATGCATATGAATTTAACACATGTTATCCTTTAAAGATAATTAGTATTTGATTTTCAACTAAAGTGTGTATTAGCATAAATTGAATTTGTTAATTTATATTTAACATATGTCTAAATTTACAAATGGAAATAAAACAAATCATGTAAATAAATGAACTTATACATATCAAAAATTAAGACAATCAAACAATATAAAATTTTATACTTTTAAATTTAAATTCAACTAAATTCAAAATCAAATATTTTTCAAATCAAGTTATAAATAAAAATTCAATTTGAAATAAAAATTACAAATCTTATTCAAAATTTATTTATAAAGTCAATACAATGTTAATATTATTTTTATAAATCTCTTTTATTAAATAAAAATCATTTTACAAAATATTCATTTTATTAAGCCATAAAACCAATTTGTTAAATTTATTCTAAATTTGAACTCACTTAAATTTAATTTAAAACATTTAATATTTTTCTATCAATTTTAGAATCATGTTTTTACTTATGAAATAGTTTTAAAACTCGATAATTAAAATCAATCTATTTAAAATATAAACCAAATATTTATATTGCAAATAGAAATCCATTTGTAATTTTAAAAGATAAAATAACCAATTCAAATATTTATTGAAGAATATTATTAAATTTATCTGAATAATTATTAACAGATTATCAATATCAATTTAATTTTAACTACGGATTATTAAATTGATATTGTTAAAAATTCCGGGATGTTACAATCCTTCCCCCTTAAAAGAATTTCGTCCTCGAAATTTAAAACAAAGGTAATTTAATAATCTCATTAAATTTTAATTTTAAACACAGCATATATCAAACCTATGCTAACAACCAAAGCAATCAATTCAAACAAACCTAATTATCCAAACAAAATCTGGGTGAAATTCTATCGAGTTTCCCCAGGTGTATATATATATCCACCAGGATACTTGCTCTAGAAAATCCAAACAACCAATATTATGAAGCTACAAAGCTCCTATACAACTATATCTATAACACTAGACAAGATATCAGACTACAAACGAGTCTGACTTAACAACCAAAACTCCAAAACCGCTGGTTCCACAACCAGAGATAGGTCATACACTTACTCCTTCAGAGATACGTGAAACTCATCGAATCCCAGTTATCCAAACCGGCAATCCAATCCTGTAGATCAATCACTTAATCTCCTAGATATAGAAAAGATCCAAAACACTCCAGAGCTAACTTCTCGGCCTTACCCAATCTTGTAGCTCACTTACGATCGGAGAAAACTTATCCAAAATTAAATCTCTGATTTCAGAGTCCAAATCACTCCGACTCTTATCCACAAAATCTCTTCAGACAATCTTGGGCTGTCCACAAACTTACTGATCAGCTCAACCTTCGCTGATGTCTCTAGAAACAAACTAGACCAATCAACTCAACAAAATGATCTCCTTAAGATCAACCAAAACCAAGAACTCAAACTCAACTCCTTACATCAGAAGACAACAACTTCTTCTATCCGGAAAAAGAAAAGCAGATACACTTCCAAACTGCTTCCGCTGCTCAACTCTGATCCAAAGTAGAAGAGAATGCTAAAGAAGAATGCAAGCACAAATAGGACAACTCACCCTAGAGATATGATTCAACAAATCCATAAAAAAAATTCAGGAGTTCCTCCAAAACTCCGAGCTGCTACACCAACTCAATCTCCAGATGCAAACAAAACTCTGACTTCTCTGAAGACAACCGGAAAAACTCAGATAACCCAAGAAAATACTCAAACAATCGCAAGCCACTTTTGCGATCCACTAAACCAAATTCAAGAAATACTGCTCTTCCTTAACCAAATAGAACAGCTT
The DNA here is from genome assembly GCA_030765085.1 of Allium cepa. Taxonomy (NCBI): domain Eukaryota; kingdom Viridiplantae; phylum Streptophyta; class Magnoliopsida; order Asparagales; family Amaryllidaceae; genus Allium; species Allium cepa. The sequence continues at coordinate 752,122,538 of CM060929.1, forward strand.
ACAGTTAACTGGCTAACCCATCGAAGAAACGGGTCCACTCAACTGCTTCTGAGCTCCACTTCAGAAAACTGCTAAGCCAGAAAACCTCTTCCCAACACTGAGAACACTCCAACCTACACTGCTGCCACAGATGCCAAAGAATTCCCAAAACAAAGCTCTTCGAGAAACTCGGAATTCAAAGCAAACAGAAACTAAAGCTGACCACAGCCACAACACCTAAAGCAGACTCAATTCCTTAACTTGTTCCAAAGAAAACATCTTCGGAAACATCCATAGTCACTGCATCTCATCACGCAGCTACTAATCCTTAAGGTACCAAAATACCATCACTTATTTCTGCCAACCAACAGACCCAAATACTACTCACCCAACTTCAGAAATGAACTCCGAACCTTCACAGGTTTCCTTCAGAGATCAATGAAGTTTTTCATCACTACAGAACTTACTCGAGACGGTATTAGGTCTACAGTCTCGACAAAACACCTTCAACCTCAAACATCAGACTCCAACCAATGGTAGTCGTGTTACACACACTACCACCCATCTACCTTATAACTTATATTGGAAAACCTGAATAGGTAACCCAACAGATAGGTAGAAATATATACATATATAGTAATATATAATAAAAATTACAAGTACGCTCTCTCAAGAAAGACTCCACTACAGAGCCTAGGTAGTCACACAACCTAGTGCTCTGATACCAACTGTCACGACCCGACTTTCCACTCCCAGAAAATCACGTCATGAATTAAGAAAGAAAGGGACAGAAAATAGAATAGAAAGAAGAGAAGAAAGAAACAACACATCAGAATCTAACAGCGGAACGAATAAATTATATTAATAACATAATTATTACATAGTTTACAACCAATATCAGTGTATACAGATATACAACACATACTAGACGGTTATAAACACCTGTCTAGTTATACAATTCAAAGACAACAACTCAGAGAACACACAGCGGAAAAATAGATATATCTACACGCGAAAGCCTCCTGCTCCATTGCTCTTCCATAATTCGTCAAAGCTAATCCTGAATCCTAACCTGAATTCCCTTGACTACTCATAAAAATTTGAGTACTCAAGAGTTTATGAAAAACAAAAATAAACTCCGGGTCAGACATGGGTCTGGTGTGAGTAACAGGTTAAAGTTGCTTAACTTTTAAAAACCTTTGAAAAGAAAGGTATCACGTAAGACTTCCCACGCATAAACATGGAAAAGTTTTTACCTTACGCTAAACAAAACCCTTGATAGGAAATCCGATGATATTATAATAGTGTCTAGGGTTTTCAAATAAATAAGAAATAGCCGAAATTGTTACATTTATTAAATTCCAGCTACTAGCCACAAAAATGGGTAATACAATCAAAACTGTTGGCACTTATTGGATTTTGGATTCCATACAATGGCAGGGCTACTGGGGTACCGCCCGTCACAGTATGTGGCCTAGATCAACGTACCGAGGATCACTCCCGACCCCCTGCAACACAAAGCCGGACCCATTCCTTACTGAATATTTCCAAACAAAACAACCCCGTGGTTGTAGTTAGCAACCACCCACACAGCCGAATATAAAGGGACTTCTAGACAGGGATCAATCTTGCTCTCCAGTGGGTGCGACCCACGAAGCCTTGCTGCACCCCCCATGTTTTAGCTATTCCCGATTGATGAGGCTTGAGGCTACGATTACCTTTATAGGACATATCACTTAGAATGCTCATCGTCCACCTGACGATGTTCTGAAAGCATTCAATCTATACAAATTCGTTCCGTGTTCGAACAAAACCGAAGGCATTATCTCGTTACACCCATTTTGGAATCACCCTCAGAGTTAACGACAATAACCCTTGCACTCTGATTCACCATCTCGAATCTATAAGAACTAATTCCGTCAACTCATTACGGAATCACCCACAGAGTTATACTGACTCATAGTCCTTACACCTCAAGTCTTCACAAAGCTCCATTTTGATACACGACCTAACGTTATTTGGAATCTATGTGGTTTTCGGATATCCAAATATGGAAACCCGATCCCGGTCTCATCGAAAACCAAAGCGTGTCTTTTAAGGTCCAAGTTGTTTTAAAGGTTTAAAACTGTAACGACTCGTTAAATTAATAATGCTTAATGAATTGAATTTAATAGAATTGCTAATCTAATTTAGAAGGAAATATAAGTCTTAAGATTTTATTTGAGTAAATATAGGAATTGATGTGGTGATTATAATTTAATGTTAACAATTAAATATTTATGTGGCATAGATTGGATTAATGTAAATTGGTGGGTAGTTATTAGTTATAATTAGTTGATTTAAAAGGTATTAATGAAATGATAGCTGAATCGGATTGCCAATATATAAACATTAGAAAATTTATTAGGTGGACTAAATTTGTTAAAGTTCATAAGTTGTATAATTCAATTTAGTAGAAACTCTAAATTTATAAACGAAGATGTAAATAAACGCTAAATTTAACTATGTAAATGGTGACTGACGACCTAGTTTTAAGAATTGGAATATAACCCAACTTGAATTAAGTAGAAGAAGGATTTGATTTAATATGTAAATTATTGTTCAAGGTATTGAATAAAAATTGGGAATCAAAATTTAATTAATGATAATAACGTTAGTATTGGTTAATAAATAGATTTCAATACAGTAACCAAGTGAATGGAATAAAATGAGTATATATTGCATAGAAATAAAATGTAAATTGTCACATTTGGTTGGAGTTGGTTTTAAGAAAACATATAAATGTTGAATCAGTGAATATTAGTCAAAATATTACCTAGAATAAATTCCATTTAATATAAGAATTCAAAGGTGGAAGATTTACATTTGGATGGGAAAATGGATAGTTACTAATTAAAAGTGACCATTGAATAAATTTATGCAAATGTGGGATTAGGTATAAGCGTGTAATTATGGGTATGATAACAATTAGTATAAAATACCTATATATTGGAAACACGTTGTAAAGTATAACTAATTGAATTTGGTGAATTGGGAATGTAATTCATCTACATTATGTATGTGATTAATGGGATTTAATTACTATGGTAGGAAAATCGCAATTAAAGGAAATTGAAATAGCTGATTTAGACGTTAGTTGAAATTTAGCTAGAATATGTAGATATTGGATGAAATAGTGAGATTAAATGGAAATGAAGTTTTCAATTATACGTTGGAATTCATATTCACCATAAAAGGGTTAATTGAAACCCAAAGAAGTAATATAGGAATCAAACCTTCTTCATTTATTTGGATTTATTGCAATAGTAATTCCGTAAAATAAAGATAAAACTAATTCAAATTTAGTTGGACCATTGTTGACATAACTTTAGAAAGCAAGATTTTATTTATAATTTGAGTATTCAAATCAACAAATGGTATTTACTACATATAGAATGGAATTAAACGTAAAATATTACGTTATTGAATATAAAATGGAATTTGTAAACATTGAGTGAAATCTTAAACTAATGTTAGTATTCGTCGTATTTACAACAATAACTTTGAATAATAGAAAGGAAGTGAATATAATAAATTAATCAAATTTATAGTGTTGAATTCGATTGGATTGGAATTAATAAATAGTTAAGAAAAATAAGGGTTATTAATAATTTGGAATTTAATTATGGTAAAAGTTTATTTGCAATCATGAGTTGGAATAGAAATCAAATCTATTTATCTAATTGGATTTCGTTGAGAGTATAAGAATATAAGCTTTAATAATTGAGTTTTAGAATATAATTTATAATTTCCAAATAATTATAAAATTGCAGAAATTAACACTGCAAATTGATATGTTTATAGATTTTAATTCACATCCAAGCTGCTAAATCAATTGGAATTGATTGAATTATATAAGTAATAAGATTTGGCCAATATTAGAAGTTGAAAAATTAGAATTGGATTTTTATGATTTATTTAATTGATTTAATAAACATTAAAAATAGCCATTTTTGTCACGGACTCGGATTTCGACGAAACTAGTTTCATCGGATCCGTATCGGTGAATTATTATAGGGTTTCAAATTTCGTATCGATCGGACTTGCCGTTTGATCGTACGGACGCGAAACGCCTTGAAAATCAATTTTATTAAAAATCAATTTGAAATCAATTTGGAAATCTTGTTTTCAGCATAACTTCTTCATACGATCGAATTTGGTCGTGAAACTTTTTCCATCGCGTTCAGAATATTTTAAAACACCTATCTGGATATATAGTTTTAACAAATTCGGTTCCGGAGGCATAACGGGCTTTTTGGGCCATAGTTTGTTGCGTACGTTCATCTATCTAGCCTATCTATTCTAACCTAGCCTACCTATATATATACAGCTATAAACCCTAGTCTCTATTCTTTTGTTGTACGTTCATTTCTTCACTCTTCTCTCTCCCCCAAATGTATACATCTCAGATCCAATTTCAAATTTGCAAATCAAAGTGAAAATTCAAAGTCTTCAGAAAATTCCCAAAAAATTATATGTCGTAGATTTCTTCAATACGAATTTATATGTGACATCTGTTTTTGCAATCGATGCTCGAATCGTCCTGGAAACTCAGTCAAAGGCCAAAAACTCGAAACCCTAAGGCTAGATTTGGGCGTTTTTGATTTCGGGTTCAATCGACGAAATTGGGTGAGGGGTTTGGTAGCAATCGCTGTGGGGAGTAGATCGATGGTGGTTGCAGCTTGTATTGTGGTCAGGGGCGCTAGAATTTGGCCGATTAGGGTTTCGAAACCCTAACCACTAGTGGCGGCGGCGGGCACTAGGGGGTGCCGCACCCCTGGCGGTCTAAAGAGGAGGTGGAGGCGGTATCCCTGGTGGCATCGACGTGGCGAATTGAAGGTCGTGGTGGTCTCAATGTCATGGTCAACGGCGAAGGAAGGCTGCTCCGTGTGTGAGGGATGCGTGAGGAAGCTGAGTGGTTTCACGCGTGAGAAGAAGGTAGACGTGGCAACATTATGCAAGTTTAACATTTGTTAATTTATTTTGTTTACCAATCGTTTTTCCATCATAACTTTTTCATACGACATCGGATTCACATGATTTTTTTTGCGTTAGGATCGTAATTTAATTCCAGATCTGATGACGCTGGTTTGGACAGATTTGGAGACCGTCAAATTTTTGAGTTTAAATCGAATCTAAATTCGATTTAAATTCGGAAGGTGAGTGTTTTAACCCACTCACAATTACTAGAAGCTTTTATGTTTGTTAAATAAATTTTAGAAATGAATAGAAATTTATTTATGAGCTTTTGGGCATGTTATTTCATCCATATCTGTTGAATTGCATTTTTTTGAATTTAGCTGTTAATTTAAATTGATTGATTGCATATTAATTGGCTGTTAGAAATTATTGTTTGCATAAGAACTGCTAGTTAACAGTTATACAAATTATCACTGAATATAAACTGTTAGATTAATAGTTGATAAATATAATTTGAGATAAAACTACAAATTATTACCTGTTGTATATTACCAAACATATATGGTTATTGACTGATATTGATTGATGTTTGTGATTGGATGATGGACGTGTTGTTGAATGGATGTTTTATTTGGATATTATTAAACTGCAAGTTAGTATGCATTTTTCATTTTTCGGGATTGTGGTTTGAAATGATAAAACCGCAAAGTTTATTTTTAAATTGCGGATTGAAATGATAAATATCCGTATCACTTGACCATAGGATAGAAAATTTTATACAGGCACCGCGGTCTATATATAACTATTTTAATGTGATTTCTATGGTTTGGATGGAATACGGTTTATAATAATCTTAAATTTTATACTGTATAAATATTTTTCTTCCGTATTTATGTACATGAAAAGTTGGAAATTTTGAAATAAAAAGGTGTATAAATTCCCTTAGTAAAATGGAAGAAAATTTAGAAAATGGAGTTGGATAAATTTATATCATATGTTTAAATGTTAAGTTTGGAAATTTAAGATATGATATTTATAATTGGATTTTTCCCAAGAAAAAAATTGAAATGAATATTCTAATATGAATTTGAATTGGAAAAATATTCTAATATAAATTGGAATCGAAAAATACATATGTTTTATTACTAGAAATTGGAGTTGTTTAAGGATTTATGTGAATATTCAAACTAAATAATAAAACATTTAATTTGTTGAAAGAATATATTCCAATTTTAGTTTTTGAATATTAATACTCCAATGGATTTATATATATGGAAATTGAAATGGTTTTGGAACTTAAGAGTGATATCTAAATTATGGTCTTAACTTTAGATAAAGAAATATTTCCATAAAGCCATATAACTTATTTCTTTACAAAGTGACAGTAAAGTTAAGCCCTTGAAATTCATATACCGTTGAATATCCAAACCATTTGAGTTTTAAAAGTTATGGTTTGAAATTATGGATTTCCAAAAATATTATGCTTTGAAAATATTCGATTTTCAGATATTATGAAGTTAAAGCCTTTTTATTATTGGAAAGAAATTATATTTGGGATAAGTGGTAAAATATGGTTTTGGGTTTTGGAATGATATCGTAATATTATGGTTTTGAAATGGATTATATTCTGGTTTTAAAAGTATAAACTGTTTTAAATAACCGCGGTGTTATAATAACGATGGGTTGGCAAAGAGACCGGGATCGGATATGGACATACTCTCTGTCGATACCGAAAACCACTTTGACTAACCGTGTACGCGGTGGAGATTCCAGAATGAAGTAGGTTGGTGGCGACGATTCCTGTAAGGTAAATACGTGGACCCGACTCCCGTGAGTTGGCATAAGGTGGCTAAAACAGGAGCGATCGACGGGTTAATGAGGTCATTCCTCTGATCGGACACTCCTCTTCGATATTATACTATGACTTTGGATTGATTCAGTGGCCACTTCTATTTTTTTGATTTGGGGAGTTGTTTCGAGGTGGGCGGTTGCTGCGGCTTCGCGTTACCATCGGCCCGGAAGCGTAATTGGTATATCTACCCTGGCATTGCCTAGTTGTGCCGTGTCACCTACCCTATCGCGCCTTGTACGAGTTTGGATTTCTCCCGTAGCCCGTGTGGTATCCTCTGGTGGCTTCCCGATCAGGAGGGACTATGATATTGGACGGACTACTGGGACTATTACGTGTTAAGGGCTATATGGGTAACCCCTTAACGCTATTAAAAAGTAAGTTTATTTTATAAATAGACACTATTATAATAGCGCAATATACTACATAGTAAATAGTTTAACGGATCCTTAGGAGATGTAAATCCCGAAAATCTCTTGAGTTACTGTACTCATATTTATTTCTGTTTATTTAACTCACATAAGATATTCTAGTCTGACTCGGGTGTTTTTGTCTTTTCAAATTCGCTCGGGTCAGTCCGAGCATTTCAGGATAGCAGATTTTAGCTTTGGAGGACGAAGACGAAGAATCGGTATTATTTTATATATAGTATTACACCACACTCTTTCTATTCCGCTGCATTGCTTGTATTGGTATGTGTAACTCTGATATTTATTGTAAAAGAAGAATCCAGCTTTTGTAAACTGTTTATGAACTGTATATTTGTTATTATATTTTATCCTTCCGCTGTGAGATTCTATTTTGTTTTATTTCTTCTCTGTTTTTCTTATTTACCCCATGACAATCCGCCCTTGCGTATGCTTTGAATTGGCACGTGTGTCGTTTTAAAGTGTGCGAAAAGGCGGGATGTTACAGTTGGTATCAGAGCTTTGGTTTAGCGATAAACCTTGGCTTTGTGGGGTTTGACTCTTTGTTAATAGGGTAGAAATATCCTATGGGAGTCACTGAGTGTACATATATGAGAGAGCGTACTTGTTAGTATTAATAAAAGGGTTTTAATATTGTGTTAATCTGTTCCGCTTTGTATTTATAAATTCTGGTTGATGCATGGGACGCTATGTCATCAATAGGGATTTCTAAACACTTAATAGGACAGACTGACATAATATTTGTTTTTAATATAGGTGAATGAAATAATTTTGCCTATTATATTTTCTATATATAAAATATTTTATAAAGATATATATATATATATTTGGTTGCTATAGATTGGATGTTAGGCAATAAACATATTTATAATAATTGAAGCTAAGTGAAATTATAATAAACCAAATTGGAGATTTTAGAACTTAAGTCCGGGATTTTTGAAATGTGCTTTCAAAGAATTTATGAAAAATAATGATTTGGTTTATAAGGAATTTCTTATATAAAAAGTATAATTTGGAAGTATGATAATATTGTCATATATATATTTTCCGATATGAATATTCCATTTTAAATTCGGGAAATTTGTTTTAAAAGAAGATTTTGGAGAAATAAATTTTGTACTTTTCTCTCCGTCGCTGGAAAATAAATTCGGTGATGACGGCCGCATCATCGACTTTCATTTTCGAGTTTCAAAAGGGGAAAGGCCACTGTAGTAAATTCTACTGCAGATTTATTTTGAAATTTTCTAAAATTTTTCTTTTATTGTTCTAAATATAATTAGAGATATTGAGTTGTAAGAACTTATTTATCTATTATTTTGAAATATTTGAAATTTAACCCGGTATTTAATTCTTAAATTTCCATTAATTAATTGTTTAAATTATTTTAGTTGAATAAAAAGATAAGTAATTAATAAGTTGAAACCTCTAATTTAAGTAAGAGAATTAATGCAATATTATAAAGAGAAATTTGAAATTTTTAACATATGAGATAAAAGAGTAATATGGATAAACATTAAATTTAATTAAAGAATGGAGATTTAACTTGTATAAGTTCAATTGCATTTCTTTAACATAAATAACTTACCCAAATATAAAAGTTGAAATGTTAAATAAGAAACTAGAATTGAATATTTTACAAGTAGGAATTTAGGAAAAATTGAAGTATTCAATAAACGACTGTATAAATAAGAATTTAATGGTATAAACTTAAGTTATGATTGAAATTTTACTAAAAAAAAAAAAATAAGTTAAGAATTACTAATAGGTGATATGAACTTAAAGTAAATAAAATGAAATTCTAAATAAGAATTGATTGTAGGATTATTAACTTAAGTATGTTTTAATTTCCTCTATTCCAATATAATGGAAACCTCCACATTAAATAAATGAATGAGATTAAAGGTAAGTAACAAATATATATATATTAATTAAAGGAATTAAGAAGAAACTTGTAAGAAACAAAGAAATCCCTCATAAATGAAGGAAAGAAAAATCAAAACACTGAATTATGAAATAAATGTATAATGAGATATTTTGGTGTTGATTTGAATTGTTGGTTGATGTATGTTGTTGGGTAAGGAATTATGGAGTTGTTAGATTTACAAATAATCTATCTTTGTTCCATCTTAGGCTGTTGAGCAACGGATGTACTTGATAGTTATTCTTCATTCGTACAACTTCAGAATTTGAGCCGAACAACTAATTATTTGTTTGATTTAATGATTGTTTGTTGTGGTGTGTGCTGTTTGCTAAAATCTATGGTTGTTGCATTTGATTGGATATGAATGATTGAATCCACCAAAACATTCACTGTAAAATAAATATTTAACCTTTTAGATTTTATAAGTGAATACAGGTGTTGGAAGCCACTGCTACTGCTTTGGTTCCACAAAAATATAAGCGTATATTGCCCGACAAATAGGTACGTTCCCGGATTACGTAAAGCGCTATTTTATATATTTTTCCCGTGTTGGGATATAATATTTTGATTATATATGTAATATATTTGTATATTTGGATAGTATATTTTCTCCAGAGTCCCTCCGTACAAAGGAGACTCTGCCAAAATTTTCCGTAAATTTTGGACTTAGAATTTTGTTGAAAATATTTTTCCAACTTTAATAATTCAAGTATTAAAGGATATAATAATTATAAAACCAGTGTATTTCATTTAAGGAAATTAATCCAGTAAAATATAAGTTAATATTTGAAGTAAAATGCACTGTTATTCTTCCTCCTCCCTTCTTTCCTTTTCGGGGACGAAAAGTTTTGAGTGGGGGAGATTGTAACGACTCGTTAAATTAATAATGCTTAATGAATTGAATTTAATAGAATTGCTAATCTAATTTAGAAGGAAATATAAGTCTTAAGATTTTATTTGAGTAAATATAGGAATTGATGTGGTGATTATAATTTAATGTTAACAATTAAATATTTATGTGGCATAGATTGGATTAATGTAAATTGGTGGGTAGTTATTAGTTATAATTAGTTGATTTAAAAGGTATTAATGAAATGATAGCTGAATCGGATTGCCAATATATAAACATTAGAAAATTTATTAGGTGGACTAAATTTGTTAAAGTTCATAAGTTGTATAATTCAATTTAGTAGAAACTCTAAATTTATAAACGAAGATGTAAATAAACGCTAAATTTAACTATGTAAATGGTGACTGACGACCTAGTTTTAAGAATTGGAATATAACCCAACTTGAATTAAGTAGAAGAAGGATTTGATTTAATATGTAAATTATTGTTCAAGGTATTGAATAAAAATTGGGAATCAAAATTTAATTAATGATAATAACGTTAGTATTGGTTAATAAATAGATTTCAATACAGTAACCAAGTGAATGGAATAAAATGAGTATATATTGCATAGAAATAAAATGTAAATTGTCACATTTGGTTGGAGTTGGTTTTAAGAAAACATATAAATGTTGAATCAGTGAATATTAGTCAAAATATTACCTAGAATAAATTCCATTTAATATAAGAATTCAAAGGTGGAAGATTTACATTTGGATGGGAAAATGGATAGTTACTAATTAAAAGTGACCATTGAATAAATTTATGCAAATGTGGGATTAGGTATAAGCGTGTAATTATGGGTATGATAACAATTAGTATAAAATACCTATATATTGGAAACACGTTGTAAAGTATAACTAATTGAATTTGGTGAATTGGGAATGTAATTCATCTACATTATGTATGTGATTAATGGGATTTAATTACTATGGTAGGAAAATCGCAATTAAAGGAAATTGAAATAGCTGATTTAGACGTTAGTTGAAATTTAGCTAGAATATGTAGATATTGGATGAAATAGTGAGATTAAATGGAAATGAAGTTTTCAATTATACGTTGGAATTCATATTCACCATAAAAGGGTTAATTGAAACCCAAAGAAGTAATATAGGAATCAAACCTTCTTCATTTATTTGGATTTATTGCAATAGTAATTCCGTAAAATAAAGATAAAACTAATTCAAATTTAGTTGGACCATTGTTGACATAACTTTAGAAAGCAAGATTTTATTTATAATTTGAGTATTCAAATCAACAAATGGTATTTACTACATATAGAATGGAATTAAACGTAAAATATTACGTTATTGAATATAAAATGGAATTTGTAAACATTGAGTGAAATCTTAAACTAATGTTAGTATTCGTCGTATTTACAACAATAACTTTGAATAATAGAAAGGAAGTGAATATAATAAATTAATCAAATTTATAGTGTTGAATTCGATTGGATTGGAATTAATAAATAGTTAAGAAAAATAAGGGTTATTAATAATTTGGAATTTAATTATGGTAAAAGTTTATTTGCAATCATGAGTTGGAATAGAAATCAAATCTATTTATCTAATTGGATTTCGTTGAGAGTATAAGAATATAAGCTTTAATAATTGAGTTTTAGAATATAATTTATAATTTCCAAATAATTATAAAATTGCAGAAATTAACACTGCAAATTGATATGTTTATAGATTTTAATTCACATCCAAGCTGCTAAATCAATTGGAATTGATTGAATTATATAAGTAATAAGATTTGGCCAATATTAGAAGTTGAAAAATTAGAATTGGATTTTTATGATTTATTTAATTGATTTAATAAACATTAAAAATAGCCATTTTTGTCACGGACTCGGATTTCGACGAAACTAGTTTCATCGGATCCGTATCGGTGAATTATTATAGGGTTTCAAATTTCGTATCGATCGGACTTGCCGTTTGATCGTACGGACGCGAAACGCCTTGAAAATCAATTTTATTAAAAATCAATTTGAAATCAATTTGGAAATCTTGTTTTCAGCATAACTTCTTCATACGATCGAATTTGGTCGTGAAACTTTTTCCATCGCGTTCAGAATATTTTAAAACACCTATCTGGATATATAGTTTTAACAAATTCGGTTCCGGAGGCATAACGGGCTTTTTGGGCCATAGTTTGTTGCGTACGTTCATCTATCTAGCCTATCTATTCTAACCTAGCCTACCTATATATATACAGCTATAAACCCTAGTCTCTATTCTTTTGTTGTACGTTCATTTCTTCACTCTTCTCTCTCCCCCAAATGTATACATCTCAGATCCAATTTCAAATTTGCAAATCAAAGTGAAAATTCAAAGTCTTCAGAAAATTCCCAAAAAATTATATGTCGTAGATTTCTTCAATACGAATTTATATGTGACATCTGTTTTTGCAATCGATGCTCGAATCGTCCTGGAAACTCAGTCAAAGGCCAAAAACTCGAAACCCTAAGGCTAGATTTGGGCGTTTTTGATTTCGGGTTCAATCGACGAAATTGGGTGAGGGGTTTGGTAGCAATCGCTGTGGGGAGTAGATCGATGGTGGTTGCAGCTTGTATTGTGGTCAGGGGCGCTAGAATTTGGCCGATTAGGGTTTCGAAACCCTAACCACTAGTGGCGGCGGCGGGCACTAGGGGGTGCCGCACCCCTGGCGGTCTAAAGAGGAGGTGGAGGCGGTATCCCTGGTGGCATCGACGTGGCGAATTGAAGGTCGTGGTGGTCTCAATGTCATGGTCAACGGCGAAGGAAGGCTGCTCCGTGTGTGAGGGATGCGTGAGGAAGCTGAGTGGTTTCACGCGTGAGAAGAAGGTAGACGTGGCAACATTATGCAAGTTTAACATTTGTTAATTTATTTTGTTTACCAATCGTTTTTCCATCATAACTTTTTCATACGACATCGGATTCACATGATTTTTTTTGCGTTAGGATCGTAATTTAATTCCAGATCTGATGACGCTGGTTTGGACAGATTTGGAGACCGTCAAATTTTTGAGTTTAAATCGAATCTAAATTCGATTTAAATTCGGAAGGTGAGTGTTTTAACCCACTCACAATTACTAGAAGCTTTTATGTTTGTTAAATAAATTTTAGAAATGAATAGAAATTTATTTATGAGCTTTTGGGCATGTTATTTCATCCATATCTGTTGAATTGCATTTTTTTGAATTTAGCTGTTAATTTAAATTGATTGATTGCATATTAATTGGCTGTTAGAAATTATTGTTTGCATAAGAACTGCTAGTTAACAGTTATACAAATTATCACTGAATATAAACTGTTAGATTAATAGTTGATAAATATAATTTGAGATAAAACTACAAATTATTACCTGTTGTATATTACCAAACATATATGGTTATTGACTGATATTGATTGATGTTTGTGATTGGATGATGGACGTGTTGTTGAATGGATGTTTTATTTGGATATTATTAAACTGCAAGTTAGTATGCATTTTTCATTTTTCGGGATTGTGGTTTGAAATGATAAAACCGCAAAGTTTATTTTTAAATTGCGGATTGAAATGATAAATATCCGTATCACTTGACCATAGGATAGAAAATTTTATACAGGCACCGCGGTCTATATATAACTATTTTAATGTGATTTCTATGGTTTGGATGGAATACGGTTTATAATAATCTTAAATTTTATACTGTATAAATATTTTTCTTCCGTATTTATGTACATGAAAAGTTGGAAATTTTGAAATAAAAAGGTGTATAAATTCCCTTAGTAAAATGGAAGAAAATTTAGAAAATGGAGTTGGATAAATTTATATCATATGTTTAAATGTTAAGTTTGGAAATTTAAGATATGATATTTATAATTGGATTTTTCCCAAGAAAAAAATTGAAATGAATATTCTAATATGAATTTGAATTGGAAAAATATTCTAATATAAATTGGAATCGAAAAATACATATGTTTTATTACTAGAAATTGGAGTTGTTTAAGGATTTATGTGAATATTCAAACTAAATAATAAAACATTTAATTTGTTGAAAGAATATATTCCAATTTTAGTTTTTGAATATTAATACTCCAATGGATTTATATATATGGAAATTGAAATGGTTTTGGAACTTAAGAGTGATATCTAAATTATGGTCTTAACTTTAGATAAAGAAATATTTCCATAAAGCCATATAACTTATTTCTTTACAAAGTGACAGTAAAGTTAAGCCCTTGAAATTCATATACCGTTGAATATCCAAACCATTTGAGTTTTAAAAGTTATGGTTTGAAATTATGGATTTCCAAAAATATTATGCTTTGAAAATATTCGATTTTCAGATATTATGAAGTTAAAGCCTTTTTATTATTGGAAAGAAATTATATTTGGGATAAGTGGTAAAATATGGTTTTGGGTTTTGGAATGATATCGTAATATTATGGTTTTGAAATGGATTATATTCTGGTTTTAAAAGTATAAACTGTTTTAAATAACCGCGGTGTTATAATAACGATGGGTTGGCAAAGAGACCGGGATCGGATATGGACATACTCTCTGTCGATACCGAAAACCACTTTGACTAACCGTGTACGCGGTGGAGATTCCAGAATGAAGTAGGTTGGTGGCGACGATTCCTGTAAGGTAAATACGTGGACCCGACTCCCGTGAGTTGGCATAAGGTGGCTAAAACAGGAGCGATCGACGGGTTAATGAGGTCATTCCTCTGATCGGACACTCCTCTTCGATATTATACTATGACTTTGGATTGATTCAGTGGCCACTTCTATTTTTTTGATTTGGGGAGTTGTTTCGAGGTGGGCGGTTGCTGCGGCTTCGCGTTACCATCGGCCCGGAAGCGTAATTGGTATATCTACCCTGGCATTGCCTAGTTGTGCCGTGTCACCTACCCTATCGCGCCTTGTACGAGTTTGGATTTCTCCCGTAGCCCGTGTGGTATCCTCTGGTGGCTTCCCGATCAGGAGGGACTATGATATTGGACGGACTACTGGGACTATTACGTGTTAAGGGCTATATGGGTAACCCCTTAACGCTATTAAAAAGTAAGTTTATTTTATAAATAGACAC
The DNA here is from genome assembly GCA_030765085.1 of Allium cepa. NCBI lineage: Eukaryota > Viridiplantae > Streptophyta > Magnoliopsida > Asparagales > Amaryllidaceae > Allium > Allium cepa. The sequence goes on from CM060929.1 coordinate 752,137,621, forward strand.
TATTATAATAGCGCAATATACTACATAGTAAATAGTTTAACGGATCCTTAGGAGATGTAAATCCCGAAAATCTCTTGAGTTACTGTACTCATATTTATTTCTGTTTATTTAACTCACATAAGATATTCTAGTCTGACTCGGGTGTTTTTGTCTTTTCAAATTCGCTCGGGTCAGTCCGAGCATTTCAGGATAGCAGATTTTAGCTTTGGAGGACGAAGACGAAGAATCGGTATTATTTTATATATAGTATTACACCACACTCTTTCTATTCCGCTGCATTGCTTGTATTGGTATGTGTAACTCTGATATTTATTGTAAAAGAAGAATCCAGCTTTTGTAAACTGTTTATGAACTGTATATTTGTTATTATATTTTATCCTTCCGCTGTGAGATTCTATTTTGTTTTATTTCTTCTCTGTTTTTCTTATTTACCCCATGACAATCCGCCCTTGCGTATGCTTTGAATTGGCACGTGTGTCGTTTTAAAGTGTGCGAAAAGGCGGGATGTTACAAAAACAATTCAATTACAGTATCTATTTACACATAGATAGATAACTTATAAATCATAACTGCTAATCAACATTATCACATAACAGGTAATTCACATTATCAATATCAAACAGATATTTCATATAATATCATCACAATAGATAACCTATGTTATCATCACAATACAATCGAACATCCATACCACACAATATTATTTTATCTCACTACCGAGATCACAAAACATCCAAGACAATCAATAACATCGATTCATTCATAAGCAAGGATTTATTCATCTCCATATAATTAATTTAAAATTAATTAAATTAACTATCTCTAATTAATTTAAAATGAATTAAATTAATTACATCATCTTAAATTAATTTAAAATAAATTAAATTAATTACTACATCAATACAAATCTTACTTACTCAACCATTTAATTGATTACAATCAATTAATCATTTAAAATAAATCATCCTAATTAATCACTCTTGATTAGTTACTCTTAATTACATTCAAGCAATTATCCTTAATTAATTTCAAAAATTAGTTATCCTCAAACAATACAGTAATTAACCTTTAATTACTCAATTAATTAATTAATCATAATTAATTATCCTAATCCTTAATTAATTACATTAATTAATTACCTCTAATTACTTATTATTGATTAATTAATCTTAATTAATCAACTTTAATTACATCAGTAATTAAATAATTAATGATCCTTAATTATTTCTTAAATTAATTACTCCAAGTAATTAACTAATTTAATTACTAAATTAAACCAAATTAATTATCCTTAAATTAATTTCTTAATTAATTATTTGATTAATTACTAAATAATTAATCCAAATTATCTCATACTTAAACATCTCCTTAATTACAATCTGTAATTATTAAACAATTACTTAACTAAGTAATTCCAAACCATTAATTACATAAAGTAATTATCTATAAAAATCAAGTGTTTAAAATTAATTAAACTTAGTTAATTAAAATAAACAATCTCATTAAATTAAATTAATTACATTAAGTAATTAATTTCTTAATTACTCTATCAAGTAATTACTCAAACCCTTCACAATTGATTATTATTAAATTAATTAATCTAATTAATTATAAAAATTAACTACATTAATTAACTGTTAAATAATCCTGGTTAATGACCTTCATTAACCATTCTTTAATTATTTTATAAAGTAATTAACCTAAATTAATTACCATTTAAATTATCTTTATTCATTTATTAATTAAAGTTAATTATAAAATTAATTAACCTTAAATAAAAACTTAATTACATAACTATTATTCATTTATCATTAATTAATAACTTAATTAACGATCTTAATTCCAAATTGATTAATCATTAATCAATTATTAATTCCAAAATCAATTAATTAATTAAATTAATTAATCTTAATTACCTTATTAAATTAAATTAATCTTGAACATAAATCTTAATTTAAATTTCAAGATAAACCTAACTTAATTATGTTAAAACAATTTAATTCAAATCAAAGTACTTAGGAAATTACCCTTAAATTTCAATTTAAATTTAAGTTTAAAATAGAACAATTTTGAACTTATCAAAGTTTTAAATAAATAAACCTTTTAAATTGCGAATCAAACAAATGCTATAGAAATTTTAAAGTTAAAGTCATTTCAAAACTTTCAATAATTTAAATTTCCATTTTAATATGAAACTTCAAATTAAACCCTACTTTAAAATTTAAACCTGAAATTCAAATTAAACCTTTAAATTCCCAGATTTCAAATTAACTTCAACTCTATTCATATTTTATAATCTTATTATTAAAAAGTTTAAACTATCTTATCAACATGATATAGTTAATAAAGTTAAATTTTTAAACTTAAGTTTCTGTTTTGAAAACTGGAATTTAAATTCAAATGAGAATTTTAATCTTACATTTAAATTTGAACTTAAATTTTACTCAAAACCATAACTATAGATTTAAAAAGATTTAAATCCAGATTTGCAGAAAACAGAAAAACAGGTTTCAACTCAAACCTGGAATTTAAATTCAAATTAGTAATTCAAACTTAAATTAAATTTTTTAAACCTAAACCTTATTTAAAACCTATAACTACAGATTTTAAATTTTGACAAACCCAGATTTTAAAAAGGTTTAAAACCAAAAGTTTTAAAACAAAACACAATTTTACTGTGTAATCTGTAAACTACAGGCTAACCCGAGAAACAAAACTTTTACTTCGTGTTTCTAGATTGCCAACTTCGAGTTTTTCTACAACCTACTTCGAGTCATTTACCCACTTGCTCCGAGCAACCCAACCTCCTCCTGAAACATTCCCAAACCCAAATAGTTCATCAGAGAACTCATCACCGCCCCCTCTGCTGACCATCTCAGGTGATCAAGCCTCAACCAGAAACTCAACACTACCCTCACATCATCCCCAAATCACACATAACCCAAAGAATTCAAAAAAAAATTAGCTCTCAAACCCAAATTTCCAAAACCTGGAATTTTTTTTTTACAGGTTTCTATTCAAACCTGTCACCGGCCATTCTCTCGCCACTACGATCATCTGACGATCAACCCTTTCGGCCCCGAGTTCTCTCACCCATCATTTACACCATCACCAATTTTCATAACACTCGATCATTCCATCTCTTCACACTGACTAAATGCTCAGACCCACTTCAAACTAGGGTTAAAAAGTTTGAATCCAAACTGCAACTTAACAAACAAACTTTATATTCTTCTCTGATTTTTCTAAGGTTCTATAATCCTTACCCCATAACTCAGAATGAATTTTGAGTTTCTTAAACTACAGATTTGAAAGAATTTTGCTTATATTCAATTTTGATTCAAGAACAAACTGTTTCTATTTATACTTACTTAAGTTTAGCTAACTTCAGACATACCACATTTTATCAAATAAATATTATGATTCTAATCTAAAGTAAGCAAACAAATTTTAATTACTTAGAGACAGATACTAACAAAAAATTTAACAGATTTTGGTGGATTCCTTTAGATAGGAAGATGAACTCAAAGTCACAGCAGAGCATATCCAACATGCATTCACAAACATATTACCAAACTTTTATGAACACAAACATTACTAAATTATATCTAACATAAGCATGCAACCTATTTAAATTTAGAAAATTAAGTTACTCACATTTTAATGATGCAGACCACTGATCATTTGAATTCCCAGAAAACAAATACAGGTGTGCTTCCTCTGATTTTCAAAACTGAGTTGAACTCCTGATGAAATGTCCATGATCACAGCCTAATCACTTGCATGTAGGAAATAGATGATGCTGAGTTGATCATTGGTGGAGTATGCAGGTTCTCTGATTTGAGATTTGCAGATTGATCTTTATGAAGAGGAATATGCAGATTTGAATATGTTTATGGTTATGCAGTTTTGTCTATTTGATTGTGAAATGCAGATTTTTTTTTAGATTCGAGGAATGCAGATTTGGGATTTGAATATGCAGATTGTAGGTGAATCAAATGCAGATTTTTAAACAGGGTTTCTGAATTTGGGAAATGCAGATTTGTTCTTGATGAATTTGTGGATTGTTATATGCAGAATTTTGATTGTGGATATGAAAATGTAATATGAATGAAGATTGTAAATGTATTCTCAGATTTTAATAAAAGAAAAGAAAATGAAAAACTAAAATTAACACTTGTCAAATGGTTATGCTAATTTTTACACACATGTCAATATAAATGCATATGAATTTAACACATGCTATCCTTTAAAGATAATTAGTATTTGATTTTCAACTAAAGTGTGTATTAGCTTAAATTGAATTTGTTAATTTATATTTAACATATGTATAAATTTACAAATGGAAATAAAACAAATCATGTAAATAAATGAACTTATACATATCAAAAATTAAGACAATCAAACAATATAAAATTTTATACTTTTAAATTTAAATTCAACTAAATTCAAAATCAAATATTTTTCAAATCAAGTTATAAATAAAAATTCAATTTGAAATAAAAATTACAAATCTTATTCAAAATTTATTTATAAAGTCAATACAATGTTAATATTATTTTTATAAATCTCTTTTAATAAATAAAAATAATTTTACAAAATATTCATTTTATTAAGCCATAAAACCAATTTGTTAAATTTATTCTAAATTTAAAACTCACTTCAATTTAATTTAAAACATTTAATATTTTTCTATCAATTTTAGAATCATATTTTTACTTATGAAATAGTTTTAAAACTCAATAATTAAAATCAATCTATTTAAAATATAAACCAAATATTTATATTGCAAATAGAAATCCATTTGTAATTTTAAAAGATAAAATAACCAATTCAAATATTTATTGAAGAATATTATTAAATTTATCTGAATAATTATTAACAGATTATCAATATCAATTTAATATTAACTACGGATCATTAAATTGATATTGTTAAAAATTCCGGGATGTTACAATCCTTCCCCCTTAAAAGAATTTCGTCCTCGAAATTTAAAACAAAGGTAATTTAATAATCTCATTAAATTTTAATTTTAAACACAGCATATATCAAACCTATGCTAACAACCAAAGCAATCAATTCAAACAAATCTAATTATCCAAACAAAATCTGGGTGAAATTCTATCGAGTTTCCCCAGGTGTATATATATATCCACCAGGATACTTGCTCTAGAAAATCCAAACAACCAATATTATGAAGCTACAAAGCTCCTATACAACTATATCTATAACACTAGATAAGATATCAGACTACAAACGAGTCTGACTCAACAACCAAAACTCCAAAACCGCTGGTTCCACAACCAGAGATAGGTCATACACTTACTCCTTCAGAGATACGTGAAACTCATCGAATCCCAGTTATCCAAACCGGCAATTCAATCCTGTAGATCAATCACTTAATCTCCTAGATATATAAAAGATCCAAAACACTCCAGAGCTAACTTCTCGGACTTACCCAATCTTATAGCTCACTTACGATCGGAGAAAACTTATCCAAAATTAAATCTCTGATTTCAGAGTCCAAATCACTCCGACTCTTATCCACAAAATCTCTTCAGACAATCATGGGCTGTCCACAAACTTACTGATCAGCTCAACCTTCGTTGATGTCTCTAGAAACAAACTAGACCAATCAACTCAACAAAATGATCTCCTCAAGATCAACCAAAACCAAGAACTCAAACTCAACTCCTTACATCATAAGACAACAACTTCTTCTATCCAGAAAAAGAAAAGCAGATACACTTCCAAACTGCTTCCGCTACTCAACTCTGATCCAAAGTAGAAAAGAATGCTAAAGAAGAACGCAAGCACAAACAGGACAACTCACCCCAGAGATATGATTCAACAAATCCATAAAAAAAAATTCAGGAGTTCCTCCAAAACTCCGAGCTGCTACACCAACTCAATCTCCAGATGCAAACAAAACTCTGACTTCTCTGAAGACAACCAGAAAAACTCAGATAACCCAAGAAAATACTCAAACAATCGCAAGTCACTTTTGCGATCCACTAAACCAAATTCAAGAAATACTGCTCTTCCTTAACCAAATAGAACAGCTTACAGTTAACTGGCTAACCCATCGAAGAAACGGGTCCACTCAACTGCTTCTGAACTCCACTTCAGAAAACTGCTAAGCCAGAAAATCTCTTCCCAACACTGAGAACACTCCAAGCTACACTGCTGCCACAGATGCCAAAGAATTCCCAAAACAAAGCTCTTCGAGAAACTCGGATTTCAAAGCAAACAGAAACTCAAGCTGACCACAGCCACAATACCTAAAGCAGACTCACTTCCTTAACTTGTTACAAAGAAAACATCTTCGGGAACATCCATAGTCACTGCATCTCATCACGCAGCTACTACTCCTTAAGGTACCAAAATACCATTACTTGCTTCTGCCAACCAACAGACCCAAATACTACTCACCCAACTTCAGAAACGAACTCCGAACCTTCACAGGTTTCCTTCAGAGATCAATGAAGTTCTTCATCACTACAGAACTTACTCGAGACGGTATTAGGTCTACAGTCTTGACAAAACACCTTCAACCTCAAACATCAGACTCCAACCAATGGTAGTCGTGTTACACACACTACCACCCATCTACCTTATAACTTATATTGGAAAACCTGAATAGGTAACAACACATGATAGGTAGAAATATATACATATATAGTAGTATATAATAAAAATTACAAGTACGCTCTCTCAAGAAAGACTCCACTATAGAGCCTAGGTACTCACTCAACCTAATGCTCTGATACCAACTGTCACGACCCGACTTTCCACTCCCAGAAAATCACGTCATGAATTAAGAAAGAAAGGGATAGAAAATAGAATAGAAAGAAGAGAAGAAAGAAACAACACATCAGAATCTAACAGCGGAACGAATAAATTATATTAATAACATAATTATTACATAGTTTACAACCAATATCAGAGTACACAGATATACAACACATACTAGATGGTTATAAACACCTGTCTAGTTATACAATTCAAAGACAACAACTCAGAGAACACACAGCGGAAAACTAGATATATCTACACGCGGAAGCCTCCTGCTCCATTGCTCTTCCATAATTCGTCAAAGCTAATCCTGAATCCTAACCTGAATTCCCTTGACTACTCATAAAAATTTGAGTACTCAAGAGTTTATGAAAAACAAAAATAAACTCCGGGTCAGACATGGGTCTGGTTTGAGTAACAGGTTAAAGTTGCTTAACTTTTAAAAACCTTTGAAAATAAAGGTATCACGTAAGACTTCCCACACATAAACATGGAAAAGTTTTTACCTTACGCTAACCAAAACCTTTGATAGGAAATCCGATGATATTATAATAGTGTCTAGGGTTTTCAAATAAATAAGAAATAGCCGAAATTGTTACATTTATTAAATTCCAGCTACTAGCCACAAAAGTGGGTAATACAATCAAAACTGTTAGCACTTATTGGATTTTGGATTCCATACAATGGCAGGGCTACTGGGCTACCGCCCGTCACAGTATGTGGCCTAGATCAACGTACCGAGGATCACTCCCGACCCCCTGCAACACAAAGCCGGACCCATTCCTTACTGAATAGTTCCAAACAAGACAACCCCGTGGTTGTAGCTAGCAACCACCCACACAGGCGAATATAAATGGACTTCTAGACAGGGATCAATTTTGCTCTCCAGTGGGTGCGACCCACGAAGCCTTACTGCACTTCCCATGTTTTAGCCATTCCCGATTGATGAGGCTTGAGGCTACGATTACCTTTATAGGACATATCACTTAGAATGCTCATCGTCCACCTGACGATGTTCTCAAAGCATTCAATCCATACAAGTTCGTTCCGGGTTCGAACAAAACCGAAGGCATTATCTCGTTACACTCATTTTGGAATCACCCTCAGAGTTAACGACAATAACCCTTGCACTCTGATTCACCATCTCGAATCTATAAGAACTAATTCCGTCAACTCATTACGGAATCACTCACAGAGTTATACTGACTCATAGTCCTTACACCTCGAGTCTTCACAAAGCTCCATTTTGATACACGACCTAACGTTATTTGGAATCGATGTGGTTTTCGGATATCTAAATATGGAAACCCGATCCCGGTCTCATCGAAAACCAAAGCGTGTCTTTTAAGGTCCAAGTTGTTTTAAAGGTTTAAAACAATTCAATTACAGTATCTATTTACACATAGATAGATAACTTATAAATCATAACTGTAATCAACATTATCACATAACAGGTAATTCACATTATCAATATCAAACAGATATTTCATATAATATCATCACAATAGATAACCTATGTTATCATCACAATACAATTAAACATCCATACCACACAATATTATTTTATCTCACTACCGAGATCACAAAACATCCGAGACAATCAATAACATCCATTCATTCATAAGCAAGGATTTATTCATCTCCATATAATTAATTTAAAATGAATTAAATTAACTATCTCTAATTAATTTAAAATGAATTAAATTAATTACATCATCTTAAATTAATTTAAAATAAATTAAATTAATTACTACATCAATACAAATCTTACTTACTCAACCATTTAATTGATTACAATCAATTAATCATTTAAAATAAATCATCCTAATTAATCACTCTTGATTAATTACTCTTAATTACATTCAAGCAATTATCCTTAATTAATTTCACAAATTAGTTATCCTCAAACAAAACAGTAATTAACCTTTAATTACTAAATTAATTAATAAATCATAATTAATTATCCTAATCCTTAATTAATTACATTAATTAATTACCTCTAATTACTTATTATTGATTAATTAATCTTAATTAATCAACTTTAATTACATCAGTAATTAAATAATTAATGATCCTTAATTATTTCTTAAATTAATTACTCCAAGTAATTAACTAATTTAATTACTAAATTAAACCAAATTAATTATCCTTAAATTAATTTCTTAATTAATTATTTGATTAATTACTAAATAATTAATCCAAATTACCTCATACTTAAACATCTCCTTAATTACAATCTGTAATCATTAAACAATTACTTAACTAAGTAATTCCAAATCATTAATTACATAAAGTAATTATTTATAAAACTCAAGTGTTTAAAATTAATTAAACTTAATTAATTAAAATAAACAATCTCATTAAATTAAATTAATTACATTAAGTAGTTAATTTCTTAATTACGTTATCAAGTAATTACTCAAACCCTTCACAATTGATTATTATTAAATTAATTAATCTAATTAATTATAAAAATTAATTACATTAATTAATTGTTAAATAATCCTAGTTAATGACCTTCATTAACCATTCTTTAATTATTTTATAAAGTAATTAACCTAAATTAATTACCATTTAAATTATCTTTATTCATTTATTAATTAAAGTTAATTATAAAATTAATTAACCTTAAATAAAAACTTAATTACATAACTATTATTCATTTATCATTAATTAATAACTTAATTAATGATCTTAATTCCAAATTGATTAATCATTAATCAATTATTAATTTCAAAATCAATTAATTAATTAAATTAATTAATCTTAATTACCTTATTAAATTAAATTAATCTTGAATATAAATCTTAATTTAAATTTCAAGATAAACCTAACTTAATTATGTTAAAACAATTTAATTCAAATCAAAGTACTTAGGAAATTACCCTTAAATTTCAATTTAAATTTAAGTTTAAAATAGAACAATTTTAAGCTTATCAAAGTTTTAAACAAATAAACCTTTTAAATTGCCAATCAAACAAATGCTATGGAAATTTTAAAGTTAAAGTCATTTCAAAACTTTCAATAATTTATATTTCCATTTTAATTTGAAACTTCAAATTAAACCCTTCTTTAAAATTTAAACCTGAAATTCAAATTAAACCTTTAAATTCCCAGATTTCAAATTAACTTCAACTCTATTCATATTTTATAATCTTATTATTAAAAAGTTTAAACTATCTTATCAACATGATATAGTTAATAAAGTTAAATTTTTAAACTTAAGTTTCTGTTTTAAAAACTGGAATTTAAATTCAAATGAGAATTTTAAACTTACATTTAAATTTGAACTTAAATTTTACTCAAAACCATAACTACAGATTTAAAAAGGTTTAAATCCAGATTTGCAGAAAACAGAAAAACAGGTTTCAACTCAAACCTGGAATTTAAATTCAAATTAGTAATTCAAACTTATATTAAATTTTTTAAACCTAAACCTTATTTAAAACCTATAACTACAGATTTTAAATTTTGACAAACCCAGATTTTAAAAAGGTTTAAAACCCAAATTTTTAAAACAAAACACAGTTTTACTGTGTAATCTGTAAACTACAGGCTAACCCGAGAAACAAAACTTTTACTTCGTGTTTCTAGATTGCCAACTTCGAGTTTTTCTACAACCTACTTCGGGTCATTTACCCACTTGCTCCGAGCAACCCAACCTCCTCCTGAAACATTCCCAAACCCAAATAGTTCATCGGAGAACTCATCACCGCCCCCTCTGCTGACCATCTTAGGTGATCAAGCCTCAACCAGAAACTCAACACTACCCTCACATCATCCCCAAATCACACATAACCCAAAGAATTAAAAAAAAATTAGCTCTCAAACCCAAATTTCCTAAACCTGGAATTTTTTTTTACAGGTTTCTATTCAAACCTGTCACCGGCCATTCTCTTGCCACTCCGATCATCTGACGATCAACCCTTTCGGCCCCAAGTTCCCTCACCCATCATCTACACCATCACCAATTTTCATAACACTCGATCATTCCATCTCTTCACACTGACTAAATGCTCAGACCCACTTCAAACTAGGGTTAAAAAGTTTGAATCCAAACTGCAACTTAACAAACAAACTTTAAATTCTTCTCTGATTTTTCTAAGGTTCTATAATCCTTACCCCATAACTCAGAATGAATTTTGAGTTTCTTAAACTACAGATTTGAAAGAATTTTGCTTATATTCAATTTTGATTCAAGAACAAACTGTTTCTATTTATACTTACTTAAGTTTAGCTAACTTCAGACAGACAACATTATTTCAAATAAATATTATGATTCTAATCTAAAGTAAGCAAACAAATTTTAATTACTTAAAGACAGATACTAACAAAAAATTTAACAGATTTTGGTGGATTCCTTTAGATAGGAAGATGAACTCAAAGTCACAGCAGAGCATATCCAACATGCATTCACAAACATATTACCAAACTTTTATGAACACAAACATTACTAAATTATATCTAACATAAGCATGCAACCTATTTAAATTTAAAAAATTAAGTTACTCACATTTTAATGATGCAGACCACTGATCATTTGAATTTCCAGAAAACAAATACAGGTGTGCTTCCTCTGATTTTCAAAACTGAGTTGAACTCCTGATGAAATGCCCATGATCACAGCCTAATCACTTGCATGTAGGAAATAGATGATGCTGAGTTGATCATTGGTGGAGTATGCAGGTTCTCTGATTTGAGATTTGCAGATTGATCTTTATGAAGAGGAATATGCAGATTTGAATATGTTTATGGTTATGCAGTTTTGTCTATTTGATTGTGAAATGCAGTTTTTTTTTTAGATTTGAGGAATGCAGATTTGGGATTTGAATATGCAGATTGTAGGTGAATCAAATGCAGATTTTTAAACAGGATTTCTGAATTTGGGAAATGCAGATTTGTTCTTGATGAATTTATGGATTGTTATATGCAGAATTTTGATTGTGGATATGAAAATGTAATATAAATGAAGATTGTAAATGTATTCTCAGATTTTAATAAAAGAAAAGAAAATGAAAAACTAAAATTAACACTTGTCAAATGGTTATGCTAATTTTTACACACATGTCAATATAAATGCATATGAATTTAACACATGTTATCCTTTAAAGATAATTAGTATTTGATTTTCAACTAAAGTGTGTATTAGCTTAAATTGAATTTGTTAATTTATATTTAACATATGTATAAATTTACAAATGGAAATAAAACAAATCATGTTAATAAATGAATTTATACATATCAAAAATTAAGACAATCAAACAATATAAAATTTTATACTTTTAAATTTAAATTCAACTAAATTCAGAATCAAATATTTTTCAAATCAAGTTATAAATAAAAATTCAATTTGAAATAAAAATTACAAATCTTATTCAAAATTTATTTATAAATGTCAGGACCCGATTCTTCGACTTTCGAAAATTCAACATCGATACTCACTTTATCGACTGCCGAACAATCGAACGACGGAAAACCGAACACTTAGGGTTTTAAGAAAAAGGAAAGACCAAGAAAAAGAGAGAAAAAGATAGAAAAGATAGAGAGAGAAAAGAAAATAGAAAAATAGAACAGAAAGGAAACAACTGAACAATAACAGAATCTCACAATCGCAGCGGAACAACATATAATAATAAATGAATAATCTTCAAACAAAGAACTATATCAGTTATTACATTACATCACATTTCATTGCATCATATCATCAGAGTGTACAACAACAACAACCTCAAACAGTGCAGCGGAAAAGAAATACTATATAGTAGTAATACGCCATGCCATCCATCTTGCCTCCAGCAACTCCAGAATATCCAGAATATCCTGATAAACCTAACTCTTGACTGCCCGTGTGAAAATTGGTGGGCACCCAGAGTTTAGGAAAGAAAACAATAAACTCCGAGTCAGTCATGTGACTGGTGTGAGAACTCCAAAACAGTTTATTTATCTTTAAAATCAAAATAGAGAGATATTTTTAAATTCAATTCGCAATGCTTTTAAAAATGAGACTACCATAAGGCCTCCCGCACACACACACAATGCAAACGCAGAATCGGAGGAGATTTCTCCTTATGATAGTCAAAGATGCTTGATACGCATTAAAAAGACATTTGATATTATTACTAGTGCATAGTGAAGGAAATAAAATCATTTCGAAAGTAGAATATAAATCTTAGCCAACATAGACATTCCGAACTATGCCTACTATAGCTACCATCCAAACAGTGGGGCGCCACCATAAGTGAATGATAGGTTCTACAACTAATACCGTACAAGATCGTATTGTTTCTTTGGATTTCCAACGAATGATCAGGCCAAGGAACTTCCCATTTCTACATGAGAATGCCTCTGGATGGACATCCCCGAGAACCAAACCGGATCTCTACCAACACAAGGCCGGGTTACCCCTAACTGAGTAACAACTGACCGAATATGCCATCCCCCGGTCCTTTGGGACCTTTCAACCGAGCGCTCGCAATCAATTCACACAATCATGAAGTGTTTTCAACATGAGTAAGCATCTGGGCTCCATACCATGATACCACCCTTTTCCAGAAGGAAATGCACATAGCCTAAAGGGCGCTACCCCTCATAACCTTGCTGCTTCTTTCCTGTTTTGACCATTCACGGGGTGTGAGGCTCGACGAAGTCACGTCCACAAAAACATACTTTATACAAAAGCCATGCTTTGGGTCAACAAATGATCATAGAAATGATCACCAGGATAGACGATCAAATAAATGATCCTATCACAAATAATCAACACAATGATCATTTACAGCAACACTCAGCATGTCACATTACCAAATTGGGAATATATCGTTGATAACCTTCAACTACATAACCTCTGAGCTCGTACGTCTCAGAGAAGGGTGTTAAGCTAAAAGAATAAATTCTCCGCCACCAAAAGAAATATATTTGAAAGAAATCTGCTTTATATCTCAATTTGTAACGTCAGACATACAATCCATACAAGTCTGTTCCGGGCTCGAACAAAACCGAAGGCACTTCTCACGAAGCCCTTGCAATCCGGGTATTCACAATCCCGATCGAATTTCCCATCACTTAGGAAATCTCTATACCAGGAGCTACCCAGTGCAGAGACAATCGATAGGTCATCTTATCGCTTTCGCAAATACTCGATCTTCAACACCGGTCATCAATTGCAATTCATAACGACGTATCACATATTCGGAATGGGTTATACGACCCCATGGTCCTTTCCCGGTTAACCCGAATAGTGAGCGCTTATTCAAAAATAAGTGTGGCATTCAAATTCAAACAAATCACATCAATTACCCATTCAAAGGGAAATATTGATAGTCGGTTATTGAACTATCAATGGATATGCACACATCACCAGTTTCCAAATAATTTTCCAAATTATTTCTTTTCCAAAATATCTTTACAAGATATATTATTTCACACTTCAAAAATAAATCAATATTTATTTTTAAACAAATTCCCCTTTCCTTTATAAATTCCTTAGTGAATTTATAATCCAAAATATCTATGAATATTCGATTTCAATTATTCATTTCAATTTATCTTCAAAAAGGTAAATTCTCAAAGTATTCACTTTATATTGGAAAACATTTCCATACTTATTTAATAAGTAATTCACAAATTTTATTTATTTTCAACACTTAGAAAATATTCAATATACTTCAATCGAAATTAAGTATATATTTCATTCTTTAAGGAAATCATTCTCTTAAACATATTTATTTGGGCCAAAACGAATGTTACGTAAAACATCGTTACGATAACCCAAAATCACTAGTATAGGGATTCGAAATTAAAATAGATATATAAATCCCAATACTATACAAAACATTTCCTTTCGGAAATCATTTACTATAACAACAGTGTTATAGTCCACTATTTCCTTCTATTTCTCGAAAACGTCTATTTCAACAATAAATGTTGAAATCTATGGTTTCGAATCTCAACACAATTAAAAACATCATTAGATCGTTTTAATTCAATTTAAAACATCAAATCTAAACATTTTCTTTAACATATTATTCACTATTCAAAAACGTGAATATACTACGTTAACAATTTCATCCTTTCTATACACTTTATTTTAAAGGATTATTCACTGTCTAAAACGTGAATATAACTCCATAAGTAAGTTATAACAATTTAGTTATCAAAATAAGTCATTTGTGGATTTATAAAACAACGTTTATAAACTCCATTTCTATTTATTTTATAACAACTTCCTTTATAAATCTCCTTTATTAACCTATTCGATTTATATCTCAATTTTAAAACAAAAATTCATATCATAAGTGAAATACTTATAATTTATTTGTTTGAAAAATCGTTCCTTTGAACTTCATAATTATAAATCTTATAACTTATAAGATTCAATTATTTATCCAAATATATTCTTTAATAATTTCACAAAATTTATAAATCTTACTATTTATAAATTTCATTTATAACTTCACCGTTTATAATTCTATAAATTCCATTCACTTATGCAATCTATTTTCACTTCATTCAAACACTTATAAAAACTCGTTTTATAATGTCAATATTTCAATTTATAAATATCCATTTATAAATCTCTTAATATAAATCAATTTATATTATTCTTTAAAACATCTTTAATCTCCTTTATTATTTCACCATTTTGATTCATAAAATAATTAAATTTTATAAATCCTATATTTAAACTTTTCACAATAAATTCTAAAATCCCGATTAAACTATTTTATAAAATCATTAGCATCATATTCTCAAAAATCAGTTTTTAACTATATTTCTCAAAAATCATAATTCTTATAACCTTAAAAATTATAACGTTTATTTATTTAAAATGGATCAATTCCAAAATTATTTTATAAAACGTATACTTTTCAAAAATCACTTTAATAATCATTTTAAAGTTTCAAAATTTGGTCCAATGATGCTACATACCAAATAGTCAATCACGACAACAACGATATCATATATCGATATGATAATCCATCAAATATCAAAATATCTGAAATCAAATAAATACTGTTGAGGAATCCAGTTGGATCCCTCCAACCTGTTTTCCTGCATCCACAAACATTAGCACAATACCAATTTCGCTCCAGTACGAAATTATCGCGGTATATGGGATTTAAAATATTATCCGCTTAATAGACGGCGCAATAGGGTCTCATCCGCTATACAAATGCGGGAAATCAACAACTCCAATATATACATATGCCAATATATATATATATTGCTATTATATATAATACAAATTTCACTGTTTATGAAATATTCGCGGTATATGTTTTTAATAAATAACATCCGCTTACTAACGACGCATAATGTCTATTTTAACAATCAATAGATAACAATCATCATTCAAACATGCATTCAAATATTTTAAATCTAACTATTTAAAATAAAATCGAAACCGATTCGATTGAGTGAGAAGTTCTCACCTTGATTTCAATTTCGTTTTAGCGATTTATTTCGAATAAAATTAAACGGACGTTTAATTTTATCCGAAATTCTCACTAACTCCAATCGACTCCAATCCAACTCCATCGTGTAGTGCTCTTCCATACGATTCCAACGCAACTGGTTTCGCGCGTTTTCGACCTCGTATGAAAAAGTTATGAATTTTACAAGATACACGATTTTATATTAACTAATTTACAACAAAAATTTTATAATTAAACCCTACAATCATTCCTAGCCGTGAGATCCCATGCGCCTTGCATCCTGGCCGTCCAACATCTCCTTCTCCCTCTCGTTCCATCTACAGACAACCCAAACCCATAGCCGCCCCCCTAGGGTTAAATATCACGGCAACTACGACGACATCTACTACGATCAGGGACCACCATCGTGAAGCCCTCACCCACGTGCACCTCCGCCCCCACTATGGTCAAGCTCGGTCGAGCCTCCTGCCTCGAAAAACGTGCGCAACATCAGGGAAACGCGGCCCAATAACTCACAATATACAACTCCATTCGCGATCATACCCGTTGGATATGTCAATCACACTACCCTCTACGTTTTTCTAGTTGAGCGATTCTTGAATCGATGCTTGGATTTTGAGAAATTGAAGGAAGAACATATGAAACTTTCAGCCATTGATCTGTTGTAGGTGGCGGCTGCATATAGATTAGGGTTAGGTTTCTATTTTTTTATTTTTTTTATGAAGGGTAGGGGCTATTTATAAGGAATTCTCAAACACTATTCAATCCGGAAATTCCGAACTCCGATTCACGCGCCGTAACCAGCCTTTCTAGGGTTTACCCCACGTTCCGGAAACAATGGAACAGGTTTCGAAAGCTATTTCGGACATCTGTGCGAGATATGGCAATAAACGTTCGATTTAAATTAAACCGATTTAATCGATTTTCTAGGCGTTTTAATTTGTAACGGACAAACGGTAAATCCAATTGACACGAAATTTGAAACGTTACAATAATATCACATTACGGATCCGATGAAACTGGTTTCGTCGAAATCCGAGACTTTTTGAAAAATGGCTATTTTAACTCGCCAAATTAATATTAAAAACAATTCGATGCGTTTCGAGCTGCCACGATCAAACGATAACTCCGATTGACATGAAAATTGAAATCCGGTAATAACTAACTATTATGGATCCAATGGAACTGGTTTCGTTCAATTCTGAGACTGTTCAAAAATTGACAATTTTCACTAGTCGATTTAATATTAAAATATTCAATTTTCACAAATAAACTTTTAATTCGATTTTAAAAGTTCTAAAATATCATTCTAACTTCCATATGATAAAATAAAATTTTACAAATCATTTTCAATCATATTTAACCCAATTTTCAATTATTTCCATAATTTCACATATTAATTTATCGATTTAATTATCCAATTAAATCCAATTATTCAAAATAAAATTTATTCGACTTATAAATTTCACTCATTAATATTTAAAATTAATTAAATATTCAAATTTTAATTATCAAAAATTTTGGGTCGTCACAATAAAGTCAATACAATGTTAATATTGTTTTTATAAATCTCTTTTATTAAATAAAAATCATTTTACAAAATATTCATTTTATTAAGCCATAAAACCAATTCGTTAAATTTATTCTAAATTTAAAACTCACTTCAATTTAATTTAAAACATTTAATATTTTTCTATCAATTTTAGAATCATATTTTTACTTATGAAATAGTTTTAAAACTCAATAATTAAAATCAATCTATTTAAAATATAAACCAAATATTTATATTGCAAATAGAAATCCATTTGTAATTTTAAAAGATAAAATAACCTATTCAAATATTTATTGAAGAATATTATTAAATTTATCTGAATAATTATTAACAGATTATCAATATCAATTTAATATTAACTACAGATTATTAAATTGATATTGTTAAAAATTCCGGGATGTTACAGCGTATCCGCGTAAGGAAATTGATTTGAAATTTGTTTTCAAAAGTTGTAAAGGTGAAATGTGATTTGAAATTTGTTTTCAAATGGTTGAAGTGTGGAAAAATTTATCTTGTAAAGATATTTTTGGAAAATAAATAATTTGGAAAATTATTTGGAATCTGGTGATGTTGTGCATACCTATTGATAGTTAAATAACCGACTATCAATATTTACCTTTAAATGGGTATTTGTTGTGATTTGCTTGAATTTGAATGCTACACTTATTTTAAAATAAGAGCTCGTTATTCGGTTTAGCCGGGAGAGGACCTTTAGGTCATGAATCCCATTCCGAATAGTGATATGTCATAATGGATAGCATTTGAAGACCGGTGTTGAAGACTGGATATTTTCGAAAACGGAAGGATTACCATCGAATGTCTCTACATCAGCTGATCTTCGATATAGAGATTTTATCACCCTTTGTGATGAGAATTTTGAACGTGATTGGTGAATATCCGGATTGCAAGGGCTTCTTTGAAAGTGCCTTCGGTTCCGTTCGATCCCGGAACGGACTTGTATGGTTGTGTTTCTGACGTTACAATTTGAGATGTAAAGCTGGTTTCTATCAAATACATTTCTGTTGGTGGCGGAGAATTTATTCTTTTAGCTTAACACCCTTCTCTGAGACGTACGAGCTCAGAGGTTATGTAGTTGATGGTTACTAGTGATACATTCCCAATTTGGTAATGTGGCATACGAAGTGCTGCTGATCATTTGTTGATCAAAGCATAGCTTTTGTGAAAATCGTAGCTTTGTGGACGAGACTTCGTCGGACCTCACACCCCGAAAATGGTCAAAACAGGAAAGATGCAGCAAGGTTATAGGAGGTAGCGCCCCTTAGGATATGTGCATTTCCTTCTAGATAGAAGTGGTATCATGGTATGGAGCCCGGATACTTAACTTATGTGGATATCGCAGATATATATGACTTTGTGATTGTTGTGGTTGAGGATCCTCGAATAAAGGTTTTTTACAACCGGGGGATGACATACTCTTGTTAGTAGTTACTTACTTTTGCAGAGGTAACCCGGCCTTGTGTTGGCAGAGATCTGGTTAGGTTCTCGGGGCGTCCTTCTAGAGGCGTACCCATGTGGCAATGAGAAGTTTCTTGGCCTGACCATTTGTTGGAAATACAAAGAAACAATATAGACCCTTTACGATTGCAAATTGTATAACCTGCCTCCTCAGGAGGTAGCTATAGCAGGCATAATATAATGGTACCTATGCTGGCTAAGTTTAATATTGTACTTTCGAAATATTTTCCTTCACTTTGTACTTATAGTAATAATATCAAAAAAAATTGAATATCAAGCATGTTTGACTATCATAAGGAGAAATCACCTCCAATTCTCCGTTTGCATTGTGTGTGGCGGGAGGCCTTATGGTAGTTTCATTTTCTAAAAGCATTGCGGATCTATTTTAAAATATTTCTTTGTTTGTTTTAAAGATATAACTGTTTTAAGTTCTCACACCTGTCCCATGACTGACCTGGAGTTTATTGTTCCATTCCTAAACTCTGGGTGCCCATCATTTTCCACACGGGCAGCCTAGAGTCAGGTTATCAGGACATTCTGGAATTCAGGATATGCTGTGGAGATCTGGAGGCAAGCTGGATGGCGTGGCGTATCAACTAGTTTATAGTATTTCTTTTCCACTGTTTGTTGTTGTAAACTCAATGTAATGTAATGTGATGTAATGTAATAACTGATATAGTTCTTTGTTCTAAAGATATTCATTTATCTATTATATGTTGTTCCACTGCGATTGTGAGATTCTGATATTGTTTATGTTGCTTCTTCTTTCTTACTTCTTCTATCTTTTTCTTCTTTTTAAACCCTAAGGGTTCGGTTTTTCCGGCATTTGATTGCTCGGCAGTTGATACAGTGGACGTATTAATGTCGATTTTCGAAAGTCGAGGAATCGGTTCCTTATAATTTGGTATCAGAGCATTTGGTTAAGCGACAACCTTGGCTCTGTTGGGAATTACTCATTAGAGATAGAGTCAGTAGTACTCTAGAATGAGTTTGAGTGTGATCATAGATACGAGCGCGTATTGGTTAGTGAATAAAAAAATGTTTTATATTATGTTTGCTTATCCGTTGAGCTGTTTGTGAATTCCGGTCGGTATGTGGGACGTCATATTATCGATAGGGATTTCTAAACACTTAAACGAGGCAAGTCGACATAGTATCATTTTAAATTGGTTAAATGAAATAATTTTACCTCGATTATATTTTACATATAAAGGAAATAATTTTTCAGAAATTATTAAAGTGTATATAAATTGATTATTTGGTTGTTGAAAATGTAAGAATATATGCAAGTTAATAAAAGTTGGTTGAATAAGTTAAATAAAACAATTGTAAAAAAATAAATTGTATAAGCAAATGAATTATTAAGTATGGAGTTATAATTAATGTGATTTACAATTGTGAAATAATCTTACATAAATATAAGAAGTGAAACTATATGAATATATTTATAAATATGAGTTGTAAATAAAAATGAATTTGAACTATGAATTGAAAATATTGAATCCTGTTTATTTTGGAAATTATTTTCCAAAATTAAAAGTTAAATAGTGAAATTATATGAGAAAAAGATTTATAAATGTGATCTATGGATAAAAGGAAAATTTTGAAAGAATATTAAGCACTAAATTCACTAATGTTACTGGGGAATAATAAGGGTGGTGACTGCAGCATCATCAGTATCATTTTCAAGTTTCTGTGTGATGGCTTTGCTACCATAGTAAATTTAAAATTGAAGTTTGGTTGTGATAAACAAATTTGAAAATTTAAAATCCAAGTTGTAATTGTTGAGTATAAGTAATCAAGTTTGGACTTATATGAAATAATAAAGATTTTACTTTGGTAAAGTTGAAATAAATTTGAGTTGGCATAATAAAACATATGATTTGAAATTTAACTAACGAAGGTTAAATAAATTGATTTGGATTAGGAAAGCTATCGAAATGGAAATTAAACTGAAGTGATTATATAAAATAACTTTGAAGTTTAAATAAGTTGTATAACTTGTAAAGTGAGAAAATGTAAGTGAAACCAAATGATAGAATGGTTAAACAATTCTGTTAAGAAAAAAGAGATATGAATTTGAATAAGTGATGAAATTTCACTTTGGTAAAAGTTAAATAGAATTTACTTTAGAATTGGAATCTGAATTGGATTTATAAGGGGAATATAAGTTAACTTAAATAAATGATGTTTGAAATGGAATATAACTTAAGTGATGTTGAATGAAGTTAGTTTTGGTATCGAAGTATAATAATAATAAAGTGAATTAAATGAATGTAAATGTTAATTCATTAAAAACTAGTAAATTGGAAATTGAATAATTGAATGGAAGTCAATTTAATATCAACCAATTGGAATTAGAAGTGTTAAACCAAATTGAATGTAAATTTAATAATTTGGTTATGTTGGTTATGATTTGGTTGTTATATGATTGTTAGTTGATTGTATATAATTCCTTAAGTGTTAATGAAATTGAATTGATAAATGGAAAGCTATGTAATTGAATTTGAATTGAAAGTGAACTAATGTGAATTGGTTGTAAGCAATTAAAATTTGTATCGAAACCTTATAAATTGCTTATTGGAATTATTTTGATTGCATTGCTTATGAAAACTATGTGTTTTCTATTGAAATTTAGTGAAACGTAAATGAATTTCCTATATATGTCACTTACATGTTTAAATTAAGTAAGTACAGGTACCAGGGCTGTAGTTGGCTGGATTTGGTCACGCTAAAATGCTAATAAATAACCGCTTTGCTTAAAAATGCTAAAAAGGTACGCCTACGCAATAAAAATAGGAAATATGAACTGTTTTTCTGTTTTCCGACCGTGTGGGTCGATGTATATATATTTATATCTATTGTGATATTGAAAAAGCTCCGCCGTACAAAGGAGACTCTGCCAAAATTTTCCGTAAATTTTGGGAGTTAGAAAAAAAATTTGAAAATTTTTAGAAAATTTTTGTTATCGAAACTCAATTTCTAAATTGAAATGAAAATGTAGGAATTGAACTAGAAAAGTGTAACCAACGGATTTTGGAAAAGTTAAGAGATTAAAATGAATCTGAAATCAAGTTGGAACGGTTTGTTTTTGAAAAAAAAGTTAATGAATTCTGTAACTTTTTCTTACTTGGCAATTTCGAGGACGAAATTCTTTTAAAGGGGGAAGTTTGTAACGACCCAGAATTCCTGTCATTTGAAATTCGTATATTTAATTGATTTTAAATATTAACGAGTAAAATTTATAGTCGAATAAATTTTATTTCGAATATCTAGATTTAATTGGATAATTAAATCGATAATTTAATATTTGAAATTACAGAAATAATGGGAAATTGGGTTTAATGTGATTAAAATTGATTTGCAAAATAGTATTAAATCATATTGGAGTTAGAATGATGTTATGGAACTTTTAAAATTGAATTAAAAGTTAATTTGTGGAAATTGAATATTTTAGTATTTAATTGACGAGTAAAAATAGTCATTCTTCAAACAGTCTTATAATTCGACGAAATCAGTTTCATCGGATCCATAATGTTAAATTTTTGTATGATTTCAAATTTCGTGTCAATCGGATTTACGGTTTGTCCGGGGTAGGCTAAAACGCGTAGGAATCGTCTAAGTGAATTTTAAATTTAAATAGTCGATTTGAAAACCTATCTTTCAAATACTTTCGTATTGGCTCCCGATATATATTCCATTGCGTTCGAAATAGGGGTAAAACATTATAAACTCCATTCTGCACGCTTCGTTTGGAGTTCGGAAAAATTTCGGGTGAATAGTGTGCGAATATTTTCTATATAAGGACTTCATAATTTTCTATTTGCAACACAAATTAAACCCTAACCCTAATTTGTGTTCAGGCGCCACCATTATTATTCAATAGAAGAGAATTTCAAATCTTCCCTTTCAATTATCTTCCAATCCGTGAATAATTAGAGAAAGTTATCAACTAAAAAAGTGTCGAGCGCGTTGAGATCTATATTCTCAACGGCTATGATCGTAAACAACGAAGGGGATTTATGGCAATTGGTTCGTGAAGGTTCGGCATTCAAGCATGAATTTCGAGAAGCTCAGGAAGCTGAGCTCGTCATGGTTCGAGCCGATGGTCGCACTCGTGATGACCGTTCAAATGGAGGTCTTTGATCGTCTTCGGATGCATCGTAGTGGTCGCAGGAGTGGGGGTTTGTAGCGGCGGCATGGGTTCTTCGGCCTGGGCTTTTACGCGATGGGGGAAGGACCAAATTCGCGGCTGAGATCTGCATTCAAGGAATGTGCGGCCCAGATGCAGTTTGAGGTTAAATAGGAATAAAATTAAAATGAAAATTGTAAATTGAGTTATATTAAATCGTATAAACTTTAAAACTGTGTAACTCTTTCATACGAGGTCCATTTTGGACGAAACGAATTGTGTCGGGTTGGTATGGACGAACACTACATTATGGAGCAGGATTGGAGCTAGTGAGAAATTTGGATAAAATTAAATACGTGTTTAATTTCATTCGGTACGAAACACTGCAACTGTATTGGAAGCAAGGTGAGAACTTCTCACTCAATTGAAATTGTTTCAATTTAAATTTTAAATAGTTAGATTTAAAATTGCTAGATTGTGTTGATTGTACGCTTGGATGATAAATTGCTATCTGTTGTATTGAAATAGACCCTATACGCCGCATATTAAGCGGAGGTTATTTTATTAAACACATATACCGCGATATTCCACCTTGAAGTGGAATTGGTATTATATATGTACTTGGAGTTGATTTTCCCGCATTATATAGCGGATGAGACCCTATTGCTCCGTATAATAGCGGATAATATTTTATATAAACCCATGGACCGTGATATCCCGTCTTGAAACGGGATTGGTACTGTGCTAACATCTGTGGATGCAGGGAAACAGGTTGGAGGGATCCAACTGGATTCCTCAAATAATTGGATTTGTTTCAATGTTGTGTATTTATAATCTCCGTGTGATTATCTTTGTGATTGAAATCGTTGAAGGCTAAAATTTAGCCTAATATAGTTTTGGTAACGTTAGATACCGGAAAAAAAAAATTTGATTTTTGAAAATTCAGGTTGAAAGTATATATTAAAATTTATTTTTGAGAATTGGATAAATTTAAAAGTAGGAATTCTAAAATAATAAAGTTTTATTTTTAACCTTATTGAATAAAATTTCAAAATATGGGAAAAGCTTTAATAAATGGATTTCCGGTAATATTATTCAAAGGTTGAAGAATTTATTCAAAATACGGATTTTAAAGAGTTTGAAAAGTAAAAGAATTGGTTTTCTTTAAAAGGAATTTATTTTTAAAAAGGAAATAAAATTTGAAACCCATTTGGGAATTGATTTTTGGTGATTGAATTTAAATCTTTTGAAAATCCATTTGGAAATTTATTAGGTGTTTTGAAATGAATTTGGAATCAATTTGGAAGTTTATTTGGGGTTTAGTAGAAATTGATTTCAATTTGAGATTTGAATGAAATTCACTTGGTGTTTAATTTCTTGGGAAATCAATATGGAATTTGATTTGGTTGTTTTTGAAATCGATTGAAAAATTTAATTATTGTTGAAAGTGAATATTTGAAATCGATTTGAAAATTGTATATCAGCAGATATTTGAAAATTTAAATTCACCATGGAATTTATAAAGGAAAGGGAAGTTGTTTAAAAATAAACATTGATTTATTTTTGAAGTGTGGAAATAAATTTACGGATTTTGGAATGTAAATTTAAAGTAAATCGGTAAGGATTTATTTAATTGGTTTAAATGAACCATTTTGAAATGAAAGTGTATTCTCCCTGGAAAGCCGAATAAAATTTCTGAAAAGCTTTGAAATATATATATATATATATATATATATATATATATATAATTCTAGAATTGATTTTGAAAAGGATACTATGGAGAAATTAACTTCTTAAATTGTTTTGAATCCTTTAAGTAAAGAGTTATTAAGTTGATATAGAAATGATTATTTCTAAGATTTAATCAATAATTGTTTTAGAAAATAGTTAATTAAATAGTTATACTCTATATACTAATTTTATTTTGAAAGTTAGTTTGAACTTAAGTTATATGTAATACTGGTATAATATTTTTATAACTAATATTTTTAGTAAAGTGTTTGAATAAAAATAGTTTTATTTCAAAGTGTTTTCCCGATAAATTTTGGATAAGTGTTATAAATTATTTTTAAAGTATTTGAACTCCATAGATTTTCAGTGAAAATGAATAAATATTTGGGAGTGTTTCCGCGTAAGAAAAATGATTTGAAATTTGTTTTCAAAAGTTGTAAAGGTGAAAAGTGATTTGAAATTTGTTTTCAAATGGTTGAAGTGTGGAAAAATATATCTTGTAAAGATATTTTTGGAAAGTAAATAATTTGGGAAATTATTTGGAATCTGGTGATGTTGTGCATATCTATTGATAGTTAAATAACCGACTATCAATATTTACCTTTAAATGGGTATTTGTTGTGATTTGCTTGAATTTGAATGCTACACTTATTTTACAATAAGCGCTCGTTGTTCCGTTTATCCAGGAGAGGACCTTTGGGTCATGAATCCCATTCCGAATAGTGATACGTCGTAATGGATAGCATTTGAAGACCGGTGTTGAAGACCGGATATTTTCGGAAATGGAAGGATTACCATCGAATGTCTTTACATCGGCTGATCTCCGATATAGAGATTTTATCACCCTTTGTGATGAGAATTCCGGACGTGATTAGTGAATATCCGGATTGCAATGGCTTCTTTGGAAGTGCCTTCGGTTCCGTTCGATCCTGGAACGGACTTGTATGGATGTGTGTCTGACGTTACAATTTGAGATGTAAAGCTGGTTTCTATCAAATACATTTCTGTTGGTGGCAGAGAATTTATTCTTTTAGCTTAACACCCTTCTCTGAGATGTACGAGCTCAGAGGTTATGTAGTTGATGGTTACTAGTGATACATTCCCAATTTGGTAATGTGGCATACAAATTGCTGCCGATCATTTGTTGATCAAAGCATAACTTTTGTGAAAAGCGTAGCTTTGTGGACAAGTCTTCATCGGACCTCACACCCCGAAAATGGTCAAAACAGGAAAGATGCAGCAAGGTTATAGGGAGTAGCGCCCCTTAGGGTATGTGCATTTCCTTCTGGATAGAAGTGGTATCATGGTGTGGAGCCCAGATATTTAACTTATGTGGATATCGCAGATATATATGACTTTGTGATTGTTGTTGGTTGAGGATCCATGGATAAAGGTTGTAAACAACCCGGGGATGACATACTCGTGTCAGTAGTTACCTACTTTTGTAGAGGTAACCCAGCCTTGTGTTGGCAGAGATCCGGTTAGGTTCTCGGGGCGTCTTTCCAGAGGCGTACCCATGTGGCAATGGGAACTTCTTTGGCCTGGCCATTTGTTGGAAATCCAAAGAAACAATACGAATCCTTTACGATTGCAAATTGTATAACCTGCCTCCTTAGGAGGTAGCTATAGCAGGCATAATATAATGGTACCTATGCTGGCTAAGTTTAATATTATACTTTCAAAATGTTTTCCTGCACTTTGCACATATAGTAATAATATCAAAGAAATTTGTGTATCAAGCATGTTTGTCTATCATAAGGAGAAATCTTCTCCAATTCTGCTTTTGCATTGTGTGTGTGGCGGGAGGCCTTATGGTAGTTTCATTTTCTACAAGCATTGCGGATCTATTTTAATATATTTCTTTGTTTGTTTTAAAGATATAACTATTTTAAGTTCTCACACAAGTCCCATGACTGACCTGGAGTTTATTGTTCCCTTCCTAAACTCTGGGTGCCCATCATTTTCCACACGGGCAGCCTAGAGTCAGGTTATCAGGACATTCTAGAATTTAGGAGATTCTGTGGAGATCTGGAGGCAAGCTGGATGGCGTGGCGTATCAACTAGTTTATAGTATTTCTTTTCTGCTGTTTATTGTTGTAAACTCGGAAATGTAATGTGATGTCATGTAATAACTGATATAGTTCTTTGTTCTAAAGATATTCATTTATCTATTATATGTTGTTCCGCTGTGATTGTGAGATTCCGATATTGTTTATGTTGCTTCTTCTTTCTTACTTCTTCCATCTTTTTCTTCTTCTTAAACCCTAAGGGTTCGGTTTTTTCGGCATTCGATTGCTCGACAGTTGACACAGTGGACGTATTAATGTCGATTTTCGAAAGTCGAAGAATCGGTTCCTTACAGCCATCAACAAGATTTCTCCACCACCCTACTCGATTGAACACGATCGGGCTCCACCATGTGACTGCCCTCAACGAGCCGCCTCATCTTGCCCCTTTGTGTGTGCCGCGACATCCCTTGGCCACCCTTAAACGCAAACGGTCACTACCCCTTTGACCTTCGATTACCGCACGTCCAAACACTTCCAGCCCCAAATAGCTACATGGATCGTGACTGCTCGACCTCCTCTACCCCATGGCGCTACCCGATCGTCCTATAGTCGCAAATTGAATCTCAACGACCACATATGAACAACCAAAACTAAATCACAGATTTCTAGAAAAATGGTGATGCGATTGCAATAAGGAATTGCACCAATAGGTTACGCTCGTCGAAAGCTTTGAAATAGTATGTAATATGTCATGGTTTGGAAGAGATTGAATTTTTGAAATTGATTTTGATTTGTATTTTGATTTGGGGTGTTTGGTTTTCAGCCATTGAGAAGAGAGGAACGGTAGAAATTTCAGTATGTACAGTAATAAGAAATAAAAAGGCGGCTAGGACTAGAACAAAATTATTTATATGAACAAAGCCAGTGAGAAAATGAACACGTATCAAATTGGTTCGAACAACAATAATGACCAGGAAAGCCCGTTCCGTCTCCGAAACCAAAGTTTGTCAACTTATATATCAAAATAGATGTTTTCGATATTTTTAAACTCAATGGAACATGTTTCAAATCCTCATTCCACCGTATGAAGAAGTTAGCTTTTAAATTTTGGTTATTCCAATTGAATTAAATTAAATTTATTTCTACGCGTTTCAAGCCCGTACGATCAAACAATAAGTTGATCGCTACGAAACTTGAAATCCTGCAATATTCATCATTACGGATCCGATGAAACTTGTTTCGTCGAAATCCGAGACAGTGACGAAAATGGCTATTTTCATGTTAATTAAATAAAGTATTATTAAATCACCATTTTAATTTCAAATTTTGTCACTTTTGATTAACCATTAGCTTTAAATCTTTTAAAACAAATTTCCATATCAAATTCAATTATTGATATTGCGCTAATTACAGTCCAATTTCAATTGTAATAAAATTCATTAATTATAATTTAAAACTTAATAAATTTAGTTATTTTGATTTCAACCTTTTATTTAATCAGTCATTATCTAATGGATATAATTAATATTAGTTTGTATTTTATTACATCAATAATCTACAGTTATCCTCTTAATTCACATCAACTGCAAAATTAAATTGGATTACATGCAATTGATTCTAATATATTTTCAACGAATTAAATAGTGAATTGATAATCAACAATTGTTACAACTTATGACTTCGTACACATTCTATGTCTATTATTAACAAAAAAACTAATAGATTCACATACGGATTCATTATTCTACTTTAATCAATTTCAATTTATGACATACAATTTCACAGTTTAATACAAAATTTGGTTTTATTTACACATTTACAACTTATAACCAAATTTTTTATATTTACAATCATTTCAATTAATTAAAATTACATTAAAATAGTTATCAGTTGCCTTAAATTAATATTATTAAATCTCGTTCTAGTTATTATCCTTATTATTAAATCTTTAAAATTTAATTTCACAACATTAAATTCCAAAACTTGTTTAATGAATAAATTTAATTATCTAAAATTTCAGGTCGTTCCACTCTCACCCACTCAAAACTTTTCATCCTTGAAAAGGAAAGAGAAAATTAAGAGACTAATATATTTTATTCAAAACATTCAAATTATAAATAATTAATCAACATAATTAAATAATTTAAATAGAATATATCAAATTACAACAATTAAATCCTTTCATATTCAAGTTCAATAGGAGTTCAAAAACCATTCCCACTTTCACAAAAAATTTCAAAGTCTAAAATTCAATAAAAATTTGGCAGAGTCTCCTTTGTACGGAGAGGTCTGGAATGAATAATAATATCAAAAATAAACTTATATATATATATCATACTTCGAAATAAAATATCCCAAACCACGAGAAAACAATATAATATCATTATAAAACTGTAATTCGTAAACGTACCTATTTGTCGGGCAAACAACGCTTATTTATGAATCCAAAAGCAGTAGCTATTGCTTCCATAAACCTATATTTCACTTATAATGTAACAATCCGCATATTTATCGATTTTATATTTAAATATTTTATTTAAATATTTTATCGTTAGTCGGATTTTAGTCCGAAAATCTACTTTTTGCATACGGTAGAATTAGGACTCGAGACCACCTCCATTGCGTTCAAAATGCCGTTTGCGACCTTTTTGAGTATAAGCTTCGATATGTTTGGAGAAAGTTGAATTTTGCTACTTTTTGCTTAGGGTTTTGGTTTGGGCTGAGCCAATTAACCACTTATGTATTCAGTCCCAATCCCCCTCTCCTCTTCATTACTTCATTCCAACTCCTCAAACTCAAGCTCCAACTGAAAATGGTGGAGAGGAAAAAGAATTAAAACTCCAAGCCCTAACTTCCTTAGCAAATCCATCTCCTTGCTCCAAACTCAAGAAGAACCCCTTGGTAAGCATCTCCTTCTTCTTCTCCGACTCTTTCTCCATTCAATTTCAGAAATTTTCTAAACCTAATTTTGGGAATGTTTCTCTTTTAAGCTTAGATTCAAGTTTCTAGAGTTGGATTTGAAGAGTGGTTGATTCCCCTTTTGCTTTCAAGCTTCATCTTCATAAATTTTAGTGCAAAGGTGAGATTTTTATCTCACATCTATGACTATAACTATCTTTGGTTGTTGGGTATGAATTCCTAACACTTCTTCATGTGCGTTTGCTCTTGTTTTGGATTGATTTTGTGAATATTCCAATTTTTGGGTTTTTAAACCAAATTTGTGTGTCATTGACTTTAGTGATTTCTGGATTTCTTGTGTAGTCTTCTGGAATTTGTGTGTCATTGACTTTAGTGATTTCTGGATTTCTTGTGTAGTCTTCTGGAATTTGTGTGTCATTGACTTTTGTGATTGACATTGATATTATCGTCAATATTTATGGTATGGTGAACGAAATAAGGAGTATGACGTTTCTTTGATTCTTGTGTAGATTTGGTGACATTGATTAATCTCTTGATGATTATCAACTAAGTATATATATATCACAGCTTGGCATTGTGATTATTATGTGTTTAGTCATATCTCTTATTCTATATCGTTTCATCTGATATTTATAGTTAGACTGATCCGTTTATTATTTTCTTATTAAATAATACTCGGGTCAGACCGAGATGTTGCAGGTGCTTCTGCTTGACTTCTCATCCGGGATTAACTCCTTGACTTTTGGGTTAACTACTAGATTAGTAGTTATTTTGTTGTATACATTTGAGATATAGACTCCTTAATGTATACTTATTCTTTTGTGTAGTTCGTGTAACTATTCTTCTGTGATATTGTGGATCTTTTTAGACCACTATTCTGATGTACACTTTCTAGTGTAATATTCATATCTTATTCCGCCTTTGTGATATGAATTGTCTGTGACTGATTTGTGTTATGCCTATTTCTATATTTGTTTTCCGAAGGATTTATATAGCCACCGTGTAGTAGCTTTGAGTTTGTGTCGGTATGTCGTATTTCCTCTTGAAATAGAATGCATGTTATATTATCTGACATATCGGTGCTCGCGCAAAGAAATTACATGGATGGTCGCTCCTCAACAGCCTTATTCTCCGTGCTAGTCGACAGCAATCATCGTAATGTTCTTGGCTAGCGTGGGTATAGAGGTGGGGCGTCACAGCTTGGTATCAGAGCCAAACTTCGGAACAATGTAGAATAATTTAACAAGGATCATCGTCCTAAGTCTATCTTAGGAGTCGTGCTTTAGGATTTTATTCGGGTCTTCGTACCGTCCTATCCTATTTTCTTTTATGATTCCTTGTTTTATCAATCAAGTTTGATTGAAATTTATTCTGAGAATAACTTTTTCCTCTTCTTTCTTTCTTTCTTAAAGAAGAGAAATGGTTAGACCTGGCCGTCCCAGCGCCGGTCAATCTAGTGCTACTCCCCAGGATGGAGTTTTTATGTCTGCCCAACAGCTTTTAGATCTTGTCAAGAACGCTCAAACAGCGGGTCCCAATCAGGAGCCTACTCATCCTAGATCCGGTTTTGCACGCTTGTGCAGAGACTGCACTGATTTAGGTGGAAGGCCATTCACGGGATCCGAGAGTGTTATAGAAATTCAAGCTTGGCTCAAATCATGCGATCGCATCTTTTCTCGCATGAATCTTATTGACCTTCATCGAGTCCAAGTAGCTTCTAGCATGCTCCAAGAAAGAGCATTGGATTGGTATGAGCTTTTAATTTCTGAAATCGTTGAGGTGGATCTTACTTGGGAGCAATTCCGGGGAAGATTCGAATTGAAATTTGTGCAGGAGGCTGAAAAAGTAACCTTAGCCCGGCGTTTCATAGACCTTGTTCAAGGTGAATCTTCTGTGACAGACTACGTCGCATCTTTCGAATCTCTCTCTAAGTACGGGGTCGAGTATATTAATACCCCGATGAAGAAAAATCAGAGATTTGTCTATGGCTTGAATAAGAATCTTAAGAAGCCATTACTTTTGAAACTTGAGGTTTCATTTGATCAGCTTATTGATATCGCTCTTCGTCTTGAAGAGGCCGATAATGAAGGTGATGTTGAAGTTGTGCGTGCCCAACAGAACTTCAACAATAACTCGAAGAGGCCTATCAAATTCAAAGGCCCCATTCCCTACAAGAAAGGGAGGCAAGAAATTCCGGTAGCAAAGACTCCTACCTCTAGTCGTAGTCAATGCTACAATTGTGGTTCCACGAACCACTATGCAAGGGAGTGTCCGAGGCCCCTCTTTTGTCGCTATTGCAAAAATTCGGGTCACCATATTACTACATGTCCCGTACTTCAAAGTAAGGAGGAGAGAGAGCTCAATGTAGTGCAAGCTTCTAGAAACACTTCTCGTGGTCAAGGTATTACTCATTTATCCTTGGTTACATTTATTTTGTGATCTTCTTATTTGAGTTCTTTTT
Source organism: Allium cepa (assembly GCA_030765085.1). Taxonomy (NCBI): domain Eukaryota; kingdom Viridiplantae; phylum Streptophyta; class Magnoliopsida; order Asparagales; family Amaryllidaceae; genus Allium; species Allium cepa. The sequence continues at coordinate 752,170,130 of CM060929.1, forward strand.
GATATGGGTTTCATCTCATTATTTTTATATCAAAAGAACTTGTCGATTCTTTTTCTTTGAATATTTAGGGCTTGATGACTTCTTTGAGGATTGTGAATCCGGATGGTAGATCTGCAACACTCAATTTGCTTTTGTTTAGATGTCGAGATTGTTTTATGTGACTTTTCTTTCCGAGCCGATATTTTTGCTTTGGCTTCGGAATTGACCTTTCTGTAAGGATTGGCTTAATCATTGTGAAGCCCATATCCTATTTTTCCGAGTGGATTATTCATCTTCGACATTTTCAATCTGTTAAGCAGATTTCTATTTTTCTTTGTGATTTTGATTCCATCTGGATGGCATCATTTTATTCCTTAAGCCCACTTATAAGGAAAGTGTTATTTCTCTCATGTAGTTTGAGAAATTTTCCGGTATTTTTGAGTTTGTCTTAGGATTATCACCTAAGAAATCTTTTGTGTGGTGTTAAGGTCTTTTCAGTTTGACTTTACCACCGGTTTTCGTTTGCTACGAGTTGCGGAAATTAGCATTCCACTTACCGCATTCCGCACTCGTTATGATTCTTATGAATGACTTTTTTTGTCATTCAATTTGTCCAACTTATTTCATCCATTTTATAAATCGAATATTCTATGAATATTTCGATGAGACCATTCTTGTATTTATTGATTTTGGATGAAAATAGAAATTTAAAATTTGGCAAATCTTTTTTATAAGATTTATTTATAAGTAAAACTGGATTTTTGTTCTTGAAACGAACAAAGAATATTCTTAAAACTTTTTAAGAGATTTATTTATCCTATAAAAGATGATTTTGTGATTGTATTGCCCGTTGAGTGCTTTAAGAATTTTGGTCGATGTGCTTGATCAACGTTATCGATAGGAATTTCCTAAACGCTTTGATGTGACAATCAGACACGATATATTGACTTGTAAAAATGTAATTTTGAAAGTTTTAACTTTTCGGAGAAGAGAATTATTTTAAAAGAAGTTCTTTCTTTTCGATACTCTTATTCCTTCTTGTGATTCCTGAAGGGGAACCAAGACTTTGCTGTTTGTACCGATACTAGTCGTATTGGTTTGGATGCCATTCTCTTGCCATAGAGAACGTGCTATCACTTGTGCTTCTAAATCATTATAGCTTATCGGGACTAGATATGCCACTCATGATCTGGTGTTCGTGGCTATTGTTTTTGCTTTTGGAATTTGACATCATCATCTTTGGGGAAGAAATTTGTTCTCTACCTCGATCATAAATCTTTGGAATAATTATTTTCTCATAAGGAACTTCATGTTGACTCTAGTTCCTGACATCTTATGATCTTGATATTCCTTTTTATTCCCGAAGGGGAAATCGTGTTGCCAATGCGCTTTGTCGTAGGCAACAAGTGGTTGATTCTTTGATGTTGTCTGAATGGAATTATTTTTCTATCAAGTTCATCGGACGTTTTGGTATACTTCGTTTTATTGAGCTTTATCTCATTCCTTTTAAGTACTTGCGTCAGATGTCCTTTTATTGTGTTCGGTTCATTGGATGTACCATTTTTGTACTGCGTCAGTGTTCCGAATTATTTGGGATTTGATTCATCGGATGTACCGTTTGTACTACATCGATGTCTTTGTTATTTGATTCATCGGATGTACCGTTTGTACTACATCGATGTCTTTGCTTTTGATTCATCGGATGTACCGTTTGTACTACATCGATGTCTTTTCTTTTGATTCATCGGATGTACCGTTGTACTACATCGATGTCTTTTCTTTTGATTCATCGGATGTTCCGTTGTACTACATCGATGTCTTTTCTTTTGATTCATCGGATGTACCGTTTGTACTACATCGATGTCTTTGCTATTTGATTCATCGGATGTACCGTTTGTACTACATCGATGTCTTTGCTATTTGATTCATCGGATGTACCGTTTGTACTACATCGATGTCTTTGCTTGGGTTCATTGGGCGTACCGTTTTTGTACTACGCTGATGTCCCAAATTGTTTGAGTTTCTAGTTTTTCGGGCGTACCGTTTTTGTACTACGCCGTTGCACCGGCTCAATTTTCTGCTATTCTTGACGTTCCCCACGTCTTTTATCTACGGGAATGCCTTAGGGATACCGGTTTTCATTCTTGAGCCCGGTGTTATTGTGGAAATTGAAGTTTCACTAGATTTCCTGCTAACTCTTTTGTGCACTTTAAGGTGAACTTCCTATTTCAAATTTTCTTTTGTGTTAATATGCTTCTATGGTTGTTACTTCATATATTTCCTTCTTACTTATTGCGAGGACGCAATTTCTTTAAGGAGGGGAGTCTGTAACAACCCGCATATTTATCGATTTTATATTTAAATATTTTATTTAAATATTTTATCGTTAGTCGGATTTTAGTCCGAAAAGCTTCTTTTTGCATACGGTAGAATTAGGACTCGAGACCACCTCCATTGCGTTCAAAATGCCGTTTGCGACCTTTTTGAGTATAAGCTTCGATATGTTTGGAGAAAGTTGAATTTTGCTACTTTTTGCTTAGGGTTTTGGTTTGGGCTGAGCCAATTAACCACTTATGTATTCAGTCCCAATCCCCCTCTCCTCTTCATTACTTCATTCCAACTCCTCAAACTCAAGCTCCAACTGAAAATGGTGGAGAGGAAAAAGAATTAAAACTCCAAGCCCTAACTTCCTTAGCAAATCCATCTCCTTGCTCCAAACTCAAGAAGAACCCCTTGGTAAGCATCTCCTTCTTCTCCAACTCTTTCTCCATTCAATTTCAGAAATTTCCTAAACCTAATTTTGGGAATGTTTCTCTTTTAAGCTTAGATTCAAGCTTCTAGAGTTGGATTTGAAGAGTGGTTGATTCCCCTTTTGCTTTCAAGCTTCATCTTCATAAATTTTAGTGCAAAGGTGAGATTTTTATCTCACATCTATGACTATAACTATCTTTGGTTGTTGGGTATGAATTCCTAACACTTCTTCATGTGCATTTGCTCTTGTTTTGGGTTGATTTTGTGAATATTCCAATTTTTGGGTTTTTAAACCAAATTTGTGTGAAAATCCTTTTATGGATGTTTGATCATGCTTTTGGTGATGCATCGAGGAGCATATAGGGCCGGGTCGCCGATTGGCATAAACCCTTAGAGCTAATGTTCGTCCGGTTGCATTTTGGAAGAGTTTGCTCTTCATTTGAATAAGGCTAAAAAACAGCCCAGGCATGATTCAGTCGACTGAAAAACTCTGTTCAGTCGACTGAACCTGAAACCCGAGAGTTTCCAGGCATGATTCAGTCGACTGAAAATCTCTGCACAGTCGACTGAAACTGGAAACAGAAAGTTTCCTGAACCTGGAAAATTTCCAGGTACAGGGTCAGTCGACTGAAAATCTCTGTTCAGTCGACTGAACCTGCTGTTTGAGTCCAATTTGCCTTTTTGGATTGAACTTCCAATTTAAATCGATTCTTGATAATCCTATTTGTTGTTATCATCTATTATGACTTTGATGACTCTTTTTAAGGATTTTTGAATATCCATTTCGATGGATCCTTTATCGATTTCGTTGGATTTTATTCACGTCTTCGTATGTGAATTTTTGTGATTGATTGTTCTTACAATCTTCTTCATGATTTGTCACTTTAAAAATATAAAGGTTTTCTATACTAATAGTAAATATCAAAACCCTTTTCTCAACGATTTCAATACTATTTTAATACCAAACTCGTTTATAAAAACGTTTTCCAATCTATTAGTACATACAAACCTTTACCTCACTCGTATGAGAAATCTAATTAAACGGCTTAGTAAAACAAGTGGTATGAAACGCTTGCGTTTACTTTGTCGGTTAATTCTTGGACTTGTTCGATTGAACCTCTTGTGACAATTTTCTAGTGGAGATTTACAGTTTGTTCGTAAATATTTAAGTTAAGCAAGTGGTTATGGGACATGAAGCTAAACTTTTATATTTACTAGCTTAGTGTAATTGACACTTCTCGATGATCATGACGATCATTTTTGTGATTTAGACTAGCAATGTGCGATGTCTCTTTGTCTGCGTGGGAGACTAAACCTCGTTCGTGTGTCAAATTTGTGGGGTAGCTACCCACGGTCTTCGGACCATTCGTGTGTCAGGTCTTCGGACCATTCGTGTGTCAAATTAATGGCTAGCTACCATGAGATAGCTTCTCGTTCATGTGTTACAGCTGTTGGTGAGTTTTCATGCTCCCGTTCATGTGATACGCCTCCCCCCTTATTCTTTGTGATTTCTGGATTTCTTGTGTAGTCTTCTGGAATTTGTGTGTCATTGACTTTAGTGATTTCTGGATTTCTTGTGTAGTCTTCTGGAATTTGTGTGTCATTGACTTTAGTGATTTCTGGATTTCTTGTGTAGTCTTCTGGAATTTGTGTGTCATTGACTTTAGTGATTTCTGGATTTCTTGTGTAGTCTTCTGGAATTTGTGTGTCATTGACTTTAGTGATTTCTGGATTTCTTGTGTAATCTTCTGGAATTTGTGTGTCATTGACTTTAGTGATTTCTGGATTTCTTGTGTAGTCTTCTGGAATTTGTGTGTCATTGACTTTAGTGATTTCTGGATTTCTTGTGTAGTCTTCTGGAATTTGTGTGTCATTGACTTTTGTGATTGACATTGATACTATCGTCAATATTTATGGTATGGTGAACGAAATAAGGAGTATGACGTTTCTTTGATTCTTGTGTAGATTTGGTGACATTGATTAATCTCTTGATGATTATCAACTAAGTATATATATATATATATATCACAGCTTGGCATTGTGATTATTACGTGTTTAGTCATATCTCTTATTCTATATCGTTTCATCTGATATTTATAGTTAGACTGATCCGTTTATTATTTTCTTATTAAATAATACTCACGTCAGACCGAGATGTTGCAGGTGCTTCTGCTTGACTTCTCATCCGGGATTAACTCCTTGACTTTTGGGTTAACTACTAGATTAGTAGTTATTTTGTTGTATACATTTGAGATATAGACTCCTTAATGTATACTTATTCTTTTGTGTAGTTCGTGTAACTATTCTTCTGTGATATTGTGGATCTTTTTAGACCACTATTCTGATGTACACTTTCTAGTGTAATATTCATATCTTATTCCGCCTTTGTGATATGAATTGTCTGTGACTGATCTGTGTTATGCCTATTTCTATATTTGTTTTCCGAAGGATTTATATAGCCACCGTGTAGTAGCTTTGAGTTTGTGTCGGTATGTCGGATTTCCTCTTGAAATAGAATGCATGTTATATTATCTGACATATCGGTGCTTGCGCAAAGAAATTTCACGGATGGTCGCTCCTCAACAGCCTTATTCTCCGTGCTAGTCGACAGCAATCACCGTAATGTTCTTGGCTAGCGTGGGTATAGAGGTGGGGCGTCACATATAAAATCTAAAGAAGTGATAATTATGTAAAAAGAGAAGATTTAAGTTGTTTCAAGTAACAATAAAGCAATCAATACAACAATAGTCACTTGCAATAAAAACCATAAAATCACCACATGCAATAAAAGTAATCAACCATCCATCTATAACAACCAAAACAACTAGTTTGTTCGGGTTTAGAGACTTTTAATCGTATAGAATGATAAATAAACTACTAAGTATACCATGCATTAAATAGTCTTAGATACAAGTAACAGATTTTTTATACATCTTTATATAGTTAGAAGTATTCTTCCCCAACCATCACATAAGCCAAAACAACCAAAATTTTCAAGTATTATTTAAGTTCATTCTCGTTAATTTCCTTTCATATCATTTGATGTTCATCTGTTTTCATTCATTCACAATGATTTATTAATCTAACTTCATTACTTACAAAAATTCATTTCCATTCACTCATACCATGCTTTTTCCATTAAATTTTCATTCAATTATTTACATATGTTATTTCTATTCAATTATTTAAAATAATTAATGAATTCAATATTTAAGTATTGCATACTTTTTATTTCAGTTTACTTCACATTTATTTTTTACTTTGATTTCCTTTTAACATCAATATTCACTTGTGAAGCATTCATACTTAGATTTTTATACTTCCCTTTTTCTTTTCACTTTTATTTCTTTCACATATAGTATTCACTTCTACTATTTACGTTCGTTATAATTGTCTTCCAATATCACTTAAGTTTATAATCATTTACTTACAGTATTCACCTTTTTCTATTAAATTTACTTTGTAGCATTTCAAATTATTAACTTAAGTGTGTACATTTCATAACATCAGGGTTCTTATTCACAGATATAATTCCATTGAACAACTTCATTATTAAAGATTTTACTCGTATAATATTCTATTACATATTTCTATTAACATTTCAACTTTTAATGTTTTGGTATATATTTATATATATTCCTTTAGAATGTAATTGAATGTTATACAAGTTTGTTTTTTTCATTTTAATTAACAAAATGTTCAATAGCTACATCTTCTAAAATTTCATATCTACAAGTCATAAATTTTCAATTTCTTATATATTTCATTAATCACTTAGCATCGAATTTCTTATTTTCCATTTTTAGAAGTTTCCAATTATTAAAAGGTTAAGATTTCGTTCATCACAATAATTAAAAATACTAATTTACATAAACTTAAGAACTAAGTATTGGGTTCCATTATCAAATCATTGTAAAATAATATATATACACACTTATAACTTATATATATCCAATCATATTTAGAAACTAAAAATAAGATTTGTTTATCAAAATAAATGTGCAGTAAAACTACTACGGTGGTCTTCCCACTTTGAAACTCCAAAATGTTCGTTGATGATGCATTCACTCATCATCGAAATTATTTTCCAGCGATAGAGAGGGGAGTACAAAACTTATTTTTTTAATTCCTTTAAAACATTTCTTTCAATTCACATTGAAAATATTTCTACCCGAAAATACTTTCAAATAATATAATATTATATTCCAAATTCTTTTGAAAATCAAATTTAAAAACCCTGGAAATTAAATTCTCAAATTCCAATTTATATTTACTTTATTTGTAAATCCTATTTTACGATCAATGTTTATAAAACTTCACTACCTAACAAACAACATAATACATCCAACTATATCATTTATAAAAATTATTCTTCTATATACAAAATATATACTAGGTTAAATTATTTCATTTACCCATATTTCAAAACCAATATTGTGTCGATCTGCCTTATAATTGTTTAGAAATCCCTATCAATGCTATAGCATCAAATGTACCAATCAAGATTTATAAATACTAAACAGAACAAAGTAACACTATATAAAACATTTTATAACACTAACAACTACGCTCTCTCATATATATACACTCAATGGCTCATTCTAGGGTATGACTACCCTATTTCTAATGAGTCAGACCCTACAAAGCTAAGGTTATCACTAAACCAAAGCTCTAATATCAAATGTAATGACCCACCTTTTTGGACAGTTTAAATCGACGATAAGCCACACACGTCAGAATCAAACCATTCAAAAGGGAGGATTGTTATAGGGTAAATAAGAAAATGAAGAGAGAAGAAGGAAAAACAAAACATAAAATCTCACGGTGGAATGACAAAATATAATAATCAAATAAACAGTTCATGAAGCTGATTTACAAATAACATTTGATTATACTTTTACAATACAGAATCAGAGTACCTATAACAGTAATTAATAAATAATGTAGCGGAATAACATGATGTAGTTGGATAAATATAATAAATAATAATAGTACTAAATCTTCGTCTTCGTCCTGCAAAAGCAGTCTTCGATACACTGAAAAGCTCAAATTGACCCGAGCGAATTGAAAAGATAAAACACTCGAGTCAGAACTAAAGGATCTTAGGTAAGTTAAATCAATGATAAATAAATATGAGTGGAATGGTGTCGAAGATGTTTACGGGGTTTGATATCTCCCATCCTGTGTCAACATGAGTGCAATAACTCAAGAGTAGTTCGGAATTTCCATCTCCTAAGGATCCATTAAACTATCTACATACATAGTACAATATGTAATTATAATAGTGTCTATAGTAAAGTAAAATATTAAATAGTATTAAGGCCTTACCCATAACCCCCATAACACATTTTATATTTTCCCGTAGTTTATACAGTACCGTAATTCCTCTGTAAAATGAAGGGCTATCAAAGGGCACTCCATAAGTACGGTACAAACCAAAGTCATTGGAGGCGCAATAAGGCATGTGATATAGCACATAAGGCAAGCCAGGGTAGGATTCTACCATTTGCACTCTCGGACTGGTGGTAACGCATAGCAGCTACTACGGTCCACATCGAAACACACTCCCACAATCATAATCGAGGGGTGGCCACCAAATTAATCACAAAGTCATAATATGGTATCGAAGAAATATGCTCGATAGGAGGAACGACCTCACTTGGTTCAGTATAGCTCCTGTTTTAGCCACATCAAGCTGCCGCATGGGAGTCAGAGCTACGTAAATACCTCATACAAAATCATTCGCCAAACCATCCTGCTTCATTCTAGAATCTCCTCCATGAACACAGTTGTTAAAGTGGATTTCGGTATTAGCAGAGAGTATGACAATATCCGATCCTGGTCTCTTTAACAACCAAACGCTTATTTCACATCAGATGTTCTTTTACATTTCCAAAACTGATTCTTAATCGATACTAAAATATCATATTCAATTCAAACCATATCACTTTCGAATCATATTCACTTTTGGAATCATATCAATAAAATAAGTTAAATCCTCATTTCAAATCATCACATTAAATCAAATATTTCATTTTACTAGAAAATATCATTTTAAATCCTAACTTAGGTTATAACATTGTTTAACCATATTCGCTTTTAAATCAAGGATTTAGATATAAACAATTCAACCTTGCATCTTAAGAAATTTAGAGATATGGTTTAGATAGTCATAAATAGTTTAAATTAGTTAAAATAGTTTAAGCAGATAAAATATTTTAAAATTGTTTAAAATAGATTGGAATAGTTTAAATAGATTTAACATAGATTAAAATGAGTTAATTAGTTTAAATAGGTTAAAATAGATTAAATTGGGTTAAATGAGTTAAAATAAATTGAAATAGTTTAAATTGATTAAAATGTTTAAAATAGTTTAAAATAGATTAACTTAGTTTAATAGTTTGAAAATCTTAATAATCAGGATTTAAAAATAATATTTTTAACAGTTTATATTAAAATAATCAATTTGAAATTAACATAAAATTTTACTATTTCTTCCAATTCGACAAATTTGTACCATATCTAGATTTCAAATCCTAAATCCAATTTCCAACTTGAAAAATCAATTTAAGCTACTCCAATTTCAATAGATTTCAAAGTTACAATTTCGAACATTTCAATAACTCAATTTCGATAAATATCGTTTATACTTCAAATTTAGCTTTAAAATTTCAATTTAAATCCTTTAAATAATTCACTTAAAACAATTTAGTTTATATAAATCAAATTCTATTTCAAAATATCGTTTAACTGAATTCAAAGTTTGAGGATTTAAAATCATTTAATTTAACCAATCTGGTGTTCGTATATAATTTTCTACTCATAGTCTAGTCATACAGATATTTATCATTTCAATCCGCAAATATTTTAAATTTTACAAGTATATATTATTTCGACCTGCAATCCTAAATTTTACTTCAAATCCATGAAATCGCTCGAGTCTATCATTTCAAACCATAACTATTTCTCCCTAATATATTAGGTCGTTCGAGTATGTATCATTTCAACCCATACGGAACTTGCAGTGTTATAACCATATAAAAATATAACATCTAGTCATCTAATATCAACAACCAATCACAATCACCATTCAAATCAATAAATAAATAATAACAATTGACTGATTATCAATAATAGGTATTGACGGGTAATTTAAAATTCAATATTTAATTAAATGGTGGTTAAATCCAATAAAAGTCAGATTTAACTGGAATGACAATTTAAATATATCAAACATCAACCAATCAATTTCTAATCACATCAAAAATTCAATTTAACTAATATAAGATAATTTTGTAGTTGTGAGTGAGTTAAAACACTCACCGTTGATTTCAAATCGATTTGAAATTCAAAATAAGACCCAAAATTCAACAATCTCGGAATTCATCCAAACCAGTTTCAAAATGTCCGGACTTCCAATACGATCATAGCAGAACAAAACGTGTGTGGATCGAAACTCATAGGTTAAAGATATTAACATTAGAAGATATACGATTTTAATTTAAAACAAATAAAATAATATTATAATCATACACGTCACCTTCGTTCGTTTATCTCTTAGAAACCCTAGCACCGCTTAATCATCGAAACAACCTAACAGTCGCGCTGCCTTTAATGAGATTTCGTCGCCACTCTACTCAACTACAACACGATCGGGCTCCACCATGCGACTGCCCTCAACAAGCCACCTCACCCTGCCCCTTTGCATGTGCCACGACGTCCTCTGGCCACCCCTGAACGCGAACGGCCATTGCCCCTTTGACCTTAGATTGTCGCGCATCCAAACACTTCCAGTCCCAAGTAGCCGCATGAATCGAGACTGCTCAACCTCCTTCACCCATGGCGCTACCCTATCGTCCAATAGCCGTAGATCCGCCGTTGAATCTCAATGACGACATATGAATGGTCAAAACTATATCATAGATTTTTTGACAAACGGTGATTTGATTGCAAAATCGAATTGTACAAGTAGGTTACGCTCGTCGAGGGCTTCGAAATGGAATATAAATGTCATGGTTTGGAGGAATTTGAATTTTTGAAATTGATTTTGATTTGAAATTGGATTTGGGGTTTTAGGTTTTCAGACATTGAGAAGAGAGGAACGATAGAAATTTCAGTATGTACAGTAATGAGAAATGAAAAGGCTGTTAGGGTTAAACAAAACTATCTATATAAACAATTTCAGTACATATGAACACGTATCGAATTGGTTTAAACAATAACGGCCCGAAAAGCCCGTTCCATCTCCGAAACCAAAGTAGGTCATCCCATATATCAAAATAGACGTTTTCGATATTCTTAAAATCTATGGAACAGGTTTCAAGTCCTAATTCCATTGTATAAAGAAGTTAGCTTTTAAAATCAACTTATTCCAATTGTATTAAATTGATTTATACACGTTTCAAGGCCGTAAGGTAAAATGACAAGTCTGATCATTACGAAACTTGAAATCCTGCAATAATTCACCGTTACGGATCTGATGAAACTAGTTTCGTCGATATCCGAGACAGTGGCCAAAATGGCTATTTTCACGTTAATTAAATGAATTATTATTAAATCACCTTTTTAATTTGAAATTTTATAACTAACAAATTTTATCACTTTTTATTAACCATTAATTTAAAATCTTTTAAGACAAATTTACATGTCAAATTCAATTATTGATATTGCGCTAACTACAGCATTCCGATTTCAATTGCAATTAAATTCATTAATTATAATTTAAAACCCAATAAATTGATTTATTTTGATTTCAATCTTTTATTTAATTAATCATTACCTAATGCATATAATTAACATTGGTTTGCATTTTATTACATCAATAATCTACATTTATCCTCTTTATTCGCATTAACTGCAAAATTAAATTGGATTAGTTGCAATTGATTTCCTATTTATTTTCAATAAACTAAATAGTGAACTGATAATAAAAAATTGTTACAACTTATGATTTCAATCACATTCTAGGTCTGTTGTTAATAAACAAAACCAATAGATTCACATACGGATTAATTATTTTATTTTAATCAATTTCAATTAATTACTTACAATTTCACCATTTAATATGACATTTGGTTTATTTACTCATTTACAACTTATAACCAAATTTTTTTATTTATGATCATTTCAATTAATCGAAATTACATTAAAATAGTTACCAATTTCTTTAAATTAACTTATTAAATCTCATTCTAGTTATTATCCTCATTATTAAATCTTAAAGTTTTAGTTTGCACAACATTAACTTTTGAAAATTATCTAATTAATAAATTTAATTATCAAAAGTTTTGGATTGTTTATACGCGAGGGATCTTGTATAGATTAACCCAAAAGGAAGTTTGGGAAGAATCAACATTGGAAGACTAATTTATGTTTAGAACATAAGTATCATAAAATGAAACCGAGTAAGCTTTATATATATAGCAATTCATAAAGTGTTTATGAATACCTATTTTGTTACACTGAGAAATAATTGTTGTTTCAAAAAATACCAATTTCATAGCGAAGGAATTTATTGGTAGTTAATGGATTTTGAATATGATTTGCAGATGAAACTGATTGTTTCAGATGAAATCAAAGTAACCAAACTTAAAGCAATCATAATGCATCAGAGTATCACATAAGTATTCTTACACATTAAAGACAAAATATGAGTTTCTTATTATAGTTGAGAATAAATAATACTTAGTTGTCAATAAAACCAATAAAAGCATCGACTCTACCATTTGGTATGATGCGCAAATCCGAAAGGATCCCAAGTACGTTATCCAAATATGATTTTTACAGTGTCCCCTAAAAGGATATGATCCATGACCACAAATGTGTTTTCAAAAGGAATACCAATGCAGTTAGAATATTATGAGCAACATTCAATGAATAACATCGTAAATTTCAATTGTTGAAATTAACGTAACAAATTCATCATTCAACATGCTTAAGTTAATTCAGTTTTTACTCACAAAATTATCATTGGTATGACCTTATGTTTTGGTACATATGTGTTGAAACAAAAAATTCTAATTAATTATTTAGGATAGAGTGTTTACACATAATAACCAAAATATCTCGAAGTCTGGAGGAGTGAAATCAAGTTTATGGATATTTTGGATATGATCCAAGGACGGATACAAAAGTATCATTAGATAAGCATCAGAGTTGAACAGGTATTTTGATAGAAATATAAAATAATTTGATTTTCAGTAAAAACGCAGAGGAAGCATGTGTCTATAAGAAAGAACATTAAAATGGTACATAGGTATTTCTAAACTAAAAGGTTAACAAAAAACTTATGATTACTAATGACATGATCAAGTTTAAATCGCTATTGTTTAGTTGTTTGATACTCAACATTGGATTTGTAAATGATATCCTTTATAATTAGTGTGAAGAATATAGGGAATCATATAGGGAATGTCCCAAAACGATATGCACAGATACCCTATTAAAATGTTTAATATAGAGCAAATAGAATGGATTCCTTATGCATTGGTAATAAGAGTTATCATACATGTTGTATTATCAACAATAAATCAAGTATAATATCTCAATATTAAATTCAAGTTCAACCTTACTTAAAGAAGCTCAAATTGGAAATGTTCTAAATGAAAGATTTTGGCCGATTTAATGAAAAAGCTAACTATATTGCCTTGAATAATGCCACATGAAAAGCAATGTATAAATACAAATACACAAATTTAAAACTGAGCTAGTGGCAATTCTGAGTATTAACAATACTACATCATTGTTATATGGTAACAATGTCATGATAAGATGAGACGACACACCTCCTCGATGCTTGGAAATCGACACTAATACATCGTCGGTATCCACGCTCCGCAAATCCGAGTACCGGAGAGGTAGATTATCTTTAGGTAAAAAAATAAAGGCAGAAGACAGAACAATAATAGAATCTCACATCATATTAAACAAGTTGTAATAATTTAGATAGTACATAAAATCACTCTCCAAGTGAGATATCAAAGCCATGATAAGTACTAACCCAGCTGGGATAGTTATAATGGCCTATCCCTACAGGCGTTGGTAGATACATATACATAATACAAACATAACAGAAAGTGGTGGTAATAACAAAAAGATTCAAATTGCTTCATGCTCCAAAATGCTCAAAATGCTCCTATTCAGCTAACTAATTGGCTGCTCGGAAAAATAGGGCACCCAGTGTTTAAGGGAAAAATAAAATAAACTCCGGGTCGATCATGAGACTGGTGTGAGAAACTCAAAATATGCCTTTTGAGAAAAAGGTATTTCATAAGACCACATCGCACATAAACACGGAACGAGTTTTTACCTTATGATAACCAAAACCTTTGCTACAAAAAAATCATTTGATATTATTTTTAATGATATTCCATTGAGAATATTTGCAACTAAACTTATTAATCTTAGCCAAAAAATTTACCATTATAAATTCCGGATATGTTAGACTATACAAACAGAACTCTTACAAGGCTCGTTCGAAGAATGGATTCCATACAATGGTAGGTAAGGGATTACCTTCTGTACAGTACACCCTTAGAGGGATGTACCAAGGATCAACGTCTTGGAAATCTTTGCACTTGGTAAGACTGGCCTACCCACGGATCCACCTAGTGGTGGTTAGAACTGAATATGACATCACCTCGGTCGTAACCAACCTATTTAATATCCCATAGCATACACAACATACTTGACATATAGAGAGTAATCTGGAAAGGTAATGACCATATCCTAATGGGCGCGACCCATTTAGCCTCACAACATGCCTTATTAAGCCATTCTCGATTGATGAGGCCTGAAGTAGTGATTACCATTCACATAGCACATTCCACTTAAAATGCCATATTGTCATTCCTTGATCACACAACTGATCTCTACAAGTTTATAACTCCTGAGCTCTATATCTTAGGAAAGGGATTTAAGCTAATTGAAGCTATCTTCTCCACTACCAAATAGATGATACGTTCATAGAGATCAATTTATGTAATTAGAAATGCAACGTATGACATTCATCCATACAAGTTGTCCAGTAATAAGACAAATCGAAGGCATTCTTTTACCACTTCCTATCGAGAATTACCCCTAGGATTAGTAGCGAGAATTCCTTGCATCGAAGATAAATGAAGAGCCACCGTAACATAATATGATATGGGAAATTTCCCCCGAGGATCAGTGACAAGCAGCCCTACATTCCATCTTCCAAAATCATTTCCACGTCTTCATTTTGGATACGTCAATTGGTTTGAAGTGGTCTTCGGAAGGAATCACCCAAATCCGACCCAGTTTCTTTGAACCTATCATCGATACAAGGATGTTAATTGAATAGGGAATTATTCTTTGGTTGATTGATTTATTTTTATCAAAATACCTTCTGAGATATATATTTTTAAAACATTATTTCCAGTATATATGGAATCATTAAACCTCATTTATCAAATCCTTTGATTATATAAAAACCTTTCTAAATTTTGGAATAATTCTAAATTATTTCATTTTTCACTTAGGAAAATATTTCCAAATCATTTCATTTAAATCTTAACAAGATTTCTTAATTCAAAACTCAAAACTTAGATTGAGTTAAAACTATGTAATCTAGGAGTTAATCCATAAAAAGTAAATATTAAGTGTGAAAAATACATAGAAATCATCTAATTATACTCAACATCAGTTCCCATATTCAACAAATACTATGGCAGAATAATATCGAAATCACCTTTTAAATTCCATGAATAGTACGAGTTCCCTCTTCGGGCTTTAACACTAAGTATAAGAAATTATCTCCATAAAATCTAAGTTATTTATATTTGAAAAAAATTATATCCTTTGTACTTTGGAAAATTTTGATCCGGATAAATCAAATTTACCATTCTCTTCGTTGGGCCAATCTAGATATCCAGGGAGAGCAGGAAACTGGTTTGGTTCCAAACCCAAGCCTAGACACCATCTCTCCATCACCCAAAAGGCAGTCAATTTATTTGAGGACTCTAAATCATTTAACATTTAACCATTCCATAAATCCTTCTAGTCACCTTTAAAATACTTTACTAATCGTTTAAAAACATTTATAAAATATTTGAAAAAGAATGGTTGCGTTTAAAACTATATTTCAAAAGTTATAGAAAAGTGCTGCGGAAAGTGTGTTTTAAGCTATATTGGTCAAAACAACGTTTTATCATTTGGAAATTCATTTTTATAACTCGATTACTTTTAAAATATTTTAAACGATTTTTTTATTTTATTTTATATTTTCATACAACTGTAAAATATCATTTTCAAAGAAATCCCTTTTATGGACTCAAAAATGCAAAACCACGATTTTTCCAAAATCTTATTTTACTTATATTTCAAAATCTACTTGTCAAAATCTTGATTTTTATTCTTTGTTTGAAAATTATGGATATAATAGTTCATAAAATTCTTATCTCGAAGAATTTTGAGCTATATTCCATTTTATATACTCGTTTTACTGTTATGGCATGAAATCGCGAACTGCTGTTACGCGAAGCACCTAGTTTGACTCAATTTTCAGTTACGTTTCAAACTTCACCAAAATACTTTCATATGTTTATGAAATATTTCAAATTCATTTTTAAACTTTTATAAATAACTTTACCATTCCATATACACCAATTCATTTAATAAATGAAAGTGATTTCTTTTGTGCTTATCGACGTATATTACCATGACTTGGATATATATTCAACACACATATTAAACAACCATCATCAACAACCATATACACATATATATCATCCAATAGCATACATTTCTATAATTTTGGGAGTTTCTCACCCTGGTTTAAACTACTAACTAAAAATTGGCTATAGCTCTGCTATTTGGATTTTAAAGCTCGCAATTCTTTAGATTTAAGCTCCCAGGTGGCTCGGCCTAATCTTGGGATGGCTGAAGGAGCTCATGGCCTAGGGTAGAGGAAGAAGAAGGATCGGCCATCAATGGAGGAGGTGGAAGCCATGGATGGTAGATAGGAAGAGTGGAATTTTGGAATCATTTTGAGGTGCTTAAGTATATATATAAGTATATATCATAATTTTATATTCTTTTTGAGAAATATTTTTGCATTATTTCCCTTAGGTTCGAAGCCATGAAAGTATGGAGAGAGATCTTAGGAAATGAAGATGAAGATGAGCGAAAATGAAGAGGAGAGTGTATGGTATATATAGGCAAAGAAGATAGTGAAAATATCTATGCATACAACACCATTTTCATTTCCATCACATCCACCATCATCATCACTTCTCCCTCCCCTATGCACGGTACAACCCTATTCCCCATGTGCTCATCACTTCCATCACTTTAAGGCATGTATATGTTGACTTTTGCATACTTAAGTAGTAAGAAAACTAAATATATCTTAGATATTCTAATTATGTATGTATATTTAAATGTATAAGCATATATGTATGTATACATATGTTCGTGTGCATGTAAGGATATATATATATATGTGTGTGTGTGTGTGTGTGTGCTGTATATGTGTACATGACACAAAAACAAGGTTGCCATGATTTAAAACAACTTTCGCCCCTTATACCATTGAAAATCGGGAAAATGATTCACAATCACATTTTCACTTGTATTTTAAATTACATATAAATGTAAACAAAATTTGAAAATAAATTCCTTATCATTTTTAACAAATTAAAATGATCATATTTCATTTATAAAACCATATAATTAAAACTAACAAATATTAACAAAAATCAATATTATATCGATAAGGCGATACAAATTTTTTCTTATATTTTCAAATTAAGTACATTCTTCTATAAAAACATTATAATTGGTTTATTATCATTGTAATATAAATTAAAATGACTTATTATCATTTTAAAATAATTATTTGAATAATTATAATAATTATTAAATCATTTAATTTCATAATTCACTTATTATAAATAAGACATTTTTGATAAATACGTTTTATTTTCCAAAATTAAGTTCATTATTATTACTTTTACCTAAAACTTGATTATTTGTTGAAAATAATCTATATTTGAATATCCAAAATAATTTAAATATCCTTAATTAAAGTGATCAAATTACGAGTCATTACATAAGAGCTCTATAGAAGTCGACAAACATATACTAACTAATTTCACGCGATAATGATAGTTTGTCATAATCAAAAAGAGTTGATTGACATAGTTGAAAATTAAAATAAAATAGAAGATGAATAAAGAGATGGTCTCGATTATTTATCATTAAACCAATCAAATGGATGTGACAGAGATTCCATAATTGGCCCCAAGTGCATGTGGGAGAGATAGCGTTATGCACTAGAGGCAATTATGTAATTTAGTGCAAATTATTAACTCTATAATAAAAAAATCGTTCGAAATAAATGGTGCTTTTCTTTTTATTATGTAACTGATATAATGCTTTACATTATTTATTTATTTAATTTAAGTATATCTAATAGAAACTTTGTAAAAGATATGTTTGGCGATGTAATTACAGTATATTATAATCATGATAACTTTATCACAATAAAAATAAACATTCCTTGTCAAGATGTATTGAGACTGGATATCGATATAATCGGTGAGACTAAATTACGTAATGCGCTCCAAATATTGGGCAATGTATTGCTTATGGCTATTGGAGGCGCCAAGGGGGGTATGGATTGATAGTTATTGGATAACTATGAAATTACTCACTCGATAGTTTTCTGTTGGTTAACATAACTAAGTTCAAATAGAAAATATCAATGTGACAATATTATACAATTCTCTTGACTTAAGAATATTGTCGATCTTCAATGTAAAAACTCTTCTATGATTATAGTTAAATAATGACAGACATCCATCGAATGACTATATTTTAGGCCGAGTTGAAGCATTGAAAGTGAAACATTATTCAAAAGATAATTCGTTCCTTTAGTTATATAAGGTTAGTATCGCGGTTAACTAAAGTAAACTTAAAGTTAAAGTCTCTAACCAAAGCAGTTCGTTAATAATAATTGTTATTATTGAACAAAAGACTTTGTGGAACTATACAAGTTGAATGTGGACGATATTAGAATTTTGACCATTATCAAATTCCATTAGTCGTAATATGATATACTTTTGATGAAGAGAATTGATATAACAAATTATCACTAACAGAAACCGCTTAAAGTAAGTAAATTTGGATTTATCGAAACCATGTAAGCGATAAATTTGGCCAAACTATCAAACCACTAGCTAAAGTGATGTGTGAACATAATAAATATTAGAATTGTTTGATATTAATCACCGACCAAATTTACACCTAAAAGTCACACAACCTCAATATCGAATGCTCCAACTACCACTTGATTTAGTTAAATTACAATTATTATAAATTAACTAATATTCATCAAATATTAATTATAAATTTTGATTTGATTTCGATTGATCAATATTGAAAATAGTGCTTATATAAAAGGTACATACATGCGTATCGATATACGATATTAATGTAGCTTTTAAATTTGATTTAAATAGGAACTGTCGTATTTTGGTTTGAAGTGGAATGGAAGCCCATATGGCCCATGGTATAGTCGGCTGATGCATGAGGAGAAGAGGGGTCCTGTTATATACTTGTAAGTCTGAATTGGTAGAGAAAATAGTAGACTATATCCACATTCACCTTTCTCTTCCTCTCTTATTTGAACTCACTTAGCCTTCACTTTTTTATTTTGACGTTTTCTTTTTTCCACCCTTCTACCTCTGGACGAAACCATACCATCATCTCCTCCATCATTTTCCAAACTTAAAACACATATACAAATCAAATAAAAGAAAAGTGCAAAGATTCCTTCATGTGGTAATGCTTTCTAGAACAGATTGGATTCGAATCCTAGGAGTCGAGTAGATTCAGCATTCAAGGTGTTATCATTAGGCTATAGTAGTGCTCACATACTAATTCACAATTATTTTTATATATATTTATCATTTATTATGTCATATCTAACTAGATTACTTGTATATATCACGAATCCTTATATGTGTATGAGGTGAATATAAAATTCATGTATATATGTAGGTTATTGTTAAAATAACATTTTATACACATGCATGCATCTATTATTCTTGGCACAGAAGTTATAAAAATATTTTGAATTAAAATTAATTTAAAAGAAATTTTAAAAAAAATTGAATTTTTAAATCAAATAAATAAATGTAAAATATTTAAAAAAATTATTATTAAATTTTAAACATATTTTGTTTCAAAAATTAAAAAATATTGTGTATATATATTAAATTTGAAATACATGAATATATATATATATATATTATTTTATAACATAATTCGTTGAATTTGATTTTAATAATTTATAAATATACATATTTATATTTGATACACACAAATTTAAAAATAATACCATATACTTTTATAAATGAATAAAATTGATTTTTCTATGTGAAAATTAAATTTAAAATTTAATAATAATAATAATAAATCCGTATGGATTTAGTAAAAAATTGAATTAGTCGAACCCTAAATATGGGCCGAATTATATGTGCATATATTATATTTTATATATTATTACATGTGTGAAAAAATTATTTTAATATACATATAAATACATTTATTTTTTTTATTTATGATTTATAAGGAAAATTAATGTTTCCATACACACACACACGAATATATATATATATATATATATACACACACACACACACACATATATTTTCAATATATAAATTGTTTGCAAATTTTGAATTTAAACTTAAAAAATAATTTCAGATCTAGTTCTAATTTTAAATTTTAATTTTAAAAGTACTTATATTTATAATATATGTGTGTGTGTGTAAGCGCACATGCGACAACATATATGTATGTGGAGGGTTACGACGCTCGTTGCGGTGAAAATTCCAACATTTAAATATGGGCATGGGAATGGGAATGTTAAACTATTCACACTGTATACGTCGTAAGTGCATGCACATCTGCATGTGCAAATGATATGCATGTACACACTATATTATACATATACATATATTTATGTAATCTAAATATAATCCTTTTATTAATAAATTGTAGAAAATAATGTATTTCCTTAAAATTAACCTAGATCGGATCTAAATCAATTTAGACTTTATAGGCTCAATAAGGTCCAAATAGTAAAAAAATTGAACTTCATACATTTAACCCGCTGCGTGCTGGCTCAGAACCAACAATATTAACTAGAGATATCAATTTGGGATATCAACTAGAGATAGCTTGATATCAACTAGGGATATCAACTGTAGATAGCTTAATGTCAATAGGGCTATCAACCTGCGATAGCCTGGTATCAGCTGAGATATTGACTGGAGATATCTTAATATCAACTAGGGATGTTAAATAGAGATAGCTTAGTATCAACTAGAGATAGCTTAATGTCAGATATCAACAATAGATGGCTTAATATCAACTAGAGATGTCAAATGGAAATAGCGTAATGTCTACTGGAAATATCAACGGGAGATAGCCTAGTGTCAACTAGGGATATCAACTAGACATAACTCAATGTCAACTGGTGATATCAATTGGAAATAGCTTAATATCAACAAAGGATATAAATTGAAGATAACTTAATGTCAACTTGAGATAGCTATAAAACTTATCAACTTGCTATAATTTAATGTCAATTGGAGATGGTTGTAAAACTTATGAACTTGCATTAGCCTTTAACCTGCGATGGCTATGTACTAACAACCTGCACTTACTAATTATGCTAAGGGATTCTAAGTAAATAAATGAACTTTTTGTTGCAATCAGGAATCTAACTTCATAAGTAATATTTGAGAATTTCGTAAAGTTGAAGTGGCTATAAAGAATAATAAGTTAAAACGAAATAACTAATTTAAAGAATAAACATTGAGCCTGGGCTAAAGCAAGTTATGAATAATGCTTTGATCATTAAAAATAACGAAAATGTAAATATGGCCTTTGTGGGACAAATACATCTAAACACGACATTATAATTGATGATTGGTTGTGTAAGGCCATTATTGTAATCATTTGTCTAAACATGACTATAACACCTCCATATTTTATGGGAAATATAATTAAAAAGAAATTTAAAGCGCATTTGGTACACTGGTAAAGGGCATGTTGACTTTCTTAGTG
The DNA here is from genome assembly GCA_030765085.1 of Allium cepa. Lineage (NCBI taxonomy): Eukaryota > Viridiplantae > Streptophyta > Magnoliopsida > Asparagales > Amaryllidaceae > Allium > Allium cepa. Next base: position 752,191,958 of record CM060929.1, read on the forward strand.
ACCAGGGATCAAGTCCCGTTGTCGCCCAAAATCTGGAGCTATGTTCTTTTTAGCTGGTTCATTTTCAACGATTTTCCTACGTATTTCAACGTTGTTTCCGACGTATGGCAGCTTCCCATTCTCTCAAGTAATGTAATAGGATGAGATGGCTAAATTTTAATTATTGAGTGATTTATATGGGCTAGAATGGATAATCATTAAGTGTAGAAGGAAATATATTTAATCCAAAATAATTTAATGGATTATATTCGCTCAAACAATCTATAAATAAACCATCTGGCCTAAACCTAATCTCTTAGTTAGTCGTCGTCATAATTCTACAGTAAAATTAGTGTGTATAATTCTACAAGCAAGCAGATTAGAGAGCTTTTGGAGAAGGTAGGAGCATTTCAAAGTGGGGAGCACCCATCGTCTTTTCCACTAACGGGATGGTTCTCTCAGGCTTTGCCTGGATTATAGGGAGCTTAATAAGCTGACGAAGAAGAATCATTATCCTCTTCCCCGTATAGACGATCTCTTCAACCAGTTAGTAGGAGCTAAGGTATTGTCGTTGCTCGATTTCGCCACGGGATTTCATCAGTTACGTGTGGCAGAGGATAACAATGTGAAAACTATGTTTAGGACTCCGGATGGGTTATCTAAGTGGTTAGTTGTGCCATTTAGGCTAGCCAATGCTCCGACATATTTTCTAGACCCAATGTGTCGAGTATTTAGCAAATCGTTGAACAAGTTTATGGTGGTGTTCGTCGATGACATTTTGGTTTATTTGTGAAGCAAGGAGGAGCATACTGTTCACTTGCAAGAAGTGCTTAGGACCTTGCGAATACACAAATTGAAGGCAAAGTTCTTTAACTACCACTTTTGGAGGGATGAGATTTGCTTTTTGGGACACATCGTTTCGGAGGATGGACTTGCAGTAGATCCGACGAAAGTGGCAGTAGTACAGGATTCGCAGACCCATAAGAATGCCATGGACAAGGAATTTCCATGGTCTTGCAGGCTATTATAGGAAGTTCATTAAGGACTTCACTAGGATATCAGCTCCACTTACCCGCCTTACCAAGAAGAGCTCAGCTTTTGTTTGGGATGCCAAGTATGAGGATGCCTTTGGTCGATTGAAGGAAGCTTTGACTACCGCGCCCGTATTGGTATTACCAGATGGAACCAAGCCTTTCTCATTTTATATGGATGCATGAGGTACGGGGCTAAGGGGCGGTACTGATGCAAGGGGGTAGTGGAGTGTGCTATGCAAGTAGATAGTTGAAAACGCATGAGAAGAACAACCCGATGCATGATCTTGAGTTCGCAGCTATAGTTTTCTCTCTCATTCTTGGAGGCACTATCTCTTAGGAGAAAGATTTAAGCTTTTCATGGATCATAAATCTTTGAAGTATATAGTTTCTCAAAAGTACATGAATTTGAGACAATAAAGATGGATAGAATTTTTAGCCTCTTATGAATTTGGGATTTCCTACACCCCTGGGAAGGGTAATTAGTGGCAGATGCGTTGAATAGATGCAAAGTGGTTTTAAGTCCTCTATTTTTGGGATGGAAGCATTTGGAGTACATTTCTACCTTTGATTTTAGACCTCCATCGGATTTAGCTTTTGAATTGTTAGCAGCCCTCGACGTTCAGCCTACTTTGATGGAGCAGATTGAAGTAAGGCCAAGTGAGGACGAAGAGTTAAAGGACATTTTAGATAAGCTTGGTAGAGGAGAGTCATCACTACATCTTAGGTGCTATACCACGGACACTAGGGGATGGCTTAGAAGGAATGGTAGACTTTGTGTTCCCCGAAGTGAGGATTTATAGATGTGGTGTTGGCCGAGTCACATCTTTGTAGGATGGCAGTGCATCCCGGTGGTGAGGAGATGTACCGAGACATGAAGAGGGTATTCTATTGGCCCAGAATAAAGAAGAGGGTGGTGGAGTACGTATCAAAAGTGCATCACTTTCCAAAGGGTAAAGGTGGAATAGAAGAATCTTGAAGGATTGTTGCAGCCATTGGATATGCATTTATGGAAATGGGAGAGCGTCTCTATGGACTTCATGGATGGATTACCAAGGTCACGGAGAGGGAACACGAGCATTTGGGTCATAATGGATAGACTGACAAAGAGTGCAAATTTTGTACCCAATAAGAGTAATAGGATTGCAGCTTCTTTGGCGACTCTTTATATAAGGGAGACAATTAGCCTTCATGGAGTTCCCGCCAGCATTATGAGCGATAGAGATCCATTATTCACCATCGAGTTTTGGAGGAGTCTTCAGCAATCCTTAGGAACGGAATTGAATCTAAGCATGGCATATCACCCTCAGATAGATGGACAAACTGAGAGGGTAAATAAGGTTTTGGAAGATTTTCTCAGATTGTGCATCATTGACATCGGAGACTCCTGGGAATACCACATAACTTTGGTGGAGTTCGCGTATAATAATAGTTATCAAGAAAGCATTGGGATGGCACCATTCTAGTCCCACTATGGTAGACCATGTAGATCACCAGCCTGTTGGTGGGATACCGCCGATAGGATCTTGCTTAGACCAGACTTGGTGAGGGAAACTTCTGAGAAGGTGGATTTGATTCGCAAGAGGTTGAAGACTACACAAGATAGACAAAATTCATATGCCGACATTAGACATTCAGAATTGGAGTTTAAGTTTAGAGATATGGTTTTTCTCACGGTTTCTCCTCTGAGAAATGTTATGAGATTTGGCTCAGTGGGTAAGTTGGCACCGAGATTTGTAGGACCCTTCCCGATTACCGCACGGATCGAAAAAGTGGCATACAGAGTTGATCTTCCAGATAAATTGTCAGGAGTTCACGATGTCACTAAAAGAAAATGTTATTTTGGTAGCATTAAATAACAACTACAAAAGAAAATAAAAACCTTCAACAAAAATTAGCTCACTCCGCCTCCTCTTCTCAGATCTCCAAAATATTTCTTGTACAAAGAATGTCACCACCAACAAAACAAAATCATATTGTTATTTATCACCGACTGAACATCGCTTCAGCATCTATGTTGCACACTACCACCAATTAACATAAGACACTAATTACCGGTGCTACTTCAGATCACCGATACATAATTTCATTTAGGTATTAAATTATTCATAGATTCCTAAATCTATTACTTAACCTAAACCATGTTTAGGTATCCAATTTGTTTCATTCCCAAAAATGGAAATTGATTTCTGGTGGCCACATGCTCCAAGGAAAGGTGCGTGAGATAGTAGCTGGCAAAATCTAGGATTTCGATGTTCTATCGCGTCCAATTTAGGTATTATAATTTTTCAATTTGAAAACTATTTGACATTTTGAATTCAGATATGAGGTCTAAAAAAAATATTAATGATGTTAGAATTGAAATCTATCTACCTAAAAAAAGATGGATTGAATTAGTTTGAAGAGTTCACTATAATCTTTGGAGGTAATAAAGAGATTGAAAATGACATGAGAAAAATGTTTGGATGTTTGAAATGGAAGGGAAAGATTGATTTTACTGTTAAAATTAAAATGCAAGCCATTTAAACTCAGATTCATCGGCATGAACAGCAAAGAAATATTTTCGATGCTGATAACATGAATACTATATAAGAATTGGATGCTTCTTCATTTGTTTGTGATCTCAAACAAGACAACATAGAAAATTGCACAAGCCACATGCATAAACATCATGGCTTGATGTTGAGTAATTGAACGATCCTAATGGTCTACTCACATATGTCGTGTTAAAGTTAAATAGTGTGTCTATTTTGTTGTTAAAGGCTTTATGGTAATGTTGACTTGATTAGCTCTTAAAATCTATTTTTATAGGCTAAAAAAAATTTCATGTATTTACATTACAACTGATTTCCTTCGTAAATCCTATAAGGTTTTGGGAAACATATGATTGCAAAAGGTCATTACATAATTCATTATGGAGATGGATGAGATGATGAAGTAGCTATGTTTGAAGAGTTTTATGATTATAGCCTCAGATCTAGTCATATATTCATTTCTACTCCATATAGTTTAACATATGAAAACTTTATTTACATACGTGCTGCTTCGTGCAAGCTTTATAGGCAGGCTAATGACCGTATACTAGTAGACTGATAAAACTATAGTCGTTGGTTGTTGAGTTAAATTATCACGAAGAAAACAATTAACAATAATAGTTTCTAAGAATAAGGCATAATGTATTTTTGAATATCATCAAAGGAAAAAATATTCCTGTCAACTAAGGTAAAGGGTAACCTTGTGCATATATTTTATTAGTATTAAAGAGTTGGTCAACGCTATGCAATTGCAGACAAATAGAACAAATTAATTGCATCAATGGTAGCTACGATTTACAAGTGGAAATGGAATCTAACAAATAGGAAAAAGGTTTTTGTATAACTTGAATGCAAAAAACAAACACTTAGGACTTGTTTTAGCTTTAGTACAAGATCACCTCTATGATAAATATCATTTTTGTTGAATTTTTATTAAAAACTTTCTTAAGAAGCAGATCCAAAAACCTAATCACACTAAAAAAGTTAACACACACTGCCTTGGTTATCAGTTAACTTTCAGCAATACATGTAAATATGCTTAGAAATGAAATGTTTGTTATACAATTTTGTGTTGTTGGTTTCATAAATTTAGTGTATATAGTTTGCACAACTAGCTAGATTTTGCACTACCTGATTATGTAACCAAGTACCAAATATGGAAGCTAATTATCATGTCATATATCTATCTGAAACACAATGAATTTAAGGTCCTCAATTGAAAATATTGTTGTTCAAGCTGATCACTGATTTTGTTGTAGGTGCCATACATACAATTTTGTTTGGATCCATGGATGGTTTTACGAAGAAATGCACTTTTCAATAAAAATATCTGTAGCTCTATTATAATTGTTTACTAGTACAAGTCAACGATAAGCTTATTGCCATCACTTAATAGGTGCATTGCTATTTTTATATCATAGTTATGTACATAGGCTGCTCATTTAGTTATATCTTCTTGTTTAATAGAGAAAGCATTAGATCTCAGGATGATGTTATCATATGAACATCATATATGTGGCTGAATTCAATTAGATTATCTACCCTCTTGTTTTTTATCAGTCTTGACTTGACATTGGATATAATCTGACTTAGTCCATATGACATAAGCATTAATTACCATTAATAGAAGTTGCATTGAATCTTGAATGCAATTCATTATGCAACTTTGAACTATTTCTATTCTATTATTTCAAATATCATAATAGAATCGGTGAATGTTTGATTATCGTTCTAGCTCAGACTTTGAAATGCAAAGTCAATACAATGTTTTATGCTTGTACGAGTTGGAAACACTTATTTCAAGTTGCAAATATATAATGTTATAATAATTTTTTAACACTTCTTTCGAGTTGCAGATTAGTTATTTACTTGACAGTCTACCAATTAATCCTTTGTGATTTACTCAACCATGCATTTGATCTTATGTCATTTTTCACTTAAGCATAATTTTTACAATATAATCTCATTGTCAGACATATCTGATGTAGAAAATATTGTGTCTAAAATATAATTTCTAATATGCAAAGTTGGATGACGATGCACATCTAATCTCGGAACAAAATTGATTGTTAGTTTGCCTACGTTTTGTGACTAGTTTACATTCACTGCTGGATTCATATTCATCGACCTTGGTTTCAGGTCCAGTACTTTAACAGTGCCTTTGTAGCTAAATTGAAAGTTTAGTTTTCCAACATATTAGCTAAGGTCCAGTACTATTTTAGCACTATATTATTATAGATGACACTATACACAATACAGTGCTTCGTTTTTGTGGCATTTGGTCTTCAAGATTCCAAGAACATAGCGAGTGGACTTAAGAGATATAATTCTATTGTTTAAATAGTATGTATGCAAAAATTTGAAGATGATTATTTAAGCTTCAGGTAGACATTGATTAACTGGGAGAGAAACACCATGAGGACTCAAATGTTAACAAGGTATTGCACCATGAAATTCTCATCAACGTACATGAAAGGGATGGAATGGTTTATAACATTGAATGCTAGTATTGTACTTTTAACCTTATAAATAAATATTTAGGTTACAACATAGGCACATGAACAAACCAAAAATTATGTTCATCGTATTTTAATTTAGCATTTATTAAAATATTGTGTTCAGCAAAAAAGATACTCTTAATTTCATGACCCACAGCTTTAGACATGGATTCTAAGGCTTTGCGGCAAAGAGTGGAGAATCACAAGCAAACTGTACTAAATTTCTATGAATCAATTTTCAATAAACAAAATTTAGAACTGCCTTATGTCCAGAATACTGAGACGATAGGAGTCATTGATTCAGGTACACACATACAAATATCGCCTGCCTCTAAATAGGAGTAGTTGCTCTAGTCATAATATTAAGAATTACAAGTACGGTCAGAATAAAAAAAATTGATGACGTAGGATGCGGTCTAATACAAAAGCATCGAAAAAGGAAAATATCAAGTTAGAGTACAATTTAACAAGGTATGTTGTATCCTGAGATAATAGGAGCTCGTTTTTATTCTAGTGGCACTGTTGAAGGCAATTTGAAAACCAATAGGCCTTGAACCGTGAGTCTAATGATTGGGAGGCTTAGAAATTACATAACATATGCATGTCCCTTGATTAGACAATGCACGCAAAATAGAAATTACATAACGTTTTGAACAAACACGAACGAGTGAGAAAAAATACACTCCATTTACGGCTCAGTGCCTAATAAATGGCACATATTACCGGAAATGAGGACAGGTTACACTATCTTTAATGTATATCAAGATGACCCCATAATTTCATATCAATAGCGAGTGAAGGTATCAGTAAAATTATTTGTCAAAGTTTCGCAAATATGGGTATACGTAAACGAAACACATAATTTATAAATAAATTTAAAAAAATTCATACAGTTCAAATATATCTCTGGTGATAATTAAAATTGAATTTAATAAACCCAATGATTTTTAAATGTCATTGCCGCCCTGTGCAAAAAAAGATAAGAAGGTAATGATTTTTCTTTTATAAAAGTGAAACGAATTTTTGGTTGTCTCCCTTGAATAGTCCCTTCTAAGCCAAACTTAGCATCTGAAGATTGCGTCTTATAAAAAGTTGTTATTTGTAATTTTCAGTATATAATCCTCATACATGATTATGTGTGACATCCCGCCATTTTGGACCATTCAAATCGACAATAAAACCTCACATGTCGGACTAGAATAATTCAAAACAACAGATTGTTAATAAGACTTGGGGTAAATAACATCAATCACAGAATCACAGACATAGAATACCAGAATATCTCGCAACAGAAATAACAATAAAAAAATAAACACATGAGTTCAGGAAGCTCCTAGATACATAATCACAAAACTAATACATAGTACCAATGTATGGAAATAAATACACTTGGAAATTCTAAGTACACAAGTTCTTTAATACAAAACAAAGCTAAGTCGAAAACAACTAGTATGAAGTATCAAGTAGACTGCTAGGTTTCTATGTATCTCTAACTCCCAAGAAGATGAAACCGAAGCTGTGAAAAACTCAGCCTGACCCGAGCGCAAAGCAAAACACAAAACACTTGAGTCAGGACATACATACTTATAAAATGTAAATCAACTCAAGTGAACGTTAAAGGAAATGCATCAGTAACTTAAAGGATGCTTGGGACCACCCATCCTTTAAGGATCCGTTAAACTATCAACTATGTAGTAATATACGCTATTACAATAATGTCTAAAGTAAAGTAAACTATTAAAAGAGAGTTAAGGTGCCCATATCCCCCTCAACACATTTTATATATTCCTACAGTCTATACAGTACTGTAATCCCACCCGTACTGGATGTCGTCAGAGGGCACTCCATAGGTATGGTACAAACCAAACTCGTAGAAGACGCGCTAGGGTAGGTGACACGGCACAACTAGACAATGCCAAGGTAAATATACCAATTACACTTTCGGACTGTTGGTAATGCATAGCCGCAACTACTGTCCAACTCGATCCACACACCCGAATCAAAGGTGTGCAACAAATCAATCACAAAGTAATAGAATGGGCAACATGAAGTGTGTCCGATCAGAGGAGCTACCTCATTGACTCGTCAATTGCTCCTGTTTTAGCCACCTTATGCTAACTTACGGGAGTTAGGTCCACGTAAATATACCTTTAGGATCGTCGCCACCATCCTACTTCATTTTGGAATCTCCACCGCGTACACAGTTATTAAAGTGGTTTTCGGTATCGACAGAGAGTATGTCCATATCCGATCCCGGTTTCTTTAACAACCAATCGTTATTATAACCCGTGGTTGTATAAATGTCAAATGGTTTATTCTTTTAAAATAATATTCATTCTTCCAAAGTTGTAACATTTACAAATTTATATGTTTAAATATAACACTTTAGAATTATAATATTTTAGCAACAATAGCATTTTAAATCGTAACCATTGCAATTATAGCACTTCGAAAACATTACAATTTAGAAATGGCAGCATTTCTAAATCATAACCATAAGTCATCATAACATTTTGGAAAAGTAATACTTAAGAAACGGTAGCATCTTAGAAATGTAACCTTAAGATATTATAGCATTTTAGCAATGTAATACTTTTCCTATAACAATTTTATAATCAAATTATTATATACTTATAGCCTGTTCGTAAATATTTTTATCTTTTTTATTACGCTCAACTATTCATTTGGATATTAAATAAACTGTAATTTTTGTTAAACACAATTCGCCACAATAATATACATTTTAAAGCTGAAATTTCTTATTTTAAGTAAAATACATTATTAACTTACATTTTTATTTCCTTTTAGTTAGCATCATTTATTATTTCTATTTCCCAAATTTCCATGTTCATTAGTTAAAACTTACATGTCAAATATACGTTTTAACTTACATTTTAATTCTTTTCAATAAGCGATAATTTTCCTTTTTATTACTCAAGTTATACCGTTTATACTAGTTAAAACTTACATGTCAAATGTACGTTTTAACTTACATTTCTTTTCACAAAACATTTTTCATTTTTTTATTTCTGTTATACAAATTAAACTTACAGTTTTAGGTTAGAATAAAATACCAATATTAGGTCCAAATCGGATTATAAAATTTCAATCAATCTTCATACTGTAAAATTGATTCCAAAATTCACCTTTCCAACTATTTATTTCTTATATAAGTTTTAATACATATAAACAAATTTACATAAATCATTACATTAAATTTTAGTTGAATTCATGCATTAAAATCCAATTACTTGATAATTTTTAGAAAATCATTTTTTTTCTTTTTTTTTCAACCACGGAGTTTGTATAAAATTCTCTACCTTAGGGTCAAGTAAATACGGACATATATCATTTCAATCCGCAATTTATAATTTTTTTGGGTTTTATATCATTTCAAACCCGCAATCGCAAGTCAAATAAAATTGCTCAGGCCTATCATTTTAGCCCATAACAATTTTCCTTACTCTAAATATCGTTCGGGTATGTATCATTTCAACCCATAGTGAAGGAACTTGCAGCGTGAGAATATTAAATGACATAACAATATTTGACATATCATGGCATATGATCAAATAGGTATAATATGATATGAAATAATGTAATAAAATCATATGAATGACATAACATAAATATATGAAATAACATGTAATAAACATAAGAAATGACTTGAAATAACATATGAAATGACATGAAATAACATGTAATAAACATAAGAAATGACACGAAATAACATATGAAATAAGATATAATAAACATAAGAAATGACATGAAATAACATATGAAATAACATGTAATAAACATAAGAAATGACATGAAATAACCTATGAAATAACATAAAATAAACATAACAAATGACATGAAATAACCTATGAAATAACATGAAATAAACATATGAAGTAATATGATATAATCATAGATGAAATGTCAAACTTGCATATACATATCCTCACAATTCAGTTGTCATCATTTCACCAAATCAATAAGTATGTATGTCAAGGGTGATTACTCACCTTTCTTAGGTTGGAAAAAGTGATTCAAAGCGCAACATAAAGATCAACAAACTACGGATCAGTTTGAGTGACAGGAGTCTCCAAATCCGATGCTAAAAAATAAATAAATTCCATACGTAAACAAATAATTGTCCAAAAAAAATAAAAAAATAGAAAATTAAGATAGAAAAGTATATATATGAATATGCAGAATACGTAAGAGGCTTGTCTAGGGTTTGCATAAGATTGGTTTAGACTAGTTTTGGGTGGGTTTGGACTAAGCTATGCTCGGCCATGATTTGGTTTTTGGTGGAGATGGGTTCAGCCATAGCTAGGTTTAGGGTTAGGCTAGGGTTTTGGTGAAGGGGATTTGGTGATGGAGAAGAGGAGGTAGAGGCCGATATTCATGGAGAGGAGGAGGGGAAAAGGAGAGAGGAGCGGTAGGTTTTAGGCTAGAGTTTTGGGGTCAGAGGAAGAAGAGGTGGTGTTGCTGAAATTTGTGGAGAAGGAGGGGAAAATTTGTGAAAGAAGAAAAGGGAGAAGTATAGGGTTTGGAGAAGGAAGATAAAGGAGAAGAAGACTTACACTTTTTCTATGGAGGCACAAATGAATGAAGGTGGAGGCTAACAACCCTAGGAGATGTATATATAGGCTTCTCATCTAACTAAAGGTTTCCTAGCCCAAATGGTCTAAGCCCAAGAAAAAATATAAATAAGATATAGGTTAAGAGAAACACTACGTGTAATACGCTGTAAACAACAAATTTGGAGAAGTAAAAATTGGAATTTTACGAAACAAATAGCAGAGAAAAAGTTAGAATTAAACCTAGCTTCATAAAAAAAGAATAAAATTCAAAATTTCAAATTTAAAATTTTCAACAGGAAGTCAAACTTTGACCAAAGTTGACCAAATTTTTAATTTTTATATAAATCTTTATTTTACTAAATTTGGATAAACATTTTACATCAAATCCCAAAATTATATATTAAAATTCCAAATTTATCAATTTTAAAATAATAAAATACAAAGTTTCAATTAAAATTTTCATTTAAAATATGCTAAAATTTGCGGGTTGTTACACTCTCCCCCACTCAAAACTTTTCGTCCTAAAAAAGGAACGAGACACAGAAAAACAAAGAAGGATAAGGTAGGATAATGAACAGTACCTGGAACAAAGAATTTCGGGTTCGAAGCACGAATGCACTCCTCTGTTTCCTAAGTACAGTCCCGATCATCAATACTCCATTGGACTTTGACTAGATTAACAGATTTTCTTGGAAGCTGCTTCGTACCTCTATCTATAATACGAAGTGTCTTCCTCTCGATAGTAAGATTTGGCTCAACATCCAAACTCTCGAGAGCAGAAGGCTGGATAATCAAAGATGAATGATGAAGATACCGACGAAGATGCGAAACATGGAACACATTATGCACTCTATAAAGTTTCTCAGGCAATTCCAGACGATAAGCTAAGGAACTAAGTTTCTCTAAGATGCGAAAAGGACCAATAAACCTAGGAGCGAGCTTCCCTCTTCGACCAAAATGAATCACATTTCTTAATGGAGAGACCTTAAGGAAAACCCAATCACCAACAGAAAACTCCAAACCCCTCCTATGCCTGTCAGCATGCTTCTCATGTCTATCTTAAGCAATTCTCATCTTTTTCCTAATCTCTTCAACCTTCTCAGATGCTTCTAAAATCATATCGGGACCAAGAACCAAACGATTACCGGATTTAATCCAGCAAGATGGAGATTTGCAAGGGCGTCCATAAAGAGCAGCAAAAGGAGCCATTTCGATACTAGCCTGATAACTATTGTTTATAGGTGAACTCAACGAGATGGAGATGATCTTCCCAAGATCCTCCATAATCAAGGACACAGGCACAAAGAAGTTCTTCCAAAATCTGATTCACCTTTTTCGTTTGACCATCGATCTGGGGATAGTAAGCAGTGCTCAGATTTAGACGAGTACCTAAAGATTCTTGAAAAGCTTTTCAAAACTGACTGGTAAAGATGGGATCTCTATCACAGACAATACTTACAGGAACACCATGAAGTCGAACAATCTCTCTCATGTAAATCTCAGCCAAACTAGAAGTGGAACGGTTATATCTAACCGGAATGAAATGTGCCGACTTGGTCAATCTATCCATGATAACCCAAATACTTTCATTACCTCTCCTAGTTCTTGGTAATCCGTCAATAAAGTCTATAGAAAATTGTTCCCATTTCCAATTGGGAACCTCAAGGGGTTGCAATAGTCCAGCAGTTTTTTGATGATCAGCCTTAACTTGTTGACAAGTCGCACACCTACTAACAAAGGGGGAGAAATCACGCTTCATACCACTCCACCAATACAGCTTCTTCATATACTGATACGTCTTCGTCACCTCTGGATGAACAGAAAGTCTGGACCGATGATTTTCCCGAAGTAATTCTTGCCTCAATCCATCGACATTGAGACACAAATTCGATTATTGATCCTTAAAATCCATTTATTATCAATCTGAGCTCCATTTCCATCTTGGCTACCACCGCCAATTCTGCTACGAACATTCTCCTTAGTAAGCCTAAGCATCTCATCCTCATCTTGCTTAGCAATAATACGATCCAAAGAGGAGAAGAAACAACAAGTTGACACAGTATCACCTTTTTTCGACTCAAAGCATTGGCTACGACATTAGATTTCCCTGGGGTATAGTTGACGTTGAGGTCATAAGAAGGTAGAAACTCAAGCCACCCAACTTGTCCTAGATTCAAATCCTTCCGGGTGAAAATATATTTCAAAGACTTATGATCCGTAAAGAGCTCAAACTTAGTTCCCAATAAGTGATGTCTCCAAAGCTTCAAAGAAAAAACTACATCAAGCAATTCCAAATCATAGGCTGCATAATTTGCTTTACAGGTCTTCAACTGGCGACTAGCGAGCGATAACTCCCCCCTCTTGCATCAGAATAGCTCCCAAACCTTCACGACTGGCATCAGTGTATACCGTAAATCCCTCATTTCCATTTGGAAAGGTAAGAACTGGTGCGGAATAAGTTTGCGCTTCAACTCATTGAATGTAACTTCACACTTTTCATTCCATCTAAACTTGGCATTCTTATGAGTTCGAGCGATGAGAGGTGCAGCAATCCGAGCAAAATTCTCAATGAATCTCCGTTAATAACCGGCAAGGCCCAGAAAACTATGGATATCAGATGGAGTCCTAGGAGTTTCCCAATCCTAAAATAGAATAGGGAGAGTAAGGACCAAGAAAGAGATAGAATAACTAATGTACAAAGAAGAGAAGATAGACTTACATTGATCGCAACGATCTTAACCGGATCAACAAAAACTCCATCACCAAAAACAATATGTCTTAGAAATCGGACTTCATCTTTCTAGAAATGGCATTTCGAGAATTTGGCTTTCGACAAATGACTTCTGAGAGTCTTCAGAACAAAATCCAAATGGATCCGTGCTCTGCCTTAGATTTAAAGAAAACAAGGATATCATCGATGAAGACTAGAACAAACTTATTAAGAACATCACGGAAAACCCGGTTCATAGGTTGCAAAGAAAGCTGGAGCATTAGTTAAACCAAAAGGCATAACTAACCGTTCAAAGAAACCATCCTCAGAATGGAAAGCAGTTTTGGGAATACTTTCCTCGGCGATTCTGAGCTGGTGAAAACTAGTGGCAAGATCAAGCTGAGAGAATACGGTAGCATCATAAATCTGATCAAACATATCATTAGTGCGAGGCATAGGATATCTTTTTTTCATAGTGAGCTTGTTCAGCTCCTTATAATCAATACACATCCTCAAAGATCCATAAAACTTGGTGACAAAAACGAACGCTGCTCCCCATTCGGAATGATTGGGTCTAATCAAACCTTTGGAGAACAAGTCTTCGATTTTCTTCCTTAACTCAACCTTCTCATGGGGTTCCATTCTTCTAGGAGGAAGAACTATAGGCCGAGCTCCAGGAATGAGATCAATATGGAATTCGATTTCACATTTAGGAGGTAAAGAAGTGACTTCCCCAAACACATCGGGATAAAGTTTTACTATAGGAATAGAATCAAGATGACTAGGAGAAGAATCAAGAGAATAGATAAAACTGCCTGAAAGATCCTGAGGCTTACGGCACTGGATCACCAAAGAGTTTCCAAAATCATCAACAAGAGTAACAGTCTATGTTTTACAAGAGATAACAACTTCATGCATCCTCAACCAATCTCCTCCAAGCAATAGATCAAAAGCATCAAAACCAAGAACATAGAAATTACCGAAAAGCGATGGCTAGAATGGAAGAGTTTCACGTTGTTACAAATCCTACAAAGGTTCATGGGACCACCAATAGGATTAGTAACATACAAAGGTACAGTTGCATACTCAATTGAAAGGATATGCTCAAATTTATCACAAAGGTCCACAAAAATGAAACTATGCGAAGCTCTAGTGTCAAATAAAACACGAACAGGAAGATTAAACAAGGTAAAGGAGCTCTGGAGGGTCCTTTAGGTATCACTAGGAGCAGGTAGAGTAGATGAAGTAACTGCAAAGACACCCGATGGCTTGCCTTTCTTCTGAGCAGGACAATCCTGCTTGAAGTGGCCAGGCTGCAAGCAAATATGGTAGAGATCACGCCTAGTCACCTGAACTGGACAAACAGTAGCTCCGGCGAAAGTAGGACAACTATTGGCGTAGTGCCCTTTCTGGTCACATCTGAAGCAGGTGATGGAAGAAAGATCAATAGGTTGCTTACAGGAAGAAGAAGATCCTAAACCAGGGTACTTAAGCCAATTTTATTTATGACGATGAAAATTAGACTTCCTCTTCTTAGAATTGCCAGAAGAAGGCTGAGATGAAGGTGCACGAGCAACAACTGATTCCTTAGCAATTGGGTTCTCATACCTAATGGCCATATCCATTAATGCAGTGAAAGGGCTGTGCACATGAGCAATCAGACAGTCATAAAACTCGAGGCGGGCTTTATCTATGAACTTCTCATTCTTATTAAGAGGGGTATCAATAAAACTAGGACCAATCTTGGAAAGCTCATCAAACATCCCCCCATACTAAGAAAATGACATATCCCCCTACTTAAGGTCCATAAACTCCCTGTAAAGCTGAGACTTCCCCGCTCCGGCATCCACTTCGTCACAAATGCCTCCCTAAACAAGATATCCAAACTTAAGGAGGATTCCAAAGGGATAACCTAAACCAAATTCAAAAGGGCAAACTTAAGACAATACCTAAACTGATCCAAAGAAATATCTGCCTCGACAATATTGGCAACAACCGACTCCCACCAATTCAGGGCTGACCCTTGCAACTGCCATGCTGCTAACTGATGCTTCTAAACTTCGATGATCTCCAAACCAGCAAAAATCCTCTCCAAAATCCTTATCCATTGTTGAGCCTCAATGATGGTCTCTGATCCAAAAAAACTTGGTACCTCCTAGCTAGGTGAACTCCTTACATAGGGTGGTGAACTTAATAGGTGCAACTGGTGCTGGAACTGGGGCAACACCATGACCCTGACCTCTGGCATTCCTACAATTCATCCTATAAATTCAAGAATGAATTTAAGGACAAAGATAAAGGAAAAAATACAAGATAAAACCAACTAGACTAATTCTACAAAACAAGTTGGATTCGAAAAGAAGAAAATTCCTAAGAAAAAGAATTTTAAAACAAGAAAATTTTTATATCTTAACCCTATAAAACAATTAAAATCATTTTATACTTAAAATACGTTCTCTCATAAAGAATGATTCTAAGATTGATCTTACTCATTCTAGGGTAGAAATCATTCTAGGCTTTTTCTACCCTATCTCTAATGAGTTTTTGCCCCGTAGGCTAAGGTTTGCCTAAAACCAATGCTCTAACACCAACTATAACATTCCTGCCATTTTGGACCATTCAAATCGACAATAAAACCACACATGTCAGACTTGAATAATTCAAAACAACATATTGCTAATAAGATTTGGGGGCAAATAACATCATCACAGAATCACAAACACAGAATATCAGAATATCTCACAGCGGAAATAATAAAAAAATAAACGAACATAGGAGTTCATGAAGCTTCTACATACATAATCACAAAACTAATACATAGTACCAATGTCTGGAAATAAATACACTTGGAAATTCTAAGTACATAAGTTCTTCAATACAAAATAAAGCTGAGTTGAAAACAATTGGAATAAAGTATCAAGCAGACTGCTAGGTCTCTACAGATCTCTAACTCCCAAGAACATGAAACCAAAGCTGTGAAAAACTCAGGCTGACCCGAGCGTAAAAAAAACATGAAATACTCGAGTCAAGATATACATACTAATAAAATGTAAATCAACTCAAGTGAACTGCAAAGGAAATGCATCAGTAACTTAAAGGATGCTTGGGACCGCGCATCCTCTTAGGATCCGTTAAACTATCTACTATGTAGCAATATACGCTATTATGATAATGTCTAAAGTAAAGTAGACTATTAAAATAGCATTAAGGCGTTACCCATATCCCCCTTAACATATTTTATATATTCCCATAGTCTATACAGTACCATAACCCCACTCTACTGGATGTCATCAGAGGGCACTCCACAGGTATGGTACAAACCAAACTCGTAGAAGGCGCGCTAGGGTAGGTGACACGGCACAAGTAGGCAATGCCAGGATAGATATACCAATTACACTTCTGGACTGTTGGTAACGCATAGCCACAACTACCATCCAACTCGATCCACACTCCCGAATCAAAGGTGCGCATCAAATCAATCACAAAGTAATAGAATGGCTAACGATGAAGTGTGTCCGATCAGAGGAGCTACCTCATTGGGCCGTCAATTGCTCCTGTTTTAGCCACCTTATGCTAACTCACGGGAGTTTGGTCCACGTAAATATACCTTTAGGATCGTCGCCACCATCCTACTTCATTATGGAATCTCCACCATGTACACAGTTATTAAAGGGGTTTTAGGTATCGATAGAGAGTATGTCCATATCTGATCCCGGTCTCTTTAACAACCAATCGTTATTATAACCCGTGGTTATATAAATTTCAAATGGTTTATTATTTTGAAATAATATTCATTCTTCCAAAGTCATAACATTTACAAATTTATATGTTTAAATATAACACTTTAGAATCATAATATTTTAGCAATGGTAGCATTTTAAATTGTAACCATTGCAGTTATAGCACTTCGAAAACATTACAATTTAGAAATGGAAGCATTTCTAAATCGTAACCATAAGTCATCATAACATTTTGGAAAAGTAATACTTAAGAAATGGTAGCATCTTAGAAATGCAACCATAAGATATTATAGCATATTAGCAATGTAATGCTTTTCCTATAACAATTTTACAATCAAATTATTATATACTTACAACCTTTTCGTAAATATTTTTATCTTTTTAGTACGCTCAATTATTCATTTGGATATTAAATAAACCGTAATTTTTTTAAACACAATTCATCACAATAATATCCATTTTAAAGCTGAAATTTCTTATTTTAAGTCAAATACAATATTAACTTTCATTTTTATTTCCTTTTAGTAGGCATCATTTATTATTCTTATTTCCCGAATTCCCATGTTCATTAGTTAAAACTTACATGTCAAATATATGTTTTAACTTACATTTTAATTCTCTTCAGTAAGCGATAATTATCCTTTTCATTACTCAAGTCATACCGTTTACATTAGTTAAAACTTACATGTCAAATGTACGTTTTAACTTGCATTTCTTTTCACAAAACATTTTACATTTTTTTATTTATATAACATAAATTAAACTTACAGTTTCAAGTTAGAATAAAATACCAATATTAGGTGCAAATCGGATTATAAAATTTCAATCAATCTTCATACTGTAAATTTGATTCCAAAATTCAACTTTCCAGCTATTTATTTCTTATAAACGTTTTAACACATACAAACAAATTTACAGAAATCATTACATTAATTTTTAGTTGAGATTCATATATAAAAATCCAAATACTTAATAATTTTTAGAAAATCATTTTTTCTTTCTTTTTTTTCAACCACAGAGTCTGTATAAAATTCTCTATCCTAGGGTCAAGTAAATACAGACATATATCATTTCAATCCACAATTTATAAATTTTTCAGGTTTTATATCATTTCAAACCCGCGATCCCAAGTCAAATAAAATTGCTCAAGCCTATCATTTTAGCCTATAACACTTCTCCTTACTCTAAAATCATTCGAATATGTATCATTTTAACCCATAGTGAAGGAACTTATAGTGTGAGAATATTAAATGACATAACAATATTTAACATATCATGGCATATGATCAAACAGATATAATATGATATGAAATAACATAATAAAATCAAATGAATTACATAACATAAACATATGAAATAACATGTAATAAACATAAGAAATGACATGAAATAACATATGAAATAACATGTAATAAACATAAGAAATGACATGAAATAACATATGATATAACGTGTAATAAACATAAGAAATGACATGAAATAACCTATGAAATAACATAAAATAAACATAAGAAATGACATGAAATAACCTATGAAATAACATGAAATAACACGATATAATCATAGATGAGATGTCAAACTTGCATATACATATCCTCACAATTCAATTGTCATTAATTCACCAAATCAATAAGTATGTATGTCAAGGGTGATTACTCACCTTTCTTAGGTTGGAAAAATGATTCAAAGTGCAACACAAAGATCAACAAACTACAGATCAGTTTGAGTGAGGGGAGAATCCAAATCCGACGCTAAAAAAAAAAATATTCCATATATAAACAAATAGTTCTCAAAAAAATAAAAAAGTAGAAAATTCAGATAGAAATATATATATATATATATATATATATATAAAGAATACGTAAGAGGCTTATCTAGGGTTTGCATAAGATTGGTTTAGACTAGTTTTGGGTAGGTTTGGACTATGCTATGCTCGGCCATGATTTGTTTTTGGGTAGAGATGGATTCGACAATAGCTAGGTTTAGGGTTAGGCTAGGGTTTTGGTGAAGGAGGTTTGGTGATGGAGACGAGGAAGAGGCCGAAATTCATGGAGAGGAGGAAGGGAAAAGGAGAGAGAAGTGGTAGGTTTTAGGCTAGGGTTTTAGGGTTAGAGGAAGAGGAGGTGGTGTGGCCGAAATTTGTAGAGAAGGAGGGGAAAATTTGTGAAGGAAGAAGTGAAAGAAGTCAAGGGTTTGGAGAAGAAAGATGAAGGAGAAGAAGACTTACACTTTTTCTGTAGGGGCACAAATGAATGAAGGTGGAGGCTAACAAAACCCTAGGAGATATATGTATAGGCTTCTCATCTAACTAAAGGTTTGCTAGCCCAAATGGTCTAAGCCCAAGCAAAAATATAAATAAGATATAGGTTAAGAGAAACACTGTGTGTAATACGCTGTAAATAACAAATTTGGAGAAGTAAAAGTCAGAATTTTACGAAACGAAAAGCAGAGAAAAAGTTAGAATTAAACCCAACTTCATAAAAAAAGAATAAAATTCAAAATTTAGAATTTAAAATTTAAAATTTTCAACAGGAAGTCAAACTTTGACCAAAGTTGACCAAAATTTAAATTTTTAGAAAAATCTTTATTTTACTAAATTTGGAAAAACATTTCACATCAAATCCCTAAATTATATATTAAAATTCCAAATTTATCAATATTAAAATAATAAAATACAAAGTTTCAATTAAAAATTTCATTTAAAATATGCTAAAATTTGTGGGTTGTTACACTATGTTTTATGTAATCTGCTTTACATATTCTCAGAAATGATTAAATATATCACTGATGATCGGTTTAGATCTACTGAATTCCTATTATGTTGTGTAGACTCATATCTAAAATTATGCTTTATCTGTATTTGTACTGCTGCTTCTTATTGAGAAAAAAGAAGTTGAATGCATACTCAAGTGCCATCTCCATTAGAAATAAGTAATAACAATAAGTCATCTCCATATGATTTACATTTTCTAATCAAAATTTCAAATAGATTTATATTCTAAAATATCAGGAACCAATCAAAACAGTAATTACTTGTTTTACATGTTCTGATATCATCTAGCTTTTGCTTCTATTAAACAATGATTTCTTGATACATGGATTATTGCTAATTCTGGTTCTTGACTTTAGCAGTTTGTTTAGACGGAACTCTACCTAGTTACCACCTAGATTGTGCCTTTGAATCTAGTGCATATAGTTGGTTAGTCAATTTAGAGATGAAAATTTTTGATTTTCATATTTTAAATACTTTTTTGCCTCTGCTATGCGCTTAATGAGTTAAGTAGTGTATGATTATAACGAATGTTATAGGTAAGTCTGAGCTGATCATGTTAAAGTCAAAGATATTAAGAGTGTTTACAAGGATGAAATTAGTTAAGGGACACTTATAATAAAGGTATGTTACATTTTCTAGGTTTAAATTCCAAAAGACGCATTATTTGTCCATAGGCAAATTCTTGACTGTTTAGCTAACAAAGCAATATAAACTAACAAAGCAATGTCTTTGTGGTATCATTCATAATTTAAAGTGTGTAGATAATTTGTTAATTGATTAATATTATTCAAATATGATTCCAATAGTTTTATGTATCAGATATCAGTATTTGAACAATATATGACTGATTTTACTATTTATTATTTAGCTATGAAGTACCTCTCAAATATCTAAGAATTCATTTTATCATTGCCGAGTGTTGCTTGTTTGAATTAGACATACGTAAGTGATAAGCCTACAACACCAACCACCAAAGTCAAGTTCGGCCATGTACATATCTTTGCATAAATAAGACTTCCAATAACATTTGCATATGGCACACCATTATAAATTCTTTCTTTGTATATGTATGAGACGTATCCTCGTAAAGAATAAACCAAGTACTCAGTGGCTTCTTGATTTCATATCAAACGAGAATGTTCTAGATGTATTTTTTCTGTGAGTGCCATAGCTCTCTCGCTTGTCTGCCTCTACATATCTCCATCACATTTTTTCTTTCAAATTTTTCATGTCAGACTCTTACTAAGTTATGTTTTCAACATATCCATGCTAGTCTCTAGCCATACCAACTGAGACAATCAACATATAGCAACAAATATGTTAACGATTTGGTACAACTTTCGAAATACACATCGACTTTGAGCTTCTACTGAATTAATGAAATAGTAAAACATGACAAATCATTTTGTACCACTACCTTGTGGATTGCTTTAGTTTGTTTGTAGATTGTCAAGCTTTCATACATAATTGGGCTTACCCTTGTCTGGTCGATCTATATAAATCTCTTTCTCAAGGTCATGATGCAAAATTGCCGAATTCACCTCAAGTGACTCCAACTTCACATCAGATATTTAATGTCAACAAAGTTAATAACATTCGATAGAAGTATGAATCACAACCTATGAGAATATCATTAACTTATCAGTGTCATGGTATGAACAATCTTTAGCTAAAAATCTTAAACCACTATCTACACAACCTAAGAAGATCCCAGTTGATCAATGACTTGCCTTAGCAAGAGACTCTAGATTATAAGTTTGATTTTTGTGTAAAAAATCCATCTTTTCTATCATTGCTAGTTCATGCATATATTGCAAGACAACTCGTCGTGGTTCATCAATATTTTATGGAGAAACAGATTCCATTTACTGGGATCATGAGCAACAAACCTAAAGAAAATCCTGGTATAGACGTTGAAACTTAAGACACATAATTTCTATTTAAATATTATCTTATGGATTATGAGCAGATTTCTATAATTAAAATAGAGCCAAAATTCGTTATTGCAATGGTGCATCATTCAACGATGAAAGCTACGATCTGGTAAGTTTCCTATATTCATGTCTTTATTTCAATCAATACACTGTTGGGTTTTGTACATCCAACCGTGGCCTAGCTATGTATACACCTATATTACAAATGATTATTTTGTTTCCCCCGAGAAATAGGCATATACATCATATACACCTCTGCTTACCAAGTGTGTTACCTTATAAAACCCTGTAACTTGAATGATAAAGATTATTGAATTAAAATGATGGTAACTTTATAATATTATGCAGGCTAAAGACCAAATATTTTTGTGGGCAGCGTATCTGGCTAGAAGCCATGGACGTCCTAATGTCAAAAAGGAATGAGTGATGTTGAACAAGTAATTTAATTTAATATGATCATGTCATAGTAATAATAAACTATAATAAGATAAAAAAATAACTAATTTTAGAATAATAATAATAAATTAACTAAGTCAACCATGTTTTATAATTAATAACAATAATAACAAAAACTAAGTTTATAAAAATTAACTAAGTTAACTAAGTTTTATGAAAAATTAAACAAGTTCATAAAAATTAACTAAGTTTATATAAGTAACAATAAATTAACTAATTTTATGAAAAATTTGTAAGTCTGAGATAATTTATAAAAATTAACTAAGTTATTAAGCTTTAAGTTTGAGATAATATATAAGTTTAAGTTAGTTAAAATATAAGTTATGACATTTTAAGTTTTAGTAATTGAGACAATTTATAAGTTTAATAATAATAATTATTATTAACAATAGTTTGAATAAAGTAATTATGTTTTATAAAAAATAAATATGTTTATAATAATTAACTAATTATTATAAAAGGTAACAAATTTATAGTAGTAGCAATAATAGTAATAATAAAGCTAATTTTGATAAAATTAATTAATTTTAATAACAAGCTAACAGATTTTTATGATAATTAAACTATTTTTTGTAAAATTAACCAAAACTTTAAAAATTAACCGATTTTAATGTAATTTAACTAATTTTTATAAAAATTAAATAAATTTGTACAAATAAATTAAGTTTTTTTAAAATTTAACTAGGTTAATAAGTTTTTAAAAATTGAATAATTTTATTATAACAAGTTTTATAAAAATATAATTAAATTGACTATATGTGATAATATGTAACTAACTATGAGTTTTTTGTTGCTTCTCGATTTCAACTATTTTCGTTGCTCCTATAATTAAACCTTTAACTGTCGTTGCTACTAACTTTACTTTGGCAGGGTAAAGAATGTTCGAAAGAAGGAAGCATACCTGAAATGGTATAAATCACTTATATTGGTCTGTTATATTGGTACATACCATTTCATTGATCTGTCATACTCAAGCGACTATAATGTTGATCTGTCATGTTGAAGCAATGTATAATGTCCCCATTCTCTATACATATCATTTTATTAATCTGTCGTGTTGAAGCAGCATGCTATTCTGATGTTGTTTCAGGTCAGCGTCAAGGTGACTGATACATTTTTATTTGCATGCACACTGAGATTTATTTCAAATCTTAATAGTCCATCCGTTGAAGTGGCTGGAATTCCAAAATTGTAACGACCCGTATTTTACGTGTCGATAAATCGTAGAATTTACAAGTCGTTAGTGTTGTTTGTGTTATCTCTAGCCTGAGTCGGTTAGGAAGTTACCTCGTGATTGAGTAAGCAAGGCTTTGAGTCGTTAACGGGTCATGGGAGTTTGAGTCTTGAGTCGTAGACAACTCATAGGGGACCGACTCAAGGAATTTAGGCGACTCATAGGGTGGGCGACTCATAGAGGTAGCGGCTTAAGGTGTTGGCCGAGATAAGTGATGACCGACCTAAGAGATAGTAACGACTTAAGGGTTAGAATGGTATAGCAGTTGCCGACTTAAGGTATGGCCGAGTCATGGGAGTAGCCGACTCATAACATGACCGACTCAAGGAGTGAATGGGTCATAGGAGTGTTTGATTTAGGAGCTAACGACCTAAAAGGGTTGCCGAGTTAAGGTTTGGGCCGACTCAGTGGTAAACGACTTATAGGATAGTAAGTTGAGACGTATGGTCGAAGTCATGGGTCATAAGGTGTTTTGAGTCGTGTATGCTATGAGTCGTAAGTCGTTAGGTAGCTGGGGCGATGAGTCGCATACTAGTTAGGTCGTTGAACGACTCATGGTAAGTCGCTGAGTCGTATGAACGACTTAGGGATAGGTTGCGGCTTCGTTGAGTCGGTAGAGGCTTAGGTCGGCTAGGGGTTAGGTCGGCCATAAGAGTGAGTTGTTGAGTCGCGTACAGGTTAGACGTGAGGCCCTGTGTTTTGTTGAGTCGGCATGAAGATGAGTCGGGGACGACTCAAGGGGTGGGTCGGCAACGACCTAAGGGGCGACGACTCATAGTGGTTTCAGCCTATAAATAGAGGGGTTTGGCTCACTTTTTGGCACCGGTTTTTGAAGCAACGAAGTGCTGCCATTTTGGGAACTCGACTACAATATTTCTTCATCTTCTTTTCTCCATTCCAATCTAGTTCAAACATCCATCCAAGATCGAAGATCGAGATTGAAGATCCAAGAGCCAAAGCTGAAGATCTTCATCCGTTCGAGTTAGATTTCATCGATTGAAGCGAGATTTTTGCCAGATCAAGCCTTGTTCTTCGCTGTCCAGATTTGGAGTGATTAGTTTTTGAGGCGTTTGGGTGATTTGGTGAGTGGTAGTTATCTCTCACGCGGATCCAAAGGAGTATATTGGATTGGTGGTTTGTTGGAGTGTTGTAGATAGTGATTTTGTGCATTTTCCTTAGATCCAAGTATAGATCCATTGTTTGTGAAGATGTTTACCTATGCAAGTTCATTTATTAAGTTATAGAAACAAAACCCATGTTTTATATTTGATAGATCTATGCTAGAAACTTATGAATCATGCATGCTGGAATTTTTCTCATTTATTTACGAAATTGCCATTATAGTTGATATTTCTTATTAGATCTTGTTTGAATGCTTGAATGTTGGATGTATGATTGATTTGATTGTTTCAAGTTAGCTTGTAGTTGATTTGGAACAAGAAGGTTGAAGTTGATTCAAAAGCTAAGTGGAAAGGCTCTTGAATGGTGAAAGCTGCCTGTAGCATATGAAGCGGAGGTGGAAGCTCATATGAATGGATTCGAGGATGTGGGATCTTGCCATGGTGTGAGAAGGCAAGGCATATGTTGAAATGGGACGGGCCATGATGACGTTCCAAGATGAGAGACTTTGCTATGATATGATGAGGCAAGACATATGTTGAGATGGGACGGGTCATGATGACGTTCCAAGCACGGGTCATGACGACGTGCGAAGTTATAACTCGGTGATGCGGTCCGGGTTGGTGTGGATAATGGTTAGCTTGAGAGGCGCTTGAGCTAGTATGGAAATAGTCGTCAAGGAGGATGACTAGGAGGCTAAGATCTCATCGTTGTTGAAGGTTCTAGCATACTCAAAGCAAGGGTACGTTGGAACGGGTCACGATGACGTTCCAAGCACGGGTCACGATGACGTGCTAGTACTCTGGGCTGATGCGTTCAGCTTAGGCACGGGTCATGATGACGTGCGGAGTTATGTCTAAAGCCGGGGTTACCATTAGCCCTTGACAGGTGGTCATTCAACTAACGGTGAAATCAAGGCAATGATAACAGTGATAGCCAGAGTCATGGATGTTTGGTTGTATCATCATTCGGTCTCAAGAGCGGTGTTTTCTGGGTACCTATCTGATCTTGGTTTAGGCCTTGGGGGTTTGTATTTGGAGAACATCGTCCTTGACTCGAGTGATTATTGCTTTACTTTAATTACCTGCTATGTTATGCTTGCTTCTTCTTAGTGTATGTCTGGGGGCTATCACTGTAGAAAGAGGTGGAGTGGGATGGTTTGGTTCCTATTCCTTTTATTCCTTATGCTCTTTTGGTATGTTTGATAGTTGATTTACTACTCACTAAGACTTTGTCTGACTCAAGGTTTTATGTCTCCTCTTATTACCTTGGGTTGTTCATCCATGTTGGGATGGGCAGACTAGGTAGCAGGTGGCAGGTGCTGTGCTTAGAGTTCTCCGCTGATGATGACGAAGACGAGCAGGAGACTTTGCATATTAGTTTTCTTACTATGTGTACTGGGTGTTCCGCTGTTGTATCTGATTGAGTGTTGTAGTGAGGCTTTGATGTATGGATGATTCATATGTTTTGTATAAAACTGCTATGTTGCTTATATGATGATGTTATGTTCTATAGAGCTTCACTATATTATATGTCTCTATTGTATTTTATCCATGCGCTGTGAGTTGTACGATAGAGATTCTGCGATGCTTATTTTATCCTGACTACCGTCCATGGCTACCTGGCATGCCCTTCAGCGCTCTTTTCTCTCGATTTGGTGCGGGAGTCATGGGCAGTCGTCACATTTGGTATCAGAGCTTTGGTTAATCGATTTTAGCCAACTCTCGCTGACGTAACTGCGTATGAGAGACGTAATTGTATTTTGATGGATGATTACTATACATAATATAGTGGCTTAGATGGATTTGAACTCCTTATGCAGTTGTTTCTTAAGGTGTTCTAATCATTCCTTTTTCTAGATACTAAAGATGAGTCGAAGAGGGAGACCAACTGCAAGGGAAGGCCGTGCTACTGAAGGAGCTGTTGATTATGGAACTATGTTCGAAGCGATGATGACTTCGATCATGAGAAGGATACCAGCTTCAGGATCATCAGTAGATGTTGGAGTTCAAGTTCAAGCTCCAAGACCAGTGGATTTTGCTAAGCTTTGCAAGGACTATACTTCTCTTGGAGGAAAAGCTTTCTTAGGGACAGAGTCGACTATTGAAGTGCAGAGGTGGATTGATGCTTGCCGAAGAATCTTTGGGGACTTGGGAATTGAGGATGCAACCAAGAGGAAGCTTGCATCAAGACAGCTTCAGGGAAGAGCTGCTGATTGGTGGAATTCCATCACCATCGATACTCCAGAGGAAGGGATCACTTGGGAGCAATTCCAAGTCAGATTTGAAGCCAAGTTCATCTCTACGGCTCAGAAATCTGTTTTGTTTAAGAGGTTTGTGGAGCTCAAGCAAGGTGGGAGACCCGTTCTTGAGTATATTTCTGAGTTTGAAGCCTTGTCCAAGTATGCCAGATCGTATATTGATTCTCCCTACCAGAAGAATGAAAAGTTTGTGACTGGTCTGGATGCTTATCTTGGGAGGCAGTTAGTGGATCATTTGGACGATCCATTTGAGAAGCTTGTGGAGAAAGCCCTTAGGCATGAGAGTTTGTTTCCTAAGGAAAGTTCTGTTGTTGCTGTAACCAGGGAAGGATCTAAACTACACCAGAATGGCAATAAGAGGAGGAAGCAGCAGCAGCAGAAGGGTAAGGATGGCCAGAAGAAGTTGAAAGGCGAAGTGACTTGCTACAACTGCCGACAGAAGGGTCATCTCTCCCGGGATTGCAAGAATCCAAAGGTGCAGTTGAAGTGCCACAACTGTGATAAGATGGGACATATCAAGAAGGACTGTCCAGAACCGAGGAAAGATAGGCAGGTTGTGCAAGCTTATGCTTTGGGAGCTGTGTCGTCATCTTCAAAAGCTCCTATTGCTGAAGAGAAGGGGAAGAGTGTGGTGGTTCAAGGTACTCTTTCTATTTGTGGTGTTCCAGTTAGAGTGTTGTTTGATACTGGAGCGTCGCACTCTTTTGTTTGTAATGATTTGGTAGGCCGGTTAGGTTTGAAACCGGATATTGTTGATAGGCCATTGGTTGTGACTAATCCAGTTGGGGGTTCGACTTGTTTGTGTATGTTATGCCGTGGTCTAGTTGTGTCGAGTCATGATTGCTCGTTTATCTGTGATTGCTTTGTTCTGAACTTTACGGGGTTCGGAATTATTTTGGGTATGGACTGGCTTAGGAGGTATGCGGCAAGGATTGATTGTGAGAGGCTGGAGGTGACAGTCGGAAATGTGGAAGGGCGAAAGGTTGTGATACGATGTAAGCATGGGGAAGGCGTCTTCATGAGCTTCATGTATTCGCTGGTTGTTCCACGGAATGGACTGTCGTCGGTGCCTATTGTGAATGGATTTGAGGACGTCTTTGACGAGGTCAAAGGGTTACCGCCGCATAGGGAGATCGAGTTTCGTATCGATCTAGTTGAGGGAGCCAGACCTGTTGTGATGCCTCTTAGGCGGACGGCGCCTAGGGAGCAGCAAGAGTTGAAGGTGCAAGTTGATGACCTTTTGCAGAAAGGATTCATTCGGCGTAGTGTGTCCGAATGGGGTGCACCAGTTGTGTTCGCAACCAAAGCAGATGGATCATTGAGGTTGTGTGTTGATTATCGTGAGCTGAATAAGGTGACTAAGAAGAACAAGTATCCGTTGCCGAGAATAGATGACTTGTTTGATCAGCTCCACGAGGCGAAGGTGTTTTCTCAAATGGATTTGGCAACGGGATTTCACCAGTTGAGAGTGGCGAAGGATAGTGTGCCGAAGACTGCTTTTAGGACACCATCCGGATTTTATGAGTGGCTGGTAATGCCGTTTGGATTGACTAACGCACCAGCATATTTTGTAGATCTTATGAATAGGGTATTCAGAGATCAGTTGAATAAGTTCGTGCTTGTGTTCGTGGATGATATTTTGGTTTATTCCAAAACTGAGGAAGAGCACAAGACGCACTTGAAGATTGTTTTGGAAATCTTGCGGAAACATCAGCTGAAGGCTAAGTTTTCGAAGTGTCACTTCTGGAAGAGGGAAGTGAGGTTCTTAGGCCATGTTATCTCTGGAAATGGAATAGCGGTTGATCCCGCTAAGGTGGCAGCAATCCAGGATTGGATTAGGCCTAAGAATGCATCTGATGTGAGGAGTTTTCTTGGATTAGCAGGATATTATCGACGGTTTATCAAAGACTTTTCCAAGATAGCTACACCATTAACAGGATTGACGAAGAAGAACCAAGTGTTCAGATGGGATGACAAGAGTGAGCAAGCTTTCGTAATCCTGAAAGAGCGACTGACGAGTACTCCTGTTTTGACTATTCCAAGTGGGAATGATGAGATGGTGGTTTACACCGATGCATGCGGTACTGGACTGGGAGCAGTGCTAATGCAGAAGGATAAAGTTGTTGCGTATGCAAGTCGACAACTGAAACCGCATGAAAGGAATTATCTGACTCATGATTTGGAGTTAGCGGCGATTGTGTTTGCTTTGAAGATGTGGAGACACTATCTATTGGGAGTTAGATTTGAGTTATTTACAGATCATAAGTCGCTGAAGTATCTGTTCTCCCAAAAGGATTTGAATCTTCGACAGCAACGGTGGCTAGAGTTTCTAGCATCTTATGATTTTGGTATAGCCTATACTCCAGGAAAAGGCAACGCAGTGGCAGATGCGTTGAGTCGAAGACATGCAGGGTTGGGAGCCATGTTTTCGGAATGAAAGAATCTCGAGTATCTGGCTGGATTTGACTTCAGGCCTAGATGTGAATTGGAACCCGAGATGTTGGCAAACTTATCGATAAGACCTACTCTTGTGGAAAGGATTGGCGAGAGCCAAAAGAGAGATGATAAGCTTGTCAAGATTATCTGTGATTTGGAATCCGGATTGGATCCGGAGAAGGATAAGGGATTCGAGGTCGATCGAGAAGGTTGGCTTCGAAAGCAAGGACGATTGGTTGTTCCCGATATAGAAGGATTGAGAGATGAAGTTCTGAGGGAAAGTCATCACTCGAAGTTGACGATTCATCCAGGTGGTAATAAGATGTATCGGGATATGAAGAGGACCTACTACTGGGAAGGTATGAAGAAAGATGTTGGAAGTTTTATTTCCAAGTGTATGAACTGCCAGTTGGTGAAAGCTGAGCAGAAGAAGCCCAGTGGATTGCTTCAGCCATTAGAAGTTCCTACATGGAAGTGGGAGCAAGTGTCGATGGATTTTATCGATGGTCTACCTAGGACAAGAGCAGGGAATGAAGGGATTTGGGTCATAGTAGATCGTTTGACCAAGAGTGCAAGGTTCATTCCTGTTCGATCGACTAGGACTGCATCGAAGTTGGCTGAGCTTTATGTTAAGTGGATAGTTCGATTCCATGGTATTCCGAAGAGTATAGTGAGCGATCGAGACCCATTGTTCACTAGTGGATTTTGGAAGAGCTTCCAGGAAGTTTTGGGAACTGAGTTGTGTTTGAGTACAGCTTATCACCCTCAAACAGATGGTCAGACTGAGAGAGTCAACCGAGTTTTGGAAGATCTTCTTAGAGCATGTTTTTTGGACTTCGGAGGATCATGGGAAGATCACCTTCATTTGGTGGAGTTTGCTTATAATAACAGTTATCAGTCGAGTATTGGTATGGCACCATATGAGGCATTATATGGAAGGCCGTGTAACTCTCCGACATGTTGGTTGGAAACTGGAGAAAAGCTGATACTTGGGCCAGAGATGATTCGACAGACTTCGGATTTTATAGAGATCATTCGGCAACGAATGAAGGCAGCCCAAGATCGTCAGAAAAGTTATGCCGATAATCGTCGAAAGGATTTAGAATTCGACGTAGGTGATATGGTTTTTGTGAAGATTTCTCCATTGAAGAATGTTATTAGATTCGGGAAGAAAGGGAAGTTGACTCCAAGATTTGTTGGACCATTCCCGATTATCGAGCAAATTGGAAAGCTCGCTTATAGATTGGAGTTACCGGAAAAGATGGCGGGTGTGCACAATGTCTTTCATGTATCTTATCTACGGAAGTATGTGCATGACCCAACTACTGTGGTTTTTGCTGATAGCTGTGAAGACTTAGAGGTTGATCCAGTGGTTACGAGACCTCGTAAGCCGCTTCGTATTGTTGAAACCGATACGAAACAGCTTAGGAGGAAGACGATTACGTTGCTCAAGGTACAATGGAGTGATGATGTTAACGACTGTACGTGGGAGGAGGAAGAGAGGATGAAGGCAGCTCATCCCGAACTCTTTGAGGTATGGCCCTAAAGTGTCGTGATGTCTCATGAATTTGTGGCTTGTTCTAAGTCTTAGAATTCTGCATGCTAGGCTAGAATTGGATGCATGGTTTGTTGATTGCTATGGATGGTAGGCATGCAGAATATCTTTGATTGCTGTTGTTTGCTTGGAATTTCGGGGGCGAAATTCCTAAGGGGGAGAGAATGTAACGACCCGTATTTTACGTGTCGATAAATCGTAGAATTTACAAGTCGTTAGTGTTGTTTGTGTTATCTCTAGCCTGAGTCGGTTAGGAAGTTACCTCGTGATTGAGTAAGCAAGGCTTTGAGTCGTTAACGGGTCATGGGAGTTTGAGTCTTGAGTCGTAGACAACTCATAGGGGACCGACTCAAGGAATTTAGGCGACTCATAGGGTGGGCGACTCATAGAGGTAGCGGCTTAAGGTGTTGGCCGAGATAAGTGATGACCGACCTAAGAGATAGTAACGACTTAAGGGTTAGAATGGTATAGCAGTTGCCGACTTAAGGTATGGCCGAGTCATGGGAGTAGCCGACTCATAACATGACCGACTCAAGGAGTGAATGGGTCATAGGAGTGTTTGATTTAGGAGCTAACGACCTAAAAGGGTTGCCGAGTTAAGGTTTGGGCCGACTCAGTGGTAAACGACTTATAGGATAGTAAGTTGAGACGTATGGTCGAAGTCATGGGTCATAAGGTGTTTTGAGTCGTGTATGCTATGAGTCGTAAGTCGTTAGGTAGCTGGGGCGATGAGTCGCATACTAGTTAGGTCGTTGAACGACTCATGGTAAGTCGTTGAGTCGTATGAACGACTTAGGGATAGGTTGCGGCTTCGTTGAGTCGGTAGAGGCTTAGGTCGGCTAGGGGTTAGGTCGGCCATAAGAGTGAGTTGTTGAGTCGCGTACAGGTTAGACATAAGGCCCTGTGTTTTGTTGAGTCGGCATGAAGATGAGTCGGGGACGACTCAAGGGGTGGGTCGGCAACGACCTAAGGGGCGACGACTCATAGTGGTTTCAGCCTATAAATAGAGGAGTTTGGCTCACTTTTTGGCACCGGTTTTTGAAGCAACGAAGTGCTGCCATTTTGGGAACTCGACTACAACATTTCTTCATCTTCTTTTCTCCATTCCAATCTAGTTCTAACATCCATCCAAGATCGAAGATCGAGATTGAAGATCCAAGAGCCAAAGCTGAAGATCTTCATCCGTTCGAGTTAGATTTCATCGATTGAAGCGAGATTTTTGCCGGATCAAGCCTTGTTCTTCGCTGTCCAGATCTGGAGTGATTAGTTTTTGAGGCGTTTGGGTGATTTGGTGAGTGGTAGTTATCTCTCACGCGGATCCAAAGGAGTATATTGGATTGGTGGTTTGTTGGAGTGTTGTAGATAGTGATTTTGTGCATTTTCCTTAGATCCAAGTATAGATCCATTGTTTGTGAAGATGTTTACCTATGCAAGTTCATTTATTAAGTTATAGAAACAAAACCCATGTTTTATATTTGATAGATCTATGCTAGAAACTTATGAATCATAAATGCTGGAATTTTTCTCATTTATTTACGAAATTGCCATTATAGTTGATATTTCTTATTAGATCTTGTTTGAATGCTTGAATGTTGGATGTATGATTGATTTGATTGTTTCAAGTTAGCTTGTAGTTGATTTGGAACAAGAAGGTTGAAGTTGATTCAAAAGCTAAGTGGAAAGGCTCTTGAATGGTGAAAGCTGCCTGTAGCATATGAAGCGGAGGTGGAAGCTCATATGAATGGATTCGAGGATGTGGGATCTTGCCATGGTGTGAGAAGGCAAGGCATATGTTGAAATGGGACGGGCCATGATGACGTTCCAAGATGAGAGACTTTGCTATGATATGATGAGGCAAGACATATGTTGAGATGGGACGGGTCATGATGACGTTCCAAGCACGGGTCATGACGACGTGCGAAGTTATAACTCGGTGATGCGGTCTGGGTTGGTGTGGATAATGGTTAGCTTGAGAGGCGCTTGAGCTAGTATGGAAATAGTCGTCAAGGAGGATGACTAGGAGGCTAAGATCTCATCGTTGTTGAAGGTTCTAGCATACTCAAAGCAAGGGTACGTTGGAACGGGTCACGATGACGTTCCAAGCACGGGTCACGATGACGTGCTAGTACTCTGGGCTGATGCGTTCAGCTTAGGCACGGGTCATGATGACGTGCGGAGTTATGTCTAAAGCCGGGGTTACCATTAGCCCTTGACAGGTGGTCATTCAACTAACGGTGAAATCAAGGCAATGATAACAGTGATAGCCAGAGTCATGGATGTTTGGTTGTATCATCATTCGGTCTCAAGAGCGGTGTTTTCTGGGTACCTATCTGATCTTGGTTTAGGCCTTGGGGGTTTGTATTTGGAGAACATCGTCCTTGACTCGAGTGATTATTGCTTTACTTTAATTACCTGCTATGTTATGCTTGCTTCTTCTTAGTGTATGTCTGGGGGCTATCACTGTAGAAAGAGGTGGAGTGGGATGGTTTGGTTCCTATTCCTTTTATTCCTTATGCTCTTTTGGTATGTTTGATAGTTGATTTACTACTCACTAAGACTTTGTCTGACTCAAGGTTTTATGTCTCCTCTTATTACCTTGGGCTGTTCATCCATGTTGGGATGGGCAGACTAGGTAGCAGGTGGCAGGTGCTGTGCTTAGAGTTCTCCGCTGATGATGACGAAGACGAGCAGGAGGCTTTGCATATTAGTTTTCTTACTATGTGTACTGGGTGTTCCGCTGTTGTATCTGATTGAGTGTTGTAGTGAGGCTTTGATGTATGGATGATTCATATGTTTTGTATAAAACTGCTATGTTGCTTATATGATGATGTTATGTTCTATAGAGCTTCACTATATTATATGTCTCTATTGTATTTTATCCATGCGCTGTGAGTTGTACGATAGAGATTCTGCGATGCTTATTTCATCCTGACTACCGTCCATGGCTACCTGGCACGCCCTTCAGCGCTCTTTTCTCTCGATTTGGTGCGGGAGTCATGGGCGGTCGTCACAAAAATAGTGTGCATGTTTATTGTTAATACTTGCATTTTGTTTTTTTTGTTTTTGGGATAATATGATTATAGTAGTTACTTGATAATTCATGGCAAATTCTTATTGTTGATTATTAACTTTGTTTGCAGGTAATTAGCTTTTCCGGAGTGAAAACCATCAGCAACAATGGACATGACTTCAATTATTATATGTATAATGATATTTGTTAGTACTGGTTGTGTAAACTTGTTTGTGAATGCTTGTGGTATGTGAATTTGCTAATTTTGTCAAATAACCATTATCTAAATGGTTATGGATATTATACTTATGTGATTGACGTGTTCTCACTTATTTGAATATGATGATTATATGATTGATTGTTGGTTTGAATATGGTAATTATACGATTGTTGCTGATTTTAATATGACTATTATATAACTGGTTGCTGGAAATAATATAAGCCATTAACAGTATATAGTGCATTTAAAATATGCTACAAAACAATCAAAACCTTTTAGTAGCATTTTTAAAACGCAATAGAAACAAACGTAAACCTGAATTTATAGTGGCATAAAATAAATGCTACAGAAAATCAAAGAATGATCTAAGTACAAACGCAGCTAAAAGTGTTAGTTTTGGTAAGGTTCTGTAAACGCTGCAGAAAACCTTTAGCAGCATTTAAAATAGTTATACGGAAACATTTTGTAGCGTTTACTAAAACCCGAAACCAAAAAAATCATGCTTTTAGTTTCGCGACCTGTAGTAGCGTTCTATAAAACACTACTAAAAGTTTTGGTAGCGCTTTTTCAACACTACTAAAGGTCTTTTCTGCTGTAGTGTGTTTTTTGTGTTATGCATCTGAGGAAGTGTCTCCATGATTCCGCAGGAGTAGTAGAACCCGATCAGCTAGGGGAAATGGAGGTATAGCGTGAATCACTTGTGCGTCGTACACCCACCCGTATATTGAAACACGGCGTCAAGAGATTGTGCAACAAGGAAGTTCATCTAGTGAAGGTTCAGTGGGTAGATGAACCCAAGGAGTGCTCATGGGAAACTGAGGAGATAATTCAAACTTCTTATCCTTTTCTATTTGAAGATACACTTCAAATATCCTATCTTTGATCTTTTCTTAGTTAGGGTCTTTTCAATAATCTTTAGGTGAAACCTACGGATGGTAGCTTGGTTGAAAACATGTCATTAGGGCATGTTGTGTCTGATGGATGAAAATGATTGCAAGTGGATGCTAATGGTTGCAAATGGATGCATGTGTAATGCACTAGAAAGATATTTATTAGAATAATCGGCCAACTAGGTACACACACCTACATATATGTGCCTGTTATTTATGCATCTGCACATGGTTGTATGTATGTATATGTATATGAATACATATATATATATATATATATGTATGTATGTATGTATATATCTGTGTGTGTGTGTGTAAATGGATGTTGTATATGGATGGTGCATCTGGGTGAATGATTGAAACATACACATAGAATTATTAAATATACTAGGGTAATTGCATACATTTGGTTGCATGGCATAAACATACTTGCATTACAGAAGGTCAACTGAATCAATAGACCGACTACCTTTTCGCATTAGGTAAATTCATATGCATTTCACTTTGCACAAATCATAAATTGCATTAGTTAAAAATAAGGACAATGGTAGAAATGGATGATGGCTGAGTAGATGGATGTAGTCCTTGGATGTTGGTTGTTAGTTACGTTCCTCCGTCTTTGGAGATTTCGGGGACGAAATCCTTTGAGGGGAGAATGTTACATCCCAATATTTTATGGGAAATATAATCAAAAGGAAATTAAAAGCGCATTTGGTATAATGGTAAAGGTGCATGTTGACTTCCTTAGTAACCAGGGATCAAGTCCACTTGTCGCCCAAAATCTGGAGCGATGTTTTTTAGCTGGTTCGTTTCTAGAGATTTTTCTACGTATTTGAGCGTTGTTTCTGACATATAGCGGCTTCCCATTCACTCCAGTAATGTAACAGGATGAGATGGCTAAATTTTATTAGTTGATTGATGTGTATAGGCTAGAATGGATGACCAATAAGTGTATGAAAGAACCAGATTTAATCTAAAATAATCTAATGGATTATATTCACTTAAAAAAATCTATAAATAAACCATCTAACCTAAACCTAATCTCTTATTCAGCCGTTGGAATAATTCTACAGTAAAATTTGTATGCATTATTCTTCCTCCTTTTGTCCACTAAATAAATAAATCTCTACCAAAATAAATTATCTATACATATCCAAGCAATTTGTGGAATTTAGAAGAATCAAAGGGAGAAAGATTAAAGCAAAGATTTTTTCAAATATATGCAAGCTCAAGTGCAAGGTGAGTTGGAATTAATATGAAATAGAAAAATAAAGTGGTTCAATTTCAGTTCTTTTCTAACACGTTAATATGAATTAATTTATGTTACTAATTGAGAATAGATGTAAATTATTGCAACTTCTTCTTCCACTTCTCAAATCTAATTCATGTTCGGTTTAAAATATGGGACACACAAATTGTCTATTCGTGTTTTATGGCATAAAAATGATTGAAATTTACATAAATTATTGTATCTTCTTCTCCTTCCACTTCTCAATTCTAATTCATGTTTGGGTTGAAATTTGAAACAAACAAATTGTTATTCACGTTTATGGTGTAAATAAGATTGGTTTCATTAAATTGAATTAGAATTATTATTCAATTTCTAATGGTAGAACAGGTTAGTTGAACAAATTCAGAATATGTTACTTGAATAAAATTGTGATTTTGATTGATATAATTACATAATTTTGAATATGGTTTTGGAACAAAATTGGGAAGTCTAATTGGCATAATTGTTTGCTTCATTTATGGCCTAAAAATGTAAAAGTGGAATTTTGTGTGATTAAATAGTTTATGGCTATTGGATAAAAATTTTGTTCAGATTAAATCTCTAAAAGGAGAATGTAAATTAGGGTGGAAAAAAATGTAAATTAAATGGACCCTAAAGGCTAGTGTAAATCTGTAACAAAATGACATAAAAATTACAGACACCTAACGGACAGAACGGACATGAAATTGAAATACCATTTATGTAAGAAAAGGGAAATTGTGAAATAACCAAATCAGACGTAAAAATGGCCTAATGCAGATTAATAGAAAGAAATGGTATGTAAACTGTAACGGTAAATTAATTAATTTGGAAGTGCTTGGTAGGCAGACCTGGTAAAGGTCTGGATAGGTGTGTTATGCAGTTAAGACCAAAATATTGTTTTGACTATACGTACTAGGAGCGGGCAAGTACGTTCGCAAGAATGTTTGTTACCATTCATAGGTTGCTAGTACAAAGGATAGACATCATCCGCAATTGTAGGATTCTTTAGGCAGATCGACGCAGACGGAGCAGGATGAGTGTGCTCCGACGTAGGCTTTTTTAGGCAGATCATTAGAGGATTTTGCGCAGCCGACCCAGCTGTGGGTGCTTTTTCGGAGGACCAACATTTTGAATAGGGGCAACCCTACATTGATGACCGAGCAGATAGGAGGATAGGAGTCCAGTTTGGCGGAGACTGAGCGCAACTTCGGGGTTCTGCGAGATTGTTTGAGTCAGCATCGGTCAAATGCAAGAGGCATTTAGTCATAGTGCACGGGTGAAGAGCATGACTTTCATACTGTAGCACATGGATAGGTAAGGACAGCAGGTCTGATAGGCCAATTGATGTTTAGTATTACTGCATGGTCGACTTTTCTAGAGTAAGCACAGACTTTGGCTTCTTAGGAACTATATCTAAGAAGGATTCACTGCATTATATTATTCATCCTCTGTGATATCTGGGGAAGACTTAGAATTAATCTTTTTTATTCTTTCTACGTCAATTTATTTCTCATTCCCGAACTTTATGTCCGACCCATTCCTATTTTCCCTATTTCCCCCAAATCACAGGAGGGCAGTTCTAGGTTGTAATTCTTTACAACTTGGAGGGTCATTGGAGTAGTTGTTATTTTCAACTTTTGTTTCTTTTGTTTCATGTACTTCGTTTCTCTTTTCCATACTTTACTCTATATATGGGGACCTATATTATGAACTTTGTTATGTTTTATGTTTTGGTGGTGACTACTTGTTAATTTTGTTTTTAGAAATAAATTTGGGATAATTTTGTTTTTAATGAAGTTGTTTTGCTATTAATTTATAATTAGTGAAAGTTTTCTTCCGTTGTAATATTTTTATCATTTTATGTTGTTTCCTTAGTCTCTGTGCTATGTTATGGATTTTAATTTCACCCAACCACCCGTGCTTCTAGTCATGTCCGATTTTCGAGGTGTTTAGAGGTGCGGGGTGTCACAACGACATTGTATTTGACGATTGATGGTGTAAAGCTTGTATCGAAACCATTTGTCCAAACATGACATTATATTTGATGAATGGCGTAAGGCTTGTGTGGCAACCTTTTCTAAACACGACATTATATACAATGATGGGTGGTTTGAAGCATTGGTGGCAACCAAATAATCTGTTCATGATAATTTTGAGGGAAATTCGTATAAAACACCTACGAGATAACCTTAAGTGTCTAGTACCCTTGTTGAATTGGAAAGAGTAAGGCCTAAGTGGAAAATTAAAAAATAAACTAATTAAAGAAATTAGTCGAAAAAGTTGTAAAGGGAATATCACACTTATGTTGAAATTGATGATTTATGTCTGATCATGATTTGATATTGTTACATAATATGATGTAATTGATGAAGTTGGAATAGTGAGGGGAAAAACCATTCTGTGCTTTAGTAGTGTGATTTCACTATATGATTGTTCGCTCAGGGTAAATTATTACTCATACCAGACTTTATATCTAATCTTTTTTTATTACTTCCCACAAACTCATGGGCACTCATCCAAGTTGGTCGAGTTTATGGTTTAGACATGTAGTTTTTAAAGAAGACGAATAAAGACTCAGAAGATGAAGTAGGAGGCTTATTTTGCAAATTAAAGAAAATTTGAAAATCCATTGTATATAATCAGAATTTATAAATGGTT
This sequence comes from Allium cepa, assembly GCA_030765085.1. NCBI lineage: Eukaryota > Viridiplantae > Streptophyta > Magnoliopsida > Asparagales > Amaryllidaceae > Allium > Allium cepa. The sequence continues at coordinate 752,230,821 of CM060929.1, forward strand.
AAGTATCTATGTTGGATTCCTCATATGTTGTATATGGCACTCTATTTATATTTTATTATATATTTACTCCTAAGAGTGAACGAGATGAGTTAATAATGATGTAACGACAAATGTAAAACATTTTGATGTAACGAAACTATACCGCTACTTTATTTACTTAACATCATGGAAAATTTGTATTAATCTCACTTTATCACTTGAAAATAGTTATGGTGATGACTATAGCATCTTCGATGTTCATTTTTGGGTCTTCAAATAGGGAATGTTACACTAACACTCTAACTTAATACTTTTATCTATGGGTGGCGTCGGCCCTTTCCAGTTCTTTAGATTTAATGTATTCAAATTTCTGGTTGTTTGATTTATAAATAAAACCTGTATTTGCCCATGTTATAAGCATGGCTGGAGGATATTGTGCTAAGAACAATAGAAGTATAAGTGCTACCTGAATAAATGTGTGCTCCAAAGATGCGGGAATATAAAGTGCAAATAATTAAGTGCAAAGCCGAAGGGGAATCTCCTAGTCTAGCACTTTTACGAACCATATCATAAGACCTATGTCATAAATTAACCTTATAGTTCTTATGATGTGGACCTAGAGCACTTTTAGAAGTAACCAATTCCTACACTCCATACACATTAAGAGAACATGGAGAGTGCACAACCGAATCAAGTGGTGAAACGCAAGTTGTAAACTAGGAAATAGCAGACATCCTTTTGTGGTTCAACGTGATTATCTCTATCTACCAAGTCCAAACATGCGCTCAATTGCAAAATGGCACTTGTTAAAAAAGTTCTTAGCAATCCTCTACCACCATTAAAGTGAATGATACAAAATCAAAACTTGAGAACGGCTTGCATTTCCCAAATTACAGTTTTGGATGTGAGAGAGTGGCAATTTTTAGGTTGCATTTTACAAATTTGAAAATTATAAGTTAATTACATAAGCTTTAATATTTAAATAGTTTAGATATTATCGAAGGAATCAAATTAGTTTATGAATATTATAAATTAAAATACATAAAATTAGAACAAATGTTATATTAATGCATTATGGTTTCTATTTATTTATTTTAAGCCTTAACATTAATTAAAAAATATGCATAAATATTATTAATTGACTACATTTTCACAGTCTCCGAACAGACTCAAATGATTGAACTAGACTAAAGAATGATAAAGAAATGAATCTTAAGACTTTGAAAACATCACAAGATGACAAATGAAGAAATATACAAAGGATAGCTAAATTTGAACATGGGATCACAATTCGGCCATTTTGACTCGGCCTCTCCTTAACTAGGCATCATCAATACAAACCTAAGTTGTAAATTATGTCACATGGTCAACTTGATTAAGGGTTGGATAGCAAAGAAGAAAAAAGACAAAAGATGGCTAATGCAACTCAACTTGGCACTGAGTTGTGCACACTCAATTCGGTATTGTGTTGAAAGTATGAGGTTTACCCATGATTTTTTCTCTATGACTTCAGCATGACGTGGAAAACATGGCTGAGATTTTTTAGACGATTTTGATGGTGGAGTCCATCTATAAATAGAGGAGGAGATGCACTTGAATAATGATCCTTTTTTCACTACTTTGAACCAATATGTGTTGAGTGTTCAATTCTGAATTACACGATCTAAAACTCATAATTGAGTTGTAAGCAACTAAGTAGTAAAATATACTTTGTAGGAGCAAAGTATGATCAATAGAAAACGATTAAGTAGACGTAGGAAGGATTATTTGCCTAACCACTACAAAAATTGTATGTTCTTTTCTCTCTTTTAATCTATTTTCGTTTATAGTCTACATTAGCTGCTTGATTAGGTATTTATGCCAGTTTGGGTCCAAACTTTTTGGTGCTTTCACTAAGAACAACTCGGATTTGGAAACTTGAAAATTATTCAAAGAAGATGAAGAGACTATCAACAAAGAAATCTATTACGAGTGGAAGTCAACAAGGGCATGAGGGAAGCCACATTGTGTCCTCAAATTTGAATCCATCAATCCACATAACCAGGGAAAATACAAAGAGGATGATGATTGAGATGCAAGATAGAATAGTGGCTCGATAAAAGGAGATGATGAATGGGTTTCTCAAAAAAATGGAGTAATGAAGGATAAGCAAATTAGTTGGAAATCAGAATCAAAGGCCGAAGGTGAGATGCGCGCACTAGGAGATGGAGCAGAATGAGTTGGGACATACCCCCATGAGTGCTACGACTTGGTACCAAGTCAAAACAACTCAGCACTGAGTCAAAAAGCTCAAGGGCATGGTTAATGTGGATTTGGGATAAGGTAGAGCCTATCCGAGGAACAATGTCGAGCTAAGGAATAGAGACAAGAATGCAAATTTACAACAAAAGGGAGAACGACTAGAAATTCCCAGTGGGAATGGGAGGTGGGGTGAAGATTTGGATCAGGGGCGCATGGAGCCCCAAGGATTTCCACTAAATGACAATGACAGGATTGTTGATATGATAAGCCAAGTATTGAGGGGTGGACCCCTAGATCGGAGTTTGGAGGACATAAATAGAAATCCTTTTACCCCAAACATTCAATATGCTAGAAACCCGCCTAATTTTAAGAAAACAATGCTGGAGATGTATAACGGAAGAATAAATCCAATCGTTCACTTGATGAGATATATCCAAAATATGGGAGTGTTAGGTGCTTTAGAGGAAGTGATGGGAATTACACATGATATATTTAACGGCGATGTGGTTTTGTAAGCTGAAGAATAGGTCCATCAGCACATGGACCGAGTTAGTGGATATGTTTATGAAACAGTTCAAAGTTTATATAGCACAATCGAAGAATATGATGACACTGTTGAAAGTGAAACAACATGCTAGTAAGACCATATGGAGTTAATTAACTAGGTGCAACAGAACAACTGCTATTATGTAGAAATCAAACTCGTCAATAGTTCTGATGGTGGTGTTTATTGGAGTCACGAGCAAGACTTTTCAAAATAGCTTTGGGAAGAGATCTACTAGTGGATCTGGCAGATTTTTACTAGCAAGCCGAGAGCTATTTGCGCTAGGAGATCGCTGAAGTTAAGAATGCTAAAGGAATGTTGTAGAGGATGGAGGACTATCCAAGGAAGGATATGGAAAGAATAAAGGGAAGTGCAAAGCTTATGATGGGTTCATAGGAAGAGCGATAGAAGATGAGCCAAAGTTTTCCTCTAGCACTAGTTTGACCGAAACCTCGGAGAGGATTCCTTGGATAACAAGGGGAAAATTCCCTATAGAAAACCAGCTAAGAGAGAGGCCACATATTTGAAGAAGAAATCTAAAAGTTTTTCCTATTCCAAGAGATGGATAAGCATGAAACGAATGAATAAAGACACCTGCGGGATTTGATCGAAGAACAGTTTCAGATAAATCCTTTGTAATAGTATGTCAAAAATACCATAGCACAAACTGCAGTGGTTCTGCAGGAACCACCACTATCTATGGTAGGCATATCTGGATGAGGCCACAGAACTGGGTCAAAAATGATTATCCCATGATTGTGATGGACGGAGTCGCCTCACTTTGCTTTCATTGAATAAGATATGAAGGATTATCAATAGGCCAATTACTTATGCGTGAGATCCTGAGCGGTCTGATATGCATGCTCTGGATTAAGGCCCAGATGTGATCCTCAACTAGATTAGACTTTTTGATTTTTCTTAATGCATTTAACTTAAATTCGATGGCTAACTAATGAATATTTGGACTTGAAAACCATTCGAAATGATGAATGATGTTGATACCATCACGAGATGCTAATGGAACATAGTTATTCCTTAAAACAATCATAAAAATTTATAGGACATGGTTCGCCCAACTGGAGAGATAGGGAGATGAACCGTGATGTATAAGTCCCCTCATCAAAGAGTGAGTGGATTAACTTTTATGGGTTAGCGAGTCCCTTCACCAAAGAGTGAGTGGATGGACCCGCTTGGACAGCAAGACCCATTACTGGAGAGCGAGTAGATGGATGTGCTCAGATATTAGGTCCCTTTTCCAAGGAGCAAGCAGATTGAGCTTAAATCTGGATATATGATTATGTGATTCAGAGAAAACAAAAATTAAATAGGATACTAATTATGTGATCCGAAGAGATCAAAATCTGAAATATAGGATTTGAATGCCCTTTGATTTTAGAACTATTAGATAGTGTATATTGGATTTTGTCATAGCCATGGCCCGATTGAACTTACTTATGATAAAATGTTAGGTGATATAGACGATTTATAAATTATGTTACAATCAGTGGCAATGTACAAAATGCTTTATGGTACCCATTGCATGATATACGATTTTCCAATGGTTGTTAAATCTTGGGCAAACATGTGACGATATTGATAATAATATATGATAATCAAATCATGAGTAAATATGGGATAGCCCTGATTTATGATATATGACATATTAAATCAAGTGGAACATGGGGCGATATTGATATAGATGTATGATATGATAATCCCAAGGAAACATGGGATGACTATGGTTAGCACTTAGGCAAGGGCTTCGGTCCTTAACTACGATAGGTCTAGAACAACCTCTGATTTGTAGGTGAGTCCAAAGGAACAAGATGATTTGCTATGATAGGTCCAGTTGATAGTCAAAGAGCTCAACTCTTGATAATTCGCCAACTTCCGATGTTTTCTCTTGAGTAAAGTGCACCTTATATACATAAAGAATGTATTGGGAGGCAAGTGTTATCGTCAACTTTCCCAAAGTTTCGGAGCAGACACGAACTATTGAACCGGACTAAAGAACAATAAAGAAACGGATCTGATGACTTGAAAAACATTACAACATGGAAAATGGAGAAGTAAAAAAAGGTATCCAAATTTGGACATAGGAACACAATTCCGCCATCTTGACTTGGCCCCTCCTTGACTCGACGTCCTCAACTCGGACCCAAGTTGTAAACTATGGAACATGGTCAACTTACTCGAGGGTTGGAAGGCAAAGAAGAAAGAAGTCAAAAGATGGCCAAGGCAACTCAACTCGGCACCAAGTTGTGCACACTCAACTCATTACCGATGTGACGACCCGACTTTCTACTCCCAGAAAATCGCATAATCAATTAAGAAAGAAAGGGATAGAAAAAGAAAAAAAAGAGAAGAAAGAAGAAACACAACATCAGAATCTCAACAGCGGAACGAATAAATTATATTAATAACATAAAATATTACATAGTTTACAACCACTATCAGAGTACACAGATATACAACTCATACTAGACAGTTATAAACGCCTGTCTAGTATTTACAACATAATACAACTCAGAGACAATCACAAATCACACAGCGGAATACTATATATCTAACGCAGAAGCCTCCTGCTCCATTGCTCCTCCACAATTCGTCAAAGCTAACCTGAATCCCTTGGCTACTCGTAAAGATTTGAGTACCCAAGAGTTTAAGAAAACAAAGAATAAACTCCAGGTCAGACATGAGTCTGGTGTGATTAACAGGTTAAAGTTGCTTAACTTTCAAAAACCTTTTGAAAAGAAAGGTATCACGTAAGACTTCCCACACATAAACATGGAAAAGTTTTTACCTTACGCTAACCAAAACATTTGATAGGAAATCCGATGATATTATAATAGTGTCTAGGGTTTTCAAGTAAAATACATAAATAGCAGGAATGCTTACATCTCACTTTCCAACATAGTTGGGCACAACTAATACGTACGGAACTTATTGGATTTTGGATTCCATGCAATGGCAGGGCTACTGGGGTACCGTCCGTCACAGTACGTGCCCTAGATCACCGTACCGAGGAGCCACCCTAACTCCCCTGCAACACAAGACCGGAACCATCCCTTACTGGACAGTCCCGAACATGACAACCCCGCAGTTGGTGTACATCCAACTGCCAACACAGTCGAAATAAAAAGGGACCTCTAGACAGGGATCAATCTTGCTCTCTAGTGGAGCTACCCACGAAGCCTTGCGGCACCTCCCCTGTTTTAGCCATTCCCGATTGATGAGGCTTGAGGCTACGATTACCTTTAAAGGACACATCTCTTAGAATGCTCATCGTCCACCTGACGATGTTCTGAAAGCATTCAATCCATACAAGTTCGTTCCGGGTTCGAACGAAACCGAAGGCATTATCTCGTTACACTCGTTTTGGAATCACCCTCAGAGTTAACGACGATAACCCTTGCACTCTAAATCACCATCTCGAATCTATAAGCACTATTCCGTCAACTCATTACGGAATTACCCACAGAGTTATACTGACGTATAGCCCTTACACCTCGAGTCTTCACTCGCTCCACTTGGATTAACGACCTAACGTTATTTGGAATCGATGTGGTTTTCGGATATCCAAATATGGAAACCCGATCCCGGTCTCATCGAAATCCATAGCGTGTCTTTTAAGGCCAAGTTGTTTTAAAGGTTTAAAACAATTCAATTATCTATATATACAAATAGATAAATCATAGATCCACAATAGATAATCAACATTATCATCATATCAGATAAACCATATTATCACTATCCAAAAAGATAACCTATATCAACATCACAATGCAACCAATGCATCCAAATCATTCAACATAATCTATCTCATATCTGAGATTCTAACCATCCAAAGCAAACAACACTATCCAATCATATAAGCATGATTAACCACACCAAATATAATTAAATTAATTACATCATTCTATTAATTTAAAGTAAATTAAATTAATTACTTTACCAATATCATCCTTGCTTATCATTATTAATTAATTATCAATCAAATAATTAATCATCATCCAATGATTCATTTTAATTATTCATCCCTGATTAATTAACTCTTAATTACATTCAAGTAATTATTTACTAATTAATTTCTTTAAATTAATTATACTTAACCAAATACAGTAATTAACCTTTAATTACTTCATTAATTAATTAGCTATAATTAATTACATTATGTAACGACCCAGGAATTTTATTAATTTAAAATTGAATATTTAATTTATTTTAGATATTAATAAGTGAAATTATAAGTCGAATAAATTTTTATTTGAATTATTGGATTTAATTGGATAATTAAATCGATGATTTAATAAGTTAAATTATGGAAATAATTGAAAATCGAGTTAAATAATCATTGAAAATGATTTGTAAAATTTTATTTTATCATATTGAAGTTAGAACGATATTTTAGAACTTTTAGAATCGAATTAAAAGTTAATTTGTGAAAATTGAATATTTTAATATTTAAATCGACTAGTGAAAATAGTCAATTTTTGAACAGTCTCAGAATTGAACGAAACCAGTTCCATTGGATCCGTAATAGTTAGTTATTACCGGATTTCAATTTTCGTGTCAATCAGAGTTATCGTTTGAGCGTGGCAGCTCGAAACGCATCGAATTGTTTTTAATATTAATTTGGCGAGCTAAAATAGCCATTTTTCAAAAAGTCTCGGATTTCGACGAAACCAGTTTCATCGGATCCGTAATGTGATATTATTGTAAGGTTTCAAATTTCAAGTCGATTGGATTTACCGTTTGTCCGGTACAAATTAAAACGCCTAGAAAATCGTTTAATCGGTTTAATTTTAAATGATCGTTTATTGCCATAACTCGTACAGATGTCCGAATTAGCTTTCGAAACCTGTTCCATTGTGTCCGAAACGCGGGGTAAACCCTAGAAACGCTGGTTACGGTGCGTAAATCGGAGTTCGGAATTTCCGGATGAATAGTGTTCGAAAATTCTCTATAAATACACCTTAATAAAAAAAAAAAAACCCTAATCTACAAAACTGCAGCCGCCACTACCCTATTGAATGGCCAGAAAACACCCACGTTTTCCCCTCGATTACTCCAAATCCGTCGACAATTAGCCTTAGGTTTCAACTAGAGAATTATAGAGCACAACACGATCTTTAATATCAACGGTCAAGATCGCGAATAGCTTCACGAATCAACGGGAAATGACCATGAAGTGGCCGGCCTGCGCACGCAAAACGAGGAGGAGGAGGAGGGGTCCGAGCTTCAGGTGGTGGATGGTGGAGGTAGCTATCGCGAAGAGCTTCGAATTGCAAGTGGTTTGATCGAGTTTCATCGAGTTTTGACGTTGCAAATTTAAAACCCTAATTGGGTGTTGTATGGGTTGGGTGCGGCCATCTTCCTGTAGGAAGAAACGTGAGGGAGAGGGAGAGTGGGGGCACGGCCAAGATTTGCTGGTTGTGGGATCAACGGCTGTAGATGCTTAGGGTTTGAAAATTATAAATTATTTATAAATTTAGTTATAAAACCGTGTATAAACTTGTAAAATCAATAACTTTTTCATACGAGGTCGAAAAAATGCAAACTCAGTTGCGTTGGAATCGTATGGACGAGCACTACGCGATAGAATTCGTTTGGAGTCGTTTGGAATTAGTGAGAATTTTGGGTAAAATTAAACGTTCGTTTAATTTTATTCGAAATAAATCGCTAAAACGAAATTGAAATCAAGGTGAGAACTTCTCACTCAATCGAATCAGTTTCGATTTTATTTTAAATAGTTAGATTTAAAATATTTGAATGCATGTTTGAATGTTGATTGATATCTATTGATTGTTAAAATAGACATTATACGCCGTTATTAAGCGGATGTTATTTAATAAAAACATATACCGCGAATATTTCATAAACAGTGAAATTGGTATTATATATAATAGCAATATATATATATATTGGCATATGTATATATTGGAGTTATTGATTTCCCGCATTTTTTGTTTAGCGGATGAGACCCTATTGCGCCGTTATTAAGCGGATAATATTTAAATCCCATATACCGCGATAATTTCGTACTGGAGCGAAATTGGTATTGTGCTAATGTTTTTGGATGCAGGAAAACAGGTTGGAGGGATCCAACTGGATTCCTCAACAGTATTTATTAGATTTCAGATATTTTGATATTTGATTGATTATCATATCGATATATGATACCGTTGTTGTCGTGATTGACTATTTGATATGTAGCATCATTAGACCAAGTTTTGGAATTTTAAAATGATTTATAAAGTGATTTTTGAAAATATACTATATGTTTGGAATTTGATTTATTTTAAATAAATAAACGTATAATTTTAATATTATATAAAAATTATGATTTTTGAGAAATATAGTAAAAAAAACTGATATTTTGAGAATATGATGCTAATGATTTTATAAAATAGTAAAATCGGGATTTTTGAAATTATTGTGAAAAGTTTGAATATAGGATTTATGAAATTTAATTATTTTATAAATCAGAATGATGAAATTATATAGGAGATTAAAGATGTTTTAAAGGAATAATATAAATTGATTTATATTAAGAGATTTATAAATGGATATTTATAAATTGAAATATTGACATTATAAAAAGAGTTTTTATAAGTGTTTGAATGAAGTGAAAATGAATTTTGTAAATGAATGGAATTTATAAAATTAAAAATGGTGAAGTTATAAATGAAATTTATAAATAGTAAGATTTATAAATTTGTGAAGTTATTTGAAGAATAGATTTGGTTAAATAAATGAATCTTATAAGTTATAAGATTTATGATTTGGAAAGTCTTTAAAAGAACGATTTTGTAAAATAATCGTTTTATAAGCATTTGACTTATAATATGAACTTTTAGTTTATAATTGAGTTATAAACTGGAATAGGTTAATAAAGAAATTTATAAAAAGAAGTTTTTACAAGATAAATAGAAAAGGGGTTTATAAACGTTGTTTTATAAATTCGCAAACGACTTATTTTGATAAGTAAATTGTTGAAACCTATTAATGGAGTTATATTCACATTTTTGAATAGTGAATAATCCTTTGAATTAAAATGAATAAAAGAATGAAATTTGTTAACGAAGTTTATTCACATTTTTGAATAGTGAATAACACGTTAAAGAAAATGTTTAGATTTGATGTTTTAAATTGAATTAAAACGATCTAACGCTGTTTTAAAATGTGTTGAGATTCGAAACCATAGATTTCAACATTTATTGTTGAAATAGACGTTTTCGAGAAATAAAAGGAAATAATGGACTATAACACTGTTGTTATAGTAAATGATTTCCGAAAGGAAATGTTTTGTATAGTATTGGGATTTATATATCTATTTTAATTTCGAATCCCTATACTAGTGATTTTGGGTTGTCGTAACGATGTTTTACGCAACATTCGTTTTGGCCCAAATAAATATGTTAAAGAGAATGATTTCCTTAAAGAATGAAATATATACTTAATTTCGATTAGAGTATATTAAATATTTTCTAATCAGGGAAAATAAAAAGACTTGTGAATTACTTATTTAATAAGTATGGAAATATTTTTCCAATGTGAAATGAATGTTTAGAATTTATCCTTGTAAGGTAAATTGAATGTGAATATGGAAAATCGATTGAAAATCGTAATATGCATGGATAGTTTGGAATATAAATTCACTATGGAATTTATAAAAGAAAATGAGATTGGTTTAGAAAAATAAATATTGATTTATTTTTGAAGTGTTGAAATTATATATCTTGTAAAGATATTTTGGAAAATAAATAATTTCGAAAATTATTTGGAAACTGGTGATGTGTGCATATCCAGTGATAGTTCAATAACCGACTATCAATATTTCCCTTTGAATGGGTAATTGATGTGATTTGTTTGAATTGGAATGCCACACTTATTTTTGAATAAGCGCTCACTATTCGGGTTAACCGGGAAAGGACCATGGGGTCGTATAACCCATTCCGAATATGTGATACGTCGTTGTGAACTGCATTGAAGATCGGTGTTGAAGACCCAGTATTTGCGAGAACGATAGGATGACCTGTCGATTGACTCTGCACCGAGTAGCTACGGTATTGAGTTCTCCATATGTGATGGTGAATCCGATCAGGATCGTGAATATCCGGATTGCAAGGACTTCTTTGTAAGTGCCTTCGGTTTTGTTCGAGCCCGGAACAGACTTGTATGGATTGTATGTCTGACATTACAAATTGAGATATAAAGCCGATTTCTTTCAAATATATTTTTATTGGTGGCGGAGAATTTATTCTTTTTGCTTAACACCCTTCTCTGAGACGTACGAGCTCAGAGGTTATATAGTTGAAGTTATCAGCGATATATTCCCAAATTGGTAATGTGACATGCTGAGTGTTGCTGAAATGATCATTGTGTTGATTATTTGTGATAGGATCGTTTATTTGATCTTCTATCTTTGTGATCATCTCTATGATCATTTGTTGACCCAAAGCATGGCTTTTGTATAAAGTATGTTTTTGTGGACGTGACTTCGTCGAGCCTCACACCCCGTGAATGGTCAAAACAGGAAAGAAGCAGCAAGGTTATGAGGGGTAGCGCCCTTTAGGATGTGTCCATTTCCTTCTGGAAAAGGGTGGTATCATGGTATGGAGCCCAGATACTTACTCATGTTGAAAACACTTTGTTATGATTGTGTGAATTGATTACGAGCGCTCGGTGAAAAGGTCCCAAAGGACCGGGGGATGGCATATTCGGTCAGTTGTTACTCAGTTAGGGGTAACCCGGCCTTGTGTTGGTAGAGATCCGGTTTGGTTCTCGGGGATGTCCATCCAGAGGCATTCTCATGTGGCAATGGGAAGTTCCTTGGCCTGATCATTCGTTGGAAATCCAAAGAAACAATACGTGACTTGTACGGTTTTAGTTGTATAACCTGCTATGGAATGTGGCGGTAACCTGCTATTGAACATAGTTAGCTATAGTAGGCATAGTTCGAAATGTCTATGCTGGCTAAGATTTATATTCTACTTTCGAAATGAATTTTCCCTACACTATGCACTAATAATAATATCAAATGTCTTTTTAATGCGTATCAAGCATCTTTGGCTATCATAAGGAGAAATCTCCTCCGATTCTGCGTTTGCATTGTGTGTGTGTGCGGGAGGCCTTATGGTAGTCTCATTTTTAAAAGCATTGCGAATTGACTTAAAAATATTCTTCTATTTTGATTTTAAAGATAAATAAACTGTTTTGAGTTCTCACACCAGTCACATGACTGACTTGGAGTTTATTGTTTTCCTTCCTAAACTCTGGGTGCCCACCAATTTGCACACGGGCAGTCAAGAGTTAGGTTTATCAGGATATTTCCGGATATTCTGGAGTTGCTGGAGGCAAGATGGATGGCATGGCGTATTACTACTATATAGTATTTCTTTTTCCGCTGCACTGTTTGTTGTATGTTGTTGTACACTCTGATGATATGATGTAATGTAATGTATAAAATGTAATAACTGATATAGCTCTTTGTTTAAAGATTATTCATTTATTATTATATGTTGTTCCGCTGCGAATTGTGAGATTCTGATGTTGTTCTGTTGTTTTCTATTCCGTTCTATTCTCTTTTCTTTCTATTTTAAAATGATCTATTTTCTTTCTGTTCTATTTTCTTTTCTCTATATTTTCTACCTTATCTATTATCTTCTTTTCTTCTCTCTTCTTCTGCCTTTTTCTTTTCCTAAATTTTTCTTAAACCCCTAAGGGTTCGTATTTTCGTTCATCTTGAATTAATCAATGGAGATTAGTGTCTATTCAAGGAGTACGGATTTACGGGTCTTTACACATTAATCCTTAATTAATTACATTAATTAATTACCTTTAATCACTTATTATTAATTAATTAATCTTAATTAATCAATTTTAATTACATCATTAATTATATTAATTAATGATCCCTAATTATATTTTAATTAATTACCTTATTTAAATAAATTACTTTAAGTAATTACTCTTAATTTAAACCATAATTGTTAATCACCCTTGATTAACCCCATTCTGTAATTAACTACCCTTAATTACTTTACCAAACAAATTAATTACTTCATAATTAATTATCTCAAACTAATCCCTTGATTAATTCACAAAGTAATTATACTTAAATTACTTCAAATATCAAATCACCTTTAATTAATTACATATAGTAATTATCCATTAATTACTTCTCTAAGTAATTCCTCTTCATTTAATTACATTAAGTAATTATACTTCACAAATCATCAAATGATTATTTTAAATTAATTAAAATGAATTAATTAACTTAAACTAATCAATTTAACTCAATTAATAAGTAATTAATTCCTTAATTACTTCCATAAGTAATTATACTAAATAATTTACACAATTTGATTATCTTTAAATTAATTAATCTAATTAATAATTAAAATTAATCACATTAATCAATTATTAAATAATCCTTAGTTAATGACCTTCATTAACTATTAACCATTCATTAATTATTTTCTAAAATAATTACTTAATTTAATCATTATTAATTACAAATTAATTAATCATTAACTAACCCATTAATTAATCCCTAATTAATTAAATAATTAAGTGTTAATTAAAACTTAATTAATCTATTATTACTTGATTAATTAATTATTAATCATTAATTAAAAACTAATTTTATTTAATTAATTATTCTTAATTACAAGTTAATTATTCAAAGAATAATTAATCCTAAACCCTTAAGATTAAACCTTAATTACTTTAAGTAATTATTTATTCCATTAATTTATTAAATAAATTAATTATTCATTTAATTACCCTAATAAATAAATGAAATACAAAACATTAATTTATTATTAACTTTAACAAATTTAAATTCAATCTCAAACCTTAATTGCTAAATAATAATTTTATTATAAAAGAAATTTTACAGAAGTTAAAACAAATTACTTTTAAAATTAAACCATTTAAATTTTTACATTATCAATCAAATTTGTTTTAAGCACTTAAATTTATAAAACTAAAATTTAATTTGAAACAAAGATTCAAATCCAGATTTGAATCAAATTTTACATTTTGATTAAACATTACTTCATATTTAAATTTCAAATTTAAATTCAAATTCTTAAAAACATTTTAAACAATAAACTCTTTAAAAATTATTTTTAAAGAAAATTTGAATTTAAATACTCATCATTACCAACCTGAGATTCAATTCAATTTGAATCCATAATTTAAGTTAGATTTAAAACTTACTTTAAATATTAGCTCCCACTTTTAAATTTAGTTTTAAATTTAGTTTTAAATTTTTGAAACAAGACAAGTTTCAAAATCCAACAAACTAACTCGAGCTAAAACTAAAATAACTCGAGGACACACTCTTCTTAAAATCACTTAAAACCCAAATAAGAAAAATCAGGTTTATTCAAAACCTGTGTTGACAGGTTTACCAAACCTGTAACAAACAATCACCCGAGACCTCATCTCCATTTCTTCGAGTTTGATATCCCCCTGCTTCGAGAAAAATATGAGACAACCCGAGATTAAACTCGAGAACACAGTCTTCCCAAACCAAAACTGACATTCCAAAATCACCGTGCACCTGCAGCGACAAGCCATTAACTCCGACCCCTTCGCGACCACTCGCGCATGTCGTCGACCACCCCCCAACTCAACTCCGAACATTCAATTCTCAACAGAACTCCCAATTCAAAACTTTGCATTCGAGCTCAAAAAAAAATGGAAAATGGTCGAACTGGAAATGCCTTTAACTCCAAATTCTGATCATCAGAGATATTACGCCACTGGCCTCGAACTCCTCCACACTACCTCCATCACTTACAAAAATCTGGTAGCACTCGATTGCTTCTAGAGTTTGTGGTGATAAAAATTTTCCAGGTGAACAAAACTAGGTTTATAATCTAAGATTCAAAATTTATCACTGCCCAAAGCTTTAATCCATCATTCAATATTTTTCCTATAAACTACACACATCACTCCATCAACCATAGGAACACAGGCAACTCCAAATCCCTAGATTGATAGAACCAGCCCAAATTGTGTTTTTAGGTTAAACCAAAATTTCCCAACCAATCTTAATCTAAAAATTCTCATTTTAGTTTTAGAATTCACATCTTTGATTTTGTAACTGGTTTATATTCCTAAATTACAAAAATCCAAATGGTTTGATTTTTACTTATATAAGAATTTCCTGTAGTCTCTGAATTTACAGATAGTTGTTACAGAAATTTCATACTAAATACAAATTTAAACTTAGCTTATGTATCACAACCATATTGTTTTAAAAACTTAAATCTTAACACATACTAAATCACCTGAAATGAAATTTTAATTCAAATCTAGAACCTGAATCAAAGAAACAAAATACAAATTCTCTACAGCATACATTACAACAGACATGCATTTATATTCACCAGTATAAGCTTCAAAAAGGAAGACATGTATTCAATTTATAGAGTGAATCAGCAACTCGATTCCTACTTAGGTTCATTTAGTATAAATTGTTACTCACCTGGTATAGGAGCAGAGCACAAGTTTTGACAAGCTTTAGATTTTTACTTCTGTTTTGCTTATGAAAATTTTGAACTTCAGATTGCTTTTTAAACTGTAGATGCTTTAAAACTTCATCTTGCTTTTGCTTATTGGAATACTTGAATCTTGATTAATTCCTTTGTTTCCTTGATTCATGCAATTACCAGATCCACTTGCATACTTCCCAGAGAAAACAGAGAGAGAAATATGCAGGTTTGAATTCATTTTAAAATAGAATGAAGACTGCAGGCTTGATTTTTGAGGTGATAACAGATTTGAGGGGATTTACAAATGATTTCAGGCCTTAGCATTGAACAACTACAGGTTTAAATGATTTTCATACTTTGATTTCTGGTTTATGAATGATTCTAATAGTTTTTGGTTAGGAGAATACTGGGTTTTAGATTTGGTTAGAGAGGGGTTTGCAGATTTGTTCTTGAGAAAATTTGTTTTGATTAAAATTTCTGTTTTTGAAGAAAAATGAGATTGCAGATTTTAGATCTGAAAACTTTTCTTAAGTTTGAAGAAGAATAGGAAAAAAAAAGATAAGGCAAGGAAGAAATGTTTATATAAACAAAAATTCTTGATTTGATTAAAATAAAAGAAAAAGAAATTTAAATGAGACACTTGTTTTAATTTTCAACATTTGTCACTATGCTTACTTTAATGGTTTACACATGTCATTTAAGATGGTAATAAACTTACATATGTAATTTAAGTACTTAAATTTTAATTCTAAATTGTTTATACAACTTTAAGCCTTTAAATCTTATTTTATTTCTTAAGTAATATAAATGTTAAATTGGAAAGAAACGAAAACAAACAAATTAAAAATATAGCTTATTCAAAAATATTGAAGTATTTACTCTATTAAATTTCAAAACATTAATTTCAAATTTCAAATTAATTTATCAAATCAAAATTTAATAATCAAGTTACGTATATAAATGCATATATAATTCTTATTAAATTTTAAAACAACAATTTTATTCCTTACAACATCTATTTATGTTCATAAGAACTTAAGTATTATAATTTTTATTTAAAAATAACAAATTAAACAATATTAAATAATTTGTAAAAGAGATTATAACAAATTAAGATCATTTGTAATTTACATTGTAAATTCTTATACATATATAAATAAATCCCAAGTAATATAAAGTAAAAACTTAGCTTTTATATTTATCAAATTTTAAATTCATATTTTTAAGCTAAATAAAATTTCAAAACAAATAAGATTTATCATAGTATAAATCATAACATTATTTATTACATTGCTTTGAAAAGCCAATCCTTAAATCAAATTTTTAATTTAATAAAAATAAACTAGAATTAGAAAATCAATTCATTCACTAAATTTAAAATCAAAATTTATCAATTTACAATATATACAAATATATATATTATAAACAGAAAATAATTTATTTATTCAAAAGGATAAAATCTTTCAACTTAAATATTTCTTAAAACATGATTATTAAATCAAATTCCCAATTTTGTTAATACAATTATCAAATCAAATTAAATTTAAAACACAGATTATTAAATTTATATTGCCCAAATTCCTGGGATATCACATTCCTTCCCCCTTACAAGAATTTCGTCCCCGAAATTTAAAAGCAAAGGTAATTTAATAATCTATCTTAAGATTTTATTTTAAAACACAAGCATATATTATCAAACATATGCTAATAACCATAGCAACCAATTCAAACAAAACAAATTTAATTATCCAGAAAAATCTGGATAAAATTTTCATGAGCTTCCCCGGTATAAATATCGGGATACTCGCTCTATAGAATGTAAACAATCAATACTATTAAGCTATAGAACTCTTATCCAACTAGATCTATGGGACTAAACAGGATATCAGACTACAGACGAGTCGGAATCAACAATTACATCCTCCTGAACCGCTGGTTACACAACCAGAGTTAAACCATACACGTTCTCCCTCAGAGATACGTGAAACACATCGAATTCCAGTTATCCAAACTGAAAATTCAACCTTGAAAACCAAACACCAATCCTCACAAAACACAGAAAAAGTCCAAAACATCTCGGAGCTGACTTACCCAGTCTTACTAAATCTTAAAGCTCCTCAGATCAAAGAAAACTTATCCAAAACATAATCTTCGACTCTGGAATCCAAATTCCTTTATCACTTATCCACCAAACACTTTGGACGATCATGGGCTGCCTTCAACTCTCTTGATCAGCTCAACCTTTGCTGATGTCTCTAGAAACAAACTGGACCAAAACAATCCAACAAAATGATCTCCTCAAGATCAATACCAAACCAAGAACACCAACTCTACTCCACAAATATCAGAAGACTAACCTACTTCTCCTACCCGGAAAAGATAAAACAAAAGCACTTCCAATCTGCTTCCGCTGCACAACTCTGATCTGAAGCAGAAGAAAAACTCGAGCACAAACTGGATAATACATCACAGAAATATGGTCCAACAGATCCATAAATGAAAACTCAAATGTCCCATCTGATCCAAAGCTGCTTCACTAAACCTCTGGTATCACTCCTAGAATCCAGTCGATAAGAAAACTCAACCTCCAAATACGGACAAACTTTACATAGCTCAAGAGAACATTCAAACTATCGCAAGTCACCTTTGCGATCAATCAGCCTAATATCCAAAGAAAACTGTTCTCTCTTTACCAACCAGAATAGCTACGCTTATCTATCCAATCCATCGAAGAAATGGAATCCATTCAGCTGCTTCTGAATTCTATCTTCAGAAAAACTGCTAACCAGAAGACTTTCTTGCCAGCACCCAGAATACTCCGAACTGCACTGCTGACACCGACGCCAAAGACTTTCTAAACCAAAGCTCTTCGAGAAACTCGGACCTCACCAGACAGAAACATCCTGCTGAATCCAGCCACAACATCGAAGCAGACTCACCTCCTTAACTTGTTCTAAAGAAAACATCTTCGAGAACATCCATAGTCACTGCGTCTCATCACGCAGCTACTACTTCCTAAGATATCAAGATACCATCATTATCTCTTCTGCCCAACCGACAGATCAAAACTCTACTCATCCAATTTCAAAGATAGACTCTGAACCTTAACAGGTTACCTTCAGAGATCTACGAAATCCTATACTCTGCACAACTCACTCGAGACAGTATTAGATCTACAATCTCGATAGAATCACTTCCAACCTCAACACTCAAAACTCCAACCATTGGTAGTAGTCGTGTTGCACACCCACTACCTTATCTACCTTTATAACTTATATTGGATAACCCGAACAGGTATCCCAACAATTAGGTAGAAGTAATTATATAAATATATATATATATATATTAAAACTACAAATACACTCTCTCAAGATAGACACCACTCCAGAGCCTAGGTATTCACTCAACCTAATGCTCTGATACCAACTGTGACGACCCAACTTTCTACTCCCAGAAAATCGCATCATCAATTAAGAAAGAAAGGGATAGAAAAGAGAAAAAAAAGAAGAAAGAAGAAACACAACATCAGAATCTCAACAGCGGAACGAATAAATTATATTAATAACATAAAATATTACATAGTTTACAACCACTATCAGAGTACACAGATATACAACTCACACTAGACAGTTATAAACGCCTGTCTAGTATTTACAACATAATACAACTCAGAGACAATCACAAATCACACAGCGGAATACTATATATCTAACGCAGAAGCCTCCTGCTCCATTGTCCTCCACAATTCTTCAAAGCTAACCTGAATCCCTTGGCTACTCGTAAAAATTTGAGTACCCAAGAGTTTAAGAAAACAAAGAATAAACTCCGGGTTAGACATGGGTCTGGTGTGAGTAACAGGTTAAAGTTGCTTAACTTTCAAAAACCTTTTGAAAAGAAAGGTATCACGTAAGACTTCCCACACATAAACATGGAAAAGTTTTTACCTTACGCTAACCAAAACATTTGATAGGAAATCCGATGATATTATAATAGTGTCTAGGGTTTTCAAGTAAAATACAGAAATAGCTGGAATGCTTACATCTCACGTTCCAACATAGTTGGGCACAACTAATACGTACGGCACTTATTGGATTTTGGATTTCATACAATGGCAGGGCTACTGGGGTACCGCCCGTCACAGTACGTGGCCTAGATCACCGTACCGAGGAGCCACCCTAACTCCCCTAACACACAAGACCGGAACCATCCCTTACTGGACAGTCCTGAACAAGACAACCCCGCAGTTGGTGTACATCCAACTGCCCACACAGCCGAAATAAAAAGGGACCTCTAGACAGGGATCAATCTTGCTCTCCAGTGGGAGCTACCTACGAAGCCTTGCTACACCTCTCCTGTTTTAGCCATTCCCGGTTGATGAGGCTTGAGGCTACGATTACCTTTAGAGGAAACATCTCTTAGAATGCTCATCGTCCACCTGACGATGTTCTGAAAGCATTCAATCCATACAAGTTCGTTCCGGGTTCGAACGAAACCGAAGGAATTATCTCGTTACACTCGTTTTGGAATCACCCTCAGAGTTAACGACGATAACCCTTGCAATCGAAATCACCATCCCAAATCTATTTGCACTATCCCGTTAACTCATTACGGAATCACCCACAGAGTTATACTGACGTATAGCCCTTACACCACGAGTCTTCACTCGCTCCACTTGGATTAACGACCTAACATTATTTGGAATCGATGTGGTTTTCGGATATCCAAATATGGAAACCCGATCTCAGTCTCATCGAAATCCAAAGCGTGTCTTTTAAGGCCAAGTTGTTTTAAAGGTTTAAAACAATTCAGTTATCTATATATACAAATAGATAAATCATAGATCCACAACAGATAATCAACATTATCATCATATCAGATAAACCATATTATCACTATCCAAAAAGATAATCTATATCAATATCACAATGCAACCAATGCATCCAAATCATTCAACATAATCTATCTCATATCTGAGATTCTAACCATCCAAAGCAAACAACACTATCCAATCATATAAGCATGATTAACCACACCAAATATAATTAATTTAAAATGAATTAAATTAATTACATCATTCTATTAATTTAAAGTAAATTAAATTAATTACTTTACCAATATCATCCTTGCTTATCATTATTAATTAATTATCAATCAAATAATTAATCATCATCCAATAATTCATTTTAATTATTCATCCCTGATTAATTAACTCTTAATAACATTCAAGTAATTATTTACTAATTAATTTCTTCAAATTAATTATACTTAACCAAATACAGTAATTAACCTTTAATTACATCATTAATTAATTAACTATAATTAATTACATTAATTAATTACCTTTAATCACTTATTATTGATTAACTAATCTTAATTAATCAATTTTAATTACATCATTAATTAATGATCCCT
Source organism: Allium cepa (assembly GCA_030765085.1). Lineage (NCBI taxonomy): Eukaryota > Viridiplantae > Streptophyta > Magnoliopsida > Asparagales > Amaryllidaceae > Allium > Allium cepa. The sequence continues at coordinate 752,251,509 of CM060929.1, forward strand.
AATTATATTTTAATTAATTACCTTATTTAAATAAATTACTTTAAGTAATTAATCTTAATTTAAACCATAATTGTTAATCACCCTTGATTAACCCCATTCTGTAATTAACTACCCTTAATTACTTTACCAAACAAATTAATTACTTCATAATTAATTATCTCAAATTAATCCCTTGATTAATTCACAAAGTAATTATACTTAAATTACTTCAAATATCAAATCACCTTTAATTAATTACATATAGTAATTATCCATTACTTACTTCTCTAAGTAATTCCTCTTCATTTAATTACATTAAGTGATTATACTTCACAAATCATCAAATGATTATTTTAAATTAATTAAAATGAATTAATTAACTTAAACTAATCAATTTAACTCAATTAATAAGTAATTAATTCCTTAATTACTTCCATAAGTAATTATACTAAATAATTTACACAATTTGATTATCTTTAAATTAATTAATCTAATTAATAATTAAAATTAATCACATTAATCAATTATTAAATAATCCTTAGTTAATGACCCTCATTAACTATTAACCATTCATTAATTATTTTCTAAAATAATTACTTAATTTAATCATTATTAATTACAAATTAATTAATCATTAACTAACCCATTAATTAATCCCTAATTAATTAAATAATTAAGTGTTAATTAAAACTTAATTAATCTATTATTACTTGATTAATAATTATTAATCATTAATTAAAAACTAATTTTATTTAATTAATTATTCTTAATTACAAGTTAATTATTCAAAGATTAATTAATCCTAAACCCTTAAGATTAAACCTTAATTACTTTAAGTAATTATTTATTCCATTAATTTATTAAATAAATTAGTCATTCATTTAATTACCTTAATAATTAAATGAAATACAAAACATTAATTTATTATTAACTTTAACAAATTTAAATTCAATCTCAAACCTTAATTGCTAAATAATAATTTTATTATAAAAGAAATTTTACAGAAGTTAAAACAAATTACTTTTAAAATTAAACCCGTTTAAATTTTTACATTATCAATAAAATTTGTTTTAAGCACTTAAATTTATAAAACTAAAATTTAATTTGAAACAAAGATTCAAATCCAGATTTGAATCAAATTTTACATTTTGATTAAACATTACTTCATATTTAAATTTCAAATTCAAATTCAAATTCTTAAAAACATTTTAAACAATAAACTCTTTAAAAATTATTTTTAAAGAAAATTTGAATTTAAATACTCATCATTACCAACCTGAGATTCAATTCAATTTGAATCCATAATTTAAGTTAGATTTAAAACTTACTTTAAATTTTAGCTCCCACTTTTAAATTTAGTTTTAAATTTTTGAAACAAGACAAGTTTCAAAATCCAACAAACTAACTCGAGCTAAAACTAAAATAACTCGAGGACACACTCTTCTTAAAATCACTTAAAACCCAAATAAGAAAAATCAAGTTTATTCAGAACCTGTGTTGACAGGTTTACCAAACCTGTAACAAACAAACACCCGAGACCTCATCTCCATTTCTTCGAGTTTGATATCCCCCTGCTTCGAGCAAAATATGAGACAACCCGAGACTAAACTCGAGAACACAATCTTCCCAAACCCAAACTGACATTCCAAAATCACCGTGCACCTGCACCGACAAGCCATTAACTCCGACCCCTTCGCGACCACTCGCGCATGTCGCCGACCACCCCCTAACTCAACTCCGACCATTCAATTCTCAGCAGAACCCCCAATTCAAAACTTTGCATTCGAGCTCAAAAAAAAACTGGAAAATGGTCGAACTGGAAATGCCTTTAATTCCAAATTCTGATCATCAGAGATATTATGCCACTGGCCTCGAACTCCTCCACACTCCCTCCATCACTTACAAAAATCTGGTAGCACTCGATTGCTTCTAGAGTTTGTGGAGATAAAAATTTTCCAGGTGAACAAAACTAGGGTTATAATCTTAGATTCAAAATTTATCACTGCCCAAAGCTTTAATCCATCATTCAATATTTTTCCTATAAACTACACACATCACTTCATCAACCATAGGAACACAAGCAACTCCAAATCCCTAGATTGATAGAACCAGCCCAAATTGTGTTTTTAGGTTAAACCAAAATTTCCCAACCAATCTAAATCTAAAAATTCTCATTTTAGTTTTAAAATTCACATCTTTGATTTTGTAACTGGTTTATATTCCTAAATTACAAAAATCCAAATGGTTTGATTTTTACTTATATAAGAATTTCCTGTAGTCTCTGAATTTACAGATAGTTATTACAGAAATTTCATATTAAATACAAATTTAAACTTAGCTTATGTATCACAACCATATTGTTTTAAAAACTTAAATCTTAACACATACTAAATCACCTGAAATGAAATTTTAATTCAAATCTAGAACCCGAATCAAAGAAACAGAATACAAATTCTCTACAGCATACATTACAACAGACATGCATTTATATTCACCAGTATAAGCTTCAAAAAGGCAGACATGTATTCAATTTATAGAGTGAATCAGCAACTCGATTCCTACTTAAGTTCATTTATTATAAATTGTTACTCACCTGGTATAGGAGCAGAGCATAAGTTTTGACAATCTTTAGATTTTTACTTCTGTTTTGCTTATGAAATTTTTGAACTTCAGATTGCTTTTTAAACTGTAGATGCTTTAAAACTTCATCTTGCTTTTGCTTATTGGAATACTTGAATCTTGATTAATTCCTTTGTTTCCTTGATTCATGCAATTACCAGATTCACTTGCATGCTTCCCAGAGAAAACAGAGAGAGAAATATGCAGGTTTGAATTCTTTTTAAAACAGAATGAAGACTGCAGGCTTGATTTTTGAGGTGATAACCGATTTGAGGGGATTTACAAATGATTTCAGGCCTTAGCATTGAAGAATTAAAGGTTTAAATGATTTGCATACTTTGATTTCTGGTATATGAATGATTCTAATAGTTTTTGATTAGGAGAATACTGGGTTTTAGATTTGGTTAGAGAGGGGTTTGCAGATTTGTTCTTGAGAAAATTTGTTTTGATTAAAATTTCTGTTTTTGAAGAAAAATGAGTTTGCAGATTTTAGATCTGAAAACTTTTCTTAAGTTTGAAGAAGAATAGGAAAAAGAAAGATAAGGCAAAGAAGAAATGTTTATATAAACAAAAATTCTTGATTTGATTAAAATAAAAGAAAAAGAAATTTAAATGAGACACTTGTTTTAATTTTCAACATTTGTCACTATGCTTACTTTAATGGTTTACACATGTCATTTAAGATGGTAATAAACTTACATATGTAATTTAAGTACTTAAATTTTAATTCTAAATTATTTATACAACTTTAAGCCTTTAAATCTTATTTTATTTCTTAAGTAATATAAATGTTAAATTGGAAAGAAATGAAAACAAACAAATTAAAAATATAGCTTATTCAAAAATGTTGAAGTATTTACTCTATTAAATTTCAAAACATCAATTTCAAATTTCAAATTAATTTATCAAATCAAAATTTAATAATCAAGTTACATATATAAATGCATATATAATTCTTATTAAATTTTAAAACAACAATTTTATTCCTTACAACATCTATTTATGTTCATAAGAACTTAAGTATTATAATTTTTATTTAAAATAACTAATTAAACAATATTAAATAATTCGTAAAAGAGATTATAACAAATTAAGATCATTTGTAATTTACATTGTAAATTCTTATATATATATATACATAAATTCCAAGTAATATAAAGTAAAAACTTAGCTTTTATATTTATCAAATTTTAAATTCATATTTTTAAGCTAAATAAAATTTCAAAACAAATAAGATTTATCATAGTATAAATCATAACATTATTTATTACATTGCTTTAAAAAGCCAATCCTTAAATCAAATTTTAAATTTAATAAAAATAAACAAGAATTAGAAAATCAATTCATTCACTAAATTCAAAATCAAAATTATCAATTTACGATATATACAAATATATATATTATAAACAGAAAAAAATTTATTTATTCAAAAAGATAAAATCTTTCAACTTAAATATTTATTAAAACATGTTTATTAAATCAAATTCCCAATTTTGTTAATACAATTACCAAATCAAATTAAATTTAAAACACAGATTATTAAATTTATATTGCCCAAATTTCCGGGATATCACAACCGATTTGAAAAGTAATGGAGTTTGCCCTTGATTTTTCCATTCCGGCTTCGGTGCGACGTGGAGAATGTGGCCAAGAGTTTTCAGGTGATTTTGATAGTGACATCCATCCATAAAAAGAGGAGGATATGCGTTTGAAAATGGATCCTTTTCTAATTACTCTGAATCAATACGAGTTGAGTCATTCAGTTCTAAACTACATGCTATATAACTCATAACCAAGTTGTAAGCAACCGAGTTGTAATACTTTGTAGAAATAAAGTACGATGAATAGAAAATGATAAAGTGAACATAGGTCGAAGTATTTATCAAACCACTATAAAGATTGTGTGTTCTTTTCTCTCTTTTAATCTCCTTTTATAGTGTACATTGGCTACTTGATTGGGTGTTTACGCCATTTTTGGTCCAAACAATTATATATTGGTTTTATTAAATAAATAGGCAAAAATGAATATGTAAATAATAATTATTAATTGGGAAATTATACTTGAGAGACTGAGGAGAGCATGCAAACCGTGTATATGGAGCTCTTCATTTGGTAAGATTACCTTCGTTTATTTATTTTATGGGTATTTTATGCATGATATGATGATAATATAAATTTGTTTCTATGCTTATATATTATGCATACATAGTTTTTTATATGTTTTGGTTATGCTCTTGCTTGATGATGGAACTTTAGGGTAAAAATTCTTAAAGGTGGAGGGGTGAAGAACGACCCACACTTTTAAGTAGATTTGGGTGGAAAAAAATCATTTACATAAACAATCCACCTTAGCTTAAGTTAAAACTTTAGAAAAGAGAGTAATTTGACATTTTTGGACCTTAGACATGATTATGCATGTTTCTGAGAATGGAACCTTGTAGAGGCCATAATTTTTGGTAAGAGTCTGATCAGGTTTGATTATTATTTTAAATGAAATGATTAGTTGTTTTCCTTTCCATCATATTTTTGATTTAGCCCAGCAATTTTAAAGTTATGGCATACTTAGATATTCAGTGTAACATTAACCATACCTTCGTGGTGGCTACAAATGGTAACCTCGGCAGCTTATTTCATAGCCATACTACCGACTTCTTAACCCAATCCACCTTGGGACGTGTAGGGATAAGAGACAAAGCTATGCCATAATTCATAATGCGAGAATCTCCTATCACGCTTCAAGCAGCTCTAATATCAAATGAAATGCCCCACTATTCTTTTCATCTAAAATTGATGTTAGTTTCATTAACTAAAGATTTTTGGTTAATTTAAGATATTTAATATAGTGAGTTATTGGGTGGAAAAATTAAAAACTGAAATATAAAATAATTAGGAAATACTTGAAATGTATCAATTATATTTAAACACGCGACATTTTGTACAATGACCACCATCACAAAAGGATCATTTACTGTTCATTTATATCAACATTACATCAAATATTATTTAATATGTTATATAACCATGACATCCCCATAAAAGTCTACTAAATTCATTTAATCTGTAAGGATAAGGAAACTTAATCTTTCCTTTCTCCTTGCCTTTACCAGTAAACCTTATACAGTAGTACGTAAGAAAAAGGAAAATATTATCAACTACTTTGGATTGTGCCTAACTCTACGTACCCTAGACCAACCTAAAGGATCTAGTGGCTACTGCATGGAAATAGACGGCATGCGTACCCTTTTAGGATCAAGCCACGTAGTTCTATTTCCTGCTCTTCTCCTATGTCTAAATACTTGTTAGTATATAAAAACCATGCAAGTATGAAACACTTTCCATTTTTTAAACATCAAATCACCATTCTCTCCAAAAATATCTTTTTTAACAAATTATAGATTTTCAAACCAAAATAATAATAGTCCAACTTAATCATTTCTATAATATAATATTTTACTTTTCAAAATATTAAAACCTATCTTTATTTACAAAATGAATAATTATTTAATTAAAATATTTCCAAAATATCCTATATTATTTATCTTTCTAATAACAGAAATCAACCTTTATTTTATCCGATCCATTTTACTTTTTGTTTACATTAAATATTAAAAACTTATCCATAAGGTTTAGTTGTATAATTTGTTTAAAGGAGGAATGTATTATCAATACTTCCAAAATCATATTATTTTTATTTAAAATTTAATTTCTTTAAATAGTAATATATTTTTTAATGTACATAAAACTGCTTTATTGTTATTATTCATCTCGAATACAATATTCAGCTACTTTTTCAATATGATTAATATGTAACTAAATATTAATATGTCAACAAACAACGTTGAAATATACTTCATATGTGATTTACCATTAATATGTTGGTATGTTAATCAATATGTCAATTTACAATTCACAATCTAACATCATATCATCTTATTTAAAGTTAAACTACTTCATGACATTAAGTAATGAGTTTTTCCAAATACGATCTAACTCCAACTATAAACATATCCTATACTTTTTGACCAATGTATATATTCGAAGAAACCAAAAATAAAACATTGTTTAAATCATTATTCATAATCTTGAATATATTCATATACATAATTCCCATATAAAAGTCGTATTCTAGCATTAAATTTTGTGTGTGTGTATTCCAACCACATCGAATTCATAAATCATGTCAGAAATGAATATATATAGTTCTCACAAGAAAACATCAATTTAGAAATAAAATCCATTTATTATTTAGAAAAACTTCAAGCAATAAAACATCCTTTTTAAATTAATGAAGATTTAAACATTATTCGTATAAAGTCCAACAATAAATCTCATATACATAATTTCTAAGACTTTATTCATGTAAAAGTCTTTTGTTTAAATGGTAAATCACTTTTATATACTGTTATCTGGCTTTTTGAACAAGCAAATTTTCACTAGAATTAAAACGACAGGATGAAGGAGAAACAGTTCATGGACTTAGGGACATGCTTGAAAAGGAAGTAGGAACGCAGTCAACAAATTTCAAAGGTTTGGAGCAAAAAAGACTGCTCAATATCAAGCCCTACAACTCGTTACCGACTGCTTTTTTTTACACGTGGAACCTCCAAAACTCTTATAAATGAAGCCATGGCTCGAAAGATCATCATGAGGTGCTTTTCATTAGGAATCAAAGAATAACACTAAGGATTATTTTGGAAGAAAGCAGATAAGAACAAACAATACCAAACCCTTCAAACAAAACAATTTTCAAAGAAAAGTGCTTGAAGCACACTGGATTAGAGATAAAATGCTAAATGGAAGAAGGATAAGAGATTTTTTACCAATCGGTGCCGAGTAGTACCACTCTGTACTGAGTGACACCACCTGGTACCGAGTGGTTTTTGTTGTTGTATGGGCCCTAATTCTCACTTTTGCATACTTGGCTTGGATTTGGACTTGATATTTCATAGGATTTCGGTTCTACTAGACGATTTCCCTATAAATGCAGACCCTATGGCTATTGAAAAAGGACTTTTGAGTACTTCATTTTCTTCATCTTCTATCTCTCCTCCATTAAAGTCATGAAGAAAGATATTATTTGTTGTTTACATTTTAGATCAGTAAATCCCTTGTACTAGTAACCTTTAAATCTATATCCAATAAAAATTATAATAGACATAGGCGAGAGTTTGCCAAACCACTATGAAATTCTAGTGTTCTATTTAATTTTCTTATAGTTTTTCTAGATCTCTATTAATCTATAGGTCTTTTGATGTTGATCCATTTTTGATGTCAATATTTTAGTGCTTTCACTGAGAACATGATTCTCAAGATTAGATCCAACTTGCTATTTTGAGTTTTAAGAAGATCCAGAGGTTAGATCTAGAAGATTTGCTATAAGGAATATGGAAACTTGCTGATAGGAATCAATGGCACCAAGAAAATTTGAAAGGTCAACTGAGACAGTTCCTGGCACAAGAGGAGTGCTAGTTCATGGTGATGAAGAAAATGCTCATCAATTGGAAGCCAATAACCAGCAGGCAATACCAGGATCATCCGCTTAATAGGAGCTGGTTACTAGGGTTGAGTTTGATTAATGCAGGAGATGAATTAGAAGTTAATCGACGGTCAGAAGGCTTTAATGGAAAAGATGGATGCTAGCATAGCACTACTAATACAACAACCATAGAGGACTGGGAGGAGTAGGAGGGAGTTTCTCCTTCCGAATCTGATGAAGAGAGTTCGTCTATTTTAAGTTAGAATAGGTGAAACAAAAGATAAAAACAAAAGTAAGTGGTTACTGGAGCAATAGAAGAAGTTAAAGGGGCAAGTCGGAGCGTTCCCCGCAAAAGGAATCAACTCGGTACCAACCAAAATCAAGTTTGCACCAAGAGGAATTTTGGAGGACTAAGAAAGATAAAGAGCTAAAGCTATGGACTTATCTGACTCAAAGGATGATCTATAACATAACCATAATGGTTACGAGCTGGATATTAGAGTTAATGGCGCTGGAGTTCAAATAGCTGCCACGGTACCAACCAGGCGTCAACGGAAGAGCGGAGGAGTGGTTCTCCCAAAGACCAGCGAACCTAGATGTCAGTGAGAGAACCGAGATCGTATACGAAGCTAAACTCATGGCGTAACCCTTGATGGTCAACCTTCGAAGTACCATGCTAGCGAGGATCTATAGTAAATATGGTTAGACAATTGGTCAAGGAAATCAAAGATAGAAAGAATGAGGATTAGGGTTTACACCAAGCAGAATGCCCTTCTTGGAAAACTATGAAGGAAGAGTATCTCAGGAAGTTTACGATGCCGATAATGTCATTGTGTAATGGGAGTATTGATCCAAGCCAACATTTACAGATGTATGAATGGCATAATGATGGTGCCAAGGCGATGGATGTTGTTCGATATGGATATTTTCTTGTTACCTAGGAAGGTGTTGCATCGATATGGTTCACTAGGCTCATGCCGAGATCCATATCGAGTTTTGGTGAGTTAGCAAAGAAAATCATGGAGCATTTAGATCTATATTGTTCGGCCAAAGGATGTGATGTCCTCATCGAGCCTATCTTATGGACCAAAAGAGTTTGTTGAAGGGTTCTTGAATCAGTTTAATGTGGCAGTTATAGACTTTGGCAATCCGAAGGATGATTTGGTATTTATGGCTTTGGTCCAGGGTGTACACTCGAACATGGATCTTGGAAAATGTTTAAAGATGAAAAACCAATAATTATAGAGGAATTCCATTGGAAGGCCGGTTAGTTCTTGCATTTGGAAGAAGCAAGTCAGGTAGATGGGTGTACTGATGGTGGGAATTCGAAGGAAGTAATGCAAATCAATATAACAATTAAGCAAATAGGAGAGAGATCTCGTAATGCAGCGATTAATATTGGGAATTCGAACAATCAAAAGAAAAGGAATTAGGGCTCTGGTAGTAGGTGGAATGAAAACAAAAGGCTCTCGAGGAATTTGAGAGCTGACGAATATACACCTCTGAATGATATATTGGAGAACATATACCTTGCTACATAGGGAATGGAACGGTATAAATGGCTGGCTAGGAAAGAGGCGACGGAGGAGGAAAGGCTCAGGAAAATACTGTTGTTTTCACAAAACCCATGGACACAACACGAACGAGTGCTGTCATTTGAAGGATTTTACCGAGGATTTAATGAGAAAGAAAAAGCTCCAACAGTATGTGAGAGAACCACAAGATGGTAATTAAAATAAAAGACCCCAAGCACCATCTACCCAAGGGAATCAGCCTGGACTTAACGGAGAAGAACCCAGACAGACTAATGGAAAGCTTGCAATCAATACTATAATTCGAGAGCTTTATACAACGGAAAAGCTGGAGGGAAATGGAATGGTATGCGAGCTAGCTAAAGCACGTATTGTAGGAGGATTGCTTTGCCGTGGAAAATGGAGCTCTGGCTAAGCTGCAAAGGATGATAACAGATGCTATTGTGTTTCGAAATAGAGATGATAATGGAGTTGAAGTGCCAACTTTCAACCTCATGGTGATAACAACAGGTATTTGACCGGCAACAGTATGTCAGGTCTTGGTGGATACTAGAAGTTCTATGAACATACTGTTCAAAACAACATTTGATCAAATGAAGATTAACATAAAGGAAGTTATAGCTTACAAAACTAAGATCTAAGGGTTTATAGGTGAAGCAAAACAACCAATTGGGACGATCAATCTGCCTACGCAGTTGGATGAAGGAGATCGTAGGATAGTCCAGATTCAAAAATTCATTATTGTGGACGAATACACGGCATACAATGCCTTTTTGGGCCATCCAGCCCTTGCTGATTTTAGAATAGCACTAAATCCTTGGTGTCTAATGATGAATTTCCCCAAAGAAAATAGGGTCGAATAAGTATGAGGAGGGCAGAGCGCAGGAAGGGAATGTTAAGTTGCGGAGCCGAGGGAAGCAAAGCAATGAAAGAAGGCTAGAATGTGAAGAGGACTCTCTGCATTTGAGATTTGCAAGCATAGCAATTAAAACCTGAACCCTAGGTTGGGAACCATAGTAGTTTTGATAAGTCTTTGGATCTTAGAAAAAGTCAGGGGAACGTTGAGCAGTGCCTACCGAGCCTACGATAAATGTTCCAATCAATATGGATGATCCTACATGGGTTTTATAGATTAGATCTCAGTTTAACATTAACTTAAGGAAGGAATTAGTTAATTTCCTCCGAGGGAATTTGGACGTGTTTACTTGGACGCGTTTAAATATGTGTAGGATACTGTCAGAGATAGCGTGTCACATACTAAATATTTATCTATATTTTACATCGGTAAAATAGAAAAGGCGTAGTCTAGATCTGGAGTGATCCATTGTATTGAAAGAAGAGGTGGACAAGCTAATGGAAAATGGCTTTATCCACATTGCTTTGTACCCTGAATGGGTATAAAACCCAATGTTGGTTAAGAAATAAAATGGAAAGTAGCGGATGTATATCAACTATTCAGATTTGAATAAATTATGCCCAAAGGATAGCTTTCCTTTTCTAAGAATCCATCAACTGGTTGACCAGACTACAGGACATGAGTTGTTGTCATTCATGGACGCTTATTCAGGTTATAATTAGATCATGATGCATATGCTAGATCAGGAGAATACCAGCTTCATAATGGATTTGCTATTATACTGCTATCAACTAACGTCGTTTGGTTTTAAGAACATCGAAGCCATGCACTGAGATTAGTAAATTCTATGTTCAGGAATCATATCGGTTTAACAATAGAGGTATACGTGGATATATGCTTGTGAATGCATGATTATTGTGGAACCATCTGAATGACCTTTCGAAATGTTTGAGGTTGTATGGAAGTATGGAAAGAAACTAAATCCGTTGAAATGCTCTTTTAAGGTGGCATCGAGAAAATTCCTGGGATTATTGTTAAGGATTATTGTTAACGAAGGGGCATCGAAGCCAATCCGGAGCAGATTAATGCCTCGAGGAATGTAACCACCCCAACCACGAATAAATAACTACAGAGCTTGAATGGAAAGATCACTGCGTTGAGTCGTTTCATCTCTAAGGCAACGGCCAAATGCATACACTTCTTCGATGCCCTCAATAAGGATAAGAAGAATTCTGAATGGCATTGGGACTGTTAGAATGCCTTCAACGAGTTCAGAGGTATATGGAGACACCAACGATATTATCTACACCAATGTATGGGGAGGGCTTATATGTTTATTTGGTAGTATTCGCTCATGCATTAAGTGCAGTGGTAGTACATGAGGAGGCAAGGATGCAAAGGACCGTCTTCTAGCAAACAGTTTACAAGAGCTAAAAAGAACTACCCAAAGTTGAAGAAACTTTCATATTACTTGCTAATTGCATCAAGGAAGCAACGACTATATTTCCAAGCTCATTTAGTTAAAGTATCAATGGATCAGCCTTTAAAGCAGGTGTTATACCGGCCCAAGACTTTAGGGAGATTTTTGAAATGGAACATAGAGTAGGTATGATATTAATTATCATCTGAGGAGAGTGATAAATGAGCAGGCATTAGCGGATTTCATCGTTGAGTTTACCATGCGAGATGGTGAGGAGGAGGAGGATATAATCAAACTTCCCTATTGAAAGTTATTCTTAGATGGAGCATCAAATGAACATAGGTTAAGTGCAAGAGTAGTACTTGAAACTCCAGAAGGATGATAAATTTATTTGCATTGAAGTCGGAATTTCCCAGAACTAACAATGAGGCTGAGTAAGAGGTGCCGACAGTAGGATTGAGACTAGAAAAGAACTGCGAATAAGGACATTGCAAATATTCAATGATTCCCAATTGGTGGTATGTCAAATAATAAAGCAATGTCAAGCTAAGGGTGGTAGACTTGTTCTTACCAGATGAAAGTGATGGAATAGCTAGATGACATCGCGCATTACAATTACACATATCCCCAGAGATGAAAACACAAAGGCTGATTTATTAGCTAAATTGACTGGTTCTGGGAAGCACAGATGATGGACTTGGTACCAATGGAGATTTTGACCGCTCCAAGTATCGACCATATGGATGTTGAGTGGATTTTGGAGACTATAGAGGAAGTGGAGTCATGGATGACCCCGATTTAAGATTATTTACTCAAGAGAACTCTCCCAAGGATAGGAATGAATGGAAGAAACTCATTTGAAAAGCACCTCGATTCATGATGCAAGGAGTGCTATACAGAAGAAGATTCTCTAACCCTTGCTTCGATGTGTCACCAAGGATGTGGCAAGGAAAATTCCCGTGGAAATCCATGAGGGTAGCCGTGGTGACCACATCCGGGGGCGGACTTAGGCAAAAAAGGTATTTAATTATGGATATTAAGCAAATCGTGATGTAGCTGTGTAACAATCCACTCTGGAACAGGCCTGAATTTCAACCCAGAAATGGCTCGTCAAAACTTAGATCCATTCTAAGGCTAGCTTTTGGTTGGAAAAGGAAGTAACAATATAGAATAATAACTATTCTTTCTGAACTCACAACATATGAAATAAAATATAATAGCAAATTGTACTCATTTATTTCAAAATCATTTGAAATGTCATAATACAAAACATTATCAAACTGTCAAGTAAAATCTGATACATTATTTATCCAAAATACATGGGCACAACATCAAACATCGCAAAAGATAATAATCACTCCCACAAGCTTAAGCCACTCCACCTTGAAGCATTATCACCGTCATCACTCCATTTTTAACCCGTGTTGTAATAAGGAGGGAGTTAGAATAATAAATGTATGGTGAATGAAAACCTTGGGTCTTACCATTTCAGTACTTGGGTAGTAATTTTAAAATAAGAATATGTCATGCGTACATAAAATCATTTAATATTTTTTATACGGTAATGAGGCGGGTCCTCAATCAACCACTTAATACCTTCCATTCCCGAAGTAGGACTCTAATTCACATGTCATAAAGGTCAAATAATGTGAGAATAGTACCTAAGCCATTTAGTACCTTTTATTGGAAAATATACAGACTCTGGCCATTTAAGACCTCAGTTGAGGAAGACCCTATCATTTGATACATATTCCTAAGATGGACTCCTCATCAGCGACTATCTGACTAACATCCTATGGAATCTCTTGAGCCACTTAATACTTCTTTAAGGAAAGGTGAACCCTCAATCAGCCACTTGATACCTAATCCCGAAGCGAACCCCTGTCGAGATTCCACGTATCGTGCCTAATAACAAGCCCCTTGGCCATGTAATACTTCATTTAGGGAAAAGAGGCAGGCTCTCGAACAACCTACCTCAAGACCCTGAAGTAGGCCCTTCGTATTATGACTTATAATAACATCTCACATTAATGTGACTACTCATACGAATCGACGGCCATATTAGCCAGGCAGATTTACCCTACAGAATTTGGAACTAACCTATCATCATCATAGATATTTATCATTGGAGATGTCTCACATCAGCCCTATATTCACACTGCTGGAAGCCAGATTAGCTGGGCAGACTTATGTGTATCTTTGGATTGACCCCGCATCCATATAACTTAGCCACAATGTAAATACTATATATATAATACTTATCTTAGCGTTTCATAATTAAGGCCTTGAATGGAATCTACCTTATTTATGCCTTAAGATATTAATTACTTTCCTCGGAGGGAGTCAATGATAATTATTACCTAATTAACTATGCAATTATATGCTATAATTATACATTTATTACGCTAATAGAAATAAATATATATCTGCATGGGCTCAAATGCCCTAAACAAGCGATATATGTCAATTCCTTTAACCATAATACTAATACAAGTCCTTTCCCTTCAGATTTCCAAGATTTTAATATCCATAACAATGATTAAATATTCATATCTAAAACTGCAATAACGGACTTGTGAATAGAAATAAAAACCCAGTTGATTACATCAATTTAATGGAATATCCTAAACAATAGGAATTGCAATCCAAACTTCATATCTATTCATCTCCTCTTTTATAAAGAAATAAATAAAGGAATTTTGTGTGGAATAAGTGGTGTAAACTACGAATAAAATTCATGCTTTACACTCTTATTTTATTATTAAAGACTCGCCATCTGAATCTTTAGAAGGAGGAGAAATGGAATAGGCTATGAAATTATCAAAAATTGTAGAAACAATATAAATCCAATCAAATTAACATAATAATTGAGAATCTCCATCTAGAATTGACATTTCGAAGTAAAAAGGAATTTCGGAAGATTTTATCTTTTTTTTTTGCAACCCCAAAATCCCTAAGACATATTCAAATCCATAGATATATACTAATCAAAATACTAAGGTTTTTGCTCAAAGATTATCCTTAACTTTTCTTGTATGGATTTGCAATGCCAAAGAACTCCTTTCTAGATCTTCTTCTTTTGATACACACACACACACACACACACACACACACATCGAAGGATAGGTATGTATAATTTTGTTAGATTCAGAGAGGTTGAAAGAAGTGAATATATTAAAAGAATAATTAGAAAAGGATCAGAATCCTTACCTAAATTCCTAATTGAATTTTTGAATCTAACTGAAGAGGGAAAATGGCAGAGCTTTGAGGTATTCCCTAAATATTTATGAATGAAAAGTGAAGGTGATAGAGTCCTATTTATAGGAGTTGAAACGTATAAGAATCGTAGGATGAAGTTTAATGACAAAGGATTAATCTGGTGCATTGAAACACGGAAAAACCCTAGCGGACACCTTGAATAGGGGTCACCGTCCACACTTGATTAGTCGACTGCTAAGGATCGACCTCTTGGGGTCAAAGGTGTCAACATCTCCACTGATTTGGGGTGCGCTGATTTGTTTTTGTTGCTCGATTATTTTATTCCCAAATTAACTTTAATGTTAATTATTTAACTTAACATTTACTTAACCCCCAAGTAATCCTATAGTTAATTTTTGAAATTTAAACCCTAAATTTAAATACTCATTTTAATTTGAATTCAAACTAAACTAATTTAAATCTAAAAACTTCAAATGCTCATAACTTCTTCGTTTGAGCTTCAATTTTAACATATTATATATGGAAATAGATCAGAATTTTGCCTCGAACACGGCGAAATAATTTTCATGGTAAAATTCCAAATTGTATAAAATTTTCATTTTTAACCCTATCTTATTTAATTTAATTCACTTAATTTATTTACGATTGATATTTTGGGGTGTTACATTCTTCTCCTCTTAAAAAGGATTTCGCCCGAAATCTTTCAAGGGGCGAACAGTGTAACGCGGAATAACATCCATGTTACTCAATCAAGTCATCTATAAAACCATCTACTCAACTAAAGTGCAACATGATTATGTACTGCAGACATGCTAAAATGTGCTCAATTCTAGCGTGAGTGTGTAATCGTGTCATTCAAATATGTATGCAAATACCCTAAACAAGCATAAAATTTTCTATATGATTGTAAAGTGATTGTGAAAAACTATAAGAACTATCTCCTACCATCCTATCGAGAAACCATGATGCAACCAAAATCCTAATTTTGAAGAGAAAATTTACCAATGAAAAGCTCTGGATGAGTGATCTTCATCTTCTCCTCGGTTTCCAACGTGCTTTCCACCGGGTTGTCTCCTTGTTATACTTGAACCAGCAAAATTATTTTGTTACGGAGTCTTTTAGTTTCATGCTCCATAACTTGGGACTAATTTCGCATTATTATAAATATTTATCATAAGGATATCTCACATCAATAGGAAGTGTACGTAACTGATGGTAGCCTCAAAGTGAAGGGCAGACTTCAGTCATGTAACTCTATTGACCTTGCATCTTTATGACTTAGCCATAAATTAAATACACTCCATATATATATAATAATACTTATCTCAATTTTTCATAGATAAGGCCTTATAAGTAGTCTTCTTTATTACGCGTTAGAATAATATTAGGCTATATAGCAGTTTTCTCTTATTTTCACCTAACAATCAATTACATTAAGGAAATAAATGAAAATAAATACCTAATTAACTATGTCATATACGTATTAATTATACATTAATTACGATAATAGAGACAATCAAATGTCCACGCCTAATAAGTTCTAAAGGCATGGATTTTACACCCAAAACTAGCGTTAAATGTCAATTCTCTAACCAAATACTACTATAAGTCCTTTTTCTTCAAATTCCCAAGATTTCAATATACCAAAATAAGGGATTCTAACATCCAAAATAGGGAGTAAATATTCATAACCAAAACTGCAATAACAGACTTGTAAATAAAATGGAAACTCAATTTATTACACCCATTCAAACGAATATCCTAAATAATAGGAATTGTAATCTAAACTCCATATTTTATTCAACTTCTCTTTTACAAAGAAATAGATAAGAAGGAAACTTGTATGGAATAAGTGGTTTAAATTACAAATAAAATCCATAATCTAAACCACTTATTTCATTGAAAAATCACTAATTGAAATAAAGAAGAAGGAGAAGTGGAACAGGCTATGAAATTATCAAAAACTGCATAAACAAAACAAATTCTACCAAATTAATGTAAATAATTGAGTATCTCAACATAAAATTGACATTTCGAAATAAAAAGGAATTTCGGGAGAATTTATATATCGTATTATCGCAATCCCAAAATTCCTAATGCATTACAAATCCATAAAGATACACAAACAATTACTGAAAAGAAATACAAAGCTTTCCACTCATAAAACAGCCTTAGCTTCACTTTCCTTTGATTTGCACGCCATTCCATCTCCTTTAGAATCTCTCTCTTTTTATATAACACGATAGGGAAAATGTATATATTTTTATTAAATTTGGAACAATTGGAGGAAGAACAAAAGAAAAATAGTTTGGAGGAAGAAGAAGAAATGATGAAATAACTTTCATGGTCAAATTCCAATTTTTATAAAATTATCATTTTCTACACTATCACATTTAATTCAATTTACTCCATTTATTTATGGTAAATTTTATAGGATGTTATATTCTCCCCCTAAGAAGGATTTCGTTTCGAAATCTTTGAAGGGGCGAACAGTATAATGCGCAATAACATCCATGTTATATAACCAAATTATCTATACAGCCACAGTGCAATGTGATTATATACTGCAGACATATTAAAACGAGCTCAATTCTAGCATGGGAGTGTAATTATGTCATGCAAATATGTATTCAAATACTCTAAACTTACATAAAACTGCTATATGAGTGTAAAGTGATGGTGAAAAAGTGTAGCAACCATCTCCTACCATCCAATCACATTCCTGTTTTTAAACAAATTTAAATTTGTAATTAGTTTGATTCCTAGATTAAATTAAGAATTAATTTGGTAAATTAATATAAAATTTTGATTAAATTATAAATTGATTTAGAATGAATTTGAGTATTTGGGAATGAATATGTATATAAATTAGATTTAAATAAATAGAATTTGAAAGTTTTAAGATTAATAAAAGATATGTTCTGTTATTTATTTGTATTTATAAATTTAGTTTAAATTAAATCTTGAAACTGAAATTCAAAATTAAAAATCCTATAAATATATTGGGTTTGAAACATTATATTTTCAATTAATAAAGATTTATTTTCCAAATTATATTAAATAGACAGTTTGAATGAGAAGCTATATTTTGAAATTAAATGAAACAACTTTTTGAAATTGCTATTTAAAAGTAATAGAGGGTATAAAAATATAAATTTTAAAAAATAAGAAGGGTTTAAACAATAAATTAAAGAGAAGGACTAAACATAAATTTAAAATTTCTATATATTTGAAACTAATAAAATCTTTTTTTCTAATTTTTGTAAATGTGCATTTTGATGTGAAAGATATATAAGTATAAGTAATTAAAATTATCTTTTAAATAAATAAGAAAACATGAAAATATGATTTGTAAATTTAAAATTGTATATGTAAATATTTAGAGCTAAATTTATAAATTTAAATGAAGTAAGGTTTAAATTTAAATTTGCAAATAAACTCAAGGAAAGGTGTCGACATAAATTTGTTTGAATTTGACAAATGTAATATAGAAACATATATTAACAAGTGTTAAAAAATGTACAAGTGTAAATGAATAAACAAGTGGCATTTTGGTTTAAAAACATAATGTTAACAAAAGATCAAAACCAGGCTAATCATTTTCTTCATTTTCTCAACTAGGTCTTCTTCTTTCTATATTAAATCTTAAAAATAAAACTCGGATCAAAAAGCAAAAACCAAATCAAAATCTGGAACCAGAAATCATGTTTTAAAACTATATCTGTAATCCACTTTAAAGGCAAAGCAACAGATCCTAAAAAATCCAAACCTGGTAGCAATTCAAGATTCAGCTCTAACATCAGTTTACAAACAAATAATTCAAACTTCAACCTGATCAAGTTTTGAATCTGGAGATCAAAGCTCAGACCAAATCAAAACAGCATGCTCTGTTCTTCTTTGTTCTTTCAGGAAAATAAGTGAGCAAACCATCTAACCCTGATTTTAACTTGATTTTTTCTGAAGTATGATATGAAATATGGTTGAATGATAGTGTGAACTTGCCTGCATGTTTGAATGTATTGATTGAATTGTGCATGTTTGGAACAGACATGAATGTCTGTTCTGAATTTTACAGGTTTTAGACCTGTTAAAGCAAATAAAATATATGAGAAAAACTAAAACCTACTTCTTTGATTCAATTTTAGGCTTCGTGATCTGAATGAAATGGGTTTGCATCATCAAGAACTAGGGGTTCGAGATTTTTTTTTGAGAATTTTTTTTTATTTGGTATTATCTGGAAATTCAAAATATACAGAGAAAAGAATCATATAAATGTTAAAACTTGATAATCTAATATGTTGTTTTGATACTATAATTCGATTTGTACTAGAAGGATATGATTTTTAAAAATCATTTCACGATTTTTAAGTATATAATCATCAAGAAATTTAGGTTGAACAGAAAAATTGATTATCATCAATTCCTGGTGATCAATGTCAATTCATGGAACAAGCTTGACATTGAAGGTTGCTTGAGAGTTTGCGATCATTAGAAAATTAGTGAGTAATTTTTTTATCACTGGTGAAGATTGTCGATGTTAATCTAGGGTTTAAGGACATTTCCGGTTCGGCAAGGGTCGCGAGACGATTGTGAAGGCGTGGGGTGATCGATCGTAGCTGGACCAAGGGGTGAGGAAGGGGATGGATAGGCGAGTCTTCAGTCATGGACGTGTGAACTCTAATGATCAGGATCGTGGGCACGTAGTGGTTGTTGTTGATTGAGTGGTTCCAGTGGGTGTTCATGTGTTCGAATTCGATGTAGAGATCAAACTTAAACTCTGGATGATCGAAAGCTTACGGGAGGTCACCAGTGACCTGCGGATGATCTTGACGACGGCCAGAAGTGATCGTGGTGAGGGTACACAATCACAACATTTACGTGGTGTCAGCCGTGTCAATTGAGAAGAGATGATCGTCTCGAAATCGACGTCGTGAAACTTTGTTTTTGGCTCCAGTTGATACTCGAGCATATTCAGGAATGGGCTAATATATTAAACAGTTATAAAATTTAGAGAGAAAAGAGAAAAAATGAAGTATTGGGAGGCTCGGGGGCAGTCTCGGGGAAAGAGGGTACCTGCTCGGGTTCCACTTCGAGTTTGGTTTAATTAGCAGAAACCAGGTCTGTCAATTTTAATCTTGGTACCAGGTGTTCAAAGCAACCAGAAAATTAAAGTTTTAAAACAAATTAAATGTTTTAACCAAGGAAATGCTTAACAAGTTTCACGATTTAAAACTTTAAAGTTAACTATTTAAAAAAATTTGTTTCGGGTTTATATTATTTTGTATTAAGTCGATTATCTTATTTAACCTCAAATTGTTTTGCAAAAATGATGAGATAAAAAAAGTAATTAAGGTACGTGGTATTAAACTATTAAGAAGATTTCAAAAGATATTTGTATAAACTAATTTTCAAGCAATTAATTAAATAAGATTTAACTAATGAAATAAAGTCATTAATTAGGATAGGATTTATCTTTAATTAATGTAAGTCTTGATTTATGTAAGAATAATTAATTAAAGGATGATCAATTAATTAACATGATTAACTAAAGGTTAATTGATTTATTAATTAAAGATAATTACTAAATGAAAGTAATTAAGATAAATTAATTAATATTCAAGTTTAATTTAAGCAAGTAATTAAAGAATGATTAATTAGAAGATGACTAATTACTTAAAAATAATTGCTTGATTTGAAGTCATTAAAGACGAATAATTAGTGATTTAAAACTTGATTAATAAAGTGTTTAAAGGCTTATTAATTCAAGGAATAATTAATTTATGTGATTAATTAATAAAGGTAATTGAATTGAAAATAATTTATTAATTAAAAGTAATTGATTAAGAATTAAAGTTGATAAATCAAGTAATTAAGTTGTAATTACTTATTTTAAATAATTAAGAATGATTAATTAAAGTGTAATTAATTAAGGATAATTAATTTAATGGTAATAAATTGATTAAGGGTTAAATTAGTTAATTAAAGTAATCAATTAAATGGTTAATCTAATAACTAAAGGACAATTATTTAATAATTAAAAGATTGATGAATTAAAATTAAAGGTTAATTAATGGTTAATTAATAAATGATTAAAGAATAATTAACCAAAATGATTTGTAATTTATTAATATTAATTAACAAGGATTAGTATGTCAAAAGTAATTAAATCTGATTTGAATTAATCAGACAATTAACTGATTTTACTTATGGATGTTTGGATTCTATTGGATGATTGAATTGTTTGATACCCTGATGTGTTCTATTTTGATTTGAGCCGTGTTTGATGTAATTTATTATCTGTGATATATACATGTGATCTGTGAATAAAAGATAAGCGTTGTGGTTTATACCGCCTATCAAATATAAGCGTTATAGTTTATATATTGCTGTATTTGAATCTGTGCTGATTGATGATGTGGCACTTTTATTGTAAAACCCCCGGTCCACACTTATACACACACAAATATGGGTTGCACGTGGAAATGGGTTAAGTCACAGATTTTTGAAATAGTTTTAAAAATTGAATTTTTGAATCCAAATGGTTTTGGAAATGGATTGGGTTTAAAATAGAAAAGTTTCTGAAAAGAAATTTCAAATATAAAATTTACTTTTGAATACTTGATTAAGTTTTGAAGTTTAAACAATTTAATTTAAATTTAAATTCAAATTTTGAAAATTTAATTCTATGTTTGGAAACTAGATATTAAAGATGTTGTACAAGCTATACATGGGTTAAACCATTTTAAAGATATTAATTTTGGAATTTGAATTTAATTCAAGGGCTTTGACTCGTGAAAATATAATTGGATTTTTTTTCTGAAACGAAAACTATTTGTTTTCAAATAATATAAGCTTTTACATAATGAACTTCCAATTTGTGTTAAAAGGATTTCAAGTCTAAAATGAAAATAGTTTTCCAAGTTATGAATAAATCTTTGGGAACGGGTTTGAAAGCTATAAGTTAAATCTTTAATTTAAATGAGTTAATCCAATTGAAATGGAAATTGTTTTGAAATCTATGAATAGAACTTTGTGAGACTAATTGAACTTTGTGAAATGAATCTTTTGGTTAAAAGATTTGAAATGGTAATTTGTTTAACCATTTGAAGAAAATGGTCTAAAGTTGTGACTTAACTGAAATCCCATATCCATATATTTTTAAATATTGCACTCATTATTCGGTTTAGCCGGGAGGACCTTGTGTCATATAACCAATTCCGAATAATGATACGTTGTTATGGATAGCATTTGAAGACCGGTGGTGAAGATCGGGTATTTTCGAAAATGAAAGGATAACCCATCGATTGTCTCTGCACTGAGTCGCGCCGGTATAGAGATTCCCTAAGTTATGGGAAGTCCGATCGGGATTGTGAATATCCGGATTTGCAAGGACTTCTTCAGAAGTGCCTTCGGTTCTGTTCGAACACAGAACAGACTTGTATGGATGTGTTTCTAACATTACACTTTGATATGTAAAACCGTTTTCTATCAAGTACATTTCTATTTGGTGGCGGAGATTTATTCTCTTGGCTTAACACCCTTCTCTGAGACGTACGAGCTCAGAGGTTATGTAGTCGATGGTACTAGTGATACATTCCCAATTTGATAATGTGGCATAGGAAGTGCTGCTGATCATTTGTTGATCAAAGCAAGGCTTTGTGAAAAGCGTAGCTTTATGGACGAGACTGCATCAGGGCCTCACAACCCGGAAATGGACGAAACATGAAAGATGCAGCAAGGTTTCAACAGTCGCGCCCCTAGGGTATGTCCATTTCTTCTGGATAGAGGTGATATCATGGTATGAAGCCCAAATATTTAACCTATGTGGTTACTGCAAATACATTACTTTGTGGTTGTTGGTATCGAGCGCTAGGTTAAAAGTTGGTTATGACCAGGGATGGAATATCTTAGGTGATACTCCCAGGCAGGGGGTACACCGGCCTTGTGTTGGCAGAGAACTGAGGGATGGTTCTCGGGGCGTCCCTCTAGAGGCGTACCCATGTAGCAATGGGAAGTTCCTTGGCCTGACCATTTGTTAGGAAATCCAAAGAAACAATACGCGCCCAGTACGGTTTTAGTTGTATAACCTTGCATGGAATGTGGCGGTAACCTGCTATTGAACATGGTAGCTATAGTAGGCATAGTTCGAAATGTCTATGCTGGCTAAGATTAATATTATACTTTCGAAATGTTTTCTGCATTATGCACTAATAACAATATCAAAATGGTTTTCGCGTATCAAGCATTTTTGACTATCATAAGAAGAAATCTCCTCCAATTCTGCGTTTGCATGGTGTGTATGGCCGGAGGCCTTATGGTAGTTTCATTTTCTAAAAAGCATTGCAGATTTTAATGTTTTAAAACTCTTTGTTGTTTGTTTAAAAGATAAACTATTTTTGTTTGCTCATACCAGTCCCATGACCGATCCAGAGTTTATTGTTCCCTTCCTAAACTCTGGGTGCCCACAATTTTCCACACGGGCAGTCTAGAGTTGGGTTTTTCAGGTAGTAGATATAGATATCGATTTGGTCGATTTTAGCCTTCTCCTTGGTATTATTAGGAGATCTTGGATATTGGAGTCATTGGATTCACGGACCAGACTTGCTTAACTTGGTGAAACTTGATGGTGGTTCGAGCTTGTGGTTTGGAGTTTTAGCTCTGGAGCATTGGATTGGAGTTATCTCTTGGCTATTTGTTTTCCGCTGCTGTTTATTGTCTCTGGTATTCTTGTATCATATTGTATTAGTGTTGTTCCATATTTGGATATTGTATTCATTTGGAATTGTATATGATATTCATTTTTCTTCCGCTGTGTTGTTATACTTAATTGTGTTATAAGCTCCGGCGAACCAGATTCGACGTTTGGATCTGCGGCATTTGAATACGAGTGCCGTATTCGGTGCCGATTTTCAAAGGTCGAGTCAGGGTCGTTACAATTGGTGTCAGAGCTGAAGGTTGAAACTTTAGCTCAGGAGTATAACACATTAAGTGATTCATTAGAGATAGGGTGAAGTATACCCTAGAATGAATATATCCTTAAGATATCCGTCTGAATGCCTCAGTAAATTCTCTTACTATCCACTGATAGTATGAGTGCGAGAATAGGACGAGATAGGGGACAAGGGACTACCACTACAAATGGTCGGTACCCTGCATTAGTGGAAACAACTTTCTCTATCAATCTCCCTTGATTCGTCTTTTCAATTCTTTGATGGTTCCTGGCAGCTTCAGGAAGAAGCTTTGATTTTGCATGGGACATAAACTCCAGATTGGTCAGAATTGTTTGTTTGGATGAATTGTTTGCTTTGGTTGCTATGGTTGATAGGTATATTTTGGTTGTTTAAACTAAAAAATTTCGGGATTATATCCATATATTTGTCTATTCTTTTGGGTCTCGATATATTCTACGAGGGGTTAGTTATCCTTTGAACTAATCAATACCCCTGTATATTCGTAGTTCTGGTGACCCGAGTATCTTGATTCGTTCTTGTATCCATTATTGATATTCTGATTTGGGTAGCCAAATGCAGAATAGATACCCAGTTTGATTTGAAAATTGTTTTTCTATCTTTGTGTATCCATCCTTGGTTGTCTCCCTACTTTCAAATTTCGAGGACAAAATTTTCTTAAGGGAATCTATAACATTCCTGTTTATAAACAAATTTAAATTTGTAATTAATTTGATTCCTAGATTAAATTAAGAATTAATTTGGTAAACTAATATAAAATTTTGATTAAATTATAAATTGATTTAGAATGAATTTGAGTATTTGGGAATGAATATGTATATAAATTAGATTTAAATAAATAGAATTCGAAAGTTTTAAGATTAATAAAAGATATGTTCTGTTATTTATTTATATTTATAAATTTAGTTTAAATTAAATCTTGAAACCGAAATTCAAAATTAAAAATCTTATAAATATATTAGGTTTGAAAACATTATATTTTCAATTAATAAAGATTTGTTTTCCTAATTATATTAAATAGATATTTTGAATGAGAAGCTATATTTTGGAATTAAATAAAATAGTTTTTTGAAATTGCTATTTAAAAGTTACAGAGGGTATAAAAATATAAATTTTAATAAATGAGAAGGGTTTAAACAATAAATTAAAGAGAAGGACTAAACATAAATTTAAAATTTCTATATATTTGAAACTAATAAAATCTTGTTTTCTAATTTTTGTAAATGTGCATTTTGATGTAAAAGATATATAAGTATAAGTATTTAAAATTATCTTTTAAATAAATAAGAAAACATGGAAATATGATTTGTAAATTTAAAATTGTATATGTAAATATTTAGAACTAAATTTATAAATTTAAATGAAGTAAGGTTTAAATTTTAATTTGCAAATAAACTCAAGGAAAGGTGTTGACATAAATTTGTTTGAATTTGACAAATGTAAATTATATAGAAACATATATTAACAAGTGTTAAAAAAATGTACAAGTGTAAACGAATAAACAAGTGGCATTTTTGTTTAAAAACATAATGTTAACAAAAGATCAAAACCAGGCTAATCATTTTCTACATTTTCTCAACTAAGTCTTCTTCTTTCTATATTAAATCTTAAAAATAAAACTCATATCAAAATGCAAAAACCAAATCAAAATCTGGAACCAGAAATCATGTTTTAAAACTATATCTGTAATCCACTTTAAAGGCAAAGCAACAGATCCTCAAAAATCCAAACCTGGTAGCAATTCAAGATTCGGCTCTAACATCAGTTTACAAACAAACAATTCAAACTTCAACCTGATCAAGTTTTGAATCTGGAGATCAAAGCTCAGACCTAATCAAAACAGCATGCTCTGTTCTTCTTTGTTCTTTCAGGAAAACAAGTGAGCAAACCATCTAACCCTGATTTTAACTTGATGTTTTCTGAAGTATGATATGAAATATGGTTGAATGATAGTGTGAACTTGCCTGCATGTTTGAATGTATTGATTGAATTGTGCATGTTTGGAACAGACATGAATGTCTGTTCTGAATTTTATAGGTTTTAGACCTGTTAAAGCAAAAAAAAATAAGAGAAAAACTAAAACCTACTTCTCTGATTCAATTTTAGGCTTCGTGATCTGAATGAAATGGGTTTGCATCATCAAGAACTAGGGGTTAGAGAATTTTTTTTGAGAAATTTTTTATTTATTTAGTATTATCTGGAAATTCAAAATATACAGAGAAAAGAATCATATAAATGTTAAAACTTGATAATCGTAATATGTTGTTTTGATACTATAATTCGATTTGTACTAGAAGGATATGATTTTTAAAAATCATTTCACGATTTTTAAGTATATAATCATCGAGAAATTTAGGTTGAACAGAAAAATTGATTATCATCAATTCCCGGTGATCAATGTCAATTCATGGAACAAGCTTGACATTGAAGGTTGCTTGAGAGTTTGTGATCATTAGAAAATTAGTGAATAATTTTTTTATCACTGGTGAGGATGTTAATCTAGGGTATAAGGACGTTTCCGGTTCGGCAAGGGTCGCAAGGCGATTGTGAAGGCGTCGGGTGATCGATCGAAGCCGGACCAAGGGAGCATGCAGGGTTGGGAGCCATGTTTTCGGAATGAAAGAATCTCGAGTATCTGGCTGGATTTGACTTCAGGCCTAGATGTGAATTGGAACCCGAGATGTTGGCAAACTTATCGATAAGACCTACTCTTGTGGAAAGGATTGGCGAGAGCCAAAAGAGAGATGATAAGCTTGTCAAGATTATCTGTGATTTGGAATCCGGATTGGATCCGGAGAAGGATAAGGGATTCGAGGTCGATCGAGAAGGTTGGCTTCGAAAGCAAGGACGATTGGTTGTTCCCGATATAGAAGGATTGAGAGATGAAGTTCTGAGGGAAAGTCATCACTCGAAGTTGACGATTCATCCAGGTGGTAATAAGATGTATCGGGATATGAAGAGGACCTACTACTGGGAAGGTATGAAGAAAGATGTTGGAAGTTTTATTTCCAAGTGTATGAACTGCCAGTTGGTGAAAGCTGAGCAGAAGAAGCCCAGTGGATTGCTTCAGCCATTAGAAGTTCCTACATGGAAGTGGGAGCAAGTGTCGATGGATTTTATCGATGGTCTACCTAGGACAAGAGCAGGGAATGAAGGGATTTGGGTCATAGTAGATCGTTTGACCAAGAGTGCAAGGTTCATTCCTGTTCGATCGACTAGGACTGCATCGAAGTTGGCTGAGCTTTATGTTAAGTGGATAGTTCGATTCCATGGTATTCCGAAGAGTATAGTGAGCGATCGAGACCCATTGTTCACTAGTGGATTTTGGAAGAGCTTCGAGGAAGTTTTGGGAACTGAGTTGTGTTTGAGTACAGCTTATCACCCTCAAACAGATGGTCAGACTGAGAGAGTCAACCGAGTTTTGGAAGATCTTCTTAGAGCATGTTTTTTGGACTTCGGAGGATCATGGGAAGATCACCTTCATTTGGTGGAGTTTGCTTATAATAACAGTTATCAGTCGAGTATTGGTATGGCACCATATGAGGCATTATATGGAAGGCCGTGTAACTCTCCGACATGTTGGTTGGAAACTGGAGAAAAGCTGATACTTGGGCCAGAGATGATTCGACAGACTTCGGATTTTATAGAGATCATTCGGCAACGAATGAAGGCAGCCCAAGATCGTCAGAAAAGTTATGCCGATAATCGTCGAAAGGATTTAGAATTCGACGTAGGTGATATGGTTTTTGTGAAGATTTCTCCATTGAAGAATGTTATTAGATTCGGGAAGAAAGGGAAGTTGACTCCAAGATTTGTTGGACCATTCCCGATTATCGAGCAAATTGGAAAGCTCGCTTATAGATTGGAGTTACCGGAAAAGATGGCGGGTGTGCACAATGTCTTTCATGTATCTTATCTACGGAAGTATGTGCATGACCCAACTACTGTGGTTTTTGCTGATAGCTGTGAAGACTTAGAGGTTGATCCAGTGGTTACGAGACCTCGTAAGCCGCTTCGTATTGTTGAAACCGATACGAAACAGCTTAGGAGGAAGACGATTACGTTGCTCAAGGTACAATGGAGTGATGATGTTAACGACTGTACGTGGGAGGAGGAAGAGAGGATGAAGGCAGCTCATCCCGAACTCTTCGAGGTATGGCCCTAAAGTGTCGTGATGTCTCATGAATTTGTGGCTTGTTCTAAGTCTTAGAATTCTGCATGCTAGGCTAGAATTGGATGCATGGTTTGTTGATTGCTATGGATGGTAGGCATGCAGAATATCTTTGATTGCTGTTGTTTGCTTGGAATTTCGGGGGCGAAATTCCTAAGGGGGAGAGAATGTAACGACCCGTATTTTACGTGTCGATAAATCGTAGAATTTACAAGTCGTTAGTGTTGTTTGTGTTATCTCTAGCCTGAGTCGGTTAGGAAGTTACCTCGTGATTGAGTAAGCAAGGCTTTGAGTCGTTAACGGGTCATGGGAGTTTGAGTCTTGAGTCGTAGACAACTCATAGGGGACCGACTCAAGGAATTTAGGCGACTCATAGGGTGGGCGACTCATAGAGGTAGCGGCTTAAGGTGTTGGCCGAGATAAGTGATGACCGACCTAAGAGATAGTAACGACTTAAGGGTTAGAATGGTATAGCAGTTGCCGACTTAAGGTATGGCCGAGTCATGGGAGTAGCCGACTCATAACATGACCGACTCAAGGAGTGAATGGGTCATAGGAGTGTTTGATTTAGGAGCTAACGACCTAAAAGGGTTGCCGAGTTAAGGTTTGGGCCGACTCAGTGGTAAACGACTTATAGGATAGTAAGTTGAGACGTATGGTCGAAGTCATGGGTCATAAGGTGTTTTGAGTCGTGTATGCTATGAGTCGTAAGTCGTTAGGTAGCTGGGGCGATGAGTCGCATACTAGTTAGGTCGTTGAACGACTCATGGTAAGTCGCTGAGTCGTATGAACGACTTAGGGATAGGTTGCGGCTTCGTTGAGTCGGTAGAGGCTTAGGTCGGCTAGGGGTTAGGTCGGCCATAAGAGTGAGTTGTTGAGTCGCGTACAGGTTAGACGTAAGGCCCTGTGTTTTGTTGAGTCGGCATGAAGATGAGTCGGGGACGACTCAAGGGGTGGGTCGGCAACGACCTAAGGGGCGACGACTCATAGTGGTTTCAGCCTATAAATAGAGGAGTTTGGCTCACTTTTTGGCACCGGTTTTTGAAGCAACGAAGTGCTGCCATTTTGGGAACTCGACTACAACATTTCTTCATCTTCTTTTCTCCATTCCAATCTAGTTCTAACATCCATCCAAGATCGAAGATCGAGATTGAAGATCCAAGAGCCAAAGCTGAAGATCTTCATCCGTTCGAGTTAGATTTCATCGATTGAAGCGAGATTTTTGCCGGATCAAGCCTTGTTCTTCGCTGTCCAGATCTGGAGTGATTAGTTTTTGAGGCGTTTGGGTGATTTGGTGAGTGGTAGTTATCTCTCACGCGGATCCAAAGGAGTATATTGGATTGGTGGTTTGTTGGAGTGTTGTAGATAGTGATTTTGTGCATTTTCCTTAGATCCAAGTATAGATCCATTGTTTGTGAAGATGTTTACCTATGCAAGTTCATTTATTAAGTTATAGAAACAAAACCCATGTTTTATATTTGATAGATCTATGCTAGAAACTTATGAATCATAAATGCTGGAATTTTTCTCATTTATTTACGAAATTGCCATTATAGTTGATATTTCTTATTAGATCTTGTTTGAATGCTTGAATGTTGGATGTATGATTGATTTGATTGTTTCAAGTTAGCTTGTAGTTGATTTGGAACAAGAAGGTTGAAGTTGATTCAAAAGCTAAGTGGAAAGGCTCTTGAATGGTGAAAGCTGCCTGTAGCATATGAAGCGGAGGTGGAAGCTCATATGAATGGATTCGAGGATGTGGGATCTTGCCATGGTGTGAGAAGGCAAGGCATATGTTGAAATGGGACGGGCCATGATGACGTTCCAAGATGAGAGACTTTGCTATGATATGATGAGGCAAGACATATGTTGAGATGGGACGGGTCATGATGACGTTCCAAGCACGGGTCATGACGACGTGCGAAGTTATAACTCGGTGATGCGGTCTGGGTTGGTGTGGATAATGGT
The DNA here is from genome assembly GCA_030765085.1 of Allium cepa. Lineage (NCBI taxonomy): Eukaryota > Viridiplantae > Streptophyta > Magnoliopsida > Asparagales > Amaryllidaceae > Allium > Allium cepa. The sequence goes on from CM060929.1 coordinate 752,281,718, forward strand.
TAGCTTGAGAGGCGCTTGAGCTAGTATGGAAATAGTCGTCAAGGAGGATGACTAGGAGGCTAAGATCTCATCGTTGTTGAAGGTTCTAGCATACTCAAAGCAAGGGTACGTTGGAACGGGTCACGATGACGTTCCAAGCACGGGTCACGATGACGTGCTAGTACTCTGGGCTGATGCGTTCAGCTTAGGCACGGGTCATGATGACGTGCGGAGTTATGTCTAAAGCCGGGGTTACCATTAGCCCTTGACAGGTGGTCATTCAACTAACGGTGAAATCAAGGCAATGATAACAGTGATAGCCAGAGTCATGGATGTTTGGTTGTATCATCATTCGGTCTCAAGAGCGGTGTTTTCTGGGTACCTATCTGATCTTGGTTTAGGCCTTGGGGGTTTGTATTTGGAGAACATCGTCCTTGACTCGAGTGATTATTGCTTTACTTTAATTACCTGCTATGTTATGCTTGCTTCTTCTTAGTGTATGTCTGGGGGCTATCACTGTAGAAAGAGGTGGAGTGGGATGGTTTGGTTCCTATTCCTTTTATTCCTTATGCTCTTTTGGTATGTTTGATAGTTGATTTACTACTCACTAAGACTTTGTCTGACTCAAGGTTTTATGTCTCCTCTTATTACCTTGGGCTGTTCATCCATGTTGGGATGGGCAGACTAGGTAGCAGGTGGCAGGTGCTGTGCTTAGAGTTCTCCGCTGATGATGACGAAGACGAGCAGGAGGCTTTGCATATTAGTTTTCTTACTATGTGTACTGGGTGTTCCGCTGTTGTATCTGATTGAGTGTTGTAGTGAGGCTTTGATGTATGGATGATTCATATGTTTTGTATAAAACTGCTATGTTGCTTATATGATGATGTTATGTTCTATAGAGCTTCACTATATTATATGTCTCTATTGTATTTTATCCATGCGCTGTGAGTTGTACGATAGAGATTCTGCGATGCTTATTTCATCCTGACTACCGTCCATGGCTACCTGGCACGCCCTTCAGCGCTCTTTTCTCTCGATTTGGTGCGGGAGTCATGGGCGGTCGTCACAAAAATAGTGTGCATGTTTATTGTTAATACTTGCATTTTGTTTTTTTTGTTTTTGGGATAATATGATTATAGTAGTTACTTGATAATTCATGGCAAATTCTTATTGTTGATTATTAACTTTGTTTGCAGGTAATTAGCTTTTCCGGAGTGAAAACCATCAGCAACAATGGACATGACTTCAATTATTATATGTATAATGATATTTGTTAGTACTGGTTGTGTAAACTTGTTTGTGAATGCTTGTGGTATGTGAATTTGCTAATTTTGTCAAATAACCATTATCTAAATGGTTATGGATATTATACTTATGTGATTGACGTGTTCTCACTTATTTGAATATGATGATTATATGATTGATTGTTGGTTTGAATATGGTAATTATACGATTGTTGCTGATTTTAATATGACTATTATATAACTGGTTGCTGGAAATAATATAAGCCATTAACAGTATATAGTGCATTTAAAATATGCTACAAAACAATCAAAACCTTTTAGTAGCATTTTTAAAACGCAATAGAAACAAACGTAAACCTGAATTTATAGTGGCATAAAATAAATGCTACAGAAAATCAAAGAATGATCTAAGTACAAACGCAGCTAAAAGTGTTAGTTTTGGTAAGGTTCTGTAAACGCTGCAGAAAACCTTTAGCAGCATTTAAAATAGTTATACGGAAACATTTTGTAGCGTTTACTAAAACCCGAAACCAAAAAAATCATGCTTTTAGTTTCGCGACCTGTAGTAGCGTTCTATAAAACACTACTAAAAGTTTTGGTAGCGCTTTTTCAACACTACTAAAGGTCTTTTCTGCTGTAGTGTGTTTTTTGTGTTATGCATCTGAGGAAGTGTCTCCATGATTCCGCAGGAGTAGTAGAACCCGATCAGCTAGGGGAAATGGAGGTATAGCGTGAATCACTTGTGCGTCGTACACCCACCCGTATATTGAAACACGGCGTCAAGAGATTGTGCAACAAGGAAGTTCATCTAGTGAAGGTTCAGTGGGTAGATGAACCCAAGGAGTGCTCATGGGAAACTGAGGAGATAATTCAAACTTCTTATCCTTTTCTATTTGAAGATACACTTCAAATATCCTATCTTTGATCTTTTCTTAGTTAGGGTCTTTTCAATAATCTTTAGGTGAAACCTACGGATGGTAGCTTGGTTGAAAACATGTCATTAGGGCATGTTGTGTCTGATGGATGAAAATGATTGCAAGTGGATGCTAATGGTTGCAAATGGATGCATGTGTAATGCACTAGAAAGATATTTATTAGAATAATCGGCCAACTAGGTACACACACCTACATATATGTGCCTGTTATTTATGCATCTGCACATGGTTGTATGTATGTATATGTATATGAATACATATATATATATATATATATGTATGTATGTATGTATATATCTGTGTGTGTGTGTGTAAATGGATGTTGTATATGGATGGTGCATCTGGGTGAATGATTGAAACATACACATAGAATTATTAAATATACTAGGGTAATTGCATACATTTGGTTGCATGGCATAAACATACTTGCATTACATAAGGTCAACTGAATCAATAGACCGACTACCTTTTCGCATTAGGTAAATTCATATGCATTTCACTTTGCACAAATCATAAATTGCATTAGTTAAAAATAAGGACAATGGTAGAAATGGATGATGGCTGAGTAGATGGATGTAGTCCTTGGATGTTGGTTGTTAGTTACGTTCCTCCGTCTTTGGAGATTTCGGGGACGAAATCCTTTGAGGGGAGAATGTTACATCCCAATATTTTATGGGAAATATAATCAAAAGGAAATTAAAAGCGCATTTGGTATAATGGTAAAGGTGCATGTTGACTTCCTTAGTAACCAGGGATCAAGTCCACTTGTCGCCCAAAATCTGGAGCGATGTTTTTTAGCTGGTTCGTTTCTAGAGATTTTTCTACGTATTTGAGCGTTGTTTCTAACATATAGCGGCTTCCCATTCACTCCAGTGATGTAACAGGATGAGATGGCTAAATTTTATTAGTTGAGTGATGTGTATAGGCTAGAATGGATGACCAATAAGTGTATGAAAGAACCAGATTTAATCTAAAATAATCTAATGGATTATATTCACTTAAAAAAATCTATAAATAAACCATCTAACCTAAACCTAATCTCTTATTCAGCCGTTGGAATAATTCTACAGTAAAATTTGTATGCATTATTCTTCCTCCTTTTGTCCACTAAATAAATAAATCTCTACCAAAATAAATTATCTATACATATCCAAGCAATTTGTGGAATTTAGAAGAATCAAAGGGAGAAAGATTAAAGCAAAGATTTTTTCAAATATATGCAAGCTCAAGTGCAAGGTGAGTTGGAATTAATATGAAATAGAAAAATAAAGTGGTTCAATTTCAGTTCTTTTCTAACACGTTAATATGAATTAATTTATGTTACTAATTGAGAATAGATGTAAATTATTGCAACTTCTTCTTCCACTTCTCAAATCTAATTCATGTTCGGTTTAAAATATGGGACACACAAATTGTCTATTCGTGTTTTATGGCATAAAAATGATTGAAATTTACATAAATTATTGTATCTTCTTCTCCTTCCACTTCTCAATTCTAATTCATGTTTGGGTTGAAATTTGAAACAAACAAATTGTTATTCACGTTTATGGTGTAAATAAGATTGGTTTCATTAAATTGAATTAGAATTATTATTCAATTTCTAATGGTAGAACAGGTTAGTTGAACAAATTCAGAATATGTTACTTGAATAAAATTGTGATTTTGATTGATATAATTACATAATTTTGAATATGGTTTTGGAACAAAATTGGGAAGTCTAATTGGCATAATTGTTTGCTTCATTTATGGCCTAAAAATGTAAAAGTGGAATTTTGTGTGATTAAATAGTTTATGGCTATTGGATAAAAATTTTGTTCAGATTAAATCTCTAAAAGGAGAATGTAAATTAGGGTGGAAAAAAATGTAAATTAAATGGACCCTAAAGGCTAGTGTAAATCTGTAACAAAATGACATAAAAATTACAGACACCTAACGGACAGAACGGACATGAAATTGAAATACCATTTATGTAAGAAAAGGGAAATTGTGAAATAACCAAATCAGACGTAAAAATGGCCTAATGCAGATTAATAGAAAGAAATGGTATGTAAACTGTAACGGTAAATTAATTAATTTGGAAGTGCTTGGTAGGCAGACCTGGTAAAGGTCTGGATAGGTGTGTTATGCAGTTAAGACCAAAATATTGTTTTGACTATACGTACTAGGAGCGGGCAAGTACGTTCGCAAGAATGTTTGTTACCATTCATAGGTTGCTAGTACAAAGGATAGACATCATCCGCAATTGTAGGATTCTTTAGGCAGATCGACGCAGACGGAGCAGGATGAGTGTGCTCCGACGTAGGCTTTTTTAGGCAGATCATTAGAGGATTTTGCGCAGCCGACCCAGCTGTGGGTGCTTTTTCGGAGGACCAACATTTTGAATAGGGGCAACCCTACATTGATGACCGAGCAGATAGGAGGATAGGAGTCCAGTTTGGCGGAGACTGAGCGCAACTTCGGGGTTCTGCGAGATTGTTTGAGTCAGCATCGGTCAAATGCAAGAGGCATTTAGTCATAGTGCACGGGTGAAGAGCATGACTTTCATACTGTAGCACATGGATAGGTAAGGACAGCAGGTCTGATAGGCCAATTGATGTTTAGTATTACTGCATGGTCGACTTTTCTAGAGTAAGCACAGACTTTGGCTTCTTAGGAACTATATCTAAGAAGGATTCACTGCATTATATTATTCATCCTCTGTGATATCTGGGGAAGACTTAGAATTAATCTTTTTTATTCTTTCTACGTCAATTTATTTCTCATTCCCGAACTTTATGTCCGACCCATTCCTATTTTCCCTATTTCCCCCAAATCACAGGAGGGCAGTTCTAGGTTGTAATTCTTTACAACTTGGAGGGTCATTGGAGTAGTTGTTATTTTCAACTTTTGTTTCTTTTGTTTCATGTACTTCGTTTCTCTTTTCCATACTTTACTCTATATATGGGGACCTATATTATGAACTTTGTTATGTTTTATGTTTTGGTGGTGACTACTTGTTAATTTTGTTTTTAGAAATAAATTTGGGATAATTTTGTTTTTAATGAAGTTGTTTTGCTATTAATTTATAATTAGTGAAAGTTTTCTTCCGTTGTAATATTTTTATCATTTTATGTTGTTTCCTTAGTCTCTGTGCTATGTTATGGATTTTAATTTCACCCAACCACCCGTGCTTCTAGTCATGTCCGATTTTCGAGGTGTTTAGAGGTGCGGGGTGTCACAACGACATTATATTTGACGATTGATGGTGTAAAGCTTGTATCGAAACCATTTGTCCAAACATGACATTATATTTGATGAATGGCGTAAGGCTTGTGTGGCAACCTTTTCTAAACACGACATTATATACAATGATGGGTGGTTTGAAGCATTGGTGGCAACCAAATAATCTGTTCATGATAATTTTGAGGGAAATTCGTATAAAACACCTACGAGATAACCTTAAGTGTCTAGTACCCTTGTTGAATTGGAAAGAGTAAGGCCTAAGTGGAAAATTAAAAAATAAACTAATTAAAGAAATTAGTCGAAAAAGTTGTAAAGGGAATATCACACTTATGTTGAAATTGATGATTTATGTCTGATCATGATTTGATATTGTTACATAATATGATGTAATTGATGAAGTTGGAATAGTGAGGGGAAAAACCATTCTGTGCTTTAGTAGTGTGATTTCACTATATGATTGTTCGCTCAGGGTAAATTATTACTCATACCAGACTTTATATCTAATCTTTTTTTATTACTTCCCACAAACTCATGGGCACTCATCCAAGTTGGTCGAGTTTATGGTTTAGACATGTAGTTTTTAAAGAAGACGAATAAAGACTCAGAAGATGAAGTAGGAGGCTTATTTTGCAAATTAAAGAAAATTTGAAAATCCATTGTATATAATCAGAATTTATAAATGGTTAAGTATCTATGTTGGATTCCTCATATGTTGTATATGGCACTCTATTTATATTTTATTATATATTTACTCCTAAGAGTGAACGAGATGAGTTAATAATGATGTAACGACAAATGTAAAACATTTTGATGTAACGAAACTATACCGCTACTTTATTTACTTAACATCATGGAAAATTTGTATTAATCTCACTTTATCACTTGAAAATAGTTATGGTGATGACTATAGCATCTTCGATGTTCATTTTTGGGTCTTCAAATAGGGAATGTTACACTAACACTCTAACTTAATACTTTTATCTATGGGTGGCGTCGGCCCTTTCCAGTTCTTTAGATTTAATGTATTCAAATTTCTGGTTGTTTGATTTATAAATAAAACCTGTATTTGCCCATGTTATAAGCATGGCTGGAGGATATTGTGCTAAGAACAATAGAAGTATAAGTGCTACCTGAATAAATGTGTGCTCCAAAGATGCGGGAATATAAAGTGCAAATAATTAAGTGCAAAGCCGAAGGGGAATCTCCTAGTCTAGCACTTTTACGAACCATATCATAAGACCTATGTCATAAATTAACCTTATAGTTCTTATGATGTGGACCTAGAGCACTTTTAGAAGTAACCAATTCCTACACTCCATACACATTAAGAGAACATGGAGAGTGCACAACCGAATCAAGTGGTGAAACGCAAGTTGTAAACTAGGAAATAGCAGACATCCTTTTGTGGTTCAACGTGATTATCTCTATCTACCAAGTCCAAACATGCGCTCAATTGCAAAATGGCACTTGTTAAAAAAGTTCTTAGCAATCCTCTACCACCATTAAAGTGAATGATACAAAATCAAAACTTGAGAACGGCTTGCATTTCCCAAATTACAGTTTTGGATGTGAGAGAGTGGCAATTTTTAGGTTGCATTTTACAAATTTGAAAATTATAAGTTAATTACATAAGCTTTAATATTTAAATAGTTTAGATATTATCGAAGGAATCAAATTAGTTTATGAATATTATAAATTAAAATACATAAAATTAGAACAAATGTTATATTAATGCATTATGGTTTCTATTTATTTATTTTAAGCCTTAACATTAATTAAAAAATATGCATAAATATTATTAATTGACTACATTTTCACAGTCTCCGAACAGACTCAAATGATTGAACTAGACTAAAGAATGATAAAGAAATGAATCTTAAGACTTTGAAAACATCACAAGATGACAAATGAAGAAATATACAAAGGATAGCTAAATTTGAACATGGGATCACAATTCGGCCATTTTGACTCGGCCTCTCCTTAACTAGGCATCATCAATACAAACCTAAGTTGTAAATTATGTCACATGGTCAACTTGATTAAGGGTTGGATAGCAAAGAAGAAAAAAGACAAAAGATGGCTAATGCAACTCAACTTGGCACTGAGTTGTGCACACTCAATTCGGTATTGTGTTGAAAGTATGAGGTTTACCCATGATTTTTTCTCTATGACTTCAGCATGACGTGGAAAACATGGCTGAGATTTTTTAGACGATTTTGATGGTGGAGTCCATCTATAAATAGAGGAGGAGATGCACTTGAATAATGATCCTTTTTTCACTACTTTGAACCAATATGTGTTGAGTGTTCAATTCTGAATTACACGATCTAAAACTCATAATTGAGTTGTAAGCAACTAAGTAGTAAAATATACTTTGTAGGAGCAAAGTATGATCAATAGAAAACGATTAAGTAGACGTAGGAAGGATTATTTGCCTAACCACTACAAAAATTGTATGTTCTTTTCTCTCTTTTAATCTATTTTCGTTTATAGTCTACATTAGCTGCTTGATTAGGTATTTATGCCAGTTTGGGTCCAAACTTTTTGGTGCTTTCACTAAGAACAACTCGGATTTGGAAACTTGAAAATTATTCAAAGAAGATGAAGAGACTATCAACAAAGAAATCTATTACGAGTGGAAGTCAACAAGGGCATGAGGGAAGCCACATTGTGTCCTCAAATTTGAATCCATCAATCCACATAACCAGGGAAAATACAAAGAGGATGATGATTGAGATGCAAGATAGAATAGTGGCTCGATAAAAGGAGATGATGAATGGGTTTCTCAAAAAAATGGAGTAATGAAGGATAAGCAAATTAGTTGGAAATCAGAATCAAAGGCCGAAGGTGAGATGCGCGCACTAGGAGATGGAGCAGAATGAGTTGGGACATACCCCCATGAGTGCTACGACTTGGTACCAAGTCAAAACAACTCAGCACTGAGTCAAAAAGCTCAAGGGCATGGTTAATGTGGATTTGGGATAAGGTAGAGCCTATCCGAGGAACAATGTCGAGCTAAGGAATAGAGACAAGAATGCAAATTTACAACAAAAGGGAGAACGACTAGAAATTCCCAGTGGGAATGGGAGGTGGGGTGAAGATTTGGATCAGGGGCGCATGGAGCCCCAAGGATTTCCACTAAATGACAATGACAGGATTGTTGATATGATAAGCCAAGTATTGAGGGGTGGACCCCTAGATCGGAGTTTGGAGGACATAAATAGAAATCCTTTTACCCCAAACATTCAATATGCTAGAAACCCGCCTAATTTTAAGAAAACAATGCTGGAGATGTATAACGGAAGAATAAATCCAATCGTTCACTTGATGAGATATATCCAAAATATGGGAGTGTTAGGTGCTTTAGAGGAAGTGATGGGAATTACACATGATATATTTAACGGCGATGTGGTTTTGTAAGCTGAAGAATAGGTCCATCAGCACATGGACCGAGTTAGTGGATATGTTTATGAAACAGTTCAAAGTTTATATAGCACAATCGAAGAATATGATGACACTGTTGAAAGTGAAACAACATGCTAGTAAGACCATATGGAGTTAATTAACTAGGTGCAACAGAACAACTGCTATTATGTAGAAATCAAACTCGTCAATAGTTCTGATGGTGGTGTTTATTGGAGTCACGAGCAAGACTTTTCAAAATAGCTTTGGGAAGAGATCTACTAGTGGATCTGGCAGATTTTTACTAGCAAGCCGAGAGCTATTTGCGCTAGGAGATCGCTGAAGTTAAGAATGCTAAAGGAATGTTGTAGAGGATGGAGGACTATCCAAGGAAGGATATGGAAAGAATAAAGGGAAGTGCAAAGCTTATGATGGGTTCATAGGAAGAGCGATAGAAGATGAGCCAAAGTTTTCCTCTAGCACTAGTTTGACCGAAACCTCGGAGAGGATTCCTTGGATAACAAGGGGAAATTCCCTATAGAAAACCAGCTAAGAGAGAGGCCACATATTTGAAGAAGAAATCTAAAAGTTTTTCCTATTCCAAGAGATGGATAAGCATGAAACGAATGAATAAAGACACCTGCGGGATTTGATCGAAGAACAGTTTCAGATAAATCCTTTGTAATAGTATGTCAAAAATACCATAGCACAAACTGCAGTGGTTCTGCAGGAACCACCACTATCTATGGTAGGCATATCTGGATGAGGCCACAGAACTGGGTCAAAAATGATTATCCCATGATTGTGATGGACGGAGTCGCCTCACTTTGCTTTCATTGAATAAGATATGAAGGATTATCAATAGGCCAATTACTTATGCGTGAGATCCTGAGCGGTCTGATATGCATGCTCTGGATTAAGGCCCAGATGTGATCCTCAACTAGATTAGACCTTTTGATTTTTCTTAATGCATTTAACTTAAATTCGATGGCTAACTAATGAATATTTGGACTTGAAAACCATTCGAAATGATGAATGATGTTGATACCATCACGAGATGCTAATGGAACATAGTTATTCCTTAAAACAATCATAAAAATTTATAGGACATGGTTCGCCCAACTGGAGAGATAGGGAGATGAACCGTGATGTATAAGTCCCCTCATCAAAGAGTGAGTGGATTAACTTTTATGGGTTAGCGAGTCCCTTCACCAAAGAGTGAGTGGATGGACCCGCTTGGACAGCAAGACCCATTACTGGAGAGCGAGTAGATGGATGTGCTCAGATATTAGGTCCCTTTTCCAAGGAGCAAGCAGATTGAGCTTAAATCTGGATATATGATTATGTGATTCAGAGAAAACAAAAATTAAATAGGATACTAATTATGTGATCCGAAGAGATCAAAATCTGAAATATAGGATTTGAATGCCCTTTGATTTTAGAACTATTAGATAGTGTATATTGGATTTTGTCATAGCCATGGCCCGATTGAACTTACTTATGATAAAATGTTAGGTGATATAGACGATTTATAAATTATGTTACAATCAGTGGCAATGTACAAAATGCTTTATGGTACCCATTGCATGATATACGATTTTCCAATGGTTGTTAAATCTTGGGCAAACATGTGACGATATTGATAATAATATATGATAATCAAATCATGAGTAAATATGGGATAGCCCTGATTTATGATATATGACATATTAAATCAAGTGGAACATGGGGCGATATTGATATAGATGTATGATATGATAATCCCAAGGAAACATGGGATGACTATGGTTAGCACTTAGGCAAGGGCTTCGGTCCTTAACTACGATAGGTCTAGAACAACCTCTGATTTGTAGGTGAGTCCAAAGGAACAAGATGATTTGCTATGATAGGTCCAGTTGATAGTCAAAGAGCTCAACTCTTGATAATTCGCCAACTTCCGATGTTTTCTCTTGAGTAAAGTGCACCTTATATACATAAAGAATGTATTGGGAGGCAAGTGTTATCGTCAACTTTCCCAAAGTTTCGGAGCAGACACGAACTATTGAACCGGACTAAAGAACAATAAAGAAACGGATCTGATGACTTGAAAAACATTACAACATGGAAAATGGAGAAGTAAAAAAAGGTATCCAAATTTGGACATAGGAACACAATTCCGCCATCTTGACTTGGCCCCTCCTTGACTCGACGTCCTCAACTCGGACCCAAGTTGTAAACTATGGAACATGGTCAACTTACTCGAGGGTTGGAAGGCAAAGAAGAAAGAAGTCAAAAGATGGCCAAGGCAACTCAACTCGGCACCAAGTTGTGCACACTCAACTCATTACCGATGTGACGACCCGACTTTCTACTCCCAGAAAATCGCATAATCAATTAAGAAAGAAAGGGATAGAAAAAGAAAAAAAAGAGAAGAAAGAAGAAACACAACATCAGAATCTCAACAGCGGAACGAATAAATTATATTAATAACATAAAATATTACATAGTTTACAACCACTATCAGAGTACACAGATATACAACTCATACTAGACAGTTATAAACGCCTGTCTAGTATTTACAACATAATACAACTCAGAGACAATCACAAATCACACAGCGGAATACTATATATCTAACGCAGAAGCCTCCTGCTCCATTGCTCCTCCACAATTCGTCAAAGCTAACCTGAATCCCTTGGCTACTCGTAAAGATTTGAGTACCCAAGAGTTTAAGAAAACAAAGAATAAACTCCAGGTCAGACATGAGTCTGGTGTGATTAACAGGTTAAAGTTGCTTAACTTTCAAAAACCTTTTGAAAAGAAAGGTATCACGTAAGACTTCCCACACATAAACATGGAAAAGTTTTTACCTTACGCTAACCAAAACATTTGATAGGAAATCCGATGATATTATAATAGTGTCTAGGGTTTTCAAGTAAAATACATAAATAGCTGGAATGCTTACATCTCACTTTCCAACATAGTTGGGCACAACTAATACGTACGGCACTTATTGGATTTTGGATTCCATGCAATGGCAGGGCTACTGGGGTACCGTCCGTCACAGTACGTGCCCTAGATCACCGTACCGAGGAGCCACCCTAACTCCCCTGCAACACAAGACCGGAACCATCCCTTACTGGACAGTCCCGAACATGACAACCCCGCAGTTGGTGTACATCCAACTGCCAACACAGTCGAAATAAAAAGGGACCTCTAGACAGGGATCAATCTTGCTCTCTAGTGGAGCTACCCACGAAGCCTTGCGGCACCTCCCCTGTTTTAGCCATTCCCGATTGATGAGGCTTGAGGCTACGATTACCTTTAAAGGACACATCTCTTAGAATGCTCATCGTCCACCTGACGATGTTCTGAAAGCATTCAATCCATACAAGTTCGTTCCGGGTTCGAACGAAACCGAAGGCATTATCTCGTTACACTCGTTTTGGAATCACCCTCAGAGTTAACGACGATAACCCTTGCACTCTAAATCACCATCTCGAATCTATAAGCACTATTCCGTCAACTCATTACGGAATTACCCACAGAGTTATACTGACGTATAGCCCTTACACCTCGAGTCTTCACTCGCTCCACTTGGATTAACGACCTAACGTTATTTGGAATCGATGTGGTTTTCGGATATCCAAATATGGAAACCCGATCCCGGTCTCATCGAAATCCATAGTGTGTCTTTTAAGGCCAAGTTGTTTTAAAGGTTTAAAACAATTCAATTATCTATATATACAAATAGATAAATCATAGATCCACAATAGATAATCAACATTATCATCATATCAGATAAACCATATTATCACTATCCAAAAAGATAACCTATATCAACATCACAATGCAACCAATGCATCCAAATCATTCAACATAATCTATCTCATATCTGAGATTCTAACCATCCAAAGCAAACAACACTATCCAATCATATAAGCATGATTAACCACACCAAATATAATTAAATTAATTACATCATTCTATTAATTTAAAGTAAATTAAATTAATTACTTTACCAATATCATCCTTGCTTATCATTATTAATTAATTATCAATCAAATAATTAATCATCATCCAATGATTCATTTTAATTATTCATCCCTGATTAATTAACTCTTAATTACATTCAAGTAATTATTTACTAATTAATTTCTTTAAATTAATTATACTTAACCAAATACAGTAATTAACCTTTAATTACTTCATTAATTAATTAGCTATAATTAATTACATTATGTAACGACCCAGGAATTTTATTAATTTAAAATTGAATATTTAATTTATTTTAGATATTAATAAGTGAAATTATAAGTCGAATAAATTTTTATTTGAATTATTGGATTTAATTGGATAATTAAATCGATGATTTAATAAGTTAAATTATGGAAATAATTGAAAATCGAGTTAAATAATCATTGAAAATGATTTGTAAAATTTTATTTTATCATATTGAAGTTAGAACGATATTTTAGAACTTTTAGAATCGAATTAAAAGTTAATTTGTGAAAATTGAATATTTTAATATTTAAATCGACTAGTGAAAATAGTCAATTTTTGAACAGTCTCAGAATTGAACGAAACCAGTTCCATTGGATCCGTAATAGTTAGTTATTACCGGATTTCAATTTTTGTGTCAATCAGAGTTATCGTTTGAGCGTGGCAGCTCGAAACGCATCGAATTGTTTTTAATATTAATTTGGCGAGCTAAAATAGCCATTTTTCAAAAAGTCTCGGATTTCGACGAAACCAGTTTCATCGGATCCGTAATGTGATATTATTGTAAGGTTTCAAATTTCAAGTCGATTGGATTTACCGTTTGTCCGGTACAAATTAAAACGCCTAGAAAATCGTTTAATCGGTTTAATTTTAAATGATCGTTTATTGCCATAACTCGTACAGATGTCCGAATTAGCTTTCGAAACCTGTTCCATTGTGTCCGAAACGCGGGGTAAACCCTAGAAACGCTGGTTACGGTGCGTAAATCGGAGTTCGGAATTTCCGGATGAATAGTGTTCGAAAATTCTCTATAAATACACCTTAATAAAAAAAAAAAACCCTAATCTACAAAACTGCAGCCGCCACTACCCTATTGAATGGCCAGAAAACACCCACGTTTTCCCCTCGATTACTCCAAATCCGTCGACAATTAGCCTTAGGTTTCAACTAGAGAATTATAGAGCACTACACGATCTTTAATATCAACGGTCAAGATCGCGAATAGCTTCACGAATCAACGGGAAATGACCATGAAGTGGCCGGCCTGCGCACGCAAAACGAGGAGGAGGAGGAGGGGTCCGAGCTTCAGGTGGTGGATGGTGGAGGTAGCTATCGCGAAGAGCTTCGAATTGCAAGTGGTTTGATCGAGTTTCATCGAGTTTTGACGTTGCAAATTTAAAACCCTAATTGGGTGTTGTATGGGTTGGGTGCGGCCATCTTCCTGTAGGAAGAAACGTGAGGGAGAGGGAGAGTGGGGGCACGGCCAAGATTTGCTGGTTGTGGGATCAACGGCTGTAGATGCTTAGGGTTTGAAAATTATAAATTATTTATAAATTTAGTTATAAAACCGTGTATAAACTTGTAAAATCAATAACTTTTTCATACGAGGTCGAAAAAATGCAAACTCAGTTGCGTTGGAATCGTATGGACGAGCACTACGCGATAGAATTCGTTTGGAGTCGTTTGGAATTAGTGAGAATTTTGGGTAAAATTAAACGTTCGTTTAATTTTATTCGAAATAAATCGCTAAAACGAAATTGAAATCAAGGTGAGAACTTCTCACTCAATCGAATCAGTTTCGATTTTATTTTAAATAGTTAGATTTAAAATATTTGAATGCATGTTTGAATGTTGATTGATATCTATTGATTGTTAAAATAGACATTATACGCCGTTATTAAGCGGATGTTATTTAATAAAAACATATACCGCGAATATTTCATAAACAGTGAAATTGGTATTATATATAATAGCAATATATATATATATTGGCATATGTATATATTGGAGTTATTGATTTCCCGCATTTTTTGTTTAGCGGATGAGACCCTATTGCGCCGTTATTAAGCGGATAATATTTAAATCCCATATACCGCGATAATTTCGTACTGGAGCGAAATTGGTATTGTGCTAATGTTTTTGGATGCAGGAAAACAGGTTGGAGGGATCCAACTGGATTCCTCAACAGTATTTATTAGATTTCAGATATTTTGATATTTGATTGATTATCATATCGATATATGATACCGTTGTTGTCGTGATTGACTATTTGATATGTAGCATCATTAGACCAAGTTTTGGAATTTTAAAATGATTTATAAAGTGATTTTTGAAAATATACTATATGTTTGGAATTTGATTTATTTTAAATAAATAAACGTATAATTTTAATATTATATAAAAATTATGATTTTTGAGAAATATAGTAAAAAAAACTGATTTTTTGAGAATATGATGCTAATGATTTTATAAAATAGTAAAATCGGGATTTTTGAAATTATTGTGAAAAGTTTGAATATAGGATTTATGAAATTTAATTATTTTATAAATCAGAATGATGAAATTATATAGGAGATTAAAGATGTTTTAAAGGAATAATATAAATTGATTTATATTAAGAGATTTATAAATGGATATTTATAAATTGAAATATTGACATTATAAAAAGAGTTTTTATAAGTGTTTGAATGAAGTGAAAATGAATTTTGTAAATGAATGGAATTTATAAAATTAAAAATGGTGAAGTTATAAATGAAATTTATAAATAGTAAGATTTATAAATTTGTGAAGTTATTTGAAGAATAGATTTGGTTAAATAAATGAATCTTATAAGTTATAAGATTTATGATTTGGAAAGTCTTTAAAAGAACGATTTTGTAAAATAATCGTTTTATAAGCATTTGACTTATAATATGAACTTTTAGTTTATAATTGAGTTATAAACTGGAATAGGTTAATAAAGAAATTTATAAAAAGAAGTTTTTACAAGATAAATAGAAAAGGGGTTTATAAACGTTGTTTTATAAATTCGCAAACGACTTATTTTGATAAGTAAATTGTTGAAACCTATTAATGGAGTTATATTCACATTTTTGAATAGTGAATAATCCTTTGAATTAAAATGAATAAAAGAATGAAATTTGTTAACGAAGTTTATTCACATTTTTGAATAGTGAATAACACGTTAAAGAAAATGTTTAGATTTGATGTTTTAAATTGAATTAAAACGATCTAACGCTGTTTTAAAATGTGTTGAGATTCGAAACCATAGATTTCAACATTTATTGTTGAAATAGACGTTTTCGAGAAATAAAAGGAAATAATGGACTATAACACTGTTGTTATAGTAAATGATTTCCGAAAGGAAATGTTTTGTATAGTATTGGGATTTATATATCTATTTTAATTTCGAATCCCTATACTAGTGATTTTGGGTTGTCGTAACGATGTTTTACGCAACATTCGTTTTGGCCCAAATAAATATGTTAAAGAGAATGATTTCCTTAAAGAATGAAATATATACTTAATTTCGATTAGAGTATATTAAATATTTTCTAATCAGGGAAAATAAAAAGACTTGTGAATTACTTATTTAATAAGTATGGAAATATTTTTCCAATGTGAAATGAATGTTTAGAATTTATCCTTGTAAGGTAAATTGAATGTGAATATGGAAAATCGATTGAAAATCGTAATATGCATGGATAGTTTGGAATATAAATTCACTATGGAATTTATAAAAGAAACTGAGATTGGTTTAGAAAAATAAATATTGATTTATTTTTGAAGTGTTGAAATTATATATCTTGTAAAGATATTTTGGAAAATAAATAATTTCGAAAATTATTTGGAAACTGGTGATGTGTGCATATCCAGTGATAGTTCAATAACCGACTATCAATATTTCCCTTTGAATGGGTAATTGATGTGATTTGTTTGAATTGGAATGCCACACTTATTTTTGAATAAGCGCTCACTATTCGGGTTAACCGGGAAAGGACCATGGGGTCGTATAACCCATTCCGAATATGTGATACGTCGTTGTGAACTGCATTGAAGATCGGTGTTGAAGACCCAGTATTTGCGAGAACGATAGGATGACCTGTCGATTGACTCTGCACCGAGTAGCTATGGTATTGAGTTCTCCATATGTGATGGTGAATCCGATCAGGATCGTGAATATCCGGATTGCAAGGACTTCTTTGTAAGTGCCTTCGGTTTTGTTCGAGCCCGGAACAGACTTGTATGGATTGTATGTCTGACATTACAAATTGAGATATAAAGCCGATTTCTTTCAAATATATTTTTATTGGTGGCGGAGAATTTATTCTTTTTGCTTAACACCCTTCTCTGAGACGTACGAGCTCAGAGGTTATATAGTTGAAGTTATCAGCGATATATTCCCAAATTGGTAATGTGACATGCTGAGTGTTGCTGAAATGATCATTGTGTTGATTATTTGTGATAGGATCGTTTATTTGATCTTCTATCTTTGTGATCATCTCTATGATCATTTGTTGACCCAAAGCATGGCTTTTGTATAAAGTATGTTTTTGTGGACGTGACTTCGTCGAGCCTCACACCCCGTGAATGGTCAAAACAGGAAAGAAGCAGCAAGGTTATGAGGGGTAGCGCCCTTTAGGATGTGTCCATTTCCTTCTGGAAAAGGGTGGTATCATGGTATGGAGCCCAGATACTTACTCATGTTGAAAACACTTTGTTATGATTGTGTGAATTGATTACGAGCGCTCGGTGAAAAGGTCCCAAAGGACCGGGGGATGGCATATTCGGTCAGTTGTTACTCAGTTAGGGGTAACCCGGCCTTGTGTTGGTAGAGATCCGGTTTGGTTCTCGGGGATGTCCATCCAGAGGCATTCTCATGTGGCAATGGGAAGTTCCTTGGCCTGATCATTCGTTGGAAATCCAAAGAAACAATACGTGACTTGTACAGTTTTAGTTGTATAACCTGCTATGGAATGTGGCGGTAACCTGCTATTGAACATAGTTAGCTATAGTAGGCATAGTTCGAAATGTCTATGCTGGCTAAGATTTATATTCTACTTTCGAAATGAATTTTCCCTACACTATGCACTAATAATAATATCAAATGTCTTTTTAATGCGTATCAAGCATCTTTGGCTATCATAAGGAGAAATCTCCTCCGATTCTGCGTTTGCATTGTGTGTGTGTGCGGGAGGCCTTATGGTAGTCTCATTTTTAAAAGCATTGCGAATTGACTTAAAAATATTCTTCTATTTTGATTTTAAAGATAAATAAACTGTTTTGAGTTCTCACACCAGTCACATGACTGACTTGGAGTTTATTGTTTTCCTTCCTAAACTCTGGGTGCCCACCAATTTGCACACGGGCAGTCAAGAGTTAGGTTTATCAGGATATTTCCGGATATTCTGGAGTTGCTGGAGGCAAGATGGATGGCATGGCGTATTACTACTATATAGTATTTCTTTTTCCGCTGCACTGTTTGTTGTATGTTGTTGTACACTCTGATGATATGATGTAATGTAATGTATAAAATGTAATAACTGATATAGCTCTTTGTTTAAAGATTATTCATTTATTATTATATGTTGTTCCGCTGCGAATTGTGAGATTCTGATGTTGTTCTGTTGTTTTCTATTCCGTTCTATTCTCTTTTCTTTCTATTTTAAAATGATCTATTTTCTTTCTGTTCTATTTTCTTTTCTCTATATTTTCTACCTTATCTATTATCTTCTTTTCTTCTCTCTTCTTCTGCCTTTTTCTTTTCCTAAATTTTTCTTAAACCCCTAAGGGTTCGTATTTTCGTTCATCTTGAATTAATCAATGGAGATTAGTGTCTATTCAAGGAGTACGGATTTACGGGTCTTTACACATTAATCCTTAATTAATTACATTAATTAATTACCTTTAATCACTTATTATTAATTAATTAATCTTAATTAATCAATTTTAATTACATCATTAATTATATTAATTAATGATCCCTAATTATATTTTAATTAATTACCTTATTTAAATAAATTACTTTAAGTAATTACTCTTAATTTAAACCATAATTGTTAATCACCCTTGATTAACCCCATTCTGTAATTAACTACCCTTAATTACTTTACCAAACAAATTAATTACTTCATAATTAATTATCTCAAACTAATCCCTTGATTAATTCACAAAGTAATTATACTTAAATTACTTCAAATATCAAATCACCTTTAATTAATTACATATAGTAATTATCCATTAATTACTTCTCTAAGTAATTCCTC
This sequence comes from Allium cepa, assembly GCA_030765085.1. Taxonomy (NCBI): domain Eukaryota; kingdom Viridiplantae; phylum Streptophyta; class Magnoliopsida; order Asparagales; family Amaryllidaceae; genus Allium; species Allium cepa. The sequence goes on from CM060929.1 coordinate 752,300,747, forward strand.
TTCATTTAATTACATTAAGTAATTATACTTCACAAATCATCAAATGATTATTTTAAATTAATTAAAATGAATTAATTAACTTAAACTAATCAATTTAACTCAATTAATAAGTAATTAATTCCTTAATTACTTCCATAAGTAATTATACTAAATAATTTACACAATTTGATTATCTTTAAATTAATTAATCTAATTAATAATTAAAATTAATCACATTAATCAATTATTAAATAATCCTTAGTTAATGACCTTCATTAACTATTAACCATTCATTAATTATTTTCTAAAATAATTACTTAATTTAATCATTATTAATTACAAATTAATTAATCATTAACTAACCCATTAATTAATCCCTAATTAATTAAATAATTAAGTGTTAATTAAAACTTAATTAATCTATTATTACTTGATTAATTAATTATTAATCATTAATTAAAAACTAATTTTATTTAATTAATTATTCTTAATTACAAGTTAATTATTCAAAGAATAATTAATCCTAAACCCTTAAGATTAAACCTTAATTACTTTAAGTAATTATTTATTCCATTAATTTATTAAATAAATTAATTATTCATTTAATTACCCTAATAAATAAATGAAATACAAAACATTAATTTATTATTAACTTTAACAAATTTAAATTCAATCTCAAACCTTAATTGCTAAATAATAATTTTATTATAAAAGAAATTTTACAGAAGTTAAAACAAATTACTTTTAAAATTAAACCATTTAAATTTTTACATTATCAATCAAATTTGTTTTAAGCACTTAAATTTATAAAACTAAAATTTAATTTGAAACAAAGATTCAAATCCAGATTTGAATCAAATTTTACATTTTGATTAAACATTACTTCATATTTAAATTTCAAATTTAAATTCAAATTCTTAAAAACATTTTAAACAATAAACTCTTTAAAAATTATTTTTAAAGAAAATTTGAATTTAAATACTCATCATTACCAACCTGAGATTCAATTCAATTTGAATCCATAATTTAAGTTAGATTTAAAACTTACTTTAAATATTAGCTCCCACTTTTAAATTTAGTTTTAAATTTAGTTTTAAATTTTTGAAACAAGACAAGTTTCAAAATCCAACAAACTAACTCGAGCTAAAACTAAAATAACTCGAGGACACACTCTTCTTAAAATCACTTAAAACCCAAATAAGAAAAATCAGGTTTATTCAAAACCTGTGTTGACAGGTTTACCAAACCTGTAACAAACAATCACCCGAGACCTCATCTCCATTTCTTCGAGTTTGATATCCCCCTGCTTCGAGAAAAATATGAGACAACCCGAGATTAAACTCGAGAACACAGTCTTCCCAAACCAAAACTGACATTCCAAAATCACCGTGCACCTGCAGCGACAAGCCATTAACTCCGACCCCTTCGCGACCACTCGCGCATGTCGTCGACCACCCCCCAACTCAACTCCGAACATTCAATTCTCAACAGAACTCCCAATTCAAAACTTTGCATTCGAGCTCAAAAAAAAATGGAAAATGGTCGAACTGGAAATGCCTTTAACTCCAAATTCTGATCATCAGAGATATTACGCCACTGGCCTCGAACTCCTCCACACTACCTCCATCACTTACAAAAATCTGGTAGCACTCGATTGCTTCTAGAGTTTGTGGTGATAAAAAATTTCCAGGTGAACAAAACTAGGTTTATAATCTAAGATTCAAAATTTATCACTGCCCAAAGCTTTAATCCATCATTCAATATTTTTCCTATAAACTACACACATCACTCCATCAACCATAGGAACACAGGCAACTCCAAATCCCTAGATTGATAGAACCAGCCCAAATTGTGTTTTTAGGTTAAACCAAAATTTCCCAACCAATCTTAATCTAAAAATTCTCATTTTAGTTTTAGAATTCACATCTTTGATTTTGTAACTGGTTTATATTCCTAAATTACAAAAATCCAAATGGTTTGATTTTTACTTATATAAGAATTTCCTGTAGTCTCTGAATTTACAGATAGTTGTTACAGAAATTTCATACTAAATACAAATTTAAACTTAGCTTATGTATCACAACCATATTGTTTTAAAAACTTAAATCTTAACACATACTAAATCACCTGAAATGAAATTTTAATTCAAATCTAGAACCTGAATCAAAGAAACAAAATACAAATTCTCTACAGCATACATTACAACAGACATGCATTTATATTCACCAGTATAAGCTTCAAAAAGGAAGACATGTATTCAATTTATAGAGTGAATCAGCAACTCGATTCCTACTTAGGTTCATTTAGTATAAATTGTTACTCACCTGGTATAGGAGCAGAGCACAAGTTTTGACAAGCTTTAGATTTTTACTTCTGTTTTGCTTATGAAAATTTTGAACTTCAGATTGCTTTTTAAACTGTAGATGCTTTAAAACTTCATCTTGCTTTTGCTTATTGGAATACTTGAATCTTGATTAATTCCTTTGTTTCCTTGATTCATGCAATTACCAGATCCACTTGCATACTTCCCAGAGAAAACAGAGAGAGAAATATGCAGGTTTGAATTCATTTTAAAATAGAATGAAGACTGCAGGCTTGATTTTTGAGGTGATAACAGATTTGAGGGGATTTACAAATGATTTCAGGCCTTAGCATTGAACAACTACAGGTTTAAATGATTTTCATACTTTGATTTCTGGTTTATGAATGATTCTAATAGTTTTTGTTTAGGAGAATACTGGGTTTTAGATTTGGTTAGAGAGGGGTTTGCAGATTTGTTCTTGAGAAAATTTGTTTTGATTAAAATTTCTGTTTTTGAAGAAAAATGAGATTGCAGATTTTAGATCTGAAAACTTTTCTTAAGTTTGAAGAAGAATAGGAAAAAAAAAGATAAGGCAAGGAAGAAATGTTTATATAAACAAAAATTCTTGATTTGATTAAAATAAAAGAAAAAGAAATTTAAATGAGACACTTGTTTTAATTTTCAACATTTGTCACTATGCTTACTTTAATGGTTTACACATGTCATTTAAGATGGTAATAAACTTACATATGTAATTTAAGTACTTAAATTTTAATTCTAAATTGTTTATACAACTTTAAGCCTTTAAATCTTATTTTATTTCTTAAGTAATATAAATGTTAAATTGGAAAGAAACGAAAACAAACAAATTAAAAATATAGCTTATTCAAAAATATTGAAGTATTTACTCTATTAAATTTCAAAACATTAATTTCAAATTTCAAATTAATTTATCAAATCAAAATTTAATAATCAAGTTACGTATATAAATGCATATATAATTCTTATTAAATTTTAAAACAACAATTTTATTCCTTACAACATCTATTTATGTTCATAAGAACTTAAGTATTATAATTTTTATTTAAAAATAACAAATTAAACAATATTAAATAATTTGTAAAAGAGATTATAACAAATTAAGATCATTTGTAATTTACATTGTAAATTCTTATACATATATAAATAAATCCCAAGTAATATAAAGTAAAAACTTAGCTTTTATATTTATCAAATTTTAAATTCATATTTTTAAGCTAAATAAAATTTCAAAACAAATAAGATTTATCATAGTATAAATCATAACATTATTTATTACATTGCTTTGAAAAGCCAATCCTTAAATCAAATTTTTAATTTAATAAAAATAAACTAGAATTAGAAAATCAATTCATTCACTAAATTTAAAATCAAAATTTATCAATTTACAATATATACAAATATATATATTATAAACAGAAAATAATTTATTTATTCAAAAGGATAAAATCTTTCAACTTAAATATTTCTTAAAACATGATTATTAAATCAAATTCCCAATTTTGTTAATACAATTATCAAATCAAATTAAATTTAAAACACAGATTATTAAATTTATATTGCCCAAATTCCTGGGATATCACATTCCTTCCCCCTTACAAGAATTTCGTCCCCGAAATTTAAAAGCAAAGGTAATTTAATAATCTATCTTAAGATTTTATTTTAAAACACAAGCATATATTATCAAACATATGCTAATAACCATAGCAACCAATTCAAACAAAACAAATTTAATTATCCAGAAAAATCTGGATAAAATTTTCATGAGCTTCCCCGGTATAAATATCGGGATACTCGCTCTATAGAATGTAAACAATCAATACTATTAAGCTATAGAACTCTTATCCAACTAGATCTATGGGACTAAACAGGATATCAGACTACAGACGAGTCGGAATCAACAATTACATCCTCCTGAACCGCTGGTTACACAACCAGAGTTAAACCATACACGTTCTCCCTCAGAGATACGTGAAACACATCGAATTCCAGTTATCCAAACTGAAAATTCAACCTTGAAAACCAAACACCAATCCTCACAAAACACAGAAAAAGTCCAAAACATCTCGGAGCTGACTTACCCAGTCTTACTAAATCTTAAAGCTCCTCAGATCAAAGAAAACTTATCCAAAACATAATCTTCGACTCTGGAATCCAAATTCCTTTATCACTTATCCACCAAACACTTTGGACGATCATGGGCTGCCTTCAACTCTCTTGATCAGCTCAACCTTTGCTGATGTCTCTAGAAACAAACTGGACCAAAACAATCCAACAAAATGATCTCCTCAAGATCAATACCAAACCAAGAACACCAACTCTACTCCACAAATATCAGAAGACTAACCTACTTCTCCTACCCGGAAAAGATAAAACAAAAGCACTTCCAATCTGCTTCCGCTGCACAACTCTGATCTGAAGCAGAAGAAAAACTCGAGCACAAACTGGATAATACATCACAGAAATATGGTCCAACAGATCCATAAATGAAAACTCAAATGTCCCATCTGATCCAAAGCTGCTTCACTAAACCTCTGGTATCACTCCTAGAATCCAGTCGATAAGAAAACTCAACCTCCAAATACGGACAAACTTTACATAGCTCAAGAGAACATTCAAACTATCGCAAGTCACCTTTGCGATCAATCAGCCTAATATCCAAAGAAAACTGTTCTCTCTTTACCAACCAGAATAGCTACGCTTATCTATCCAATCCATCGAAGAAATGGAATCCATTCAGCTGCTTCTGAATTCTATCTTCAGAAAAACTGCTAACCAGAAGACTTTCTTGCCAGCACCCAGAATACTCCGAACTGCACTGCTGACACCGACGCCAAAGACTTTCTAAACCAAAGCTCTTCGAGAAACTCGGACCTCACCAGACAGAAACATCCTGCTGAATCCAGCCACAACATCGAAGCAGACTCACCTCCTTAACTTGTTCTAAAGAAAACATCTTCGAGAACATCCATAGTCACTGCGTCTCATCACGCAGCTACTACTTCCTAAGATATCAAGATACCATCATTATCTCTTCTGCCCAACCGACAGATCAAAACTCTACTCATCCAATTTCAAAGATAGACTCTGAACCTTAACAGGTTACCTTCAGAGATCTACGAAATCCTATACTCTGCACAACTCACTCGAGACAGTATTAGATCTACAATCTCGATAGAATCACTTCCAACCTCAACACTCAAAACTCCAACCATTGGTAGTAGTCGTGTTGCACACCCACTACCTTATCTACCTTTATAACTTATATTGGATAACCCGAACAGGTATCCCAACAATTAGGTAGAAGTAATTATATAAATATATATATATATATATATATATTAAAACTACAAATACACTCTCTCAAGATAGACACCACTCCAGAGCCTAGGTATTCACTCAACCTAATGCTCTGATACCAACTGTGACGACCCAACTTTCTACTCCCAGAAAATCGCATCATCAATTAAGAAAGAAAGGGATAGAAAAGAGAAAAAAAAAGAAGAAAGAAGAAACACAACATCAGAATCTCAACAGCGGAACGAATAAATTATATTAATAACATAAAATATTACATAGTTTACAACCACTATCAGAGTACACAGATATACAACTCACACTAGACAGTTATAAACGCCTGTCTAGTATTTACAACATAATACAACTCAGAGACAATCACAAATCACACAGCGGAATACTATATATCTAACGCAGAAGCCTCCTGCTCCATTGTCCTCCACAATTCTTCAAAGCTAACCTGAATCCCTTGGCTACTCGTAAAAATTTGAGTACCCAAGAGTTTAAGAAAACAAAGAATAAACTCCGGGTTAGACATGGGTCTGGTGTGAGTAACAGGTTAAAGTTGCTTAACTTTCAAAAACCTTTTGAAAAGAAAGGTATCACGTAAGACTTCCCACACATAAACATGGAAAAGTTTTTACCTTACGCTAACCAAAACATTTGATAGGAAATCCGATGATATTATAATAGTATCTAGGGTTTTCAAGTAAAATACAGAAATAGCTGGAATGCTTACATCTCACGTTCCAACATAGTTGGGCACAACTAATACGTACGGCACTTATTGGATTTTGGATTTCATACAATGGCAGGGCTACTGGGGTACCGCCCGTCACAGTACGTGGCCTAGATCACCGTACCGAGGAGCCACCCTAACTCCCCTAACACACAAGACCGGAACCATCCCTTACTGGACAGTCCTGAACAAGACAACCCCGCAGTTGGTGTACATCCAACTGCCCACACAGCCGAAATAAAAAGGGACCTCTAGACAGGGATCAATCTTACTCTCCAGTGGGAGCTACCCACGAAGCCTTGCTACACCTCTCCTGTTTTAGCCATTCCCGGTTGATGAGGCTTGAGGCTACGATTACCTTTAGAGGAAACATCTCTTAGAATGCTCATCGTCCACCTGACGATGTTCTGAAAGCATTCAATCCATACAAGTTCGTTCCGGGTTCGAACGAAACCGAAGGAATTATCTCGTTACACTCGTTTTGGAATCACCCTCAGAGTTAACGACGATAACCCTTGCAATCGAAATCACCATCCCAAATCTATTTGCACTATCCCGTTAACTCATTACGGAATCACCCACAGAGTTATACTGACGTATAGCCCTTACACCACGAGTCTTCACTCGCTCCACTTGGATTAACGACCTAACATTATTTGGAATCGATGTGGTTTTCGGATATCCAAATATGGAAACCCGATCTCAGTCTCATCGAAATCCAAAGCGTGTCTTTTAAGGCCAAGTTGTTTTAAAGGTTTAAAACAATTCAGTTATCTATATATACAAATAGATAAATCATAGATCCACAACAGATAATCAACATTATCATCATATCAGATAAACCATATTATCACTATCCAAAAAGATAATCTATATCAATATCACAATGCAACCAATGCATCCAAATCATTCAACATAATCTATCTCATATCTGAGATTCTAACCATCCAAAGCAAACAACACTATCCAATCATATAAGCATGATTAACCACACCAAATATAATTAATTTAAAATGAATTAAATTAATTACATCATTCTATTAATTTAAAGTAAATTAAATTAATTACTTTACCAATATCATCCTTGCTTATCATTATTAATTAATTATCAATCAAATAATTAATCATCATCCAATAATTCATTTTAATTATTCATCCCTGATTAATTAACTCTTAATAACATTCAAGTAATTATTTACTAATTAATTTCTTCAAATTAATTATACTTAACCAAATACAGTAATTAACCTTTAATTACATCATTAATTAATTAACTATAATTAATTACATTAATTAATTACCTTTAATCACTTATTATTGATTAACTAATCTTAATTAATCAATTTTAATTACATCATTAATTAATGATCCCTAATTATATTTTAATTAATTACCTTATTTAAATAAATTACTTTAAGTAATTAATCTTAATTTAAACCATAATTGTTAATCACCCTTGATTAACCCCATTCTGTAATTAACTACCCTTAATTACTTTACCAAACAAATTAATTACTTCATAATTAATTATCTCAAATTAATCCCTTGATTAATTCACAAAGTAATTATACTTAAATTACTTCAAATATCAAATCACCTTTAATTAATTACATATAGTAATTATCCATTACTTACTTCTCTAAGTAATTCCTCTTCATTTAATTACATTAAGTGATTATACTTCACAAATCATCAAATGATTATTTTAAATTAATTAAAATGAATTAATTAACTTAAACTAATCAATTTAACTCAATTAATAAGTAATTAATTCCTTAATTACTTCCATAAGTAATTATACTAAATAATTTACACAATTTGATTATCTTTAAATTAATTAATCTAATTAATAATTAAAATTAATCACATTAATCAATTATTAAATAATCCTTAGTTAATGACCCTCATTAACTATTAACCATTCATTAATTATTTTCTAAAATAATTACTTAATTTAATCATTATTAATTACAAATTAATTAATCATTAACTAACCCATTAATTAATCCCTAATTAATTAAATAATTAAGTGTTAATTAAAACTTAATTAATCTATTATTACTTGATTAATAATTATTAATCATTAATTAAAAACTAATTTTATTTAATTAATTATTCTTAATTACAAGTTAATTATTCAAAGATTAATTAATCCTAAACCCTTAAGATTAAACCTTAATTACTTTAAGTAATTATTTATTCCATTAATTTATTAAATAAATTAGTCATTCATTTAATTACCTTAATAATTAAATGAAATACAAAACATTAATTTATTATTAACTTTAACAAATTTAAATTCAATATCAAACCTTAATTGCTAAATAATAATTTTATTATAAAAGAAATTTTACAGAAGTTAAAACAAATTACTTTTAAAATTAAACCCGTTTAAATTTTTACATTATCAATAAAATTTGTTTTAAGCACTTAAATTTATAAAACTAAAATTTAATTTGAAATAAAGATTCAAATCCAGATTTGAATCAAATTTTACATTTTGATTAAACATTACTTCATATTTAAATTTCAAATTCAAATTCAAATTCTTAAAAACATTTTAAACAATAAACTCTTTAAAAATTATTTTTAAAGAAAATTTGAATTTAAATACTCATCATTACCAACCTGAGATTCAATTCAATTTGAATCCATAATTTAAGTTAGATTTAAAACTTACTTTAAATTTTAGCTCCCACTTTTAAATTTAGTTTTAAATTTTTGAAACAAGACAAGTTTCAAAATCCAACAAACTAACTCGAGCTAAAACTAAAATAACTCGAGGACACACTCTTCTTAAAATCACTTAAAACCCAAATAAGAAAAATCAAGTTTATTCAGAACCTGTGTTGACAGGTTTACCAAACCTGTAACAAACAAACACCCGAGACCTCATCTCCATTTCTTCGAGTTTGATATCCCCCTGCTTCGAGCAAAATATGAGACAACCCGAGACTAAACTCGAGAACACAATCTTCCCAAACCCAAACTGACATTCCAAAATCACCGTGCACCTGCACCGACAAGCCATTAACTCCGACCCCTTCGCGACCACTCGCGCATGTCGCCGACCACCCCCTAACTCAACTCCGACCATTCAATTCTCAACAGAACCCCCAATTCAAAACTTTGCATTCGAGCTCAAAAAAAAACTGGAAAATGGTCGAACTGGAAATGCCTTTAATTCCAAATTCTGATCATCAGAGATATTATGCCACTGGCCTCGAACTCCTCCACACTCCCTCCATCACTTACAAAAATCTGGTAGCACTCGATTGCTTCTAGAGTTTGTGGAGATAAAAAATTTCCAGGTGAACAAAACTAGGGTTATAATCTTAGATTCAAAATTTATCACTGCCCAAAGCTTTAATCCATCATTCAATATTTTTCCTATAAACTACACACATCACTTCATCAACCATAGGAACACAAGCAACTCCAAATCCCTAGATTGATAGAACCAGCCCAAATTGTGTTTTTAGGTTAAACCAAAATTTCCCAACCAATCTAAATCTAAAAATTCTCATTTTAGTTTTAAAATTCACATCTTTGATTTTGTAACTGGTTTATATTCCTAAATTACAAAAATCCAAATGGTTTGATTTTTACTTATATAAGAATTTCCTGTAGTCTCTGAATTTACAGATAGTTATTACAGAAATTTCATATTAAATACAAATTTAAACTTAGCTTATGTATCACAACCATATTGTTTTAAAAACTTAAATCTTAACACATACTAAATCACCTGAAATGAAATTTTAATTCAAATCTAGAACCCGAATCAAAGAAACAGAATACAAATTCTCTACAGCATACATTACAACAGACATGCATTTATATTCACCAGTATAAGCTTCAAAAAGGCAGACATGTATTCAATTTATAGAGTGAATCAGCAACTCGATTCCTACTTAAGTTCATTTATTATAAATTGTTACTCACCTGGTATAGGAGCAGAGCATAAGTTTTGACAATCTTTAGATTTTTACTTCTGTTTTGCTTATGAAATTTTTGAACTTCAGATTGCTTTTTAAACTGTAGATGCTTTAAAACTTCATCTTGCTTTTGCTTATTGGAATACTTGAATCTTGATTAATTCCTTTGTTTCCTTGATTCATGCAATTACCAGATTCACTTGCATGCTTCCCAGAGAAAACAGAGAGAGAAATATGCAGGTTTGAATTCTTTTTAAAACAGAATGAAGACTGCAGGCTTGATTTTTGAGGTGATAACCGATTTGAGGGGATTTACAAATGATTTCAGGCCTTAGCATTGAAGAATTAAAGGTTTAAATGATTTGCATACTTTGATTTCTGGTATATGAATGATTCTAATAGTTTTTGATTAGGAGAATACTGGGTTTTAGATTTGGTTAGAGAGGGGTTTGCAGATTTGTTCTTGAGAAAATTTGTTTTGATTAAAATTTCTGTTTTTGAAGAAAAATGAGTTTGCAGATTTTAGATCTGAAAACTTTTCTTAAGTTTGAAGAAGAATAGGAAAAAGAAAGATAAGGCAAGGAAGAAATGTTTATATAAACAAAAATTCTTGATTTGATTAAAATAAAAGAAAAAGAAATTTAAATGAGACACTTGTTTTAATTTTCAACATTTGTCACTATGCTTACTTTAATGGTTTACACATGTCATTTAAGATGGTAATAAACTTACATATGTAATTTAAGTACTTAAATTTTAATTCTAAATTATTTATACAACTTTAAGCCTTTAAATCTTATTTTATTTCTTAAGTAATATAAATGTTAAATTGGAAAGAAATGAAAACAAACAAATTAAAAATATAGCTTATTCAAAAATATTGAAGTATTTACTCTATTAAATTTCAAAACATCAATTTCAAATTTCAAATTAATTTATCAAATCAAAATTTAATAATCAAGTTACATATATAAATGCATATATAATTCTTATTAAATTTTAAAACAACAATTTTATTCCTTACAACATCTATTTATGTTCATAAGAACTTAAGTATTATAATTTTTATTTAAAATAACTAATTAAACAATATTAAATAATTCGTAAAAGAGATTATAACAAATTAAGATCATTTGTAATTTACATTGTAAATTCTTATATATATATATACATAAATTCCAAGTAATATAAAGTAAAAACTTAGCTTTTATATTTATCAAATTTTAAATTCATATTTTTAAGCTAAATAAAATTTCAAAACAAATAAGATTTATCATAGTATAAATCATAACATTATTTATTACATTGCTTTAAAAAGCCAATCCTTAAATCAAATTTTAAATTTAATAAAAATAAACAAGAATTAGAAAATCAATTCATTCACTAAATTCAAAATCAAAATTATCAATTTACGATATATACAAATATATATATTATAAACAGAAAAAAATTTATTTATTCAAAAAGATAAAATCTTTCAACTTAAATATTTATTAAAACATGTTTATTAAATCAAATTCCCAATTTTGTTAATACAATTACCAAATCAAATTAAATTTAAAACACAGATTATTAAATTTATATTGCCCAAATTTCCGGGATATCACAACCGATTTGAAAAGTAATGGAGTTTGCCCTTGATTTTTCCATTCCGGCTTCGGTGCGACGTGGAGAATGTGGCCAAGAGTTTTCAGGTGATTTTGATAGTGACATCCATCCATAAAAAGAGGAGGATATGCGTTTGAAAATGGATCCTTTTCTAATTACTCTGAATCAATACGAGTTGAGTCATTCAGTTCTAAACTACATGCTATATAACTCATAACCAAGTTGTAAGCAACCGAGTTGTAATACTTTGTAGAAATAAAGTACGATGAATAGAAAATGATAAAGTGAACATAGGTCGAAGTATTTATCAAACCACTATAAAGATTGTGTGTTCTTTTCTCTCTTTTAATCTCCTTTTATAGTGTACATTGGCTACTTGATTGGGTGTTTACGCCATTTTTGGTCCAAACAATTATATATTGGTTTTATTAAATAAATAGGCAAAAATGAATATGTAAATAATAATTATTAATTGGGAAATTATACTTGAGAGACTGAGGAGAGCATGCAAACCGTGTATATGGAGCTCTTCATTTGGTAAGATTACCTTCGTTTATTTATTTTATGGGTATTTTATGCATGATATGATGATAATATAAATTTGTTTCTATGCTTATATATTATGCATACATAGTTTTTTATATGTTTTGGTTATGCTCTTGCTTGATGATGGAACTTTAGGGTAAAAATTCTTAAAGGTGGAGGGGTGAAGAACGACCCACACTTTTAAGTAGATTTGGGTGGAAAAAAATCATTTACATAAACAATCCACCTTAGCTTAAGTTAAAACTTTAGAAAAGAGAGTAATTTGACATTTTTGGACCTTAGACATGATTATGCATGTTTCTGAGAATGGAACCTTGTAGAGGCCATAATTTTTGGTAAGAGTCTGATCAGGTTTGATTATTATTTTAAATGAAATGATTAGTTGTTTTCCTTTCCATCATATTTTTGATTTAGCCCAGCAATTTTAAAGTTATGGCATACTTAGATATTCAGTGTAACATTAACCATACCTTCGTGGTGGCTACAAATGGTAACCTCGGCAGCTTATTTCATAGCCATACTACCGACTTCTTAACCCAATCCACCTTGGGACGTGTAGGGATAAGAGACAAAGCTATGCCATAATTCATAATGCGAGAATCTCCTATCACGCTTCAAGCAGCTCTAATATCAAATGAAATGCCCCACTATTCTTTTCATCTAAAATTGATGTTAGTTTCATTAACTAAAGATTTTTGGTTAATTTAAGATATTTAATATAGTGAGTTATTGGGTGGAAAAATTAAAAACTGAAATATAAAATAATTAGGAAATACTTGAAATGTATCAATTATATTTAAACACGCGACATTTTGTACAATGACCACCATCACAAAAGGATCATTTACTGTTCATTTATATCAACATTACATCAAATATTATTTAATATGTTATATAACCATGACATCCCCATAAAAGTCTACTAAATTCATTTAATCTGTAAGGATAAGGAAACTTAATCTTTCCTTTCTCCTTGCCTTTACCAGTAAACCTTATACAGTAGTACGTAAGAAAAAGGAAAATATTATCAACTACTTTGGATTGTGCCTAACTCTACGTACCCTAGACCAACCTAAAGGATCTAGTGGCTACTGCATGGAAATAGACGGCATGCGTACCCTTTTAGGATCAAGCCACGTAGTTCTATTTCCTGCTCTTCTCCTATGTCTAAATACTTGTTAGTATATAAAAACCATGCAACCAATGCAAGTATGAAACACTTTCCATTTTTTAAACATCAAATCACCATTCTCTCCAAAAATATCTTTTTTAACAAATTATAGATTTTCAAACCAAAATAATAATAGTCCAACTTAATCATTTCTATAATATAATATTTTACTTTTCAAAATATTAAAACCTATCTTTATTTACAAAATGAATAATTATTTAATTAAAATATTTCCAAAATATCCTATATTATTTATCTTTCTAATAACAGAAATCAACCTTTATTTTATCCGATCCATTTTACTTTTTGTTTACATTAAATATTAAAAACTTATCCATAAGGTTTAGTTGTATAATTTGTTTAAAGGAGGAATGTATTATCAATACTTCCAAAATCATATTATTTTTATTTAAAATTTAATTTCTTTAAATAGTAATATATTTTTTAATGTACATAAAACTGCTTTATTGTTATTATTCATCTCGAATACAATATTCAGCTACTTTTTCAATATGATTAATATGTAACTAAATATTAATATGTCAACAAACAACGTTGAAATATACTTCATATGTGATTTACCATTAATATGTTGGTATGTTAATCAATATGTCAATTTACAATTCACAATCTAACATCATATCATCTTATTTAAAGTTAAACTACTTCATGACATTAAGTAATGAGTTTTTCCAAATACGATCTAACTCCAACTATAAACATATCCTATACTTTTTGACCAATGTATATATTCGAAGAAACCAAAAATAAAACATTGTTTAAATCATTATTCATAATCTTGAATATATTCATATACATAATTCCCATATAAAAGTCGTATTCTAGCATTAAATTTTGTGTGTGTGTATTCCAACCACATCGAATTCATAAATCATGTCAGAAATGAATATATATAGTTCTCACAAGAAAACATCAATTTAGAAATAAAATCCATTTATTATTTAGAAAAACTTCAAGCAATAAAACATCCTTTTTAAATTAATGAAGATTTAAACATTATTCGTATAAAGTCCAACAATAAATCTCATATACATAATTTCTAAGACTTTATTCATGTAAAAGTCTTTTGTTTAAATGGTAAATCACTTTTATATACTGTTATCTGGCTTTTTGAACAAGCAAATTTTCACTAGAATTAAAACGACAGGATGAAGGAGAAACAGTTCATGGACTTAGGGACATGCTTGAAAAGGAAGTAGGAACGCAGTCAACAAATTTCAAAGGTTTGGAGCAAAAAAGACTGCTCAATATCAAGCCCTACAACTCGTTACCGACTGCTTTTTTTTACACGTGGAACCTCCAAAACTCTTATAAATGAAGCCATGGCTCGAAAGATCATCATGAGGTGCTTTTCATTAGGAATCAAAGAATAACACTAAGGATTATTTTGGAAGAAAGCAGATAAGAACAAACAATACCAAACCCTTCAAACAAAACAATTTTCAAAGAAAAGTGCTTGAAGCACACTGGATTAGAGATAAAATGCTAAATGGAAGAAGGATAAGAGATTTTTTACCAATCGGTGCCGAGTAGTACCACTCTGTACTGAGTGACACCACCTGGTACCGAGTGGTTTTTGTTGTTGTATGGGCCCTAATTCTCACTTTTGCATACTTGGCTTGGATTTGGACTTGATATTTCATAGGATTTCGGTTCTACTAGACGATTTCCCTATAAATGCAGACCCTATGGCTATTGAAAAAGGACTTTTGAGTACTTCATTTTCTTCATCTTCTATCTCTCCTCCATTAAAGTCATGAAGAAAGATATTATTTGTTGTTTACATTTTAGATCAGTAAATCCCTTGTACTAGTAACCTTTAAATCTATATCCAATAAAAATTATAATAGACATAGGCGAGAGTTTGCCAAACCACTATGAAATTCTAGTGTTCTATTTAATTTTCTTATAGTTTTTCTAGATCTCTATTAATCTATAGGTCTTTTGATGTTGATCCATTTTTGATGTCAATATTTTAGTGCTTTCACTGAGAACATGATTCTCAAGATTATATCCAACTTGCTATTTTGAGTTTTAAGAAGATCCAGAGGTTAGATCTAGAAGATTTGCTATAAGGAATATGGAAACTTGCTGATAGGAATCAATGGCACCAAGAAAATTTGAAAGGTCAACTGAGACAGTTCCTGGCACAAGAGGAGTGCTAGTTCATGGTGATGAAGAAAATGCTCATCAATTGGAAGCCAATAACCAGCAGGCAATACCAGGATCATCCGCTTAATAGGAGCTGGTTACTAGGGTTGAGTTTGATTAATGCAGGAGATGAATTAGAAGTTAATCGACGGTCAGAAGGCTTTAATGGAAAAGATGGATGCTAGCATAGCACTACTAATACAACAACCATAGAGGACTGGGAGGAGTAGGAGGGAGTTTCTCCTTCCGAATCTGATGAAGAGAGTTCGTCTATTTTAAGTTAGAATAGGTGAAACAAAAGATAAAAACAAAAGTAAGTGGTTACTGGAGCAATAGAAGAAGTTAAAGGGGCAAGTCGGAGCGTTCCCCGCAAAAGGAATCAACTCGGTACCAACCAAAATCAAGTTTGCACCAAGAGGAATTTTGGAGGACTAAGAAAGATAAAGAGCTAAAGCTATGGACTTATCTGACTCAAAGGATGATCTATAACATAACCATAATGGTTACGAGCTGGATATTAGAGTTAATGGCGCTGGAGTTCAAATAGCTGCCACGGTACCAACCAGGCGTCAACGGAAGAGCGGAGGAGTGGTTCTCCCAAAGACCAGCGAACCTAGATGTCAGTGAGAGAACCGAGATCGTATACGAAGCTAAACTCATGGCGTAACCCTTGATGGTCAACCTTCGAAGTACCATGCTAGCGAGGATCTATAGTAAATATGGTTAGACAATTGGTCAAGGAAATCAAAGATAGAAAGAATGAGGATTAGGGTTTACACCAAGCAGAATGCCCTTCTTGGAAAACTATGAAGGAAGAGTATCTCAGGAAGTTTACGATGCCGATAATGTCATTGTGTAATGGGAGTATTGATCCAAGCCAACATTTACAGATGTATGAATGGCATAATGATGGTGCCAAGGCGATGGATGTTGTTCGATATGGATATTTTCTTGTTACCTAGGAAGGTGTTGCATCGATATGGTTCACTAGGCTCATGCCGAGATCCATATCGAGTTTTGGTGAGTTAGCAAAGAAAATCATGGAGCATTTAGATCTATATTGTTCGGCCAAAGGATGTGATGTCCTCATCGAGCCTATCTTATGGACCAAAAGAGTTTGTTGAAGGGTTCTTGAATCAGTTTAATGTGGCAGTTATAGACTTTGGCAATCCGAAGGATGATTTGGTATTTATGGCTTTGGTCCAGGGTGTACACTCGAACATGGATCTTGGAAAATGTTTAAAGATGAAAAACCAATAATTATAGAGGAATTCCATTGGAAGGCCGGTTAGTTCTTGCATTTGGAAGAAGCAAGTCAGGTAGATGGGTGTACTGATGGTGGGAATTCGAAGGAAGTAATGCAAATCAATATAACAATTAAGCAAATAGGAGAGAGATCTCGTAATGCAGCGATTAATATTGGGAATTCGAACAATCAAAAGAAAAGGAATTAGGGCTCTGGTAGTAGGTGGAATGAAAACAAAAGGCTCTCGAGGAATTTGAGAGCTGACGAATATACACCTCTGAATGATATATTGGAGAACATATACCTTGCTACATAGGGAATGGAACGGTATAAATGGCTGGCTAGGAAAGAGGCGACGGAGGAGGAAAGGCTCAGGAAAATACTGTTGTTTTCACAAAACCCATGGACACAACACGAACGAGTGCTGTCATTTGAAGGATTTTACCGAGGATTTAATGAGAAAGAAAAAGCTCCAACAGTATGTGAGAGAACCACAAGATGGTAATTAAAATAAAAGACCCCAAGCACCATCTACCCAAGGGAATCAGCCTGGACTTAACGGAGAAGAACCCAGACAGACTAATGGAAAGCTTGCAATCAATACTATAATTCGAGAGCTTTATACAACGGAAAAGCTGGAGGGAAATGGAATGGTATGCGAGCTAGCTAAAGCACGTATTGTAGGAGGATTGCTTTGCCGTGGAAAATGGAGCTCTGGCTAAGCTGCAAAGGATGATAACAGATGCTATTGTGTTTCGAAATAGAGATGATAATGGAGTTGAAGTGCCAACTTTCAACCTCATGGTGATAACAACAGGTATTTGACCGGCAACAGTATGTCAGGTCTTGGTGGATACTAGAAGTTCTATGAACATACTGTTCAAAACAACATTTGATCAAATGAAGATTAACATAAAGGAAGTTATAGCTTACAAAACTAAGATCTAAGGGTTTATAGGTGAAGCAAAACAACCAATTGGGACGATCAATCTGCCTACGCAGTTGGATGAAGGAGATCGTAGGATAGTCCAGATTCAAAAATTCATTATTGTGGACGAATACACGGCATACAATGCCTTTTTGGGCCATCCAGCCCTTGCTGATTTTAGAATAGCACTAAATCCTTGGTGTCTAATGATGAATTTCCCCAAAGAAAATAGGGTCGAATAAGTATGAGGAGGGCAGAGCGCAGGAAGGGAATGTTAAGTTGCGGAGCCGAGGGAAGCAAAGCAATGAAAGAAGGCTAGAATGTGAAGAGGACTCTCTGCATTTGAGATTTGCAAGCATAGCAATTAAAACCTGAACCCTAGGTTGGGAACCATAGTAGTTTTGATAAGTCTTTGGATCTTAGAAAAAGTCAGGGGAACGTTGAGCAGTGCCTACCGAGCCTACGATAAATGTTCCAATCAATATGGATGATCCTACATGGGTTTTATAGATTAGATCTCAGTTTAACATTAACTTAAGGAAGGAATTAGTTAATTTCCTCCGAGGGAATTTGGACGTGTTTACTTGGACGCGTTTAAATATGTGTAGGATACTGTCAGAGATAGCGTGTCACATACTAAATATTTATCTATATTTTACATCGGTAAAATAGAAAAGGCGTAGTCTAGATCTGGAGTGATCCATTGTATTGAAAGAAGAGGTGGACAAGCTAATGGAAAATGGCTTTATCCACATTGCTTTGTACCCTGAATGGGTATAAAACCCAATGTTGGTTAAGAAATAAAATGGAAAGTAGCGGATGTATATCAACTATTCAGATTTGAATAAATTATGCCCAAAGGATAGCTTTCCTTTTCTAAGAATCCATCAACTGGTTGACCAGACTACAGGACATGAGTTGTTGTCATTCATGGACGCTTATTCAGGTTATAATTAGATCATGATGCATATGCTAGATCAGGAGAATACCAGCTTCATAATGGATTTGCTATTATACTGCTATCAACTAACGTCGTTTGGTTTTAAGAACATCGAAGCCATGCACTGAGATTAGTAAATTCTATGTTCAGGAATCATATCGGTTTAACAATAGAGGTATACGTGGATATATGCTTGTGAATGCATGATTATTGTGGAACCATCTGAATGACCTTTCGAAATGTTTGAGGTTGTATGGAAGTATGGAAAGAAACTAAATCCGTTGAAATGCTCTTTTAAGGTGGCATCGAGAAAATTCCTGGGATTATTGTTAAGGATTATTGTTAACGAAGGGGCATCGAAGCCAATCCGGAGCAGATTAATGCCTCGAGGAATGTAACCACCCCAACCACGAATAAATAACTACAGAGCTTGAATGGAAAGATCACTGCGTTGAGTCGTTTCATCTCTAAGGCAACGGCCAAATGCATACACTTCTTCGATGCCCTCAATAAGGATAAGAAGAATTCTGAATGGCATTGGGACTGTTAGAATGCCTTCAACGAGTTCAGAGGTATATGGAGACACCAACGATCTTATCTACACCAATGTATGGGGAGGGCTTATATGTTTATTTGGTAGTATTCGCTCATGCATTAAGTGCAGTGGTAGTACATGAGGAGGCAAGGATGCAAAGGACCGTCTTCTAGCAAACAGTTTACAAGAGCTAAAAAGAACTACCCAAAGTTGAAGAAACTTTCATATTACTTGCTAATTGCATCAAGGAAGCAACGACTATATTTCCAAGCTCATTTAGTTAAAGTATCAATGGATCAGCCTTTAAAGCAGGTGTTATACCGGCCCAAGACTTTAGGGAGATTTTTGAAATGGAACATAGAGTAGGTATGATATTAATTATCATCTGAGGAGAGTGATAAATGAGCAGGCATTAGCGGATTTCATCGTTGAGTTTACCATGCGAGATGGTGAGGAGGAGGAGGATATAATCAAACTTCCCTATTGAAAGTTATTCTTAGATGGAGCATCAAATGAACATAGGTTAAGTGCAAGAGTAGTACTTGAAACTCCAGAAGGATGATAAATTTATTTGCATTGAAGTCGGAATTTCCCAGAACTAACAATGAGGCTGAGTAAGAGGTGCCGACAGTAGGATTGAGACTAGAAAAGAACTGCGAATAAGGACATTGCAAATATTCAATGATTCCCAATTGGTGGTATGTCAAATAATAAAGCAATGTCAAGCTAAGGGTGGTAGACTTGTTCTTACCAGATGAAAGTGATGGAATAGCTAGATGACATCGCGCATTACAATTACACATATCCCCAGAGATGAAAACACAAAGGCTGATTTATTAGCTAAATTGACTGGTTCTGGGAAGCACAGATGATGGACTTGGTACCAATGGAGATTTTGACCGCTCCAAGTATCGACCATATGGATGTTGAGTGGATTTTGGAGACTATAGAGGAAGTGGAGTCATGGATGACCCCGATTTAAGATTATTTACTCAAGAGAACTCTCCCAAGGATAGGAATGAATGGAAGAAACTCATTTGAAAAGCACCTCGATTCATGATGCAAGGAGTGCTATACAGAAGAAGATTCTCTAACCCTTGCTTCGATGTGTCACCAAGGATGTGGCAAGGAAAATTCCCGTGGAAATCCATGAGGGTAGCCGTGGTGACCACATCCGGGGGCGGACTTAGGCAAAAAAGGTATTTAATTATGGATATTAAGCAAATCGTGATGTAGCTGTGTAACAATCCACTCTGGAACAGGCCTGAATTTCAACCCAGAAATGGCTCGTCAAAACTTAGATCCATTCTAAGGCTAGCTTTTGGTTGGAAAAGGAAGTAACAATATAGAATAATAACTATTCTTTCTGAACTCACAACATATGAAATAAAATATAATAGCAAATTGTACTCATTTATTTCAAAATCATTTGAAATGTCATAATACAAAACATTATCAAACTGTCAAGTAAAATCTGATACATTATTTATCCAAAATACATGGGCACAACATCAAACATCGCAAAAGATAATAATCACTCCCACAAGCTTAAGCCACTCCACCTTGAAGCATTATCACCGTCATCACTCCATTTTTAACCCGTGTTGTAATAAGGAGGGAGTTAGAATAATAAATGTATGGTGAATGAAAACCTTGGGTCTTACCATTTCAGTACTTGGGTAGTAATTTTAAAATAAGAATATGTCATGCGTACATAAAATCATTTAATATTTTTTATACGGTAATGAGGCGGGTCCTCAATCAACCACTTAATACCTTCCATTCCCGAAGTAGGACTCTAATTCACATGTCATAAAGGTCAAATAATGTGAGAATAGTACCTAAGCCATTTAGTACCTTTTATTGGAAAATATACAGACTCTGGCCATTTAAGACCTCAGTTGAGGAAGACCCTATCATTTGATACATATTCCTAAGATGGACTCCTCATCAGCGACTATCTGACTAACATCCTATGGAATCTCTTGAGCCACTTAATACTTCTTTAAGGAAAGGTGAACCCTCAATCAGCCTCTTGATACCTAATCCCGAAGCGAACCCCTGTCGAGATTCCACGTATCGTGCCTAATAACAAGCCCCTTGGCCATGTAATACTTCATTTAGGGAAAAGAGGCAGGCTCTCGAACAACCTACCTCAAGACCCTGAAGTAGGCCCTTCGTATTATGACTTATAATAACATCTCACATTAATGTGACTACTCATACGAATCGACGGCCATATTAGCCAGGCAGATTTACCCTACAGAATTTGGAACTAACCTATCATCATCATAGATATTTATCATTGGAGATGTCTCACATCAGCCCTATATTCACACTGCTGGAAGCCAGATTAGCTGGGCAGACTTATGTGTATCTTTGGATTGACCCCGCATCCATATAACTTAGCCACAATGTAAATACTATATATATAATACTTATCTTAGCGTTTCATAATTAAGGCCTTGAATGGAATCTACCTTATTTATGCCTTAAGATATTAATTACTTTCCTCGGAGGGAGTCAATGATAATTATTACCTAATTAACTATGCAATTATATGCTATAATTATACATTTATTACGCTAATAGAAATAAATATATATCTGCATGGGCTCAAATGCCCTAAACAAGCGATATATGTCAATTCCTTTAACCATAATACTAATACAAGTCCTTTCCCTTCAGATTTCCAAGATTTTAATATCCATAACAATGATTAAATATTCATATCTAAAACTGCAATAACGGACTTGTGAATAGAAATAAAAACCCAGTTGATTACATCAATTTAATGGAATATCCTAAACAATAGGAATTGCAATCCAAACTTCATATCTATTCATCTCCTCTTTTATAAAGAAATAAATAAAGGAATTTTGTGTGGAATAAGTGGTGTAAACTACGAATAAAATTCATGCTTTACACTCTTATTTTATTATTAAAGACTCGCCATCTGAATCTTTAGAAGGAGGAGAAATGGAATAGGCTATGAAATTATCAAAAATTGTAGAAACAATATAAATCCAATCAAATTAACATAATAATTGAGAATCTCCATCTAGAATTGACATTTCGAAGTAAAAAGGAATTTCGGAAGATTTTATCTTTTTTTTTTGCAACCCCAAAATCCCTAAGACATATTCAAATCCATAGATATATACTAATCAAAATACTAAGGTTTTTGCTCAAAGATTATCCTTAACTTTTCTTGTATGGATTTGCAATGCCAAAGAACTCCTTTCTAGATCTTCTTCTTTTGATACACACACACACACACACACACACATCGAAGGATAGGTATGTATAATTTTGTTAGATTCAGAGAGGTTGAAAGAAGTGAATATATTAAAAGAATAATTAGAAAAGGATCAGAATCCTTACCTAAATTCCTAATTGAATTTTTGAATCTAACTGAAGAGGGAAAATGGCAGAGCTTTGAGGTATTCCCTAAATATTTATGAATGAAAAGTGAAGGTGATAGAGTCCTATTTATAGGAGTTGAAACGTATAAGAATCGTAGGATGAAGTTTAATGACAAAGGATTAATCTGGAGCATTGAAACACGGAAAAACCCTAGCGGACACCTTGAATAGGGGTCACCGTCCACACTTGATTAGTCGACTGCTAAGGATCGACCTCTTGGGGTCAAAGGTGTCAACATCTCCACTGATTTGGGGTGCGCTGATTTGTTTTTGTTGCTCGATTATTTTATTCCCAAATTAACTTTAATGTTAATTATTTAACTTAACGTTTACTTAACCCCCAAGTAATCCTATAGTTAATTTTTGAAATTTAAACCCTAAATTTAAATACTCATTTTAATTTGAATTCAAACTAAACTAATTTAAATCTAAAAACTTCAAATGCTCATAACTTCTTCGTTTGAGCTTCAATTTTAACATATTATATATGGAAATAGATCAGAATTTTGCCTCGAACACGGCGAAATAATTTTCATGGTAAAATTCCAAATTGTATAAAATTTTCATTTTTAACCCTATCTTATTTAATTTAATTCACTTAATTTATTTACGATTGATATTTTGGGGTGTTACATTCTTCTCCTCTTAAAAAGGATTTCGCCCGAAATCTTTCAAGGGGCGAACAGTGTAACGCGGAATAACATCCATGTTACTCAATCAAGTCATCTATAAAACCATCTACTCAACTAAAGTGCAACATGATTATGTACTGCAGACATGCTAAAATGTGCTCAATTCTAGCGTGAGTGTGTAATCGTGTCATTCAAATATGTATGCAAATACCCTAAACAAGCATAAAATTTTCTATATGATTGTAAAGTGATTGTGAAAAACTATAAGAACTATCTCCTACCATCCTATCGAGAAACCATGATGCAACCAAAATCCTAATTTTGAAGAGAAAATTTACCAATGAAAAGCTCTGGATGAGTGATCTTCATCTTCTCCTCGGTTTCCAACGTGCTTTCCACCGGGTTGTCTCCTTGTTATACTTGAACCAGCAAAATTATTTTGTTACGGAGTCTTTTAGTTTCATGCTCCATAACTTGGGACTAATTTCGCATTATTATAAATATTTATCATAAGGATATCTCACATCAATAGGAAGTGTACGTAACTGATGGTAGCCTCAAAGTGAAGGGCAGACTTCAGTCATGTAACTCTATTGACCTTGCATCTTTATGACTTAGCCATAAATTAAATACACTCCATATATATATAATAATACTTATCTCAATTTTTCATAGATAAGGCCTTATAAGTAGTCTTCTTTATTACGCGTTAGAATAATATTAGGCTATATAGCAGTTTTCTCTTATTTTCACCTAACAATCAATTACATTAAGGAAATAAATGAAAATAAATACCTAATTAACTATGTCATATACGTATTAATTATACATTAATTACGATAATAGAGACAATCAAATGTCCACGCCTAATAAGTTCTAAAGGCATGGATTTTACACCCAAAACTAGCGTTAAATGTCAATTCTCTAACCAAATACTACTATAAGTCCTTTTTCTTCAAATTCCCAAGATTTCAATATACCAAAATAAGGGATTCTAACATCCAAAATAGGGAGTAAATATTCATAACCAAAACTGCAATAACAGACTTGTAAATAAAATGGAAACTCAATTTATTACACCCATTCAAACGAATATCCTAAATAATAGGAATTGTAATCTAAACTCCATATTTTATTCAACTTCTCTTTTACAAAGAAATAGATAAGAAGGAAACTTGTATGGAATAAGTGGTTTAAATTACAAATAAAATCCATAATCTAAACCACTTATTTCATTGAAAAATCACTAATTGAAATAAAGAAGAAGGAGAAGTGGAACAGGCTATGAAATTATCAAAAACTGCATAAACAAAACAAATTCTACCAAATTAATGTAAATAATTGAGTATCTCAACATAAAATTGACATTTCGAAATAAAAAGGAATTTCGGGAGAATTTATATATCGTATTATCGCAATCCCAAAATTCCTAATGCATTACAAATCCATAAAGATACACAAACAATTACTGAAAAGAAATACAAAGCTTTCCACTCATAAAACAGCCTTAGCTTCACTTTCCTTTGATTTGCACGCCATTCCATCTCCTTTAGAATCTCTCTCTTTTTATATAACACGATAGGGAAAATGTATATATTTTTATTAAATTTGGAACAATTGGAGGAAGAACAAAAGAAAAATAGTTTGGAGGAAGAAGAAGAAATGATGAAATAACTTTCATGGTCAAATTCCAATTTTTATAAAATTATCATTTTCTACACTATCACATTTAATTCAATTTACTCCATTTATTTATGGTAAATTTTATAGGATGTTATATTCTCCCCCTAAGAAGGATTTCGTTTCGAAATCTTTGAAGGGGCGAACAGTATAATGCGCAATAACATCCATGTTATATAACCAAATTATCTATACAGCCACAGTGCAATGTGATTATATACTGCAGACATATTAAAACGAGCTCAATTCTAGCATGGGAGTGTAATTATGTCATGCAAATATGTATTCAAATACTCTAAACTTACATAAAACTGCTATATGAGTGTAAAGTGATGGTGAAAAAGTGTAGCAACCATCTCCTACCATCCAATCACATTCCTGTTTTTAAACAAATTTAAATTTGTAATTAGTTTGATTCCTAGATTAAATTAAGAATTAATTTGGTAAATTAATATAAAATTTTGATTAAATTATAAATTGATTTAGAATGAATTTGAGTATTTGGGAATGAATATGTATATAAATTAGATTTAAATAAATAGAATTTGAAAGTTTTAAGATTAATAAAAGATATGTTCTGTTATTTATTTGTATTTATAAATTTAGTTTAAATTAAATCTTGAAACTGAAATTCAAAATTAAAAATCCTATAAATATATTGGGTTTGAAACATTATATTTTCAATTAATAAAGATTTATTTTCCAAATTATATTAAATAGACAGTTTGAATGAGAAGCTATATTTTGAAATTAAATGAAACAACTTTTTGAAATTGCTATTTAAAAGTAATAGAGGGTATAAAAATATAAATTTTAAAAAATAAGAAGGGTTTAAACAATAAATTAAAGAGAAGGACTAAACATAAATTTAAAATTTCTATATATTTGAAACTAATAAAATCTTTTTTTCTAATTTTTGTAAATGTGCATTTTGATGTGAAAGATATATAAGTATAAGTAATTAAAATTATCTTTTAAATAAATAAGAAAACATGAAAATATGATTTGTAAATTTAAAATTGTATATGTAAATATTTAGAGCTAAATTTATAAATTTAAATGAAGTAAGGTTTAAATTTAAATTTGCAAATAAACTCAAGGAAAGGTGTCGACATAAATTTGTTTGAATTTGACAAATGTAATATAGAAACATATATTAACAAGTGTTAAAAAATGTACAAGTGTAAATGAATAAACAAGTGGCATTTTGGTTTAAAAACATAATGTTAACAAAAGATCAAAACCAGGCTAATCATTTTCTTCATTTTCTCAACTAGGTCTTCTTCTTTCTATATTAAATCTTAAAAATAAAACTCGGATCAAAAAGCAAAAACCAAATCAAAATCTGGAACCAGAAATCATGTTTTAAAACTATATCTGTAATCCACTTTAAAGGCAAAGCAACAGATCCTAAAAAATCCAAACCTGGTAGCAATTCAAGATTCAGCTCTAACATCAGTTTACAAACAAATAATTCAAACTTCAACCTGATCAAGTTTTGAATCTGGAGATCAAAGCTCAGACCAAATCAAAACAGCATGCTCTGTTCTTCTTTGTTCTTTCAGGAAAATAAGTGAGCAAACCATCTAACCCTGATTTTAACTTGATTTTTTCTGAAGTATGATATGAAATATGGTTGAATGATAGTGTGAACTTGCCTGCATGTTTGAATGTATTGATTGAATTGTGCATGTTTGGAACAGACATGAATGTCTGTTCTGAATTTTACAGGTTTTAGACCTGTTAAAGCAAATAAAATATATGAGAAAAACTAAAACCTACTTCTTTGATTCAATTTTAGGCTTCGTGATCTGAATGAAATGGGTTTGCATCATCAAGAACTAGGGGTTCGAGATTTTTTTTTGAGAATTTTTTTTTATTTGGTATTATCTGGAAATTCAAAATATACAGAGAAAAGAATCATATAAATGTTAAAACTTGATAATCTAATATGTTGTTTTGATACTATAATTCGATTTGTACTAGAAGGATATGATTTTTAAAAATCATTTCACGATTTTTAAGTATATAATCATCAAGAAATTTAGGTTGAACAGAAAAATTGATTATCATCAATTCCTGGTGATCAATGTCAATTCATGGAACAAGCTTGACATTGAAGGTTGCTTGAGAGTTTGCGATCATTAGAAAATTAGTGAGTAATTTTTTTATCACTGGTGAAGATTGTCGATGTTAATCTAGGGTTTAAGGACATTTCCGGTTCGGCAAGGGTCGCGAGACGATTGTGAAGGCGTGGGGTGATCGATCGTAGCTGGACCAAGGGGTGAGGAAGGGGATGGATAGGCGAGTCTTCAGTCATGGACGTGTGAACTCTAATGATCAGGATCGTGGGCACGTAGTGGTTGTTGTTGATTGAGTGGTTCCAGTGGGTGTTCATGTGTTCGAATTCGATGTAGAGATCAAACTTAAACTCTGGATGATCGAAAGCTTACGGGAGGTCACCAGTGACCTGCGGATGATCTTGACGACGGCCAGAAGTGATCGTGGTGAGGGTACACAATCACAACATTTACGTGGTGTCAGCCGTGTCAATTGAGAAGAGATGATCGTCTCGAAATCGACGTCGTGAAACTTTGTTTTTGGCTCCAGTTGATACTCGAGCATATTCAGGAATGGGCTAATATATTAAACAGTTATAAAATTTAGAGAGAAAAGAGAAAAAATGAAGTATTGGGAGGCTCGGGGGCAGTCTCGGGGAAAGAGGGTACCTGCTCGGGTTCCACTTCGAGTTTGGTTTAATTAGCAGAAACCAGGTCTGTCAATTTTAATCTTGGTACCAGGTGTTCAAAGCAACCAGAAAATTAAAGTTTTAAAACAAATTAAATGTTTTAACCAAGGAAATGCTTAACAAGTTTCACGATTTAAAACTTTAAAGTTAACTATTTAAAAAAATTTGTTTCGGGTTTATATTATTTTGTATTAAGTCGATTATCTTATTTAACCTCAAATTGTTTTGCAAAAATGATGAGATAAAAAAAGTAATTAAGGTACGTGGTATTAAACTATTAAGAAGATTTCAAAAGATATTTGTATAAACTAATTTTCAAGCAATTAATTAAATAAGATTTAACTAATGAAATAAAGTCATTAATTAGGATAGGATTTATCTTTAATTAATGTAAGTCTTGATTTATGTAAGAATAATTAATTAAAGGATGATCAATTAATTAACATGATTAACTAAAGGTTAATTGATTTATTAATTAAAGATAATTACTAAATGAAAGTAATTAAGATAAATTAATTAATATTCAAGTTTAATTTAAGCAAGTAATTAAAGAATGATTAATTAGAAGATGACTAATTACTTAAAAATAATTGCTTGATTTGAAGTCATTAAAGACGAATAATTAGTGATTTAAAACTTGATTAATAAAGTGTTTAAAGGCTTATTAATTCAAGGAATAATTAATTTATGTGATTAATTAATAAAGGTAATTGAATTGAAAATAATTTATTAATTAAAAGTAATTGATTAAGAATTAAAGTTGATAAATCAAGTAATTAAGTTGTAATTACTTATTTTAAATAATTAAGAATGATTAATTAAAGTGTAATTAATTAAGGATAATTAATTTAATGGTAATAAATTGATTAAGGGTTAAATTAGTTAATTAAAGTAATCAATTAAATGGTTAATCTAATAACTAAAGGACAATTATTTAATAATTAAAAGATTGATGAATTAAAATTAAAGGTTAATTAATGGTTAATTAATAAATGATTAAAGAATAATTAACCAAAATGATTTGTAATTTATTAATATTAATTAACAAGGATTAGTATGTCAAAAGTAATTAAATCTGATTTGAATTAATCAGACAATTAACTGATTTTACTTATGGATGTTTGGATTCTATTGGATGATTGAATTGTTTGATACCCTGATGTGTTCTATTTTGATTTGAGCCGTGTTTGATGTAATTTATTATCTGTGATATATACATGTGATCTGTGAATAAAAGATAAGCGTTGTGGTTTATACCGCCTATCAAATATAAGCGTTATAGTTTATATATTGCTGTATTTGAATCTGTGCTGATTGATGATGTGGCACTTTTATTGTAAAACCCCCGGTCCACACTTATACACACACAAATATGGGTTGCACGTGGAAATGGGTTAAGTCACAGATTTTTGAAATAGTTTTAAAAATTGAATTTTTGAATCCAAATGGTTTTGGAAATGGATTGGGTTTAAAATAGAAAAGTTTCTGAAAAGAAATTTCAAATATAAAATTTACTTTTGAATACTTGATTAAGTTTTGAAGTTTAAACAATTTAATTTAAATTTAAATTCAAATTTTGAAAATTTAATTCTATGTTTGGAAACTAGATATTAAAGATGTTGTACAAGCTATACATGGGTTAAACCATTTTAAAGATATTAATTTTGGAATTTGAATTTAATTCAAGGGCTTTGACTCGTGAAAATATAATTGGATTTTTTTTCTGAAACGAAAACTATTTGTTTTCAAATAATATAAGCTTTTACATAATGAACTTCCAATTTGTGTTAAAAGGATTTCAAGTCTAAAATGAAAATAGTTTTCCAAGTTATGAATAAATCTTTGGGAACGGGTTTGAAAGCTATAAGTTAAATCTTTAATTTAAATGAGTTAATCCAATTGAAATGGAAATTGTTTTGAAATCTATGAATAGAACTTTGTGAGACTAATTGAACTTTGTGAAATGAATCTTTTGGTTAAAAGATTTGAAATGGTAATTTGTTTAACCATTTGAAGAAAATGGTCTAAAGTTGTGACTTAACTGAAATCCCATATCCATATATTTTTAAATATTGCACTCATTATTCGGTTTAGCCGGGAGGACCTTGTGTCATATAACCAATTCCGAATAATGATACGTTGTTATGGATAGCATTTGAAGACCGGTGGTGAAGATCGGGTATTTTCGAAAATGAAAGGATAACCCATCGATTGTCTCTGCACTGAGTCGCGCCGGTATAGAGATTCCCTAAGTTATGGGAAGTCCGATCGGGATTGTGAATATCCGGATTTGCAAGGACTTCTTCAGAAGTGCCTTCGGTTCTGTTCGAACACAGAACAGACTTGTATGGATGTGTTTCTAACATTACACTTTGATATGTAAAACCGTTTTCTATCAAGTACATTTCTATTTGGTGGCGGAGATTTATTCTCTTGGCTTAACACCCTTCTCTGAGACGTACGAGCTCAGAGGTTATGTAGTCGATGGTACTAGTGATACATTCCCAATTTGATAATGTGGCATAGGAAGTGCTGCTGATCATTTGTTGATCAAAGCAAGGCTTTGTGAAAAGCGTAGCTTTATGGACGAGACTGCATCAGGGCCTCACAACCCGGAAATGGACGAAACATGAAAGATGCAGCAAGGTTTCAACAGTCGCGCCCCTAGGGTATGTCCATTTCTTCTGGATAGAGGTGATATCATGGTATGAAGCCCAAATATTTAACCTATGTGGTTACTGCAAATACATTACTTTGTGGTTGTTGGTATCGAGCGCTAGGTTAAAAGTTGGTTATGACCAGGGATGGAATATCTTAGGTGATACTCCCAGGCAGGGGGTACACCGGCCTTGTGTTGGCAGAGAACTGAGGGATGGTTCTCGGGGCGTCCCTCTAGAGGCGTACCCATGTAGCAATGGGAAGTTCCTTGGCCTGACCATTTGTTAGGAAATCCAAAGAAACAATACGCGCCCAGTACGGTTTTAGTTGTATAACCTTGCATGGAATGTGGCGGTAACCTGCTATTGAACATGGTAGCTATAGTAGGCATAGTTCGAAATGTCTATGCTGGCTAAGATTAATATTATACTTTCGAAATGTTTTCTGCATTATGCACTAATAACAATATCAAAATGGTTTTCGCGTATCAAGCATTTTTGACTATCATAAGAAGAAATCTCCTCCAATTCTGCGTTTGCATGGTGTGTATGGCCGGAGGCCTTATGGTAGTTTCATTTTCTAAAAAGCATTGCAGATTTTAATGTTTTAAAACTCTTTGTTGTTTGTTTAAAAGATAAACTATTTTTGTTTGCTCATACCAGTCCCATGACCGATCCAGAGTTTATTGTTCCCTTCCTAAACTCTGGGTGCCCACAATTTTCCACACGGGCAGTCTAGAGTTGGGTTTTTCAGGTAGTAGATATAGATATCGATTTGGTCGATTTTAGCCTTCTCCTTGGTATTATTAGGAGATCTTGGATATTGGAGTCATTGGATTCACGGACCAGACTTGCTTAACTTGGTGAAACTTGATGGTGGTTCGAGCTTGTGGTTTGGAGTTTTAGCTCTGGAGCATTGGATTGGAGTTATCTCTTGGCTATTTGTTTTCCGCTGCTGTTTATTGTCTCTGGTATTCTTGTATCATATTGTATTAGTGTTGTTCCATATTTGGATATTGTATTCATTTGGAATTGTATATGATATTCATTTTTCTTCCGCTGTGTTGTTATACTTAATTGTGTTATAAGCTCCGGCGAACCAGATTCGACGTTTGGATCTGCGGCATTTGAATACGAGTGCCGTATTCGGTGCCGATTTTCAAAGGTCGAGTCAGGGTCGTTACAATTGGTGTCAGAGCTGAAGGTTGAAACTTTAGCTCAGGAGTATAACACATTAAGTGATTCATTAGAGATAGGGTGAAGTATACCCTAGAATGAATATATCCTTAAGATATCCGTCTGAATGCCTCAGTAAATTCTCTTACTATCCACTAATAGTATGAGTGCGAGAATAGGACGAGATAGGGGACAAGGGACTACCACTACAAATGGTCGGTACCCTGCATTAGTGGAAACAACTTTCTCTATCAATCTCCCTTGATTCGTCTTTTCAATTCTTTGATGGTTCCTGGCAGCTTCAGGAAGAAGCTTTGATTTTGCATGGGACATAAACTCCAGATTGGTCAGAATTGTTTGTTTGGATGAATTGTTTGCTTTGGTTGCTATGGTTGATAGGTATATTTTGGTTGTTTAAACTAAAAAATTTCGGGATTATATCCATATATTTGTCTATTCTTTTGGGTCTCGATATATTCTACGAGGGGTTAGTTATCCTTTGAACTAATCAATACCCCTGTATATTCGTAGTTCTGGTGACCCGAGTATCTTGATTCGTTCTTGTATCCATTATTGATATTCTGATTTGGGTAGCCAAATGCAGAATAGATACCCAGTTTGATTTGAAAATTGTTTTTCTATCTTTGTGTATCCATCCTTGGTTGTCTCCCTACTTTCAAATTTCGAGGACAAAATTTTCTTAAGGGAATCTATAACATTCCTGTTTATAAACAAATTTAAATTTGTAATTAATTTGATTCCTAGATTAAATTAAGAATTAATTTGGTAAACTAATATAAAATTTTGATTAAATTATAAATTGATTTAGAATGAATTTGAGTATTTGGGAATGAATATGTATATAAATTAGATTTAAATAAATAGAATTCGAAAGTTTTAAGATTAATAAAAGATATGTTCTGTTATTTATTTATATTTATAAATTTAGTTTAAATTAAATCTTGAAACCGAAATTCAAAATTAAAAATCTTATAAATATATTAGGTTTGAAAACATTATATTTTCAATTAATAAAGATTTGTTTTCCTAATTATATTAAATAGATATTTTGAATGAGAAGCTATATTTTGGAATTAAATAAAATAGTTTTTTGAAATTGCTATTTAAAAGTTACAGAGGGTATAAAAATATAAATTTTAATAAATGAGAAGGGTTTAAACAATAAATTAAAGAGAAGGACTAAACATAAATTTAAAATTTCTATATATTTGAAACTAATAAAATCTTGTTTTCTAATTTTTGTAAATGTGCATTTTGATGTAAAAGATATATAAGTATAAGTATTTAAAATTATCTTTTAAATAAATAAGAAAACATGGAAATATGATTTGTAAATTTAAAATTGTATATGTAAATATTTAGAACTAAATTTATAAATTTAAATGAAGTAAGGTTTAAATTTTAATTTGCAAATAAACTCAAGGAAAGGTGTTGACATAAATTTGTTTGAATTTGACAAATGTAAATTATATAGAAACATATATTAACAAGTGTTAAAAAAATGTACAAGTGTAAACGAATAAACAAGTGGCATTTTTGTTTAAAAACATAATGTTAACAAAAGATCAAAACCAGGCTAATCATTTTCTACATTTTCTCAACTAAGTCTTCTTCTTTCTATATTAAATCTTAAAAATAAAACTCATATCAAAATGCAAAAACCAAATCAAAATCTGGAACCAGAAATCATGTTTTAAAACTATATCTGTAATCCACTTTAAAGGCAAAGCAACAGATCCTCAAAAATCCAAACCTGGTAGCAATTCAAGATTCGGCTCTAACATCAGTTTACAAACAAACAATTCAAACTTCAACCTGATCAAGTTTTGAATCTGGAGATCAAAGCTCAGACCTAATCAAAACAGCATGCTCTGTTCTTCTTTGTTCTTTCAGGAAAACAAGTGAGCAAACCATCTAACCCTGATTTTAACTTGATGTTTTCTGAAGTATGATATGAAATATGGTTGAATGATAGTGTGAACTTGCCTGCATGTTTGAATGTATTGATTGAATTGTGCATGTTTGGAACAGACATGAATGTCTGTTCTGAATTTTATAGGTTTTAGACCTGTTAAAGCAAAAAAAAATAAGAGAAAAACTAAAACCTACTTCTCTGATTCAATTTTAGGCTTCGTGATCTGAATGAAATGGGTTTGCATCATCAAGAACTAGGGGTTAGAGAATTTTTTTTGAGAAATTTTTTATTTATTTAGTATTATCTGGAAATTCAAAATATACAGAGAAAAGAATCATATAAATGTTAAAACTTGATAATCGTAATATGTTGTTTTGATACTATAATTCGATTTGTACTAGAAGGATATGATTTTTAAAAATCATTTCACGATTTTTAAGTATATAATCATCGAGAAATTTAGGTTGAACAGAAAAATTGATTATCATCAATTCCCGGTGATCAATGTCAATTCATGGAACAAGCTTGACATTGAAGGTTGCTTGAGAGTTTGTGATCATTAGAAAATTAGTGAATAATTTTTTTATCACTGGTGAGGATGTTAATCTAGGGTATAAGGACGTTTCCGGTTCGGCAAGGGTCGCAAGGCGATTGTGAAGGCGTCGGGTGATCGATCGAAGCCGGACCAAGGGGTTAGGAAGGGGATGGATAAGCGAGTCTTCAGGCATGGAGGTGTGAACTCTGATGGTCAGGATCGTGGGCACTTAATGGTTGTGGGTGATTGAGTGGTTCCAGGTGAGTGTTCATGTGTTCGAATTCGATGTAGAGATCAAACTTAAACTCTGGATGATCGAAAGCTTAGGGGAGGTCACCAGTGACCTGCGGGTGATCTTGACGACGGCCAAAAGTGATCGTGGTGAGGGTACACGTGCACAGCATTTACGTGGTGTCAGCCGTGTCAATTCAAGAATGGGATAATATATTAAACAGTTATAAAATTTAGAGAGAAAGGAAAAAAACAAACTATTGGGAGGCTCGGGGGAAGTCTCGAGGAAAGAAGGTACCAGCTCGGGTTCCCCTTCGAGTTTGGTTTAATGAGTAGATACCAGGCCTGTCAATTTTAATCTTAGTACCAGGTTTTCGAAGCAACCAGAAAATTGAAGTTTTAAAACAAATTAAATGCGTTAACCAAGGAAATGTTTAACAAGTTTCATGATTTGAAACTTTAAAGTTAACTGTTTAAAAAAAAATTTGTTTCGGGTTTATATTATTATGTATTAAGTCGATTATCTTATT
This sequence comes from Allium cepa, assembly GCA_030765085.1. Lineage (NCBI taxonomy): Eukaryota > Viridiplantae > Streptophyta > Magnoliopsida > Asparagales > Amaryllidaceae > Allium > Allium cepa. The sequence goes on from CM060929.1 coordinate 752,335,738, forward strand.
TAATCTCAAATTGTTTTGAAAAAATGATGAGATAAAAGAAGTAATTAAGGTACGTGGTATTAAACTATTAAGAAGATTTCAAAAGATACTTGTATAAACTAATTTTCAAGCAATTAATTAAATAAGATTTAGCTAATCAAATAAAGTCATTAATTGGGATAGGATTTATCTTTAATTAATTTAAGTCTTGATTTATGTAAGAATAATTAATTAAAGGATGATCAATTAATTAAAGTGTTTAACTAAAGGTTAATTGATTTATTAATTAAAGATAATTACTAAATGAAAGTAATTAAGATAAATTAATTAATATTCAAGTTTAATTAAATCAAGTAATTAAAGAATGATTAATTAGAAGATGACTAATTACTTAAAAATAATTGCTTGATTTGAAGTCATTAAGGACGAATAATTAGTGATTTAAAATTTGATTAATCAAGTGTTTAAAGGCTAATTAATTCAAATAATAATTAATTTATGTGATTAATTAATAAAGGTAATTGAATTGAAAGTAATTTATTAATTTAAAGTAATTGATTAAGAATTAAAGTTGATAAATCAAGTAATTAAGTTGTAATTACTTATTTTAAGTAATTAAGGATGATTAATTAAAGTGCAATTAATTAAGGATAATTAATTTAATGGTAATAAATTAATTAAGGGTTAAATTAGTTAATTAAAGGTAATCAATTAAATGGTTAATCTAATAACTAAAGGATAATTATTTAATAACTAAAAGATTGATGAATTAAAATTAAAGGTTAATTAATGGTTAATTAATAAATGATTAAAGAGTAATTAATCAAAATGATTTGTAATTTATTAATATTAATTAACCAGGATTAGTATGTCATAAGTAGTTAAATCTGATTTGAATTAATCAGACAATTAACTTATTTTACTTATGGATGTTTGGATTCTATTGGATGATTGAATTGTTTGATACCCTAATGTGTTCTGTTTTGATTTAAGCTGTGTTTGATGTAATTTATTATCTGTGATATATACATGTGATCTGTGAATAAAAGATAAGCGTTATGGTTTATACCGCTTATCAAATATAAGCGTTATAGTTTATACCGCTTATCAAATATATTGCTGTATTTGAATCTATGCTGATTGATGATGTGACACTTTTATTGTGTAAAACCCTTGGTCCACACTTATACACACACAAATATGGGGTGCACGTGGAAATGGGTTAAGTTACAGATTTTTGAAATAGTTTTAAAAATTGAATTTTTGAATCCAAATGATTCTGGAAATGGATTGGGTTTAAAGTAGAAAATTTTTGAAAAGAAATTTCAAATATAAAATTTACTTTTGAATAACTTGATTAAGTTTTGAAGTTTAAACAATTTGATTTAAATTCAAATTTTGAAAATTGAATTCTATGTTTGGAAACTAGCTATTAAAGATGTTTACAAGTTATACATGGGTTAAACCATTTTAAAGATATTAATTTGGGAATTTGAATTTAATTCAAGGGCTTTGACTTGTGAAAATATAATTGGATTTTTTTTTCTAAAACGAAAACTATTTGTTTTCAAATGATATAAGATTTTACATAAGAAATGAACTTCCAATTTGTGTTAAAAGGATTTCAAGTCTAAAATGAAAATAGTTTTCCAAGTTATGAACAAAACTTTGGGAACGGATTTGAAAGCTATAAGTTAAATCTTTAATTTAAATGAGTTAATCCAATTGAAATGGAAATTGTTTTGAAATCTATGAATAGATCTTTGTGAGACTAGGTGAACTTTGTGAAACGAATCTTTTGGTTAAAAGATTTGAAATGGTAATTTGTTTAACCATTTGAAGAAAGGTTTTTGGTTTAAAGTAGTGGCTTAACTGAAATTCCATATCCATATGTTTTTAAATATTGCGCTCATTACTCGGTTTAGCCGGGAGAGGACCTTGTGTCATATAACCCATTGCGAATAATGATACGTCGTTATGGATAGCATTTGAAGACCGGTGGTGAAGACCGGGTATTTTGAACGAATGGATAACCCGTCGATTGTCTCTGCACTGAGTCGCGTCGGTATAGAGATTCCTTAAGTGATGGGAAGTCCGATCGGGATTGTGAACATCCGGATTTGCAAGGACTTCTTCGGAAGTGCCTTCGGTTCTGTTCGAACCCAGAACAGACTTGTATGGATGTGTGTCTGACATTACACTTTGAGATGTAAAACCGTTTTCTATCAAATACATTTCTGTTTGGTGGCGGAGATTTATTCTCTTAGCTTAACACCCTTCTTTGAGACGTACGAGCTCAGAGGTTATGTAGTTGATGGTTACTAGTGATACGTTCCCAATTTGGTAATGTGGCATACGAAGGGCTGCTGATCATTTGTTGATCAAAGCAAGGCTTTATGAAAAGCATAGCTTTGTGGACGAGACTGCACTAGGACCTCACACCCCGGAAATGGTCGAAACAGGAAAGATGCAGCAAGGTTTCAGGGGTCATGCCCCTAGGGTATGTCCATTTCTTCTGGATAGAGCTGATATAATGGTATGGAGCCCAGATATTTAACCTATGTGGTTACTGCAAATACATTACTTTGTGGTTGTCGGTATCGAGCACTCGGATAAAGGTTGGTTACGACCGAGGATGGAATATCTTAGGTGATACTCCCGGGCAGGGGGTACACCGGCCTTGTGTTGGCAGAGAACTGAGGGATGGTTCTCGGGGAGTCCCTCCAGATGCGTACCCATGAGGCAATGGAAAGTTCCTTGCTCTGGCCATTTGTTGGGAAATCCAAAGAAACAATATGCGCCCAGTACGGTTTTAGTTGTATAACCTGTCATGGAATGTGGCGGTAACCTGCTATTGAGCATGGTAGCTATAGTAGGCATAGTTCGAAATATCTATGATGGCTAAGATTAATATTATACTTTCAAAATGTTTTCTTCACTATGCACTAATAATAATATCAAAATGGTTTTCGCGTATCAATCATTTTTGACTATCATAAGGAGAAATCTCCTCCAATTCTGTGTTTGCATGGTGTGTGTGGCGAAGGGCCATATGGTAGTTTCATTTTCCGAAAAGCATTGCGGATTTCAATGTTTTAAAACTCTTTGTTGTTTGTTTTAAAGATAAAACTGTTTTTGTTTGCTCATACCAGTCCCATGACTGACACGGAGTTTATTGTTCCCTTCCTAAACTCTTGGTGCCCACAATTTTCCACATGGGCAGTCTAGAGTTGGGTTTTTCAGGTAGTAGATATAGATATCGATTTGGTAGCTTTTAGCCTTCACCTTGGTATTCTTTGGAGAACTTGGATATTGGAGGCTTTGGACTCACGGACCAGACTTGCTTAACTTGGTGAAACTTGACGGTGATTCGAGCTTGTGGTTTGGAGTTTTAGCTTTGGAGCATTGGATTGGAGTTATCTCTTGGCTATTTGTTTTCCGCTGTTATTTATTGTCTCTGATATTCTTGTATCATATTGTATTAGTGTTGTTCTGGATATTGTATTCATTTGGAATTGTATATGATATTCATTTTTCTTCCGTTGTGTTGTTATACTTAATTGTGTTATAAGCTCCGGCGAACCAAATTCGACGTTTGGATCTGTGGCATTTGAATACGAGTGTCGTATTCGGTGCCGATTTTCGAAGGTCGAGTCAGGGTCGTTACATCTAGTAACCATGATGCAACCAAAATCCTAATTCTGGAGAGAAAATTTACCAAAGGAAGGCTTAGGACAAGCAATCCTTATGCCTTTCATCGTACCACTTTGTACTCGGGCCAATATAACTCTTTATTGTAAAGTTTCCTAGTACCGTGCTCCATAGTGCCTGTAGTGGCATGAGAAGTTAGTGGCTCCATCTTAAAATTCTCTAATGGATTAGGCTCTACCGCAATTGCTATGCAATGAAGATATTTTCTCAAATTCAAAATGTCATGGACTCCAGCCAACTTAAAGTTTTCTTATTTTTCCTCATATTGGGAAAAGCCCTTATATATCTGGTACTAATTTTTCCAATTATCTAAACTTTGTGACCATCACACACTGCCTATTCAATTCTGACTTTCCAAAGTCTCGCGATACAAATCGAATCTAGGTAGAATTTATTGGTGATTTCCTACTCATAATTGGGCAATTTGCATGACCTTACAAAAAGCGCTTTAAGGGTGTCATACCAATCGGCTATTGATGACTACTATACGTGAATTCTACTAAGGGTAAGTGCTACTCCTAATACCCTCTAAAGTCTATGATGCAAGCTCTCAATAAATACTCCAAGCTCCTGTTCATTCCTTCAGCATGTTCGTCGGTGTTCAATTAGTAAGCGATGCTCGGATTTAACGAAGTTCCTAAAGCTAGTTCCTAATGCTACTAGCAAACTCCTCCCAAATTTTTGGGTAAACTAAGAGTCCCTATCACTAATGATGCTAACCACAACTTCATGAAGTTGTGTTGGAGATGTTGTGGTTCCACTGCTTCTAATGGAAAAAAAATTTACCTTCTCCTTAACCCTTGTTCAATAGGAAATTCAATTCGTATTCCTATACATTTTATCTTTTCCTTCAATGATAGAATTCCATGAGATAAATTCTTTATGTTTCCAAAAATTTTAAGGTTTTGGGATTGAAATGCTTATTCACTTTACGCAACTAAACTAATTTCCCCATTAACTTGTAGCTTTACCTATAGTTTATCACTGGTTAAGTGTTTCCATAAAATTTCCTTATTCACTTTGCTTTCCAACATATATCAAGTGGTTTAAATCTCATTTATAAAGCAAACACAGGAATAAAACATGGATATATCTTATATCATATTATACATTTTCCAATAACCAAAGGAGATAACTAGCGACTACAACATAAGAACTTTAAAAGAAAATTTTGCTGGCATCTGCCTTTTATTATCAACTGATATTATTGGTGTTGAGGTATTAAAGCTTCTTTCTAAAGTAAGATGGGTATTTCTAAAATGTCATTCCATCATTACCCATTTTCCTTAATTTTCCTTTTCGGGCTTTAATAAATTTTGTTCATCCATTACCTCAATTAATGTATCCAAAGCAGCTGACCACTGCTATCAAAATTGGACCATTCCTATCAATCCTTCTATGACCTTCTCTAGGTTTCCAATTTCCATACATCACCTAAATTTATTTCTTCCATAATGTCATATAGAGTTTCCCTAATCAGTCCCCATTAGATTTTTTTTCCTCCCATTAATTAAAAATTATGGCCAGTTAATTCGTAATTAACGTCCATAAATCCTAATCCGTATATTACTAACTAATATGTATATAGTCGTAATCTATGCTATCTATATATATTCTAGTCGTTGAGCCTGGCTATATGGTTATATATCAGACTCCTAATTTATATAACTAGAATACTTAACTTCATATTTTAATTTATCAAAGCTATCCTTCTAGAAAAATCGCTGTCATAATTTCTCATAGATCAACCACAAGTGATACTTGTGCTTTGTTTGAAATTACAAGGAATTATTTCTTTTCCTTTCTATTAAAATAGACAGTGTAAACTATGGAAAAGAATATCCATCTCTTACATATCGCTTTCCTTTTTAGTGTATTCCTTGTTACTTCAAATAATGCACTTTTTTACGTATTTGGAATTAGATAATTTATGGAAATTACACGGAAACTGCTCCAAAATTAAAATATAGAAATTCATATTCTACATACAACCTAATTTACAATCCAATTACAAATCTGGAATACCTTTACACTTTACCAACTTCTTCAAGTAGAGGTTTGGGGCTGATTTCAAATTTCTAGATCAAATTGTACACTCTATTCCAATTTTATTCGTATCCTAAAAACCATAGCTTTTCCACCTAAGTTGTGATCCCTATCTCCTCCGTAAAAACTAATCTTTATAAAACCAGAATTTTAGTAGTCAAACAAAATAATTTAAATAAACTATTTTCATCAAATTCAAAATTAGCATTTGTTACCTTATTTCTTGTAAAACATAAAATTTCACAAACATGAAGTAAAAAAATCAAAATTTCTATCTTTGAAAATATAAACTTAGAATCCTTTACCAAAAATTTAAAATTCCTTAGTTTCAAATAAGATCAAAATAATTCTTCTTTTTAAAACTTCCTTCATCAAAAATTAACCTCTAATGGTTAGACTTTCAACTCATAGAACACAAAGATTGCTTGGATTTAAGAGAAACCATGAAAACTTCCTTTTCACCGACTTACTAAAATAAGGAATTATTCCTTCTGAAATAGGGTCTTTAACACAAAATATTCAAAACTCAATTATCATTTTAAAATAATAATATAGACTTTTATTATTCCAAATAGTTTTCTAGTTACATGAATTATCATTTCTAAAATAATAGATTTCCCTCAACTGCCATTTCAAAATAATAGTATACCACTCTAAAATATAGATTAATATATATTTCTTTATTTCTCAAAATATACCATTATTTGACAAAATACTTTTTGTAATTTTGCCCAAACTCTTAAAATCTCTTGCAATCCTTTTCTTATTCATTCCAATAATATTCTTATTTAAAATAAATAGGTAAAACGTATGTACAAAATTACCATCTCCACATAAATGCTTTTCCAAAAATACCCAACTCTTTAAATTTCATTCAAATCCTTTTTAATTATCAAAGATACCTTTTATAACTTCAAATGATGGAAAAATGAAATAGACAAAGATGTCTACTATCTTATTCCTAATACTCCTCTCCTATATCATTTATTACCAAGTAATGATTCCCAATTCTATCACTACCTAAATTCAGCTATCATTCTCTGCATTTCCTTATATGGGAACCTTATCGAATATTATTATCCTCCTATTCTTTCTATCCCATGATAATCAAGTGCCTTTCCCAATTGTACAACCTTTCTAATGAAATTTAAATAAAAGAATCACTAATTTTATACAAAGTCATGCATTTCAAAAGAAAATTCGCTTACAAAAAAATCTTCGAACCAAAAAATTTTGGCTTAATAAATTTAAACTGTGAACATTAAGAATGCAAAATAATTTTAAGTTAGAACTTTCTAACTCAACTATTTAGAAATTATAAATCTCCAAATTTCCTTGCTTATTTTTCAATATAAAAACTTCCAAATCTTTAAAGTAGCATAAATCACAAAAATAGAGGAATTCAAAAATGAGGAACTAAAAAGTTGAAAACTTTTAATTCAATAAACTTTAAATTAAGAAGTGAAAAATTGAGAACCTTCTCTTTTTTTACTTTTCAAGTAATTAAAAATCATCCACCATTTTGTTTTTAAAATGTTTCACAACTTCTTCCTAAACTTTTTAACAAATGGTGGTATTTTTCCAAAGCTATCAAAAATCACTTTCTATCAAAAATTTCCGAATTACAATACATAAGATTTTCATTTAATAGTCTTTTTGAAAAACTCTTTCAAGACTTTCAAGTACTTTTCAAAAAACCTTTTTACCATTTCCTTTCCAAAAGAATAGGAGATAAAAATTGGCTTTGATTGTTCTTCCCTTTGAACTCCCTAACCATCCAATCTACTTATCTTCATGTGGTAATTAATGTTCACCTTCCTTGGAAGCTTGTTTCACTACTATTTTCCTTGCTTCGGTATGAATACTATGCCTTATAATATCTGACTATTACCTAGCATTCATACTTACTATTCTCATAAATGTTACCTTATCTGCATTAAATGGTTTTTGAATTAACTGACATTTCCAAAGACATTTATTTGCATATTCAACTTTACCTATTTAACTTCATCCTTACCTTCCTATAATTATCTTAATAGTCTTATTGATCAATTTAATTTCATGTAACTCCTCACTTGTTGTCCATTTATTACCTATTAAATGTTGAAGTTACCACCTTTCAATCTATGATTCCTATTCCTATTACTTTAATACTTATAGGGTCTGCAATGATAAGGAAGTCTAAGTCCAAAAAAGAAGTATAAATTTAAATCTATTTATTTTTCCAACCCATAGTTGATTCTTCCATCCTTTCAGGAATATGGTAGCAACTATTTCTATAACCGAAATTTATAGAGTTAAGCATAAATTCAAAATAAGTATGTGTGTGTATATATAGTATAAATTTCAGAAAAACCATTTGAAAAATCATTTCAACGTATACTTTTCCCCGTTGATCGGGTAACCTAGGCTCTTATACCAAATGTGATAACCCACTCCGAAATAGGCCTAAATTTCAACATAGAAATGGCCCATCGAAACTTATATCCATTCTAAGGTAAGCTGTTGGTAGAACTAAGAAAATAACAGTATAAAGCTATCACTAAACTTTCAAACTCATAGCAGATGGATAAAAATATAATAGCAAAATGTATCCATTTATTTCAAAATCTTAAATATATCAAAATATAAAGTACCATTAAAACATATCATAAATCTGTTACAACAATAGTCTAGATATACGAACACACATAAAAGCAAGTGAAATACTACCATAAGCAAAACATCTTCGTCTCTAAGCATCATCTTCACCATCAATGTCCTTTAACCTATATTGTAATGAGGAGGAAGTCAGAACAACAAGTGTATGGTAAGTAAAAATCTCAAGTCTTACCTTTTCAATACTTAAAGTAGTATATTTCAATATAAGAATATGTCTACAAACATAAAACCATTAAAATCATTTAATACTTCTTTTTAAGGAAAGTAGTAGGTCTCCAAAATCCCATAACCCAAAATCCATGTTAAAATTAACCAACGATGCCAGAGATAGTATCCATGCCATATAATATCATTTATTGGAGAATGGGCAGACTTCGGTCGCTTAAAAGCTTAATAAAGGTAGACCCCATCATATAATACATATACCAAAGCATACTCCTCAATGGTACTATCTAGTTGGCATCATATAGGATCTTAAGTCGTTTAACACTTCTTTATTTAGAAAGGTGGACCCTCAATCAGTCACATAATACCTTACTTAGAAGCGGAATACTAGAGAGAACACCTAACTTGTCGCCTAGGCCATTTAATACGTCATTTAGGAAAAAGAGGTGTGCCCTCAAACAACCACTTAATACCTTAAGACCTCAAAGCAGGCCCCTCGTACTATGGCTCTGACTCATAATGACGTCTCACATTAGTCTGACTATTCGTAAGAGCTGGTAGCCAGATTAGCTGGGAAAATTTCTCCAATAGAATTTAAGTCTAATCTCGCATCATTGTAAAAATTTATCATAAGGATATCTCACATTAATAGAAAGTGTACACAGCTAATGGTAGCCTCAAAGTGATAGGCAGACTTCCTTCATGTAACTCTATTGACCTCGCATCCTTATGACTTAGCCATAAATTAAATACACTCCATATACGTAACAATACTTATTACGTCTTGAAATAATAATTAGGTATATAGGAGTTTCCTTTTATTTTTCCCTAACAATCAATTACATTCCTAATCAAGGAAATAAATGAAAACAAATACCTGATTAACTATGCCATATACGTAATAATTATATGTTAATTATGCTAACAGAGATAAATAAATATTCACGTCTAATAAATTCTAAACGCATGGAATTTACGCCTTAAAAGTATCGTAAAATGTCAACTACCTTACTAAATACTATTACAAGTCATTTTTCTTTAAATTCCAAGATTTCAACATACTAAATAAGTGATTCTAATATCCAAAATAGGGAATAAATATTCATAACCAAACTGCAATAACAGATTTGTAAATAAAATTGAAAATCAATTTATCACACTAAATTCAATGGAATATCCTAAAAAAAGGAATTACAATCTAAACTCCATATTATATTCAACTCCTTTACAGAGAAGTAGATAAGAAGGAAATTGAGGAATAAGTGGTGTAACCTTCGAATAAAATCCGTAACCTAACCCTGTTATTTCATTGAAGAATCGCAAATTGAACCAAAGAAGAAGAAAAGTATAATATACTATGAAATTTCAAAAATTGCATAAAATAAAATCCATCAAATTAACGTAAATAACTGAAAATCTCAACATAGAATTGACATTTTGAAATAAAAAGGAATTTTGGGGGATTTTATCTATCATACTGTCACCATCCCAAAATCCCTAAGGCATATTTGAATCAACAAAGAAACACCAAACAATTATTAAGAAAGAATACTAGAGTTTCCACTCACAGAACCGGCTTAGCTTTGCTTTCGTTGGATTTGCACGTCTTTCAATCTCCTTCAGAATATCTCTCTTCTGATATACACATAATAGAAAATTTTGTATATTTTTATTAGATTCGAAACAATTGGAGAAAGAACAAAAGAAGAATATATTGGAGGAGGAAGAATAAATAATTAGAAAAGGGGTTGAATTCTTACTTGAATTCTCTACGGAGTTTTTGAATCTAATTTGGAGAGATAACAAGGCAGAGTTTTGTTGTATTCCCCAAAATAATACGAGTAAAAGTGGAGAGGATAGGTGATATCCAGGTTTTTAACCCACTAGAATCCAAAGGAAGTCGAGATAGCTTGGTCAAGTCAGAGTAGCTTGACAGCTAACCAAAAAGACTAGACAACAAACCAAGGGAAATCAGAGGAATGGAAAGCGAAAATACACAAAGGTGATGGATCGCTAGCGATCCATAATCTTGGCTCGTGGATTCATGAATTCACTTTCATCATGGTCCAATGGGTGTTCTAAGGATAATAGCTAAGTTTAGTGAGATTTCGAGCTAGTTAAATCGAGAGGCAAGCATTCGTCTAGTTCAGTCAACAGTCTATTGCAACCAGTATGTGGATCGCCATCAAAACAAGGTAACATGCTATGAAATTACATGGAGGATACCAACATGAGATAAAAAATGCACCCTAGATGTTCATAAATCGGTTAAGTACATGGATCTCTTGCGATCCATATAATTTTTCGAGATCGTCACGAACTTTAAGGTAGAAGGTAAGGGGAGGCATCTCAAGCCATTGGATCGCCACTGAACCAGAAGCTATGGATCGCTGGCGATCCATTAAGTTAGCTCGGTTCATTATCCAACTTGCTATGCATCATCCTACGATCATTTGCAAGAATCTGGCAAGAAGGCCTAGCCCAATAGCTTACCCATCTCTATAAACACTCATCTATCTGCAGCATAAAGAGGATCCTCTAGATTGGCTGCTGGAACTCTTCAGGAAACCTTTTTCACTCTTCACATCCCTCACAATAGTCATCCAAAGAGTTCACTGTGATTCTTCAATGAACTCTAGCATTGGGGACTTAGTCTAACTTAGGATATTCAACGATTTTGTACTCCAGTTCACCTTGTAACAGCAATCAGTCAACAATAAAAGTTATAAAGTTGACATGGGCTTCATTAACAGTCGAACCACTATAAAAATCTTCTTGTCTTCTTACTTGCTGCTCTTTTCACATTTGTTATCTGTATTATTGCTCTATAAGAACATGGTCGGTGCGTTCACACTCAATCTAGGGTGTTGATCTATATTTTGGGTCAACATTTTGGTTCTTTCAATAAGAAATCCAACTCAGGCTTAGATCCAGCTATCTACTTTAGATCAGATAGATTTAGACGTTAGACCCTTAATCTTTGTTCAAAAGATCTGCTATTAAAAATCAATGGCTTTGGTAAGAAAAGGGACTGCTTCTCGAAGGTCCATAGGGGCAGTAATAGCTGAAGAAGAGATGAATCATCAACAAATTAAAGCAAATGGCACCAATGTAGGAGATCAAGGGCCAGGATCCTCCAATCAACACGATGTCGTTACAAGACATGAATTGAATAAAATGATTGATGAAATCAAACAGAAAATGGAAAGCAGTCAAAGAGCTCTTATGGATAAGCTTAATGCCCTCTTGACCTTAGAATCACATCCTGGTCCAAGAACTATGGAAAAATCCATGGCTGTCATAGAACAAGGAAATTCATCCATTTATGGTCTAAACAAAAGAAACGAAAAGCAGCTGCAAGGAGGAGTGATAACTGGAACCATGTGAATCAACTTAGAAGGAAAAATAAGTACCCCACCGATCGCAAGGCAATCAGTTATGAACTTGAACCAAGGAGTGAAGACCCCACAAGAGGATATAGCCATGGACCTCTATGACTTAGGAGATGGGGAGCAATTTAAAGATGGCAAGTTGGAAGGAAATGCCAATACATTCGATAACGCCAGGAATGTCCAAACTGCCCCAATCAGGCCAACCACAAGCCAACGGGATCCTGAGGGAGTGGCTCTTCCAAAGACAGGAGAGCCTAGGCTTTAGCAGACTCACCAAGACCGTTCGCAAAGCCAAACACTTGGTGTAGTGGCTGACAGCCCACCCTCGGACTACCAGACATCAAAGGCATTTATCGTGGATATGGTCAAGCGGCCGATGGATGAGAATAAGAATAGAGGAGATGATGAGTGGGGATTCGCTCCAAGTCGGACCCCCTTCACTGAGGAGATCTAAAATGAACGGTACCCAAAAAAGTTTGCTATGCCAACTATTCCATCCTATGATGGAACAGAAGATCCAAAACCCTATCTGTACAAGTACAGTTGGTACATGGATGGAGCGAATTCTTTAGACGTTGTTCGATGTAAATGTTTCCTAATTTTTTTGGAAGGAATTGCTTCCATGTGGTTCACTAGGCTTTCACCAAGATCCATTTCCACTTTCGACTAGCAAAAACATTCCATGATTAGTTCAGACTTCACATGGCGCATCCTAAAGATGTGATGTCCTTGTCCGACCTATTCCAGGGACGAAATGAATCTCTGAAGTATTTTATGAATCGGTTCAATAGCGCAGTGACAGAGGTAAGCAATTCGAATGAGAATATGGTTTTCATGGCTTTGGTCCGCGCCATCCACTCCGAAACTAAGTTTGAAAAATGGATCAAAATGATACAAGCAACCACTAGGAAGGACTTCAACCACAAGGCAAGTTAGTACTTGAGGTTGGAAGAGCCGCAAGAGTTAGAAAGGAAGTCTACTAGCTTGCAACCGATGAATGGTGGGTAGAGTGACATGGCGATGAACCAGAACATAAATGCCTCCGGGACCACTGAAGAAAGTGCATGGAAAGACGGAAACCAAAAAAGAAAAAAATCAGAATTCCAATAAAAAAATAGTGACAACAAACGACTTAAAGGCTTCATGCCCGAGGATTACACCCTGCTCAATGATAATCCATAAAACATCTATCTCGCTACACAGCGGACAGAGGTGTATAAAAAACCACCTAAGAAAGAAGCAACTAAACAATAAAAGTACTCGGGGAAATTATGTCGCTTCCACGAGACCCAAGGTCACAACACAAACGAGTGCCATCATGTAAATAACTTGATTGAAGAGCTGATATGGGAAAACAAGCTTCAGCAATATGTGAGAAAATCGCAAAATCCTAACCAACTTGTGGCTTCCTAAGCTTCTAGGGATCGAAGAAACCAAGCCGGAACCAGCAAAGAGGTATCTAAGGGAACTGACCAGAGACTCAACATTGGAAGGATATCTGGAGGACCACAACCCGCATAGAGAAGTTGGGGAGAAATGAAGCGGTATGCGAGTTTGTTAAAGCACGCTTCGAAAGATTCACGCCTTGTAATCGAAGATGGAGCTCTAGCCAAGCCGTAGAAAACTTTGAATGATGGTATATTATTCCAAAATCGGGATACCGAAGGGATCGAAGCTTGAACTCTCGATCCCATGGTGGTGACAGTAGAGATCGGGTCCGTCGTGGTCCGACGAGTATTGGTTGACAACGGCAATTTTGTGAATATTCTTTTCAAACGTACCTTTGGCCAGACAAAGATTAGCATGAAAGATGTATTTTCATGCCAAATAAAAATCCAAGGATTCACTGGTGAACCCAAACAACTTATAGGGATGATTGACTTGCTAGTAAAACTTAGGAAGGGGAACTGAAGAGTCACCCTCATCCAGACATTCCTAATTGTGGATTTCAAAATCGTTGGCGGATTTCAAAATCGCTTTAGCCTAGTTGTGCCTTACCATGAAATTCCCAACGGCTAACGGAACCAGGGTGGTCAAAGGATATTAATACGCCACTAGAGAATGTTACATTACAAAACTGCGCAAATCTAAAAGAAAAGAAAACGGAGGAAATGTGGGGAGAAATCTCCACATTCGCGAACCTTCTGAATGACAACTACAGAGCCGCCCCTGGCTTCGGGACCATAGCCAATTCGACAAGGCTTTAGACCCTAGAAAGAAGAGTACAAGGGAGGATTAGGAAGTACTAGCAGAATTGATGGTTTCTATTCCTGTCGATACGAATGACCCGACATGTGTCTTGAAAATTGGATCGCACCTTTGAAACAAGATGCGATTAGAACTCACTAAATTTCTCTGTGCCAATTTGGATGTGTTCGCTTGGACACATTCCGATATATGTGGGATATCGCCATAAATTGCATGCCACACGCTCAACCTTGACCCTAGGTTTACACCGAAAAAGAAAAAGAGGCGCTGCTTGGGCCCCAAGAGGACCAAGGCATTGAGAGAAGAAGTAGACAAACTGATGGCCAATAGCTTCATCCATGATGTGACCTACCCCAAATGGGTATCTAACCTAGTTTTAGTCAAGAAGTCCAATGGGAAATGTCGAACTTACATCGACTACTCAAACTTAAACCAAGCCAACCCGAAGGATAGATTCCACTACTCAGAATTGACCAGCTTGTGGCGGAACGGCGGGGCTTGAACTGCTATCATTTATGGACGCATACTCGAGCTACAATCAGATCCTGATGCATGAGCCTGACCAGAAAAGCACCAGCTTCACCGGACCTAGGATTATACTACTACAGGGTAATGCCATTCGATCTATAGGACGCATGGGCAATCCACCAAAGATTAGTAAACACCATGTTTAGGCGTCAAATCAAATAAACCATGGAGGTCTATGTGGATGACACGTTGGTGAAATAATGAGTAGCAACTAGTCACCTAGATAACCTCGCCGAAATGTTTGAAATACTCCAAAAATATGGAATGAAACTCAATCAACTTAAATGTCACTTTGGTGTAGCCTTCGAAAATTTATTGGGATTCATAGCAAGTGCCAGAGGCATCGAAGCAAACCCAAAGCAAATAACTTCCCTACGAGAAGTCCAAGCCCCATGGAATAAGAAGGAATTGCAAAGCTTGAATGGAAAAGTTGCAATGCTAAGCCGTTCATCTCGAAAGCCACCAAAAAATGCATACCGATCTTTGATGCATTAAAGAAAGGAAAGAAGAACTTCGAGTAGAATGAGGCTTATCAAACCGCATTTAAAGAATTGTCGCAACACATGAAAGCTTGACCAATCCTATCAAAGCCAGTGGATGGAGAGGACTTGTTTATCTACCTAGTAGTCTCACCTCACCTGTTTAGCGCTACCCTTGTGCATGAACAAACTAGGATTCAACAACCTATATACTACATTGGCAAGCGGTTCACTGGAGATGAGAAAAATTATTCGAAATTGGAAAAGCTAGCGTATTGCCTCTTGATCGCGCCAAGGAAGTTATGACCATATTTCCAAGCGCACCCGATTAAAGTACTGATTGATCAACCTTTAAAGCAAGTATTATACCGACCCAAAATTTCCAGGTGACTCCTCAAATGGAATATCGAATTGAGCCAATATGATATCACTTACCATCTGAGAAGTGCAATCAATGGGCAAGATCTGGCAAATATCTTCGTCGAGTTTACCACATGGGATGATGAGGAAGAAATACCATCAGAAGTTGAAACACAATGGAAACTCTTTATTGATGGCGCGTCTAACAACCTCTATTCGGGGGAAGGGGTGGTGCTTGAGACCACCGAAGGACGAGCCATTTGCTATGCCCTACACTTGGAATTCCATATGACAAATAATGAGGTAAAATACAAAGCATTGATAGTAGGACTGAAAGTTGTGAAGGAACTCGGAAGAAAGTCCGCTAACATCTACAGCGACTCTCAACTTGTCGTCTTTCAGGTGAAAGGTGAATACCATGCTCGAGGGAAGAACCTTGCCCCATATCTATCTAAAGTACAAGAGTTGCTGAACGACATAGAACACTACACCTTAACTCACATCCCGAGGGAGCAAAACATGAAGGCCGATTACTTAGCCAAACTTGCCTGCTCTAGAGAAATTCAATCGTTGGGACTAGTCTTGGTTGAGACCCTGACCGCTCTGAAATTGATATCAGCTGGATTTTTGAAAGCACGGTCGAACCAGAAATGTGGATGAAGCTCAAAAACTATTTTCTTAAAGGAACCCTTCCCACAGATAGAAACCAGTGGAAAAAGTTTCTCAGAAAGGCACCGTGATTCATAATATAGGATGTGATACTCTACCAAAGGGGATTCTCTACCCCCTTGCTCAGATATGTGACCGACAATGAAGCTTGGCGGATCCCGAACGAAGTTCATGAAGGTGACTGCAGAGACCATACTGGGGAAAACCCTTGTAAAGAAAATCCTTCGGTATGGATATTTTTGGCCAATGGTAAATCGCGATGCAGTAGTTTATGCCAGATGGTGTGATCGATGCCAAAGATTCAGCAAGATTAAAAGAACTCCCTCAACAGAGATAATGCAGATGGTCAGCCCATGGTCGTTCGTAATATGGGGAATTGGCCTAATAAGCATATTGGCGATAGCTAAAGGAGGAGCTACATATGCCATAGTTGTCATTGACTATTTCACATAATGGGCCAAAGCGGAACCACTGGCCTCATTACCATAAAGAAAGTCATTAACTTTGTTACTAAAAACATCACCTGCAGGTTTGGAGTGTCATAGAAAATCATCACTAATACTGAAGCATCGAGTTTAAGGACTTTTACAAATGCTTCTGAATTGAGAAAAGCTTTTTCATGGTCGCTCTTCCACAAGAAAATGGGAAAGTGGAAGCAATAAATAAGATCATCAAGTCCACTATCGAAAAGCAGATGACTAAAGCTAAAGCAAATTGGGTCGATGAACTTCCACTTGCACTATGAGCCTATAGGACAATGCACAAAGTAGCAACTGGGCATACCCCGTTCACTTTGGCATATGGTTCAGAAGCAATGATCTCCATAGAACTAGAAGTCCCATCCCATAGTAGACAAAATTTCAATCAAAGGAAAAATGAGCAGCTCCTATTCGAGTCGCTTGATATGATTGACGAAAAGAGGGAAGAAGCCGAACTGAGGACTGCTGCTCAATAAAAAGGGTTGCACGGTACTTCAACTCCAGAGTTCGCAGCTAAACTTTCGAAGTGGGTGACCTCATCCTCAAAAGAGTCAATCCCGTACCAGGAGCCTTTGGATCGAACGAGGAAGGGCCATATGTGGTTAATCAAAAGTTAGGGGATGGAACTTTCAAACTGACAACCGTGGAAGGAATCCAAATTCCTCGAGCATGGAACAGCGAATCGCTGCGTCCTTCCTTCAACAAAATTGCTTTGCTTTCTGAATGAATAAAACCTCGTTTACAAAAGTAACATATTGGGTTGCTGGGGTCAAATCGGCTCAAAACTATTTAATGCCTGCCTAAGATAGTGGAATCACGCTCGAGTATGCCCCACTTACCTGTTGGGTCGACAGAAGCAAATCGACTAAAAATATTGGATCGACGGAACGCGATCCTCACCTTTTAAAAGCCGGTGTTGCTCCGGCAGCACCGAGAAGGCTCAAATCAAAGCCACGCATCCCATAAGTCATGCACTAACTTTACGAGCTATGTAATCATGCTCTCAAAAGCATAAATTCCTCACGTTGCCCGAGATTGGCAACAACGAGATGTTCCAAAACCGCTCTAGATCGATGGGTCGTATCGTTCCCGAAAGTCGCGCATCCCATAAGCCGCGCAAAATTCCAAAAGCCACACATTTCATAGTATTTCCCGACGTTACTGGAAAAAACAGCCCATTGTATGAATAACAAGAATCAACCCACTCCCATTATCGGAAGGAATAGGCATGAATACATCAAAATCAAAATGCTACAAATCGGTAAAAAATTCCAATTATTGACCAACAATAAATTGTAGTTAAGCTGTTTAAATCATAAGTTTCGAAGGATAGGAACCATAAAGCAAGTTCAGTGATAAAGAAGACAATAATAAACAAACACTTGGATCAACTGGTCGTTTATTAGGTGTTCGAAGTAAACAACCCCATGAACTAGGTGGCATAGGCCGATACTCAAACAGAAATACTCAAACCAAAACAATTCACATTTCTGTTACTCCAAACAAAGAATTTTAGTGGTAATCACTAGACTAGATAAAATAAAATAGCACCAAATGGAATTAACATAAGTGCATGAAACACAGATAAGTAGACATCTAAAACAATGATCAAATGTCAACATTGTATTACTTATAATATTTTGTGTATAAAGTCAAAATGTGGGGGCCGTACCCACACAATATCGGCCAACAAAATAAAAATATAGATGCTAAAACAAAGTAGTAAGTGCAGATTCTGCACTTGAACAAAATAAAACAAAATGTCTCAAAAATTAGCTCCACTCCCATTTGGACATCTCAATGCTTCTTTTCGCCGCTCCCCTTCCCGTCTTTAATTAGAAGTTTTTCCTTATATTCAGGATCCCGGCCACGGGTAGTGTAACGACTCGAAAATTTTTAAAATTTGAAATAGAATATTTAATTGATTTTAAATATTTGAAAGTTAGTTTAACTTGAATTTCAAAATTAACTATGAATTTGGCAATTTAATTATTGAATTTAATTTATTGAAGTTGGATAAAAAAGTTTGAATCTTTAGCTATAACCTGACTAAAAATAATTCAAAGGCTTAGGAAATTCATTTTGATAATACTGAAGATAATGGAAGCCTCAGAGTTGAATTTGGAAATAATTTATTCAGTTTTGAAATTTTATTGTTTAAAGCGATGTTTATAAATAGCCTTCCAAGACACAGTCTCGGAATTCGACGAAACCAGTTCCATTGTATCCGTAATATTGTATTATTATCGAATTTCAAATTTCGTAGCGTTTGGATTCACCGTTTGGTCATTCGATCTGGAAACGTCTAGAAATAATTTAGTTGAATTTAATTTAAATAGTCGATTTAAATAGCTATTTTCCACATACGATCAAATTGGAACCCGAGATTTGTTCCATTGGGTTCGGAATAGGGTTATAACATTAGAAACGCTAGGCGGCACACCTCGATAGGAGTTCGGAATTTTGAGTTAGGTTATACGAGATATTTCGAATATAAAATTATAAAAAAAATCAATTAGAAAATCAAACCCTACCTTCCTCCATACGCCAACATCTAATCCTTGTCTCCCCATTTCTTTTACAAATCTCACGCAAAATCGTTTCAAAAGCAGACTATGGCCGTCGATCTATTCAACAGCATCGTCAAATTATATTCTATTCTCCAATGTCCGCAATATGAACCCAATAAGTTCGTTCAAAAATCTAAAGTCGATACTCTTTAAAAAATATGTGAAATCAAATTTGAGATCGAATTCGATTTATACGAAATTTATAAAGGCCAAGTTATAGGGAAATCGAGCATCAGTGATCGGCGATCGATATAGGTTAAGGCATCGCGTGGGCTGGGTCACGCTCGCGTACTTGGGAAGGGCGGCGTCGAAGACAAGAATTTTAAGCGACGACCTAAGCATCGCTGGAAGGAAGGGCTCGAGAGTCACGCACGGCGGCAAGTGAAGGCCGCGCGAGTTCGCTGAGGAATTTGGGGCAGTCGTATTCGAGGTAGTCGCGATGGCGATAGGGATTTCCGACCTTAGGCGATAGCAATGTTCGAAGTGAGGTTTGTTTTTGTTTTGTTGTTTTTGTCTTTCTAATAATTTATTAAACCCTATGTTATTACTGCTTAATCAAAGTTTAGAACTTTTGAATATAGATAAGAAAAAAAAAAGAAAAAAAATCAAAAATCAAGTCTGGGAAAAAAATGAATAGTAAAGAAAATTTGAAGTTTTGTTTTTTAACATATATACAGAGAAAAATTTATACATACAGGTTAGGGTAAATATGTATTAGTTGTAAACGGTTAAATGAATTATTAAAATAAAGAATATAGTAATACGAATTTTTAAAAGCATTTAGAAGTTTATATAAATCAGATTTTAGGAAATCATATAGTTTTTTTATTATATATGTAGTTCGTAAAGATATAAATATACAATTACATATGTTTATTTTTGCTAATTTATCTTTAAATTAAGGGTTTGGTGATTAATTTATTTTAGTAAAACTATTAAATTATTTTAGTTACTAAGAGAATTTTTCAAAGAAAAGTTATTTAAAAATTTATCATCAATTTAAAACTAAATTATTAACTAAATTTAAAATTATAAAATGCTGAATTGAATTGTTCGAATTTATTTCGAATATTAATAAAATCATGTAACTATTATGCAAGGTCTAAAGTCGTGAAGAAAAATAAACTGGAATGGCAATGGATTGCATGCAAAGCAAAGGTGGGATCTTCTCACTCAAATTATAAAATTGAAAATTTCAGTTACTGATTAGTTGTTGAATTGTGATAGTTAAATTTAAATTGTTGATCGTGTGCTTGGACGATAATTTATTATCAATTATATTGAAATAGACCCTATACGCCGCATGATGGCGAATGATATTGTGTTTAAACCCATATACCGCGATATTCCACCTCGAAGTGGATTTGGTATTATATATGTATTTGGAGTTGTTGATTTCCCGCATTATATAGCAGATGAGACCCTATGCGCCGCATAATAGCGGGTGATATTTTATAAATCCCACATACCGCGATATTCCACCTCGAAGTGGAGTTGGTATTTAATTGTTGTACTAACGTCTGTGGATGCGGGGAAAACAGGTTGGAAGGATCCAACTAGATTCCTCAAATATTTGAATCAGTTTCAATATTGTGTGTTGATTATTTGTAATCTATGTGTGACTATTTATGATTGAGACTATTGAAGCTTATAATTTAGCCGAGTATATTTTGATATCACAGGATATTAGAAATAAATAAAATTGGATTTTTGAAATTTAGTAGAAAATTTATAGTAAATTAATCTTAGAAAATTGTATAAATTTAAAAGAAGGAATTTGTTTCAAAAATTAATAAATTTGGTGTTTGAAATAAATTTGAGAATCAATTTGAAATTTGATTTGGTGTTTTAAAAATAAATTAATCAATCAATCAATTTGATATTGATTTGGTGAAAATAATAAATATTTGGGAAATCGATCTAAAATTGACTTGGTGTTTAAAAAATAATTTTGGAAAACCAATTTTGAAAATCGATTTGGTGTTTTGAAGTAAATGTTTGAAAAAATCAATTTTGGAAATTGATTTTGTATTTGCAAATAAATTTGGAAATCGATTTAGAATTTAATTCGGTGCTGAAAATGAATATTTAGAAATCGATTTGAAAATCGTATATCAATGGATATTTAGAAGTTAAATTCACAATGGGAATTTATAAAGGAAAGGGAAATTTGTTTTAAAAATAAACATTTGGTTATTTTTAAAAGTGTGAAAGGAATTTATGGATTCGGAACGTAAATTTAAAATAAATCAAGAAAGATTCATTAATTGGTTTGAAAGAACCATTTTGAAATGGAAAATGTATTTTTGTTGCAAAGCTGAGTATGATTTCGTAGTAGACTATAAATATAAACTGAAAATTTTTAAGGATGGTTTTAGAAAGGATAATTTGAATAAATTATCTTCTTAACAGGTTTCAAATCTTTAAAGTATGGATTTATTTAATTACTTATAGAAGGGGTTATTTTAAAGATTAAAATTGATATTTGTTTTAGGAAACGATTATTTAAATAGTTATACCTTATCTACTAATTTTATTTTAAAATTAGTTGGTACTTAAAATTTTATATGTGAAAATTAGTATACTGTTCATAACCAATATTTTAAGTAAGTATTTGAGGTAGTTTTATTTTAAATGTTCCAAGAATATTTTGGATAAGTAATTAGAATTATTTTAACACGGCAGATTTCCAGTGGAAATGAATAAATATTCGGAAATGTATTCCGCGTAAGGAAAGGTGATTTGAAATTTGTTTTCAAAGTTTGGAAATGTGGAAAGTGATTTGAAATTTGTTTTCAAATGGTGGAAGTGTTAAAAATATATACCTGCGAAGATATTTTGAAATTAAATAATTGGGAAAAACTTATTTAAATCTGGTAGTTGTTGTGAATGTTGATTGATAGTTAAATAACCAACTATCAATATTTGCCTTTAAACAACATTTGAATTTCGATGCGACCGGGAGTCGGATTCCAAGTGGATATCCGAAAACCACACTGAACCGAAAACCACATTGAACCTTTGTGGTTGTGATGGATCTTTTATTTAAAAGATCAAAGTGAAATTGTTGTGATTTGTTTGAAATCTGAATGTAACACTTATTTTTAAAAATAAGCGCTCATTATTCGGATTAGCCGGGAGAGGACCTTGTGTCATAAAACCCATTCCGAATAATGATACGACGAAATGGGATTGCATTTGAAGACGGTGTTGAAGACCAGTATTTTCGAAAACGAAAGGATTATCTATCGAACGTCTCTGCATCGGGTTGCTCCGGTATAGAGATTTTATCACCCTTTGTGATGGGGATTCCGGACGTGATTAGTGAATATCCGGATTGCAAGGGCTTCTTTGGAAGTGCCTTCGGTTCCGTTTGATCCCGGAATGGACTTGTATGGATGTGTGTTTGACATTACACTTTGAGATGTAAAGCTAGTTTCTATCAAATACATTTCTGTTGGTGGCGGAGAATTTATTCTCTTAGCTTAACACCCTTCTCTGAGACGTACGAGCTCAGAGGTTATATAGTTGATGGTTATTAGTGATATATTCACAATTTGATAATGTGACATACGAAGTGCTGCTGATCATTTGTTAATCAAAGCATGACTATGTGAAAAGTGTAGCTTTGTGAACGAGACCTCGTCGGATCTCACACCCCAAAAATGTTCAAAACAGTAAAGATGAGGCAAGGTTATTTGGGGGTAGCTCCCCCTCAGGGTATGTCATTTCCTTCTGGAAAAGGGTAGTATCATGGTATGGAGCCTGGATATTTTACCTATGTTGATGCTACAAATTTATTACTTTATGGTTGTTGGTGTTGAGGATCCTCGGATAAAGGTCGCATACGACCGGGGGATGGCATAATCGTGTAGTAGTTACCTAGCAACAGAGGTAACCCGACCTTGTGTTGGCAGAGATCCGGGTAGGTTCTCGGGACATCCCTCCAGAGGCGTACCCATGTGGCAGTATGAAGTTCCTTAGCCTGACCATTTGTTGGAAATCCAAACTCCAATACGTGCCTTATACGGTTTTAGTTGTATAGCCTGCCATTTACTTATGGTGGTCACCACTGTTTAGATGGTAGCTATAATAGGCATAGTTCGGAATGTCTAACTGGCTAAGATTAATATTATGCTTTGGAAACATTTTCTGCACTATGCACTAATAATAATATTGAAAAGAATTTGCGTATTAAGCATGTTTGACTATCGTAAGGAGAAATCTCCTCCAATTCTGCGTTTGCGTTGTGTGTGTGGCGGGAGGCCTTAAGGTAGTTTCATTTTCTAAAAGCATAGCGGATTTCTTTTATTTTCTTTGTGAAAATAACTATTTTTAAGATCTAACACCAGTCCCACGACTGACCTGGAGTTTATTGTTCCCTTTCTAAACTCTGGGTGCCCATAATTTTCCACACGAGCAGCCTAGAGTCAGGTTAGCAGTTATTCGGGAGCAAAGTCAAGAAGTTGCTGTGGAGATCAGGAGCCGGAGCTGGATGGCGAGGCGTATCACTTATATATGTAATATTTCATTTCCGCTGTTTGTTGTTGTAAACTCTGATAATGTAATGTGATGTAATATAACAACTGATATAGTTCTTTGTTTTAAAGATTTTCATTTATCTATTATATTTGTTCCGCTGCGATATGTGAGATTCTGTTATTGTTTTCTTTTCTTCTTCTTCTACCTCTTTCTTCTTCAAACCCGAAGACTCGTACATTTGTTCCACTTTGGGCTGAATTGTTGTGTAAATTTTGCCAGGTCAAAAGGGGTACGGATTTGCAGGCCTTTACAGGTAGTGTTGCTACTAGTGATATCAACAATCTCCTTGGTGTTGGCATCTCCTCCCTGCTCTCCCACTCTCTTAGAGTACTCCCCTTTCGCCTTGTGCTTTTGGAATTTACGAGGGCTTTTCGAGGACTTTATTGATTCTACCTTTTATTTCTTAATGCCGACCAGTTACTGTTTGGATTTATGCGGCTACTTAGTCTGGACCTCCTACTCTCGAGCTTCGATTGTCGTGCTTGCCCTCCAAAGATACAAAAGCGTTATCTAAGCAGTGTAATGCAACAATCTTCTAAGATTCCGACCCCAACTGCGAATCAGACAAAGATGCAACAGTCAGAGCAGCTACAGAGACAAGCACTGAGGTGGTTGAAATAATGACAACTTTGGGCATCGAAGAAACCGACTGTTAAATAGGTAAGGAGGACGGACCTATAAGATCAAAAATGAAATTGTTAAGTTCGTCTTATTCTTGTGGCGTGAGCTAAAAATTCTCAAACTTGAAAGAAACAAGAAGGTTACCTGCATCAGAGGAGTGGCCAAGAATGTCGATCTCATATTCACCGCCTTCTCCTTTTTTGATGGTTGCACAATCTGTGGAGAAGCCTTGGGCCCAGAACTCGCAAATTGATCGCGAGGCTATCTTGATGATTAGCCAGGTCCAGAAACAAGGGTCTCCAGCAATGTTTTATTAATTGCAGTCATGGCCACATCGGCAACTTCTTATTCCTTTTCAATTCGCCGGATCTCTCCGCCTTCTATCAGTGCTTTCTTTGACTCCTCATTAAGGTAGGCATCCTCTAGCTTCTGCTTAATGTAGACATCCCTGCTATCTCAAGAACGAGTCAGAATTTCCTCCCAAACCACGACGAGAGTGCGTGGGAACATGGGGCCCAAATAACCTAGACTCCCATGTTGTCAGGGAATTGAGTAGAAATTTAAGATGGTATCGTCCATCTTCTCCATTTTCCTTTTAAAAGTGTCCTGTAGCACCAAATATCCACCGTAATGGTGGCCTTTTCAACATCAAGACGAGTTTTGTCTATGCTAAGCTGCGCAACTCTTTCATGGAGTAGGGCAATCATCTAGGCTTGATCGGAGATGGTCTTATCATGGGACATCATGACCCCTTCATACTCCATGATTTTTTTTTGTGCCCTTCAATAATGTTGTCATGATCAGCAATAGTTTTCTTTTGGGCTTCAATAATCGTGTTGCGGGCTTCAAGCTCCTCTTTCAACTTGACTTCATCCGCATGGGCCTCTTAATTTCATCTCGGAAGACAGTCACTATTTTTGCATGGGCCTCTTTCAGCTCTCTCAACAAGCCATATTGTTCTTACTCTCCCAGAGCGTCGCGTTCCTTTATTGAACCAGTCGTTCGATTCTGGCATCACATTCCGCCAATGCCTTCTTGAAGTCATCCTTCTTCGATTCAAAGGAGAGGTTCTCTTTGTAATTATTGCAGTTCGTATCAACCAGCTACTTGTATAGTTTTTCCTATCCCTCGGATGGATCTAAATCATTTTGGATCGCTTGAAAGAAGGGCATATAGGAATCTTTGCGGATTGGGCGAAGGTCACGGTCAAACTTAACTCCTATTAAAAAGCACCCGGGGAGCGCTGCCGAACGGAAGAATGTAAGTCGATCTCCGATGAGGGCGCAAAGAACAAGGGGTGAGCGTCATGCGGGACGATGGAACTTGAGATGAAGACGGAGCCTGAATGGAGGAAACCAGGATTTCAAAACTGACGGAAGCTAGGGCCGGAACTAAAGCCTATTAAAAAGAAGGATGAGAATCACGATCAACCATTGATTTCTTATATGATTCCTCACGCTCATCATGGGTTTTTCTCTTCTCATAGCCACATTTATAAGTCCGAACTTGTTCCTACTTATCCCGACGACGAGCTTCAGCCTTCAAGACCTTTTGCGTTCTCAATTCCTCCTTGGTCTTGTAGATCGTTTCAACCAATGTTGTGAATCGGTGAATTCCTCGAGATTGTCATAAAGGCCACGTCCTCTCATGATACCTGACATAAAAAATGAACAAAGAGCTTTAATAATGGAAAATAGGCTTGAATCTAGCTTATGGCTCGGGTTTGACCTTATGCTCACATGTCCCTATAGTTTTAACATACAAGTGTATATCGGTGTGCATGGCCCTGTGACATGTACAGTGATGCACTGTGCATGTTACAAGCTGTTCCTGCAAAATGAATTTAAAAGAGAAATGATGACGAATAACCCAAATAACTGAGGCAAACAATATTTTCAAAACATACACTTCATTGTACGCTGCAAAAATATTTTTTTTTTCAATTTTACTACATCAGTATTTATTTTGCGGATAATTTAGATGCAAGATACAAGCTGGAATAGTGTTGAAGATCAAATACGAGTGATGAGTGAATGTAGTAAGGCAAAAATGTATGTAAAATTTGTATAGTGAAAATTGTGTTCTAATTTGAAATTGTATTGTAATTGAAAATGTGAAAAATGTAGTGAGAGCTCAAATTTGTACTATTTGAAATTTTAATAAAATATTTGTTTGAATAAAATATTTGTTTGAGTAAAATATTTGTTTGAATATGAATTCTAAGTTATTTATTTTATTCAACAAATATTTATTTAATTATGTGGAAAAATGAAATAGTACAATAACAAATACATTTAAATGAATATATATATATACATATGTTTATTATCATCAAACAAAAATCATAGGCTACTGTATTTTACAATCTCCACCTTTCGATGATAACAAACATATATTAAGCTTTCGACTCTATTAAATATATTTGGTCATGAAGAATTCCATTAGATTCCCCTATTTGAATGCTCCCCCTAAACCAAAGCTCCCCCTCACATATGCATGAAAATAAATAAAAATATGCATATGAACCTAGATGGGAATATGAAACTAAAACATAAAATATTTGAACTTATTTGCCAAAATCTTAACCTTTTTCTCCCTCTTCTATTATCAGCAAAAGAGCAATAGTGTTAGAAAATAGAGATAAAGTGACAGACATTAATATAACATTAATATCTAATCGAGTATATATATTAAATTTCAATAAAAAAATTCAAACAAAAATCATAAATACTCTATTAGGCGCATATTCCACTTTAGAGTGATAAGGGTGATGTCGATATAGAAAACCATATAGTTGTGTCTATTTATGGCATATTTATGACAAGAGTTTGAATACTTACTAACCATGCATAACCGTTGAGACTTTTAAATGAGATTAGTAGTATTCTCAAATTTAAAAAAAAATGGATTTCAAGTATCTTCTAACCACGCATAACCGTGAGGACTTTTAAATGGGATTAGAATCTACTCATCTATTAATAATTAATTTTGATATGTGTACCATACTTGCATAATCGTGAGGACTTTTAAATGAGCATGAAAGCACATAATCAAAGATTCCAAGTAATTCACCCATGCATGACCGTGAGGACTTTTAAACGAGAGTGAATACTTTGGATGTTTTTATTGCTAATTAAATCAAAAAAATAAATAATTTTCCATTTAAAATACCACATTTTGATATACTATATTGGATTTTGATGAGTCATGGTCGTTAGAAATATAACAGAGATAGGAATGGTCAAGGAATTTTTCCAACCAAAGTTATCATAAATTTTGTTTAAATTTTTAAAGAAATTTTCTAAATATATTATCTCAAGTCATAATATATGACTAATATCCACACTCATTACTTTTTTCATAACTATTTTTCTTTACGATAATCAGTAGGGAGTTAGAATAGTTAACATTGTCATTTAAGATTAGATGTAAAATCAAATTTCTAAAATGCCTAAAATGAGAAGAAGTCAACAAAAACTAATTTCTGGCA
Source organism: Allium cepa (assembly GCA_030765085.1). NCBI lineage: Eukaryota > Viridiplantae > Streptophyta > Magnoliopsida > Asparagales > Amaryllidaceae > Allium > Allium cepa. The sequence continues at coordinate 752,363,638 of CM060929.1, forward strand.
GGGGCTTTTAAAATCGGTTGAAATGAAAATTATGCGGATATTTTCTTTGAAAAATGTGATGCAACTAATGAATGTCTCAATATAAAACATGTTCCACTAGTACATTTTATATCAATTAGGCTACTAGTGTAAACTACATCTGAATTCCTCTTTGACTCAAAGTTATCATTTGATAGATATTAAAGACCAAACTGTGGTGTGTGTAATAGATACCGTATAATTCTTTTACAGCTTCTAAATTAAGATTCTTTTGGAATTGATTGAAATCGTGTACACATGCAAGTAGAGAACATAAATGTCTAGAAGCAGTAAGATAAAGAAGTATACTCATGTGTGTCTAGAGTAATCATCAACGAACACAAGACAATATCTCTTACCACAGTGTTCATGGAAGAATGATTTTTACATTCTCCCAATTGATTACCTTTCCTCTTACTGGCTGATTGAATCAAAGTATAGTGCAAATTTTCAACATTTAATACATCGTTTGTTGCCCATTTTGACTCCGGCACCTCTGTATTTCTCTAAGCTAAGGAACTTTGATTTGTCATGCGTCGTGTACCTAGAATAGCCAAAATCCAGGTACCACTCTTGTTGTTCCTTAGCCTGCCACCACACCTACACATGGAAGATTTTTGTTACCTATTGTTTTTATAGGTCCATGATCGTTAGTGGAAAGTAATTTTGATAAATAAGTTTGTGTAGACCCAAGACAATCTATGTTAGTTCCTTTTAGCACCCAGATTTGTTTAATTCTAAGGGATTTTACATTCGTGATTTAGGAACCCAAGTTGGTATGGTTTCGTGTGTTTAGATCTATACCAGCAATTGTTTTGATTGTGTCCAATTTTTCTACAAATTGTGCATTCGGATTTGACTTGATTAGTTTCACTTCTAACTCTTTCAGATTGAGTGTACCCAAGTTTTCTAACAACATTAATAGTTTGTTTCCCTAATAACATATTTAGCGATCTTTCTCCTTTGGAAAATTTTTCTAAAGTTGTAGACAATTGTTGGACTTGTGACTTAAGTGATTCATTTTCATTCAACAACATGGTGCACTTTTTAATAGAATTTTCCCTCCTAGTATTTTCACTTTATTTCAAAATCAGAATTTAATTTTCAAGAGATTTAATTCTAATTTATGATTTTTTTAATTTCTTCTTCAATCGATGGACACTTATCACACTTAGGGTACTTATTTAGATATTTTTTAACAACTGCTCAAGCTGTTTATTTAGTTCTATCAAACTATCTCTTTGTGATCCAATTTTAGCGTACTTCTTCATAAGTCTTTCAAAATAGTCATTTACTTCATGAAATATATAAGTAGCTGAGAGTGAGTAAGTTTTTATACCTCACTTGGCTCATCATCAACGTTGTCACTTGTATATCCTCGAAGGAACGGGTTTTTTTATTGTCACTACTAGTGCTTTCATTATTATTAAAATCACTTTCTTTCCAAGTTGCTGCAAGACTTCTCCTTCTCTGTTTCCTTCCTTGGTTGAGTCTATTTTGAGGACAATTTGGCTTGACATGACAGGGTTTATTGCAGTTGTGACAAATGATCTCCTGCTCTTCTGAGTCGCCTAGGACTTTGGCTATTATGTTCTTTAATTGTTGATTTAAAGCTGGATTTTCGTACTTGTGATTCCACCTTTTGAATTTCTTTATTATCAGCACCAGTTCTGCTACTTCATCATCATTGTCATCATCTTCACTTTTCGTTGTTCCTTTGAGAGCTATTGATTTCTTTCGAGTATATCCACCTTCACATTCTTCCTTGAATTTGATTTCTAGCTCATAAGTGGTGAGATTTCCAATGAATTCTTTAATTTTAATTTGTTTCAAATCTTTTGGTTCTGAAATGGCAATCATTTTCGCTTTAAAATTTCGTGGTAGAATTCTAAGGAACTTTTAGACTATTTCTAATATTATGTATGGTTTTCGAGAGCTTTTGATTTGTATACAAGATTGGAAAGTCGACATACATTTGTAACGACCCGAAATTTTGGTCTTTAGTTTTCGAACATTTAGTTCATTTTAAATGTTGAATATAGATTGTTAATTGATTTCGAATACAAAGATTCTGGTTGAATTAACAAAATGAGTTATAATTTCTAATATGGCAATTTAATTGGATTCAGATAAATAATAATTTAATATTTGAAATTGAGATAATCTGTAAATTTGGAAATAAATGGTTATGAAGATGGTTTCTAAAGCTTATTTATGTCTAGTTGAATTTAAATTATAGAATTTGACTTTTGGATGGATTCAAAAGTCGATAAGTTAAAATTGGAATATTATATTAATTTAATAATGGAATTTAATATATAGTAATAATCTAAATAATCAGATTTTGATTTAAATCAAATTGGGATGATTTCTAATGTGAATATAAATTCTATATGATTTATAATTTAGTTCGTAAAGTTTAAAAAAGTGAAATTTTAAATGGTTTCGATGATTTTCAAAATCGCTCGATTTAATCGACGAGTTAAAATAGCCTTCCAAGGCATGGTCTCAGAATTCGATGAAACTAGTTCCATTGGATCCGTAATATATCGAATTTCAAATTTCGTGACGTTTAGAGTTACTGTTTGTTCGTACAGGTGAGAAACGCGTTGAAATAAATATCGATAATTTAATATTTTAAATCGATTTAAAAAGCTCACTTCCACATATGATTGAATTGGGCCCCGAAACACATTCTTTTGTGTTCGAAATGCTGGTAAAGCCTTATAAACGCCTGTCGGCACATTTCAATTGGAATTCGTTTGAAAAGTTAAGTAATTGGTGAAAATATTATTAAATTAATATAGATAAACGTGTATATATATACACTCGCTTAATATAGTAAAACCCTAGAAACGATACTCGGCCACCACTATTCGAACCAACAGTGGGGATCAACTATCATTCGACGTGGTGGTCAAAAATCAATCGAGAAGGGGCCGTGTTTGAGTTCAAATTTCGAGATGAGGAAGCCGGCGAGTCCATGGAAGTTGGGGACGTGAGTAGGACTTACGAAGGTCGTTCGAATGGTGGCGCCTGATCGAGCTCGAAGGGACCGTGGTAGTAGTGGCTATCATGAGATGAACAGCAACGTTGGGTTTACTGTTCATTGTATGCACTTAGGAAGAAGAAGTTTTCAACAACCAAGATTTCATAAATTTAAACGTACGGCCGATCTTCCTTTTTAAATATAAATAGAAAAAAGGGTTGTAATTTATTTATATAAATTTATGTGTAAACTTTAAATCTTATATCTCGTGCATGCATGGTTAGATTTCGACGAAACAGGAAGTGACCGAATCGCGGCGACGCGATCTACATGCGGCGGCAGATCCGAAGACGTTTGGAGCAAGCAAATTTTTTTTAGATTAAATCGAACGGGCTCGATTTAATTTAAAATTTGAAACACTGACGCAAGGTGAGTTAATCTTACTCACATCTGGATAATCAGTTAAAATTAATTAGTTAGGATTTAAATTATTGATTTATTGATTGAATGTGATTATTATTATTATCAGTTTGGATATGATATTATATATAGTCGTATATAAATATTGGAGTGACTAATATTCCCACATTATATAGCGGATGAGACCCTATGCGCCCCACATAATTGCGGATGACCCTTTATACCACGATGTCCCCCTCGAAGTGGGATTTTGTATTTTATTTATTGTGCTAACATCTATGGATGCAGGGAAACAGGTTGGAGGGATCCAACTACATTCCTCAAAAATATTGTAATTTTTTCATATCTGTGATATGTTATGTGATATCCTGTGATAGATGGAATTAGAAATTAAGTTATTTGGTGTTATGGTTTGGATGAATATAATTTGGTATTTTTAAATGTAGAATAGAACGAATTGGGTTTTTAAAGGAAATGAAAAGAAAATTTTTAAGTAAATAATTACTGGAAATTTGAATAAATCGAGTAATAAATTTAAAGCGAATTTAAACCAGGATATCAGTTTGAAATTGATTAAGTGTTTCGGAAACTATGATTTAAAAGGAAATGAGGAATGGAAATTTGTAAACTGGGTTTATAAATGAAGTGGAATATTTAACAGTGGATAAATTTGGAAGTATAGATTCTGGTGGAATTTATAAGAAAAGGTGCGATTCATTTTAAAAATAAAAGGTGATTTTATTTTTAAAAGTTGGAAAGTATAATTTTCTTTGGAAACTAAGTATATTTTAAAAAAAGATTTCAAAGTATAAACTAGAAGTTTAAAAATGTTTTAAAAGAATGTTTTAGAAAATTTATCGTTTTAGTTATTTTAAAGTGAAAAGTAAATATTTATTCAAGATAATTAGGTAGTTAATTATTTTTAAAGTTAAATTAGTATTATGATTTTTAAAGGGAATTTTAACGTAAATATTTGATATAACAACTTTATTTTAAAAAGGAATTTTAGTTTAAGTTTTTCTCATAAATCTTATAGAATTTCTTTAAGTATTATTTTATTTAGGTAATTTTAGTAGCCTTAATGTAAATAATTTAAGTATATATTTTTGAAAGTGATTATAAGGAGATGGAAATGTGTTTTAGAAGTAAAAAGTGGTTTTATTTTTAAAATGTTGAAAGAAATTTACGGATTAAGACGTAAAATAAATTGGGATTAATCGAGCAGCATTTATAAAGAATTATATGGGTTATATTGAAATGGAAGTGTATTTCCCTGAAAAGCCAAGTATATTCTCACAGGAGATTTTTACGTATAAGTTTAAGGTTTTAAAATTGTTTAAAAAGAATGATTTAAAGAAATTTATTACTTTTAATTGTTTTAGAATTTTATAGTAAATATTGTTCAAATTAATTTTAGTAGTAATTATTTCAAAGTTAAATTAGTATTATGTTTTTAAAAGAAATTTTCTAATATTTATAACTTATATAAAAAAATTATTTTAAATTAGTTTATGGCTTAAGTTTTACTTGGGAATTTATTGTAGAATTTCATAACTATTATTTTGAGTACAGTCATTCAAGTAGTTTTATTTTTAAAAAGTTTTAAGTATATATTTTTGGGTAAAGTGATTTAAATTTATTAAAAATCGAAATTTAATAAGATTTGGAGTTTTCAATGAAAATAAAATAATTGGTTGAATTGATTGTTTGTTTGATAGTTAAATAACCAACTATCAAACCTGGACCCAAATATGACTTTGGAAATATCTAGAAGAAGTATGAGAATTATATGGTACAGTTACCGTTCGAGGTGTTATACTGTATGCATAAACTCGTTCGATGTTCTAGGACATTTATAAGGAAATCCGTCCACTAATGTTTAAAAGGTTATCTCGGATCTTATTTTGTCTGCGTATTTCCTAAAGCAATGCGGTTGAGTTTACAAGGAAATAGAAAACGTTGTTTCGAAGAGACCGACATTGGATTTGTGATCCAAAATCCACTTCGATCCAATGAGAACGTTTTTATGATGAAGACAAGAGCTTGGATTCAAAGATGGAGCAGTAAAGTGCAAGGGCTATTCTCTACTAATCCTAAGGGTGATTCCAAAATGAATGTAGTAAGAGTAGTGCCTTCGGATCCATTCGGACCTGGATCAGACTTGTATGGATGAATGCTTTCAAAACATCGTCAGGAGGACAATGAGCATTCTTAGTGAGATGTGTTCTAAAAAGGTAACGCATAGCCTTGAGCCTCATCAACCGGTAATGACTGAAAATCAGGGGTTATGTAGCAAGGCTAAGTGGATAGAGACCAATTAGGATAAGGTCATCCCTGTCTAGATGTCCCTTTTATTCGGCTGTGTGAGCGGTTGCTGATCCCAATCGCGCGGTAATCTTATTCGGACTATCCAGTAAGGGGTAGCTCCGGTCTTGTGTTGCAGAGGATCAGGGTGGATCCTCGATATGTTGATCTAGACCAGATACCATGATAGGTGGTACCCCAGTGCCTAGTCTCAGTTGGAAATCCATTCTCCCTACATGCCTTTCTGTTTTGATTGTAGAGCCTAGTAAATGCTGGAATATGATGAATGTAACAATTTCGGCTATTTGAATAAGTATTTGTACTTAGACATTATTATAAGATCAGAGGATTTTATAAGAAATGTTTTGGTTATCTTAAGGTAAAAATCCGGCATGTTTATTGTTGGCGTGGTCTTACGAGATCCTTTGATTTTCGAAGGATTTTGAAATTTTAATAATTAAATTGTGTGTATTTTCTTACGCTGGTTTTCCAGACAGACTCGGATGTTATTTTATTATAATGGTCGGGTCAGACTGAGTATTGTATATATAGGATTGGATGTTGTGGAGCTCTAGAGACGAGCTGGATGGCGAGACGTATCACACGTACTTGATGTTTATTCTGATGTGTTGTATAAACTGTGTATTCAGTTTGTGGGGACAAGTTAATATAACTGTCCAATATTTTGCTTTTGATTGTGTTATACTCTAATGAGGTAATGTATATAACAGATATAGTTCTTTCTGTATAAAGATCAGTCATTTATCTATTATATATTATTCCGCTGCGATTGTGAGATTCTGTTATTTGTTTTAGTTCCTTCTTTCTTCTATCTTCTTTCTTTCCCTCAGCAATCTATCTTTTTCGGCACTCGATCGTTGGCATATTATACAATGACGCATTTGTGTCGATTTTCGAGGATCGAGAAGGGTGGGTCATCACATGTGGTATCAGAGCTTAGGTTGGCGATAACCTAGGCTTTGGTGGGGGAATACTCATTAGAAATAGAGTCAGTAGTACTCTAGAATGAGTTTGAGTGTAATAATAGATATGAGAGCATAATTGTTAGTGAATATAAAAACTATTTTTATATTGTGTTGACTTATCGGTTAAGTGCTTATGGATTCTAGTCGATATGTGGGCGCCATGGCATCAATAGGGGTTTCTAAACTCTTAAACAAGATAAACCAACATTGTATTGTTTTTAAAATGGGTAAATCAAATAATTTACCCAAAATTATATTTTGATATAAAAAAAATTCTGATATATATTTATTTGGATGTTTGGTTGTTAATATTATAATCAAACAAGAATCTAAAATTTGAAATAGTCTTTATTTATAACAAAATAGAATTATAAGTATGAAATAATACAATGGAACATAACCAAATTTGATTAGAACCAGAATTTAAATCCCAGGAAATTTGGAAAAATGTTTTTTAATGAATTTGAACAAAAAGTTTGGGAATTTTAAATCTTGAAATTTTTTGAAATGTTTTCCAATGTGTTTGAAGGAAATAATGGAGTATTATTTTGGAAATGTTTTTGAATAGAAATTTTTTTGAAATAAATTTTTGGAAGTAAGGAAGCACTGTACTCACTTCAGTCGCTGGAAAATAATCCTAATGATGATGGCCACATCATCAGTATTCATTTTCGAGTTTCTAAGTGATGAATTGCTGCTAGTGTGATTGGGTATGATTATTTGTTTGGACTTGTTTGGTAAACAAATTTGTTTAGAAATTCCAAAGGGAGGTTATTTTGTAAAACCAAATTATTTTGAAATTCGAAGGTTTGATTTGATATACGAAGAGGGTATGTATTGTTTATGGTTTCAAAATGGTTTTGAAATAAAACCGGGTAATTGAATTCTGGGAATTCTTTTTAAAAGATGTGAAAAGTTAAAGGGAATCAGTGTTAAATTATAAAGTGAAGTTGATATGAATAAGAAAGGAAAATGAAAACTTTAACCCTGGAAATTAAAATTTAACTTGAGTAAATCAAAGGGAATATGATATATTGGAATTTAATTCAAGTTAAGTTAAATAAATTAAAGTTTGGTTTGAATTGAATTGGATATTAATGAAAATGTAGGGTAATTGTATAAGCATAAGTTACAATTATTGAATGGGGTGAATACACTTAAGTCCTTAAGTAAAATATAAATATGTATGGACTCAGTTAAGTAAATAAGTTTTTGAACTTATACATTAGGAAATAAAAAAATAAGTTGAGAAATAAAATTGGATCGAATTGAATTTAACTTAAATTAAATGAATTTGAGTTGAATTTGGATTGAATTGAAATCCAAATTCTGATGAGCCATAAATAATATTGAATGGAATTAAGTTCATATTTAAATTAGTAAAAGAAATGGTATGGATTTGAGTTGGTTAATAAAATTTAGTTGAACTTGAATTAAATTTAAATGGAATTGAACTAAAAGGAAGTTTAATTTAATTGAAATGATATTGAATAAAACTTGTTTGGATAATGAAACTAAAATGCAAGAGTATGGATTTAAATTAATAATGTAATGGAAATAAGAATGTATGGGTTGTGAATAATTCAGAATGGAATGAAATTAATATAAATTGAGTTGGAATTAATTTAAAATGGTTACAAGCTTAAGGCATTGTTATTTTCTTGAATAACAGCGAACTTGCATAGAAATTTATCGTTTTATCGTAAACTAAGTAAATGAATTAAAAGTAGTAAATAAAATTGGTTGTTGAATCAATTGGAATAGATTGAAGGTTAATAAAATGGATTTGCATATAAATGAAAGTGAATTATGTATGTGATGCAAATTAATTAATTTGGAATTGGGAAAGGCGAAATTATGTAAAGTAAGGCATATAAACCAATTTGATATGAATATGAGATTAATTGGCGTAAAAATGAATTAAATATGGTGGATTTGGTTTTAAATCATTTCAAGTGGAGTAAAATGATATATGGATTTATGAAGGGAATTAAAAATAGTGGTGAAACCTTATGATTTCTTATAATATATGGTAAACTTGTTGGATTATGAAGTTTATTTGTCTGGGTTATGAAGCTTTGTGTTAGGCTAGTAGGTAAGCAGAATGTTGTTAAGACTTCATGATTTTGGAAACTTATGTGCTTGTTGAGTAAGTATAGGTACAAGAGGCAATCAAATAGAGTTTGGAGCGCATAAATGCATAATAAATTAGCCGCTCGCTTAAAAACGCTAATGTGAGGTATGCCTACGCAAATAAAATTAAGAACTGATAATATATTGCTATATATTTTGTTTTCCGACCATGTGGATCGATGTATATATATTTATATCTCTTGTGATATTGTAAAGCCTCTCCGTACAAAGGAGACTCTGTCAAAAAAATTTGAAAATTTTGGGAGTTAGAAATTTTTTGGAAATTTTGAAACTTTTGGATAACTAAAAAGTTGATTTCTAGAACAGTATGAGAAATCTAAGTTTTTGAGTTGAAAATGAAAGCTAAGGGTTTTGGATTAAACTAAGGGGACTTAAGAAGTGAATGTAAGTTTTAATAAAGTGGATTTTGGGTAAGTTAATGAGTTTGGAAGCATTTCCCACCTTAGCAAATTTCGAGAACGAGATTTTTATAAGGGGAGAGGAATGTAACGACTCGGAATTTTGTTCGTTAATTTTTGAACATTTAGTTCATTTTAAATGTTGAATATAGATTATTAATTGATTTCGAATACAAATATTTTGGTTGAATTAATAAAATGAGTTATAATTTCAAATATGGAAATTTAATTGGATTCGGATAAATAATAATTTAATATTTGAAATTGAGATAATTTGTAAATCTGGAAATAAATGGTTATAAAAATGGTATATAAATCTTATTTAAGTCTAGTTGGATTTAAATTATAGAATTTGACTTTTGGATGGAATCAAAAGTCGGTAAGTTAAAATTGGTATATTATATTAATTTAATAATGGAATTTAATATATAGTAATAATCTAAAAATCAGATTTTGATTTAAATCGAATCGGGATGATTTCTAATGTGAATATAAATTCTATATGATTTATAATTTAGTCAGTAAAGTTTAAAAAAGTGAAATTTTAAATGGTTTCAACGATTTTCAAATTCGCTCGATTTAATCAATGAGTTAAAATAGCCTTCCGGGGCATAGTCTCAGAATTCGACGAAACCAGTTCCATTGGATCCGTAATAGTGTATTATTATCGAATTTCAAATTTCGTGACGTTGGGTGTTACCGTTTGGTCGCACGGGTGAGAAACGCGTTGAAATAAATATCGATTATTTTAAATCGATTTAAAAAGCTAACTTCCACGTATGATTGAGTTGGACCCGAAACACATTCCATTGTGTTAGAAATACTGGTAAAGCCTTATAAATGCCTGTCGGCACGTTTCAATTGGAATTTGTTTGAAAAGTTAAGTAGTTGGTGAAAATATTATTAAATTAATATATATATATATATAAACGTATATATACACTCACTCAACATAGTAAAACCTAGAAACGATACTCGGCAGCCACTATTCAAACCGATGGCCGAAAAACAATTCCTTTCTCCCTCATTTTTCTTGAGATCCATGCAATATTAGCATTAATGTTCAATTGGAAGATTGGAGAGTTCGACGGGATCTTCAGATCCAACGGTGGGGATCAACTATCATTCGACGTGGTGGTCAGAAATCGATCGGGAATGGGCCGCGATCGAGTTCAAATTTCGAGATGAGGAGGCCAGTGAGTTCATCGAGATTAGGGACGTGAGTAGGACTTGCGAAGGTCATTCGAATTGTGGCGCCTAATCGAGCTCGAGGGGACCGTGGTAGGAGCGGCCATCACGAGATGAATGGCAACGTTGGGTTTATTGTTCATTATATGCATTTGGGAAGAAGAAGTTTTTAGCGGCCGAGATTCCATAAATTTAAACGTACGGTCGATCTGCCTTTAAATATAAATAAAAAAAGGTTTGTAATTTATTTATATAAATTTAGATACAAACTTTAAAATCTTATATCTCATGCATGCATTACTAGATTTCGACGAAACATGAAGCGTCGGAATCGCAACGATGCGATCTATACTCTGCAGCAGATCCGAACATATTTGAAGCAAGCAAAAAAAATTTAGATTAAATCAAATGGGCTTGATTTAGTTTAAAATTTGATACGCCGACGCAAGGTGAGTTAATCTCACTCACATCTGGATAATCGGTTAAATTTAAATAGTTAGAATTTAAATTATTGATTGATTGATTGAATATGATTATTATTATTATTAATCTGGATGTGATATTATATATAGTAGTGTGTCTATATACACACACACACACACACACACACATATATATATATATGTGTGTGTGTATATATATATATATATATTGGAGTGACTGATATTCCCGCATTATATGGCGGATGAGACCCTAAGCTCCCCGCATAATAGCGGATGACCCTTTATACCGCGATGTCCCCCTCAAAGTAAGATTTGGTATTTTATTTGTTGTGCTAACATCTATGGATGATGGGAAACAGGTTGAAGGGATCCTACTGGATTCCTCAAAAATATTGTAATTATTTTTCATATCTGTGATATGTTATGTGATATCCTGTGAAAGATGGAATTGGAAATTAAGTTATTCAATGCTATTGTTTGGATGAATATAATTTGGTATTTTTAAATATAGAATAGAATGAATTGGGTTTTTAAAGCAAACGAAAAGAAAAATTTTAAGTAATAATTAGTGGGAATTTGAATAAATCGAGTAATAAATTTAAAGGAATTTAAACCAGGATATCTGTTTGAAATTGATTAAGTGTTTTGGAAACTGTGATTTAAAAGGAAATGAGGAATGGAAATTTATAAACTGGGTTTATAAACGAGGTGGAATATGAATCAGTGGATAAATTTGGAAGTATAGATTCCGGTAGAATTTATAAGAAAAGGTGCAATTCATTTTAAAAATAAAAGGTGATTTTATTTTTAAAAGTTGGAAAGTATATTTTTCCGGGGAAACTAAGTTTATTTTTAAAGAAAAGATTTCAAAGTATAAACTAGAAGTTTAAAAATGTTTTTAAGAGTTTTAGAAAATTTATCATTTTAATTACTTTTAAGTGAAAAGTAAATATTTATTCAAGCTAATTATGGTAGTTAATTATTTTGAAGGTAAATTAGTATTATGATTTTTAAAGGGGATTTTAACATAAATTTTTGATATAACAACTTTATTTTAAAAAGGAATGTTGGTTTAATTTTTACTCAGAAACTCTTATAGAATTTCTTAAGTATTATTTTATTTAAGTAATTTTAGTAGCCTTAATGTAAATAATTTAAGTATATATTTTTTGAAGTGATTATAAGGAGACGGAAATGTGTTTTAGAAATAAAAAGTGGTTTTATTTTTATAGTGTTGAAAGTAATTTACGGATTGGGACGTAAATTAAATTGGGATAAATCGAGCAGGATTTATAAAGAATTATATGGGTAATATTGAAATGGAAGTGTATTTCCCTGAAAAGCCAAGTATATTCTAAGAGGAGATTTTTATATATACGTTTAAGGTTTTAAAATTATTTAAAAAGAATGTTTCAGAGTAATTTATTATTTTTAATTGTTTTAGAATTTTAAAGTAAATATTATTCAAATTAATTTTACTAGTAATTATTTCAAAAGTTAAGTTAGTACTATGTTTTTAAAAGAAATTTTCTAATATTTATACTTTATATAAAACTTTTATTTTAAAATAATTTGTGGCTTATGTTTTACTTGGGAATTTATTATAGAATTTCAGAACTATTATTTTGAGTACAGTGATTCAAGTAGTTTTATTTTTAAAAAGTTTTAAGTATATATTTTTGGGTAAAGTGATTTAAATTTATTAAAAATATAAAATTTAATAAGATTTGGAGTTTTCAGGGGAAACAAAATAATTGGTTGAATTGATTGTTTATTGATAGTTAAATAACCGACTATCAAACCTGGACCTAAATATGACTTTGGAAATATCTAGGAGAAGTATGAGAATTATATGATACCGTTACCGTTTGAGGTGTTATACTGTACGTATAAACTCGTTCGAGCTTCTAGGACATGTATAAGGAAATCCATCCACTAACGGTTAGGAGATGATCTCCGATCTTATTTCGTTTGTGTATTTCTTAAAGAACCGGGGTTGAGTTTACCGGGAAATAGCGAACGTTGTTTCGAAGAGACCAGGATCGGATTTGTGATCCGAAAACCACTTCGATTCAACGAGAAGTGTTCGTGATGAAGACAAGACTTGGTGTCAAAGATGGAGCAGTGAAGTGCAAGGGCTAATCGCTACTGATCCTGAGGGTAATTCCAAAATGGATGTAGTAGGAGTAGTGCCTTCGGTTTCGTTCGGACTTGGTTTGGACTTGTATGGATGAATGCTTTCAAAACATCGTCAGGAGGACGATGAGCATTCTAAGTGAGATATGTTCTAAAAAGGTAAGCATAGTCTCGAGCCTCATCAACCAGGAATGACAAAAAATCAGGGGTTATGAAGCAAGGCTAAGTGGCTAGCAACCAATTAGGGTAAGGTCATCCCTACCTAGATGTCCCTTTTATTCGGCTGTGTGGACGGTTGCTGATCCCAACCATAGGGTGATCTTATTCGGACTATCCGGTAAGGGGTAGCTCCAGTCTTGTGTTGCAAAGGATCAGGGTGGATCCTCGATATGCCGATCTAGACCAGAAACTGTGACAGCGGGTACCCCAGTGCCTAGTTATTAGTTGAAAATCCATTCTCTCTATGTGCCTTTACAGTTTTGATTGTAGAGCCTAGTAATTATAGGAATTTAATGAATGTAACAATTTCGACTATTTGAATAAGTATTTGTACTTAGACACTATTATAATATCAGAGGATTTTATAAGAAATATTTTGGTTATCGTAAGGTAAAAACTCGGCATGTTTATTTGTGGCGTGGTCTTACGAGATACCTTTGATTTTCAAAGGATTTTGAAACTTTAATAATTAAATTGTGTGTATTTTTCTCACGCTGGTTTTCCAGACTGACTCGGGTGTTGTTTTATTATAATGCTTGAGTCAGATCGAGTATTATATATGCATGATAGGATGTTGTGGAGCTTTGGAGACGAGCTGGATGGTGAGACGTATCACATGTACTTGATGTATATTCCATTGTGCTGTATAAACTATGTAATTAGTTTGTTGGGACAAGTTAATATAATTGTCTAGTATTTTTCTATTGATTGAGTTGTGCTCTGATGATGTATTTTATATAACAGATATAGTTCTTTCTATATAAAGATTAGTCATTTATCTATTATATATTGTTCCGTTGCGATTGTGGGACTCTGTTATTTGTTTTAGTTCCTTCTTTCTTCTATCTTCTTTCTTTCCCTCAGCAATTTTTCTTTTCTGGCACTCGATCGTCGGCATATTATACAGTGGCGTATTTGTGTCGATTTTCAAGGATCGAGAAGGGCAGGTCGTCACAACATTTTTTTGACACTTTCATCCTTTGTCATTGTGAAGTTCTCGTACCTGGTACTAAGCATGGCAAGGCGGGATCCTTTAACCTTAGTGGTTCCTTTGTGAGTCACTTCAAACGTATGCCAAATTTCCTACGTAGTTAGACAATGTGAGACATGATTAAATTCAATTTGATCTAGTGAACAAATAATAGAATTCATAGGCTTAGAATTAGCATTTTGCAATTTATTTTCTAGATCTATCCATTGATTCATAGATTTTTCAACTTCTTGATTATCTACCATAATTGTAGGTGTCCTATATCCCATTTCAACAATATTTCAAGCATCAATGGTTTTCAAAAAAAAAAATCATTCCATTTTTCAAATAAGCATATTCACCATTGAACATGGGTGGTCTAACTATGGACTGACCCTTAGCAAAACAATTATAAAAAGAAGCCATTTAAAAAGTTCAAATTTCTAAAAAAATTGTTTTTGTTCCTAGCTGTGATACCACTTGTAGGATCGTTTTCACCCTAGAGGGGGAGTGAATAGGGCGATACTAGTAATAATAAAAATTAATGCGGAAATAAAAACAGTAACAAAAAATAATGTAGAAGAGATCACACACAAATTTACCCAGTTTCGGCAAAACCCTGCTTACATGCTACACCCAAGGTTTTTACTATAAATATAGTAGTCAAACGCTTACACAAGTTAATTTGTGACACCCGTTGATGACTAACCTAACTCTGTGCTCACAACCCTTCCACTACTCAACCACTAAGTTGCGAATTATTGAACTACACCACCGTAGTTCGTAACTAGTTACACAACTAGAGTTTCACAAATTTGAAAGGAAATTACTTACTAAAAAAAAACAACCCTAATTATAAAATTAAGCCCAAATTAGAATATAATAAAGCCCACCCATGATAATAAAAGACATCTTCCGCTTTTCTTTTGTTTTTATGGTCGCTCCCTTTTGTTTCTTCGTTCTTCTTCAAAAAGTTAAGGTTTTGATTAATTGAAGCTTGGCTTGGAAAATTGAAAATTGATCGATCGAAATAGCTTTCACTTGATTGGCTTTGTCAACCGATTCACTAGCCTTGATAATACGCGCGGCTTCAATTATGTCAAGTTCGAGTGATACTATTATGCAATTTATCCCCTTTTTTATTTTGATTATACTCAATTTTGATTCGAGTTTAATGATATATTGCTCTGGTATTTTTCTTGAACTCGAATCCTTTGTAGATGATGATTTGGGTTGAATTTATAGGGTTTGAACACCCTATATTTCGTTCGTATAAATATGTTTGAATTTGTCTATTATTTTGCTCGGCCATACGATTATTACTTGAATGCTTGTGATAATTCTTGACTTTCTCATCTCCGTTATATTTGATTTTAACTGATGTGTTGTGGTCTACACTTGAATTCTGGTCTCGTTGCACTTTCTCATTCATTTCTTCATTGATTTCATATTATCATATTTGATTGTTTTAATTTGGAGAGCTAGTTGTTATGTTTTGTTGAAGCTCCATGATGCTTCATTCCCAGTTGCAATCAAGTCTTCATTTGTTATTTGGAGTCTGGTATGTGGTTGTTGCAGCCGGTTGAGTCTGGTTGTAGTTATCTCCTCTGTTATGTACTAAATCATGTTGTCACCACTTTGACATATGCATTTTGGAGTCTGGATTGTTGCTTCATGGAGTTTTCGTGTGTGTCGAAACTGAGCTGTTGCATTCCTTTTGTTTCATGTACCCTACTGTAACGCCCCACTCCGAGACCCACATTAGCAAAGGGTATTATAAGGTAATACCATCTGCTAATACGGAGAATAGAGCCGGATATGAGTGACATCTATAACCTTGTCTTAACTATGTACCGAATATGTCGATAAATGCAGTATGTATTTTTAAATGGATTGACATATCCAATAGATATTTAATTCAAAACTATAATGGCTATAAGATCTAACAGAACAAAATATAACAACTCAAAATAAAACACATCACAGAACAGTAGATCATCACATACATATTCACATATACGGTACATCATAGAGTATACAAAATGATACATGTCAAGTGGTGTAGCAACCATAATATAAATGCGAGTCAAAAGAATATACATATCAGAGTTACAACCAAAAAGGACTACACAAAAAGATATAACAAAAAGGAGCTAGCAGAATAGTCCATGCGGAAGCAGAATAGGCTAAGTCCAAAAGTACCTAGTCCTGAAACATCTCGGTCTGACCCGAGTATAAAACACACGGGTCAGTCTAGTTAAACAAATCAGTTAGATAAGCTAAATGATAATGAACATGCAGGGTCATAAAGTACCACAAATATCTCTAAAAGAGATAACTCAATCATCTAAAGAGAGATGAATCATAACAAGCCTCATATCATCGGCAACTCAATAAACAAAGGATATGAATATCCCAAATCAAGCCAACAAGGCAAATAACCAATACCAAGGAAGGTAATATAAGTTTCCACAAGGTAATCGCAATGTATCGAGTGGTTCAAAAGACCTCTTCGAAAGGCGATACTCTAGGGAAAATGAAATAAAAGATGCACATGCTCAGTACTGTATAAATAAGGATCCACAATCCCGAAGGCGACAAACACAACTATCTCTCGAGCGGTGACGAAGGACCAATTCCAAAAGCGATACTACAGGGAAACAAACCCGAAGGCCATAAACTCGAAGGAAAAAACCCGAAGGCACAAACCCGAAGGCAACAAACCCGAAGGCACAAACCCGAAGGCCATAAACTCGAAGGAAAAAACCCGAAGGCACAAACCCGAAGGCAACAAACCCGAAGGCACAAACCCGAAGGCAAAAAACCATAGTGACGAAAGTCCGGAGGCCCAGTACTGGACACCACTAACTAGCAATATATGTCACAAACTCCTCGGATAGGAACCCGCAAAGTGTTAACGTGTATTCCATGCCACACGTTCACACTAAATGGTTTACTAACCGTTAGTTAATTCCACACTCAAAGCAGTACAAAGTTTACCTCATCTCATCGGTAAACCAGATCCGAAGGTCAAAATAATCAAACGAATAGATTAGGAATTAGCTGAAAAGATAAATGCACGTGTTCATGGCACGCATTTTATCTAATCATTTAATTCTCCTCCCTCTTCACTCAAAGTGCAAAATTGTGTGTTTTATATAGAAATTAAGTTGAAGAAAACGAATTTTAGGAACGCTTCGAAATCGCTTTAGAAATTGCCTTTGAAATTCTCTTATTATAGTATAAAAAATCTATACTAAAAATAATATATAATAATAATTTCAAAAGCCCATTTATTTGAAAAATATTTTTAAAACACAATATAAAAACCGTATATGAAATCCAACAAGAAATATCAAAAGAACATCAAAAAAAGGGAAATTACACCAAGTATTATCCGTTTAAAACAAGCTATGACTCGATATTCGACAGCAGGTTTGAACAAGTTAACTGTGTCAAAATGTCTTGAAATTTGGCAAGAATGTAGTTCAACATTCCTACTTCAATCTTCAAAAAGAATAATTCAAATCTGATTTGAAACAAAGAATCTGCGTCATTTCAAAGTCGGAACAAAACAAGGCTTTAAACACTGAATTACAGCAAGCTGCGAGTACAAGTTTGACAGTAGTTTCAAAATGTCAAACCAACCCAGATTGTGATGAAATTATACAAGAGTTTAATCAACACTCCTACTTCAATCTGCAAAAAGATCCACTCAAATCCTTTTAAAACGAATGAGTTATGTTGTCTCAAACATGGACTCAGGCCATGTTTGCAACAGTTCAAAAACCAAAAATGCACAAGCCTGAAACCATCCTGGGTTCAACTTCCAGACATAAAAAAGAGGAACATATTGCATCGGATTGGGATCAAAATTGGTACACATATACTATAAAACTTCATATTTCAAACAAAAAAGAATCATTGAATTCCAGTAAGAAATCAATGATTTATGATGTCTCAAACATGGACTCAGGCCATGTTTGCAGCAACTCAAACAACCACAGGCGAAAATCAGTGCCTGAGTCGATTTTGCAGCAACGTTTTGAACATCCAAACGACAATATCTTTCAACCAAAATTTACAAAAATGAAGTTCAACATGCGAGCTATGAAATGCAAGAAATTCGACAGCATTCCGTTACCGGAATCAGAAGACATTAGCATGCAAAATACCAACCAGAGAAGGTTTTGACACAGAAACAAAATGGAAAGAAAAAGCAAATTATAAAGTAAATTTCGACAATTTTGAGCTTGGCTCAACTAGTTTTTGTGAATATTACAACTCACCTTGCAATTATTGAAGATTAAATTGTGCTAACTCAAAAAAGTAGATGGCTTTAGGCAAGAAGAAGCTTCAACAACCTGTAAGATCTCAAAATGCAAACATGCAAACCCAAAAATGAGATTACATACAATCCCAATTTCTAAATACTAGATTTTGATGAAATACATATATTTTGGAGTTGATTACCTGCTGAATTCTCTTTGATTTGATATAAACCGCAATTAAATTGAAGGAAAAATGGGATTTTGGCTTAGGTTTGAGAAGGTAAAGTTTCTTTCTCTTTTTTCTTTTTACTGCTTACAGTAATGAAGTACAGTGAGAAGGAAGAAGAGTTTCTCATTTTATTTTTCTTTTGTTCAGGTTATGTGATAATGGGCCTTAGCCCAAAAGAAAAGAATATACTCTAAGTAAATTAATTTATCACTTAATTCTCAATTATACTTATGTAATTAACCAAACCATCATGTTTTCACCAAGTTTTAACCTAATATAATTACATAAACACATTTTCATGCTTTACAAACATTTTGACCACTAATAAAAAGATAATTTAACTTATAAAAACATTTTTATTATTAAAAACCCTTATTTTTAATTAAATAACCAATTTTTACCGATATATACATAAAACTCCATTTTTAATACAAAAAATTACACAAAAATAACTTTCTTGCGTAATAAAATGCAACAAACCATTTTCCATCGATTTTACGATCAAAACTTA
The DNA here is from genome assembly GCA_030765085.1 of Allium cepa. Taxonomy (NCBI): domain Eukaryota; kingdom Viridiplantae; phylum Streptophyta; class Magnoliopsida; order Asparagales; family Amaryllidaceae; genus Allium; species Allium cepa. The sequence goes on from CM060929.1 coordinate 752,382,874, forward strand.
TTTTTAAATCAAATTTCACCTTTTTATTTATGATGAACACATTTAAAAATCAAATACCTTCTTTAAAAAAATTATTAAAAGAAGTATTTGGCAATAATTACAAGAATTATTGCATTTTCACTAAATAAAAATCATATTGCACTCATTATTCTCACAAATACCCCGGATAAAGTTTTCAAAACTTTATTTTCATATTTTATGTTCAAAATCCATTATTTATTCCAATAAACAATTAGATTCTTCAATTTATTTTTAATTCATAATATTAAATTATAACTACCGTTATTATTTAATATTTACAGGTAATCACCAAAACTTGGGTTGTTACAGACTCCCCCAATTATAAAAATTGCGTCCTCGCAATTTCTAGAGAAGAACTGTATTCAACACAAATTATTTCATCAAGCAAAGGAAGATAGATAAGTTAGAGTTTAAATTTCTCACCCTCAAAACAAGAAAACAAAAAAACTAAGATAAGATAGCTCAGTAAATTTTATGGTTTCCCAAGTGCAGTTATTGGGATTAGCGGACCACTGAATTTTTTACGAGCAGATTATTCTTATTTCGAAGGCATTGCACCTTTGAAGCAAGAACACGAATTGAAGGCTACACAATAGATAAATCGGGTGAGATTGATTCCTCAAAAACTTCACCAATAGTGTCGGGATTTAACAAAATTTTATCCCGGTTCCAACCAATAAGATAATTGTCGACATGACTTTCCGTTTGCCACTGTGGAAAGGACAACACCAACATTAGATTGACACAATTAAGGTAAGAAGACTTAATAAGAGGTAGGTGGTTTCCTCAATACCACCAACCCAAACGACCGCATAAATGCAAGTCACTAAATAATTGCACAAAGGCAAGACAACCTCAAAGAATGTATTCTTTATACTCCTATATAACTAAACAATTATTTTCAAGGTTACCAAATTCATTTTCTTCATAATCAAATTCTCAAATCTCAATATTTAGAAAATTTTCAAAACCTCTTACACAAATCCAATTTAATTTACAAAATCTTCATTTAAAGTGAATAAAAAGTTTCACTTTTGAATTCTACCAAAAAATATATTTCAATTTGAAGTATATATTTTTATACTAAACGTCCACTAAATTATAAACACAAAATAGGCAAAATTCACTTAGCTATTAAGAAACAAGTTATTTAAATTTCAAACCTACTGTAATAATCTTTAATTTTGACCTAGCTAAACTCAAAATCTGAAATTACTTGTAAAATAAAAGTTGTTTCACTAAGTCTAAGCTTTCCAGCAATATAAAGATCATAAAAATCGGATTAACGATTTGAAAGTTATGCCAAATTTACTTTCTCCCAAAATTTTGGAATCTTAAAGGACAGAAATGTTTATTCACTTTGAAACTTATTTTAGATAGAATAAAGAAAAGTAAGATCTTCTAAAGTGGTAAAGATAATTTATAGCTTTCTAAAAGCTCTTTTATTAGCAAAAAGTTTGAACTCGTTCGGAATTATAAATCTCAAGTTATTTTTGTTTTAGCAAAGCACTTTTTCAAACCAAATTTAATCTTTCAAATCAATTTAAATTTTGAAATTTTCCCAAACCATTTAATTTCAAACTGTATTTTCGAACAAGCTTTTGCTAAATCACTTATTAAATGATCTTTTTCTCCGGAAAGCTAAGACGTGCCAAAATTATGATCAACTCATATAATTACCACAGAAAGAAATAATTCATTAGTTGGAAAAATCTTCATTACTTTCCAAAATCTAACATTAAAATAATTAACTAAGAAAAATCATTTTAAAGGAGATATCTAATCTCTTTCATTATCAAGAAATGATTATTGATTATCCGTAAAAAAATGTTAGGATAAATGTATATATATAAAGTTCAAGATCATTCTCACAATTAGAATAATCATACTACTTGGATGGTTCACTTATCAAAACAATACATATTCACATCTCCACTTTCTCATCAAAATTAAAATTCCATTTAATTATCAACATAAAACTAATTAAAGCTAATAATTAATTCAAACTTGTTTCCAAAAGGATTTCACAAATTTACACCAACAAATTTTTAACACAACCAAAATTTTAAAACAAAACTTGCTCACAAAATTCTAAATTCTAAAATTAGCATTCTCAATTTCAAAATTTTCAAATAATATAAGTGTATGCCTCGCCATTGATTTATAGTTAATGTCCCCGTCGATTGGCTACAGAGTTGATCAAATGATCAAAACTGCCTCGCCACTCATCCAACACTCATTATGGTTCAATGGTTTCATTAAACATTTAAAATAAAAATTAATACTCCACCATATTGATTATTTTAAAACTTTACTTATTAAAACTCAATTTACCGTGTTTAATTGTCTCATCACAGCGTCTAGGAAATTCCTATCGATAACGTTGGCCAAACGCATCGACCAGAATTCTTAAAGCTCTAGACGGACAACTCAACACAAAAATTCATTTTCTTTAAAAAGAAGTACCTCATATATAATACTCAAAATATTCTTTGCTTTTTCCCAAAACAAAATCCATCTTCTCTTAGAAACATATCTTCAATCAAAAAAAAATTTGAAAAATTTGAAAACACAATTTATTACTTTTTCTCAAAATCAAGGAACACGAATAGAGCTCATCGAGATATTCCTAAAATACTTGATCCTTAAGATTGATGGAATAGACTGAAGTGTTCATTATTCCAAATGGTATAATAAACCACACATAAGACTCATAACGCGAAATGCGGTAAGAGTAACGCTACCCTCGGCGACTCATAGCTCATGAAAAAGTGGTGTAAGGTCAAGATGAGGAATGACCCTCACACCACACAATAGATTAAAAAGAAAGAAATGAGATATAAGACTAAGATTAAGATATCTTCTCGAATGAAAAGAAGAACATTAACAACATGTCATTACTTCGAGTGAAGTAATTTTTACAAAGTATATCCACAATTGAGTACCCAAAGAGGATATTTCAAAGGAGACAAGAACGACAATATCAAATAAATTCAATGAATCACCTCATTTCCCTAGTGGACATCCTCGTGGAAGGATGACTGAAAGTCTAAGAACTGAGAATGAAGTCAATACAATATTCAATTGCGCGATTGGGTGTCGTATCTGAAATGGACTCACAAAAATCAATAGGGTCACACTGACTAGAATTCAAGATATATCATCAACATCTCGAAACTCAAGAGTGAATATTGATACTTCAGAATCATCATTAACATTTCGAAGAACAAGAAACAACAAATCAACCAAAATTAGGATACCTAAATATAGGATCCTTCGAATCACAGAATGCGGCTTGATAATACGCAAGCCACTCCATCTCAAATCTTTCCAAACTCTAGATGGAAAAAATAGCACGCTAATTCACACAAAAAGGTAAGCTACAAGGAACAATCCTAAAATCCTCAAACATCATACCAAATATTACTGATCCCCTCAATAGGATTTGCAATCCTCAAGGAAATCCTAAGATAAGAACATCAAAAAGCGTCAACAAATTATTCCGATAAGGATGAGTGTCAAGCACCCGTGTGGAAGAAGACTCGAATAAAACAATCACAATTAGGATTAATCCTGAGGTAAGATATTATAAATTCTATTATGGAATACTACGGAATAAAATATATTCCTAAACATATCGTAAACTTCTATATCAAAGGACACGATAAGGTATAGAGCACGATGATAAGGTATTCATAACACTTGTATAACACTCAAATGTACCATAATATGTGTTTCTGTTCTGTGTTTATCATATTTTGTTCTGAAACCTCTCTCTAATACCAAGCTATAACTCCCCACTCTGAGACCCACATTAGCAAAGGGTATTACAAGGTAATATAGTCTGCTAATATGGAGAATAAAGCTGGATAGGAGCGACCATCTATAGCCTTGTCTTAGCTGAATATGTCGATAAATGCAGTTTATATTTTTAAATGGATCGACATATCCAATAGATATTTAATTCAAAACTATAATGGCTATAGGAACTTACAGAAAAAATATAACAACTCAAATGTAAAACGCATCATAGAACAGTAGATCATCACATACATATTCACATATACGTACATCATAGAGTATACAAAATGATACATGTCAAGTGGTGTAGCAATCACAATATACAGGCGAGTCAAAAGAATATACATATCAGAGTTACAACCAAAATGGACTACACAAAAAGCTATAACAAAAAGGAGCTAGCAGAATAGTCTATGCGGAAGCGGAATAGGCTAAGTCCAAAAGTAACTAATCCTGAAACACCTCGGTCTGACCCGTGTATAAATACACGGGTCAGTCTAGCTAAACAAATTAGTTAGATAAGCTAAATGATAATGAGCATACAGGGTCATAAAGTACCACAAATATCTCTAAAAGAGATAACTCGATCATCTAACGAAAGATGAATCATAACAAGCCTCATATCATCGGCAACTCAATAAACAAAGGATATGAATATCCCAAATCAAGCCAAAAAGGCAAATAACCAATACCAATGAAGGTGACACAAGTTTCCACAAGGTAATCGCTATGTATCGGGTGGTTTAAAAGACCAACCGAAAGGCGATACTCTAGGGAAATATAAATATCAACGAAACAAAAGATGCACGTGCTCAGTACTGTACAAACAATGATCCACAATCTCGAAGGCGAAAAACCCAAGTATCTCTCGAGCGGTGACGAAGGACCAACTCCAAAAGCGATACTAAGGGCAACAAACCCGAAGGCAACAAACCTGAAGGAAACAAACCCGAAAGCACAAATCCGAAGGTAACAAACCGTAGTGGCAAAGGTTCGGAGGCCCAGTGCTGGATACCACTAACTGGTAATATGTGTCACAAACTCCTCGGATAGGAACCCGCAAAGTGTTAACGTGTATCCCATACCACACATTCACACTAAATGGTTTACTAACCGTTAGTTAATTCCACACTCAAAGCAGTACAAAGTTTACCTCATCTAATCGGTAAACCAGACCCGAAGGTCAAAACGATCAAACAAATAGATTAGGAATTAACTGATAAGATAAACGCATGTGTTCATAACACTCACTTTATCTAATCATTTCATTCTCCTCCCTCTTCGCTCAAAGTGCAAAATTGTGTGTTTTATATAGAAATTTAGTTGAAGAAAACGAGTTTTAGGAATGCTTCGAAATCGCTTTAGAAATTTCCTTTGAAATTCTCTTATTATAGTATAAAATTTTTATACTAATAATAAATACTAATTTCAAAAGCCCATTTATTTGAAAAACATTTTTAAAACACATTATAAAAACCTGTGTATGAAATCCAGCAAGAAATATCAAAAGAACATCAAAATAACGGAAATTACATCAAGTATTATCCGTTTAAAACAAGCTGCGACTCGATATTCGATAGCAGGTTCGAACAAGTTAACTGTGTCAAAATGATTTGAAATTTGGCAAGATTGTAGTTCAACATTCCTACTTCAATCTGCAATGTATTTCAACATTCCTACTTCAATCTGCAAAAATAATCATTCAAATTCGATTTGAAACGAAGAATCTGCGTCGTTTCAAAGTCGGACCAAAACAAGGCTTTAAACACTGAATTACAACAAGCTACGAGTTCAAGTTTGACAGTAGTTTAGAAATAGAAAACCAACCCAGATTGTGATGAAATTTTACAAGAGTGTAAATCAACACTCCTACTTCAATCAGAAAAAAGATCACTCAAATCCGATTTGAAACGAATGAGTTATGTTGTCGCAAACATGGACACAAGTCATGTTTGCAACAGTTCAAAAACCAAAAATGTACAAGCCTGGAACTATCCTGGGTTCAAATTCCAGGCATAAAACAGAGGAACAAATTGCATCGGATTGAGCTCAACATTGGTATGCTTGTACTAGAAAATTTCATCTTTCAAACAAAAAAAGAATCATTGAATTCCAATAAGAAATGAATGAGTTATGATGTCTCAAATATGAACTCAGACCATGTTTGCAGCAACTCAAACCAACCACAGGCGAAAATCAGTGCCTGAGTCGATATTGTAGCAGCGCTTTTGAACATCCAAACGACAATATCTTTCAATCAAAATTTGCAGAAATGAAGTTCAACATGCAAGCTATGAAATGCAAGAAATCCGGCAGCATTCCGCTGCCGGAATCAAAAGAAATTAACATGCAAAGTACCAACCAGAGAAGGTTTTCACACAGAAACAATTGAAAGAAAAAAGCAAATTTCGATGATTTTGAGCTTGGCTCAGCTAGTTTTTGTGAGTATTACAAGTCATCTTGCAATTATTGAAGATTAAATTGTGCTAACTCAAGAAAGTAGATGGCTTTAGGCAAGAAGAAGCTTCAAAAAACTTGTAAGATCTCAAAATGGAAACATGCAAACCCAAAAATGAGATTACATACAATCCCAATTTCTAAAAGCTAGATTTTGATTAAATAAATATATTTTGGAGTTTATTACCTACTTAATTCTCTTTAGTTTGATATAAACCGCAATTAAATTGAAGGAAAATTGGGAATTTGGCTTGGGTTTGAGAAGGTAAAGTTTCGTTCTCTTTTTTCTTTTTACTGCTTACAGTAAATGAAGTATAGTGAGAAGGAAGAAGTGTTTCTCATTTTTTTCTTTTGTTCAGGTTATGTGATAATGGGCCTTAGCCCAAAAGAAAAGAAAATAGTCCAAGTTAATCAATTTATCACTTAATTCTCAATTATACTTATGTAATTAACCAAACCGCCATGTTTTCACCAAGTTTTAACTTCATATAATTACATAAACACATTTTCATGCTTTACAAACATTTTGACCACTAACAAAAAGATAATTTAAGTTATAAAAACATTTTTATTATTAAAAACCCTTATTTTTAATTAAATAACCAATTTTTACCGATATATACATAAAACTCCATTTTTAATACCAAAAATTACACAAAAATAGTTTTATTGTGTAATAAAATGCAACAAACTATTTTCCATTGATTCTACGATCAAAACTTATTTTTAAACCAAATTTCACCTTTTTATTTATGATGAACACGTTTAAAAATCAAATACCTTCTTTAAAAAAAATATCAAAAGAAGTATTTGGCAATGATTACAAGAATTATTGTGTTTTCACTACATAAAAATCATATTGCACTCATTATTCTCACAAATACCCCGGATAAAGTTTTCAAAACTTTATTTTCATATTTTATTTCCAAAATCCATTGTTTATTCCAATAAACAATTTAATTCTTCAATTTATTTTTAATTCACAATATTAAATTATAACTACCGTTATAATTTAATATTTAGTGGTAATCACCAAAACCTGGGTTGTTACACCTACTATAGCTCTGTCCATTGTAGTCACTAGCTTGTACATTTTTTTCGGTGAACTTGATGCACGAACTTGTAGGGTGCTTGCATATTCATACTTGTCTCACGTAGGTGATCTATTGTCTACCACTGCTCTGGTCTATGTTGCATCTCTTTTGTAGCTTGTTTGTGCACACTTGAGTTTGATCTGGTTTATGTGTGAAGTCTATTCTATGTTACATTGTGTTATTTGTTGCTCTTCAAACCTGCATTGTGATTGGTTGCATATGTATATGTTTGTTTGGTGATCAATGTTTTCTCTGACTGTATGCATGTATGTATTACAGTGTGGTCTTGATATCTTCATTATTTTGTTTCTATAGATTCACTCTAGGTCTGGTTGTCTTGCCACACTTGTCTTGTGCACTTGTTACTGATTTGAGTCTTTATGTTGTTCTTGCTCATTGATCTGGTCAGGTTTTGAAGTCTGGTTGACCTGGTTGTTTGAGTCTGGCCATTGTATTGAACTTTTATTCATGTTGACTGACCATTGAAACTCGAACAAGACCATTCTGTTTTTGTTTTTGTATTTCCCCTGAGTTGAATCCAGCTTATGGCTCGGATTTGACCTTGTGCTCACCTATCCCTTTAGTTTTAACACGCAAGTGTATATCGGTGTGCAAGGCCTTGTGACATGTACAGTGATGCACTGTGCATGTACAAGTTGATTGCGTAAAATGAATTTAAAAGAGAAATGATGACGAACAACCTAAATAACTGAGGCAAACAATATTTTCAAAACATACACTTCATTGTACACTTCAAAAATATTTCTTTTACAGTTTTACTGCATTAGTGTTTATTTTGCATATAATTCAGATGCGGGATACGAGTTGGAATAGAGTTGAAGATCAAATACGAGTGATGAGTGAATGTAGTGAGGTGAAAATGTTTGCAAAAATTGTATAGTGAAAATTATGTTGTTATTTGAAATTGTATTATAATTAAAAATGTGAAAATATAGCGAGAGCTCAAATTTGTACTATTTGAATTTGTAATAAAATATTTGTTTGAATAAAATATTTGTTCGAATATGAATTCTAAGTTATTTATTTTATTCAAGAAATATTTATTTAATTATGTGGAAAAATAAAATAGTACAATAATAAATAAATTTAAACAAATATATATATATATATTATCTTCAAACAAAAATCATAGGCTATTGTATTCTACAGAAATATCTTAACTCGTCGAAACTCATAGCACGGTTAAATTTCTGCATAAACAGAACTTGCAAGCAAGTCAAGATTGCATACCTATTCTCATGAATTTGGAACAGGGCAATTCCTAGGTTCGAAAGAGTTTCTTTCAAGAAGTCAATGAATGGAGGCACTGCTCCATTTAGGCATATATATTAATGACAAGATGTGTATCCCGGACGCAGGGTATGGGAGAATTCATTTTCGATAGGTGCACGTCATCCTCCAGAGTGCCATGTTGCAAGCAAATGTTATGCAAAACCTTGGTAGAGATTGTAAAGATGTCTCTCCCCGGTGGGTCAAGAAGAACTCTGAAATTCGGTGGAGTTCGGTCCACAATCTGACCAATTGGGACTAGCTGACCATATTCAGGCTGCAAAGCGGAAGAAGAAGGGGCGACAGACAACGATTGGCTTTTGAATGTGCTGGTCTTCCTCCGTTGGACTTACGACGAGAAGATGGATACTCCATTCTATACAATAGGACTTGCATCCAAATCGGTCAGGTAAATATATCTTTAACTAAAAAACTCCCTTATAACACTTGAATTCCGAAAAGATATCAATTCACGCCGACACGTCGGATTTCCATATACGAGGAAAAGTGCAGTGTGTTATCTATGGGGGTGAGCTTAGTGCCTTGAATACTACAAATACTCTATCCCGTGTAGATAGTTCGCTCATAGTAAAGAATGAAAAGGTCTTTTCATATCATTTTTGAAATTATTTCTTCTACACTAATCCGTTATCGATCGATGATCAATAACGGATCCATTGTCTGATGCAACATGAAAAGCTCTTCTCAACACGAGTACACCAAACATGCAAGAAGCATAACCAGTCTGAATTCTTCGGAAAGGGACAACAACATAAGCTACTTGCGAGATGCTATCCTAAGCCATTATCCACCTTTATAAAGATTAAAACCAATTCACGATGCGTCATGTTGTATCGGCAATGTAATTTATTATATGTCAATTTTGATTCTATAGATGAAGATAGCAAAACATGTCTGGCTCGGAGGCAAGTCCCAGTGTCGTTCCATAAAGAACTCAAGACTCGATTTACTATCTTCTTCTACAAAACCACAATCAACTCAGACTCTTTACTATAATCATCACTAATACACTCCATCATCAAATCGCTAAACGAATGTCAGAATCAGCATTGCCCACCTCGAATCAAGAATCAAAAGGCAAAGATGGTTGGAGTTTCCAACCAAGAGCGATCCAAGCAAGGAGAGTTGGTGGTGGTCCAAGGAAGGATATGATGGAGTTAGGGTTTGGTCGGTGGTGATCCAGAAGGAGCTTGGAATGAAGTCAAAGCAACAGCGTGCCTCAAATCGATCAACGGCGAGAAACTCCAAAGACAGATGGTCGGCGAAGGTGGTAAGGCGGTCGGATTTAGGGATCGTTCCAAAATCGGGTCGGGTCGAGTCGCAAAGAATAGGCTCGGGATGCAAAATGATGATTGGAGAGAGGTGATGGATCAGCTTGGGGTAGTTAAATATGGGATTACACAAGAAAAATGCCTAAGTCATTAGAACGCTAGCAATCCATCGGCTATGGATCGCTAGTGATCCATCGAATCACGTGCGATCGATCTCAAATTTATCTAGCAAGATCCACGTGATGATTCAAGGCATTCTAAAAGTTATGAGGCAAAACTTGGTCTGTTATGATAAGCAATGACAGTTTAGGTCAAAACTTAACGAGAAACTGAATAACCAAAGTCAAATTCCTATAGCCCTAACGCGATTACTTGAACTCGCCAAGCAGAAACTGGAAAGTAATTACTTCCATAGCATGCCTTGTATTCAACGAAGGCATACTCTGGAGGGGCAAATGTTATCAGGTTTTTAACCCAGTAGAATTCAAAGGAAGTTGGAATAGCTTGATCGAGTCAGAGTAGCCCAAGAGCCAACCAAAAAGATTAGAGCAACTAACCAAGGGAAATCAAAGGAATGGAAAGCAAAAATACGCAAAGGCGATCGATCGCTAGCGATCCACAATTTATGGATTGCTAGCAATCCATAATCTTGGTTCATGGATTCATGAATTTACTTGAATCATGGTCTAATGGGTATTCTAAGGAAAATGGCTAAGTTTGATGGGATTCCAAGCTAGTTAAATCGAGAGGCAAGCATTCGTCTAGTTCAATAGGTGGTCTAATGCAACCAGTACGCGAATCGTCATCAAAACAAGGCAATGAGCTACAAAATTACATAGAGGACACCAACACAAAACAAAAAATGCACCCTAGAAGACAAAGTCCAGAAATCAGTTCAGTACATGGATCGCTAGCGATCCTGTACTATAGAAGCTAGCGATCCACACCATTTTGCCATATCGCCATGAACTTTAAGGTAGAAGGTAAGAGGACGCATCTTAAGCCGTTGGATCTCCACCGAGCTAGAAGTTATGGATCGCTAGCAATCCATAGCCTACGGATCACTAGTGATCCACCAAGTTAGCTTGGTTCATGATGAAACTTCTTGTGTGTCTCCCTACGGTCATTTGCAAGCATCTGGCAAGACCTAGCCCAATAGCTCTCCAACCTCTATAAATACTCACCTATCTGTAACATAAAGGGGATCTTCTGGACTGGCTGCTAGAACTCTGCAGAAAACCATCTTCACTCTTCTTATCCCTCATAATAGTCATTCAAAGAGTTCACTGTGATTCTCCAGTGAACTCTAGCATTGGGGACTTAGTCTAACTTAGGATATTCGATGACTTTGTAATCCACTTCATCTTGTAACCGCAATCAGTCAATAATAAAAATTATAAAGTGGACGTAGGCTTCGCTTATAGTCGAACCACTATAAAAATCTTCTTGTCTTCTCACTATTACTGATCTTTTGACATTTATTCTCTATATTATTGCTCTGTAAGAACAGGAATGGTGTTTTCACACTAAATCTAGGGTGTTGATCCATTTTTTGGATCAACGGTAGGGTCATATTTATAGGGGTTGAAACATAACAGAGCCATAGGTTCAAATTGAAAGAGAAATGGAAAATCTGGAGCATTAAACAATGCAAAACCCTAGCAGCCACCATCAAGAGACGGTCGACCACCTAAGCTCGACCGGTCGACTGCTACGATCACCCAGTTGACTTATGTAGGCCAACCTGTAACGACCCGTAAATTTCAACGATTAAATTTTTTTAATTTAATAAGATTTTGGTAATTTAATTTAGAAAGAAACAAAAAATTTATTTCACATATATAGGAAATGTAAAAAAATGAAATTTCAATTAATTAAAGCAGATTGTAAAGTTATAATTGATTGAGATTAGTAAATTGGGAAACGAATTCAAAGTTATATTCGCAGATGAAGTAATACGTAATAAATTGAAAATTTATACAATCAAATGTTAGATAAGTAATTATAATTATTATTGTTAATAATAAACGTTACTTTAATGATTATTAATATAGTAACGGAAGTGTGAATGAAAATTTAATAGAAACATAAATTTATTTATAAGGAAACAAGACTATATATTGAACAAATTGTGTATAAAATTAATGATAATTGGATAAGAACAGTGTTATGTAATCAATTTTTTTATTTAATATTTGAAGGAATAAAAATTTGTAATCCGATAATAAATTTAAAACGGGAATGAATTATAAGAATGTTAATGTGAGCTAATAAATAATTAATTCAAAGCAAACCAAATTGATTGAAACAACTATTTGGGTTATAACTGATTTTAAATAGGAATATTTGGTAATAGATGAAATATAAGAAAAACAAATGTAAGTATTGAATTAATTAATGAAATAATACAGTGTTAATGACAATTAATTAGAATTTGTGTTATATATGGAATTTTAACCTGTGTTGGCAAGTAATAAACTTATAAATGTAAGTAAAGGTAAATAGGTGACAATTAATATATGTTTTATTTAATTAGAAATCAAATGGAAATTAAAGGAAATTAAGTAGTATTTTAATTGGAAATAAATTTTAATAAATGTTACATTAATGTGAAATGTAATACAATGGTTAGGAGTTGTTAAATTTGGTATATTAAGGTAATGAATGGAAAGAAAACAAGTAACTAAGTTTATAGAATAGTAATGAATTAATAAAAGATTTGGATTGAAACAAATCAATCCATTGGAATCCAAATTATAATAAGTGTAATTATTGTAGCAATTGTAATTAAAGGTTATGCAATTTGAAATAAAGATAATAGGAGAAAATTAATGTAATAGTTTTGAATCCAATGTTTAATCCATCTATTTGACAATAATGAATGGAATAATAATTAATTTATTTAATTAAATGGAATTTTGAGAATTTTATTTATAATTTGTGAATTTAATGAAATTGAGTTAATATTGGAATTAATAAATTTATCATCTCTAAATTGACATTTAAATTTGTTTAAAACCATTGCAAATGATTGAGAAATCAAAATGATAAGAATTGTCAATTTTAGAATTTAAATCGGAAATTTGATTTAATTATCCAATTATTAATTTATTTAATTAATGTAAAAATATCCGTTTTGGCCACTAACTCGGATTTCGATGAAACTAGTTTCATCGGATCCGTAACGGTGAATTATTATAGGATTTCAACTTTCGTAGTGATCGGACATGTCGTTTGATCGTACGAACGCGAAGCGCCTTGAAATCGATTTAATTGAAATCAATTGAAATCAATTTGAAATAATCTGATTTTACCATAACTTCTTCATACGATGGAATTTGGACTTGAAACCTGTTCCATTGAGTTTAAAATATTTTAAAACATCTTTTTCCATATACGGGTTGGCCAATTTCGTTCCGGAGTCAAAATGGGCTTTTCGGGCCATTTTATCGTTCAACGCGTATATCCAATTGACCCGATCCATTCTATATCAGTTTTGTCGATAAAAACCCTGTTATAAACCCTAGCCTACCTCTATTTCTGATTTGTCTGTGTGTACAATTTCTCTTCACCTACTCATTTCAATGGCTGACAATTCCAAATCCAATTGCAATTCAAAAAATCAAATGGAAATTTCAAACTCCTCAAAAAATTCTGAAAAATTATATATCAAAGCTCTTGTTGTACGCATCTCAGATCTATAGTCCATTTCTCGGTCTGAGTTTGTGGGTGGTCAGAAATTGAAGGTTTATCCTCGGTCGTCTGTTGCATCGCGATCAACTGTGTCAGATCGTCAAATCAGGGGTTCCATCGCGTTGAGGAGAGGGAGCGCTTCGCATCGGTGGTGTTTGCTCGTCAAATCGACTGTCAGATCGATTGGAAATTTTCGATTAGGGAACGTTTGTTTCGATGGCGGCTGCTCGTGTTTTGGGGTCGGTCGGCGATGTGGTGATTTGGGCGTGGGTTATAGGTGATAGCGGAGCTCTAGGGATGCGTCGAGGCTAGGGCGGCGGCGTTTGTCATGGTTGATGGGGGAAGCGTGAGTGGGTTTTCCGTGTTCAAGCGCGTGCGTTGTGGAACGATGAGCGCGTGCGTTGTGGAACGATGAGCACGTACGTGGTTGGTGGGGTAACGTTTTGTTTCTTTATTTGTTTTCTAAAACTATAAATTTTAATTGTATAACTTCTAACGGGTATAATTTTCACATGTGAGCTCCGATCCATGCGCGGTTTTCTCTGCTAGGTTCTTATTGGAATTCTAGACACTTTGGCACTGGTTTGGACGAAGTCTGAGACAGTTTGAATTTTGGGTTTAAACTGAATTTAAATTCAATTTAAATTCAAAAGGTGAGTGTTTTAACCCACTCACCACTTCTAAAATTTCTTATGTTTGTTAAACAAAATTTTGATATGATTAGAAATTCATTTATTGTTGTTTGGTATATTTGTATCATCATTCCAGTTAAATTTAATTTATTGAATTAAATTTGTTATTCAATTTATTATTGCAATTATAATACCAGTTAAATTAAATTATTATTGTATATAAACTGCCAGTGATTACTTTTTATTTATTTTCTGTTTTACATTGATGTTATTGATGAATTGGATGATGATTGTGATAAATGGTTGATGATTGATATTGGATGAATGGATGATTTATTTATATTGTTATAAACTGCAAGTGGTTATCCATTTTTATTTCATTCGGTATTGCGGTTTGAAATGATATGTAACCGTATTTTTGTTTTAAATTACGGATTGAAATGATAAATATCTGTATCACTTGACCATAGGGTAGAAAATTATATATAGACACTGTGGTTCATATATATAAATATTTGAAATGTTTTTCTATGGTTTTGTAAAGAAATGTATGGTTTTATGAGGTATTGATTTGGATATTTTATAAATGTTATTTTTATATATAGTTAAATTTTTGCTTTTAAACTATGTATAAAATTGGTTTAAAGTATAAATAAGTTAAATACTAAAGTTTGATTTTATTAAGATAATATGGTTAAGTAGTTGTTTAAATTATTTTGTATATATGGTTATAATAGCTTAAATAAAACTGAAGTTAGAAGATAAATATGAAATTTATGTGAATTAAATTTTTCAGAATTTTACTCGAATAAATTTGATTGGAAATCGAGATAAATTTGAGATTATATGAAATTGAATTTATTTAAGAATTAAACTGAAAAAGGGTGGATGTTAAATTTATTAATTTGGAAATTTTAGAAGGTATAATTATGATAACTTGATTTTAGGTCTAGGCAAATTAAATGATTATTTCAAGTATAAATGAATTTAAGGCAATATTTAATTATTTTAATTTGAGTCTTATTTAAATGATAAGGAGTTTATGATGTAAAATATGTGAAAACTAAATAATAGAAAATTTAATTTTTGAATCGAAATTATCAAATTTAGTTTAGAAATTTTGGAATATTTAAAGCCTTGAAATATATCGAAATTGAAATGTTTTTTCAAAATTGAAAGGTTTCGAAGTTATGAATTTCAAAGTATTATGTTTTAAATGTGTTAAAATTTCAATCTGTTCGGTTTTGAAGTGTATAATTTGGAAGTGCTATGATTTTGGGAAAAGGGATATATATGAAATAAAATGATATTATATTGTTTTGAAATAAAAAGGATATCATATTGATTTGATTTTAAAATGGAAATGATATCGTATTTATGTGGTTTTGAAATTGATATTATATTCTGGTTTTAAAAGTATAAACTATTTTGAAAGACCGTGTTGTTATAATAACGTTTGGTTGTTGAAGAGACCGAGATCAGAAGTTGTCATACTCTCTGCCAACTTCGAAAACCACTTTAACAACCATGTACGCGGTGGAGGTTCCAGAATGAAGTAGGATGGTAGCGGCATTTCTTTTAAGGTAAATACGTGGACCCGACTCCAGTGAGGTAACTCCTCTTATCGGACACATCCCTTTGATATTATACTCTGACTTTTGGATTGATTCGGTGGCCACTTTTATTTTTGATTTTGGGGGTGTGGCTCGAGGTGGGCGGTAGCTGCGCGCTATGCGTCACTACCAGTCCGGATTGTAATTGGTATGTCTATCCTGGCATTGCCTAGTTGTGCGGTGTCACCTACCCTAGCGCGCTTTGTATGAGTTTCATTTGTGTCGTACCTTTGGAGTATCCTTTGGTAGCCTCTCGATCAGGTATAGACTATTGGCACTATTACGTGTTAAGGGGAATACTGGATCACTCCTTAATGCTATTTTAATGTAAGTTTATTTTACTGTAGACATTATTATGATAGCGAAATATTACTACATAGTAAATAGTTTAACGGATCCTTAGGAGATGTGAATCCCGAGCATCTCTTAAGTTACTACACTCACGTATCAAATCCCGTAAACATCTCTGACGCCGTTCCACTCATATTTACCGTTGATTTAACTCACATAAGATCTTTTAGTTCTGACTCGAGTGTTTTGTCTTTTCGGTTCGCTCGGTTCAGTCCGAGCATTTCAGAATTTAAAGATTTTATTCTGGAGAACGAAGACGAAGATTTGTATTACTATTATTTATTTTAGTATTCCACTGCATCACATTGTTCCGCTGCATTGTTAGTTATTATTCTCTGGTGTGTGTAACTCTGATATGTATTGTATAAATATAATCGAATATTTATAAAACAGCTTCATGATATGTATATTTGATTATCATATTTTATCGTTCCACTGCAAGATTATGTTTTGTTTTGTTTCTTTCTTACTTTTTCTTATTTACCCCATAACAATCCGCCCTTCTATATGGTTTAAGTCTGACTATGTGGTTTATCGCCGATTAAAGCGTACGAAAAGGTGGGACGTTACACAACCGCTCCACCTTAATTTGGGCAGTAATAATTCGTTTCCATTGCGTTTTGATTTTAATTAATTTATATTCATATTTATTATTAACCTTAAATGTTAATTAAAACATTTACTTAGCCTCCAAGCTAATTTTGAAATTTAAACCCTAGATTTATATTACAATTTGAATTTGAATTCAGATACGATTAATTTAAATCTGAAAACTTCATACGCTCATAACTTCTTCGTTTGAGCATTGTTTTCAGCATATTATATATGAAAACAAAGTACAATTTCGCCACGAATGCATTATAAGAACTTTCGTGGTCAAATTATGAATTTTACAAATTTCCATTTTCTACCATATCATATTTAATTCAATTTACTCCATTTATTTATGATAAATTTTATGGGGTTTTATCAAGGTCGATGTGGTGAAATTAACTATAGAACCTATGCTATGAGTGGCCGATGGTGGAGGAGGAAGATGTGGATGACCTACGGGTTGGCAAATAGAACGGTAGAGGTTAGAAATTACAATGACTCTGGTTTTAGAATTACTTGAGTGAAATAAATAATGATTTAAAATCGAAATTTTAAATGAGAGATTGAAATTTCTAAGCATTTTTAAATAAAAAGGGATCGGAGATTTTATTCTGGTAAGTGGTAGTTTATTTCTTGTAATAATATACTCAAAATTTAAGAAGAATAATGTGAATCTTAATGAAATAAAAATGAGAAGTGAATTATTTCATAAGTGTCAATGTATGGGAAAAGAGTTTAAATTAAATGAATAATTGAACTGAGTTGGCCATTTATTAGAATAAATGGAGATTTTGAAAGAAATTAATCAAGTGAGAATAAATGGTGAAAGGTTTTCAAGCAAAATAAAATAAGACAATAATTTATGAAATCATTCTTATTTTATAAATTATATTTGATAACCAACTTTTGTTTATAATCCAACAATCGCAATTAGTAGAATTATGGTCTTTGCTAAATTAAAATTTGATAATAAAAGATTTATTGCAATTAATTAAATTAATAAGAATAAAAACTCTTTTGTTAACATTTTTATTGATAACTTATAGCTATTCATTGCAAATTGAATGAAATAAATAAATTTATATTTGTTTTGCTAAGTTAATACATATTTAGATAAGTGAATTTATTTCTTTGTTAATTGAAAATTAGCAGCCTATTACTTAGGAATTTGATAACAGAAATTTCGTTTCATTACTAATTGAAATATATAACCCTTGGCCTAGATACCCAAATTACGAAAAGAAGAATGGCATAGAGAGTTAACTATAAATTCATTTTGTTTACTCCTTATTTTAGAATCAAGAACGGTAACTCAACTCTTAATCCTTCCCTATTTTCAAACCCTAAAAATCAAAGCCTCCAATTCAACTTAATCTTGAGATTAATTACTGAAATTTGAAGGCTAATAATCTAAGGTAAATCTCGAACCTAGATATATCTCTTATAGGTTTAATTTGAGAATTCGTAGTTATTGAACTTTCAAACCCTGCAACTAAAAGAACATA
Source organism: Allium cepa (assembly GCA_030765085.1). Taxonomy (NCBI): domain Eukaryota; kingdom Viridiplantae; phylum Streptophyta; class Magnoliopsida; order Asparagales; family Amaryllidaceae; genus Allium; species Allium cepa. The sequence continues at coordinate 752,401,217 of CM060929.1, forward strand.
GGCAGGAGCCCTTCATCAGGCTATTAATTTTAGAAACAAAGGTGAGTTGAAACTCACATCTTGCTCTAATTAGAATTGCATGTTGAATGGGTAATAGAATATGAATTTATGAATGATGTTTGGTTGTCTGCTTGATAATTTCATTGCTATGAACCATGTTGTTTACTGCTAGTAAAATGCTCTCCGTAGCTCAATTTTGCCTTTTATTTCAATGCTTTGAATATGGTGTGCTGTTAATTGCATGCTCTAGGTTCCTCGCGTCCCTCCCTTGCGATGTTTGTCTTGTGTTGTTTACTTTTTTATGTCGTAACGCCTTCTTTTGCTTCCATGTTTCTTGAAGTTTGATTCCACAATTTGATGATTTTTTATGATTTGAAATTTCAACTATTTATATAAAAATCAATCTATTATATATATATATATATATATATATATATATATAATGAATACAAGTAGTTTATAAAAGGAAAGCTAATTAAAATTTATTGTTTTCAAACCATGTTTGTAAAATTACTTTTAGCCTCAAAATATTTCAATTAAGAATCTAATCTATATATATGTATTTACATGAAACTATATTTTCCCACTACTAAATATTATTACTAAGCAAATATTTTCAAAGAGATTTAAAAGAAGTATTTTTCCAATATAAATGTAACAACCCGATATTTTCAGCCATTCGTTTCCATTGTAAGTGCATAGGTAGACACACACGCTGGACTTGAATTGCTCAAAATACCGCATTGTAAATAAATTTGGAGCAAATGAAATATAATCACAGAATCACAGACATAGAAATATCAGAATAACTCGCAGCGGAAATTAAAATACCATAGTAGTTCATGAAGCTACCATAACAAACTCTCAAACACAATACATAATATCAGTCTGAAAACATATACAATAGAATCACAAATACATAGAAGTTATAAATACCAGAGCTGAAATAGAACAACTGAAACTGAAAGGAAATAGATAACTAGACAAGCAGAATCTCCAACGATTCCTAGCTCCAGAAAAGAAATCCAAAGCTAAGCTGTAAATACTCAAGCTGATTCGAGCGTAAAGTAAAACACAAAACACTCGAGTCGGGACAATATATACTTATATAATGTAAACCAACTCAAGTGAACTGTAGTAGAAATGCACAATAACTCTTAAAGGATGCTTGGGATCGCCCATCCTTTAAGAATCGGTTAAACTATAAATTAAATACATCCCATGGTTAAAATTTAAAAATGGTATTTTACACTTCGAAATCTAATTTCATTTCAAAATTCAATATCATTCAAAAGTCCATTTCAAAATATCAAAATATAATATCTTCCAAACCACATTCATTTATTTAACATACCATTTCAACACACATTTCAAATAGCTTACATTTCAAAACACATTACTTCATTCTAAATCAAAAAATAGAAGTTATTATATTTAATAATTAAATTATTAAATTTCCAAAATTTTAAACTTTTCAAAGTTCACTCATTCACTTAATTTTATCAAAATAGTGAAAATTCGCCTTTCATATCATTTAGAAAATGCTACGGAAAGTCACATTCAAAATAGTTCAATTTAACAAAAGACGACATTTTAAAATGCTGCAATAGGGTTACATTAGTTTCAAATAACTTAGTTAAATTCAATAATTATAACATTTACAAAATTCTATAATAGCCTTTAATTAAATTTAGCCATTTAGTTCATTATTATCAACTATAGCATTTACAAATGTTGTATCATCATTTACATTAGAACTAATAGCATTTCAGAAATGCAGTTAATTAACTTCAAATATTCGGTAGAATTTCACAACAATTATATTTTTATTTAAATCATTTTTAACTTATAAAATCATAAAATTTCACTTTTATAATCATCATTTAAATACCCTTATATTCATGATTTTATAAAGTTAAATTTCCATTCAAAAATCAAGATTTAATAATAAATCACTTACTAAATTCCTACCTTAAATTTTAAATTCATTAAATTAAATTTAACTTAACACTTAAGTTTAAAATTTTCAAACATAACTTAATTTCATTTTTATTTACCTAACTTAAAATTCACTTTTAAGCCAAATTCACAAATTTCCAGTTTTAGTTATATTTCAAATTTTCAACGTAAATATTCATTCATTTCACATTTTAACTTTATTCAAAAATCATTAATATATTAAAAAATCATTTAAATTCATTTAATTAAAAATATCATAAATTTATCATATTTTCATATTTAATTTAAATTCCATTTATCACCAAATTAAAATTTCCAAAATAACTTACATTTCAGATTTTCTAACTTTACCATTTATTTATTTCACTTGTAAATTTTCAGAAAATCAATAATGCTTTACAAAAATCATCTTTAATCAAATTTAAATCAAAATATTATAATATTTACATTTCTAAAATATTTTAAAAATTTTTAGAAAAACATATTTTAACAATGGGTCTGTATTTCATTTTGTAGCCTAGGTAAAGTGATGCGGGTAATATATCATTTCAACCCGTAATTTACAAAGAAAACCCGGGTTTGATCATTTCAAGCCCACAATCCCAAGTAAATGAAAATAAGTGAAAATCATTCAGGCCTATCATTTCAGCCCATAATTATTTTCTCCTATTCTAAAGTCCGTTCGGGTATGTATCATTTCAACCCATAGTGATTCTAATCTAAAGGGAACTTGCAATGTGATAAACTGATAAAAATAAGAGAATAGCATAATATAATAGTACTAGATGTTATAACAGGTGTTTAAGCATGGGTGAACATCATATAATCATAATATAGCAGGTGTAACATGATAATGCATTTTACAGATTCAAAAGGGATCAATTTACTAGTTATATATGTACATATTGTCTGGTGAGAATAACTCACCTGTTTAAGCTGGAGATGGCAAAAAAATACACTCAACAGAGATCCATAAAAGCATGAGAGCACGATAATGATTTGAGTGTGAGAGAGACAAGACTAAATGCCTTGAATACATGAGACCAAACAATTCAAATATAATGAATAACACTTCAAAAAATTTAAACAACTCATAAATTCATGCACAAAACATCTCCAAACCACTTGCACTTGCCTTCAACCTCATATGCTTCAGCAATGGGCTGTAAAAGCACTGTAATGGGATGGTTTTGGATCAGGTTTTGTGTAACAACCCGCATATTTATCGATTATATATTTAAATATTTTGTTTAAATATTTTATCGTCATTCGGATATTTGTCCGAAAAACTACTTTTTTCAAACGGTCGAATTAGGACTCGAGACCACTTCCATTGAGTTCGAAATGCCGTTTAGAATTTTTTTAAGCATAAACATTGATAGGTTTGGAGTTAGTGAAAATTCACTAACTTTTCCCGCTTTAGACTTTGGGTTAGTCTAGCCATTATAACTCAAACCCCCTTCTCTCCTTCTCCTCACTCTTCATAAATTCCTACCAAACACAAATTTTAACATTAATGGTGAGTGGAAAGGGAAATTAGAAACACCAAGCCTAGGTTTCAACTCCAACTCCACCATTCAACTCCAAATTCAAGAAAAAGCATTGGATTCAAGCTTGTAGTTGCTTCTCCATTCACCTTCAAGCTTTACCTTCATAATTTGGTTAAAAGGTGAGATTTTTATCTCACAAATTTAGTCTATAACTATCTTGGACTGTTGAGAATGAATCCCTATCATGTTTGCATGTACATTTGCATTTGGTTTGGATTGGATTGGCGAAAAACCCTAAATTTTAGTGTTTTTGGTGAAAAACTGCACTTAGGTCGTTCTGCCTATGCTAGGTCGTTCGTGTGGAAAAGTCTCGGCCTCAAAATAGCTCGTTTCCGATCTTAAAATGGCCTACAACGTTAGGTCGCTCGGCACTCGGAATCAGGTCGTAGGTCGTTTGGTTTTAGGTCGCTAGGTCGAATGGACCTTAGGTCGAATGGACCTTAGGTCGAATAGACCTTAGGTCGTATGGTCCTTAGGTCATAGGTCGTTCTGGCCATTTCTAACGTCTTCGGAGTTAGGTCATATGGACTTAGGTCGCTAGGTCGGATGGCTTTAGGTCGCTAGGTCGTATGACCTTAGGTCGTTAGGTCGTATGGCTTTAGGTCGCTAGGTCGTATGACCTTAGGTCGTTAGGTCCTATGGCATTTTAGGTCGTGTGATCTTCTTACCTGTTAGGTGGTTGGACCTACATCCTGTTAGGTCGTTGAACCTTTAGCTCGTAGGTCGCTAGGCCTTATCTCCTTAGGTCGCGTGACCCATCTTCTTTAAACCACTAGGTCGCTAGACCACTTTCCAGTTAGGTCGCAAGACCTTGTAAACCGTTAGGTCGCGAGACCTATATTCCGTAGGTCGTTGATCCACTTAACTCGCCTGTCCCTCATAGGTCGCGTTTCCTGTTTAGGTCGCTAGGTCGCGTGCCTTTAGGTCCCATTCCTTTATTAGGTCGCGTGTCTCTGTTAGGTCGTTGACCTCCTTAACTCGCATGACCTAACCCGTAGGTCGTTGGACCTCGATTCTATTTAAGTCGCTGCTTCTTATAGGTCGCTCGGCCCCTTATTTTCTTTAGGTCGTTTGAGTGTTAGGTCGCGAACCCATTTTAGGTCGCATGACCTTTACCCTTTTGGTTGCTGGACCACTAGGTCGTGCCCCTTTAATCACTGGGTCGTACCGTTTTGGACGGGGCGCTACCCCCTGGACCCCCGCGACCTGACCGGGCAGGTCAAAACCCATAGCAGGGGCGTTGCCCCCGCACCCCCACCTTGGGGGGTTGCCACCCCCCTGGACCCCCTTCGCAGCGGATCTTATCTGAACAACATTCAATAGAACTTGCTTTGTTAAGATGCTGAGTTGACCATTCTTCGAGACAAACTATCTTTGGCTTCTCGGTCGATTTTATGGCTTTTTGAATATCTATTTCGATGGATTCTTTATCGGTTTCTTTGGATTTTATTCACGTCTTCGAATGTGAATTTTTATAATTTATTGTTCCTACAATCACTTCTATGATTTGTCACTTTAAAATATAAAGGTTTTCTATACTAGTAGTAAATATCAAAACTCTTTCAACAAAATGACTTCAACTCTATTTTCAATAACAAAGCTCTTTTCTTAAACCGTTTTCCAATCTAGTATATACAAACCTTTACCTCACTCGGATGAGAAATCTAATTAAACGGCTTAGTAAAACAAGTGGTATGAAACGCTTGCGTTCACTTCGTCGGTTAATTCTTGGACTTGTTCGATTGAACCTCTTGTGACAATTTTCTTGTAAAGATCTACAGTTTGTTCGTAAATATTTGAGTTAAGCAAGTGGTTATGGGACATGAAGCTAAACTTTTATATTTACTAACTTAGTGTAATTGACACTTCTTGATGATCATGACGATCATTTTTGTGTTTTAGACTAGCAACTTGCGATGTCTCTTTGTCTGCGAAGGAGACTAGACCCCGCTCTTGTGATGTTTCGCCATCGCATTTGTGTGATGTTTCGCCATCACATATGTGGGGTAGCGCCCCACGGTCTTCGGGCCATTCGTGTGTCAAAATTAATGGCTTGCAACCATGAGATAGCGTCTCGCTTTGTGTTACACGTGTAGGTGAGTTTTCATGCTCTCATTTTGTGAGTTTTCATGCTCCTATATTGTGATTTCTGGATTTCTTGTGTAGTCTTCTGGAATTTGTGCTTCGCCTATTTTCATGACTTTCATTGTTATGATTTTCCAGCTTTTATGTTTAGGTGAATTTGGATCTTTTAGAAGATTCTTTTGATATTGTTTGATCTCTTGATGATCTTCATTTACATGCTTATCATAGTATGTCTTTATGGTTACTATATGTTCTTGCCATATCTATTGTTTATATCATGTTATCTGATATTTATAGCTAGACTGATCCGTTTATTATTTTCTTATAAGTAATACTCGGGTCAGACCGAGATGTTACAGGTGCTTCTGCTTGACTTCTCCCCCAGGGATTTACTACTCTGACTTTTGGTTGACCATTTAGATTAGCAGTTTTTGCCGTTTACACTTGAGATATAGACTCATAGTTGTATTCTTTTGTATAGCACGTGTTGCTATTCTTTTGTATTATTGTGGATCTTTTTGACCACTACTCTGATGTACACTTTCATGTGTTAGTTATATATTCATATCTTCTTCCGCCTTTGTGATATGGATGTATGTGACTGATTTGTGTTATGCTTATTTCTATGTTTATTTCCGAAGATTGTTTATAGCCACCGTGTGATAAGAAATCACATGGATGGTCGCTCCTCAACAGCCTTATTCTCCGTGTTAGTTGACAGCACTACACTGTAGTGTTCTTTGCTAGCGTGGGTATAGAGGTGGGGCGTCACATTTTGGGTTCAACAAGTCGGCCATACATAGGAAAAGATGATGCAAATGTATGTGGTGATGGAAACTACACTAACAAGGCAACATACATGGATTCAAGGCCATAGTTAGGCTTGGTCAAGGCCACTAGGTTCATGGCCTTCACTATAGCAGCAAAGATGATGATGTGGACGAGAGTCCAGGTGGTGCTGGAGGTGGTGGAGGTGGTGTTAGTGGCGGCCATGGGGTGTGGAAGTGGATGTATGCATGGTAGTGCTCGGCTAAGGACAAAAAGTGGAGTTTTGTTGGATTTTGGTGATGGATCAATCAACTAGGAAGCATGGCTTGGGGTTTAGCCAGAGAGGAGGTGGTGATGGAGGTGTTCTCAGGTGATGGTGGAGGCGGAAGGGCATGGAAAGGAGCTTGGTCGAACCTATGATGAAGAAGAACAAGTGCAAAGCTCAAATCAAAGGAGAATAAAAGTAAAAACAAAAGAAAAGAAAACGAGTTTACCAAAAATTTCTCAAAGGAAATGGCCAAAAAAATTCTTCAGGAAATGAGAAAAACGAATGTACGTGAATGATAAAGGAAGTGGTCAACTAAAGATGTGAGAAATTATGGCTAATTGAACGAAAAGTTATGTTAAATTTGAAAAGGTGGAAGATAAAAAACCATAGGAAAGTCAAAAGTCATAACCTTTTCAAATTACCTTTAATTTATTTATAAAAGTTTTAAATTACTAAAAATAATAATAATTTCAGTCAAAAATTCAAAAATATAACAAAATATAAAATATATATAAATATTTATTAATTATATAAGGTAAAAATAAGAAAATAGCACAAAATTGCAAACTAGTCTAGAAAAATGGAAAATAAACAGAATGAACTTTGGAAAATTTATATGGACTTGTAAAAATATTTATAACAAAGATAATAACATAAAATAAAAATTTATTGAAGAAATAAATATATAAATTTTAATTAAATATAATTTAAATGAAGAAAATAGCAGAAAAATAGAAAATAGCCTTTAAAAATAGGAAATAAATACAGTAAATTTTGGAAAAATTATAACATCACTTTAAAATGTTTTAAAATAAAATATATGCCTAACATGTCATATAACACATATTAGAACATGACTTGACAAATAAAAAATTATTATATAAATTAAAATAGATAATTTTATTAAATAAACCAATTTACGTACAATATTGTAAAAAGCTTAACTTTCACAATATAAATCGGATTTCAACGAAACGAAAAGAGATATTCTTGAAATTTAATATATTTTCATAACAAAAGATAAAATTAAAAATTTTAAATATTTAAATTTTAAATTTAAAAGTCAAAGTTTCACCTGATTGACCAAAAATCAACATTTCAGGAAAATATTCAATTTATACCAGTTTGAAATTATAATTCACATAATGATCAAAGTTTATATTTAAAATGAAATGTTTGAAATGAAACAAGTTTAAAAAAATTCAAAATGAAATAAAGTCGAAATTAAAATATACATAAAAATGTAGGGTTTTACACTCTCCCCCACTCAAATCTTTTCATCCTCGAAAAGGAAGGAAGCGGAGAAACAACCAGGAAGAACAATAGGTTAGAAGACGTCCCGAAAGAAGGTAGGGAAAAAGTAGCTAGGAGGGAAAGCAGGTTGAAAGACATGGATGAACCATCATTTTAAAAAAATTATACATTTCAATTAAAATTTTATATTTACAACATTTTATAATGTGATAAATAGTCATTTGATTCAAATTTGATAGTTCGAAGTAAACAATATTTAAAACATTTTACATAAATGATTAAAACATCCTTTATACAATACTTTACCAAAATACTTTTATAACTCGATGCCTTAACAAGTTTATCCTCGTTCCTGTAAATTCCTGCAGTGTGTTGATCAGGCGCAAAGCTAGACTTCTCCAGGTACTTAGTAGACTTGTTTTAACACCCAGTGAAAATAATGGAAAACTATTTTAAAACAGATATAGAAAGTACAATCCAAACAAATCAACCAAGCCAAAACAGTTGTCTAACCATGGATCGCAGATACACAATGGTTACGCCTCGATCCCCCCAGGAAACAATCTGTATCCGTAAGCTTTCTCAGCCCTGCGAGTTACGCCATGATGACTAGTAGAGTGTAAGATAACCAATGGTTACGCCTGGATCCCCCAGGAAACAATCTGTACCCCTAAGCGTCTCAGCCAGGCAGTTTCGCTACTAATGCGACCTACATAGAGTGCAGGATACACAATGGTTACGCCTGGATCCCCCAGGAAACAATCCGTACCCCTAGGCCTGCCCAACCAGGCAGTTGCGCTATGCAGTCGTGATCATAAGACCATGGAGATCGCCATGGAATTCGATGGACACTCAAGTATCATATCCGGAAAACCCAAATCAAAGAGAGAGAATAATATCGATAGAATGAATCCACAGTGTGGCCACAAAGCGGATATCAAGCAGAAGGCACTTTCCATATCTTTACTTCGAAAATATGTATCATATAGTACCTTTCAAAATCACTTTCAAATATCACACATATATAAAGTCCATTATATATAAGATTTCATTTCAAATCGAATACTTTCCAAAATCAAAAGTATATCAAATCACACTTATATAGACTTCGATTATATAAGATCCCAATTTCCAAATTTAGTACCTTTACAGATCAATAGTTTTCAATTCAAATCAACAGTTTTCAAATCAATAGTTTTTAGTTCAACAGTTTTCAAACCAACTGTATACTTACACAAATCAATTTTATATAAGTTCGATAACACCGAAATCAAAGTATTTAAATAAACAAGGTTCTCAATGTCAAACCATTTCAATATCAATTCAGCTTCAAAATCATATATGATTTCACCAAATCATTTCTTCCAAATTACAGAAATTTAGTTTCAAAGTTTCTTAAACAATAGATTTAGAAAATAATCCAAATTTCCAAATCAACAAAATTTAGGTCAAACAAATTCATTTCCATTTCAAACATATATTCACTTCAAAAATCATAATACTTTCAAAGTTATAAATCTTTCGAAACCAAATACTTGAAATCTTTTCACTTTGAAAATCGTAACATTTTGAAATCATACATTTGAATCATAAAAAATTACTTTATTTCTTTACATTTCACAAATTTATTCAATTAAACTCTAATCTAAATTTTCAAATTTTAATTCAATTCAAACCATCGGTTTCAATTTAATTTAGTTTTCGAACAAAACCATTTCAAATATTATCAAATTTCAAATAAAGATTTGATCCATAAAATAAACTATTCATTCTTTAATATATTTCAGAGCTTAAATGTACCATATTCCAAAACTAAATTTCATAATTTCATACATCTCAAATTTTACTTCATTATTACTTAGATTTGACATATTCATTTCATAAGTCCATCATTTTTAAATAAACTCAAACTACAAGTAAACCAAATATCCTTTCATACTAATATAAGCTTCAATTATTCATTTATCAAAATCAATGGTTTTCAAAATCATCTTATACTTACATAAAGTTATCTTATATAAGGATCAAAATTTTCAAAAAAAAAATAAAAAAATAAATTTCACTGCATGAAAGCCATATGGGATTTAACATCTTTGCTTACCAAAAAGATTTTTAATTAAGAATAGTTTTGTATATAAAGTAGTTTGTATGAAAAATAGAATAAAACAGTTAGTTTAAGAAGAATAAAAGAAAAATAGTTTTTGAAAAATTGTTTTAAATTTGATAGTAGTTTTTCATGAAAGAAAAATTCCAATTAAATTACAAAGATATCCAACCCAACAACTTTCAATTTCAGCGTCAATTATACCAATGATATTAGGATATAAAATGTACATATGTCATCATTTCGCAACATTACATTCGATCGCTCGCTCGATCACACAAGTTCGCTTCCGAACTAGTATTGTCCATTCGAATTCCCTAATGCGGACTTTGATATGGTTTCTCGACTAGAAGCCATCAGTCTCCTTGCATAGCCATATACTATGATAGAGAATTCTAGAATCAAGCCCAAAATCCATATCAAATATTCGCCATCAAGAATCAAATGAAAAGTCCTAACACGAAATGGTGTAATTCACCTCGATCTTGTGTACTCAAACTTGGATCAAATTAATTATGCCGTGACGCCCCACCTCTATACCCACGCTAACCAAGAACATTACGGAGTAATGCTGTCAACTAGCACGGAGAATAAGGCTGTTGAGGAGCGACCATCCGTGTAATTGCTTTGTGCGAGTACCGATATACCGGATAAAAATATAACATGCATTCTTTCGAGAGGAAATCCGACATACCGACACAAACTCAAAGCTACTACACAGTGGCTATAATATCTTCGAAGAAAAATATAGAAATAAACATAACACAAATCAGTCACAGACAATTCATATCACAAAGGCGGAAATAGATATGAATACTACACATAAAAGTGTACATCAGAGTAGTGGTCAAAAGGATCCACAATAATACGAAGGAATAGATACAAGTGCAAGACAAAAGAATAAGTATACATCAAGGAGTCTAAATCTCAAATGTATACAACAAAAACTACTAATCTAAGTAGTTAGCCAAAAGTCAGAGGGATCAATCCCAAGAGAGAAGTCAAGCAGAAGCACCTGTAACATCTCGGTCTGACCCGAGTATTATTTAATAAGAAAATAATAAACGGATCAGTCTAGCTATAAATATCAGATGAAGTGATATATAATAAGAGATATGACATAAACATACAATACTCACAATGCCAAGCTGTGATAAATAAGTAAATTGGAAATCAACAAGAGATTAATCAATATCACAATAATCTACTCAAGATAAAAAGGAATGTCATACTCCTAATTTCATTCACCAAGCCACAATATATGACACATATATCAATGCCCATCGTAAAAGTTGGTGAAACATAAATTCCAGAATTCAACACACGAGATCCAAAAATCACAAGGAAAGGATCAACGACGTCGTACAGCGGGACGTCCGATGAACCAAATCACAATCAAAGGGAACAACGACGTCGTACAGCGGGACGTCCGATGAACCAAATCACAAAGACATAGCACGATGCTAGTCTAAAACCTAAAATGATCGTCATGATCAAAGAGAAGTGTCGATTACACTAAGCTAGTAAATATATGAGCTTAGCTTCATGTCCCATAACCACTAGCTTAACTTAAATATTTACGAACAAATTGTAGATCTCCACTAGAAAATTGTCACAAGAGGTTCAATCGAACAAGTCCAAGAATTAACCGACGAAGTAAACGCAAGCGTTTCATACCATTTGTTTTACTAAGTCGTTTAATTAGATTTCTCATACGAGTGAGGTGAAGGTTTGTATATACTAATAGATTGGAAAACGGTTTTATAAACGAATTTGGTATTAAAATAGTATTGAAATCGTTTGAGGAAAGAGTTTTGATATTTACTACTAGTATAGAAAACCTTTAAACTTTTAAAGTGACAAAGCACAAGGGGGATTGTAGAAACAATCAATCACAAAGATCACATTCGAAGATGTGAATAAAATCCAATGAAATCGATAAAGGATCCATCGAAGTGGATATATCTAAAATTCCCAAAGAAAATAAGTCATCAAAGATGATGATAAATGATGACAATAAATAGGATCATCACGAATCGATTTAAATTGGAAATTCAATCCACAAAGGCAAATTGGACTAAAACAACAGGTTCAGTCGACTGAACAGAGTTTTCAGTCGACTGACCCTGTGCCTGGAAATTTTCCAGGTTCAGGAAACTTTCTGTTTCCAGTTTCAGTCGACTGTGCAGAGTTTTTCAGTCGACTGAATCATGCCTGGAAACTCTCGGGTTTCAGGTTCAGTCGACTGAACAGAGTTTTCAGTCGACTGAATCATGCCTGGGCTGTTTTTCAGCCTTATTCAAATGAAGAGCAATCTCTTCCAAAATGCAACCGGACGAACATTGGCTCTAAGGGTTTATGCCAATCGGCAACCCGGCCCTATATACTCCTCGGTGCATCACCAAAAGTATGATCAAATATCCATAAAAGGATTTCACACAAATTTGACTTAAAAACCCAAAAATTGGAGTATTCACAAAATCAATCCAAAACAAGAGCAAATGCACATGAAGAAGTGTTAGGAATTCATACCCAACAACCAAAGATAGTTATAGTCATAGATGTGAGATAAAAATCTCACCTTTGCACTAAAATTTATGAAGATGAAGCTTGAAAGCAATGGCAAGAACAAGCACTCTTCAATCTCAACACTAGAAGCTTGAATCTAAGCTTAAAAGAGAAACATTCCCTAAATTAGGTTTAGGAAATTTCTGAAATTCAAAGAGAGAATGAGTTGGAGAAGAAGAAGAGGAAGCTTACCAATGGGTTCTCATGAACTCTGGAGCAAGGAGATGGATTTGCAAAGCAAGCTAGGGCTTAGGAATTTCTATTTCCCATTCTCTTCCTCCATTTTTGCTTGAGCTTGTGTGTTAGGAAAATAGAAGAGAAGTGAATGAAGAGGAGAGTGTTGGAACTGAGTTAAGTGGCTAATTGGCTCAACCCAACCAAAGCCCTAAGCGGGAAAAGGTAGCAAAAATCATCTTTCTCCAAACATATCGAAGCTTATACTCAAAAAGGTCGCAAACGACATTTTGAACTCAATGGAGGTGGTCCCGAGTCCTAATTCTACCGTATGCAAAGAGTAGGTTTTCGGACCAAAATCCGACGAACGATAAAATATTTAAATAAAATATTTAAATATAAAAATCGATAAATATGCGGGTTGTTACATATGCGAATAAAACAGCATATGTACAACTTATGTATCTATTCCAACTTGTTAAATAAATAGTTTCATAAAGATGTTACTAAGTTAAAACATTTAAAACCAAATTTTTCGCAAACATTTGAAGACTAATTTTTATCCAAACATTTCAAAACTAAATTTCATATTAGTATAATTTAGAATAGTCTTATTTATTTACCTAACAAAACAGTTTTAACTTATACAAATCATAATATTTCATACTTGAAATATACAAACTAAACTTATATTCTTTATCAAATACCTTATACCTTTCAAAATTTCTTAGCTTTGAAAAATTAACCTTGATTTGGAAGTGCTCAAACCTTCAAAATAGTCGAAGAAATCATATTTTCAATCCAAGAGTTGGAAATCAACGGTAAATAAAATTTCAAAAGATAGGTTTCAAATCCGAACTTCGGGGACTGAACACCGGCTTACTTTAAATCATTTCAAATATACATACATATATCTTTCGAAAATCAAATCATACCTCGAAATCTGAAATCAAAACCGGTTTCACAAAATCACTCACATAGCAAAGCTATTAGAGTGGCCCCTCCCCCACTCAGAAATTCGAAAATCAATGTCGATGATGCATGCATTCATCACCGAAATTATTTTCCAACGACATAAGTGAGTTCTAGACTTCAATTAACTTTGAAAAACTTCTTTGAAATCTCTTCGAAATCATTGGAATTCATTCGAATACATTTGAAACATTTCTTATTTGAAAAAATATCTTTAAATCATATTATTATTATATATTTTCCAAAATCTTAAAACCGATTTCAAAACACCGGAGTTTGATTCCTCGAAATTCAAAATTCAAAACCCTTCGGTTATAAATTATTTTATATAAGTCAAATTCTTATAAATTTCAAATTTTCGAATCCTTTTAAAGATTCAAATTTTCATTTTAAAATGTATATAATCCTTATCGAAAACATTTCACTTTTATATACAAAATATGGTCATCCTTAATAATTTCGATGTATGCACAATCCCAAAATACAACCAACACAAATTTCCAAAGGATGATTCAAGGATAGATTTCAAACAAACAGAAATTCAAAGTTAGAGGACTCTAATAAAATAGAATTCTGGTTCGAAGATAAGCTCGGACGAGGATGAGATAATTTAATTACCAAATAGAAAATGAATAAGCCTATATAAATCGTGGGCAACCTTTACCGGTCAACCATGACTTCAGGAATATAACCAATGCGGAAATCTAAGGCAAATCGACATTCGATCGCCAGAGATAGAATCCGAGTAGAGCAGGAGATAGATAGCATCGTAAACCGAGGATATAGAAATCTATGGTGAATAAATGCTAATTGTAAAGGAGTTTTACCCCTTTACAAATCATTCGAAGATTTACGGAATACCAATCTTATAGAGGTCATTCCAAAGTGGAGTTATGAAATGCTCCAAAATCAAAGAAATAAAATAGGGACAAGACTGGAATTCAGAACAAGTGGAAGTGTTCCAAAGTTCAAGGAATCTTAATTGATAAGAATCCTAAAAAACTAAACAAGGTGGATTCAGAAGGGATGAAGTTTAGAAAATCTTGATTTCGAAATAAGAAAATTTTTATACCAAAATAATCTTTAAAAATCCTTTAAAAGTCATTTGGAAATCATTTTATACTTCGAAAATACGTTCTCACACAAAGAAAGGATTCTGAGATTCATTTCACTCATTCTAGGGTATTTCTACCCTATCTCTCATGAGTTTTTGCTCCGCAGGCTAAGGTTTGCCTAAAACCAAAGCTCTGATACCAACTATAACAACCCGATATTTTCAGCCATTCGTATCCATTGTAAGTGCATAGGTAGACACACACGCCGGACTTGAATTGCTTAAAATCCCGCATTGTAAATAAATTTGGGCAAATGAAATACAATCACAGAATCACAGACATAGAAATATCAGAATAACTCGCAGCGGAAATTAAAATACCATAGTAGTTCATGAAGCTACCATAACAAACTCTCAAACACAATACATAATATCAGTCTGAAAACATATACAATGGAGTCACAAATATATAGAAGTTATAAATACCAGAGCTGAAATAGAACAACTGAAACTGAAAGGAAACAGATAACTAGACAAGCAGAATCTCCAGCGATTCCTAGCTCCAGGAAAGAAATCCAGAGCTAAGCTGTAAATACTCAGGCTGACCCGAGCGTAAAGTAAAACACAAAACACGCGAGTCAGGACAATATATACTTATATAATGTAAACCAACTCAAGTGAACTATAGTAGAAATGCACAATAACTTAAAGGATGCTTGGGATCGCCCATCCTTTAAGAATCAGTTAAACTATAAAATAAATACATCCCATGGTTAAAATATCAAAATGGAATTTTATACTTCGAAATCTAATATCATTTCAAAATTCAATATCATTCAAAAATCCATTTCAAAATATCAAAATATAGTATCTTCCAAACCACATTCATTTATTTAAAATACCATTTCAACACACATTTCAAATAGTTTAGATTTCAAAACACATTACTTCATTCTAAATAAAAAAAAAGAAGTTATTATATTTAATAATTAAATTATTAAATTTCCAAAATTTTAAACTTTTCAAAGTTCACTCGTTCACTTAATTTTATCAAAACAGTGAAAATTCACCTTTCATATCATTTAGAAAATGCTACGGAAAGTCACATTCAAAATAGTTCAATTTAACAAAAGACAGCATTTTAAAATGCTGCAAAAGGGTTACATTAGTTTCAAATAACTTAGTTAAATTCAACAATTATAACATTTACAAAATGCTATAATAGCCTTTAATTAAATTTAGCCATTTAGTTCATTATTATCAACTACAGCATTTACAAATGCTTTATTATCATTTACATTAGAATTAATAGCATTTCAAAAATGCAGTTAATTAACTTCAAATATTCGGTAGAACTTCACAACAATTATATTTTTATTTAAATCATTTTAACTTATAAAATCATAAAATTTTACTTTTATAATCATCATTTAAATACCCTTCATGATTTTATAAAGTCAAATTTCCATTCAAAAATCAAGATTTAATAATAATTCACTTATTAAATTCCAACCTTAAATTTTAAATTCATTAAACTAAATTTAACTTAACACTTAAGTTTAAAATTTGCAAATATAACTTAATTACATTTTTATTTACATAACTTAAAATTCACTTTTAAGCCAAATTCACAAATTTCCAATTTTAGTTATATTTCAAAATTTCAACTTAAATATTCATTCATTTCACATTTTAACTTTATTCAAAAATCATTAATATATTAAAAAATCATTTTAAATTCATTTAATTCAAAATATCATAAATTTATCATATTTTCATATTTAATTTAAGTTCCATTTATCACCAAATTAAAATTTCCAAAATAACTTACATTTCAGATTTTCTAACTTTACCATTTATTTATTTCAATTATAAATTTTCAGAAAAACAATAATGCTTTACAAAAATCATTTTTAATCAAATTTAAATCAAAATATTATAATATTTACATTTCTAAATTATTTTAAATTTTTTTAGAAAAACATATTTTAACGACGGATCTGTATTTCATTTTCTAGCCTAGGTAAAGTGATACGGGTAATATATCATTTCAACCCGTAATTTACAAAGAAAACCCGGGATTGATCATTTCAAACCCACAATCCCAAGTAATTGAAAATAATTGAAAATCAGTCAGGCCTATCATTTAAGCACATAATGATTTTCTCCTATTCTAAAGGTCGTTCGAATATGTATCATTTCAACCCATAGTGATTCTAATCTAAAGGGAACTTGCAATGTGATAAACTGATAAAAATAACAGAACAGCATAATATAATAGTAATAGATGTTATAACAGGTGTTTAAGCATGAGTGAACATCATATATCATAATATAGCAGGTGTAACATGATAATGCATTTTACAGATTCAAAAGGGGTCAATTTACTAGTTATATATGTACATATTTTCTGGTGAGAATAACTCACCTGTTTAAGCTGGAGATGGCAAACAAATACACTCAACAGAGATCCATAAAAGCATGAGAGCACGATAATGATTTGAGTGTGAGAGAGACAAGAATAAATGCCTTGAATACATGAGACAAAACAATTCAAATATAATGAATAACACTTCAAAAAAATTAAACAACACATAAATTCATGCACAAAACATCTCCAAACCACTTGCACTTGCCTTCAACCTCATATGCTTCAGCAGTGGGCTGTAAAAGCACTGTAATGGGATGGTTTTGGGTTCAACAAGTCGGCCATATATAGGAAAAGATGATGCAAAGGTATGTGGTGATGGAAACTACACTAACAAGGCAACATACATGGATTCAAGGCCATAGTTAGGCTCGGTCAAGGCCACTAGGGTCATGGCCTTCACTGTAGCAGCAAAGATGATGATGTGGCCGAGAGTCCAGGTGGTGCTGGAGGTGGTGGAGGTGGTGTTCGTGGCGGCCATGGGGTGTGGAAGTGGATGTATGCATGGTAGTGCTCGTCTAAGGACAAGGTGGAGTTCTGTTGGATTTTGGTGATGGATCAATCAACTAGGAAGCATGGCTTGGGGTTTGGCCAGAGAGGAGGTGGTGATGGAGGTGTTCTCAGGTGATGGTGGAGACAGCAGGGCATGGAGAGGAGCATGGCCTAACCTATGATGAAGAAGAACAAGTGCAAAGCTCAAATCAAAGGAAAGTAAAAACAAAAGAAAAGAAAACGAGTTTACCAAAAATTTCTCAAAGGCAATGGCCGAAAATTTTTCTTCAGGAAATGAGAAAATGAATGTACGTGAATGAGAAAGGAAGTGGTCGGCTGAAGATGTGAGATTATGGCTAATTGAATGAAAAGTTATGTTAAATTTGAAAAGGTGGAAGACAAAAAACCATAGGAAAGTCAAAAGTCATAACCTTTTCAAATTACCTTTAATTTATTTATATAAGTTTTAAATTACTGAAAATAATAATAATTTCAGTCACAAATTCAAAAATATAACAAAATATAAAATATATATAAATATTTGTTAATTATATAAGGTTAAAATAAGAAAATAGCACAAAATTGCAAACTAGTCTAAAAAAATGGAAAATAAACAGAATGAACTTTGGAAAATTTATATGGACTTGTAAAAATATTTATAACAAAGATAATAACATTAAATAAAAGTGTATTGAAAAAATAAATATATAAATTTTAATTAAATATAATTTAAATGAAGAAAATAGCAGAAAAATAGAAAATAACCTTTAAAAATAGGAAATAAATACAGTAAATTTCGGAAAAATTATAACATCACTTTAAAATGTTTTAAAATAAAATATATACCTAACATGTCATATAACACATATTAGAACATGACTTGACGAATAAAATATTATTATATAAATTAAAATAGATAATTTTATTAAATAAACCAATTTACGTACAATATTGTAAAAAGCATAACTTTCACAATATAAATCAGATTTCAACGAAACGAAAAGCGATATTCTTGAAATTTAATATATTTTCATAATAAAAGATAAAATTTAAAATTTAAAATATTTAAATATTAAATTTAAAAGTTAAAGTTTGACCAGATTGACCAAAAATCAACATTTCAGGAAAATATTCAATTTATACCAGTTTTAAATTATAATTCACATAATAATCAAAGTTTATATTTAAAATGAAATGTTTGAACTGAAACAAGTTTAAAAAAATTTAAAAATGAAATAAAGTTGAAATTAAATATACATAAAAATGTAGGGTTGTTACCATAAAATTACTACTTCATTCGAATGAGAAGTTTAATTAAACGACTTAGTAAAATAAGTGGCATGGAAAATTTGATGCTTTATCGGTTAATTTTTGGACTCCCTCGATTGATTATTTTTATTTCAATAGAGTAGGACAATCTCTTAGTAAATAGTTAAGGTCCACCAAGTGGTATGGGACATTTGGTGAAACTTATTTAATAACTAATTGAAAGTATATTACACTTTTCTGTTCGATGTAACCTTTGGGTTCGTCTTATATGGTTAGGCATAGCCTTCGTGCTCATCTTATGTGGTTTGGCGTAGCCTTCGTTCTCATCTAATTTGGATCGGAGTAGCCTTCATGCTCGTCTTATGTGGATTTGAGTAGACTTCATGCTCATCTTATATGGATCAACGTAGCCTTCATGCTCGTCTTATGTTGTTTGGCTCCTTTTTGTATTTTTTATATATATTTAAATATTTATGATTTGATGTATATCATGTGAATCGCAATATTTCTGGTCTTCCCATGAAAGGAAATTTGAGTTTTATGGCATGGTTATTTTGTGATAATGTCATTTTCTATATTTTTATATGGCATATTTTTATATTTTGACTATATCATTTTGGATTAGCCAATTTTGGCTATATTAAAGTTGACTTGCTTTTATACAAGTTTGTGATTCAGATTGTGAGATATTACCATTCACCATGTTTGAAAGGATTACTTTTAAGAAATATGATATATTTATAGCTCTGTGAATTATTGTGATTATGCCATTTCTTATTTGGATGTTGGCACATAATCTAGTTATGACTATAGGGTTGATAGTTACCTATATTACACTTATGATCTCACATTTTTTTGTACTTCATATTTTTTTTATCTCCATCTCACTCATTTGAACTAGAACTAGACTGGCCCGTATATATTACTCAAGTCAGACCGAGATAATTCAGATGCCACAACTTGAAGGCTTCTAGAGTTGACTTAGCTGGGAGATAATTACATATATGATACCTTTATCTTTTTGTCTAGACGTTTGAGTTTGTGTACACCTTTTTTTGAGATAGTGATATTTGAGATGCATATTCGTTTGGGTTTAGACTTGTACTCTACCATGTATGTTATGGAGATCTAGTGTGACCAAATTTTGTAGACTTTCTATGAATATACACACACACACACACCCCTGTGTACCACTGCCCTCTGTGACTCTATGTTATGTGATATTATATATTGTTCTGAGCATAACAAGCCAATATTTGATTTCTCTACGCCTACATCGTACACATCGGTATTGATTCAAATGGAAAATAATTACATGAATAAACTTGTCGACACTCTTCCAAAGTAATATTCATGGTTGGTCGCTCCTAACTAGCCTTATTCTTCATATTAGCAGATGATATTACTCTGTAATATCCTTTATTAATTTCGGTACCGTGGTGGGGTATTCCAAATTGGTATCAAAGTTGTGTTCAAAGCAACATTTGTGCCGCAGATCCTACCCTAAACAGGCTTAGAGTTTCATCCCATGGGGTATTAGGTAGAGATTTATAATTTATTTCCTAATTAGGATAGGAATACTGGTGATTATTAGGGAATAATCATCGGGGATATGTATAAGATTTTACATCACTATATAAATCATTATTGTTATAGTCTGTGTAAGTTGGACCTTAAATGACATGATTGAATTGTTGTGTCCTAACCCCATAGTGATCAGAGTACGCAGTGAAAGTAGATGGACTGCTTTCCATTGAGCCTATTAATTAGTTTTTTATATGTATGATTGACTGGGTACTGGATGCATGGTTTCTTAGGAAACAATTCGTAATAATTTAAAATTCAATCTGAGTAGGAATCATCACTGAGAGTTTCCAACCTACTCAATATTAATAATTAGATCTTACAGTGTCTTTGGAGGAGTAGTCATCGCAGGGAATATTGAAAATTTTATTATGTATAAAATGGAAGATTAAACATTATATAAGCTTATTTAAACGTAAACGAAATTAACATTAAGAGTTTGATTACAAATGAATAATTACAAATGAACCATTAATTGTTTATAAACAGAGAGAATGATTGAGGAGTATCTTAGCAAAAGAAATCTTAAGTAAAAAAAATATCGAAGAGAAAGTTAAGAATACTAATTAAAGAGGAAATAAAAATTTTGAAGTAAATGCTACGTTATAAAAAAATGAGATTTTATTTTGGGAGATATATATACATATACAAAGATTTTGAGATAAAATATCTTAGGAAAAAATAATAGTAACAAGTATATGGAAGTGGTCATATATGTATACATACTCATGTAAATATTTTAAGAGGAAATGTTTGAGATTTTATAAAATTATTTTGGAAAGATATTTTAGAAAATAAATGATGGAATATATACTAGGATAATCATATACAAATTTATGCATTTAAAAGTTTGATGATTAAAAAGTAATATTAATAAAGACAATAAAGATACACTATATGTAATAATCTCTTGATGATGAGTGTAGCTACTAAGTATTAGTGATAGTCGAGGTCAGTGATGAGGCAATGTTAATTTGATGAACAACATTTCAGCCAATTTACATGGCAATTCGCTGTAGGTGATGGAAAAACAAGAAGATTATATTGCTTGAAGATATAAATTTTCATTTACATGGTATATATTAAAATGAATTTAATGATAGGTGGTGAATAACCTATTATGATCTAAATAAATGGAATATATATAGTGTGTATATATAGTCCATTTATTTAGATCACAATAGGTTATTCACCATCAATCATAAAATTCATTTTAATACATACCTTATAAATTAAGGAAGTTGAAGTAAAACCATAACCCTTTTACTTGATTAATCTAAGATAATGAGCTTTGGATAATTAACTTGTAAATAAGAAACATTTTAGAAAAAAATGGTTTTATAAATATAAATCAACTTTAGGAGATTGGTATATTACGATTCTTAAAGTTCAAAAGAAGAAACTTAATTCGAAAAGATGCAAGTGTCGAACAATGGGAAGTTTGTCGTGCTTTCCCAATTTGATTATAAATAATTCCCCTTTTAAAAATAAAAGATTTTATGATTAAACTATTTGAATTATAAAAGGTTAAAATGTTTTTATAGAGGTCTTTCCATTATTTTGCCTTCTTGTTGTAAACCAAGTTATTAAAGAAAATTAAATATCTTGAGCACCTTACAGTGTTAGTATTTTAAAATTGTAAAAGATACTGGTGTTATAAGGATGTAAAGCATTTGTGTAAACAAATTTTGGGAAACATTAAATTAGTAAAACTTTAAAGCAAAAGTAACTTTGTATTTTGATGATTTAAATTAAAAGAATAAATTATGTTTACAAGATTTAGTTTAATAAAGAATAATTTGATAAACGGTTATATTATTTATAAAATACAAAGTTTCGAAATTGGTTGGTAGGAAAAAAAATTATTCAGAATGAGATGTCTAAAAATTAAAAAGTATTTTTAGAACTTTATTGGAAAATAGAAGGTATAATAGAAGAACCATGAGAATAAATCAATTTGAGAGTAATTAGTTTAGCTTTATAATTACCTTTTTTATTAAAAAGGGTTAACTATGTAGTGTTAACTTTTTAAAGATAAATTTTACCTGATAAAGAAAGCTTTATGATACGAATATGAGCAAGTGTAAACCAAAGTATATCATCGGAGCATAACTAAGAATATTTGAGTTTTTTAACCTGATACAAGATTAGTTAAAAGAAGATACATTCTTGGAATGTTGGAGAAAGCAAAACTTATCATGAAGAAATTCTAAGATCAAATTAGAAATAAAGTAATTTGTTTAACCTTATAAATTGTCTTTCAATTAAAGGGTTGAACTATATTTCTCTAATAGTATATAATTAAAATAAGTGGATGAATTATTTAAATATTATAAATCTTTAGTAAATAAAGGATAATTTGATTATGTATGCTTTAAAGCATTCTAGAAATGTGATATAAAAGTGCATTTGTAAAGTAAAGAAAAAGAGAATCAAGGAAGTGAGGTTTGAATTTATGAATAAAGATATCATACACACACACTCTAAAATAGATTTATGAGTAAGAAAGGAAAGGCTTTCAAAATATAATTAAGAGAAAAAAAATTTACGATAATTTCTCTAGTAAGGAAAAAAAGGGTATAATCCTTTAGTTTACATGTATGCAACTTCTCAGTGGAAGTTGGCTATGAACTATGAATTTCAAATATAGAAATTTATTTTAGAAAGAATCAAAAGCTAAGCAATAATTAGA
Organism: Allium cepa; assembly: GCA_030765085.1. Classification (NCBI taxonomy): domain Eukaryota; kingdom Viridiplantae; phylum Streptophyta; class Magnoliopsida; order Asparagales; family Amaryllidaceae; genus Allium; species Allium cepa. Next base: position 752,424,438 of record CM060929.1, read on the forward strand.
TTTTTGTGTATTTTGCGTTTATTAAAAATAATTCTTTAAGAAAAGAATTTTCATAAGAAAATGGATTTATCTTATGAACTTATAAAATTCAAATTAAAGGAAATCCTTAAATTAACTCCCTTCCCTACTTCAAGAGTTTAACTAAGATGGATGTCTTAAAATGACATAAAACATTTAAGTGTTCTAAATTTTAAAGAGTGTTTATATTGGGAAAAATTATTGAAAATATGTGCAAACTTATTTTCAAATTATAAAATAAGAGAATGATGTGCTAATCTTGTGTATTGATATGCAAGATATGAAAGAATGTTTTATATTAATGATTTCAAAAATAAAGAATGAAGAAGGATTTAAAAAAATATGTTGAAAAATATATATGTACTTTCTTAAAGAAGAAAATATTTATACTAATTGTAAAGTGCAAATTTTTAATAAATCATTTTGGGAAAAGATCTATCCAAATGAAGTATTTAAAATTGAAGAAGTACTTAAATATAATTTTAAAAGAAGTTGGCTTTGGTAAAATAAGATTTTGAGATTTAAATTTTAGACCAAGGAACTCCTTTATTCCCTTATAATTGGTTTTCGACCAACAAAAACTTAAATTTATATTTAACTTCATGAAGTAATCTTGAAATTTTAATATTTTAGAATGAGTTAATTATAACTCAATAGTAAGACTTTCAAGATAGAATAACAGATGGAAAGAAACTAAATTCCCGGAAATATTCAAAAAATGATTTGTTGGATGATTCCTCCTATTGGATTATTATTAAGGATGTATCTTATCTGCTAAATTAAATAGAGAACTTTGTATTTTGATTGTGAATAATTTTATAACATGATTTTTTTGGTAATTGCTACCGAAGTACAAGGTCTATTTTGAACAATGAATGAAATACTTATAGCAATGTATTTATGTTAAAGGCTCTACTCTGAAATGAAATTACAAGGACGCAATCTCTTTAAGAGGGAGTCTGTATCAACCCAGGTGGAACAAGTTGAGTGAAATAAGTATGATTTAAAATTGGAAATTTAAATGAGACACTAAATTTTCCAAGCATTTTTAAATAGAAAAGGGTTGGAGATTTTATTTTTGTAAGTTGGAATTTATCTTTGTATAATAATGAACACTAAATTTAAGAAGAATAATGTGAATCTTATTGAAATGAAAATGAGAAGTGGATTATTTTACAAGTATTAATTAAAGGGAATAGAGTTTAAATTTAATGGAAAACTGAATTTAGTTGGCCAATTATTTAAAATAGAATTAGATTTTGTAAGAAATTACTCAAATGAGAATAAATGTTTAAAGGTTTTCAAGTAAAATATAAAAAATAATAATTACGAAACCACTTACATTTTATAAATTGGATTTGATAATTAACTTTTGTTTATAATCCAACATTTGCAATTAATAGAGTCATGGTCTTTGCTAAATTAAAATTTGGTAATAAAAGACCATTTATTGCACTTAATTACAATTAATAAGAATAAAAATTCTTTTGTTAAAATTTAAATTGATAACTTAAGGCTATTCATTGCAAATTAAATGAAATAAATAAATTTGCATTTGCTTTGTTAAGATAATTGGTTAAGACTTGTTTAGATAAGTGAAAATATTTCTTTATTAATTGAAAAATTAGAAACTTGAGCCCATTGCCTTTGGAATTTGATAAAAGAAATTTTATTTCATTACTATATGAAATGTACCGACCCGAAATTTTATCACTTTGATTTTTGAAAAATTTAATCTGTTAAGATATTCGATTTGGGGTTTTTAAAATATAATAAAATCTACGTTTCAAATAATTGTTTTATTTTTGATGACGTATTTTTAATTTAGTTTATAGAATTTTTCCATAATTTTTAATTTGGAAAATATTTAAATTGACATTTGACGTATTTTACGTTGATCGTTGATATTTTTGAAATTTACAGAGTTTGATAATTGATGTGTTTTACTTTTGCTTTGTGATCGCATTACATTTTTGTACGCGGTCGTATTTTATTTTCGGTCGTTCGCAGCTCATACACGGATGCGATATCGTGTGGTAGGTACCGAAATCTTTTAATTCAAATTCAAATCAATTCAGCCCCTCTCCTTCAATCTACGGTAGCAACCTTGTCTCCCCCGCTCTTGTCCCCCTTCAACATATCTAACTATGTTCCCTTTTGATTTGAGCCTCCATTTATGAATTAGATTGATTAGATTAGCTGTAAGGTGCTAGCTTTAGATATATATACACATGTATACGATTAGGCGCTTCTACTTCTTCTTCATTTGGTTTATCTCTAAAATTTTCAAAATCACCAAAATAAAACTCCATCTCAATCTTTAAAAAGCACGACAACCGAAGCCATTCACTTTTAACCTAACCATCAAACACAAAGTTGTCCATCTCAATCTTTGGTATTTTAAAAAAAAAAGTAGTTCATTGTTTCATCGAGTGTGGTAGCCAAAATTGTCATTTTTCTTGACTGTTTCCATATTGGTGCGATTTGACGATCGCGGAATAGAGATTGAAGGGCATGGTTGTGTTTGGGTCGTCAATTCATTATTTTTAAGCTTGTTCATAGTGTGTTTGGTTGTTTGGTTTGGCCGTGGTTGATTGTTTTGTGTTGTCCAATCATCTTGACTTTTCCAATGAACCGGTCATCGAGACGGGCATCGGAGAGTGTCGAGTGGAGCGTGGTGGCGAGACAGATTTGTAGCAGAGGTTATGTGATCTCCGGTGGTCGGAGTTGAGTGATGGAGTTGATTTAGGGTTTAATGGCATTGGATTAGAGGTGCTTGGGTTTTGCCTTGGTGGTGGTAGCATGCGGCGTCGCACGTGGCTGCACTTGGGCGAAGGGTGGTGATGGTGGTCAAGGTCGTGGTGGAAAGGCAGCGATGGTTGTAAGTGTGTGTGGTGGCAGAGGTGAGGTGGAAAAGGTGATCGGGTTTCAAAATGTTCAGCTGCGAATTAAGCATGATCAAGGAAGAGAAGGCTTTAGGTAGCTGGTTGTATATGTGAGCGGGCCGCAAGTGATTGGGATTGACCCATTGGTATAAAGGCCCTCAAATCCATACCCCTTTGAGTCAACAATATTTCGCCTCAGCTCAACTCAAGTTGGACGAAAATACAAATATTTATAGTAAGAAGAAGAAAGAGATAGAAGAAAAATAGAAAAAACAAGATAGAATCTCACAATCGTAGCGGAACAAAATATAATATATAATAACAGATTTTATACAAAGGAATCTATAACAGTTTATATACTTACAATCATCAGAGTACAACAATCAATACATCAAACTGGAAAGTTATATAACTTGTCCTTACACAGTGGAATATAAGTCAAGTATGGAAATACGTCTGAAACTCCTCCAGCTAATCTCCTGAGCTCCATGGCATTTAATCTAAATCTGTAATACTTGGTCTAACCCAAGCATTATAATAAAATAACACCCGAGTCAGTCTGGAAAACCAGAATGAGAAAACACACTAGAGTTGTCAAAATCCTTTGAAAAATAAAAGTATCTCGTGAGACCACGTCACACAGAAACACGACGGGTATTTACCTTACGATAACCAAAACATTTTTATGGAAAATCCAGTGATACTATAATAGTGTCTAAATACAAATACTTATTCAAATAGCTGAAAATGTTACAGTAATTAAATCCCAGCATATTAGGCTCTACAAACAAAACTGTAAGCTTGTATTGGAGAATGGATTCCAACGAATAAGTGGGCCAGTGGGTTGCCGCCCATCATAGTACACCTCTAGAACAATGTACCGGGGACCACATCAGGATCCCCTGCTACACAAGACCGGCCTACCCCTGACCTGGATAGACAAAATATGTTATCACCCCGGGTGTACCCACCCTTACTATCGAGCGCTCCTTCCATGCACAACCATATCCATAAATAATAGGTTTTCGAGGATATCTAGAAAGTTGATAACATACCCTACTTGGGTGCGACCCACTTAGCCTTACTGCATCTCCCCTATTTTAGTCATTCTCGGTTATTGAGGTTCGAGGCTAAGCGTTACCTTTTCAAAAACAATTTTACTTAGAATGCCCATCGTCCTTCAATGTATGTTCTAATAGCATTCGTCCATGCATGTTATCTTGGGCCTGGACAAACCGAATCACCGTCTTCATCATCTTCATGGTATTCATACGTTATGTTCAAACCGGATCGAAGTGGTTTTTGGATAATAAATCTGATCCCGGTCTCTTCGAAACGATTAATGAAATTGGCCAGTATTGATAGTCGGTTATTTAACTATCAATAAAATCCACAAGCAGTCACTAGGCCCGGTTTATAATTTCTTTCCACAAATATCCATTCAAATACCTTTACACAGGTATATATTCAATTTCCTTTCCATATTCCAATATTTGAAAACAATTTCAAATTCTCAAATCCATACAGGATATTTCACCATTTCCAATACTAGAGATATTTTCCAACTTCCGTTTTATAACACTTAGAAAATATTTCTATTCCAAATCATTTCCCACTAAAAGTATTTCCAAAAACTTCATCACAATACTTAGGAAAATATTTATGCGTAAAATCTCCAAAATCATTTTAATATTTGACTTGGGAATATTTCATAACTTATCCCATAAGTCTTGGAATTTTAATAAATTCTTCCTACTATTTCCAAAATCAATTTTACTTATTTAAAATCCCAGCTAACCATTTATAACTCCTTTAAACAATTCAAAATCTTTCCTAAATTACCGCATCTAGACATCGGAAATTCCCTTAAGTTTCTAACATTCCATTTTTAAGATTTCTTATAAAACCTCGTCCTTTAATTAAAACCTGTTTCCATCCCTTAAGAGAATTTTATAAATAAATTTTCAATCATTCAAACCATATGTATATATATAATAAGCATTTATAAAGAATAGTAATTTATATTATTTTTAAAATATGTTTAGGTTATTTTTTAAGATATTGAAAACACTTTTATAACATCAATAACTCATTTTTAGATGAGCAAATAAATTTCCAAAGCTAAATTTAAAACTTAGAATTTATTTAATAAATACTTAATATTTGCAAATCTACTAACTGAAATATTTCAATCTCAACTAGATTAAAATTCCATAGTTTAAATAATAAAATTTTCTGTTTAAATCAAACTTCCTTCTTCAAATTTTAAAATATATTTTTAAAACCGCAATAACCCTTTCAACTTATAATTCCTCTCGATTTCCATCACATCACTTCCATTCTGATTTCCTTAACCGTTTTCACTTCCAAAAAAATAGTAATTCCCTATTTTTCCTCTTCCAATTTCCATAATCTAATATAAATTCACCCTATGAATTTATATTCTCGATATATCATCCTAATATCAACTTTCTTCATTTATACACATCGTTTATAATTTTATAATTCTTTTGAGTTCAACTTGTTTATAAAAACAAATTTTATTTATAGGATTTCACTTTGATAATTCCATTTTCTTATAAATCCCACTTACACTTCAAATCTATTTTAGATATTTACTTTAACTCGTTTTTTATTTCTTTCATATCACTTATAAATTTTCTTATATAATTCATTTTCAAAAGTCTCCATTTACTAATTCACAATAGTTAAGTATAACCAATCTCAAATATTTATTTATTTTTCTTTTTTTTCCAATTCAATTTATTTTAAATAACTCCAATTCCAGTATATATATTTTTATTTCAAATTCCATTTAATTCCATAAATTTTAAAAATATATTTATAGTTTTTAAATTATCAAAATTCAGGCTAGTGCTATAATAGCATCCAATAAATTTAATCGCTACAATAATTTATAATAGATTATTCTACACAAATCATATATCACTATACATGAAAAATAAACAATATATTTGAGGAATCCAGTTGGAGGATCCAACCTGTTTCCCTGCATCCACAGATATTAATACAACATAAAATAATATCAATCACACTTCGAAGGGGATAACGCGGTATATAGGGTCATCCGCTATTATGCGGGAAGCATAGGGTCTCATCCGCTATAATGTGTGGGTATATCACTCCAAATACTAATTTATATACTACTATATATATATATATCAATCCAGTGATAATAATAATTATCCATTCATCCAATTTTTAATAAATGATTTTAACATTTTAAAATTTTACAGCAGTAATCCAAATGAGTAAGATTTTTCTCACTTTGATTATTATTTCTGATCTGTTCCAATTTAAATTAAATCAAACAACATTCGATTTAAATCTAAAATTCCAACTTGTAGCTTATATCCTTACGAATCCAACACTGCTGGTTTCATGTAATTTTGACCTTGAATACAAAGTTATTAAATTATTAATTATCGATTTACACTAAAATAAATAAATAAATTTCTTAATTTATAAAACAAATTACCACATTAGCTTTTTTTATTCAGTTGATGAATCTTAATTACCTTGTTAATACACTTTCCCCCCATAGTCGAAAGCATTCAGCAGCAAGCCACCCACGACCGATCACTGCTCCTCTCCCCTTATAGTGTGACATTGCTTCATCAACATAACTGCCCACCGCCAATTTTCGGCCCAGGCAACCCTGCACGCGCTCGCGTAGCCATCAATTTTGACCTTGATATAGCAACGAGGCCGGCGTCTTCAAGCTAAAAATCCAGGCGAGCACACCCCCTCCAGCAACTTTTGCCACGGGCGCTCCCACGCGAGCACCCAAACTCCAAAATGCGATCACCTCACATGTTAAGTCACCACCGCTAGCGAAACCAAAGCAAACGCGATGCAATCGAAGTCAACCCAAAAATTAGCACTGCCACGCTGACCACCCTAGCTCGCGCGCTAATCCCTGCCCGTGACTCGCCTCAGCCCTTGCCTCGATCTCGATTCGATCTTTTCCCTTTTTGTAAATGAACATTTGATTTTTGTTTAAGCTAAAGGAGGAAAGTGGAGAGGAGGTTCGTGATTTTTAGTTTATCCAATTCCTTTCTTTCTCTTTTTTTAGCTATGATTACTTTTTTTTGAATTCCAGTTGATTTCGATCTCGATATAAAGCCTGAAGAGGGAAATGACGCGATTTGATTTTTGCGTGAGAGAATAAGCTACGGTTTGAAAGGGTAAAAGATGGCTCGACTTGATTTTGACTGACAGATATATATATATATTTATTAATTTAACTTGCAAAATATCCCCACTTCCGTAACTTAAAACCTCGAACCCTTATCGAGGCATGCCGCTAGGCGTTCATAATGTTATACCCCTATTCCGAACGAAATGGAAAAGGTTCCAAGTCCTAATTCGATCGTATGGAGAAGATAGCTTTTTGGACCCATTTATTTATATTAAATTCAGCGCGTTACTATCCCGTGCGACCAAATGAAAACTTCAAACATTATGAAATTGGAAATCCGATAATAATACAATATTACGGATCCAATGGAACTGGTTCCGTCGAAATCCAAGATTGTGCCCCAGATCGCTATTTTTAAATGTCAATTTAAACTAGCTATTTTTAAAATTGAACAAATCACTTTTAAACTCATTCAAACTCTAAGTCTTAAATGAAATGATTGCGCTGAGCCGGAATCAGAACAGAAGCTAAAATTTGCCCCTTTTTATACATTTACCCTGCTGAACCTGAGGTTTTTAACAACCAATATATATTCGAACCCCCTTTGCTATTCAATTAGGGTGAATTTGCGGTCTCTTTGGGGACACGAAATACGCTTCAATCAACTTTTATTATCTTTATTATTATCAATATAAATTTTGCAAGTTTTTAAATTATTTTTAATAAGCTTAAAACTCAAGATAAAAAAGTTTGCCGAATATTCAATTATAAAAATTCAATAATTAAATTATACAATAAATCCCTATATTTCAATTCCGAATTTATACTATAAATAAACCCATATTTTCCATATTCAAAATCAATCTATAATTCAAATTCCATATTTAAAACCATTTAAATATTCCTAATCAATCGTCGAAAAATCCGGGTCGTTACATTCCTTCCTCTTTAAAAGAATTTTGTGCCTGAAATTGTTAAGGCAGGAAAATGCTCCAAACCCATTAACCTTTCCAAACCTCACTTAGTTAAAACTCGATATTTCACTTGTCTAAATCTTTAGTTCCAACCCAAAACATTTAGCTTCAAATCTAATTCCAAAATCCTTTATTTCGATTCCAATTCGAAATCGATTTTCTTTCAAAAAAAATTACCAAAATTTTTCCAGCACCCTAAACTTTCGAAATTTTTTGGCAGTCTCCATTGTACAGAGAGCCTTTTGCAATATGATAAGAGAGATAAATATATATACATCTACCTACATGGTTAGAAAACAAAAATATATATCAATATTTTATATTTCGCAGTATTTAATCCGAAAACGTGCCTTATTTTAGCATTTTTAAGCAAGTGGCGTATTTATTTTGCAATTCGCGCACTCAAAGTCAAGCAAACAGCTCCAGGTACCTGTACTTGCTCAATCTAAACATGTAAGTACCTAAAATATGAAATTTTAGTAGCATTTTATTTGTTTACATAATTACAACACATAAACTTCATAAATCAACATGTCAAACATATATAATAAGCAATTATAAGGTTCCGATGCTAATTTAATTGTTTTCAATCGATTCGTTTACCATATTATTCATTTAAATGGTTTACAACTCACTTTACATGCATTTAATTTAATTTTAAACTAATCAAACTTATATCCATTCTAAATTGATTCTAAAATCAATTTCTATTAATTCATAGAATTTTATTTACTTTCGTTTACGCCGAACAACAATTTTCTATGCAAATTAGATGCTATTCGTTTAATAGAATAACCATTTCAGCTTATTGATTTCAAATTAATTTATGTTTAATTCTATTCCATTTTAAATTTATTCTCAATCAATTTATTTACCTTCCATTCATATCCACTTTTACTATACTCAAATCCATTTAATTTAGCTCGGAAACATTCCATGCTATTTTATTTAATGGCCATTTTACAAATTTATTTGTGTCATGCTTTATTCAAAATATTTACTTAAATTAATTTATTTACTTCAAATTCAATTCCATACTCAAATTCATTTTAATTAATATCTCATGTCATATCGGTTTATTTACACTTCGACTGAATTCATTTATAACTTGAGTTATAATCATTTCAAACTATTTCCATTTTATTTTCACAATCCAATTTTGACATAGCCAAGTTAAATTCCATCGCATATTCATTCAACTAATTAATTATCTAATTAATTCATTTCCACTTCATAATTCAATATCTGATTTTTATTTTAAAAATCACTTTAATAAATTTACTCGAGTTCAAATTTATTTTATAACTCAAGTTTGGATTTTATTTCTTCACTTGAATTTTATTGTGTTCAAAAATTTATCCATATGGTTATGTAATTATTTCACACTCGAAATTTATATTTACTTAAATTCAGTATTACTACTAATCCAACCCAATTTTTATAACTTATAGTTATAGAGTTACTTTATAATTCACATTTTCATAATTTAATTCAAGTCCATATGATTCATATCAAACTCCCCTTTTTATTTACATTTTAATTCTTTTTAACCAACTTTTCAGAACCAAAATCGAGTTATTCATACTCAAATTAATTCCACTCCAAACCATTTTTATTTTTAATCCATCCAATTTTAAACAAGTAGGGATTCAATTCTAATTTCTAATTTTTCCACCTCCTTATTTATATTCATTTAGCAATTTACTTTCTCAATTCCCAATAAAAAATTTTGACTTTCCCTAAGTTAAATTCAATTCACACAATTCTATTTTAGCTTACTTAAGTTAAAATTTATTTCTCAACTCAATTTTCATATTTTCCTTTCTTACTGAAATCATCCCCTCTTTAAAATCCCAGTATATATCTCAAATCACTTTAAAATCAAATATATATATATATATACTCATTTTGGTTTAACAAACCACTTCCTTCGAATTTTAAAATCTACTTGATTTTACCTAAAACAATTCCCTTTAGAATTTTTTAAACAAACTTGTTTACCCCAAAAATCTAAATCAAATCAATTCCGGCAGTAATCCGTCACTTAGAAACTCGAAAATGAATACTGATGATGCGGCATCACCAAGATTGTTTTCCAGCGACTGAAGTGAGTTCAGTGCTATATTACTTCCAAAATTCATTTAAAACTATTTTCTCTTCAAAAATATTTCCAAAATAATATTACTATTATTTATTTCAAAATACTTTGGAAAATACTTCCAAAAATTTCCGGGATTTAAATTTCAAATTCCGGCTTGGATTCATTTTTATAATTCATTCTTATACCATTTTAAATTTTTGGTTTTTAATAGACCATTTACAATTTTATAATCTTATTTTGATTATATAATAATAACCAAACACACTATTATAATAATTTTTAGAAAATTATTTCATTTACCAGCTTCAAAACCATACCATGTCATTTTAACGTGTTCAAGTATTTAGAAATTCATATCGATTTAGTCGCATCCAACTATTCGGTCAGAATTTATGTGCCACTCAACTAATAAGTAAACACAATATAAAACAATTTATATCCATTAATAAACACGCGCTCATATCTATTAATACGCTCAAACTCATTCTAGAGTACTACTGACTCTAATAATAAGTAATCCCCACCGCAGCGAAGGTACTCGGTTAACCTTCAGCTCTAATACTAAATGTAAAGTCCCGCAAATTCGTACCCCTTTGAGTCGACAATATTTCACCTCAGCTCAACTCAAGTTGGACGGAAATATGAATCTTTAGGGTAAGAAGAAGAAAGAGATAGAAGAAAAATAGAAATAACAACACAGAATCTCACAATCGCAGCGGAACAAAATATAATATATAATAACCGAATTTATACAAAGGAATCTGTAACAGTTTATATAATTACAATCATCAGAGTACAACAATCAATGCATAACACTGGACAGTTATATAAATTGTCCTTACACAGCGAAATATTAATCAAATACGGAAATACGTCTAAAACTCCTCTAGCTAGTATCATGAGCTCTACAGCATTTAACCTGGATCTGTAATACTCGGTCTGATCTGAGCATTATAATAAAAAAACACCCGATTCAGTCTGGAAAACCAGCGTGAGAAAACGGGCTCAATTTGAATTATTAGAGTTATCAAAATCCTTTGAAAAATAAAAGTATCTCGTAAGACTAAGTCACACATAAACACAACGGGTTTTTACCTTACGATAACCAAAACATTTTATAGAAACTCCAGTGATATTATAATAGTGTCTAAATACAAATACTTATTCAAATAGCTAATATTGTTACAATAATTAAATTCAAGCATACTAGGCTCTACAAACAAAACTGCAAGCTCGTATTGGAGAATGGATTCCAACTAATGACTGGGTCACTGGGGTACCGTCCATCACAGCACACCTCTAGGACAATGTACCGAGGACCACGTCGGGATCCCCTGCTACACTAGACCGGCCTACCCCTGACCTGGATAGATTGAATATGTGATCACCCTGGGTGTTCCCACCCTTACTATCGAGCGCTCCATCATGCACAAATGTAACGACCCGTAAAATTTTGATAATTTTTAATGGTTCTATTCAGCGTAATTAATTTGATTTTTGAGAAATTTTAAATAATAAAATTTTGAAATAAAATTTTACATTTGGATTACATATAGTTAAATGTGGCAAATGATAAATTTTCATCAAAAATTAAGAAAGTATATTTTAGGGTGTGAATCTGTTCAATTTAAGTCGATAATAACTGATATTCATAAAATAATTATTTTGGGAAATTCAAGGCACGGCTGTTTTATTTGCCATCATTTCTTTTATTTATTTTCAAACGGTTCATTTTGCCTTTATAACGTATCCTTCCATATTTATTCTTGCTATCCAATCAAGCTATTAATTGCTTTGATTGTTTCTAAAACAGTGTGTAGCTGTTACTTTTTCTACCGTTAAAATTTCAATTGCTTAATAATTTTTCCAATTCACAGATAGACTTCCCCATTCCTAGCCATTAATAAACTTTGAAATCATCGTCCTTGCTTTTCTTAATTCCCCGTTTTATAATAATTATTGAAATTTATAGCCGTTTTAGTATATAACTTTTACACGTTTTATACCCATTTAATTTCAGCAGTCCGTTGCCTTTAACTTTTAAACTGTTCCATTTTCTTCCCAGGCAACAGCTCACATTCCATTTCGCTTATAAATCAGTTTCCACTTTTACTCACCTGCTCACCTTTTCTTCCATCTATCCGTTTAATAGTTATATATAAGTTATAATACGTTTCCCTGATTCATCTCCTTTCCTTTTTCATTGACATATTAATTCTGGAAAGTGATTAATTTAAAAACACATCTTCCCCTCATTTCTTTAAATTTTCAGCTAAATTTTAACTTGTGACCATTGCTACTAAAATCGTTACTTTTCTAATATATTTATTCCTACTTTCACTGACCTTTTATTTCTTCATTTTTTCACCGTTTAAAAAAAATGGTTATTCGTTTTATTTTATTCAGTAATTAGCGCGACTCTTCCCATTTACACTGTACCATATTTGACTGTTGATTTTCGTTCCGCATTCTTATTTTACAAATAAAACATAGAGTAACGTTGCCTTCACATTTAATTGCAACGTGACCTTTGTTTTTCCAAAAATTTACTCCCTCTTTAATGTTGTTTCCCTGCCCTGCTTACAAGATTTGTTGCCATTCCACCTTTATTTATTTCAGTCGGTTACTAAAAAATCCAGCTGTTGTAATCTTATAGCCGTTGAGAAAAATAAAACATAACTTTTGCATTTATTTTTTAAAAACGATCCATATTTTAATGTTTTACTTGATTTGTTTTCATTGCATCCCTTTATATGGCCTGAGAACAGACTCTATCCTTTCTTCTGCAAATTTAAACTACAGAGAGGAAATACACACACACACACACACACACACATATACATAACAAAATTTTGTTCGAAACCATCTTTACGTTCCACCTCCTTCTCATTAGTTCAGCCACGCGATCTCCTTCTCCCAGCCTCTGCCGCTCTCAGCAGTTGTAGCCCATTCGTGTATGTGCATGATAATCTTAGGTAACTATAATTATATTTATATAAGTGTTTATAATATATATTACGAGTCATATAGGGTTATGTATTTATAGTAAGTTGTATTTTTTTGGTTAGAAAGTTTTAAAAAGTTATTGAGGTTAGTTTTAGTATATATAATTCTTACATAAAGATTTCACAGGAAAGGTTATATAAAGATGATATATATATAGGTATCGTTATATTATACTTATAAAGTGCCTGTTGCTTATAGAATTCGACAAGTCGGGAGGTGAAACATAATATCAGTTTATATAGGTTAGATAAAGGTTCGATTCATATTATTTTCATAGTTGCTCAGTGTTTAAAATCTACCGTACAACATATATTAGTTATACGTGTAAAAATATACCTTGTTTTGTCACAGCATATGTACGAGGTTGCACCATATTTACAACATGTTTTTCTCTATATATTTTTACATGTTTTGATTTTCAATGTAACATAAAAGTTTAGAATTTATTTTCAATGTAACATAAAAGTTTATAATTTACACACACACACACACACACACATATATATATATATATATATATATATTTAAAAAGGATCGCTTTATATTAAGGTCACATGGTATTTGGAGAAGTATGTTTAAACTATTTTGCCACTTTTGTTTATATTTTACAGTCCCGGTCCTAGAAGCATTTGATTGTTGGCTATACATTTTGGGTCTAAGTATTTACATTTAAAAGATAATGTTTAAATCTATGTAAAGGAAGGCAAAGTTTGGATGTATAAACTGGGATAGTTTAACAAATATAGGCGAGGCCATCATTAATTCATACTTTCTATTTTCATTAGTTTTGGTTTATGCATTTAGTAATGCTAACTAAGCTATATATATAATTGGTTTTGCAAGGTCTATAGTTACATAATATAATATGTCAATTATATGGATTTTTTGGTTTACAGTAGTGCTTCACTTTTGGTTTTAAAACAAAAATAGTTATATGTTTGGCAAGTTCATGTATTGTTGTTTTGTAAGTTCACGTATAATATGTATATACTTTTTTATATAGATGAGAACTTGGTTTTCAAAAAAAATTTATTTGATATAGTACGTTTTGGGATTAACTATTTAATTTAAACAAATATATATTATTTTAAGTGTATGTTTGATTTTTAGTAAATGTAAGCTTGATTTATTTATTTATTTATATGTTTGAAACGCTTGTAAATTAAATTTGTGGTGTTTAAACTTAGAATATAAATTTCATATGTATATATAGTGGTTATATAAGTTCGCTTATACCGTTTTTCTTCATCTTTCATCAATTCGTGCCAATCAGCTTTGATCGTTGAATTCGTGCCGATTTTGCTTTGCTTGAATTCGAAATTCAATCAGTGTCTGTATCAGTGTGTGTATCTGTGTCGTTGAATTCTAGCCTCGAAAGGTGAGCAATCACTCACGATTAACGTTCTTATATTTATTAAATTTGATTTCAATTGAAACAACAATTGAAGTATGCTGCTGTAGTTATTTAAATTGTTATATTTATGCTATTATCTATAACTGTTCACTTGTGGGATATGACACCATATCCTATTGTTTGTATTATACTGTTATTGATGATATGTGCATGTGGTTGTATTATTATCATATCCTGTTATATATTTATTATCTATTATCACTCTGCAAGTTCCCTGTAGTTTAGAATTCACTATGGGTTGAAATGATACATACCCGAACGGACTTTAGAATAGGGGAATTTCGTTATGTGTTGAAATGATAGACCCAAGCGATTTTCATTAAATTGAATTTGGGATTACGGGTTGAAATGCTATCCACCCGTATATATTTAGCGTACGGATTGAAATGGTAAATATCCATATCACTTGACCATGTGATAAGAAATATATACGGACACCGTTGGTCCATATATAAATATTTTGAAAATAATTTCTATGGTTTTGGAAAGAAATATATGGTTTAATAAATATAGATTCTTAAGACATTAGATAAATGATAAATTTTATATATAAATTTAGTAGTAATATTTGATTTAAATTAGATGGATTTAATACGTAGAATATGGTTAAGTTATATGTAAATCTATATTTCAATAGATTTTCTTGTAATAAATTGAACAAGTAAGGTTCGGAAGGTAAATTTGGGTTTATTGGAAATGGTATTTAAATAAGAATTTTAATTAATCGATTTGAAATTATTGAACGAGAAATTTAAAGGTATGATTTTTTTAACTGGATTTTTGATTTAAGTGATTTAATGAATATTTCACATCTAAATAAAAAAATGTTCAGTAAAATGCAAGTTAAGGTTACTTAAATGATATTGAATCTAATGAGGGAATATTTCAAGACTAAATAATAATGGGGTTAAATTTAGATCTATATGAAACTGTCAATTGAACTTTGAATTGTAGAATATTAAAGCTTCGAACTATACTGGAATTTATTTGGTTTATTTGTGATTCAGATCTGTATTTGAAATCAATATAATTTGAATTTATGATTTAGAAAACTTAAAATTTAGTTTGAAACATTGAATATTTAAAGTTTTGAAATAATATTGAAATGTAAAAGGGTATTTTGTGATTTCAAATCCGGATTTGTGATCGATAAAATGTGAAATGGTTATTTAGGAATTGAGTTGAATTTTAAAGAGACTGGGCTAAAATTTGAATTTGGAATTTGAATAGATTGGAATCGCAACTTTGAAAGTGATAAAATTTGAATATATATATAAATATATATATATTAGGTGAAATTATATTTTGGTTTTGAAGCATAAATTAAATTGAAATGACCACGGTGTTATAGTGTATATTCCTACATTGTAGATAGTTCCACGGACCCTTAGTGAATGATTATCCCATATATCCTCTAAGTTACTTGTATTTCAGTTGATATTTCACTTGAGTTGGATTTATTGATATAAGAATGTTAATCCTGACTCGAGTGTTTTGTATTTTGCTTTACACTCGGGTCAGACTGAGTGATACAGCATTTGAGACTCATCTTCGAAGTTGGAGCTTTGCTTGAAGATCCAGCTATCTATCCTTTCAGTCATCCAGTCGATTGGTTCAGAGAAGTCATCCGCCCGTACTGGAGACTTCACTGCCTCTGGGGTATTCTGTTGTATTTTATTTCTAATTTTGTTTATATAGTAGCTTCATGAACTACTATTCATTTATTCCATTGCGTATTATTGTACTACTATGTATCTGTGATTCTATGATTGATTTATTTACTATATATGTTTTGCCAAATTCAAATTAACAATTCGGTATTCTGAATTATTCAAGTCGGACATGTATGGTTTTATTGTCGATTTGAATGGTCCAAAATAGCAGGTCGTTACAACAACCATATCCATAAATAATAAGCATTACCTTTTCAAAAACAATTTTACTTAGAATGCTCATCGTCCTCCAATGACGATGTTCTGATAGCATTCGTCCATGCAAGTTTTTCTAGGCCTAGACAAACCGAACCATCGTCTTCATCATCTTCATGGTATTCATTCGTTACGTTCAAACTGGATCAAAGTGGTTTTCGGATAATAAAATCTGATCTCGATCTCTTCGAAACGATTAACGAAATTGGTCAGTATTGATAGTCGGTTTTTAACTATCAATAAAACATCCATAAGTAGTCACTAGGCCCAATTTATAATTTCTTTCCAAAAATATCCATTCAAATACCTTTACACATGTATATATTCAATTTCCTTTCCATATTCGAATAATTGAAAACAATCTCAAATTCTTAAATCCATACAAGATATTTCACCATTTCCAATACTTAGAAATATTTTCCAACTTCCATTTTATAACACTTAGAAAATATTTATATTCCAAATCATTTCCCACTAAAAATATTTCCAAAACCATCCTCTCAATACTTAGGAAAATATTTATGCGTAAAATCTCAAAAGTCATTTTAATATCTAACTTGGGAATATTTAATAACTTATCCCATAAGTATAGGAATTTCAACAAATTCTTCGCACTATTTCCAAAACCGATTTTACTTATTTAAAATCCCACCCAACGATTTATAACTCCTTTAAATAAATTCAAAATCTTCCCGAAGTTACTACATCTAGACATTGGAAATTCCCTTAAGTTTCTAACATTCTGTTATTTAGATTTCTTTTATAAAACCTCGTCCTTTAATTAAAACCTGCTTCCACACCTAAAGAGAATTTTATAAATAAATTTTCAATCATTTCAAACCAAATTTATATATTTAATGAGCATTTTTAAAGAACGGTAATTTATATTATTTTTAAAATATTTTAGATTAATTTTTTAAGATGTTGAAAACACTTTTATAACATTAATAACTCATTTTTAAATGAGCAAATAAATCTCCAAAGCTGAATTTAAAAGTTAGAATTTATTTAATAAATACTTAACATTTGCAAATCTACTAACTGATATATTTCATTCTCAACTAGATTAAAATACCATAGTTTAAATAATAAAATTTTCCATTTAACTCAAACTTCCTTCTTAAAATTTTAAAATATATTTTTAGAACCCCAATAACCAGTTCAACTTATAATTCCTCTCAATTTCCATCACATCGCTTCCATTTCGATTTTCTTAACCATTTTTACTTCCAAGAAAATAGTAACTCCTTATTTTTCCTCTCCTTATTTCCAAAATCTAATATAAATTCACCCTACGAATTTATATTCCCAATATATCAGCCTGATGTCGACTTTCTTCATTTGTACACATCGTTTATAATTTTATAACTCCTTTATGTTCAACTTGCTTATAAAAACAAATTTTATCTATAACATTTCATTTTGATAAATCCATTTTCTTATAAATCCAACTTATACTTCAAATCTACTTTAGATATTTACTTTAACATCTTTTTTTATTTCTTTCATATCATTTATAAATTCTCTTATATAATTCATTTTTAAAAGTCTCCATTTACTAATTCACAATAGTTAAATATAACCAATCTCAAATATATATATTTTTCTTTTTTTTCTTATTTAATTTCTTTTAAATAACTCCAATTCCAGTGTATATATTTTTATTTCAAATTCCCTTTAATTCCATAAATTTTAAAAACATATTTATAGTTTTTAAATTATCAAAATTCAGGCTACTTCTACAATAGCATCCAATAGTTTCAATCGCTACAATAATCTATAATAGATTATTCTACACAAATCATATATCACTATATATGAAAAATAAACAATATATTTGAGGAATCCAGTTGGATCCCTCCAACCTGTTTCCCTCCATCCACAGACATTAATACAACATAAAATAACACCAATCCCACTTCAAGGGGGATATTGCAGTATATAGGGTCATCAACTATTATGCAGGGCATATAAAGCCTCAGCCGCTATAGTGTGCGAGTATATCACTCAAAATACTACTATATATACTACTATATAAATATAAGAATCCAATAATAATAGTTATCCATTCACCCAATCAATCAATAAATGATTTTAACATTTTAAAAATTAACAGTAGTAATCCAAATAAGTGAGATTTTTCTCACCTTGATTTTTATTTACGATTTGTTCCAATTTAAATTAAATCGCAAATGTTCGATTTAAATCTAAAATTCCAGCTTGTAGCTTATATCCTTACGAATCCAACACTGCTGGTTTCATGTAATTTTGACCTTGAATACAAAGTTATTAAATTATTAGTTATCGATTTACACTAAAATAAATAAATAAATTTCTTAATTTAAAAAAACGTATTACCATATTAGTTTTTATTTATTTATTTAATGAATCTTAATTATCTTGTTAATACACTTTCCCATATAGTCGAAAGCATTCAACAACAAGCCACCCACGACCGACCACTACTTCTCTCCCCCTACAGTGTGACATTGCTTTATCAACATAACTGCCTATCGTAAACTTTCGACCCAGGCTACCCTACACGCGCTCATGTAACCATCAACTTCGACGTTGACATAGTAACTAGGTCGGCGTCTAGGAGCTAAAAATCCAGGCGGGCCCATCCCCTCCAGCAACTTCTGCCACACGCACACCCACGCGGGCACCCAAACCCCAAAATGCAATCGCCTCACATGATGAGTCACCACCGATAGCGAAACCAAGGCAAACGCGACGTGATCGAAGTCGGTCCAAACCATAGCACTGCCTCTCCAACCACCCTAGCTCGCATCTAAATCCCTACCCGCGACTCTCCTAAGCCCTCGCCTCGATCTCGATTCGATCGTTTCCCTTTTCTTTTTCTTTTTTAAAACGAACATTTGATTTTCGTTTAAGTTGAAGGAGGAAAGTGGAGAGGAGGTTCATGATTTTTAGTTTATCCGATTCCTTTCTTTCAGCTGTGATTACTTTTTTCCGAATTCGAGTTGATTTCGATCTCGACATAAAGCCTGAGAGGGAAATGATGCGATTTGAATTTTGCGTAAGAGAATAAGCTACGGTTTGAAAGGGTGAAAGACGGCTCTACTTGATTTTGACTGACATATATATATATATATATATATATATATATATATATATATATATGTATATATATATATGTATGTATGTATGTATGTATGTATGTATGTATGTTTGTATGTATGTACGTATGTATGTATATTTATATATATATATATATATATATATATATATTAATTTAACTTGCAAAATATCCCCATTTATGTAACTTAAAACCTTAAACCCCTATTGAGGCATGCTGCTAGATGTTTATAATGTTATTCCTCAATTTTGAATGAAACGAAATAGGTTCCGAGTCCTAATTCGATCGTATGGAGAAGATAGCTTTTTGGACCCGTTTATTTTATTAAATTTTCGATATTAATTTCAGCGCATTTCTATCTCATGCGAACAAATGATAACTTCAAACATTACAAAATTGAAAATCCAATAATAATATAATATTACGGATCCAATGGAACTGGTTTCGTCGAAATCCGAGATTGTGCCCTGGATCGCTACTTTTAAATGTTAATTTAAACAAGCTATTTTTAAAATTGAACAGATCACTATTAAATTCAATTTTAAAACTTTCATTATCTTTATTATTATCAATATAAATTTTACAGGCCTTTAAATTATTTTTAACAAGCTTAAAAATCAAGATACAAAAATTAACCCAGTATTCAATTATAAAAATTCAATAATTAAATTATCCAATAAATCACTGTATTTCAATTCTGAATTTTTTCTATAAATAAACCAAAATTTTCCATATTCAAAATCAATCTATAATTCAAATTTCATATTTAAAACCATTTAAATATTCCAAATCAAATGACGAAAAATCCAGGTAGTTACAAATTGCTAATTAGGGCGAAAAATATATTTATTTTATTTAAATTCTAAAATATAGTGTTAACTTAAAAATGAAATATCTCATACATATTTATTCCGTTTGACCCATGGATTTTGTGTTACACTCATATTGATGAGAGAGAGCTTTAGTATAAATAGTTGTTTGTTTTGTTGTAGTATAATTTTATGATAAATTAATACCGACTTATAATAATTACGTCAATGTGAATAATTATGTAGTTTAGTTAATTATACTTCATGGGTATTATCAATTTGGCCTAATAAACACCATTCTATTAAAGTAAATTAAATAGAGTGATTTGGACTCCTATTTAGCGGAGTAAAGCACCGTTCTGCTAATTAAATTAGTTGGACATCTGACTAGTAGAATAAATCTCGGTACTGTTATTTTATAGATTTAAACATCAAATTATATGTCGCTAATTGATATGCCACTTTGAATAAGTGATGTGTTAACCAGTGGTGGTTAATTGTTGAATTTATTTACATAGATGTTGATTATGTAAATGCCAGCTATTAACTTGGAAAGGTAAATTGAATGATATGGTAGCTTATTTAAGTACCATTATGATTGCTAAGCCTCCTTCCGAAATCTTAAAGTTTTGAATTAATTCAGCAACTAAATTTAAACCATTAAAAATGTTTATATAATTATTATTTTAGCAAGCTATTTTATATAATAGTTATTTTATCACTAATGTTTAAAATTAACTAATTTATATTTTAAATATGATTTACTTTTTTTGGCATAGCAATATGATTTAAATTTACTTTACACTTTAATGATATTTAAATTTATTTTATAATAATTTAATTTTTGAGTTAATTATTATTTAAAAGTCAATTATTATTGTAAGTTAGCTATTTTATAATTTAATGTCATTATTTATTATTTAGATAATACTGCTTTAAAGTTAATCGACTAAAATTATAATAATATTATTTTAAATCTAAGTTGTTATTATATCAACAATGTTTAAAGGCAACTAATTATTAAGTTCAATCATTATATTATTTTAACTTATTTTAAAGTTTGTTATTTTGTTGATTATTGTTTAAAGTTATTATTTTACTAATGTTGTCTAACGATAACTAATGATTTTATTTGAAATGTTTAAATAATGATTGTTTTATAAAAGATGTTTAAATATAATAAAATATTTATTCTAAATAAATTATTTTAAATGAAAGATTTATTTAAAGGTTTTATTTAACAAAAAGGATTTATTTAAAGAGTTAAAATTGGAAAGGGAATTTGGAACTTAGAGAAGAAGTTTTGTTCTAAAATAAGGAAAGTTTATAAAAGAAGTTTTATAAATTGAAAAAAGAACTTGAAATTTGGAAACAATCTTATAAATGATTTTGGATATTTATAAAAGTGTCTATAAATGGTTTTGAAATTTATAAAAGAGTTATATAAACAGATTTTGAGATTTATAAAGAAATTTTATAAATAGATTTGGAGTTTTGGTAAAAGATTCTATAAATGAAAGAGATTTATTAAAAGGATTTATAAAAGAAATATATAAAAGAATTTGAGAGTTGGATTTCCCATAATTGACCTTCTCAATTATGGTGGTGGAACTTTTGTTCCATGCTTAACACCGAAGGAATAGTGTTTATGGTTATGCTTATCTCTAATTTAAATAATATTTGTTTTGATCCTTTTGATATGATTTCGAAATAAGAAATCTTTCACAGTATTTTGTGAATATGCTTATACCATTGAGACAAGTATATGGTTATACTTTCTAAGTATCAAAAATATAGTGTTTTGTGAATATACGTATCCTATTGAGACAAGTACATGGAAGTGATTTCCAAGTATTTACAAAGTGATTTTTATTAATGGAAGATTAGTTAAATAAGGCTTAGTGGTTTTCATGGGAAATGTAATCTCTGTTTGAGTGTTTGATTATTTGGTAATTAAATAACCAATTATCAAAATCTTGGCCTAAATATGTAATCTTTCTTAATTTTAATGGTACGAAATATTCGCTATTTAACATGAAAGGATTTTAACTTCGGAAATATCTAGAGAAACACGGGAATTATATGGTATAATTCCCATCAGTGGTGCTATACTATACGTATAAACTAGTTTTTTTTTCCTAAGACAAATAATAAGGAGATCCGTTTAGATAAACAGTTAGGAGGTGATCCCTGATCTCATGTATTGTCTGATTATTTCCAAAAGAACTGGTATTGAGCATTTCGAAAATTGATCAATTGGTTTTGAAGCATCCAGTGAGCGAGGGAGTGTACTTGTAAAAGAAGACTCGAAACCGTAACAACTCCAAAACCATATACGAGATCTATGCTTAGAGGAGTTTCAAGACCTCTTTTGGACGTTGGAATCTATGTGTGATTCTAAGACCCGTTAGGGTGTAGGAATCCATGTATGATTCCAAGATCTGTTTTGGATGTTGGGATCCATGTGTGATTGCGAGACCTGTTGGGGTATGGGAATCCATGTGTGATTCTGAGATCTTTGTTGAGATGTAGGAATCCATTTTTGGTTCCGAGACCTGTTGAGGTATAGGAACCCATGTGCTGTTTCGAGATTTATTCAGGTAGCAGTGCATGAGCTGGAATGTCGGAATAGCCTCAGTAGCGGTAATGATTAAAACCAGAAATAGGATGTATGGACAGGAGTTTAGCAAACCCATAAGGGTGCAGTCGTCACCTTCCTAGAGTTACCTACATTATTATGCATGCATGGAGTGATGCACTCGGCTCGACGTTCTTTTAGGCTAGCTATGTATTTCCTACTGTACATTATTAGGGATGTAATGTTTCTTCGAAAGGATAACTCTGATCCTTGTGCAGAAGGACCGTTCTTGAAGTACTGATTGACCCTCCATGGAATCCTATATGATTAGCGAACATGCCTAAGTGATTTTTGATTGTATATCTAGTATTTTTGTGTTGTACACTCAAGAGCATCACAACTGCTTGATTATTATATTTTCACTCTTAGACGTTATTATAATATACTAGATTTCCTATAGAAATATTTTGGTTTTATCGTAAGGTAAAAACCCATCAACGTATATGGTTTGATATTTTCTAGATTATGTTTGATTATGTTTCTCATTAACGTAAGGTAAAAACCCATCAACGTAAAATATGGGTTTAATATGATTATCGTATATTAAAATGGATATCTCTTATAGTTAGTAATAAGTACAGATAGAAATCAAATAAGTACAGATAGAAATTAAAATGGATATCTCTTATAGTCTTACCAAAATGACCTGGGCGTTATTTTCTATAATGCTCGGGTCAGCCTGAGCATATTTTCTAGATTTAGCTGGATACTTCGAAGCTTTCAGGGGATGAGTTGGATTCTCCAAGACTTATTCACGTATCGGATATTCTTCCGCTATTTTGTTGTATTTGATTTCTATCTGTACTTATTACTAACTATAAGGACATGTTGTTATAACTGTCTAGACTGGGATAGGTTAGTGTACTCTGATGTTATGTAATAAAGATGATTTATTTTTATAAAGATCTTATATATATTATAGATCTTCTCGTTATAGTATGAGATTATGTTTTGTCTTTTATTTTTTAACCCAACAATCAGACTTTCCGGCAATTGGATATTCGGCAGATGAATACCATGGATGTATTAGTGTCGATTTTTAAGGGTTGAAAAGGTGGGTCATTACATGAAAGTATATAACCCTCGACCTAAATACCCAAACTAAGAAAAGAAGAATAGCATGGAGAATTAACTATACATTCATTTTGATCACTCCTTATTTTAGAATCAAGAACGGTAACTCAACTCCTAATCCTTCCTTATTTTCAAACCCTAAAAATCAAAACCTCTAATTCCATTTAATCATGAGATTAATTATGAAATTTGAAGATAATAATCTTAAGTAAATCTCAAACCTAGGTATATCTCTTATAGGTTTAATTTTAGAGTTTTTAGTAATTGAATTTGGTTGTTGTATTTTCTTTTGCTTGAAACTGTTAAACCCTACAGCTAAAAGAAAATAGGCAGAAGCTCTTTATTAGGCCGCTAGTTTTAGAAACAAAGGTGAGTTGAAACTCAAATCTTGCATTAATTAGAATTGCATGTTGAATGGTTGCTAGAATATGAATTTGTTAATGAAGTTTGGCTATCTGCTTGATAATTTCATTTCTATGAACCATATTGTTTAATGTCGGTAAAATGCTCTATGTAGCTCAAATTCGCCTCTGATTTCTATGCATTGAATATATGGTGTGTTGTTAATTACATGCTGCATGTTCCTCACATCCCTCCCTTTCCCTATTTGTCTTGATTTTGTTGTTTTCTTTTTGATGTCTTGCCACCTTCTTTTGCTTCCTTGTCTCTTAAAGTTTGATTCCACAATTAGATGATTTCTTATGATTTATTATTTCAAATATTTATGTAAAAATATATCTATCATATATATATTGAATACAAGTAGTTTACAAAAGGAAAGCTAATTAAAATTTATTCTTTTCAAACCATGTTTATAAAATTATTTATAGCCTTAAATTATTTCAATTAAGAATCTAAGCTATATATGTATTTACATGAAGCTATATTTTCCCACTATTAAATACTATTTATTATGCAAATATATTGAAAGAGAATTCGAAGAAGTATTTTCCAATATAAAATTACTACTTCATTCGAATGAGAAATTTAATTAAACAATTTAGCAAAATAAGTAGTATGGAACATTTGTCGTACTTTATCGATTGGTTTCTAAACTCGCTCGATTGAATATTTTATTTTATTAGAATGGGATTTACAATCTCTTAGTAAATAATTAAGGTTCACAAAGTGGTATGGGACATTTGGCGAAACTTATTTAATTACTAATTGAAACACCTATTCGGTGTAACCTTCGGGTTCATCTTATATGGTTAGCCTTAGACTTCATGCTCGTCTTATATGGATCGACATAGTCTTTGTGCTCCTCCTATGTTGTTCAATGCCTTTTTGTGTTTTGTATACTTAAATCTTTATGATTTAATTTATGTCATGTGAATCACCATATTTATGAGTCTGCCTATGAAAGGAAAATTGAGTTTTATGACATGGTGATTTTGTGATGATGTCATTTTCTATATTTTTATATGGCATATTTTTAGATTTTGACTATATCATTTTCGATTAGCTAATTTTGGCTATATTAAGGTTAACTTGCTTTTATACAAGTTTGTGATCTGATTGTGAGATATTACCATTCACTATATTTGAGAGGATTGCTTTTAAGAAGCATGATCTATCCATAACTGGTGAATTATTGTGATTATTTCTTTTCTTATTGGATGTTGGCACACAATCTAATTATGACTATAATGTTGATTGTTACTTAAGTTACACTTATGATATCACATTTGTTTTGTACTTTACATATCTTGTTTATTCTCTATCTCACTCATTTGAATTAGAACTAGAGTGACCCGTTTATTATTTATATAGTACTCAGGTCAGACCGAGATATTTTAGGTACCAGTACCGAAGACTTCTAGAGTTGACTTAGCTTGGAGATAATTACATATATGATACCTTTATCTTTTTGTCTAGACCTTTGAGATTATGTACACCTTTTGTTGAGATAGCAACATTTGAGATGTATATTGCTTTGGGTCTAGACTTGTGCTCTACCATGTATATTAGGGGGATCTAGTGTGACCACCTTTTCTGGACATGTTATGAATATATATTTTGCCATGCATCTATCTACCGTTGCTTTCTATGATTATGTGTTCTATGATATTATATATTTTCTAAGAATAACAAGCCAACATGATTTTTCTTTGCGTCGGGATCATACACATCGATATTGCTTCAAATGGAAAAAAATTGCATGAATAGATGTGTCAATACTTGCCCATAGTTGTATTCATGGTTGGTCTCTCCTAACCAGCCATATACTCCATGTTAGCAGATGATATTACTCTTAAATATCCTCTATTAATGTGGGTATCAAGGTGGGACGTTAAATAAATAGGCTCACACAAGAACTGGAGTATTTTAAAAACTGGTAAAACAAGAGATATAACTTCATCCAGAGTTGATTGTGAAGCAGGTGACCTAGAAGCTTCACCCTCTTAAAGTAGTGCTGGATTAGTTGGTCAATGAAAGAAGGAATGTAAGGCTCAACAAGAGTAGCCAATATAGGTGATGGAATGATCTACATAGCCTCAAAGCCGGCTCCCTCAATCTTAGGATTATCTGTCGTAGGCTCTTTCGATGTTGGAATGGGAAATTCCACTGAACCCGATGCACTTGGAACGGAAGAAGCCTCGATAGCAGCAACTACAACAGCATCATCTTCTTCAGCTAAGATAGCTTTTCCCTCCTCAAGTTTCGCAATATCTCATGTGTCGAGGTACTTAGTTATTAGAACTTCCTCGGTGAGGCCTTCACCGACTGCTTCTGAACAACGTAGCACTTCTTCCCTGGCATCGACAAGAGTCTCGGTGTTTGTGTTCTCCAACCACTTCAAATTCATGTATAGGATTACGCTGGCAAAGAAGTGTTGGGATGTATTATTCAACTCTTCTTTGTCCTTAACCCTTTCTTCCTTGAACTCTTTCAACTCTTGCATGACAATCACATGACCTACTTCACCATCCAGCTTCTCGACTTTAGCTAGTTGTAGATAGTTGCAAAGTTTCTCATTCTCCGCATGAAGCTTTTGAGTCTCACATGTCTGCTACTTTATGGTACTATCCCTGGCCTGGATGATTTCGTCTTTTGAAGTAAGGGCAAGGTCCTTATCGGCTATTTGAGTTTTCATGGCAGCACCCTCCTTGTGGGAAATCTTAAGCAGGTCTTTAACACAAGCTTTGCATAAGTATGGGCCATCCTCATCTCCACCATCAGGCTTTCGGCACTGGCTTTGGATTTTAGGGCAGCATCTCTTTTTGCCTTCAGCTTCTCCATGTCTCTTGTGTACCCCTCGATAAGGCTGTCATAAGTCTTTTTCTCTGACTCGAAGGATTATATGTTAGTGTAATTGATGTGGTTAATCTTTGAGGGGGCATAGGTGAGTCTTTCGATTCATAGTCCTGGTCATATGCTTTTGGATCCGCTGGACATCCTGATTTGCTTCTTCTTTCAGAATGTCTCTGATGTCACAATCAAACATGAAATCATGCAAGAAAAGGTTTGTAAAATAGCCTGCAAGTGGGGCGGTGTGCCAAGTAGAGAAGATGAAAGATTAGAAATTCCCTTGGATTGAGGGGACACAGTTATAGATAAAGAACGAGAAGTCAATGTTTGCTCATGCACGGGAATTCGAGGATTTGACCGGGGTAGAGGAACACTAGAAGAGAAGCCATGGTAATTTGTGATTCCTTATGTCGCTTGGTTTGATTAGAGCACAGCCTCTCTTCGACCTACCTTTTTCTTCTTTCTCTTTCATCTTTTGCGTTCATCCTCTGCTTCTCGTTCCTTACTTCTAGATCTTTCTTCCTAGATCTAGTGAGGCCCCCGGTGGCTGGAACGAGGTGGATATGGATTGGGGTTTTAAATTCTAGACTCATCCATGCTATATTAGAGCTTTTTGTATCTATCTTTGGCCATAACTAAAATGAGTAAAAGGTTGTATAAGTTCTGGAATTTCAAAATGTAGATGAATGAAAAAATGTGTGTTCGTGATCCTAATATCGTGTAGAGTGCTGATGACCCCCTAAGTACTTTACAAACCGTGTTTGCGTGGAAGTAAAGATGAAGTCTAACCACCTTCATATAGGACTCCCCCTATGGAAAGTTGAAGTTTGGAGAGCCTTCCTTGAGGAGATTGCCAAGGGAGGTATCAAAGTCGCTTAAGGAGGAAAAGACATATGCAAAAGACTCGACCCGAGGAAGCAGCGCGGTTATTAGCATTTTACTTGTTTTTACAGCCTTTTTGGAAGATTTGATGATTATATGTTTCTGGAGGGGTGAGGCAGGAATCTCAATAGCCTCAGGAGACATCTTGTCGCATGTCTCAATCCCCACAGGATTGGCATTATAGTCACTGTCACCTTCATCCGCAATCTCTTCCTCTTCTTTTTCTTCTTCTTCTTCTCTTTCCTCCTCAATCATCTCTTCTTTCCCTTCTCTGCTCCCTGCTTTTATTTCAGAATTTTTTTCATTTTAGTACTGTAACGGTCCTGAATCGACCTTTCAAAATCGGCACCAAATAAATCACCCGTATACGAATGCCGCAGATTCAAACGTTGAATCTGGTTCGCCGGAGCTTATAACACATTAAGTATAATAACATAGCAAAATAAAAATGAATATCATTGATACACAATATTCGATACAACAATGATACAATATCTATTACAATAAGATACAACATATCCAAAAATATCAGAGCAGAAAATATAGCAGCGAAAATGACACAGCGGAAAGAAATCTCCAACTTGATCTCCAAGAGAGAAAGAAAGAATCTAAAACTGCAACTCTAATGCCAAAGCTCAAAAGACTCCAAACTCCATATCGAAAAAGCTCGAACCACCATCACGTTATAATGTAGCAAATTCAGTAACTGTTGAAGTGAAACAAATGCTATCGCCAAAACCAAAGGCTGGATGCTATCGAATCTACACCTACTATTTGATTATCTTAAAATCTAACTCTAGGCTACCTGTGCGGAAAATTATGGGCAACCAGAGTTTAGATAGGGAACAATAAACTTCAGGTCAGTCATGGGACTGGTATGAGCAAATAAAAACAATTTATCTTTAACAAAAAGAAATAAAAAGGAAATCCACAATGCTTTTTGGAAAATGAAACTACCATAAGGACTTCCGCCACACATACAATGCAAACGCACAATTGGAGGAGATTTCTCCTTATGATAGTCAAACATGCTTGATACGCGAAAACCATTTAATATTATTATTAGTGCATAGTGCAGAAATCATTTCGAAAATATAATATTAATCTTAGCCAACATAGACATTTTGAACTATGCCTACTATAGTTACCATCTAAACAGTGGAGTGCCACCATAAGTAAATGGCAGGTTATACAACTAAAACCGTACAAGGCGCGTATTGGAGATTGGATTTCCAATAATGCTCAGGCTAAGGAACTTCCTGGGCCACACGGGTTTGCCTCTGGAGGAACGTATCAAGAACCTAACAAGCTCTCTGAAAATGCAAGGCCGGGTTACCTCTGTAACTCGGTAACTACTGACACGAATATGCCATCCCCTAGTCGTAACCAACCTTTATCCGAGTGCTCGACACCAACAACCACAAAGAAATGTATTTGCAGTAACTACATAGGTTAAGTATTTGGGCTCCATACCATGATACCACCTCTATCCAAAAGGAAATGGACATACCCTCAGGGGGCGCTACCCCCAAATAACCTTGCCGCATCTTTCCTTGTTTTGACCATTTTCAGGTTGTGAGATCCGACGAGGTCATGTCCACAAAGCTACGCTTTACACAAAAGCCATTCTTTGATCAACAAATGATCAGCAGCACTTTCTATGCCACATTATCAAATTGGGAATGTATCACCGTAACCATCAACTTCATAACCTCTGAGCTCATATGTCTCAGAGAATGGTGTTAAACTAAGAGAATAAATTCTCCGCCACCAAACAGAAATATATTTGGTAGAAACCAGCTTTACATCTCAAAGAGTAATGCCAGACAAACATCCATACAAATCTATTGCGGGTTCGAACAGAACCGAAGGCACTTCACAAAGAAGCCCTTGCAATCCGGGTATTCGCAATCCCGATCGAACTCCCTATCACATATGGAGATCTTTATACCGGCGTGACTCAGTGCAGAGACATTCGACGGATTATCCTTTCGCTTTCGAAAATACCCTGTCTTCACCACCGATCTTCAAAAGCAGTCCATAATGTCGTATCATTATTCGGAATGGGTTATATGACACAAGGTCCTCTTCCGGCTAAACCGAATAATGAATGCTATTTTAAAACATATGGATATTGGGATCTTAGTTAACTCACAATTTATTACCCAAAACTTTTCTTTTAAATGGTTTAAACAAATTAACATTTTTAAATCTGTTTAAACAAAAAGATTCACTTCACAAAGTTCACTAATATTTCACAAAGATTCATTTATAGTTTTCAAAACTATTTCAATTCCAAATCTTTGATACAAAAGATTCACCTTTAAGATCCTCTTTGATTTAAAAAACAAGATCACCAATCTTTAACAAAGATTCTTTCATATCTTTTAAAACAATTCCATTTCAAATTTGAAACCCTTTCAACAAAACTAAAAATCCTTTCTTTATTTGAAATCCATTATCATTTGAAAACAAAGAGTTTTCATTTTGAAAACATCCGATCAAATATGCACAAGTTATAGCCTTTAAAGTATAAACTTGGGTTAAATTCAATTTCCCAAAATAATACTTTAAAATACTTTAAAGATGGTTTTAAAATCCATATATATATATATATATATATATATTATAACTTGTATAAACCTTTCAAACCAAATTTCCAAAACAATTTTTAAACAAGATATATTATATTCAAACTACATTCCAATTTCAAACTTCCTTTTCGAAAGCTTTTCATATTCAATTTAATTCCTTTTCCAAAACTATTTGGATTTAAAATTCATCTTTTAAATAAATAATATTTAAATTTAAAAATATCTATGACTTAACTGATTTCCTCGTGAAATCCCTATTTATGTGTGTATGGTGTAGTCCAGGGGGTTTTACATAATAGTGCAACATCATTCAATCATCACAATCCAAACACATCAATATCGGTGAGATGTATAATCCTATAATGCTTATCTTCATTCACAGATTCACAGATAAATAATATTAATTCGTCACAGATAAAATAAATTACATTCATTACAGATAAATAAATTACATTCATCACAGCTCAAATCAAAACAGAGCATCACATATCAGGGATATCAAACTATTCACAGTATTCCATACAATCCAAACATCCATAAGTAAGATTGATTAATCATTTGATTAATTTAAATCTGATTAATTATTTATGAATAACTATTAATCCTGGTTAATTAATGTTAATTAATTACAAACCCTAATCATTAATTAATCTTTAATCATTTATAAATTAACCTTTAATAAATTAATTAATCAACTTTAATTAATAAATTAATCAACCTTTAATCATTAAATAATTAACCTTTAATTATTTAATTATCCTTTAATTAATTACCCTTGATTAATTAATTAATAAACTAATTACCCCTTAATAAATTACCATTAAATTAATTATCCTTAATTAATTACAATAAGTGATTATCCAAATCACTTATATTAATAAATCACAAATTAATTACTTTGAGTAGTTATTCTTCAATCACTTGATCAATTAACTTTAATCATTAATTAATACTTTTAATTAAGTAAATATCTTTAAGTAATTAATTACCTTTAATTACCTACCACTAATTAATCTTAATTAATTAATTATCCTTTATTGTAATTACGCAAAGTAATCATCCCTTTATCACTTTTATTAATTTGAAGTTCTAAAATAATTTAAAGCTATTTAATTTTAAACATTTTGAACTTTGAAATTTATTTAAAACTTGTTTATAGATTAAATTTGAAAGCTTAGTTTATATTCCTTTGAAACCTTATTTATTTTAAATATATTTTAAACCTTGTTTTAAATAGATTGCTAGAAAAATTAATCATTTCAAATAACTTTAAACGTGTTTATACTTTAACATTAAAGCTAGTAACAAACTCACTTTCACGTTTTAAACTTTGTTAACAAACGAACAACCCGAGCCAAACGCAATTTTACCCGAGCTCAACTTCGGGTTCCCCCACCTTTCACTTGCTTCGAGTTATCTTGCGATTTTCTTCGAGAAAGACCTAGAGAATCCTCTTCTTCCCAAACCAACCTCGTTTTCTAGATACACGAACCTTTCACGTGCACGTGCACCAGAGCTCCAACAAGCTCCAGTCAACCCCACCGTCTTCCCCAAGTCGACAACGACCCCGTTGACCATCCTAAACACCCAGTACCTTAAAACAACATCGAAGAGCAAGCCGATGCCTATCTGGAACCAGACCTGATCAATACAAACGCCTCGACACCGATGATCGGACCACCTGGAACGCTGCCACTCTGACCAAAGCAACGTCGTCGACCCACGAAGCTTTTCCCCTAGGTCCGGTCAGCCTCGACGCATTGACGAACGTTGAAATCATCCTGACTTTATCATCGACCAAAGTAGGTCGATAAACACTAAATACTCCTCGCGCCAGGGTCACTGGAAAATCCTCCATACATTTTCCTGATGATCACCATTCCTCCCGCCATCTGTGACAACAAGCCCGACCCAGATCGCTTCACTGATCATCGGCAATTGTCGAAACTTCATTATTCGTTCAACTCAAACATTCTCGGCCATCCCAATCTTAAAAATTATGATTTCTTTTTCCAAATTCATCATTTGCAAGCACTAATCAGATTATGGAATCAAAACGTGAGATTAAGTCATTTGATTTTCTAACCAACATTGATTATTACTATGATATCTATTTTTAGAATCAATTGCTTGATAAAATTGCCTGATATTATTTTTAAGAATGAATTCTAGGTAATATCAACACATTTCATTCATAGATTAAACCCTATAAAGGATTGGAAGAAGAGAAATTAATTTTCAAAATTGTTTAAAGCCTGTATGTTTTTAACAGAGGTGTGTGTGTGTGTATACACCTGTATTCAAACCTGCACACATATATTTTTGTATATGCACATGCATACAATGCATTTTCATCTGCATAAACATACCTACAAATCATCATCATCACAGGCATACAAATTAAGAAGATCAGGCTTTATAAAAAAAAGGTTTGCTCACCTCGATGGTTTGAAAGTAGAGAAGCTTTTCATTTGAAAAACTGGAAATTTGATATTTAGTTTGAGTTGCCATCTGAACTTGATGCGTGCTTGATTTACCTTAAATCTGGAACTTTTGTATTTTCTTTTACTTTGTTTCCAAGTTGCATTTTGAAAACAGGCTTTTGATTTATTTGAAAAACCGATATGATCCCTGGCTCAGTTGCAATTGAACCTTGCTCAGGTTTGTTACTTGAATTGATTTCTTTTCCAGGTTTTGATTTTTATTTAGAGGAGATGATGAAGTTTTGAATTGAAATTTTTCTTTAGATTAAAAATGCATGAGGTTGTTGCTTTGATACTTTCATGGTTTGGATGATCTGAAACTGTTGTTTTGGTATTTATTTTGATTTCTGTTTTCAGGCTCAAATTATTGTTTTGGTTTCTTTCTTTGTTTTGCAGTTTGGTTTGAGAAGTTTTAAACCTGAGTATAGCCTAGTTTACAAAATTCTTTTAATACATTTTAATTAGATTTTAGTTTAAAGTAAAACATGCATTTGCCACTTGTTCGTTTACATGATTTCCTAAATTAAAAATGTTTAAATCCATGTTTAAAATAACAACACTTGTTATTTTATAAATTATTAGTGTGACACATGTCATTTAATAATTTAAATATGTTTTATCACGTTTTCTTAAACCTTATTAAATCTCATATTACCTTAAACTACTATATTTATTAATAAATATTTATTTTATATGTATGCAAATCAAATTTATATTTAAACCCTTTATGCTATTAAAAATTATGTAATATAATTACATATGTATTATATTTATATTTTTTTATTCATACATATAATATTATTTATATTGATATAGCTTTTAAAGAAAATGATTTAGAATCAAATTATACACAAATAATCATTAGTTTCTTAAAATATAACTTTTAAATAGCAATTCAAAAATTATTATATTAATTCAAAATATAACTTCCAAATTAAAATGCCTATTTAATGTAATTGGAAAACAAATCTTTATTAATTGAAACTATAATGTATTTAAATCTAATATATTTATAAGATTTTTAAATTTTGAATTTCAATTCCAAGATTCAATTTAAAATAAATTTATAAATAACAAAACATATCTTTATTAATTTGGAAAATTTTCAATTAATTCACCATTAAATTCATAATTTAACATTAAATACCAAATTAAATTTAACTAAAAATCAAAATCATTACAAGTACCTTCTCCACATTCTCTTTAGATATCACCAGCATCACGTTCATATGTCATTCTATCGATGAATTCATCGACGTTTGACGCACCAAATAGGTCTTCCACTTCCTTTGGAGATTGTCATCTAAGCCACATGCAGGGACTGAAGACCTAGTTTGCATCCTAGAGGTGCTCGAAGTAATTTCATCAGGAATGGAAAAGTGATTTAGGAGAAGAAGGTTGAATGACGAAGGTTTTCATTCCTTAGAAGGTATAGAATAGAGCGCTCATGGATCGGAAGTCTCTTCAGAGCATCCAAGGTATCGCCATGCCCTTCATTGATATCATGAGTAGGAATTTATGCAAAGAAATTGGGCCAGAAGTTAAACATTGAGATGATGAAAATTAATAGGTAGAAGGGAGAAAAGGAAATAATCTTACTTCCAAAGAGCCAAGGTTGGTTAAAGCCGAATGGACATCGAACGAAGAAGTATTCATTCTTGAAGTAAGGTCGTTTGTAACCAAACTTCTTAATGACCTTGCATCTATACCATGCCTCCATAATCATATAAGATGGTGACTCATGCCCGTTTTAAAGTGCAAGAGATAAGCTCGTTGAAAGTCAAAGGTCGGTGGAATTAGTTAATAAAGGGAACGTATAGAGAACAAAGGAGAGTGTACCCATTGGGATGAACTTGAGACGGACCCAACCCAAGTTCTTAGAAAATCATACAAAGAAACGAATTGAAGGGTGGCACGGTGCCACCACATGTATCGGTTGCATGCCATATAACCCAACGGAGGATTGTGCATTTGTTAACCTTGTGTTAGGAGAAGTATGTCACCCTCAGGAATCCTGTATTGGAAACATATATTCTGAAGCATCATTGGAGTAAGAATTATCGGCACTTATTCCGGTGGATCATCCAGAACCCTTAAGCCGATGTACTTATTTAGAGGAGGAGGTGGATTTTGCATTAGCTCTGTTGGAACGCCTGTGCCTTATCACTTGGTAGTGATTGAGTGCCCAGGCCTAACATGTACGGTAGGTGAAGCCTAGCTATGGAGGACCCAACTTGAGGAGGAGTAGATGCCAGTCCATCGGTCTAGAAGGATGTTGATTGATGAGTTATTCTAAATTGGAATTCTAAATTGGAAAACTTGGCATTCAATACGGTCAGGTATGTTTTTACCCATATATTAAACCAATGTGACCGGTGCCCAAAATCCAACATATGTTGGTGTGGCCAATTAATCGGATTCTAAATGTCGATTAAGGCAAATGAAGGTGTTAATCCATGTAGTGTAAGTCCTGTGTCCTATATATGACAAACCGACCACCCTATATAGATAGCTCGCTTGTCCTAGAAAGATGAGCCACGTCGTATGATGGAACTACGCACCGGATATTACCCATTATCATCAAATAATCGATAATGGAACCGTTGTCTGAATCGACGTAGAAGATTTTCTTTTGCAGGAACACGAGAAGTGCATGAATTGAGAATGCAATGTAATGGAATCGCTCGATATGACCATTCTTTAGAAAAGAATTTTCATATCGACATTCAAATGGTGATATGCAATCAGACTGTTCTTGATAGGGGTTAGCCAAAGAGCTTTGGAATGATAGAACTCGGAGCAAATGAATTCCTAAGGATTAAACCGAGTAAAACCAAAGTTAAGCAAGAGCTCAACCAAGGTTGGAACCGAGTATTTTAATAGAATAACTTAAGCCTTACCTTGACCAACGCATACTCAACCCAACCGCTCCAAGTTGTCGTTGATCAACGACTATAGCGCAAATATCGACTACGGCTGCCATTGTAAGGTAGCAATCGACCTCATCAAACTTTACATTGGAATCACGGTTGGAAAGTAATCAGGTCCAAGTGCTTGGAGGAAAGGTAGAAGTGGTCGATTAAAAGAATTATCGATGATGATGATCTCTTAGAGATGGTGGCAACTTCAAGTGAATGGTGGTAGCCTTGGATGAATGTCAGCAAACAGTCTGAGGTGGTGGAAAGGTGGTTGTAAAGAGTCAGCACCGACTTGTGGGCTTGAAGAGGTTGGGCATGTGCAAATGAAATGAGGAGAAGTGATATAATTTTCTAAGTCCTAAGTACTTATAGTACTCGGGACAGAGTAAAAGCACTCAGTAATGAGAGGAACCACTCGATGTCGAATTGAATTTCTCAATAATAAAAATTATGGTAACAACAATGGAAAGGAAAGGCATATCTGGCTGAGGTGTGGAACGATCTCTAAAGTGTAGATTTTGTGCTTAGCATGGAGGATGCAACTTCAACTATGAAAAGCGTTTAAACTTGTATCTATAGAATGAAGACAATGGTTTGAAGAATTTCCTGAATAGCCAACCAAAAAAGGGAGGTAGATGCTGATGCTTGCCTTATTCTAGAGCATGCTTTATTTCCAAGGAAAGCTAATTCTAAGGGGCAAGTGTTATTCCGCTTTTTGACCAAGCAGATTTTCATGGGAATTAGGACATTGGGAGAAAGACGAAACGATTCACAGACTTAGGAGCATGCTTGGAAAGGCAATAGGAATGCACTCAAGAAATTTCAAAGGGATTGGAGAAAAAAGGACCATTCGATACCTAGTCCTACTACTCGGTACCGACCACGTTTTGTTATACACTTGGAACCTCCAAAACTACTGTACATAAAGCAATGGCTTAAGTGATCATCATGAGGTACCTTTCATAAGAAATCAAAGAACAACTCTAAGGATTCTTTTGGAAGAAAGCAATAAAAACATACAAGAACAAGCAATACCAGAACTCTTCAAAAATAACACAATCTTCAAGGAAAAGTACTAGATTAAAGATAGAAGGCCAATTGGAAGAAGGAGGGGAGATTTTTCCCCCATGAAAACCGATCGGTACCGAGTGGTTTTTATTGCTGTTTAGGCCCCAATTCTCACTTTTGCATACTTTGCTTGGATCTGGACTTGATATTTCATGGACCCTCTGTTGTGCTAGATGATTTCCCTATAAATATAGACTATATGGTTATGAAAAGGACTTTTGGGTACTTCATCTTCTTCATATTCTATCTCTCTTCCATTAAAGTCACTAAAGAAGCTACTATTTGCTATTCTAGGATTCAGATATGCAAATCTCTTGTACTAATGACCCTCAAATCTATAATTAATAAAAGTTACAACGGATGTAGGCTGGAATTTGCTGAACCACCATAAAATTCTAGTGTTCTCTTTATTTTCTTAAAGCTTTTGCTAGATCTTGATCATTCTACAGCCTTTGGTGTTGATCCATTTTTGGTGCCAAAATATACAACACATTCTCAATAAATAAACAATAATAACCAAAATCTTATTTAAACTATATACATCTAATGTCCAAGAAAATCAAATAACAAGTTTCATCTGTGTATAAATTTTAAAATATCATTCATATAAAATTTCACTTTTAAACGATAAATATCATTCACATAAATAAAAAATCAAAGTCTGTAGTAAAGAATACAAAAGAATTTACCTCAAATGAAAATTAGCTCAAATTAATTTCAAACTAGTAAAGGATAATGTTTTCCTTTTAATTACAATCCAAATCGTTGTCAAAATCCGAATGTATACTTTATTGGATGAATACCTTACTTTAATTTGATTGAATTACTAATTCTATTCTTTGATTTGGAGTTTTGAAATAAATGTTATATATTTTAATTAATAAAAGGAATAAATATTTTTAGGAAACTTCTTGGTGGCTTCCCTAAAAGTTAATTTCCTCTCTCCTCGGCCGTCTTAATTTATTTTCATTAAGAAGAAGCCGAGAGGAAGGATAAAAATTAAACGTACCATGTAAAGGGAGTAACATATGGCAATGTTTTAATCTAATAAAAAATTACATTCAAATGTAGAAAATTTATTTCCAATAACTATAGGGAATTAATCAACCAAAATAAAGAATTAATTTACCTCTATGTCAATCAACTGCTAATCTAAGCAATTGATTTCCCATAATATTAGAAATTAATGTACAACAAAATTATATATGTGTGTTTTTGTATTTGTGTTGGTATGTATAAATCCAACAATTAAGATAGATGGGATAAATCCATTGCATTGATATATATATATATATATATATATATATATATCAATGTGCAATTAATTACTAATCTACGAAATAAATTTCTCATAACATTAGAAATTGACATACACCAAAATTATATATACACACACACACATAGTAATTAAGATATATGGGATAAATTCATTGCATTGAATATATATATATATATATATATGTATATATACACAAACATACATAATTTATGTATCCATATTCATATAATTCCTAATTTTGCATTGTTATCAAATTTATATTTTCTTTCATCAAATTAACTACATATACATATATATACATGTGTACATACATATACGGACATACACATTTTTTCCTTTTACTTATGTAAACATTTTCGCTATATGTTTTATCCCTATCTCTCTCTATGTATATATAGGCGCACACACATTTTTCTCCATGGATAAGTATTTTTCAGTTAGTTTTTAAATGAATTCAAATACACTAATTTTATTTAGACACGTTATATTGTTGAGTTGCCCCTTAAATTTAAAGTAAACTCTAGGATAAAATTGCCCTTATGTCATTCACCAATCATTTTACCTTCGTCATATTTTACTTCTTCTATACCTCTTATCCAATAAACCCTAAATTTAATTTTAGGTAAATTTTCAAATCATGTGCTTAAATCAATGGATTGTGATGACGATAATACAAATCTAGTTGAATCTAAAGAGGTAAATCTTAAATTTCATGTTATTTTAATTTTTTTAGCTTGAAAATGCATAGTTCGTAAAAG
Source organism: Allium cepa (assembly GCA_030765085.1). Lineage (NCBI taxonomy): Eukaryota > Viridiplantae > Streptophyta > Magnoliopsida > Asparagales > Amaryllidaceae > Allium > Allium cepa. The sequence goes on from CM060929.1 coordinate 752,463,781, forward strand.
AGGTAAAACTTGAATTTCATGTTCCTTTATTTTGTTAAGATGATTTTTTCTATGGTGGAACTTTTTACAGATTTGATTTTTACTAGGGAAAGGTAGGAAAATTTAACAATAAGATGGGTATACTCAACAAATAACATGGGTATAGTGGTTTTTTCAGTTTAGTGGTGGGGTTACTCGACAACTTTTTAGGTTTAAATAGAATTATCCATTCAAAAATGTGTTGTTAGCCAAGATTGAAGTCTACTTTCTTAATTAGTTGCACCAAATATGTTTTTTAATTTCAAAAACAGAACATTAATAATCATTGTTAGGTATGCAAATCTTTCAAACTTATAAAATTGTTATCTTCTAAATCATAACTTCTAATATAGTAAATTCATACTCAAAATTGATCGGCTTGAAAGATTTGTGCAATGGTTATTAATACAGCATCAAAAGTATAGTGTGGTTCTAAATTTACTTTTAGTTCATACTCAACCATTCACGATGATTTACGATGCATTATTTCAATAAATATATGTAAATCTACAGGTCATTACATTTAGGCTAGATAGAGAGGTTTTGTAATTATCAACAATAGCCCAAAACCAATGGCTTGATTGAATTTCAGGTTTAAGGGTACATTATGTTGGGGCAGGCACCATTTCACTTTATTTTGGGTCAAAAATTATCCTTAAATTTCCGTTAACAAATCTTCATCTAAAATCATTTAAAAAAACATTACTATTTATAGAGGACTTGATAGATTAAGAGACTGAGGCCTAAAGACGTTAGTGAAGATCAACAAATCAATGTTTTTAAAAGGAACTTCTGTTTTCTTTATAGTCCATATAAGATTTGGATTGATTTGGAGCTTGATCCATGATTTAATTATCATTTGGTGAGTGGTTTCTTACTCATATATTTTGTAATATATGTTCTAAAAATGTTTAGTATCCACTTTTCAATTTAAAAACCATATTTTATTTACTAATCTGATTTGAAAATGATTTTTAAATGATGCTTCAGTCATTTCATTATGGATTTAAACATGTATTAGAATGATATAGGCTTATATATGTAGTCTAAATGTTTGTTAAAAATGCATGAATGACATGTTATGTTTAATTTGATGTTGTTTGTTATTTGTTGTATGTTGGGATTGCATGTTCGTTTGAATTAATGATTACATGAGATTTGAGAGACTTGAGGCAATGGATGTTGATTTTATGGATGGAGAACTCTTAAAAGTGTATGGAGTAGACCATATTGAGAGGTCATTTCCGTAAGAGAACAAAGCTTGAATCATAGAACAACTCGATGGATGGGCATTGGAGTTCGAAGCTAATCGATGAAGTTTTGTAGTTTGCATGCAAAATAGGGCAAAGAGGTGAAAGAGGGATTGACACAAACTGGAGCAACGTAAAATTTAGAAAATTCTTGAGGTTATCGATCGATACCAGGCAATATTGATCAGTACCAATTGATATTGAAAACTGGCTAAGTCATCAGTTGCTATCAATCGATATTCGATGAATACCATGGATGAAAAATCAATATAGTTGCATGGAAGTGATCTGGAGTCGACGCACAAAAGGGGACCGAATCCGTAAGCATTTGAAGATTAAATTTTAGCTACGTGACCATGCAATAACGATTACTATCAATAACACTGATTAATAAGTGATAATAGGAAATCAATTATTTTGGGTCTGGGGATGCTCTAGCGGACAGTTCTATTTAGGGATAACTTGTTAGGGGAACAACATGTGTGTGTTGCTATCATTACTCATGTATGCAGAAGGGGTGATAAGCATGCCTTAGAGTTGGATTATGTAACACCGTACCTTTATACCCATACTACCAAATAGTTTTACTAGGTAATATTATCTGATAATACAGAGAATAAGGCGATATTAGCCTATTACATTGAATACCCCTTGTGCTAACACTTATCCGTATTTCAATATCCTATACTACTTACTACTAGTATTCGGTATTGGCATAAAGCAATAAATATGTGCATTTCTAGGATATAGCAATACATAATATAAAATGAATAATAGAGAACACAAAGTCATAATGCATCTATACTATTATATTATTAGTGAGTTTCATTCAAGAGCACAGAAGCACCCTCTATTATTTTGTGAAATGAATGGTCGCGTTTCTTTCTTTCTTTCCATTCATATCCATTTGTCCACTTCATTCTCCTCCAAACCCTAAATATTAATACTGTCAGATTTGTGCCTTTTTAGTACAACGGCGTCAACCTTTCCTTTGGTAACAGTTACTAGCCCCCACAGCTCCAAACTCTATCGGACCCTTACAGCTCCAATCCACTGATCGTCGCACCTTTTTTTCCAAACTTCTGCCTCACGTCCACTATATTGATTCTCAGGCCTAATTTTTACCTCTCAGCCATTTGAGGTTATTTTTTCCTTTTAGCCATCCTGAAAATTTTCGCTTTTGCAAGCTGTGCCCTTTACACTAAACGGACATAGTTTTGTCGTTTGATATATATTTTGAAGTCCGAATTTGTTCAACCAAAACTCTAACATCCAGGTTAATGGCGCTGGCAAAGATGAAGGATTGCACAAATCAAAAACTGCGCCTCTCCTTTGCCTTGCACACGAGCTATTCGCCTATTCTTTTTTCCTTCTATCCTCTTCATCGCGTCGACTTCCGCTTATGATAAGCATCAATCCCTACTACTAAATTCCATTACGCTTTTGTATCTGCTGATTTTAATCGACGTGAAGATATAAAGTGTTTGATCTACTGCGCTTCATGTGCGTTGTTGCTATTTTATCTATTTGATTGTTATTTTAATTACCCCCATTTCATGTACTTTTTTTCTTTTTCGTTATGTGTCAAATTGTTTCATTGTTGTTCATTATGGTTTTCATTGTTGTCCTCTCTATTTTATTTGCTGTCTCATTTCTATTATACTGCTATTTCATTTACATTGAGTAAATATACCAATTGAATCGAATATTCAATTAAAAAGTGCTGCAAATTGAGGAGGTATGCATTCATGTTTAACTATTATATCATCATTTTTGGAATAATAATAAATTTATATGTTCTTTTGTTTCTTGTCTTCAAATTTTGGTCATACTTCCATGTTACAAATCTTGGTCTATCCTATTATTTGTCTCTATGTCAAATTGTTTCATTATTGTTTCTTTATGGCTTGCATTGATGTTCTTTCTATTTGTTTGGACGCTTCATTTTTACTCTACTGCTTTTTCATTTGCTGCAAGTATACCAGCTGAATCAAATGTTCGATTAAAAAGTGCTACAAATTGAGCACATGTGCATTCACATTTAACTATTACTTCGTCATATGTTGGGATGATAATAAATTTAAATGTTTTTTTCTTTCTTATCTTCAAATTTTGGTCCTACTTTCATGTTACTAATCTTATTTTATCATATTATATGTTTTTGAAATGGAAATAAATATTACGCACATATATAGATGTAAATTGTTATGCAATCTGCATATTTTTCCTTTAGTGTTCAAAGCATTTACTTATATGGATGGTTCATTTGGATTGCACTATCCACTCGAGCATTAGCAACTAAAGATAACTAATTATTACCCTAAGAAGAATGACTGTGACAGTCTAACCAATCAAATAATTTAACATACATTTTTTGAGTAAGATTTGGAAGAGGAATTCATAATGACTGTATACAAATTGAATTGCTTTTCTGCTCACGGGAGCGTACATAATATTTTTTTAGATTTTGTAGATGCAAAACTTCCTAAGAAGTAATTCAAAAACTGACATGTATATGCGTAAAATACTGTGGCTTTACAGGCAGGCCACCATATACTTTTATGGATTTGCACTCACATATGAAATATTTATTCAGCAAAAGCTTTAAATTTTTTTGGGTATCTAAATTTACAGTCCGATGTCCATATTACCACATGTATAAAAAATACGATTATCCAATAGGTGTAAATAAAAAAATTCATTTTCAATGAAAAATGAGAAATTCATGCTAAGCAATCTAATAGATCATTTCAATTATCCGGAGTACATTTTTTTTGAAGGTTTGCAAATTGGAGTGATATTGGGGTCTTAACAATTGGACCATATATACTTCAATTGTATTCAACATGTAAGTTCCTACAATATACTATAGAATGATATATTTAAAATAATATGGTGTGGCTTATTGTAAATCCATAATATATTTTTGTAACTTTCACTTAACTATTTACGTGAAATGGTTGTTCATAAAAAGTGTTCAATTTTTTATTTTAAATGCATAATTCAACTGTTCAAATAACCAATCAAACAAATTATGTAATTAACCAATAAAGCTTGAGTAGCCTTCCATATAACACCTTGATGTTTGTATGAATTCAATACTATGACAATTTAACTTCAAAATTGAGTTAACATGTGTTCATGTATAAACTTTAAATATTATAAATTTTGGATAAGGTTGTTTGCAACTTTTTTACTTCGATGTCCTATATAGAATTTCATGTTGATAACATTTGGTTTTTGATAAATACTATATAATGATATTCTCTATACGTCTAAAATATATCAGAATCTGCACTCAATTCTTTATATGAAATGTTTGCTATAGATATTACAATAACATCTCTTTTCATTTTTTAATCATACATTTGATTTTAGTTGATCAACTAGTTATAATTGAGAGTTTTCAATAGTACATAATCAGATAAGGAAGGGAAGTGTGTGTCTATATATTAATAGTAGCATGATCTCAACTCTCCTTTTATTTCTTATCGTGGCTTTAATTTTAGTTGGTTAATTAATTTTAATATGGAGTTTTCAACAATATAATAACCGACAAAGGAAGGGATGTTGAAATGTTAAAGGTATCAATTAGTTTTCCTCTTCATAAGGTTGGCATAAATGAAAGGAGTATTCTCATAAGAATATAGTACTTAGTACGATTTAAATTTTTAGCTTTCACCAACACCCATTAGCGTGTGTTTTTATTGTGTGTCTATATGTGCGTGTATATATATATATTGTGTGTGTTTATATGTATATGGATTTACAACCATTTAAAATTTGGAATTAAATTGGTTTGCACTTAATGTGTTTGCTCTTCATTGAATGGGTTTCATTATCGTTTCTTCTTGCTTTGTTGGGATGTATTTTGATATCTTCCAATTTGTTATATAGGTTTCATGACTTCTTATAACATTGGTTATTAAATTCTTGATACACACATTTATTACGTTTATTATCAACGAGGGCTAATAAGTTAGTATAATACTACATTAAACATTGGATATAAATATATAACAACTTTGCTATTTTAAGAAACAAAGAATATGTAACGACCCGCTTTTTTGGACAGTTAAAACCGACGATCAAATACACATGTCGATTCTAAACCATTCAAAAGGGCAGATGGTTATTGGGGTAAATAAGAAAAGAAAAGAAAGAGAAATAAAGGAAATGAAACAACACAGAATCTCGCAGCGGAACGATAAAATATAATAGTCAAATAAACAGTTCATGAAGTTGTCTACTATACTTTGACAATTATTTATACAACATTTATCAGAGTTATACATATACAACAGAACAAATAAAATAATGCAGCAGATAGCATGATGCAAGGGTAATAATAGTAATAGTATACCAAATCTTCGTCTTCATCCTCCAGAATAGATCTTCAAAAATCTGAAAAACTCAGGGCTGACCCGAGCGTAATGAAAGGACAAAACACTCGAGTCAGGACTAAAATATCCTTATGAAAGTTAAATCAATCATAAATAAATATGAGTGTAACGGCGTCAGAGATGTTTACGGGGTTTGACATCTCATATCCAGTGTCAACGTGCGTGCAATAACTTAAGAGATGTTACGGGATTTTCCATCTCTCAAGGATCCGTTAAACTATCTACTATGTAGTAATATACGCTAAGTAGATAATTCCTATCAGTAATATAAAGTATCAAAATAGCGTTAAGGCATTACCATAATCCCCCTTAACACATTTTATATTCCCAAAAGCATATACAAGACCGTAGTTTCCCCAAAACCGGAAGTCACCAGAGGGCAATCCATATACACAAGGTACAAATCAAAACGTAGTGGTCGCGAATAGGATAATCAGTATGACAAGGTACATGAGGCGATACCAACTAGGATACTAGTAGTTGCGTGATCCGGACTGATGTTGGGCATAGCTAGCAGCTACACCAACACCGCGAAACAACACTCCCAAATCAAGTGGTGCACCCAAATCGAATCACAAATGTAATAGAAATGGTATCGAAGAAGTGTGTCCGCTAGAGGTGGCGAACCTCAATGGCCCGGCGCGGCTCCTGTTTTAGTCATGTCAGGGGTCATCCAATATCGTTCTCTTACTTCAGTCAACGCGTTCACCAAACCATCCACTTCATTCTGGATCAACACTCTGCGTATAAAAGTTATTAAAGTGGTTTTCGGTATCGACAGAGAGTATGTCCATATCCGATCCCGGTCTCTTTAATAACTACATATTTTTACACCAATGGCTCTTTTATATTTCAAATCGATCCATAATTGATATCAAAATATCATGTTCGCTTCAAAAATCAAATCCATTTCAAATATCGTCGTATCTTTTCAAATATAAGATTTCGTTTCAAAAATCGTTTTTCGCATCAATATCTCATTTCGGTTTTCAAAATAATTTCGAATTTCAATTTAGGTTGCAACTTCATTTAACTCAATTCGTATTTAAATTCAAGGTTAAATATAAACATTTCACCTTATTAACCAGCTTGAAATTTTAGAAAATAGTTTAAAAGTAGTTTAAATAATTAAAATAGTTAAAAATACTTAAAATCTTTAAAATGGATTTAAAATAGATAAACTAGTTTAAATAATTTAAATTGGGTTAAGTAGATTAAAAATAGATTAAAATAGTTTAAGTATTCAAAATGGTTTATATAACAGAGTAATTTGGAAAAACAAATTAAAACAGCTTCAAAACCAATCCATTCAATTATAACCTCCCAATTCAAATAAATTTCAATTTCCAATTTACCGATTCAATTTCGATTTCAATTCAATCAACGTCAATTTTTCTTCGAATTAATTCAATTTTTCATTCACCTTTAATTTATTCAATTTCAATTTATATCGATTTGGAGCTTGATTTCTCAAAATGTCAATTTATAACACTCAACAAAAATTTCCAACAATATTCAAGTTTAAATCCAAATTCCAAATATGATTCAATTCCGAACTCGATTTCAAAATATCATTTTTTTCACTTTTACTTAGTAATATTCAAAGCTCGAATTAAAGTTAAATCTTTAAACAAATCAATTTTCGACATTCAATCATATCCAATTTCAAATTTTAAAGTCTCAACTTAATTATTTAACAAAATTCCTTTATCCAAAATTTATTTCAACATTCCAAACTCAATTTTTCGATGAATTCAATTTCTATAAATCGATTTCTATTTATAACCTTTAAATCAAAACATTTAAATAAATTTCAAATCGACCATTTCAAAAATTATTAATTTAGCCAATTCAGTGTCCGTATATAATTTTCTATCCTATGGCCAGGTAGTTATTTATTTCAATTGAATGTCAGGGATGAACATATATTACTTAAATTTAATCACAGTATCATATGTATGCATAACAGGATCTATATAAGCAAATAAACATCCAAACACTCAATTATCAACCAATAGCATCCATCCAAATACATCATCCAATAAACAATACAATTCATGGCAGTTTCATAGTTATCAATGTCAGGTAATTTAATCGCAATTCAATTTCAATTTCAATTTCAATTTAACTGTCAATTTAATTTCAACGATTAATTCAAATGACAATCTATACGACAATTAAATTTTATCAAACAACGACAAATAAAAACACAACACTTCATAATGTCAATTTAACTAGCATAAAGATATTTAGTACGTTGTGAGCGTTATAAAACACTCACCACGATATTAATGCAGTTCCGGCGTTTTATTTCGAATAAAATTAAACGAGCGTTTAATTTTACCCGAAATTTTCTCTAGCTCCAAACGACTCCAATCCAGTTCCATAGCGTAGTGCTCGATAAAACGAACCCGTCGCAATTCGTTTCATCGCAATCCGACCTCGTATCAACAAGTTATAGTGTTTTAAACATTCATGGATTAATATATACATTAATCAATATTTTATTTTTTATTTATAAACCTTCAACCAATCACAGCCATTGCTTTTCCCTGCCTTAGATCTAGGCCGCAACTTCCTTCATCCCAACTCCCCCTATCACGTTCGCGAAAAACTCCCAGGTAAATACGCGCATAGGAACCCACGGCCGTCCCTAGGGTTTTGATTTTCGAGCCACCTCCGTTCGACTTCGCTCCGATCAAGCAGCGCCATTCACTTCGTCATGCCATGCTCCCCCTACGCCGTGAGTATAGGCGAACTCGGCCTCCCCCTGACCTCGCTACACGTGCACGAACGCACGGCATTCCATGCCAAATTGCCGTCAAACGGCTCCTCTAAAAATGATCATCACCGTTGAAGTCGTAGATCTCGAGACGATCTACAACATTGCAGTTGAAACTTTCTTGAATTGATTTGTGGATTGTGAAATAATTGAAGAAGAAAAAGAGAGAATTTCGACCATTAATTTGTTTATCACGGGCGGCTGAAATAAACTAACCAGGTTTGCTGAAGAACGAGCCTTTATAGAAAAACTACGAACCCTATTCACTCCAAATTTTCGAACTCCGATTTACGCATGGTGACTGGCATTTCTAGGGTTTATCCCGCGTTCCGGACACAATGGAACAGGTTTCGGAAGCTAATTCGATCATATGTGAGAGTTACAGCAATAAACGATCAATTTAAATTAAATCAATTTAAACTAATTTCTGTGCGTTTTTGCTTGCCTCGGATAAACGGTAAATCCGATTGACCCGAAATTTGAAATCTTACAATAATATTACATTACGGATCCGATGAAACTGGTTTCGTCGAAATCCGAGACTGTTTGAAAAATGACTATTTTAACACGTCAAATTAATATTAAAACAATTTCAACGCGTTTCGAGCTGCCACGGTCAAACGACAACTCCGATTGCTACGAAAATTGAAATCCGATAATAACTAACTATTACGGATCCAATGGAACTAGTTTCGTCCAATTCTGAGAATGTTCAAAATTTGGCTATTTTCCAGTCGAAAATTAAATATTAAAATATTCAATTTTCACAAATTTACGTTTAATTCGATTTTAAAAGTTCTACAACATCATTCTAACTTTAATATGATAAAATAAAATTTTACAAATCATTTTTAATCATGTTAAACCAGTTATTCAATTATCCAATAATTTCCAATTTTAAAATCTTATTAACTCTATTTTCAATCCCAATATAACTTACATTCACTTTGGAAACCAATTCGAATCATATTGAATCAAATTTCAATTATTCACTCTATTTTCATATATTAAATTTCAATATCAAATTAATCGTATTAAATTCGGAATTTAATTATTCAAACATTTGTAATATTAAATTTAGACAAATTTGATTATTCTTAAATCACTATCTTTTGAAATATTCAAAACGAACTTATAAAATTTAACAAATTCAAATTATAGAACAACCCTTTTCATTAAAACAGTTATTCAATTCCGTTATTAAATTATTCAATAAATTCCAAATATTAAATTTAAACAATTTCGCTTATCCAATAATTCATTATCTTTTGAAATATTGAAATTGAACTTATAAGGATCAACTTTTAAAACCAATTCACAATTTAGAACACTATTTTCATTTTACAGTTATTCAATTATTCAATAAGTTTTAATATTTAATTTAAACAATTTACCTGTTCAATATTCAATATTTGATTTTAAATAGATTTTACTTATCAATCAATTACTCTATTATACCCGATGAATTTCAACATTTATTATCCTATTCTACTATTGATTTCAAAGGCATTCACTAAGTAGCATTTATTTTCATTACTTGGATAATTATTGTTGCAATTCATTCCAGTTATTATTATTCTACACGAATTGCAGATTTTTTTCTAACACTAAATCACGAAATCTTATTAAATTAGCTATTTTAATTATCGAAAATTTATGGGTCGTTACACTCTCCCCCACTCAAAACTTTTCGTCCCCGAAAAGGAAAAGGAACTAAGTATAGAATCCAACATTAGATATATTTATTCAAGGTTACCAACTTATAAAACAATGAAATTCCATTTATAAAGTCATAAATATGCTTCCACTAAGTTACTCTGAACGGCTTTCTAGCTTTAAAAGCTAGTTATCAAAACAAGTTATAAAATTTTAAAACTTGAAAAAATTTCTAACACCCGGATTTTATGGAAAATTTCGGCAAAGTCTTCTTTGCGCGGCTCGATCGGTACAGCTACAAAACTCCTCTACGGGCCCCAAACCAACAAAAGAAAATCAAAAGCCAAGTGGCTCATCCAAAATCACCAAATCCAATGACAAAATAAACATGTACCTTATATTTTATTAGCGAGCATATACGACTAATATAGCGCGAAAGAGAGCTCCAAATGCGAAGCAAGCGCAATCCGCACCTACTAAACACTCAACAAACCATGAGAAACATGCATATATGAAAATAATATTAATATACATCCTATAGCAACATAACAACTACATGTGCCAACATAGCAGATGCAACAAAACAACAAATGCAACCATCAATCAACTATCATCCAACTGTCATCCAACAAATCCATAACCAATCAATATAAATTTCACTTCTCATTAATATTTATTGACTTGGTTTCAATTTTAATCCTAGTTGATTCATTAACGTTGATTTTTCTAACATTCATTCTCAATTCAATTAGTTAACATTTACTAATTTATATTTACACTAGTTCACTTTCAATTCGAATCAAATTAAATTCTATTTAAATTCATTTAACTTCCAATTTGATTTCAATGATTTATAGCTTTCAATTTCATTAACACTTCATGAATTATATACAATCAACTAACAATCATATAACAACCAAATCATACCCAATATAACCAAATTATTAATTTTACATTCAATTTGGTTTATCCCTTCTATACATATATATATATATCATGTTATATAATTTTAAAAGAATCATTTTATATTTGGCATCTTAAATTTTCAATATTAACTTTAATTAAGTCCGTAAGCTGTACATATATCATCCGTGAGCAATATCAATCTAATCGCTTATTCGATCACACAATTTCGCTTCCAAACTAGTATCGTTCACACGATTCTCTAGTGCGGACTCAGATTTGGTTCCTTGATTGGAAACTATTACTCTCCTTGCATAGCCATATACTATGATAGAGAATTCCAGAATCAAATTAAAAATCCATATCTAGGGTTCGCCGTCGAAAATCGAGTGAAAATTCCTTACTTGGATTGATATAAATCATCTCGAAATTTTGTGCTCGAATTTGGATCAAATCGTTATGCGAATAAATAATATACGTACAATCTCACGTATTACCTTCCAATGGATTTCTATCCAATTTATCTATATTAAATTATTTTATTGACTTTCATTTTATTTACAATTAATTATTCACAATCCATTATTTAGTTAATATATCTATTTATTTACATAGCATACTCTTCAACATTATCTTTTCTTAAACATCATATCAAAGAATTTGTTTACTCAAGTTCATTTTAAACATTCTATATCATTTAATTAAATCCAATTTCATTTCTACTTGATTCTTAGCTACAATAAATTCCTTTGTTTTCATTTATTGCATTTTCATAATTTTAGTTAATAACAAATTTATTTATGGAACATTTTATTACCCAGCACTTTAGTTTATTAATCATCCTATAAAAGTCTAACTTCTCACATATGACTTTTCTTAGTTTACGGTTATCTCAAAGTTACAAATTCAAAAAATTTCTCTATGCAATTTATATTTATTTTCTATAACCAATTTACAAAAGATATTATACAATTCATTTGTATTCTTTCCTAAGTTCACTTACTTGTTCCATTTATCCATTCATCATTTCAGGTTATATTTAAGTATATATAATTTTTATCACAATCAAAATTTCCCATTTATATACATTTTAATTCCTTTTGAGTTTTCCTTACTTGTATATTTTAATTACTTTCAGGTTCTGTTTATTTGTACAATATCTCATTACATATCCAAAACATTATTTCAACTTCTTAATATTTGGTAAGTCTTGTTATATGTTATCAGAATGCAAATTTGGTATTATACAAATTTATAGAATTTCATTTTACTTAATTAGAATGTTCACAAATTTGATTTATTTAAATCCTCTTTACCTTTCAACTTTAAAGTTTCCCCAAAACATAAGCTTATATATCTTAATCCTCTTATTTATAAATTCTGGTTATTCACATTTCATTCAAATAATTTGAAAATTATTAATTAACAGAACTTAGAAATATAAATGCCCGGTTCTTTTCAAGTCGTTCGAAATAAATATATACACTTATATCTTTTGAAATATATCAAATCATACCTTTGGAGTTTAAACCAAACCCATTTACCCAAAATAATTTTGAAGATAAGCAAAGCTTCTTAGAAGTCTCCCCCACTTTGAGACTCGAAAATGAACGTCGATGATGCTGCGCAGTCATCACCGAAATTATTTTCCAGCGACATAAGAGAGGAGTACTGAATTCATTCCTTCTTAAAATCCTTTCAAAATATTTCCATAAACAATTTCCAACTAATATTACCATATATTTCTTCAAAACTTTGAGAACCATTTTCAAAATCTCCGGGTCTTAAATTCAAAAAAAAATTCCAATTTAATTCTATTTTAATTCATAAGTCACCTTTATAAAATATTCTTATATGATTTTCTTTCTTAAAACATCCCACAAGTGTTTTATCATTGTTCATTTTGTAATTCACCTTATTTATTTAAATTACAATATCCGATTAATGTTAATAGCCAATATTTCATTTCCAACAACCAAATAAGCTAGATTGATCACAATAAATTTTTGAAATAAATTCTTTATATACAAAATATAATTAGGGCAAAATTATTTCATTTACCCAATTTCAAAACAATACTATGTCGAGTTGTTCTGTTTAAGTGTTTAGAGATCCCTGTCAATGACGTTAATTACTCGTATTGACCAGAATCCACAAGCCACTCAACAAATCAACCGACACAATATAAAACATTTTATATCACTAACAAATACGCTCTCTCATATACACTCAACTCATTCATATAGTTTACCTCTATTTCAATGAGTTATTCCCCACTAGAGCCAAGGTTTATCGCTAAACCAAAGCTCTGACACCAACTGTAACGACCCGCCTTTTTGGACAGTTTAAACCGACGATCAAATACACATGCCGATTCTAAACCATTCAAAAGGGCAGATGGTTATTGGGGTATATAAGAAAATAAAAGAAAGAGAAATAAAGGAAATGAAACAACACAGAATCTCGCAGCGGAACGATAAAATATAATAGTCAAATAAACAGTTCATGAAGCTGTCTACTATACTTTGACAATTATTTATACAACATTTATCAGAGTTATACATATACAACAGAACAAATAAAATAATGCAGCAGATAGCATGATGCAAGGGTAATAATAGTAATAGTATACCAAATCTTCGTCTTCATCCTCCAGAATAGATCTTCAAAAATCTGAAAAAATCAGGGCTGACCCGAGCGTAATGAAAGGACAAAACACTCGAGTCAGGACTAAAATATCCTTATGAAAGTTAAATCAATCGTAAATAAATATGAGTGTAACGACGTCAGAGATGTTTACGGGGTTTGACATCTCATATCCAGTGTCAACGTGCGTGCAATAACTTAAGAGATGTTACGGGATTTTCCATCTCTCAAGGATCCGTTAAACTATCTACTATGTAGTAATATACGCTAAGTAGATAATGCCTATCGGTAATATAAAGTATCAAAATAGCGTTAAGGCGTTACCATAATCTCCCTTAACACATTTTATATTCCCAAAAGCATATACAAGACCGTAGTTTCCCCAAAACCGGAAGTCACCAGAGGGCAATCCATATACTCAAGGTACAAATCAAAACGTAGTGGTCGCGAATAGGATAATCAGTATGACAAGGTACATGAGGCGATACCAACCAGGATACTAGTAGTTGCGTGATCCGGACTGATGTTGGGCATAGCCAGCAGCTACCCCAACACCGCGAAACAACACTCCCAAATCAAGGGGTGCACCCAAATCGAATCACAAATGTAATAGAAATGGTATCGAAGAAGTGTGTCCGCTAGAGGTGGCGAACCTCAATGGCCCGGCGCGGCTCCTGTTTTAGTCATGTCAGGGGTCATCCAATATCGTTCTCTTTCTTCAGTCAACGCGTTCACCAAACCATCCACTTCATTCTGGATCAACACTCCGCGTATAATAGTTATTAAAGTGGTTTTCGGTATCGACAGAGAGTATGTCCATATCCGATCCCGGTCTCTTTAATAACTACGTATTATTACACCGATGGCTCTTTTATATTTCAAATCGATCCATAATTGATATCAAAATATCATGTTCGCTTCAAAAATCAAATCCATTTCAAATATCGTCGTATGTTTTCAAATATAAGATTTCGTTTCAAAAATCGTTTTTCGCATCAATATCCCATTTCGGTTTTCAAAATTATTTCGAATTTCAATTTAGGTTGCAACTTCATTTAACTCAATTCGTATTTAAATTCAAGGTTTAAATATAAATATTTCACCTTATTAACAAGCTTGAAATTTTTAGAAAATAGTTTAAGTAGTTTAAAAGTAGTTTAAATAATTAAAATAGTTAAAAATACTTAAAATCTTTAAAATGGATTTAAAATAGATAAACTAGTTTAAATAATTTAAATTGGGTTAAGTAGATTAAAAATAGATTAAAATAGTTTAAGTATTCAAAATGGTTTATATAACAGAGTAATTTGGAATAACAAATTAAAACAGCTTCAAAACCAATCCGTTTCAATTATAACCTCCCAATTCAAATAAATTTCAATTTCCAATTTACCGATTCAATTTCGATTTCAATTCAATCAACGTCAATTTTTCTTCGAATTAATTCAATTTTTCATTCACCTTTAATTTATTCAATTTCAATTTATATCGATTTGGAGCTTGATTTCTCAAAATGTCAATTTATAACACTCAACAAAAATTTCCAACAATATTCAAGTTTAAATCCAAATTCCAAATATGATTCAATTCCGAACTCGATTTCAAAATATCATTTTTTTTTTACTTTTACTTAGTAATATTCAAAGCTCGAATTAAAGTTAAATCTTTAAACAAATCAATTTTCGACATTCAATCATATCCAATTTCAAATTTTAAAGTCTCAACTTAATTATTTAACAAAATTCCTTTATCCAAAATTTATTTCAACATTCCAAACTCAATTTTTCGATGAATTCAATTTCTATAAATCGATTTCTATTTATAACCTTTAAATCAAAACATTTAAATAAATTTCAAATCGACCATTTCAAAAATTATTAATTTAGCCAATTCGGTGTCCGTATATAATTTTCTATCCTATGGCCAAGTAGTTATTTATTTCAATTGAATGTCAGGGATGAACATATATTACTTAAATTTAATCACAGTATCATATGTATGCATAACAGGATCTATATAAGCAAATAAACATCCAAACACTCAATTATCAACCAATAGCATCCATCAAAATACATCATCCAATAGATAATACAATTCATGGAAGTTTCATAGTTATCAATGTCAGGTAATTTAATCGCAATTGAATTTCTATTTCAATTTAAATTTAACTGTCAATTTAATTTCAACGATTAATTCAAATGACAATCTATACGACAATTAAATTTTATCAAACAACAACAAATAAAAACATAACACTTCATAATGTCAATTTAACTAGTATAAAGATATTTAGTACGTTGTGAGCGTTATAAAACACTCACCTTGATTTTAATGCAGTTCCGGTGTTTTATTTCGAATAAAATTAAACGAGCGTTTAATTTTACCCGAAATTTTCTCTAACTCCAAACGACTCCAACCCAGTTCCATAACGTAGTGCTCGACAAAACGAATCCGTCGCAATTCGTTTCGTCGCA
The DNA here is from genome assembly GCA_030765085.1 of Allium cepa. Classification (NCBI taxonomy): domain Eukaryota; kingdom Viridiplantae; phylum Streptophyta; class Magnoliopsida; order Asparagales; family Amaryllidaceae; genus Allium; species Allium cepa. The sequence continues at coordinate 752,479,913 of CM060929.1, forward strand.
ATCCGACCTCGTATCAACAAGTTATAGTGTTTTAAACATTCATGGATTAATATATACATTAATCAATATTTTATTTTTTATTTATAAATCTTCAACCAATCACAGCCGTTGCTTTTCCCTGCCCTAGATCCAGGCCGCAACTTCCTTCATCCCTACTCCCCCTATCACGTTCGCGAAAAACTCCCAGGTAAATACGCGCATAGGAACCCACAGCCGTCCCTAGGGTTTTGATTTTCGAGCCACCTCCGTTCGACTTCGCTCCGATTAAGCAGCGCCATTCACTTCGTCATGCCATGCTCCCCCTACGTCGTGAGTATAGGCGAACTCGGCCTCCCCCTGACCTCGCTACACGTGCACGAACGCACGGCATTCCATGCCAAATTGCCGTCAAACGGCTCCTCTAAAAATGATCATCACCGTTGAAGTCGTAGATCTCGAGACGATCTACAACATTGCAGTTGAAACTTTCTTGAATTGATTTGTGGATTGTGAAATAATTGAAGAAGAAAAAGAGAGAATTTCGACCATTAATTTGTTTATCACGGGCGGCTGAAATAAACTAACCAGGTTTGCTGAAGAACGAGCCTTTATAGAAAAACTACGAACCCTATTCACTCCAAATTTTCGAACTCCGATTTACGCATGGTGACTGGCATTTCTAGGGTTTATCCCGCGTTCCGGACACAATGGAACAGGTTTCGGAAGCTAATCCGATCATATGTGAGAGTTACAGCAATAAACGATCAATTTAAATTAAATCAATTTAAACTAATTTCTGTGCGTTTTTGCTTGCCTCGGATAAACGGTAAATCCGATTGACCCGAAATTTGAAATCTTACAATAATATTACATTACGGATCCGATGAAACTGGTTTCGTCGAAATCCGAGACTGTTTGAAAAATGACTATTTTAACACGTCAAATTAATATTAAAACAATTTCAACGCGTTTCGAGCTGCCACGGTCAAACTACAACTCCGGTTGCTACGAAAATTGAAATCCGATAATAACTAACTATTACGGATCCAATGGAACTAGTTTCGTCCAATTCTGAGAATGTTCAAAATTTGGCTATTTTCCAGTCGAAAATTAAATATTAAAATATTCAATTTTCACAAATTTACTTTTAATTCGATTTTAAAAGTTCTACAACATCATTCTAACTTTAATATGATAAAATAAAATTTTACAAATCATTTTTAATCATATTAAACCAATTATCCAATTATCCAATAATTTCCAATTTTAAAATCTTATTAACTCTATTATCAATCCCAATATAACTTACATTCACTTTGGAAACCAATTGGAATCATATTGAATCAAATTTCAATTATTCACTCTATTTTCATATATTAAATTTCAATATCAAATTAATCGTATTAAATTCGGAATTTAATTATTCAAACATTTGTAATATTAAATTTAGACAAATTTGATTATTCTTAAATTACTATCTTTTGAAATATTCAAAACGAACTTATAAAATTTAACAAATTCAAATTATAGAACAACCCTTTTCATTAAAACAGTTATTCAATTCCGTTATTAAATTATTCAATAAATTCCAAATATTAAATTTAAACAATTTCGCTTATCCAATAATTCATTATCTTTTGAAATATTGAAATTGAACTTATAAGAATCAACTTTTAAAACCAATTCACAATTTAGAACACTATTTTCATTTTACAGTTATTCAATTATTCAATTATTCAATAAGTTTTAATATTTAATTTAAACAATTTACCTGTTCAATATTCAATATTTGATTTTAAATAGATTTTACTTATCAATCAATTACTCTATTATACCCGATGAATTTCAACATTTATTATCCTCTTCTACTATTGATTTCAAAGGCATTCACTAAGTAGCATTTATTTTCATTACTTGGATAATTATTGTTGCAATTCATTCCAGTTATTATTATTCTACACGAATTGCAAAAAAAATTCTAACACTAAATCACGAAATTTTATTAAATTAGCTATTTTAATTATCGAAAATTTACGGATCGTTACAGAATATTTGTGTATACAATAACATTGATAAGAACAGAAGTGAGATACATTTGCATACTGTGAACTATTTTAAATTTTACATCCATTGGTTATTTCTGCTTATTTTTTATCTTGCACCGACTCATCCTAATCCATTTCTTTCTTTTGTAAATACACTGTGTAGCATACACACATGCATACATATCATTATATCTACCAACGGTCCAAATTTGGAGACCCTTTTACTCTTGGTTCACCTTTCACGGCCTTCAAGTCATCTACAAATATATATCGTGTATTAAGACATAATTTCATATTTAGTAGTCAAAATTTTGTCATTGTAGGTTGAATGTAGCATACAATTATCCAAAAGTTATAGCATTGCATAAAAAAGTTGTGACAGTTCCATGTGATTTACACCCACATGGAACTTTTGAAATTTTCTAAAGAATAATGGAATGAATAGATGAGATCGATATGGAATCCATTAACATTTTGTAATTGCATTATTTGCAACACTATATGTTCAAAGAATGGGTAATGAAAAAAGCTAACTACACGTTTCAACGTCAATATACTAGATAAAATTAGGTCAAATGATTTTCAAAGACTACTATATATTACAGCTAACCATTTTAAAAAATATCTTTCCAAAAGCTTACACAAGAAAATGAAGATTAGACTATAGATCAAATTTGGCCCATAAAATAGAGTATCAGAACTTGGTATTTACTATTCAAAACATAACCGATATTTTACCTTTGTGTGCAGGAAATCATTCAACTTGCATTTCAAGAATAGGTGACAATAACCATTTCAAAAATGTATTTAGTATTCTTTAAGTACCGACCTTATTTGGATTCAGGTTCCTTGCAGAATAAAACATGATAAACGACATTGAGCTGGGTATTATTTATACATTCTGTGTAACTAATAATTTCTTCATTCTCTATTCTGTCTATACTCGCAGTGAGTAACATTAGGACTTTTATCTCTGTATATCAATAGCTTATTTTCTTTGTTTCTAGCTAAATAAATACATATATCGTCCCTTTTGGAGCTTGAAACAATGCACAACTATGTAAAGAAGCTTAGCTATTCAACTTGCTCTATTGAGTTTAAAGTGTAAGAGGTCCTTAACGCGTGTCTTGAATTATATGTATTTTTGGAGGATTTCTGACATTCATAAAAAAATTCCACTGTTTTCCATAAATGTTGGAAAGAAAAATAAGAAAATAGCAGTTGAAATTTAATCTATATTTTAGTTTGCATACCATTGCTTACATGTACTCTTCCAAAACAAGAAAAAGTTTTCCTTACCTCTCTCAATAGTAGTTACATTTTTCTTTCAGAAAATAACGGTACATTAAAAACCATTCACCTGCTATTTCAGCAGTTACATATTGCTTAATGGACCAAGCTAATTGATTTTTTTTAATGAAACCGAAATGAATGTGACAGGATATAAAATATTGAAGGATGCCAATTACTACAAATTTTATTAAACTACAATGGCTAAAGAGATTGTAGGCCCATTACCCACTATATAACACACTGAACAGAACCCATCAACCCATCAGAACATTAGAAGAGATTCCTAACTGCATTTTACGTCCTTGAACTAACACACACATTGAGTAATAGTATTTTATATAGTACATTTCACTTGGCGTCTATAATAGCCGTTAACAATACACAAATGCATCCTTTGGCGCTTCAAAAGGTACGACTACTAACCATGACGTTACTTGATTAGACACGGATCCTATTGAACTAACTAGTAGGACATGTGTGCACCCTCCTTGCATTGACAGATTTGCACCATACTATCCTTAGTTTTCCTAAACAACCGACGACTTATTCTTTACATGTTACCATGGTACATATACATCTTCAACAACTACTTTGGGACAGAGAACAACAAGAAGAAAGATCTACATATACGGTCCAGTAAGTTCTTTTTTATCTTTTATAATAGTGCTCATCAACTACGTTTCGTGTTTGCACTGAAGCATAAAAATTACACCTTTGCCCTGTAGGTGGACAACAACATTGAAGATGTAGTGGCACTACTACAGAATGGTGTTGCATTTGAGATTTGTCCATATAAGGTACGGTTCAAAATCCCACTACAAAAATAAACATAATAGCCAAACTGACACATTATTACTGTTGTTCTAAGCACGTGCAGGTGCCAGATTTTACTTACATAATTTGGCCAAAATGCAGCGAACAAGAATATTGCTACAGTTATTTGTCCATAAGAGAAAACTCGATGTATTTGTCAACTATTACATACATGTTGAATTCTAATTTGTTGTTTCTACGATCAGATTGATTCAAATAATTTCTTATACCAAACAGCCTCGGTATAGCACGATCTTCAACCAAAATATACAACAAATCGTTGATATCAAAAATTGCGTCCCTTGCTCCAACAGTGATAGTTGGCCAATGAAAAATATGGTAAGCCAAAAATTATTAGCCTTAAACTAAGTTAGCGCATTTAAATGGTTTTATAGACCTCTACTAAATTAAAACAACATTACTAGGCCACACTTGCTTCCTTTTGGGTAAACGTTGGTTCAGACGCAAACGGACCATTCATGATGATGGATACAGGAAGCTATTAAAATTTAATGACCTAACGCAACTCAACAACAAAGGTGCACCGCGTTTTATTATCATTTTATATTGAAGGCAATTGTTACTCACCATTCAATTTTCAAAAAACCTTTTTACGTAATTCGTTTTGTCCAGGATACCACTATGCCTTAGGCGTAACTCCCAGCTCTCTTTCCCAATGCTACTAACTTTTCAAGACTCCCTTCGGACTGCACTTTTTCTATGACTCTTATCGATAGAACACAAAGTCATAACGCATCGATAATATATTATAGTTGATATAAAAAGTCTAAGTATGTCAACAAAAACAAGTCAATTACCCACTAGCTCTAAATACATACAAAGTACATGTCAATGTGTACATCCCAACGTACAACATCCATGTGTACATATGAGGCTATATAAATGCATATATAATATTAGTCCAACTAATAATCTAGCCTCCAAAACCATCTCATCAATCACAAGCGGGTCTGATATAACCTGTGTATCACATATGGAACAAAATATCTCAAATATATAAACATTATCCAAATTATGCACATATAATATCACACATGGTAAAGAATGATCAATCATCACATCAAACAACACAGGAAATACATCGCCAAAATATCATCTAAATAACCAAACTAATACATAATACAGAATAATGTATATCTCGACCATCAGCCCAAGTGAGAGATAAGAACTCTTGACTTCATGGCTCTAAGAGATGTATAAACAACATGACATGTAAACTCATAATACAACACACGATATTGTAGGAATGCATAACCGAAAGCAGGTGAAATAGGTAGATTTCAGAAAAAATCCTATTTGGATTTATTAGGCCTATGAAGTCTAATTAAGAGATTTTAGATCCTATCTAAAAGGTGTTTTAAATAAAATCCTTTATTTTATTTAATTAATTTGAAAGAGTTCGTGTTTGATATAAATTCGAATGTATGAATATATCAAATACACCATGCATGTAACACTTACTCATTAAAGTAAATTTGAGAAGAAAATCTTCCGTTTTATCCACTATAACCTATGCGATCAATTAAGGGATGAAATTGCTTTAAGTGGAGAGAAAAACCTTTTAGTTCTCTCTCTATAATTAGATTAATGAATTTTTAAATGTCACTGATGATCTGTTTAAACATGGCATGAAATGTGAGTAAATCCAAATGTACTAACAGTGTATATTGTGTAATGCAACATATAAGAAGTGTGCAAAGTTAACGTTTCCTTTATTTCTGCTTTATTGTCCATAGCTTTATTTAAAATACATATATATAATAGAACATGTACACATATACACATACATATACATACATGTTAAGTTTCAATATTTTATAAGTTTGAAATTAAAAACAACATTTTGAATCTAGTTGCAAAATTAGGAAAGATTTATAACTAATATTATGATTTTACGCATAAGTCAATTTTATAAACCCTAAGTTAAATTGATACACACACATATGCATATATACCAAAATTATAAATTATATGTCAAACCTAAAACAACATGTATATGCATAAAATTTATAAAATCTACTACGTGCATTGAAAATTAAAGTAACAAATTAAAGTCTAACTTTATTTTAAATGGAAATCGATGGATTAGTGATATTTTACACAAAAGTCCAGTTATAAGTATTTAACAAATTCCTTTTCTAAAACAACTTTCAAAATATGCAATAAGCAAAAGATTATATTCAAAGCAACAAGCACAAACCATATGTACAAAATTTCCACAGTGATTTCAAATAGAAAACATATGCAGCTTATTCATATTTGTATATGTAATCATCAACAGAATTATGTAATTAATTAAAACCTAGGTTTCAATCAAAAAAAATTGAACAACATGTTCAAAAACAATAACAAAACAGGTAAGACAAATCAGACACATATGTATTTGTTGCAAAGGCTTCAGATTCAAAATGCATAAACAATGTGGACAATTAATTAAATGTGAAATCATATGGAATAGATATAAAGATGGATAGATGAACAAGTAATCAATCAGAGTATATATTAAAATGGATTCAAATCAAAATAACATGGTGAATGTATGTCACTAATTAAGATGTAAGAAAAATGGGATCTAATCTATGTAACTGAATAAGCAAACATATTGATTAGATGTGATACATGATGGATCGAATTCAATATGACAAGGTGAATGATGAATAAACGAATTTAGAATTATTACCTTGAGATGTAGCCAAGAGAAAACACCTTGACTGATGAGATAGGTCCAAGATCCAGAAATCAACTTCCAGATGTTGCAAATATCAAGAGGTATAAACCACCATTTCATTTTAATTTTAATTGAATTTGGAATTTTTCTTAGGCCTTGAAGCTGTTATTTGGGCAAGAATAGAAGAGGGAGAGAGAGAGAGAGAGGAAAAATGAATTGTCTGTAAAGAATGTTTAATAAAATGAAAGAGATTTTATTTTTAAGAGAAACATTGAAACCTTTTCAATTCATCCCTTATATTCTTCCTGCTTTTATTGGTCATTATTTCTCAATCAAATCAAATTAAATCCCCTTTTTATACATGTATGGCCAACCAAAGAAAGTGCTTGGATAAGCCTGCAAAATTTCCAAATCCACATAGTAATTAATCGATTCAAATAAAATTTAAGTGTTTATCGATATCGTATATCGATCTATATATATTTAACTTTTATAAATGCATTTTATTAAATCCTTATGTCATTCAAACAAATCAAATAAAATTTAATAACTAACATCTCATAAATTTTAATTAATTTAGTTAGTTTACAACGGTTATAAATTAATTAAATCGTATGGCTTATTTGAAGTATTCATCATTATGGTCGTGAGACCCAAAGGCATAAATTCAGTCAACAACTAATATGGAACAATTCGAATATTAACATTCACACGTCACCTTAGCTACTGATGTGACATTATAGCTGAATGTATCACTTACACATCTTTTCGGTAAAATCCAATTTTACTTAACATAAGCAGTACCTGTAGTGATGATTATTTACAACAATTCTCTTTACCAAAACTATATCACATCAAGACTTATGGAATTTGGTTTTGTCAAAATTCCAACATTGTCCACATTCAAATTTGTAAGTACAAACACAAAATCATTGGTTCAATAATAATAATTACAACTAACCATACCTGTTCTAGCTAGAGACTTTGACTTTGAGTTCATTTAAGTTGACCCATACTAAACCCTTAGAACTAAGGAGACGAATTCTCTCTTAAATTGTGTTTCACTTCCAATGCTTCCACTAGACTCAACTATAATCATTCGAAGGATGTTGTGTCATGATTTAACTATAATCAAAGTAGAGTTTCCATATTGAATCTTGACAGTATTATCAAGTCAACGGAATTGTGTAAAATTATCGCATCAATATCTTCTGTTTAATCTTAGTTATATTACCCAATCGAAAACTTTTGGGTGATTCATTCTATGGTCATCCAATAACTATTAGTATGTAACCCTTTTGCTCCCCCATCAGCCATAAATAAAACACTGTCCAACGTTTAGTGAGCGTTACTATAACCACCCACAGCTAATGGGCTTGAATTTTCGACTAAATTGAAAACCCAAGTCTAATAGGGTATAGACCATTGGTGTTTGTAACCTATAATAAACATAAGTATATCAGAGAGCTATCTATACGAACTCACGGCTGGATAGTAAAATATAATGAAACATACATATACTAACTAAGGCTGCTACCTTGTAACCAATATCATTCTTTGGATATCTAGTTTCCTTATCAGTGCCGAGCGTGAATGAGAGGACCTACTCATCTATCATTCTTGTCTTGTACCAGCAATGATGTTCCTCTAAAATTTATCATGTGGGTCATAATAAGGAGGGGTCAGAACAATGTTTTGATGAATGGTAAATTACATACTTTATCTATAACACTAGTTTATGCCGATCGATCTACAGTTAAGTGTTATATCTATTATTTAAGGATTCTATATTTAATTTTAGCTATGCAAATGACATATCTAACCTACTCAGAGGTACATGTGTGTATGTGTCTATATATGTGTATGTATAAGCTTTCCCATTCTCCCAAAAAGAAAACCCATATGCAACGTAATTAATAGTCAACCAGCCCGAAGGTCAAAGATTCCTTGACCCGATTTTGTAGTTTAACTAGCCATATTACTACCATAACTCAAAAACTTATATAAGGGTTAACTAGCCAATTTTCAACCAACAAACAAACAAAAACAAACTTAGAAACCAATCCATATCCCATTCGGACTATACATTAGTAGGAAGTGTAATCCGAATAGGCATAACCTAAGTCTTTACTAATCGATCGCTTAGGACCAATGGAGGCTTCAACCTATTCCCAGGCCTACTCTACAAATGTCGGTACACAATGCTAATATAGCTCTAACCTCTCTACACAGTTCCTATTTTGATTTGCCTAATGCAAATCAAGGAAAATGCACATTATCGGTTACTTAATACCTCTGGTTCGAAATTGAAGCAGACCCTACAGCCATTTACCACTTCAAATCCGAGGCGAATCCCTTAGTATATTTACCCACTCCTATACTTGAATGTATATTCCCTCCACGAGTCCTATAGTTGAAGATTTCCCACATCAGTAGTACATATACACAATTGCTGGTAGCCCCTTGCATTGGGCAGACTTCCGTTGTGTAACCCTATTGACCTCGCATCCCAACCGATACTAAACCAAGTTATTATAATTAATCTAAATATTAGGCTAGCTGTGATGCCCCCATACCCCATAGTATACCCAAAAGGACACACTAAAAGATGTAGTGCGTAGTAGGTATAACAGAAACTAGCTGAGACTAAGATTCACGAGACAAAATAGATAAAAACAACGGAAACGATTAAAACAGTAATTTGCTAAAAGTCAAACTTCATAATATAAAATTATAAAACCAAATACATCATATGTCACAAAATACCAATATATGTCTCATGAAATCAAAACCTCAGTATCATAAATATCAGAGTACAAACTATCCCTCATAAAGTGCTAGTACATGGAATAAGCAAATAACTAAAAATAAAGAAGAGAAATACATAAGAAATCTCTGCCAAAGAAGTCTCCAAGTGTCTACATCCTATCGTCCTTGCTCGTGCTAGCCTATGGAGGCGAAAAGGGGAAAATGGAAGAGTGGGTCAGACTAAAAGTATGGTAAATGATAGTAATTACTAGAATCTTTAAGCAAACTAAAATTAATAGGCTTTACAACAATTCTAGTATATAAAAGGAAAGAAATGAAATAGAGAGAAGGAATAAGCTAGAAAAAAATACGAATTAACTAAATTGACATAATTGATTAACTTCGATTGTTTGCACTTGTCTTTGATAACTGCTTTGATTAGGCTAAATTCCTAAACCTATAATTAGGCTGAAATCCTAATTCTACCCTTTGATCGGCATGTAATCCATAAACCAACTTCGGACTAAACGCTATATAGCTCCCTACACAAAAGGCAATGGTGTCTATGAAAGACACACATACTAAGCGCTTGGAACTCATAACGATTTATAAGCCATCAGTTCGCATGCGTTACCACCACTAAGCTCACATTACTTGTTATTCCACCTATTGGTTCTTCATATACCTCAAGCTCCAGCATAAGCGTGCCCTTCGTCTCACTTCAGAATTATGTGAGACACCTCGTCTTACTTCAGGGTTATGTGAGACACCTTGTTTCACTTCAGGGTTATATGAAACACCGTGTCCATAGAAATAATAGGGGAAATGCTGTTGGTATTGGCCCGTCATCCAAACAATATCAAGTTGCGCCCCTTGCCCAAATCCTCATGATTTGGACTTCTACTTATTGACCATTTACTACCGTTATTAACATAAGCATGCCCCTCGTCTCACGTCAGGATTATGTGAGACATCTCGTCTCACTTCAAGGTTATGTGAGACACCTCGTTTCACTTCAAGGTAATGTGAAACACCGTGTCCATAGAAATAGGGGAATGTTATTTGTTACAGGCTCTACTTTAATTCTTAACTTATTAACTTAGATAAATTATTTAAATAATGCTTTACTTTTGTTCTTACTATCTATGCTTAATAATTTGTCCTAAGTCTTAAAATAAGCCTCACTGCATTCTATTTCTTATTATAACCTATGTTATAATTATGGTTATTACTTAACCCAAGGACTAAGTGTAAAAACAAGCTTCTTTCATCTTATACTCTTTTTAGTTATAATTTTGAGTTATAACTAGGCCAGTTATATTTAATTAGCCCAGTTCTAACATCAATATCATAATTAGGCTCAATTTTAGTCTTAATTCCATTTTTATTACAGTCTTTACAATTTACATCTTATCTTCCGTTACTTCAATATTCTTATAATTTTAATCCATATTCGTGTTTAATATATTCTAATCCATATGCAAAGAAGAAGGAGAAGTAAAAGAAAACTGAAAATAGAAGAAAATCCAAAGCATAGGAAAAAGATGTAAATAATGCATAAATAACAGTAAATAAATTAAAATACAGTAAATAAACTGTAAATAAATGGAAAAGCTATAATTAACAAAAATAAACTAAAATTAACTGAAAAGAATAGCTAGAAGAAATAGACTGAAAATAATTTTAAAATTGTAAATAAACTACTAAAATGGTTATTCCAAAAAAACGTAGTAAAACTACAACTATTGGAAACCCTATTATTTTAAATCACTTAAAGAAATCTTTAAAATAATTACAATCACTCACCTGAGACAAAAGCTAGAATCCTTTTTTTGACAGCAACCAAAATTCTTTAGAAATCTCCTCTAATTTGTACAGTCTCCATCTTTTATTTGAATGTGTATATATAATATAATTTTATGTTACAAATGTAGAATGTAAGTAAATATTTGAGAGAGCGGAATGGAGGCTAGGTTTAGATTCAGAGCGATAACTTGGGTTAGTTTAGGTCCTATTTATAGTATTTTAGGTGTGTTTTCAACGGTATAATAGAATCTCTAGAAACTTTTACTGACTCATTGTTGTGTCAAATCTTACAATGCGCCTTATCAGCACCTTATCTTATATTTAATTTAATTAATTACACCCTGAATAATATACAAACTAGAAATAATATTTTTTTGCTCCTCAATTAATTTCTAGTTTGTGACATTTTATTTCATATTAAATTTCCATGCGTCTCTCTTTATTCGCATGTTTCATTTCAGTTTTCAACATCCAATTTAATTCTTATGTTTACGTCTGAAATAAATAAATAAACAGCATGTCAATATCTTTCCACATTTACATCTGAAATAAGTAAATTAACATGTTAGTATTTATCCATGTTTATGTCTAAATTAAATTAATAAATAACTAGAAATTTTTAACATATTCACGTTTGAATTAATTAGATGAATAACATGTGAATTGCTATGTTAATATTCTATATATTCAGATTGAATTCATTAAATAACATATGAATTGTTATGTTTACATTTTTTTCCCTATATCCACATATGTTGCAATTAGATAAATAACATATGTCCACAAATGTGTATATATGTTGGGTATTAATTAGTAATCCAATTTTTTACCTTTAAATGGAGCAATCAATTACATTAATTGATTGGTATTAATGTTTTTATGTTTAAAAATTAAACTGACCTTTATTCTTTACTAACAAAGAAATAACATACCTTATATTTTCTGTAAGTGATGTAATCCTTCCATAATATACTCTTGCCTTTTCTTTTCAAAATATAACGTTTATTTTATTAAATGTCTTCTTTTTATGAGTATATGGTTACGTTTTCTCTCATTTACAATAGCCCATCTGGTTTGAGCATCGTCGTCTAAATTTATAAAAGTGGATGCCTTCTTTTTAAATACACGGTTATACTTTTTTCTCTTATGTAACAAAACAAACTCCCTATTTATAAAATCATACATATATTCAAAAATGAGAAGTTTATTTTATTAATCTCAAAACATGCATTTATTTTTATTTAAAATGTTCATTCCATTTTGGCACAAATGCAAATTCATATATTAAAGTCAATCATTACAATTTAATTCCTTTTTCCCTTTCTAATTGAAACATTTCATTAAATCTACTGCCAATTAATTTCAATACTAACTTCAAACGAATTCTAATTATAAACACTATTTCTTTTCACTTATAATTATTTACTAATTCCTTCTCAAATTTTGGGTTGTTACATTTTCCCCTCCTTAAGAGATTTTGTCCCTGAAATCTCTAAGGGTAGAAGAATGAAATAAAAGTTTTCATCTGAGTTCTACAACCAACTACCCAACCATCACCCATTACATCCATTGTCCTTAAGTCTTTCTAATGTTATTTATGATACTTATGCAATTAGTGTAGTGTCAATGTCCCTAACTAATGCAAAAGATTAGGCATTCCACTGATTCAATTGACCTCCTTTTATACAATCATGTCTGTGCCATGTATCCAAATGAATGCAAAAATTCCCTAACGATAACTGATAGTTCTATATGCATGCAACAATCATCATCCAAATGCAACAATCATATGATAATCATCCACTTATAGCAACCATGGAATAAAATAGAATGCAAATGCGCACACATCCATATGTATATGCTCTAGTGTCCTAATTAGGTCGATCCCTAAGAGATAATAATGCATAGTGTAAGTATATGCGTCCATTAGCATCCACTAGCAAACACTTGCAACCACTTGCATACATCGTCATAACATGTTCTAATAACATTCCGGTTGTTCGTGATTTTTTCCGGTTGTTTGTGATTAGCATCCACTAGCAAACACTTGCAACCACTTGCATACTATCATAGATAATATACCCGTTGTTTGTGATTTTTCTGATGTTTTCGAGCCTATTTCGTATTTGCCGCTAATGGGGGCAATTGAGTTCCGTATTGATCTTCTCTCTGGTGCTCATCATGTCAGTCGTCCTCCCACGAGGATGTCTACTAAGGAAAATGAGGAACTCAAGCAACAACTATCTGAATTAGAAGCTAAGCAATTTATTCGTTCTAGCTCATCTCCTTGGGGCGCCGTCGTTGTCTTTGTTAAGAAGCCAGATGGTACTCCTAGGCTTTGCATTGATTATCGCAAGCTTAACGAGCTCACTATCAAAAATAGGTATCCATTACCTAGGATCGACGACATGTCCGATCAATTAAGTGGCGCAAAGCTTTTCTCCCAACTCGATCTTGCTACCCGGTTTTCATCAGTGACGAGTCGCGGAAGATAGCATCCCTCTTACAGCATTCCGTACTCGTTATGGTTCCTACGAATGGCTTGTTATGCCGTTTGGTTTGACGAACGCTCCAGCGTATTTTGTAGATCTTATGAATCAGATATTCCGGGAATATCTCGATAAGTTCGTTTTGGTTTTCATTGATGATATTCTTATTTATTCCAAATCCGAAGCCGATCATTTTCAACATTTGGAGATTGTTTTGAGCACTCTTCATAAGCATCAGCTTTATTCCAAATTCCAAGTGTCACTTCTGGGAGAATAAGACGAAGTTTCTCGGTCATATTGTTTCCTACGATGGTATTTCCGTCGATCCTTCCAAGATCGAATCTTTTCAGAATTGGAAGACGCCCGAGACCGTTTCTGAGATCCGTAGTTTCCTTGGATTGGCGGGATATTATCGCCGGTTCATTAAGGACTTTTCTCGTATTGCTTTACCGCTTACCACTTTCATGAGAAAAGCTGTTCCTTTTGTTTGGTTTGATAAGTGTGAATTTTCTTTCATGAAGTTAAAAGATCTCCTTACTCATGCTCCTATCTTAGTGGTTCCCGAAGGGAATCATGATCTTGTTGTTTATACCAATGCCATTGGTTATGGAATGGTATTGTTCTCATGCAAAAAGATAGAGTAGTTGCCTATGCTTCTAAACAACTAAAGCCTAACGAGATTCGTTATGCTACCCATGATTTGGAGTTAGCCGTCATAATCTTTGCTCTAAAGATTTGGCGATATTATTTATTGGGCGAGTATTTTGTTCTCTTCACTGATCACAAATCTCTGAAATATCTCTTCACTCGGAAAGAACTTAATATGAAGCAACAACGTTGGCTCGAATTTCTTGCTTCATATGACTTCGATATTCAGTATATCCCTGGTAAGGGTAATCGAGTTGCCGGTGCGCTTAGTCACAAGCAGCAAGTTGTTGTTTCCATGATGCTAGCAGAGTGGAATATGTTGGAAGCTTTATTTCATTGTGTATTAGAGACCATCCTTCAGTTTCTGATTCTCCCGTGCTTTTATTTAACATGGAAGCTCGTCCTAGTTTGTTGGATCGTATTGTCGATACCCAGAAACAAGATCAAGATCTCTCTTATCTTATTCAGAGTTGTAAATCGGAATCCCGAAGTGAAAATCTAAAGGATTTCGATATTGATATTCATGATTGTATTCGGAAGAAGGGTAGGTTGATCGTGCCTAGTGTTAGAAATCTTAGAAATGACATTCTTGATGACTGTCATCATTCTAGTATACTATTCATCCGGGCAGTAGCAAGATGTATGCTGACATGAAACGCTTATACTTTTGGGAAGGTATGAAGCGTAATGTTGCAAGTTATGCAAGTCGTTGCATGACTTGTCAACTTGTTAAAGCGGAACACCATCATCTTAGTGGTCTTTTGCAGCCTCTTGAGATTCCATTATGGAAATGGGATCAAATTTCTATGGACTTCATTGATGGTCTACCTCGTTCGAGGTCGGGCCATACTAGTGTTTGGGTGATTGTTGACCGATTGACTAAATCAGCCCATTTTATTCCTATCAAGTCCAATCGGACTGCTCCTTTGTTGGCTAAGCTTTTTATTAAAGAAGTCATTCGACTTCATGGAGTTCCTAGTTCCATTGTTAGTGACAGTGATCCGCTTCTCACTAGTGATTTCTGGCAGAGCCTTCAGAAAGCTTTGGGTACTAAGCTCAATCTCAGTACAGCTTATCATCCACAGTCTGATGGTCAGACTGAAAGGGTGAACCAGGTCTTAGAAGATCTCATTCGCGCTTGTATTCTTGATTTTGGTGGTAGTTGGGAAGACCGCTATCTCTTGTTGAATTTTCTTATAACAACAGTTTCCAATCCAGTATCGGTATGGCTCCTTTCGAAGCCCTTTACGGAAGGCTGTGTCGATCACCATCTTGTTGGTTGGAATCCGGGAAAAAAGTAGTTCTCGGCCCCAATTATTTTTGTGAATCTTCTGAGAAGATAGATATTATTAGATAGAGAATGAAAGAGGCTCAGAATAGGCAGAAATCTTATGTCGGTCATCGTAGGAAGCCTTTGGAATTTTCTATTGGCGATCGCGTGTTCATTCATGTTTCTTCGATGAAGAGGGTGGTCCGTTTTAGTAGCTCCAAGAAATTGGCCCCTCGATATATTGGACCATTTCCTATTACAGAACGCATTGGCCTTGTTGCTTATCGTGTATCGCTATCTATTCAGTTTTCGAGAATTCATGACGTATTTCATGTATCCCAGCTTCGTAGATGCCTTCGAGATTCGGATTCTATTATTGATCCTCATGTGTTGCAAGATCTTGAGATCTCACCTGACTTATCTATGGCGCAAAATCTTATTCGTGTGCTAGCTTCGGAGGTTAAACGCCTTCGGAATCAAGAAGTCCCGCTTGTGAAAATTCAATGGTCCGCAAACCCCAAAGATTGCACTTGGGAAACTAAAGAATTCATCGAGCGTTCTTATCCCAGTTTTCTCTCCTCTTCGGGTGGGGGTGAGCATTCTTAATCAATCTTTTCTATTTTAAATCTTTGTTGTGATGAATAATTTGTGTTATAAACAACTTCTAGTATGAAAATTGCGGGGACGCAACTTTTATAATCCCCGCAATTTTTATAAGGGGGAATTTGTAACAACCGTGATTTTTGATTATCGTCGGAATAAAAATTTAAAATAGGATTTTTAAATTGAAATTTAAGAAAAAAATTGCAAAGCAATTCATATTGCAAAGTCAGTTGTAAATAGCAGTTGTGTAAAAATTTCTTTGGCCTTCACGTGAAAAAGGATAAGCTAATTTAAAGCAAGTTGGAACACTTTTTGCTTGCACCAATAATTTTGTAAAAACAAAGTTTGAATACACTGTTGCTATCATCATTTTTATGCAAGCCTGTCCTTCACTGGTACACGTTGCCTTAAATGCATTTGTACCCAAATTGCATGCCAGCACACTTTGCCTTGACTTGTTCACAAATTGGAAAAGAAAAGTAAACACTGCAACTTTCTTTTGTTTTAAAATTTCCAGTAGCTTGGTGAAACATTAATGGCGGTTCAAAATTTAGCTTCAAGTGGTTTCTAGTTGCTAACTAATTTTGAAGCAAATTTTTGGTGAGTGCTAAACTCACATTTCTAATTTAAAAACTATGCTGCCTTTTTTTATTTAATGTTTTTCTATTGTTTATTTTGGTTTGCACAAAACACTGTTGCACGCAAATGAAGTCCAGGCTACCCATTTTGTTATGCGTACATGTATTTTGTTTAGGCCACCTTCCTTTTTCAGTTACACACATGTATGCAAGTTGATGAATTAGAAAAACAAGCTCAGACCATTTTAGTTTTTACTGCTTGCAAATGTGAGAAGCATGAAAATATGGTCTAGATGTCCAGACCATTCTTTCAACTTTTGCGTGCAAAGATGCCACCTTTCTTTTGAAATTTATATTCGTGTGTGTGAAAATTGTAGAGTCCTGACTTTTTAAATTTCGTGCGTGCGTGCATAGGTAGTGTGCGTGCGTGCAAGTTAGTGTGCGTGCGTGCATTTGTAGTGTGCACGTGTATATTACCCAAACCATATTTTTATTTCATGCATGCATGTTGAGTTCTCAGGCCATATATTTTTACTTGCATGCATAAGTGTGTGCAAAAGTAAGTCCAGGCCTTGCTTTATATTTTTGTACGTGAATCATGTATATTATTTTGTTTGTGCATGAAACAATGGCCTGGTCATATTATAAAAGTGTGAAAAAAAATTGTTAGCCTAGACCCTTCGGTGCGTGTAAATTATGCATGGTAGCGTGTAGTGTAGTATTGCTAAGTTTGTATTTTGGTTTCATTCTGTACGTGTAAAGTGTTCAAGTTACATTTTGTAATTCATTATGTACGTGCATACAATACTCGAAAATCAAGTTCCTGGACATTGTACAATTTTGGTTACGTGTGTGGAACTGAGTCAGATAATTTTTTTTATCATTTCATTATTTGCGTGAAGTTCGAATTGCAATGAAAAACCAAGTCCAAACCAAATTTTTTATGCAAGTTGTATAGCACTAAAGTAAGTCCTGGGTTCTTTAAATTTCCATCTATTTTTTTAATGAAAGAATGTTTTAAATTATTATATATCATGCATGTTGTAGTGTGAGTGCACTTGTAGATTACCCAGGCATCATATGCATTTCATTTTGTGTGTACACGTGTATATTGTCCAGGCAGTGCAATATTATATGTATATAGTACTGCGGTCTACTGTTTAATTTACGTTGAACCGATGTTTTGTTTTGAAACTTATTTTGTTGTTATTATTTTTATAACGGATTTTTACTTCGGTGTTATATTTTTGAAGCGTGTTGTTTTGATGAGATTTTTTATGCATAAAAATTACTGTTGTTTTGACTTCAGTAACCGTCAATTTAAAGTGATTTTTCAAGCGGCTGTCTTGCAATCAAGAAAACCCGCAATGCTGATTTTTATATCCGTTTTTACGGTGTTTTGTGAAGCGCAATTTCCTTGTCGAAATTGCTATAGATGTTGCTGTTTTAATCACGTGTCTTTAAAAGCGTTTTAAAATAAAAATTGTTTCCAAAAATTTTACAGTTTACGCTTTCAAAAGAATGAGGAATCGATTTAAACGCTTTAGCAAAATTAAGGACTATGAACCCTTACTTTTACTGATTCGATTAATTCCGGACTTGTCCATTTGAGAACATAAAAAAATTATTTATATAAAATACACAATTTTGCACTTCAAGGAAACGATGAAGAGATTTAAACGATTTAGAAAAAGTGCGGAATATGGAACAATGCTTTTACTAATTCGGTTAAACCCGGACTCGTTAATTGAAATATTTGCTGTGGAATTACTGTTTGAAGATTTTGATGATTTTGTTGGGCTTTCGAGCCACTATGATGGACCTTCGGGTCAATTACCAGTACTAGACCTCCGGGTCATATGTTGGACCTTCGGGTTATTTGTTGGACGCCAAATATTATGATGACAGTACTTGGTAGGCTTTGGCCATATGAGATGCACGTGCGGCGTAGCTTAGACTTTCCATATGCTAGGATCGATCCACTTTTATGCTAATTTTATAGTTATCTTATTTTGATTTCTATATTTTGTGAATTCCTGTTTTGAATTCAATTATGAATTTGAAAGTTGATTTTGATGGAGTTTAATGGGATTTCTTCATTTAAACTATGTTGATTATTTATGTTGAATAGTCTCATTTGAGATTATGATTAATGTGCTTTGATGTTGTTTATCCTACATTCATTTCTAAGTTTAAATTAGACTGATCCGTTTATTATTTTCTTTTAAATAATACTCGTGTTAGACCGAGTTATTTCAGGATAATCGCTATCTTTGATTCAGTTGCTGCTTCAGCTTTTGGGATTTCACCTCATCTTTTATTTAGGCTTCGAGGTGTTACTTTTGGTGTATTGACTCTCATCTCATGTACGTATTGATGGTTATGTATATGTACATTCGGTTCATGTGAACCATCGAGTGTTGTAGCATGTATCCAGACTTGTCTTCCGCTATATATCTGATATTTCTGTTCTGATGTGATTATACTTATCTGTGTTATTACTATTATGAGTTGTTCTGAATTTTTCATAAGCAACCGTAGTTTCGTTTTAGATTTGGACTGAATATATATCTTTGGGAGTAATTTACACAACTCCTATCGATGTAATCAATACTCATCTAAGGCATAACTTACGAATGGTCGCTTCTAACAAGCCTTATTCTTCGCAATAGCATACGTTATTGCTTATAATAACCTTTTTATTGTGAGCATAGAGGTGGGGCGTCACGGCTTGGTTTCCTTGATTGTTGACCAGTTGACCAAATCAGCCCATTTTATTCCTATCAAGTCCAATCGGACTGCTTCTTTGTGGGCTAAGCTTTTCATTAAAGAAGTCATTCGACTTCATTTTGAGTTCCTAGTTCCATTGTTAGTGACAGAGATCCGCTTTTCACTAGTGGTTTCTGGCAGAGCCTTCAGAAAGCTTTGGGCACCAAGCTCAATCTCGGTACAGCTTATCATCCATAGTCTGATGGTCAGACTAAAAGGGTGAATCAAGTCTTAGAATATCTCCTTCAAGCTTGTATTCTTGATTTTGATGGTAGTTGGGAAGACCACTTATCTCTTGTTGAATTTCTTATAATAACAGTTTCCAATCCAGTATCGGTATGGCTCCTTTCGAAGCGCTTTACGGAAGGCCGTGTCGATCACCATCTTGTTGGTTGGAATCCGGGGAAAAGTTAGTTCTCGGCCCCGATTATATTCGTGAATCTTCTGAGAAGATTGATATTATTAGATACAGAATGAAAGAGGCTCAGATGTGAGGACCCGCAAATCCGTACTCCTTGAATATACACTAATCTCCATAGATTAACTCAAGATGAACAGAAATACGAATTCTCAATGTTTAAGAAAAAGAAAAAGTAGAAGAAGAGAGAAAAAGACAGAAAATAGAGAGAAAAGAAAATAGAAAATAGAACGAATAGAAAACAACACAACAATATCAGAATCTCACAATCGCAGCGGAACAACATATAATAGATAAATGAATAATCTTTAAACAAAGAACTATATCAGTTATTACATTACATTTCATTACATCATCAGAGTGTACAACACAAACAACAACAAACAATGGAAAAGAAATACTATATGCTAGTAATACGCCAATTCCATCCGTCTTGCCTCCAGCAACTCCATCATTCCAGAATATCCTGATAAACCTTAACTCTTGACTGCCCGTGTGGAAATTGGTGGGCACCCAGAGTTTAAGAAGGAAAACAATAAACTCCAAGTCAGTCATGTGACTGGTGTGAGAACTCAAAACAGTTTGTTTATCTTTAAAATCAAAATAGAGGAATATTTTTAAAGTCAATTCGCAATTCTTTTAAAAATGAGACTACCATAAGGCCTCCCGCACGCACACACAATGCAAACGCAGATTCGGAGGAGATTTCTCCTTATGATAGTCAAAGATGCTTGATACGCATTAAAAAGAACATTTGATATTATTGATAGTGCATAGTCTAGAGGAAATCATTTCGAAAATAAAGATATAAATCTTAGCCAGCATAGACATTTCGAACTATGCCTACTATAGCTACCATCCAAACAGTGGGGCGCCACCATAAGTGAATGATAGGTTCTACAACTAATACCGTACAAGATCGTATTATTTCTTTGAATTTCCAACGAATGGTCAGGCCAAGGAACTTCCCATTGCCACATGAGAACGCCTCTGGAAGGACATCCCCGAGTACCAAACTGGATCTCTGCCAACACAATGCCGGGTTACCCCTAACTGGGTAACTACTGACACGAGTATGCCATCCCCCGATCGTAAACGACCTTTTCTCGGGATCCCGATAACCAACAACCACAAAGTAATAAATTTGCAGTAATGACATAGGTTAAATATCTGGGCTCCATACCATGATACCACCTCTATCCAGAAGGAAATGCACATACCCTAAAGGGCGCTACCTCCAATAACCTTGCTGCATCATTCCTGTTTCGACCATTCCGGGGTGTGAGGTCCGACGAAGTCTCGTCCACAAAGCTATGCTTTATACAAAAGCCATGCTTTGGGTCAATAAATGATCATAGAAATGGTCACAAAGATAAACGATCAAACAAATGATCATATCACAAATGATCAACACAATGATCATTTCACAGCAACACTAAGCATGTCACATTACCAAATTGGGAATATATCGCTAATAACCTTCAACTACATAACCTCTGAGCTCGTACGTCTCAGAGAAGGGTGTTAAGCTAAAAGAATAAATTCTCCGCCACCAACAGAAATATATTTGAAAGAAATCAGCTTTATATCTCAATTTGTAATGTCAGACATACAATCCACACAAGTCTGTTCCGGGCTCGAACAGAACCGAAGGCACTTACAAAGAAGTCCTTGTAATCCGGATATCCACAATCCTGATCGGATTCCCCATCACATATGGAGAACTCTATACCGGAGCAACTCGGTACAGAGTCAATCGACAGGTCATCCTATCGCTCTCGCAAATACCCGGTCTTCAACACCGATCTTCAATGCTATCCATTACGTCGTATCACTATTTGGAATGGGTAATCCGAATAACGATCGCAATAATTTAAAAATAAGTGTGGCATTCAAATCCAAGCAAATCACAACAAATACCTTTCAAAGGTAAATATTGATAGTCGGTTATTGAACTATCAATGGATATGCACAACATCACCAGATTTCAAATAATTTTCCAAATTATTTATTTCCCAAAAATATCTTTACAAGATATATAATTTTCACACTTCAAAAATAAATCAATATTTATTTTTAAACAAGTTCCTCTTTCTTTTATAAATTCCATAGTGAATTTACATTCCAAAATATCCATGCATATACGATTTCAATTATTCATTTCAATTTATCTTCAAAAAGATAAATTCTCAAAATATTCACTTTATATTGGAAAACATTTCCATACTTACTTATTCATAATTAATTCACAAATTTTATTTATTTTCAACCTTTGGAAAATATTCAATATACTTAAATCGAGATTAAGTATATATTTCATTCTTTAAGGAAATCATTCTCTTAAACATATTTATTTGGGCCAAAACGAATGTTACGTAAAACATCGTTACGACAACCCAAAATCACTAGTATAGGGATTCGAAATTAAAATAGATATATAAATCCCAATACTAAACAAAACATTTCCTTTCGGAAATCATTTACTATAACAACAGGGTTATAGTCCACAATTTCCTTTTATTTCTCGAAAACGTCTATTTCAACAATAAATGTTGAAATCTATGGTTTCGAATCTCAACACGTTTTGAAACATCGTTAGATCATTTTAATTCTATTTAAAACATCACATTCAAAACAATTTCTTTAACATATTTTTCACTATTCAAAAACGTGAATATACTACGTTAACCAATTTCATCCTTTCTATTCATTTTATTTTAAAGGATTATTCACTGTATAAAACGTGAATATAACTCCATTAATAAGTTACAACAATTTACTTATCAAAATAAGTCGTTTGCGGATTTATAAAACAACGTTTATAAATTCCAATTCTATTTATTTTATAACAACTTCCTTTTTATAAATCTCCTTTATTAACCTATTCAATTAATAACTCAATTATAAACCAAAGGTTCATATTATAAGTTAAACACTTATAATTTATTTGTTTGCAAAAATTGTTCTTTTTGACTTCCCAAATTATAAATCTTATAACTTATCAGATTCATTTATTTACCCAAATCTATTCCTTTAATAACTTTACAAATTTTATAAACCTACTGCTTATAAAATTCCATTTATAACTTCACCGTTTATAATTCTATAAATTTCATTCATTTATGAAATTCATTCACAATTCATTCTAACACTTATAAAAACTCGTTTTATCATTCAAATATTTTAATTTATAAATGATCAATTTATAAATCTTTTATATAAATCAATTTATACTATTATTCTTTTAAAAAATCTTTAATCCCCTTTATAATTTCACCATTTTGATTTATAAAATAATCAAATTTTATAAATCCTATTTTTTCCACTTTTTATAATAAATTCAAAAATCCCGATTAAACTATTTTATAAAATCATTAACCCCATATTTCTCAAAAATCAACCTTTAACTATTTTTCTCAAAAATCGTAATTTTATAACATAAAAATTATAACGTTTATTTATTTAAAATGGATCAATTCCAAAAATATTTTATAAAACGTATACTCTTCAAAAATCACTTTAAAAATCATTTTAAAATTCTAAAATTGGTCCAATGATGCTACACACCAAATAGTCAATCACGACAACAACGACATCATATATCGATATGATAATCCATCAAATATCAAAATATCTGAAATAAAATAAATACTGTTGAGAAATCCAGTTGGATCCCTCCAACTTGTTTTCCTGCATCCATAAATATTAGCACAATACCAATTCCGCTCCAGTACGGAATTATCGCGGTATATGGGATTTAAAATATTATCCGCTTAATAGACGGCGCAATAGGGTCTCATCCGCTATACAATGCGGGAAATCAACAACTGCAATATATACATATGCCAATATATATATTGCTATTATATATAATACCAATTTCACTGTTTATGAAATATTCGCGGTATATGTTTTTAATAAATAACATCCACTTACTAACGGCGCGTAATGTCTATTTTAACAATCAATAGATAACAATCATCATTCAAACATGCATTCAAGTATTTTAAATATAACTATTTAAAATAAAAATCGAAACTATTCGATTGAGTGAGAAGTTCTCACCTTGATTTCAATTTCGTTTTAGCGATTTATTTCGAATGAAATTAAACGAACGTTTAATTTTACCCGAAATTCTCACTAACTCCAAACGACTCCAATCCAATTCCATGCATAGTGCTCGTCCATACGATTCCAACGCAACTAGTTTCGCTCGTTTTCGACCACGTATGAAAAAGATATGGATTTTACAAGTTTTACGAATTTATGTAAACTAATTTACAACTTTTATTTTATAATTTTAACCTACACAAATTACTGGACGCATGATCCCTGCCTCCTTCATCAAGACCGCACGTCCCCCCCCCCCCCCCTTCATCTTCTCGTATGCGTGTTTGCCTCCAGGTAACAACGAAAGGCCGAACCCAACATGCTCCTCCTAGGGTTCAAAACGCACGCTACCACCAACATTTCCACATCGATCAAGAGCCGCCATTCGACTCGCTTGCTCGAACTCTATCCACGGCCAAGGCAGCTCCAAGCTCGGCCCTCAATTTCTCCTCGAATTTCGTGCGCAACTGCAGGCGAATCCGGCCATCTTTCTCTCTCCACGTTGCTCCGATGATCATCGTCGCCGTATGGATATCGAGATCTCTTCGTGCTCTCCATCTTTCATTTAGAAAGTTTCTCGAATCGTTGCGCGGATTTGAAGAGATTGAGGAGAGAAAGTGAACAATTTTCGGCCATTGGTTTGAGGGGTGGCGGCTGAAAGGGTTTAGGGTTTTATTTTATTTTTTTATTTTTATTTTTTGTGAAGAGGCAAGGGTCTATGTATAGAAAATCGAACGAAACACTATTCATTCCGGAATTTCCAAACTCCGATTTACGCGTGGTGACCAGCGTTTCTAGGGTTTATCCCGCGTTCCGGACACAATGGAACAGGTTTTGAAAGCTAATTCGGTCATCTGTGCGAGTTATGGCAACAAACGTTCAATTTGGATTAAACCGATTTAAACGATTTTCTAGGCGTTTTAGCTTGCACCGGACAAACGATAAATCCGATTGACACGAAATTTTAAACCATACAATAATATCACATTACGGATCCGATGAAACTGGTTTCGTCGAAATCCGAGACTTTTTGAAAAATGACTATTTTAACTCGCCAAATTAGGGCTCGTTTGGATCGACTTATATAAGTCGCTTTTTTGCTTTTTGCGAGCCAAAACCTATTCATTTTGGCTTTCAAAAAGCTAAAAAGCGACTTATTTAAGTCGATCCAAACGAGGCTTTAATATTAAAAACAAATTCGATGCGTTTCGAGCTGCCACGGTCAAACGATAACTCCGATTGTTACAAAAATTGAAATCCGGTAATAACAAACTACTACGGATCCAATGGAACTGGTTTCGTCCAATTCTGAGACTGTTCGAAAATTGGCTAATTTCGCTAGTCGATTTAAATATTAAAATATTCAATTTTCACAAATTAACTCTTAATTCGATTTTAAAAGTTCTAAAATATCGTTCTAACTTCAATATGATAAAATAAAATTTTATAAATCATTTTCAATCATATTAAACCCAATTTACAATTATTTCCATAATTTAATATATTAAATTATCGATTTAATTATTCAATTAAATCCAATTATTTGAATTAAAATTTATTCGACTTATAAATTTCACTTATTAATATTTAAAATTAATTAAATATACAAATTTTAATTAATAAAAATTCTGGGTCGTTACATACTTCCCCCCTTAAAAGAATTTCGTCCTCGAAATTATTAAGTAAGAAAAGTTACAGAATCTATTAACTTTCCCAAAATCCATAGTTAAACTTCTTACAATACTTTACTAAGTTTTCAAATCATACTTAGTTATCTTTTCAAACCAAACTACTATTGTTTAACTTTCAATTCCAAATCAAAGTTATAGTTTTCAAAAAATTTCAATTTTTCTCAAAAATATTATAACGCCTTAAATTTTCAGAAAAATTCGCCATAGTCTCCTTTGCGCGGCTCGATCCGAAAAAAAAATGACAGTATATATATCACAAATATACATCTCATCAAGTAATGAGGTATCCCGCAGGGAAAAAAGTATAAAAGTACGATATTTGATCTAAGATATGTACCTTATATTTTATTAGCGAGCACATACGGCTAATATAGCGCGAAAGCGAGCTCCAAATGCGAAGAAAACGCAATCCGCACCTACTAAACACTCAACAAACAACATGAGAATCATGCATATATAAAAATAGTATCAATATACAACATATAGCAACATAACAACTATATATGCCAACATAGCAAATGTAGTAAAAGCAATATATATTCAACCATCAACCAACTAACATTCAATTCAACTAACATCCATAACCAATAAATATTCATTCATATTCTCATTAATATTCAATGAATTGGGTTTTCAATTTAATCGCATTTGATTTGTTTTTTTTTACTTAACTTAAATTCCCACTTATAAATCCAATTCAGATTCCAAAATTCTAAAGTAAATTTCCATTTAACTTTAAATTCATTTTTTATTTACAACTCATATTCATAAATATATTCATATAGTTTCACTTCTTATACGTATAATGTAACGATCGCGATTTTTCGTTGCCGAAAAACCGAATAGTTAGGGTTTTAAAAAGAATTTAAGAAAAGAAAAAGAGAGAAGAAGAGATAAGAAGGTAGAAAATAGGGAGAAGAAAATAGAGAAAACACAGAGAATAGAACATAGAACGGAAAAGAAAATAACAGAACAACATCAGAATCTCACAATTCGCAGCGGAACAACATATAATAAATAAATGAATAATCTTTAAACAAAGAACTATATCAGTTATTACATTACATCACATCATATCATCATTACATCAGAGTGTACAACAACAACAACAAACAGTGCAGCGGAAAAAGAAATACTATATAACTAGTAATACGCCATGCCATCCAGCTTGCATCCAGCAATTCCAGAAATATCCTGATAGACCTAACTCTTGACTGCCCGTGTGAAAATTGGTGGGCACCCAGAGTTTAGGAAGGAAAACAATAAACTCCGAGTCAGTCATGTGACTGGTGTGAGAACTCAAAACAGTTTATTTATCTTTGAAATCAAAATAGAGGAATATTTTTAAAGTCAATTCGCAATGCTTTTAAAAATGGGACTACCATAAGACCTCCCGCCACACACACAATGCAAACGCAGACTTGGGGAAGATTTCTTCTTATGTTAGTCAAAGATGCTTGATACGCATTAAAAAGAACATTTGATATTATTATTAGTGCATAGTGTAGAAAATATTTCGAAAGTAGAATATAAATCTTAGCCAGCATAGGTACCATTATATTATGCTTACTATAGCTACCATTTTAAATGGCAGGTTCTACAACTAAAACCGTACAAGTCTCGTATTGTTTCTTTGGATTTCCAACGAATGATCAGGCCAAGGAACTTCACATTGCCACATGAGAATGCCTCTGGATGGACATCCCCGAGAACCAAACCGGATCTCTACCAACACAAGGCCGGGTTACCCCTAACTGAGTAACAATTGACCGAATATGCCATCCCCCGGTCCTTTGGGACCTTTTCAACCGAGCGCTCGTAATCAATTCACACAATCATAACAAAGTGTTTTCAACATGAGTAAGTATCTGGGCTCCATACCATGACACCACCCTTTTCCAGAAGGAAATGCACACATCCTAAAGGGAGCTACCCCTCATAACCTTACTGCTTCTTTCCTGTTTTGACCATTCACGGGGTGCGAGGCTCGACGAAGTCACGTCCACAAAAACATACTTTATACAAAAGCCATGCTTTGGGTCAACAAATGATCATAGAAATGATCACCAAGATAGACGATCAAATAAACGATCCTATCACAAATAATCAACACAATGATCATTTAACAGCAACACTTAGTATGTCACATTACCAAATTGGGAATATATCGCTGATAACCTTCAACTACATAACCTCTGAGCTCGTACGTCTCAGAGAAGGGTGTTAAGCTAAAAGAATAAATTCTCCGCCACCAACAGAAATATATTTGAATGAAATCGGCTTTATATCTCAATTTGTAATGTCAGACATACAATCCATACAAGTCTGTTCCGGGCTTGAACAAAACCGAAGGCACTTCTCACGAAGCCCTTGCAATCCGGGTATTCACAATCCCGATCGAATTTCCCATCACTTAGGAAATTTCTATACCAGGAGCGACCCAGTGCAGAGACAATCGATAGGTCATCCTATCGCTTTTGCAAATACTCGGTCTTCAACACCGGTCATCAAATGCAATTCATAACGACGTATCACATATTCGGAATGGGTTATACGACCCCATGGTCCTTTCCCGGTTAACCCGAATAGTGAGCGCTTATTCAAAAATAAGTGTGGCATTCAAATTCAATCAAATCACATCAAATACCCATTCAAAGGGAAATATTGATAGTCGGTTATTGAACTATCAATGGATATGCACGCATCATTTCAATTTATCTTCAAAAAAATAAATTCTCAAAGTATTTACTTTATATTGGAAAACATTCCCATACTTATTTAATAAGTAATTCACAAATTTTATTTATTTTCAACACTTAGAAAATATTCAATATACTTCAATCGAAATTAAGTATATATTTCATTCTTTAAGGAAATCATTCTCTTAAACATATTTATTTGGGCCAAAACGAATGTTACGTAAAACATCGTTACGACAACCCAAAATCACTAGTATAGGGATTTTAAATTAAAATAGATATATAAATCCCAATACTATACAAAACATTTCCTTTCAGAAACCATTTACTATAACAACAGTGCTATAGTCCACCATTTCCTTCTATTTCTCGAAAACGTCTATTTCAACAATAAATGTTGAAATATATGGTTTCGAATCTCAACACATTTAAAACATCGTTAGATCGTTTTAATTAAATTTAAAATATCACATTCTAAACATTTTCTTTAACATATTATTCACTATTCAAAAACGTGAATATAATACGTTAACAAATTTCATCCTTTTATTCATTTTATTTCAAAGGATTATTCACAGTCAAAAAACGTGAATATAACTCCATTAATAGGTTTCAACAATTTACTTATCAAAATAAGTCGTTTGCGAATTTATAAAACAACGTTTATAAATTCCATTTCTATTTATTTTATAACAACTTCCTTTTATAAATCCTTTATTAACCTATTCACTTTATATCTCAATTATGAACCAAAAGTCCATATTATAAGTTAAATACTTATAAAACGATTATTTTACAAAATCGTTCTTTTAAACTTCATAATTATAAATCTTATAACTTATAAGATTCAATTATTTATCCAAATATATTCTTTAATAATTTCACAAAATTTATAAATCTTACTATTTATAAATTTCATTTATAACTTCACCATTTATAATTTTATAAATTTCATTCACTTCTGCAATCCATTTTCACTTCATTCAAACACTTATAAAAACTCGTTTTATAATTCGAATGTTTTAAATTTATAAATATTAATTTATAAATCCTTTCTAAAATCAATTTATACTATTATTTTAAACATCTTTAATCTCCTTTATAATTTCACCATTTTGATTCATAAAATAATCAAGTTTATAAATCCTATATTTAAACTTTTCACAATAATTTCAAAGATCCAATTTAAACTATTTTATAAAAACATTAACCCATATTTTTTCAAAAATCAATCTTTAACCCATATTTTCTCCAAAATCAATCTTTAACCCATATTTTCTCAAAATCATAATTTTATATAACTTTTAAAAATTATACGTTTATTTATTTAAAATGGATCAATTCCAAAATTATTTTATAACTTATACTTTCAAAAATCACTTTAAAAATCATTTTAAAGTTTCAAAATTTGGTCCAATGATGCTACATACCAAATAGTCAATCACGACAACAACGATATCATATATCGATATGATAATCCATCAAATATCAAAATATCTGAAATCAAATAAATACTGTTGAGGAATCCAGTTGGATCCCTCCAACCTGTTTTCCTGCATCCACAAACATTAGCACAATACCAATTTCGCTCCAGTACAAAATTATCGCGGTATATGGGATTTAAATATTATCCGCTTAATAGACGGCGCAATAGGGTCTCATCCGCTAAACAAAAAATGCGGGAAATCAATAACTCCAATATATACATATGCCAATATATATATATTGCTATTATATATAATACCAATTTCACTGTTTATGAAATATTCGCGGTATATGTTTTTAATAAATAACATCCGCTTACTAACGGCGTATAATGTCTATTTTAACAATCTATAGATATCAATCATCATTCAAACATGCATTCAAATATTTTAAATCTAACTATTTAAAATAAAATCGAAACTGATTCGATTGAGTGAGAAGTTCTCACCTTGGTTTCAATTTCGTTTTAGCGATTTATTTCGAATAAAATTAAACGAACGTTTAATTTTACCCAAAATTCTCACTAACTCCAAACGACTCCAATCCAATTTCATCGCGTAGTGCTCGTCCATACGATTCCAACGCAACTGGTTTCGCGCGTTTTCGACCTCGTATGAAAAGGTTATCAATTTTATAAGTTACACGTATTTATATTCATAATTTTACAACTTTTTATTAATTTTAAAACCTACACAAGCCCTTGGCCGTTGGATCCACTGGTCCTTTGCATCACCACCGTGCTTTGCTTCCCCCTCTTTCACGTTCCTCTCCAGTAAAACACATACGCAAGGCCGAACCCATCACTACCCTTTTAGGGTTTAAATTTGCAACCACCACGCCAACTTCCAAGTCGATCAACAAGTGCCATCTGGAAGCCCTCACCTCCCTCCACGTTTGGCCAGAGCACAGGCCAACTCGGCCCCCCCTACAGCATGGAAAACCGTGCGCAACCGGCCCCCTTCCACCTCGATTTGCCGCCAATTCGTCATGCCATTGACGATCATAACCGTTGGATATGTAGAGCACACTAGCCTCTACGTTTTCCTAGTTGACAACATCTCGAATTGATGAGGGGATTGAAAGATATTTGGGGAAGAGCAATGGTGATTTTCGGCCGTGGGTTGAGGGGGGTGGCGGCTGATAGAATTAGGGTTTTGCTTTTTTTTTTCTTTTTTTTTGTGAATTTATGGGCTATTTATAGGAAATTTTCGAACACTATTCATCCGGGAATTCCGAACTCCGATTTACGCACCGTAACCAGCGTTTCTAGGGTTTACCCCGCGTTCCGGACACAATGGAACAGGTTTCGGAAGCTAATTCGGACATCTGTGCGAGTTATGGCAATAAACGTTCAATTTGAATTAAACCGATTTAAACGATTTTCTAGGCGTTCTAATTTGTACCGGATAAACGGTAAATCCAATTGACACGAAATTTGAATCATTACAATAATATCACATTACGGATCCGATGAAACTAGTTTCGTCGAAATCCGAGACTTTTTGAAAAATGGCTATTTTAACTCGCCAAATTAAAATTAAAAATAATTCGATGCGTTTCGAGCTGTCACGCTCAAACGGTAACTCCGATTGCTACGAAAATTGAAATCCGGTAATAACTAACTATTACGGACCCAATGGAACTGGTTTCATCCAATTCTGAGACTGTTCAAAAATTGACTATTTTCACTAGTCGATTTTAATATTAAAATATTCAATTTTCACAAATTAACTCTTAATTCGATTTTAAAAGTTCTAAAATATCTTTCTAACTTCCATATGATAAAATAAAATTTTACAAATCATTTTCAATCATATTTAACCCAATTTTCAATTATTTCCATAATTTAACATATTAAATTATTGATTTAATTATCCAATTATTCGAAATAAAATTTATTCGACTTATAAATTTCACTTATTAATATTTAAAATTAATTAAATATTCAAATTTTAATTACAAAATATCCTGGGTCGTAACATATAAGTTTATTTCGCAAATTGAAAATCACATTAATTATAATTCAATTCTTATAATTCTTTTGCTTATACAATTATTCTTTTATTTAGATTATTCAAACAACTAAACAATCAACTTATATACACTTTAATAATTCTGAAAAATTATTCCTTTATATAAAAAATGTAATCAAGGTAAAATTATTTCATTTACCCAATTTAAAACAATATTATGTTGAATTGTTCTATTCAAATGTTTATAAACCCCTTCGGCATAGTTGTCGAGACCGTGCTGACGAAGGTTCATATGCCACTCAATAAACCAATCATCACAATATAAAACAATTTTATATATTCACTAACAAATACGCTCTCATATCTATTATTACACTCAACTCGTTCTAGAGTACTGCCGACTCTATCTCTAATGAGTAATACCCAACAGAGCCATGGTTGTCGCTTAACCATATGCTCTGATACCACCTGTGAGGACCCGCAAATCCGTACTCCTTGAATATACACTAATCTCCATAGATTAACTCAAGATGAACAGAAATACGAATTCTCAATGTTTAAGAAAAAGAAAAGGTAGAAGAAGAGAGAAAAGGATAGAAAATAGAGAGAAAAGAAAATAGAAAATAGAACGGAATAGAAAACAACACAACAATATCAGAATCTCACAATCGCAGCGGAACAACATATAATAGATAAATGAATAATCTTTAAACAAAGAACTATATCAGTTATTACATTACATTTCATTACATCATCAGAGTGTACAACACAAACAACAACAAACAGCGGAAAAGAAATACTATATACTAGTAATACGCCAATTCCATCCGTCTTGCCTCCAGCAACTCCTGAATATCCTGAATAAACCTTAACTCTTGACTGCCCGTGTGGAAATTGGTGGGCACCCAGAGTTTAGGAAGGAAAACAATAAACTTCGAGTCAGTCATGTGACTGGTGTGAGAACTCAAAACAGTTTATTTATCTTTAAAATCAAAATAGAAGAATATTTTTAAAGTCAATTCGCAATGCTTTTAAAAATGAGACTACCATAAGGCCTCCCGCACACACACACAATGCAAATGCAGAATCGGAGGAGATTTCTCCTTATGATAGTCAAAGATGCTTGATACGCATTAAAAAGAACATTTGATATTATTACTAGTGCATAGTGTAGAGGAAATCATTTCGAAAATAAAGATATAAATCTTAGCCAGCATAGACATTTCGAACTATGCCTACTATAGCTACCATCCAAACAGTGGGGCGCCACCATAAGTGAATGATAGGTTCTACAACTAATACCATACAAGATCGTATTGTTTCTTTGGATTTCCAACGAATGGTCAGGCCAAGGAACTTCCCATTGCCACATGAGAACGCCTCTGGAAGGACGTCCCCGAGAACCAAACTGGATCTCTGCCAACACAAGGTCGGGTTACCCCTAACTGGGTAACTACTGACACGAGTATGCCATCCCCCGATCGTAAACGACCTTTTCTCGGGATCCCGATAACCAACAACCACAAAGTAATAAATTCGCAGTAATGACATAGGTTAAATACCTGGGCTCCATACCATGATACCACCTCTATCCAGAAGGAAATGCACATACCCTAAAGGGCGCTACCCCAATAACCTTGCTGCATCATTCCTGTTTCGACCATTCCGGGGTGTGAGGTCCGACGAAGTCTTGTCCACAAAGCTATGCTTTGGGTCACCAAATGATCATAGAAATGATCACAAAGATAAACGATCAAACAAATGATCATATCACAAATGATCAACACAATGATCATTTCATAGCAACACTAAGCATGTCACATTACCAAATTGGGAATATATCGCTAATAACCTTCAACTACATAACCTCTGAGCTCGTACGTTTCAGAGAAGGGTGTTAAGCTAAAAGAATAAATTCTCCGCCACCAACAGAAATATATTTGAAAGAAATCAGCTTTATATCTCAATTTGTAATGTCAGACATACAATCCATACAAGTCTGTTCCGGGCTCGAACAGAACCGAAGGCACTTACAAAGAAGTCCTTGCAATCCGGATATCCACAATCCTGATCGGATTCCCCATCACATATGGAGAACTCTATACCGGAGCAACTCGGTGCAGAGTCAATCGACAGGTCATCCTATCGCTCTCGCAAATACCCGGTCTTCAACACCGATCTTCAATGTTATCCATTACGTCGTATCACTATTCGGAATGGGTAATCCGAATAACGAGCGCAATAATTTAAAAATAAGTGTGGCATTCAAATCCAAGCAAATCACAACAAATACCTTTCAAAGGTAAATATTTATAGTCGGTTATTGAACTATCAATGGATATGCACAACATCACCAGATTCCAAATTATTTTCCAAATTATTTATTTCCCAAAAATATCTTTACAAGATATATAATTTTCACACTTCAAAAATAAATCAATATTTATTTTTAAACAAATTCCCCTTTCTTTTATAAATTCCATAGTGAATTTACATTCCAAAATATCCATGCATATACGATTTCAATTATTCATTTCAATTTATCTTCAAAAAGATAAATTCTCAAAATATTCACTTTATATTGGAAAACATTTCCATACTTACTTATTCATAAGTAATTCACAAATTTTATTTATGTTCAACCTTTGGAAAATATTCAATATACTTAAATCGAGATTAAGTATATATTTCATTCTTTAAGGAAATCATTCTCTTAAACATATTTATTTGGGCCAAAACGAATGTTACGTAAAACATCGTTACGACTACCCAAAATCACTAGTATAGGGATTCGAAATTAAAATAGATATATAAATCCCAATACTAAACAAAACATTTCCTTTCGGAAATCATTTACTATAACAACAGGGTTATAGTCCATCATTTCCTTTTATTTCTCGAAAACGTCTATTTCAACAATAAATATTGAAATCTATGGTTTCGAATCTCAACACGTTTTGAAAACATCGTTAGATCATTTTAATTCTATTTAAAACATCACATTCAAAACAATTTCTTTAACATATTTTTCACTATTCAAAAACGTGAATATACTACGTTAACCAATTTCATCCTTTCTATTCATTTTATTTTAAAGGATTATTCACTGTATAAAACGTGAATATAACTCCATTAATAAGTTACAACAATTTACTTATCAAAATAAGTCGTTTGCGGATTTATAAAACAACGTTTATAAATTCCAATTCTATTTATTTTATAACAACTTCCTTTTTATAAATCTCCTTTATTAACCTATTCAATTAATAACTCAATTATAAACCAAAGGTTCATATTATAAGTTAAACACTTATAATTTATTTGTTTGCAAAAATTGTTCTTTTTAACTTCCCAAATTATAAATCTTATAACTTATCAGATTCATTTGTTTACCCAAATCTATTCCTTTAATAACTTTACAAATTTTATAAACCTACTGCTTATAAAATTCCATTTATAACTTCACCGTTTATAATTCTATAAATTTCATTCATTTATGAAATTCATTCACAATTCATTCTAACACTTATAAAAACTCGTTTTATCATTCAAATATTTTAATTTATAAATGATCAATTTATAAATCTTTTATATAAATCAATTTATACTATTATTCTTTTAAAAAATCTTTAATCCCCTTTATAATTTCACCATTTTGATTTATAAAATAATCAAATTTTATAAATCCTATTTTTTTCCACTTTTTATAATAAATTCAAAAATCCCGATTAAACTATTTTATAAAATCATTAACCCCATATTTCTCAAAAATCAACCTTTAACTATTTTTCTCAAAAATCATAATTTTATAACACAAAAATTATAATGTTTATTTATTTAAAATGGATCAATTCCAAAAATATTTTATAAAACGTATACTCTTCAAAAATCACTTTAAAAATCATTTTAAAATTCCAAAATTGGTCCAATGATGCTACACACCAAATAGTCAATCACGACAACAACGACATCATATATCGATATGATAATCCATCAAATATCAAAATATCTGAAATCAAATAAATACTGTTGAGAAATCCAGTTGGATCCGTCCAACCTGTTTTCCTGCATCCACAAATATTAGCACAATACCAATTCCGCTCCAGTACGGAATTATCGCGGTATATGGGATTTAAAATATTATCCGCTTAATAGACGGCGCAATAGGGTCTCATCCGCTATACAATGCGGGAAATCAACAACTGCAATATATACATATGCCAATATATATATATATTTCTATTATATATAATACCAATTTCACTGTTTATGAAACATTCGCGGTATATGTTTTTAATAAATAACATCCGCTTACTAACGGCGCATAATGTCTATTTTAACAATCAATAGATAAAAGCATCATTCAAACATGCATTCAAGTATTTTAAATATAACTATTTAAAATAAAAATCGAAACTATTCGATTGAGTGAGAAGTTCTCACCTTGATTTCAATTTCGTTTTAGCGATTTATTTCGAATAAAATTAAACGGACGTTTAATTTTATCCAAAATTCTCACTAACTCCAAACGACTCCAATCCAATTTCATAGCGTAGTGCTCGTCCATACGATTCCAACGCAACTAGTTTCGCGCATTTTCGACCTCGTATGAAAAAGATATGGATTTTACAAGTTTTACGAATTTATATAAACTAATTTACAACTTTTATTTTATACACAAATTACTGGCCGCATGATCCCTGCCTCCTTCATCAAGACCGCACGTCCCCCCCCCCCCTCCCCCCTTCATCTTCTCGTACGCACGTTTGCCTCCAGGTAACAACGAAAGGCCGAACCCAACATGCTCCTCCTAGGGTTCAAAACGCACGCTACCATCAACACTTCCACATCGATCAAGAGCCGCCATTCGACTCGCCTGCTCGAACTCTATCCACGGCCAAGGCAGCTCCAAGCTCGGCCCCCAATTTCTCCTCGAATTTCGTGCGCAACTGTAGGCGAACGCGGCCATCTTTCTCTCTCCACGTTGCTCCGATGATCATCATCGCCGTATGGATATCGAGATCTCTTCGTGCTCTCCATCTTTCATTTAGAAAGTTTCTCGAATCATTGCACGGATTTGAAGAGATTGAGGAGAGAAAGTGAACAATTTTCGGCCATTGGTTTGAGGGGTGGCAGCGGAAAGGGTTTAGCGTTTTATTTATTTATTTTTATTTTTATTTGTGAAGAGGCAAGGGTCTATTTATAGAAAATCGAACGAAACACTATTCATTCCGGAATTTCCAAACTCCGATTTGCACGCGGTGACCAGCGTTTCTAGGGTTTATCCCACGTTCCGGACACAATGGAACAGGTTTCGAAAGCTAATTCGGTCATCTGTGCGAGTTATGGCAACAAACGTTCAATTTGAATTAAACCGATTTAAACGATTTTTTAGGCGTTTTAGCTTGCACCGGACAAACGATAAATCCGATTGACACGAAATTTTAAACCATACAAAAATATCACATTACGGATCCGATGAAACTAGTTTCGTCGAAATCCGAGACTTTTTGAAAAATGGCTATTTTAACTCGCCAAATTAATATTAAAAACAATTTCGATGCGTTTCGAGCTGCCACGGTCAAACGATAACTCCGATTGCTACGAAAATTTAAATCCGGTAATAACAAACTATTACGGATCTAATGAAACTAGTTTCGTCCAATTCTGAGACTGTTCGAAAATTGGCTAATTTCGCTAGTCGATTTAAATATTAAAATATTCAATTTTCACAAATTAACTCTTAATTCGATTTTAAAAGTTCTAAAATATCGTTCTAACTTCAATATGATAAAATAAAATTTTACAAATCATTTTCAATCATATTAAACCCAATTTACAATTATTTCCATAATTTAATATATTAAATTTTTTTTTTTTTTTTTTTGGCAAGGCCGACGGGGTTGGATGGTCCCCGACCATTTTATTGCAACACCAGAGAACAACAAATACAACAGAGAGCAAAACGCTCAAGGAATACAGAGGAGACTAAGGTGTTACAAAACACAAGGAATAACAAAAAGGAAAAAACATGAAAACAGACAAAACATAACAAAGTTAGCATGGAGAGGCCACTGATATTCCTGGATCAAATGCAAAAAGCATCTTAACCACTGAATCTGTCTCTTGCATAACACATATCTTCAAACCATCATCAGATTTGGCATTAGTAGGATCAAAAAACCTATTATTACGTTCCCTCCACACCACAGCAACAAAGCACTTTAGAGCAACACCAAAGATTCTTTTTCTTTCTTGCTTGTTACCAGTTTCAGAATAAATTCTTTCCCATTCCTGCACATTGACATTTAAAGGTCCTTTTCTACAATATTTGTTCATGACCTGAGACCATATTTTCTTCGTGACAGTACATTCAAAATAAATATGATCGATTGTCTCAGGAAAATTACTGCAAAAGGTGCATGACGAGTTAACATTCATGCCGTACCTCGCAAGTCTTGATTTAGTCAGAAGAGCTCCATTAAGGACCTTCCATAACAATAGATTGTGCCTGTTGCTACTGTCAGTATTCCATGTTCTCTTCCACCATCTCCAGTTCTGGTTCAAGTTGTTTTGCATCAAGTATTCATATGTCAAACCAGTTTTATACTTCCCTTTCTTCTTACCCCAGACAAGATTGTTATATGAAGAAGGCAGAGCAGTAAATGACTTTATTTTATCCCATATAATTTGCACTCTTTGGTTCGAAGTGAAAATGTGCCTTGATTGAAAGTTATGTATCACATCTCTGACAAGCATACGTTCATGTATTCCAGTATGTAGAATCTCACTATAAGTGAGCTGTCTCCTAAGAATAAGGCCTTGTTCAAGCCATGGGTCATCCCAGAAATAAACATTGATTGCACTGTTAGTCTTCATCTGTATCATAGGGAGAAACAGCTCTTTAAACTTGTGGATATTACGCCAAGTCCAGCTAACATTTTGCTGGTCTGATATATTCCATAACCCTCTACAGTTCATATACTTCTTCATCGACCAAGCAGCCCATAGACTGTCAGGGCAATTGAACAAAGTATCAATATGTCTAGCAAAAGCAGCCTTATTCCACTGTTTTAGATTAATCAAACCAAGGCCTCCTTTGTTTAGAGGCTTCTCGACAGTAGCATACTTTATAGGAGCAATGAATCTACCAGTAGTCTTGCCACTCCACAGATACTTCATCATAGCACATCTTATCATTTTAATAAGTTTAGTAGGGAGAACAAAGGATCTAGCCCAGTACACTTGCATAGAGAAGATAACAGACTTAATTAATGTGAGTCTACCAGCTTGACTTAACCTCCTCGCAGTCCAGCAGCTTAATCTAGCTGTGATTCTTTCATACATAGGTAAGCAGTGGTTAGTAGTAATTCTGGAAGTAGTCAGAGGAAGACCAAGGTAGGAGACCGTGGATAGATTCCTATTCAATCCAGTGACATGATAGATCATGTTGGCATGAGCAGGGCTTACACCAGCAAGAACAATATCAGATTTTTGGATATTGATTTTTAACCCAGTCATAGCGTGAAACTGCTCAAGAGTAAGCATAATGTTTTCAATAGTGACGAGATCAGGAGAACAAAACATGATTAAATCATCAGCGAACATTAGAGTGGTGATTTGAGGGTCTTTACAAGCAGGATGAAGCTTGATTTTCCCCATACAAGCAGATTTATTGATCATTCTTGTGAGCAATTCCATTACAAGAATGAAGATGTAGGCTGACATGGGGTCTCCATTACAAGCAATTCCATTACAAGCTTGATTTTCCCCATACAATATATTAAATTATCGATTTAAGTATTCAATTAAATCCAATTATTCGAATTAAAATTTATTCGACTTATAAATTTCACTTATTAATATTTAAAATTAATTAAATATACAAATTTTAATTAATAAAAATTCTGGGTCGTTACATCAGAATAGACAGAAATCTTAAGTCGGTCGTAGGAAGCCTTTGGAATTTTCTGTTGGTGATCGCGTGTTCATTCGTGTTTCTCCGATGAAGGATGTGGTGCGTTTTAGTAGCTTAGGGAAATTGGCTCCTCGATATGTTGGACCATTTCCTATTACAGAATGCATCGACACAGTTGCTTATCGTGTATCGCTACCTATTCAGTTTTCGGGAATTCATGACATATTTCATGTATCCCAGCTTCGTCGATGCCTTCGAGATTTGGATTCTATTATTGATCCTCATGTGTTGTTAGATCTTGAGATCTCACCCGACTTGTCTATGGTACAAAATCATATGCATGTGCTAGCTTCGGAGGTTAAACGCCTTCGGAATAAAGAAGTCCCGCTTGTGAAAATTCAATGGTCCACAAACCCTAAAGATTGCACTTGAAAAATCAAAGAATTCATCGAGCGTTCTTATCTCGGTTTTTTCTCCTCTTCGGGTGGAGGTGAGCATTCTTAATTCATCTTTTCTATCTTTAATCTTTGTTGTAATGAATAATGTGTGTTATAGACTGCTTCTAGTATGAAAATTACGGGACGCAATTTTTATAAGGGGGAGTTTGTAACAACCGTGATTTTTGATTACCGTCCAAAATAAAAATTTAAAATAGAATTTTGAAAAAAAAATGAAATCTATTACAAAGTCGGTTGCTTACCACTAGGTGGTAGCAGCTGAAATAAATTGCAATTGGCATTGTTGTTTTGGATATAACTAAGTTAAGTTATAAATTCTTTCATTTGCCTTCACGTAAGAGAAATGAATCCATTTTAAAAGCAAGTTGGACACTTTGCTGTCACACACACAAATTTTGTAAAAGCAAATGTTTGAACACAGTGTTGTCACCATCATCATTTTATATGCAAGTGCGTACTTTCTCTTCTCTGATCACGTCTCCACTTTAATGCCAATGTACCACAAAATTTAGCCAGCACGTATTTTCATTGACTTATACACAAATTTGAGAAAAAGAAAAGTAAAAGCTGCAACTTTCTTTTTTGTTTCAAAATTTCCAGCAGCTCGGTAAACATTAATGGCATTTCCAAATTTTTCCTCCAATTGTTCCTTGTTGCTAACCCGTTCTGAAACCAATTATTGGTGAGTGTAAAACTCACATTTCTAATTTATTCACTACTTCATCTTTGCGTGCAAACTTTGTTTCATTTTTCGTGCAAAAATTTGAAGCATATGAAAACAAGTTTCGGATCATTTATTTTGTTACTTGCGTTCAAAAATAGGGTAGGCACAAAAGTTGAAAATTTTGGTCCATTTCATTTTGCATACAGACGTGTACACATATATATACGACCAGGCTAGTGTGCAAAAAGGTGTAATTCTGACCCTTATATTAATTCATGCGTGCAAAAGTAAGTCCAGGGCATATAGTGTGTTGCTTGTGTGCATGTAAATGAGTCCATGTCATTCATTTTATCCACTTCATCACTGTGTACAAATATTTGTAGCAAGAAAATCAAGTCCAGGCATATTATTTTTGTGCGTACGTGAAAAATAGTATTGCGAGGTTAGTTTATTTTTTTTACTTCAGTACATGTATACATTTAGTTTTGCATGCCCATCATCTATTATTTCATCACTTCATTTTTGCATACATGTACACTTTGCATGTATATCAAGTCCAGACCTCAAATCCAAGTAGCTTTGCCAGGTCGGTTTTAATTTATTTTGGTGAGTGTAAATGTGTGGCACAAAAATCATGTACAGACTACACATTGGTATCGTGCGCATATATATAGCTTTGCTCAGGCACATGTGTTATTTCATTTTTTACGTGTACCCAGGTTGTAGCATTCGAAACCTTGGCCAGGTCGTTCTTTTTTTTTCTCATGCATTTTGCGTGCAAGTTGTAGTGTATTAAAATATTGCACAGGTTATATTTCATTAATGCATTAGTTCCGTGCAAGTTGTAGTGTGGCAATTTCATTTTTGTGCCTACTTTGTTTAATTCGTGCTTGCATATATAGTGTGGCACAGGTAGTTTGTTTAATTATTTCAAATGGTGCATGCAAATGTGAGTCACAAGTTACGCTTTTCTTTCAAATTGTGCGTGCAAATTGAGTTACACGAAAATCAAGTCCAGGCAGTGCTATATTCGTTGAATATATAGTAGTGCAGTCTACCGTTTAATTTACGTTAAACCGGTGTTTCGTTTTGGAACGAATTTTGTTGCTGTTAATTTTATAACGGAACTTTTACCCCGGTG
Source organism: Allium cepa (assembly GCA_030765085.1). Classification (NCBI taxonomy): domain Eukaryota; kingdom Viridiplantae; phylum Streptophyta; class Magnoliopsida; order Asparagales; family Amaryllidaceae; genus Allium; species Allium cepa. Next base: position 752,522,200 of record CM060929.1, read on the forward strand.
TTTGTATTTTACGTATGTTGTTTTCATGAGTTTTTGACGAATAAAAATTACTGTTGTTTTGACTTCAGTAACCGTCAATTTAAAGTGAATTTTTAAGCGGCTATCTTGCAACCAAGAAAACCCGCAACGCTGATTTGATATCGCTTTTTACGATGTTTTGTGAAGCTCAACTTCCTTGTCGAAATTGCTGTTTTAATCACGTGTTTTCAAATCGTTTTAAAATAAAACTATTTTCAAAAATTTCACAGTTTACGCTTTCAAAAGAATGAGTAATTAATTTTAACGCTTCAGCAAAATTAAGGACTATGAACCCTTACTTTTACTGATTCGCTTAATTCCGGACTTGTTCATTTGAGAACGTTAAAAAAATTATTTATATAAAATAAATAATTTTGCACTTTCAAGAAAACGATGATGAGATTTAAACGATTTAGCAAAATGCAAAATATGGAACCATGCTTTTACTAATTCGGTTAATTTCGGACTCGCTAATTGAAATATTTGTCGTGAAATTGCTGTTTGAAGATTTTGATGATTTTGTTGGGCTTTCGAGCCACTATGCTGGACCTTCGGGTCAATTACCAATACCAGGCCTTCGGGTCATATGTTGGACCTTCGAGTCATTTGTTGGGCACCAAATATTATGATGACAGTACTTGGTAGGCTTCGGCTATATGAGATGCACGTGCGTCATAGCTCATACTCGCCATATGATGGGATCGATCCACTTTTATGCTGATTTTTCTTGTTATCTTATTTTGATTTCTAGATTTTTTGTGTATTGCCGTTTTGAATTCAATTATGAATTTGAAAGTTGATTTTGATGGAGTTTCATGAGATTTCTTCATTTAAACTATGTTGATTATTTATGTTGAATAGTCCCATTCGAGATTATGATTAATTTTCTTTGATGTTGTTTATAATGCATTCATTTCTAAGTTTAAATTAGACTGATCCGTTTATTATTTTCTTTTAAATAATACTCGGGTCAGGCCGAGTTATTTCAGGATAATCGCTATCTCTGATTCAGTTACTGCTTCAGCTTTTGGGATTTCATCTCATCTTTTGTCTAGGCTTCGAGGTGTTACTTTTGGCGTATTGACCCTCATCTCATGTATGTTATGACGTATATGTATATGTACATTTGAAATTGATTTCGATGGAGTTTAATGAGATCTCTTCATTTAAACTATGTTGATTATTTATGTTGAATAGTCTCATTTGAGATTATGATTAATGTGCTTTGATGTTGTTTATCCTACATTCATTTCTAAGTTTAAATTAGACTGATCCGTCTATTATTTTCTTTTAAATAATACTCAGGTCAGACTGAGTTATTTCAGGATAATCGCTATCTCTTATTTAGTTGCTGCTTCAGCTTTTGGGATTTCACCTCATCTTTTGTTTAGGCTTCGAGGTGTTACTTTTGGTGTATTGACTCTCATCTCATATATGTATTGATGGTTATGTATATGTACATTTAGTTCATGTGAACCATTGAGTGTTGTAGCATGTACCGAAACTTGTCTTCCGCTATATATCTGATATTTCTGTTCTGATGTGATTAAACTTATCTATGTTATTACTATTATGAGTTATTCTGAATTTTTCATAAGCCACCGTAGTTTCGTTTTAGATTTGGAATGAATATATATCTTTGGGAGTAATTTATACAACTCCTATTGATGTAATAAATACTCGTCTAAGGCATAACTTACGGATGGTCGCTTCTAACAAGCCTTATTCTTCACAATAGCAGACGTTATTTCTTATAATAACCTTTGTTATTGTGAGCATAGAGGTGAGGCGTCACATTTACTTACAAAAGTAATTGAACAAATATCATTTGTGTGTCCCATACCACTAAGTGTTACTAGATCGTTTGCTAAATGCTTGTAAATTACACTTAATGCAGGCATAAAATATTATATATGGTGAGTCAAAGGAAAACCCAGAAAAAAATTATAAGACATGCCAAACAGCTTGGTATTACTAATACATTTATTCGAAATTCTCATTAAATTAAACTGCACATCATTCAACCATTTATTGATTAAAAAGAGTATTATTAATAATTACTCATTTCCAAAATCTCCATATTAAAACTTCAAACATTAATACAAAATTTCAAAAAGGTTTAAATTTTAGTTCTGACTCGAGTGTTTTAACTTTTGGTTATTCTCTGGTCAGCCTAAATATTACAATATTTGAAGACCCAATTCCTTGAAGATGAAGATGAAGTTTGTTAGACTGTATTTCCTATTATTATTCCACTGCATTATTGTGGTACGTTTGTTGATTATACACTGATTTTGTTGTAAAAATCATTTAATCAAATGTATATTGTAAAACGGCTTCATGAACTATTTATTTGATTATTATATTATGTCATTCCGCTGCGAGTTTTTGCATTTTGCTTTCCTTCTTTTCTTTCTTATTAAACCAAATTGATAATCTACCTTGTTGATTGATTCTGAGTCAGACATGCGTGGTTTATTGTCGACTTAAATCATCGAAAAAGGTGGGTCGTCGCATCCCATACCGCTCTGTATTACTAATCCGTTTATTCGAAATTCTCATTATATAAAACTACACGTCATTTAACCAATTATTGATTAAAAGAGGGTTTTTAAGAATTTCTAGTTTCGAAAATCTCCATATTAAACATCAAACATTAATATAAAATTTCAAAGAAGTTTTAAATTATAAATTCTCATTTTATCCAAAAATCTTTTTTTAATTCAAGTATTTAGTCTTTTTAAACCTTTTATTTAATTACAAAGAAAATCTTCTTTAAAAACCTTATTTAATTATATTATGATATAATTCCAACTTTTAAAACCTTACGACATTTGTAAAGGAGGTTTATAATCTAAAAATTCCTTTAAAACTCTAAATTCAAATTATATTATTATTTTTATTATTCCCATAAAATAATTTTTAATCTAGAAAATTTCAAAAACTCTAATATTCAGTTTTCAAAATCAATATTTAAAATCTTTATTTGCTTCAAAACATTTTTGAATTTATAAATTAATATCCTCTTTTTCTATTTTAAAATAACACCAAAAATGATTTTTCGAAAAGGAAATTCGTTACTATGACAAAATTCAAGCTTCTGAATTCCTTTTATGATGGTTTATATTAACAAAATTTGCCATAAAAATATATCACACTAAAGTTCATTATTTTTTCTGAAAATATTATTTTACAACTCTTCGCGTTTATTTAATTTCAAAAAAATGGTCTCATTACTTCAACATTTTTTTAATTCTCTTTATAAAAGAAAAATACTTTTAAACCATTTTAAAATCAAGAATAAAATTAATATTTATCTATAAATCCACTTTTAAATTTATTTCTTTTTCTATAATTTAGCCAAAACAACTTAACACCTAAAAGAAGATAATTTAAAAGAAATATTACATTTATAATTTTCCTCTTATTTTTGTTTTCAAACCAAACTAATTTTGAAATTATCATAATAGCCTCCTCAAAATCTTTCCTTTTTTAAAACTCCTTTACAAAAAAATCAAAATTTTAAATCTCCCAATTCAATAATAATATATTGACTTCAAACAAAGTTATGTAAATATTTCCAAAACATTTAAATCGATTTCTCCCTTTTTAATCAATTCCGAACAAAAATTCTGGTCTAATTTATACCATAGAACAACTATGATATAGATATCAATTCATTATCATTAATATACAATCCAAAATTCAATCCAACAACAAATGAACCATGGTACGTATCTCAATTTCAACCAAATCAAACCATATCAAATCAACTCATCCATACAAATAATTAAAAGCATGAAAGAAACCTATGCTAAATCATAGGTGTGAGTAAATAAATTTGCTCATTAAGAATAGGTATAAAATGATTAAAGCATTTCAGTCTCATCTATCCTCCACGCACATTGCCTCAATCACCACGAATGTCATCGTCAGCCAATCTTCCCTACCGCCTCTGCCTTTGTAATCTCACTCCTACTGCCAACGACCCTCACCTCCAACCCAAGCGTGCGTCACAACCCAACATTATCACTGCAACCCACCTCCCAAAGCTTCCTACCTTTAACATTTATGAGCACATGCCAGCTTTCCTTTGCCACCGCTATCCACCTGCATGTGCTACCCTCTCCATCGTATCGTGAACTCGTGCACCTGAGCACGTCTTCTTCTTTTTTCCACGAGATGCCTTTTGCCTAATGTGATTCTCGTTTGCATGAGGAGGGAAAAGGGATCAGGTCTATGGGATTTAGAGAGAAAATGGGAATGGGTTTTATTTATTATGGATGATAGGCTGAAGGAATTGTCAAGAAGAGGATAGAGAGTTAAAGAAGGTGCTAGAGCACTATTATTTACAATTAGGCCACTTCCATTTATGTAATCCAAACACTATACTTTCTTTTACCTTTTAATTAATTCCATCATTTATCTGTAAATTCACTTCTAATTTGAATTGAACAATTAAATGTGTCACACAATATATTTAATAATTCATTTCAGATATTTAAATTCTCAAATTATTCATCTCCGTTGGTTTTTTCATTTTATTAATGTCAAATAAAAAATTACTTTTGTCTATTTCAATTATATAAAAGTTATTTACATTAAACAAAAAATATTTCATAATTATTTATAATATTTTATTCGAGTTCGAAATATTTTTTGAAAAGAATTAATTAATTGATTCAATTTATTAAAACAAAATCCTTTATCAACTAATCTTTAATTCGGTAAAATATATTTCTGAAAATGAAAATAATTCATATTTAAACTCGAATATTTTATTTTGATTAAAATATTTTATAACAACGATCAGAAAATAGGGTTGTTATAGGTTATCTTAGGAGGGCCTTTTACCAAGCGAGGTTGCTCACTAGTGAGAGACTGTCATTACACGATTGAGCGTGTCATTAGTAGGGTTGAACTGACCTTTATCAAGGGAGGACGCTCGAAAAGGGAGGCTACTAGTGGCATGACAAAGTGTGTAACTAGAGAGTCATTCATAGTGTTCCATTAGGCCAAAAGAGCCATTATATAATTAAATCACTATGGATACAATATGAGTTTGATTGATGGTTGCTATGGTTGTCTTTGTTAATGTTAGGTATCAGTGAGTCTAACACCCCGACAATAATGAAATAGAATAGTATATCATTACATTTGGTTGCTTAACATGATACTTTATATGCGCAAACTTGTTGGATACAAGAGTAGGTAGGTATGACTTTCCTTACCATGTTGCACTTGCATTATGATATATCGAGTTTATATCAATTGTTTTAGGCTTATAATCATTCATACCAGACTTTTGTCTGACCTAAGGTTATTTGTAGTTTTGTTTTCTCATAACTCTCAGGTATTCTTTATGTGTAAACTAGGAGTCAGGTATTATGATAACGCATGGAGTTGTATATGGGATGAGCAACAGGTTTACACTCTTTCTATATGATTATTATATGGAGTTATAACCTATTCTGTTGTGCAGTGTTGTAGATTTATTGCCACTTACATACACACACATAAATATAGAAACAGTTTCCTTTTATGTAGCCATTAATGTATTATGCTATATTAACTCATACTTGGATTGTGACAAACGATCATACGAACCATGTTGCAATCTAATGATGGTTGGTTTCTGTTCATTTGATTGTACAACCATCTTGTTTATTTTAATTTATGTTTTGTATTATATTTTGTCTAAACTTTGAGATATATGACAAGTTAATGGTTTTTTTGCTTTACCCCCGATGAACCCTCCATTGGCTAGGTACCGTATAGAGGAGAGTCCTTTATATGGGTAACGAAGGTGGAGGGGGAATCACTAGTTAAAAAAGTTAGGGATATGTCCTAGGGGCAATTGTGTAATTTATTACATATATCTAATTCGATAACCAATTTTGTTCCAAATAAAATGTGTTTTATTTCTGTTATATACTTGAAGTAATGTGTTATATTAATTAATCAATTAATTTAAAAGTGTATTTAATAGAAAATCCATAAGTGATATGTTTTTGTAATAGTGGTTACAAAATGTTGTAACCATGAGTAATGATCACAATTAAAACAAACATACCATTTTAATATTCGTAGTCAAGATGTATTTAGAATAGATATCGATGCATCCATTGAGACTATAGTACGTAATGCTCACTAAATGTTGGGCAGTGTATTACTCATGACTGCTGGGGGTACCAAGAGTACTGATAGTTATTGGATAACCATGGAATGACTCACTCGATAGTTTTCTATTGGTTAATATAACTAAGGTCAAACAGAAAACATCGAAGTGGATAATTTGCATAATTCTCTTAACTTGAGAATATTACTGATCCTCAATATGAAACATCTACTTTGATTATAGTTAAACCATGGCATGATGTCCATGAACGACTATAGTTAGGTCAAGTTGAAGAATTGAAAGTGAAACACTATTTAAGAGAGAATTTGTCTCCTCGGTTATATTGGATTAGTATCATGGTCAACTGAAATCAACTCAAGGTCAAAATATCTTGCTAGAGTAATTCTGCTAATAATAATTGTTATTATTGAATCTTTTTTTTTGGAATATAAAAGTTAAATACAGACGATATTACAATTTTGACCATAACCAAATTGCATAAATCTAAAGCGATGCAGTTTTGACAAAAAATTGGTATAAATGACTATCACTACCGAATAATGCTGTAATAAGTAAAATTCGATTTTATAGAAGCTATATAAGTGATAAATTTGGCAAAAATATCATACTTCTAGCTAATGTCATGCATGAACGTTAATATTTGAATTGTTTGATATTAATCGCTGACTGAATTTGCACTTAAAGAGTCTATATAACTGCAATGTTAACTCTTCCATCTACAACCCAAACTTAATTAAATTATAAATGTTTTAATTATTAAATTAATTAATATTTATGAAATATTAGTTATAATTTGTTTATTTGAATTGTGTTGATCGGTATTAAAAATAGTGCTTATATAAAATATATGTATACACTTGTCGATATACGATCGGTGTACGTTTAAATATGATCTAAATGTAAAATATCTTATCTGGCTTGAAGTAATTTAAGGCCTGATAGGGAAGCAAGTTTGGTCGGCCGTGATGAGGGAGTTTGGCTTGGAATTTGATTCCAAAAGGTGCATAAATGATTAAGGAAAAGAAAGATATGTTTCTATCTGTTTAAATACATCTTGCCACTTTTTTCTAAAAAAAATTCTACCATTTGTTCCTCCACATTTCCCACCTTGCAATGGCCAAAATCCCTTTTTCTCCCTCTCTAAAATTCAAGCAAAAAAATCCAAACACAAATTCAATTAAAATAAGAAGAACGGTGTGTGGCTTTCTCAAAGGGGCTGCGCCTTTTGGAAATCTTGAACAAGTATTCAAACGGAGTAATAAAGATTCAACATTCAAGTTATTCTCTTAGGCAATACCAAGGTACTATTTCTTTACAAATTCTCATGATTTTAGAATTAATTGTAATATGCCTTTTGTTTAAATTGAATTGTTTATTTTCATGATTCCATGTATGTATGTGTTTTAGACATATGATATCAAATATGAATATATGTATATGATTTTAACTTGACATTTTTTAAACCTCTCTCTCCCCTTTTCTTATCTTGTCCATGAAATCAAAATTGATTTTTTTATTTTAGTTTTATTTGACCATATTTAAAGATGAATTTTAATAAATTGATTTACACCGGATCTACGCATATAATGGTATATGTGTATAGATCTACCAATTAAGTAATTTCATTAATATGTGTTATTATTTTATAACATGGGAAAATGAAATTTCATGTTTCCAATGCATATTTATATGTATTAGCAAATGCAGTTAATTGTTTAACATGTAATCTTGGGTATGAAATCAAATTTGAATTTTTCTTTCAAGTTTACATTTGACAGTGTTTGAAGATGAGTTTTAATACATTGATTTACACAAGATCTATGTATATGATAATATATGTGTATAGATCTATCAATTAAGTGAATTCATTCATATGTAAGTTTGTTTTATAATAAAGAAAATTGGAATCTCATGTTTATATGTATGTGTCAAATCTTAACAAATGTTCATATATATGTATTAACAAATACAATTAATTGTATAATATGTATCTTGAATCAAAATTCATGTTCATATTTATGTGTATTTAATGAATATAGATTTTGCATATATGTATACACTTTCAATTAAAAACCATTTTATAATTGCTTATACATATACATATATGTGCATACGTTTATTTATTTGTCAATTGTAGTTTAGTACATGAATGTCATGACTCTGGGGTTTGGAATTAAAATTAAGTTAGAATCTAAACTATAACTTTCATATTAGTAATTAGAACTTTATTGCCTTATAATATGATGCACTTGCATATTTTTACTGGATTACATTTGGATAAAATCATTATATATGCCGAGTGTAATTTTAGGCTTAAATGTCATTTAGTATGTCAATTGATATAATTAAAGAGAGAGAAAGTGAAGGGTTCTCTCTCTATATTCTCATCTTTCCTTAATTAATTATACACATCAGAAGAAGGAAACAAAATATTTCCATTTCTAATATTGTACATGTTTAGGTAAACATATATACATTGATTATATACCGCACTTACACTTCAAACATACGAATGTATTTGATACATTCATTGTAATACATACAAATTAAAATTAACATTTAAACTTCCATTTGACCAAAATAAATAAAATATGATTTTATTTAAAATATAATTAGGTTGGATCTAAAACCTCTTTAGACTTTATATGCCCAATAGATCCAACAAAAGATTTTCTTTGAAATTTACCCATAACTCCACTGTGGGCTGACCTATTTCTAAAACTAGATGTTTATTTACAATTTAACTTCTAACTATAAATAAAGTATATGGTTATGTTGACAATATTATACTCTATATCAGTTAGATTTCACATGATAATTATTAAAATTAGTAATTTGAATTATGATAAATTCAAATGATTAAAATCCAAAAATTTAGGAGTTCTAAATTTCTATGGTGTCCGAAGTTTAGAAAACTTGAATATTTTTAGTTTTGAATTTTTAAAGTTTAATTTCTTATAATTCAAATGTTTGTGTCAAAATGTTAAAATTTCATAAGTTAGTTTTCAAAGGTTTAATTTAAAAAAATTAATTTCAAAAGCTTAATTTTTGAGAATTTGAGTTTAGAATGATAGTAAAAGAATTAGGTATCAAAAGCAAGAACTTTAATCTCAAAAGAGAATATGGTAAAAACCAAAATTTAGTGGAAACATTTTTGGAGAAATAAATTTAAAATAAGTTAACTTGAAAATTCTAAATTTCAAGATAGTAGGATTTCCAAACTTTTATATTTTGAATTTTTTAGTAAAGTTTCAATTTTTAGTATTTTTGATTTAAAATAATTTCGTAGATGTATGAAAGGACATAAATGGAGAAACTATCATTAAGCATTCAAACTGTGATAAACAACATAAAAGTATCGAATGCTTTTTCACTAAATAAGCGTTTTTTGAATACTTGTTAGAAACAAACACATTTAATGTTTTTATTGAGCAACCAGCGACAAAAGAAGTGTATATTTGTTGGAAACAAATGATACTTAAGTTTACATTTTTATGTGAAATTTCTATTTCTTGCTGGTTATGGATACAAATCGGGAGCATTTAATTTTCATGTATCCAAAATTGGGTTTGTAGTTTGCATTATGTGAATTTGAATAAAATGCAAAAGTCATAAAATAGTCGACATTAATTAATTGTTATTATTTTCATGCCATTAACTAAGTTTAGAATTCGTCTAGACTGCTTATTACCATTAATTAGTTGCAATTGTTATTTGAATAATTTGTTTCAAATTAAAATTTGCCGTAATTTGGCCACATTTGCTGCTCATTTGATGCATTTAGGCTAATATAAATCAACTATGTATTGTAATGCATTTGAGATTATGTTTAATGAAATTATATGATTATAAAATGTTGTAATCGGTTAGAAGAATTTGTAATTAAACAAGTCATAGCATCAATCCAACCTATATTTTTATGTACTGTTGTGCATAATGTACATGACCCTTATATAAAAGCTTAGTGTATGTGTATATAGATATAAATATTTGATTGATTCACACCGTATAGTAGTAGTGCTAGATTTCATGTTCAATTGTAAAATTTGTTCAGTTTGAGTCAATAATTATGTATATCATATTCTTATTATTATTTTTCTAAAGTCACGTATGAAAAGTAAAAGAACAATAATAACAATTCATATTACTTATGTAACATAGAAGCAAACCAAAATAATACCCAATTATAAGCTTGATTCAATATGGCAAAAGATGAACTGCATATTCCAAAAAAGTTATATAGTGAATCGTTACAATAAAGGTTACAAACAAATAAAAGTCGTTACAACATTGTTCTATGGGAAGGCTGAAGTAAAAATCCCTACCTAACTTTTGGTATACCAATAATTGATATAAAACTAAATCAGGTTTTTATTGATTAGTAATGATAACTTTAATATTTAGTAGGAGTACATAATAAAATGTTTATTTGTACTTTACTTGATGAATTATCCTAATTTATCTTAACCATACTTAATATACTATTGCATTTTCGTTATATCGATGTGTATATTACAAATGCTATGAGATTTTTTTTAATAACTCTCCATGTATAGCCCAAAAATAGGTCGAAAGGTCATATAAATAGAAATAAAAGTTTTTGATTGATAAACAAGATTAACAAATTAGAAGATGAGTCTAATATCTTCTAAAATGTGTGCTAATCGGAAATTTTTTTCATTAATGTTAATAAATAACAAAGAATGATTGGTATATTTACCATTATTGTTGTATTTTGTATTTCCTCACCTTTAAATTTATCGATCATATCAGGTTATTTGCTCATAATCCGCTAATCCTAATGGTACTCCACTTAGTTTATTGTTGGCTACCAATGAATTAGTGTATTTTTATTAATATTAATTGGGGACTTAGGTGGTAGTACATAAGTTGTGCTACAAATCTTAGATGGTGTGTAGTATACTACAAGTCAGCATATATCCCAATGTTTCAGATCTCATTTGTCTCGTCCGAGATCTCACTCGAGATCTCATTTTCGAACTTGAGTGAGATGAGATTTAGCGAAACGAGACATTAAATTTTGCTTATATATTATTACTCTCATCTCATCCACGGTACTGAAACTTAAGGTGAGATCTTAATAGAAGATCTCATACGATATTATGTTTTTACATTTACATTTTTTTACTTTTTATGTGAGTCCACAAGAAATTACACTCTAATGACTTTTTACTTACCATATAATTCTTCTTTTTACCATTTAACGAGTGGGCAAAAAAACTTATTATTTATTCTTTTACTTTTAATATTCAGATAAGTAGGGGATCATTCAGTGATACCAAAATAATCGCATTATACTCTGATCTAAAATGTAAAATTAATATTATCATTTTATATAAATTATGTATGTTAAAAAATTATATATAGATAACAATTATTACAATAATATTAAAAATATCAAATTTAAACTTATGTTATTCCAAGATAGTTCTGAGATGGACTTTAAAATCTAAGATGTCAATCCAAGATGTACACCCGAGTTACACTCATCTCACCTGAGATCCCATCCGATACGAGATAATGTTTGTAAAATTTCCAAGACGAAACACAACCAAAATATAAGATTTAAAAACTTACTATGTCCAGTGGCTCGAATCACGTTATATGAGATATAAACTCGTGACCTCACTGATTAAAGCCGGAGCACCTAACCACGAAGATAACGGTGTTGGACATGAATTTGTAATGATATGGTAGTAGTAAGGGGGAATTACCAGTATTGCTATAACCCCGTTCGTGGCATCCACAGTGTATAGTAATTTGTAACGTTTCTCATAGGTCTTGATATATTATCAAACCGACCGTTAGTGAGGTTTGCCTATTGTGAGATGAAATCAAACTTTTTTGAAGCCTGAAAAATATGCTTCCTTTCTCTCCGAAGTTACAGGCTCCCTATCTTTACTGTTAAATCTCGGTTCTTTCCTTATTTCCTAAGTTCAACGTGTTTTTCTCTTAAAAAATCGTTTCTAAACCCTAACCCTCAACCACCAATCAACTTCCACTAGTAAACGACCATGCCCGCATCATTGCGAAACTACCAATCCCATTCGCAATCGTGTGTTTACTTGCACATTCCAAATGCTAAAGGCTAAACCCTAGGTATATTTTCTCAGAATTATTAAACTGAATTGAGATTGTTAAGTAATTTTGATTCAGATTGTTAAGTAATCATTTTTGAAACACTGAATTGAGAATTTAACACTTGAGTAAGTCTGTTACACCTGGATTTTGATGCCAATAAATACTATTTTGATTCTTGTGATTTTAGTATTCTTTTGCTGATATCCTTTTGATGGTATTTTTGTTAAATTTGGATGATTTAATTCTATTTCAAATTAAAGGGAGTAGATATTAATTGATTCATACGATCAATTAAATATAGAAAATAAATAGGAAAGACAATCAGTTAATATCAGAAGATACGTTAATTGATTTGAGGAATCAATCAAATAAGGATATACGTGGAAACAAACACCAACATGCTAAATTTATGTTGAAATCAAATCAAGTAAATCTAGAAAGATTTCATCCTTATCTCCATGCAGTCTCCATCCTTGCACTTATATAAATGAAGACATTTGTTCATCTTTTCATCATGCTACAAGAATAAAATGCTTTTACAATGGTTTAGGATAACATTAATATCTATGTGATGTGAATGAGTAAATTATTATGAAATAACTAAAAAAATTAACGGTGTGTATTAGGGGAAAAAAAAGGCGCGTACATTGTTCCAAAGGTGCATACTTAGTATGAGCGTTACGACACGGGCTTCACGAGTGACGATGGCATGCACTTTGCATGTGAATTGATTTTCTATAAATTGAATACGGTTAACATATTCAAGAGAAATGATTAGCTTAACAATTAAGTTATATTTTTGCTTTGAAAACATATGCAGTTAGTTTGAATTTTTATTTCTTAGTTGCAACATCTATTTTTTTCGTTAGTTTGAATTTTTGTTCGTATTAATTTGTAAAAAAGGTTTATTTGTTGGATCTTATTTTTAAATGTCATTAAGATTTATTAATATTTGTAGAGAGAAGTTTTGAATTCATAAAGGAAGTTTAATTGTTATATCTTATGTTTTTGTGGCATTAAGACTTAATAATATTCGTAGAGGTTTATTTGTTAGATATTATGTTTAAGTGGTATTAAGATCTAATAATATTTGTAGAGAAAATTTTGTGATTTGTAAAAAAATAGATCCTTATTTTAAATGATATTAAAATAGAGCGGTGTTACGGTACGCGCTTCGCTCGTGAATTGTTTTCTATAAACTATACCTATTCAATCATATTTTTGTGTTGTAATTAAGTGTAGTTAGTTTAAATTTTTATTTCTAAGTTGCGAGGTTTGATTTTTTTTTGTTTGTTTCAATTTTTATTTCTATTACTAAATAATGAAAAATGAATTTCTAAAAGAAATTTATTTATTAGATTTTAATTTTGGATGATATGACTTGATTTGGTAATATTTACAAAATGGGCATTTTGAATTTGTGAAAAAGGTTTATTTGTTAAATCCTACTTATAAGCGATATTAAGATTTGATTCGGTAATATTTATACAGGGACTTTTTGAATTTATAAAAAAAAAATTCTTAGATCCTATTTTTAGGTAATATTATAATTTGATTTGGTAATACTTTTAGAGGGTTGTTTTTGAATTAGTTAATTAAGTTTATTTGTTAGATATTAATTTTAAGTGATGGTGAGATTTTGATAATATCTGCAGAGGGGTGTTTTTGGTAGTTGACATTGACGGCAAAAAGGTGTACTTATTGCAATCTATTAAATAATAGTAAAGCGGAAGATTTTCTGGCTCTCTCCTTGATTCTAGGAATTTTCTCTCTTCTTCTTAATTCTCTCTTTAGATATTTTATTTTCAAATTCTTTAATATATTATTTTACACTTATTTTACTAATTCTCTTCTATTATTTTACATTTTGGTACATGTATTCTAAAATCTATATAATTATTTATATATAATTTATCAGCTACCTTCTAATATTTTATATTTAAGTCCGCACATTTAGGTTAATTAAATAATCCAAAATTTAAGCTATTTAAATAAATTCATTTAATATTTCTTATAAATACCAAAGAACGACAATTTAAATATGTATAACACTCAAACAACTAAACCATAATATTAATCTTTCATTCAACTATAACTGTGCAGTTAATGCGCTCTGCAGATTCAAAGCGGTGGAGGTGCAAAAAGTCATAGTGGGGATACAACGAGGATATAGCAGGATATAGCGGATAGCTCTAAAATAGCAATAAAACTCATACTTAATGTTTTTACAAATATATATAAATGGTAATTAAATAAAAAATTATTATTCAGTTGAATTATAATTAATGCATAAATAATTTTAAATAAAAACATGTGCGAATATACTTTAAATAAGCATAAAACTGTTATATAACATAATTGAATTTACTAGAATATTAGAGTATTTTCATTTCTAAAAATATATTAAAAATTAAATCAAATAAATTAGTTTCATAATTTTTATAATGTATAAATGCAATTTTTTAATTCGTTTTATTAAAGAAGATATAGCGGAAATAGCGGAATATAGCGGGAGTAACGGGATATAGCGGAAATAGCGGGGCTTAAAGCGGAAAGGCTATATTTTGGAGCTACATGGAAAAATCGTAGCGGTTGAAATCCGCTACGAGATATAGCGGGGTTATAGCGGGTAATAGCGGGGCGTTACTACACAGAACTATAAAGATATATAAATCACATAAACCAATAATAAAAAATTGTAGTAATTTATTTCAATAAATTTATCATACATTTCATTGTAAATTCTACTTTAACTTCAAATACCTACATTTAAAATTACCATAATTATTCACAAAATTTACCTAACCTTTCTTGTACTATTTTACTTTTCACCCTATATGTATCAATTAATTATGTGATCTAAATTTAAACTAATTAGATAAATCCAACTAACTAATATTTGTTAATTCGTTTACTAATTTATGAAAATATCAATATGTACACCATATTCATATTAACAAAATTTTAAAAAAAATGATTAATGTAAAGATACCTAAGTTATATAACTTAAAGAACTTAAAGTGAATACATAAATAATAATAATAATAATAATAATAAATCATTTTTTCACATTTCTCTCAATAAATTTATCATTAAATGCATTACAAAATTATATTTTTTGTACTCTGGATGCCTACATTATAAATTTTCTATAATCATTTACAGCCTCCCCTCAATTCCTTTACAATATTTTACATTTAAGGTCATATATTGTAATCAATTACATAACTTGAAAACTATTTAAATAATTTCACTATGCAATTTTTCACCGATTTGTCAAATAAGTTGATAAATATGAACCGTATTCATATTAACAAAAATGATGAAAAAATTCATTCGAATATATAAATACATCAATCACATAACATAAATTATATTCATAAATAGTAATTACAAGTTTAAAGTTTTATTTATTTATATCAATATGTGTATCATGCATTACATTGTAAAACCCTTTTTAATATCAAAAAGCTACATTTTGAATTTATCCAATTAGTTACAAAAAACTTCACAATATCACCTGCCATTGTATACTAAAGTCGATATCTTCAAATTAATTATGTGATCTTTAATTTAAATTATTTAAATAATTCCAATTGATAAATTTTTTTTAATTCATTTAATAAATGCTAAGATATAATAGTTTCAATATGTATACTATATTCACATCAGGTGCAAAGGTGATAAAATTAGTATTTCATTTAAATACAAAGATATATAAGTCACCTAACATAAATAATATGTATAAGCAATATTTCCATATTTAATATATTATTCATATATCTAAATTTTTTATATTGTATTACATTGAAAAATTCTGTTTTAGCTTCAAATATGTATATTTTAACATTTTTACAATTATTTCCTAAACCACCCTCAATTATTTTCTATTATTTTATATTTAAATCCATGTATTCAAACTACTTATGAAATCTCAAATTTAAGTAATTTAAATAATTTCAATGAATAGTTAATCTATTCTTCTAATGAATCATAAAAATATATGTCAATTTTAACACACATACGCTCACATTATGGAAAATTATAAGACCATTTTTTATTCAACTACAAAGATATATAAATCACATAGCATAAATTATGTACATAAACATCATAACAAATTAATTTGTAAATAAGTTATAATTTCTTTATATTAATAATTTATCATACATTATATTACAAAATTATGTTTTAGCTTCAATATATCCACATCGAAATTATACAATTTGTTAATTACAAAATTCCTCTCGATTCTTCCTATCGTTTATTTTCAAGTCCATGTACGTAAACTAATTACATAATTTTATATTTGATTTATTTAAACAAATTTCATTAAATAATATTTTTCACTTCATCTAAAAAATTACTAACATACGTCAGTTTCAACATGTATGTTATATCCATATTAACAAAACTGAATAAATTACTTTATTATTATATATATGTGTGCGCACGCGCACTATACAACATAAATTATACACAAATATAATACCAGTTTTAATTTATAGTTCATTTATTTCACTAAATTTATCATACATTATATAACAAAGTTCTCGTTTTAACATTAAAGATATAATATTATATTTTACAATATTACCGTGTGCAACGCACGAGTTACACACTAGTATTATTAAAGATAAAAGACTAAGAAAAAAAGGCGGCTCAATGCTCCACACTTCAAAATTTTCAAAAATAATTCCCAACTCCGTTTCTCTTCGTCACTTTAGGAATCAGTAGAAAAACTCTACATCTCACCGAAATCGTCATCGTTCTCCGCAAAAATAGCCATCGCTCTCGCCGAATTCACCGTCACTCTCGCTGAAATCGCCCACTCATCCCTCGTCTTCTATTGCCAGCTTTCGCTCTACTATTGAATTCGGTGGTGCTCGTGATAATTTTATCAGAGCAGTGGTTCACAGAGGTGAGGTGGAATAATATTTAACAAGATGTTAGCATTAATGTGTTGTTTGTTATATTGTTTGAGCCATTAGTTATGAAAATTTTGTTGAAGAAAATTTTCTACTTTTATCCATTAATGAGTTATTAAGTTATTGCACAAAATTTGAGTGAAAACATTTTGCATTACATTAGGAGTAGCTATTCTCTTTGACAAAGTAATCAGCAGCAGTGGTGGTAAGTAGAATTAAGTGACACATTATGCTAGAGTTTGGTTATCAATATTTTTTATTTTTTATGTTCTTGGTTTATGTTCTGTACGTAACTCTTTAGGTAGGACGATGTTATGTATAGCTAGCGTAGAGAAATGTTTGGAAATGGATGACATGTCGCCGGACAGGTTCATCAATCATGATTAGAATACTTATTAACCAAATAATTGTAGGTATCCTTAAAGGAGTGAAGACATAAAACAACTTGAAAGCAGTAAAATATAGCACTTTAGCACATTGTTTTTTTCCAACAGTAGTTACAAACTAGGACTGTAAGTACAGTGGAGTACGTAGTAAGGAACAAACACTAAGTTGTGTACATATAAGTAAACAGATATTAAACTGTACATATAAATAGTCAAATACAGGCTGGGAATGGAATATTATAGTAGGTAGATGATAATTAGATAGGGATATATTGAGTTGTTATGAGCAGGGCATGGTAAATTCACAAAGTTTCATTCTTCACGATTCTTCGGTTGTAGTTGAGTCATGGCTAACCGCGGCTTCGTAAGCATTGACTATGTGCATAGATGTATTAGTGGAAGCAATATATTTGTACATTGTAACAGTTTACTTGGTCCAAAATTTTAAGAACGGGGAGTAATTATAAACTTTTATATATACCAACTCTATTTGGTTTGAAAGAGCTTTAAGGTTGCACAGAATATGAATATACAGATATTTTATTTTAGAAATTTCCATCTCTTAAATTCAAATTGTCATCTATATGAAACTAACTTGGAAACTATACAGGTATAGATATAAATAAGAAGTAGGAGATAACATGTTAATGAATGGACGAAATAGTTGTCATTTGGAAATTGAAATATAAGTAAAGATAAACATGTGATACATAATAATATGAGAATCAAACATTATAAAGAAAGCTAAGAGTTAATTTAAGGGAAACTTCATAAAACACCATCTTTAAGTTTCATCGTACTCAATCATCAATTCGCACAAAACTGTTATAAAAAACACTCATATTAGCCAAATTGCAATTGTTGTTGTGCGGAAATTTCAATTGATTTGCACTAACTCCAAAAACGCAGCAAAATGCTAATGCGCGGAAACAATCAAAAAAGGATCTAGCTTGTCGACTAATTATCAACAACAAATTTAATGAAAAATAATCACCAAACAAAGAAATACAGAAGAGTGGTGAACACAGAGATTTAACGTGGTTCGGTTAGATTGCCTACGTCCAAGGACCCAATAACCATTCTTTATTTTACTGGGAAAAAAAGAATACAAAAGAGAGAGATTACAAAATTATAGGTAGTGGTGAAGAGACTAACCTATAATTACAAATTGAATAATCAATTTAACCAAAGACTTGCTTATGCTCAAAATCCCTAATTGATTGACTGCAGAAATTAGGGTTTACTGAAGAAGTGAATATTGGTAGATGCTCTTTCACACGCTCACACAAATATGAAGATGAACTTCCTTCCTTTAAATAGATTTAATGAAGAAGTTACTTAGAGATTAAGAAAATTAATTTTCAGATTATGTTTGAAACCTTTCCAAATATCCATGATTTGATTTCTATGTAAATGGATAACGGTGATCTTGGTTTCCATAATTTTCCTTGCTTGAATCAATCTCCATCAACAATCTTTTCTTTCTTCATATAACAAATTCTTTGACTAGTTAATTGGTAGCAATTAATTAGTTTCCCTTCTCTAAAAGATATCACATATATCGTTCATCTTTATCTTTTATATAGCCTAATTAATTGATTGACTGGATCAATTAATTGTTTTCTTGTCTTTTTTGAAAAATATTTGAATCACATAAATTCAGTACTCCACATTGATTCAAATATAACAATCTCTCTGCATCACCATATCTCAACAAATTGTTGGGTCTACGTCAACAAGCTCAATGTGAACTATTTTGGACAATATTGTCCAAACAGAGCTTCCAAATCTTTCCCAAGCATAAGAAAGATAGTATGCACATCAGCAAACATAATGTATACGAGAAAGTACCAAAAATTTTCAACAAATCTGATGTTGGAGACGAACATGTAGATACTAATTTTCGAGAGACCAATGGAGATTTAACAGCGAACTTCACCTTCTCCATTCCAAATTGAGTGAGGACATACTCAATATTATCTACTCCAATCTCCTCCATAAGAATTTTGCTAGACTTTCCTAAGTCAACATCAGCAAACTCACCAACAAACTCCTCAACATTCAAAGCATAAGATGAAGAATCATCGCTACAAATATGCTTACAAATAGAGCCAGCTGAACCAAAAGGCCTTTTCAGCATGTGAGCTCCATCTAGAGTCTGAACCTCTGTAATATTCTCATCAACCATGGTATCATTGGAAATACCAATATATCTCCGAATATGAAAACAATCTGATGACTCCAAATGTGTTTGGCAATTTTCTGTCCTCGCAATGTCATCACTTGATAGAGGCTCCACCTTCAACAAAGAACTCTCATCAAATATCGCATACCTGCTGGCCAAAATTATCCTAGTTGTTTTACACCACAACATATACCTCTTCACTCCTTCTCTATAGTCTAACAAAATGTGCTTGCTTTCCCTAGGCTTTAACTTATCATGTCTCTCATCTTCTAAATAAGCTGAACAACCAAATACTTCAAGAAATGAATAATCAACAGGCTCTCTTTTCCATATCTCTTTAGGGATCTTCATATCTATGGCAATAGAAGGTGTGCGGTTGATGAGAAATACTACCATAGATATCGCTTCTGTCCAAAATCTTTCTTGTAGACCAGCAGTCGTTCTTAAGCTTATAGTTTTCTCATACAATATCTGCACATGCTCTCTGGCACTCCATAACAATGTGACTCAACAGAAATAGAAAAATCTCTAATTACATGTTCGGACTTACAATAGTTAGTGAATTCTTGTGACATAAATTCACTATTATTTCCAACTTTGAGAACCTTCAAACGCTTCCCCGACTGCTTTTCTACCAAGGTCTTCCACTTACAAAACTGGACAAATATTTCGTCTTTGGCCTTTAAGAAATAGACCAGACCTTACGTGAGAAATCATCCACAAATTAGACGAAGTAACTGGCTCCACCAAAATATGCAACTGGGGTGGGTCCCTGCACAAAAGAATAAACATACTTTAGAAACTCTGCAGCTCTATGTCTTCCAACATCAAATGTGACATGCTTCTTCTTTCCAAAAGAATAATCTCCATAAGTGCTAGGCTTCGACTGACAAACACCATCAATCAACCCACGCTTCTTTACTATTTCAAGACTCTCCTCATCAACATGACCTAAACAAAGATGCCATAACTGAGTAGAATCTGAAATACTAGAATCAGTAGAAATCACCGACTCTTCTAAGACTGTCTCTCCATGAAGCACATAAATATCATTAACTCGCACCCCTTTCATCACTACCAAGGAACCCTTCGCCACTCTCAAATTCTCTCCATCTATTATTATCCTCATACCAAGTCTACTCAAAGCTCCAACTGATAACAAACATCCACGCAGCATCGAAACATATCCAACGTCTGTGATAGTCCTAACAACACCATCATGCATCCTAAACCTCACACTTCCAACGCCCACAACATGACAAGATGTGTTATTCCCCATATGAACTGCTCCGCCATCAATTTTCTTATAACTGACAAAACAACTCATATCTGGCGTTATATGACAAGAGGCTTCAGAATCAATCATCTAACTTGTATGCTCTAAAAGTGAAATACTAGCTGAAAGTAATGATGTATTACTATAATTTATATCCGTATCTGATCTAACTGCTGGCAAAACTGAAGCTTTCTCCTTCTTCTCTTTCTTCTTTCTAAGAGCTGGACAATCCGGTATGAAATGTCTCTTCTTCTTACAACAATAGCAAGCACCCTTCTAGGACCCATGAAATGTGACCTACGCATATCTCTTCTACCTCTAAGGTGCTTCTGGCTTTTATCTCTTCCTCTAAACAAATGAAGTTGTTGTTGAAGAACACCGTCATTAGTCTTCGCCTTCCATGTCCCATAAACTTCTTTTCTAACAAATTTGGTGATGCCATATTTTTTCATACTACTACTAAAAGAATTTGTCATTGATAGTAATCTAGAACAAGACAGCTAGCTCCGATACCAAACTGTTGTGCGGAAATTTCAATTGATTTGCACTAACTCTAAAAACGCAACGGAATGCTAATGCATGGAAAACAATCAAAAGAATGATCTAACTTGTCGATTAATTATCAATCACAAATTCAATGAAAAATAATCACCAAACAAAGAAATACAGAAGAGTGGAGAACACAAAGATTTAACGTAGTTCGTCTAGATTGCCTACGTCCACGGACCCAATAACTATTCTTTATTTCACTGGAAAAAAAGAGTACAAAAGAGAAAAATTACAAAATTATAGATAGTAATGGAGAGACTAATCTATAATTATAAATTGAATAATCAATTTATCTAAAGACTTACGCTCAAAACCCTTAATTGATTGACCGTAGAAATTAGGGCTTACTGAAGAAGAGCATAATGGTGGATGCTCTCTCACAAGCTCACACAGACTTAGTGAAGGAGTTACTTAGATATTAAGATAATTAATTTTCAGATTATGTTTGAAACCTTTTCGAATATCCATGATTTGATTTCTATGTAAATGGATAATGGTGATCTTGGTTTCCATAATTTTTCTTGCTTGAATTAATCTTCATCAACAATCTTTTCTTTCTTCATATAACAAATTCTTTGACTAATTAATTGGTTAGCAATTAATTAGTTTCCCTTCTCTAAAAGATATCACATATATCATTCCTCTTTATCTTTTCATATATAGCCTAATTAATTGATCGACTGAATCAATTAATTATTTTCTTGTCTTCTTTGGAAAATATTTGAATGACATACATTCAACATTTGTAGTTTAGCAAAATAAATTAAAAAAGAATGCTTTTTTCCATAGAAGCCTGTGACGAAATGTAGATTTGATTTTCAAAAGGAAAGAACAAAGAATTTTTCTTATAGATGTAATTTAAAACATGTTTTTAAGTAGGGTTATTCCTATATCATACTTGATAATAAGAGACAGATTCAAATTTCCATTTACTTTAAGAGTGAAGGAATTAAAGATCTTATACTTATTTGTTGAGCTATAATTTATTTTAATGTCCAAAAAATCAAGTTATTGCCTATAAACTGGAAAGAAGTATGCATCGAGCTCCCACCACATTCTTTAAGTAAATCACTTGGATAATGCTGTCAGTGTGGATACAAACTAAGATTCTAAACTACTTGGATTTTTGCTTCTGTTGCCTGCTATGACAACTCCACATTAGCATCACCCATTACCTATTTATGTGGATAAAAAAAGATTTGTTTATCCTACAACCGAATAAATATGTTTTTAGTAATATTTTTTAGCATTAAAGTTCGTTTAAACATTACCTTTTTGTTTGAGCTCACAATGTGAACGGCATGCGACGTGAGGTGCTTGTTCATCGTGTTTGTTTGGATCAACATCTTGGGTAGTTGACCTAGCGTCGACTTGTATATTTCCTATAATTTAATAATTCTACATATCGGTCAATTTTCATCTTACTATAAAATCAAATAACAGACATAAAAAAAAGTATGGTTTATACATCGATGTTTCTAGGTCTATAAGTCATCTACGGCCAGTCTCAGACTCCTTCTGGAATTAAAAATAGCAACCTTCACTTAATCTAGAGGAACATGTTTACACCGCCTGAGCAACCGAATATGACTTGATCGCTTAAGAAACCGAACAGGACTTGACCGCCTGAACAGCCGAACAGGACTTGACCGCCTGAGCAACCGAACAGGACTTGAATACAAAGTAGATTGATTGTCTTTACCTTTTGTGTTTTTTTAACAACATAGATTTGTTAATTGTTGTGCACCCTTCTTATAACTTTTTCCTCAAGTATAATGTGTGTAGTTGTGTGTATATGAAGATTAGGAAGTTTCAAATTGCTTAAGAAATATATATTTATGTCCGTAAGCAATGAATATATGAATTCAAGAGAATAGTAATTTTAGAAAAAGATGAATCAAGTAAAAGCAAGAAAGTTGAGTAATTTGATCTTGAAATTCATGCAAATATATAGTAGATAGAAAGTTACAACTTCTGGTAAAAAGATGTTGTCAAACAGTAATGGTCATAACCATCTGCGAAGAAGAAAATTATCCATGAAAGGAAGTGTCTATTCGGAAAATGGCATTTGGAACCAGGTCAGTCGACTTGTCTATGAAATTCAGTCGACTGAAAATTTGAAAATATAAAAATGCATACATATGTGCACAAGTTCAGTCGACTGAATAACCTTGTTTAGTCGACTGAACTATATTGATAAATAAAAATTACCATAGTTCATTTGGTTAGAGCGCGCGCGCGCGCGCGCACACACACATATACACACACACACACTCCATTCTTTATATTGTCGAGTCTAGTCTTCTTTATATTGTCGAGTCTAGTCTTCGTAGTTCTTTGTTGTAGATTCATGAATCTTCGAGTCGGTTGAATTTTTCGTCATTAATCGAAACATAAGATCCAGCAATAGATACTGTAAAAGGCAAGCTCACCTCCATTAATAGACGTAGCTGAATAATGCATATTGTAAAAATGGTGCACATGGTCTCCCACAAAAAACAACGGCTTTTGATTCATTAGTTCCATGAAAATGCATCCAACTGACCAGACATCAATTGCTGATATATACCCTGAAGAATTTAAGAGCAACTCTGGTGCACAATACTATCTGGGAACAACATATTCTGTCATAAAATCTATTTCGGTAGTAGTTCGGGCAAGCCCAAAATCGCATATCTTGACAACATAGTTGGCATTTAAAGAGGAGATTGGTTGGCTTTAAATCTTTGTGAAAGACATTTGCTGAGCGGATATATTTCAAACCACGAAGAATCTAATAAAGAAAATACTGCAAATGGGGATGCATGAAGAATAAAGTCAGTGAATTAAGTCAGTTATCACATGTGTGCAGCAATCTATTTATGAAATTTATAGCAATTGAAGAGGTAATGTTGGATCATTTATAACCTTCAAGTTATTTATTAGCACATTAGATGATTAGCTTTGGTTCATTGAATTGAGCAGAAGGAACCTCAAAATATGGAATTGCTATTGTTAGAAAATGAATTTACCATTCAATGATCGTAGTATGAATCAAAATGTGGTGTTAGAATTTGCAAATCTATCCACTATTCAGAAAGCATCTGCTACAAATGCTAGCTTGCACTTATTTCCTTCCATAGAAAAATTACCTGACTATGTTCTTCATATAAAACTTGATTGGAGCAAATAATTTGATGCGGATCAATGTCCATCAGTTCAAAAGCGATGCAAACGTCATTAAATGCCTCCCTCTAAGGGGGTGGAATTATCTAGAATTGCCACAGTCTGTATCAGTTCAAAAGTTAAGGGCTTAATAGTTTAGAACTTGATTAGTTAGTAGTTTATTTTTGTTGTGTTTTTTAGTTAGTCTATTTTGACATGTTTTACTCGTAAATTTTCATTGTATAAATAATATAAAAGCTCGTTGGTTTTGTTCACTACAGTTAGATGTCAGTAGTAATTTTATTGCTTACTTGAAATATCTCTGTTACTAAAATTTGAGATGTACACTTTAAACTATTCTTTTTTGCAGCATTAATTTGCAAAGTTTGTTTACAATTAGATTGTATGATTAATCTAGCGACAATATGGCTAGCATATAATCGTGTTTATCGCACAGGTGTTGGAATTAGTTTAATAAACTTAAATTTTCAAACGAAGAATTAACCAAGGTTTGAGGTTTCGACCAAAACACCGAGATTCTGGTCGTTCCATTTAGGTTTCGGTTGGGACTAAAACAAAACCAACCCGAAACTCTAATTTAATAAAAACTATTGAACTTCAAATTTTACAACGAAAAGAAGTTTCAAAAAAAAATTAATTTGAGTTTTAAATGCATAAATAATCAAATTTAAAATTGAAACTTAGAAAACATATAAATTCACAAAAATATGTGAATGGTGTAACTAAAAAAGTTGATAACGAAATAATGAATAAACATTTTTTAGTGTTATAAATAATTTATAAATTATCAGTATTGTTCTTTTATATCTTATTTTTCAATCAAATATAATTTATACGTTTTGTTTCAATAAATTAAACAATGTGTAATTATATGAAAAATAAATAACGATATCCGAAACCGAAACTAGAATCAAAATTTACAAAATTTACGAATTACCTTGAAATTCCTAAAATTATAAAAGATCAAAACCGATATCGAGAACCTTGGTATCAACATTAATAAATGTACGTGTAACTTATGATCAATCCAGCAAGCACTTTGTAAGCAATGCAATCTGAAGTGATCATTGCCGCTACTAGAGGTGATACGGAGAGTTGGGGACAGACTCAGGACATGGACATGATGAGAAAGACAAAACACACAATATACACCCTTCGGTTTGGTGTAGTCATTCTGAATGACTGTAAATGCTTCTAAGCATCAGGTCCGTACTGTTCTAGACAATTTGAATTGTTCCATAATTTCAGAAGTGACTTTTGTTAGTCGAACTTAAAATCGATTAGTAGATATGACCATTACAATAGATTGAAGTTTACTTTTGACTCCATTCAATCGACCAATCAAGGATACCAGTCAAGTGGCCCGTGGTCCAGCCTGTCAAATCTGGTTTATGTTCAATCAGTAGGATAAAATGAATCTTATTGTGGTTGTTGCGGTTATTTTGTACTTTCTTTTTTTAGTTTATTGTTAGCATATATTATTACATGTAATTTTTCCTGCTTTAAATTTTTTTTGTGTGGAACATATTTGTTTTATTCATGCTAGAGGGGAAAATAACTCATTATTTTACTCTACAGGTAGCTTTGTTTTTGGAAAAGTAACTCAGAAGGAATATTACTTACGTATCTATTTTTTGAAGCTCCATAACTTCACTTGAGAGGTAATAAAATATCTTCTATGGAATGTATTGTATTCCTTTAACACTATTGATATTAATATTATGTCGTCACGTTAACTGAGCAATAAGAAAATATATTTACAGTAAAGTGCAAGTTTTCAAATATTTGTCATATGTCATATGTTATTTTGTTACAATAGCAACTAACAAGAAGTTGGTTATAAGTGTAACAACCCTAGATTTTGACTATATATTTAAATTTGACTTTATTTCATTTTGAAATTATTTTAAATTTTTTTATTTATGTGATATCATTTCTAAACATTTTTAAAATGATAATATAATTTTTCCAAAATTTACTGTATTTATTTCCTATTTTTAAAGGCTGTTTTCTAATTTTCTGCCATTTTCTTCATTTTTAAATTTCTTTATTTTATTTTAAATTTGTTTTATTTGTGAAAATTCATCTCTAAATATTTTTACAATAATAATAGAATTTTTCCAAAAATTACTGTGTTGATTTCCTATTTTTAAGGGCTGTTTTCCCATTTTCTGCTATTTTTTGCATTAAAATTTTATATTTAAATTAAATTTTAAATATTTATTTTGTGAATATATTTGTATTTTATGTTATTATTTATGTTTAAAAATACTTTACAAACTTATATGAATTTTCTAAAAATTATTTCATTTAACTTCAAATTTTGCAAGTCTAGTTCACTGTTTTAACTATTTTCTTTAATTTTACTTTACACAATTGATAAATTTTATATATATTTGTATATTGGTTAAAAATTTCGAAATCTTATCTGATATTATTTTCCATGTCCATATAAATTTTCCAAAAATTATTCTGTTTATTTCCAATTTTTCTTGACTAGTGTGCATTTTCTGAGCTATTTTCTTATTTTTACCGTATACAATTATTATTTATTTAATTTTATTTTATATTTTGTTGCATTTTCGAAATTTAAACTGAAATTATTATATTTTCAGTAATTTAAACTTATATAAAGAAATTAAGAGAAATTTGAAAAGGTTTTGACTTTTGATTTTCCTAAGGCCTTTTATCTTCCACCTTTTCACATTTTAACTTAACTCTTCATTCAATTGGCCATTACTTCTCATTTCTTTCAGCCGACTATCATTTTTATCATTCATGTAAAAAAATTTCTCATTCCTGAAGAAAAAAATTTGGCCATAGATTTTGAAGAAAGTTTGGCAAACTTTATTTCCTTTTTCCATTTGTTTATGCTTGAATTCATGGTTTTTGCACTTGTTCTTCTTCATCATAGGTTCGGCCTTGCTCCTCCACCACCATAGCCGCCTCCACCATCACCACATCAGGTCACCATCTCCTCCAGCCCACTGACCAAGCCATGCCGTGGTCAAGCCATGCCGTGGTCATCTATGACTAGATCCACCAAAGTTTATGCAACCACTCCACTTGTTCAGCCTAGCCGAACCATTTATGCACATACCCTTCATTTTTCACCTAAACCACCTCCTTGGCCGCCACCACCAGTCCCTCCACCACCTTTGGCCGACACTCCAGACCCCACCTGACCTTCACCTTGAAGGGGCCGAGCCCAATGGTCCTTTGGTTGAGCCATGGTTGCACAAAAGCCACTTATTTGCCTTAAACCCTTTGTATTCACACCTTGTAACTTCCACCACTTCACCACACTCTTAGCCGCCCTTTGCACCACCTTCTCCAGCTCATAACTGAACCAAAACCACTGCCACACCATCTCCTAGCCTCCAGCAGGTCTGGCCATGCCATTTGTAGTCTTGCCCGATGCTTGAAATTGCACAAAAATCCACTTGTTTGCCTTGTACTTGTATTTTCATACATAGCAACTTCCATACCTTCACTACCCTTGCTAGGCCGACCATATATGACCCATACCTGACCAAATACACCCCATGGCAGTACCTTATCACCCTATAGGCTGAGCATAGTGATGGTGGAAGCAAGTGCAAGTGTTTGATTAATTGTTGTTCCTTAATTTCTAGCATCGTTTATCGTATTTTTGGCCTGAAACCTTATAATTGTTATATTGTTTGTTTGATTTGTATTCAAGGGAATTAATCCTTGGCTCCTCCATTTCATATCTGTATCGTGCTTTTGTGCTTGTGTAGATCCCGTTGTACAATTCGTCGTTGTGTCATCAGCTCAAAACAGTGAGTAAATCTCACCAGACTAATATGTACTTATATAGTGATAAACTGACATCACCTGAATATGTAAATGCATATCATCCTGTTATAACTGCTATATTATATTCATATGAAGTTCACACCTATATTTACACTTGTTATACCATATGTTACTGTTATTTCATGCTATTCGATTATTTTCATCAGTTTATCACACTGCAAGTTCCCTGTAGACTAGTATCACTATGGGTTGAAATGATACATACCCGAACAGACTTTAGAATAGGAGAAAATCGTTATGGGCTGAAATGATAGGCCTGAATGATTTTCAATTATTTTCTTTTACTTGGGATTGCGGGTTTGAAATGATCAAACGCGGGTTTTCTTTGTAAATTACGGGTTGAAATGATATATTACCCGTATCACTTTACCTAGGCTAGAAAATGAAATACAGACCCGTTGTTAAAATATGTTTTTCTAAAATTTTTAAATTATTTTAGAAATGTAAATATTATAATATTTTGATTTAAATTTGATTAAAAATGATTTTTGTAAAGCATTATTGATTTTCTGAAAATTTATAAGTGAAATAAATAAATGGTAAAGTTAGGAAATCTGAAATGTAAGTTATTTTGAAAATTATAATTTGGTGATAAATTGAATTTAAATTAAATATTAAAATATGATAAATTTATGATATTTTGAATTAAATGAATTGAAAATGATTTTTATAATGTATTAATGATTTTTGAATAAAGTTAAAATGTGAAATGAATGAATATTTAGGTTGAAATTTGGAAATATAACTAAAATTGGAAATTTGTGAATTTGGCTTAAAGGTGAATTTTAAGTTAAGTAAATAAAAAATGAAATTAAGTTATATTTGAAAATTTTAAACTTAAATGTTAAGTTAAATTTAATATAATGAATTTAAAATTTAATGTTGGAATTTAATAAGTGAATTATTATTAAATTTTGATTTTGAATGGAGATTTAACTTTACAAAATCATGAATATAAGGGTATTTGAATGACTGTTTTAGAAGTGAAATTATATGATTCTATAAGCTAAAAATGATTTAAATAAAAATATAATTGTTTGTGAAATGATATTGAATACTTGAAATTAATTAACTGCATTTCTGAAATGCTATTAATTCTAATGTAAATAATAATACAGCATTTGTAAATGCTGTAGTTGATAATAATGAACCAAATGGCTAAGTTTAATTAAAGGCTATCATAGCATTTTTGTAAATGTTATAATTGTTGAATTTAACTAAGTTTTATTTGAAACTAATGTAATCCTATTACAACATTTTTTATGCTGTTTTTTTTACATTGAACTGTTTTGAATGTAACTTTCCGTAGCAATTTCTAAATGCTGCGAAAGTTGAATTTTCATCTGTTTTAATAAATTAAGTGGATAAATGAATTTTGAAAGACTAAAATTTTGTAAATTTAATAATTTAATTATTAAATATAATAACTTCATTTTATGATTTAAAATGAAGTAATTTGTTTTGAAATATAAACTATTTTGAAATGTGTTTTGTAATGGTATTTAAATTAAATAAAATGAATGTGGTTTGGAAGATATTATATTTTTGATATTTTGAAATGGATTTTGAATGATATTGAATTTTGAAATGACATTTGAGTTTGAAGTATAAAATACCATTTTGAAATTTTAACCACGGGATGTAAAATTTATAGTTTAACTGATTCTTAAAGGATGGGCGATCCCAAACATCCTTTAAGTTATTGTGCATTTCTACTACAGTTCACTTGAGTTGGTTTACATTATATAAGTATATAGTGTCCTGACTCGAGTGTTTTGTGTTTTACTTTACGCTCGGGTCAGCCTGAGTATTTACAGCTTAGCTTTGGATTTCTTTTCTGGAGCTAGGAATCGCTGGAGATTCTACTTGTCTAGTTATCTATTTCCTTTCAGTTTTCGTTGTTCTATTTCATCTCTGGTATTTATAAACTTCTATGTATTTGAGATTTCTATTGTATATGTTTCAGATTAATATTATGTATTATGTTTTGAGAGTTTGTTATAGTAGCTTCATGAACTACTATGGTATTTTTATTTCCGCTGCGAGTTATTCTGATATTTCTGTGTCAGTGATTCTGTGATTGTATTTCATTTGCTCCAAATTTATTTACAACGCGGTATTTTGAGAAATTCAAGTCCGACATGTGCGGATGCGAATGGCTGAAAATATCGGGCTGTTACAGTTGGTATCAGAGCTTTGGTTTTAGGCAAACCTTAGCCTGCGGAGCAAAAACTCATTAGAGATAGGGTAGAAATGCCCTAGAATG
Source organism: Allium cepa (assembly GCA_030765085.1). Classification (NCBI taxonomy): domain Eukaryota; kingdom Viridiplantae; phylum Streptophyta; class Magnoliopsida; order Asparagales; family Amaryllidaceae; genus Allium; species Allium cepa. The sequence goes on from CM060929.1 coordinate 752,553,054, forward strand.
AGTGAAATCAATCTCAGAATCCTTTCTTTGTGAGAGAACGTATTTTCGAAGTATAAAATGATTTTTAAAAGATTTTAATAGATTTTCAAAGATTATTTTGGTATTAAAATGTTCTTATTTCGAAATCAAGATTTTCTAAACTTCATCTCTTCGTTATCCACCCTGTTAGAAATCTTTTGGTTAAGATTCTTATCGACTAGGATTCCTTGAACTTTGGAACACTCCCACTTGTTCTGGAATCCAGTGTTGTTTTCCCCATTTTTCCTTTTAATTTTGGAGCATTCGTAACTCTACTTTGGAATGACCTCTCTAAAGAGCGATGATTCCGTAAATCTTTGAATGATTTGTAAAGGGGTGAAACTCCTTTACAATTGGCATTGATTCACTGAAGATTTTTGTATCCCCGGATGTCGGTGCTATCTATCTCCTGCTCTACACGGATTCTATCTTTGGCGATCGAAGGTCGATTTGCCTTAGATTTCCGTATTGATTATATTCCTAAAGTCTCGGTTGACCGGTTAAGTTCGCCCGCGATTTATATAGGCTTATCTATCCTGTAGTTGGTAATTAAATTATCTCATCTTCGTTTAAGTTTATCTTCGAACTAGAATTCTATTTGATTAGAGTCCTTCTAATTTTGAATCTTTGTTTGTTTGAAATCCTTCCCTGAATCATCCTTTGGAAATTTGTATATGGTTGTATTTTGAAATTGTGCATACATCGAAATTATTAAGGATGGCCATATTTTTATATATAAAAGTAAAATGTTTTCGATAAGGATTATATACCTTTCAAAAATGAAAATTTGAAATTTCAAAAGAATTTGAAATTTTGAAAATTTTATAAGAACTTGATTTATACAAAAATGATTTATAACTGAAGGGTTTTGAATTTGAATTTCGAGGAATCGAATTCCGGTATTTTGAAATCGGTTTTAAGATTTTGGAAAATATATATAGTAATATGATTTAAAGATATATATATATATATATATATTCCAAATAAGAAATGTTTCAAATGTATTCGAATGAATTTCAATGATTTCGAAGGAATTTCAAAGAAGTTTTTCAAAGTTAATTGAAGTCCAGAACCCACTTATGTCGTTGGAAAATAATTTAGGTGATGAATGCATGCATCATCGACATTGATTTTCGAGTTTCTGAGTGAGAGAGAGGCCACTCTAGTAGCTTTTCTCTGCGAGTGATTTTGTGAAACCAATTTTGATTTCAGATTTCGAAGTATGATTTGATATTCGAAAGATAGATCCGTGTGTATATATATATATATATATTTGAAAAGATTTAAAGTAAGCCAGTGTTTAGTTCTCGAGTTTCAGATTTTGAAACCTAACTTTTGAAATTGATTTACTGATTTAGTGTTGATTTTCAACTCTTGGATTGAAAATATGACTTCTTCGACTATTTTAAGATTCGAGCACTTCCAAATCAAGGTTAATTTTTCAAAGCTAAATTTTTTGAAAGGTATAAGGTATTTGATAAAGAATATAAGTTTAGTTTGTATGTTTCAAGTATGAAATAATATGGTTTTTTATAAGTTAAATCTGTTTTGTTAAGTAAATAAATAAGACTATTTTGAGTTATACTAATATGAAATTTAGTTTGAAATGTATAAAAATTAGTCTTCAAATGTTTGAGAAAATTTTGGTTTTAAATGTTTTAACTTAGTAACATCTTTATAAAACTATTTATTTAACAAGTTGGAATAGATACATAAGTTGTACGTATGTTGTTTTATTCGCATAATTAATTTGATCCAAGTTTGAGTACACAAGTTCGAGGTGAATTGCACCATTTCGTGTTAGGATTTTTCATTTGATTCTTGATGGCGAACATTTGATATGGATTTTGGGCTTGATTCTAGAAGTCTCTGTCATAGTATATGGCTATACAAGGAGACTGATGGCTTCTAGTCAAGAAACCATATCGAAGTCCGCATTAGGGAAGTCGAATGGACAATACTAGTTCGAAAGCGAACTTGTGTGATCAAGCGAGCGATCGAATGTAATGTTGCGAAATAATGACATATGTAAGTAATAATGAAGTAAAATTTGAGATATATGAAATTATGAAATTTAGTTTTGAAATATGGTATATTTAAGCCTTGAAACATATTTAAGATTTAATAGTTTATTTTGTAAATCAAATCTATATTTGAAATTGATAATATTTGAAATGGTTTTGTTGGAAAACTAAATTGAAACTGATGGTTTGAATTGAATTAAAATTGAAAATTTTAGATTTTGGTTTAATTGAAAAAAAAATTGAAACATAAAGAATTAAGGGCATGTTTTATGATTTCAAATGCATGATTTCAAAATGTTATGATTTTCAAAGTGAAATGATTTCAAGTATTTTGGTTTCGAAAGATTTATAACTTTGAAAGTATTATGATTTTGAAGTGAATATAGGTTTAAAAAGGAAATGAATGTGTTTGACCAAAAATATTATTGATTTGGAAACCAAGAGTATTTTCTAAACCTATTGTTTTAAGAAATTTTGAAACTGAATATATATAACTTGAAAGAAATGATTTGGTGACATCATATATGATTTTAAAATTGAATTGATATCGAAATGGTATGAAATTTAGAACCTTTTTTTTATTAAATACTTGATTTGGGAGCTATCGAACTTATATAAAAATGATTTGTATAAGTAAACTATTGATTTGAGAACTGCTGATTTGAAAGGTACTCGATTTTGAAAAATGAAATCTTATATAATCGAAATTTATATAAGTGTGATTTGATATACTATTATTTTGGAAAGTATTTGATTTGAAATGAAATCTTATATATATGGACTTTATATAAGTATGATATTTGAAAGTGATTTTGAAAGGTACTATATGATACATATTTTCGAAGTAAAGATATGGAAAGTGCCTTCTGCTTGATATCCGCTTTGTGGCCACACGTGGATTCATTCTATCGATATTATTCTCTCTCTTTGATTTGGGTTTTTCGGATATGATACTCGAGTGTCCAACGAATTCCACGGCAATCCCCGTGGTCTTATGATCGCGACTACATAGCGCAACTGCCTGGCTGAGTCTTGCCTAGGGGTACGGATTGTTTCCTGGGGGATCCAGGCGTAACCATTGTGTATCCTGCAATCTGTGTAGGTCGCGAATAGTAGCGCAAGTGCCTGGCTGAGTCTGGTCTGGGGGTACGGATTGTTTCCTGGGGGATCCAGGCGTAACCATTGTGTATCCTGCATTCTACTCGTCATCATGGCGTAACTCGCAGGGCTGAGAAAGCTTACGGATACGGATTGTTTCCTGGGGGATCCAGGCGTAACCATTGTGTATCTGCGATCCATGGTTAGACAACTGTTTCGGTTTGGTTGATTTGTTTGGATTGTACTTTCCATATCTATTTTAAATGATTTTTCAAGTATTTTCACTGGGTGTTGAAACAAGTCTACTAAGTACCTGGAGAAGTCTAGCTTTGCGCCTGATCAACGCACTGCCGGAATATACAGGAACGAGGATAAACTTGTTAAGACATCGAGTTATAAAAGTATTTTGATAAAGTACTATATAAAGAATATTTTGATCAGTTATTTTCCCTTCTAAAAATTTAAAATGTTTTAAATATTGTTTACTTTGAACCATCAGATTTGAATCAAATGACTATTCATCATACATAAAAAAAAAATTAAATTGAAATGTATAATGGTTCATCCTTGTCTTTCAACCTGCTTTACCTCCTAGCTATCTTTTTTTCCCCACCTTCTTTCGGGGATGCATTCCAACCTATTGCTCTTTTTTGTTGTTTCTCCGCTTCCTTCCTTTTCGAGGACGAAAAGATTTGAGTGGGGGAGAGTGTAACAACCCTAGATTTTGACTATATATTTAAATTTGACTTTATTTCATTTTGAAATTATTTTAAAATTTATTTATTTATGTGATATCATTTCTAAACATTTTTAAAATGATAATATAATTTTTTCAAAATTTACTGTATTTATTTCCTATTTTTAAAGGTTGTTTTCTAATTTTCTGCCATTTTCTTCATTTTTAAATTTCTTTATTTTATTTTAAATTTGTTTTATTTATGAAAATTCATCTCTAAATATTTTTACAATAATAATAGAATTTTTCCAAAAATTACTGTGCTGATTTCCTATTTTTAAGGGCTGTTTTCCCATTTTCTGCTATTTTCTGCATTAAAATTGTATATTTAAATTAAATTTTAAATATTTATTTTGTGAATATATTTGTATTTTATGTTATTATTTATGTTTAAAAATACTTTACAAGCTTATATGAATTTTCTAAAAATTATTTCATTTAACTTCAAATTTTACTAGTCTAGTTCACTGTTTTAACTATTTTCCTTAATTTTACTTTACATAATTGATAAATATTATATATATTTGTATATTGGTTAAAAATTTCGAAATATTATCTGATATTATTTTCCATGTCCATATAAATTTTCCAAAATTTATTCTGTTTATTTCCAATTTTTCTTGACTAGTGTGCATTTTCTGAGCTATTTTCTTATTTTTACCGTATACAATTATTATTTATTTAATTTTATTTTATATTTTGTTTCATTTTCGAAATTTAAACTGAAATTATTATATTTTCAGTAATTTAAACTTATATAAAGAAATTAAGAGAAATTTGAAAAGGTTTTGACTTTTGATTTTCCTAAGGCCTTTTATCTTCCACCTATTCACATTTTAACTTAACTCTTCATTCAATTGGCCATTACTTCTCATTTCTTTCAGCCGACTATCATTTTTATCATTCATGTAAACATTTTTCTTGTTCCTGAAGAAAAAAATTTGGCCATAGTTTTTGAAGAAAGTTTGGCAAACTTTATTTCCTTTTTCCATATTTTTATGCTTGAATTCATGGTTTTTGCACTTGTTCTTCTTCATCATAGGTTCGGCCTTGCTCCTCCACCACCATAGCCGCCTCCACCATCACCACATCAGGTCACCATCTCCTCCAGCCCACTGGCCAAGCCATGCCGTGGTCATCTATGACTAGATCCACCAAAGTTTATGCAAACACTCCACTTGTTCAGCCTAGCCGAACCATTTATGCACATACCCTTCATTTTTCACCTAAACCACCTCCTTGGCCGCCACCACCAGTCCCTCCACCACCTTTGGCCGACACTCCAGACCCCACCTGACCTTCACCTTGAAGGGGCCGAGCCCAATGGTCCTTTGGTTGAGCCATGGTTGCACAAAAGCCACTTATTTGCCTTAAATCCTTTGTATTCACACCTTGTAACTTCCACCACTTCACCACACCCTTAGCCGCCCTTTGCACCACCTTCTCCAGCTCATAACTGAACCAAAACCACTGCCACACCATCTCCTAGCCTCCAGCAGGTCTGGCCATGCCATTTGTAGCCTTGCCCGATGCTTGAAATTGCACAAAAATCCACTTGTTTGCCTTGTACTTGTATTTTCATACATAGCAACTTCCATACCTTCACTACCCTTGCTAGGCCGACCATATATGACCCATACCTGACTAAATACACCCCATGGCAGTACCTTATCACCCTATAGGCTGAGCATAGTGATGGTGGAAGCAAGTGCAAGTGTTTGATTAATTGTTGTTCCTTAATTTCTAGCATCGTTTATCGTATTTTTGGTCTGAAACCTTATAATTGTTATATTGTTTGTTTGATTTGTATTCAAGGGAATTAATCCTTGGCTCCTCCATTTCATATCTGTATCGTTCTTTTGTGCTTGTGTAGATCCCGTTGTGCAATTCGTCGTTGTGTCATCAGCTCAAAACAGTGAGTAAATCTCACCAGACTAATATGTACTTATATAGTGATAAACTGACATCACCTGAATCTGTAAATGCATATCATCCTGTTATAACTGCTATATTATATTCATATGAAGTTCACACCTATATTTACACTTGTTATACCATATTTTACTGTTATTTCATGCTATTCGATTATTTTCATCAGTTTATCACACTGCAAGTTCCCTGTAGACTAGTATCACTATGGGTTGAAATGATACATACCCGAACGGACTTTAGAATAGGAGAAAATCGTTATGGGCTGAAATGATAGGCCTGAATGATTTTCAATTATTTTCTTTTACTTGGGATTGCGGGTTTGAAATGATCAAACCCGGGTTTTCTTTGTAAATTACGGGTTGAAATGATATATTACCCGTATCACTTTAACTAGGCTAGAAAATGAAATACAGACCCGTTGTTAAAATATGTTTTTCTAAAATTTTTAAATTATTTTAGAAATGTAAATATTATAATATTTTGATTTAAATTTGATTAAAAATGATTTTTGTAAAGCATTATTGATTTTCTGAAAATTTATAAGTGAAATAAATAAATGGTAAAGTTAGGAAATCTGAAATGTAAGTTATTTTGAAAATTATAATTTGGTGATAAATAGAATTTAAATTAAATATTAAAATATGATAAATTTATGATATTTTGAATTAAATGAATTAAAAATGATTTTTATAATGTATTAATGATTTTTGAATAAAGTTAAAATGTGAAATGAATGAATATTTAGGTTGAAATTTGGAAATATAACTAAAATTGGAAATTTGTGAATTTGGCTTAAAGGTGAATTTTAAGTTAAGTAAATAAAAAATGAAATTAAGTTATATTTGAAAATTTTAAACTTAAATGTTAAGTTAAATTTAATATAATGAATTTAAAATTTAATGTTGGAATTTAATAAGTGAATTATTATTAAATTTTGATTTTGAATGGAGATTTAACTTTATAAAATCATGAATATAAGGGTATTTGAATGACTGTTTTAAAAGTGAAATTATATGATTTTATAAGCTAAAAATGATTTAAATAAAAATATAATTGTTTGTGAAATGATATTGAATACTTGAAATTAATTAACGGCATTTCTGAAATGCTATTAATTCTAATGTAAATGATAATACAGCATTTGTAAATGCTGTAGTTGATATAATGAACCAAATGGCTAAGTTTAATTAAAGGCTATCATAGCATTTTTGTAAATGTTATAATTGTTGAATTTAACTAAATTTTATTTGAAACTAATGTAACCCTATTACAGCATTTTTTATGCTGTCTTTTGTTAAATTGAACTGTTTTGAATGTAACTTTCCGTAGCAATTTCTAAATGCTGCGAAAGTTGAATTTTCATCTGTTTTAATAAATTAAGTGGATAAATGAATTTTGAAAGACTAAAATTTTGTAAATTTAATAATTTAATTATTAAATATAATAACTTCATTTTATGATTTAAAATGAAGTAATTTGTTTTGAAATATAAACTATTTTGAAATGTGTTTTGTAATGGTATTTAAATTAAATAAAATGAATGTGGTTTGGAAGATATTATATTTTTGATATTTTGAAATGGATTTTGAATGATATTGAATTTTGAAATGACATTTGAGTTTGAAGTATAAAATACCATTTTGAAATTTTAACCACGGGATGTAAAATTTATAGTTTAACTGATTCTTAAAGGATGGGCGATCCCAAACATCCTTTAAGTTATTGTGCATTTCTACTACAGTTCACTTGAGTTGGTTTACATTATATAAGTATATATTGTCCTGACTCGAGTGTTTTGTGTTTTACTTTACGCTCGGGTCAGCCTGAGTATTTACAGCTTAGCTTTGGATTTCTTTTCTGGAGGTAGGAATCGCTGGAGATTCTACTTGTCTATTTATCTATTTCCTTTAAGTTTTCGTTGTTCTATTTCAGCTCTGGTATTTATAAACTTCTATGTATTTGAGATTTCTATTGTATATGTTTCAGACTAATATTATGTATTATGTTTTGAGAGTTTGTTATAGTAGCTTCATGAACTACTATGGTATTTTTATTTCCGCTGCGAGTTATTCTGATATTTCTGTGTCTTTGATTCTGTGATTGTATTTCATTTGCTCCAAATTTATTTACAACGCGGTATTTTAAGAAATTCAAGTCCGATATGTGCGGATGCGAATGGCTGAAAATATCGAGCTGTTACAATAAGCATGACGATAAATTTTCTAAGGCAAATGCCTTATAAAATCCAAGGCATCCATTTTAAAAATAGTGGATAAGGTTGGAGGAATCTTCTTCAGCTGTTGAATAATTTCAATTTGCTTGTTAGAAGTTTGTATTTCACTGGAAGAACTTTCTAGTGTTGTAATTTTCTGCAAGGAAATGGGGAAAATTTTACGTAGGGGTATATAGTTCATTTTTAAGCACATCAGAGAAAGTATGCTCATATCTAATGCAGGCAACATGTTTTGTTGTTTAATTGATTTGCTTAATAATTGGTAGGATAAATTACTTGCATTGTCTTTCAAAATTAAAATGTTGCTAATATCTAGTGCACTTGATAGGACAATATAATTTTGTAAGTCAATAAAATATGATGTATTCATCAATAGAAAAAAGAGTGAACATTTTAGCAACAAGAAATATTGGAGAAGTAAAAGCGCATATAATAAAAATATGGCTGTACAATTGAGTAGCGCATTTGTTTAGCGTTGGTAAATACCACACCTAGGATTACATATATATCTATGAAGCAATCACACATTGAAGAATCTGATTGGAAGTGCATATTAAAAGAATAAAAAAATCAAATAATTTGGGAAGTGCATTATATAACATGAGTTGGCAGGGATATAGTCTCAGGTTGACAATAACAAAAAAAGGCTGCTATGCAGTACTCAAAAAACAATCAGATTCTCAGAGCTTTTATAGTATACCAAAGCAATAATACTGCATGTTATATCCGCTTACAAAAAAATAATTAAAAGATTAACCTTCAAGTTTTTGGAAATCGATTCCTAAATTTGAATCACTATGTTTTCTTACGAGTAAAATCTAGCAAGGATCGTGTATATAGAGTTTATAAGATGCTTGCATATTTTCATGAAGCTTTCGCGGTTTGTGAAGCCTATTCCATTTCAATAAGTAAATGACTCAAATTTCTTGAGGCGAATGCCTTCGATTTCTGAGGCATTTGCCTCTGATATCATGAGGCAAATGCCTCTGATTTTATTGAGGCGAGTGCCTCTGATTTCTTGAGGCAAATGTCATAGCTTTCCTTGTTTCACGAAGATATGATTTTAGGATGAATCATTTACAAAGATTTTTTACAAGGAAATGAAAATTTAATAAGGTAGCTAACCCGAAGTATATGACTGGAAATGAAATTTGAATAGGCTAGATAACCTTAAGTTTATGACTCAGATATTAAAAGACTAGATGAGACTGATGTATGGTCGCGCCTTATAATTTATCTATCGGCCTCTACCTAAAATAAGTCCAAAATTCCAGTGTGTAAGGCTTTGTCACATGTGGAACTAAAATGAGGTTACATACGGAGGGAATATACAGATTAAAGATAGGTTATTGGTGAACTCGCAAAACCATTAGGTTCAGTTGACCTTAGAAAAGAAAGTTAAGGGCAGTCAACCCGGTAGTGTGTCTAACAGAAGTTAGATTATTGAGTATGTCTAGTAGGCCCGAGTTAGCCAATGCTTAATAATTAGCCAGATAAAACTATAGTGTGGACAGATGGTCCATTGATTTCCTAAATTTTTATGCATATATGTATTTGCTATTACTGTTATAATCAGTTTGATTGTAGGATTCTGGTAACAAAAGATATGCTTTTTAAAGAGATATTAGTGAAGAAAAATCGGTTTCGCTAAGCGGCGTGATCTCACTTAATATTAGTAAATCGAGATGTAATAATATTATTTGTACCAGAATTTATGTCTGACTCGAAGTTTATATTTTTCCTCTTAAACTCTCGGGTACTCAAAATTTAATTTGAGTAGATTGAGGGTTGAGGGTTTTCAGGTTTAATAGGTTGGACAAATAAGCTTTCAAAGACATGTAGGATGCAAAGTTATTTATGCATGAGCTATTTAGTTTTAATTCCGCTGTGATGTATTTATGACAGACATGTCTATCTAGTAATCTGATCATCTAAGGGGGCATCTTCATATGTCGCTCTTGATGTAATTTGTAATAATTATATTTGATCAAAACCTAAGAATCGTTTTGGTTATGTATCTGAATATGAAATATTGATTTGAAATGTAATCGGGAAACCTGTTTTGATTTATTTCATATTCATGTGCTTCTGATATTATGAATACCACTAACATCACCATATTTTGTCACCGTAAGGTAATACTATGGATGACTGCAGCATTTGTAGCACTTATCTTCGGACCTTATGATATGGGATGTTACAACTTGGTATCAGAGCATAGGTTTATGAAAACTTAAAAAAAAATTCAAACTGAAAATGATTTTTGAAAACATAATCCTAAGGAACTAGAGAAAAGACTGGGGTATGGGATAAAAGTATAGTAACGTACTTGTATTTGCTATATATAAGTATACGCCTTATTTCAATTCTTCTATCATTTTTAGGTTATTCTACTGTATTTTACAAAGACTCGAATGTAGATTTTAAAGACGTACTATATGGACGCTAGGAGTGGGAGAGTTAACATTGGTGGAGGAAGCACCACAACTAACGGAAATGCTCGATCCAACAGGAGAAACCCGGGCGATAGAAAAATGCTAATCCGGATACAAATGCCAACATAGGTGCTGGAATCCCGCTAGTAGATATGAGGATGATGTATCGGCTCTTCGTCAATCGGATGCAAGCAGGAGCAGTTGCGGGTTTAGTCGGAGGAAATGTGAAAGGAGGAAATCAGAGAGCTCTAGTGGTCAATAACTATACAATACTAAGTAGAGATTATGCTAGGCTTGGAGGAAAGCCCTTTATCAGGATTAAGGATGCAATTGGAGTGGAGAATTGGTTACTTTATTGCAGAAGGATCTTTGCTGGTTTAGGGCTTAATGATGAGCAGAAGAGGAGACTTGCTTCTAAATAGTTGCAAGGAGCAGCATTGTATTGGTGGAACAGTGTTACTGTGGAAGTTAATGAGGAGACCATGACTTGGGCAGAAATTAGAAGGAGGTTTAAGGAAAGATTCATGTCGGAGATTGCTAAGTCAACTCCGCTCAGGAAGTTTATGGAGTTGGAGCAGGGAGACATGACAATGCTTGAGTATTCAACCAGATTTGAGGAGTTAACGAGATATGGATATGATATGGTTGATACAGTTATCAAAAGAAACGAGAAGTTCATCCGCGGACTGAAACCTGAACTAGCTAAGGCAACTCTGCCACGTATTAGGGGTTCGTGTGATGTATTTATTGAGATGGCGTTGAGGCAGGAGGAAATGCTTGCTTTTCATAGCGGTAACAAAACAGGGGAAGCTCAGATTGGGCGGAACTAGAAGATGAAGTTTTTCCATAAGAAGGGTGCTCAAAAAGGAGAAGCTGCTAGGAAGGCGAAGGTTAATCTAGTTTGTTTAAGTGTGATAAGAAGGGACACTATGCTCACGAGTGTCGGACAGGCAAATCTAAGAAAGCTGCTGATAAAAAAGAAGTGAGGTGTATTAACTGTGATCAGATTGGACATTGTAAGAGATAGCGCAAAAAGTCAGCTAAGGATGGAAAAGGCAAAATGTTTGCATTGGAACCAGCCACCTCATGACTAACAACTGAGGAGAAAGGAAAAGCTATGTTAGGAGGTATGCTTTTGATTCATAGTATATCGGTTAGAGTTCTATTTGATACTGATGTATCACATTCTTTTATATCTCATTGTTTGATAGATAAGCTTAACCAAGAACCCTCAGACTTATTAAGGGTTGCAAATCCGATAGGATGATATGCGATACTTGAGGAGAAGTGTGACCAGTTAGAGTTTGAGTTTTAGGTCATACATTTGCTTGCAGTTTGCATGTATTTGATTTCTAAAGTTTGAAATTATTTTGGGTATGGATTGGTTAAGTAAGTATGATGTTAGAATATTTTTCCATGATAGAAAAATATCGCTTTGTGACGATCCGCCCTTTTCGAACAACTTAAGTAGACAATAAACCATCCTTCTCTAATTTAAACCATTCAAATTAGATAGATTGCCAATTTGGGGTTTTTAAGATAGAATAAGATACAGAATCACACACAAAATAATACCAAATCTTGCAGCGGAAATAGATAATATATATAGTAGTTTATGAAGCTACTAAACAAAATACATCAGAGTTTCAGACTTTAATTATACAATACTAGAGATACATAGAAGTTTAATGACACAAGGCAAAATAAGATAGATAACTAATACTGGATAGAGTGGAGTCTTCGACCAAGTCTTCGGCTCCCAAATAAGCACTGCTCACACACTGCAATACCCAGGCTGACCCGAGCATTAAGTAAAACAATATACTCGAGTCAGGACTAGAAGTTCTCATGTAAGTAGTCCTACTCAAGTGAATATGTACAAGTAACTCAAGAGATGTTACAGGATTTTCCGTCTCTTAAGGATCCGTCAAACTATTTATATGTACAATAGGATATGTTATATATATAGTGTCTATCAGTGGTATAAAATATCAAAATAGCATTAAGACTTTACATTGATCCTTCTTACCATGTTTTTAAGCATTGGCGTACAATATGCATTGAACATCACCGGCAAAACGTTGGTAGTCAGGGATGCACCGTGATATGACAACACATAACCAAAATCATATGTGTCTCGTATAGGGACAAAAGTATGACAAGACACGTGAGGCAATGTCCAAGGTAGGATACTACCAATTTACCCTTCCCGGCTAGTGGTAGCGCATCATAGCTATGATCGCCCACCGCGTCCAACACTCCCATAATCGAAGGGTGATCACCAACAACAACCGACATAGTATATTCAAACGAAGAAGTGCGTCCGCTCGGGGTAGCTAACCCACTTGGCCGGTATTACTCGTGTTTTAGTAATTTCAAAATGGCACACGTGCCAGGCTAATCCATCATCGTTCCCTTTCTTCAAATCCAGCAAACGTATGCCAAATCTAACCACTTCGTTATGGATCGTCACTTCACGTACACGGTTATTAAAGTAGTTCCGATATCGACAGAGAGTGTGTTCATATCCGGCTCCGGTCTCTTTAATAACCAACGTCATTTTCACACTGATTGGATATTTTATTAAATCAAAATATCTTTTATTTTCAAACAACATCTCATCATTTGGCCTCGGCAATTTGGATTTAAAATTAAAAGATTCAACCTTTAAGAAAATATTTCATTTTTACTAAATTATTCAAATTTAATAACTTTTCAAATTAATCGAGCTAATTAAGTCTTAAGTATAACAGTTAAATAATCAAATATTTAATTTAATTAAACTTCGGAAATTAATTTACTTAAACACTACTAATCGAACTTAAAGTCAAACAACTTAATCATTATATTTTTAATTCAATTAAAGGTTCTTTTTTCTTCAAATCTTTATTTTCAAATTCCATTATTATATTTTAATTCAATCAAACTAAATTAAAATTAAATTAAATTTTCATTTAAAATTTAATTAAATATGTAATATTAACACTTCATAAATTTCAAATAATTAACTATACAAGTTTTAAAATTGTTGACATTTAACATAACCATCATTAACAAATTTCATAATTTAAAATAGTTCAACTAATCTTTCATTTCAAAATTTTAAATCAACTTAATAGATTTCAAAATTAAATATTAACTTCAACATAAAATTTAAATTATAAAATTCACATTGAATTTTCAAATCATTTCTTAATTTCAAATTTAAATATTAAATATCTAAAATAAATTTCAATTGACCAATCGCTTTTTATTATTAAATTTTCTATCCCAGACCAAGTGATATAATTTGGGTATTTATCATTTCAACCCTATATTCTTGTTCAAAATTTCAATGTCCAAATCAATGCATACAACAACAACATTACAGTGATAGATATCAATAAATCAACCATCGTCCAATATTTAAACTTTCCATAGTTAATAGGTTTCCATGCAATTTGGATTCCAATCAACAATTTCAACTATTTCTACCAAATCATATATCGCAATGTTAACTATCAATGATTTCCAGTTTCAGTATCATAATTATCAATTAATTATTTAAACATAGCAGGATACTTGCAATACGAAATTTATTCGTGAGCTTAGAATCGCTCACCTTCGCGTATTTGATAGATGGATACGGACACGGCGATACGGTGATACGCACTGCTTCACTATTATTTCACTTCTGCAAGCACAAACCAACACTGCTTTCTTTCTCTTTTTTTACATATATATATAACACGCACGCATCACTTCTTTTTTATTTTTTATTAAATTCACGTGAACAAAGCTTCTCCTTCTTCTTCTTTTTATTTTTTTAGGCAATAGCTCATTAAATTTCCTTTCATACTCCGAGAATGACATGCTTCCCTGCTTAAGATCCATAAAGCTACGATATAGCTCAGATTTTTCTACCTCAGGCATCTATTGGGTTATGAATACTTCCTTGAACTGCACCCAAGTGATGTTTGCTTCCTCGGTGCGGGTAGTAACAGATTTCCACCAATTTTGGGCAGCATCCTGTAACTTCCATGTGGCTAACTGGAGCTTCTGGGCATCAGAAATCACAAGTCTGGTAAAGATTCTTTCCAAGCTCTTTAGCCACTGTTGAGCTTCAATAATACCTTCGGACCCTGAGAATTTTGTATCACTAAGCTATGTGTACTCTTTGCTAAGTGTAGTGAACTTAACTGTGAAACTGGTGCAATGGGTACAACGGGTGCAACTGGTTCTAATACAAGGCCATTTCCTCTACTCGACCTCGAGCATTCCTTCTGTTTCTCATCCTGCAAGTCAAGGGTAGATTAGAACAAGGAAAAGCATGAACTTAAGAAAATCCTAATCAAAGCGAACTTTTAACAAGGAAGATGTACTCAAATTGATAGAAAATTTGGAAATAGATTGGATTTTAAAACATTTTTATATTTTCAAAATATACTCTCAAGAATGATTCTACTCATTATAGGGAATTGCTAACCCTATTCCTAATGAGTTTGCCCCTCAGGCTAAGGTATTCACTAAACCAAAGCTCTGATACCAACTATGACGATCCGTCTTTTCTGAAGAACGTAAGCGGGCAATAAACCATCTTTATCCAACTTAAAACCCAAATTGATAATCTGTCTAATTTGAATGGTTTAAGTTGGACAAGGATGGTTTATTATTCACTTAAGTTGTTCGAAAAAGACGGGTCGTCACACACTTAGACATCCTAGTTGTAGTGATCGGATTATATGCTCTGTAGAAAACCTTAGTTTTGGAGTAAATGATTTTGTTAGGTGTTATAGAGGAAAAAGACTAGCTGAATTGAGTTTTCGTTGTTAGAGAATTCACAGACGTCTTTGAGCCCGTAGTAGGACTGCCGCTGAAACGAGTTATTGGGTTTCAAATAGATTTAGTGCCAGCAACAGAATTGGTGAGTAGACCACCTAGTAGAATGAACATGCTGAGATGAAGGAGCTAAAGGTGCAATTGGTGGATTTGGAAAGTAAAACTTTATTAGATCAAGTAGTTCGTCTTAGAGAGCAGCTGTAGTGTTTATAAAGAAACCGAATGGATCGTTAAGGTTGTGTATTGATTATTGTAAGTTTCATGAGAAGACGATAAAGAATCGATATCCGTTACCTAAAATTGGCGATTTGTTCGACCAATTAAGTGGAGCCAAAGTATTTTCCCAGTTGGATTTAGCAATAGGATTCCATCAGCTTAGAGTGGTTCAAGATAGTATTTTTTTGACGACGCTTAGAATGAGATATGGATCGTACGAATGGTTGTAATGCCATTCGGACTAACCAGTGTACTAGCATTTTTCGTAGACCTGATGAACAGAATCTTCTAAGGGCATCTAGACATATTCGTGTTAGTGTACATAGATTATAGTTTGATATACTCTAAAGATAAAAAAGAGCATGAAGTTCATCTTAGAGTGGTTCTTGAGACATTGAGGTGGCATCAATTCAAAGCAAAAATTTTGAAGTGTCATTTTTGAAAATGGGAAGGGAAGTTTTTTGGTTATGTAGTCTCATAAAAAGGGTTGTCTGTAGATCCGTCTAAGATTGAGGCGGTGAATGATTGGAAGAGATCCAAGACAGTGACTGAGATAAAGAACTTTCTTGGGTTAGCTGTCATCGAAGATGTATTAAGGATTTTTTACGGATAGTGGCGCCGATGACTAAGCTAACTTGGAAGGATGTGAAGCTTGTTTGGACTGATAAGTGAGACATTCCAAAAATTGAAACACTTATTGACTAATGCACCTGTGTTAGTCGTTCCGGATGGGAATCATGACTTAGTGGTGTACACGAATGCATGTGGAACAAGGTTAGGAGCTGTGTTAATGTAAAGAAGTAAAGTAATTGCCTACGCGTCATGACAGCTTAGACCGTATGAAGTTAGATTTCCAACCCACGATTTGGAGTTAGTTACGGTGATTTTCGAGTTGAAGGTGTGGAGACATTACCTTTTGGGAAAGAGTTTCGAGTTATATACGGATCATAAGTCATTGAGGTATTTATTCTCTCAAATGGAGCTGAATACGAGACAACAGATGTGGTTAGAGTTAACCGCTTATGACTTTGGTATTGAGTACCCGTCGAGAAAAGGGAATAAGGTTGCAGATGCACTAAGCAGGAAACATCAGAATACAGTATTGGCAATGATAGCTGAATAGAAAGATTTAGAATCATTGATTACATGCAGAATATAGTGGAGATCTGAAGCTAGTACTAGTAAGAAAACTGATATGTTATCATGTTTAGAAGTTTGACCAGTGATGATCGAAAGGATTGCTTCTAAGCAAGGAGAGGATCCTTTATTAGCTGAACGGATCAGAAAACTAATGAATGGAACGGAAACCGATGACTTAAAAGATTTCAGTCTTGGCCAAAATGGGTAGTTAAGGAAGAAAGGAAGACCGTGTGTTCCGAATGTGAGAAACATTAGGAAGGATGTTCTTGGAGAATGACATTGTTCAAAGTTCACCATTCATTTAGGAGGAACTAAGATGTATCAGGATATGAAAACTAGTTTCTTCTAGGAAGGTATGTAGAGAGATGTAGGCTTATGGGTGAAGCAGTGTTTGAACTGTCAATAGGTAAAAGCTGAACATCAAAAACCAAGTAGGTTACTTCAGCTTTAGATGTTCCAGTTTGGAAATGAGATTATATATTCATGGATTTTATAAACGGGTTGCTGAGGTCAAATCGAGAAAATGAAAGTATATGGGTCATAGTGGATAGGTTGACAAAGAGTGTCCATTTTATTCCAGTTCAGTCAACCAGGACGACACTTGTTTTGGCTAAATTATTCATGAAAAATATAGTTAGACTGCATGGAATTCCTAGTAGTATAGTAAGTGACGGAGATTCCTTATTCACTAGCGAGTTCTGGAAAAGTCTAAAGGATACTTTGGATGCCATGCTCAAGATGAGTACTGCTTACCATCCGCAAACAGATGGACAAACAGAAAGATTTAACAAAATCTTAGAGGATTTTTTAAGAGCTTCTGTGCTAAACGTTATAGGATCATGAAAGACCACCTATACTTAGTTGAGTTTTCATATAGCAACAGTTATCAGACTAGTATAGTGATGACACCATTTAAAGCTTTGTATGGAAGGCCATGCAAATCTCCTGTTTGTTGGTTAGAGATCGAGGAAAAGTTAGTTCTTGGTATGGATTTGGTTAGAGAAGCTGCAAAAAAGATTTGGTTAATCCGAGCTAGAATGAAGGAAGCTCAGTCTAGGCAGAAGAGTTATGCTGATAGAAAATGGAAAGACATAGAGTTCTCAATCGGAGATCATGTTTTCGTCAAGATATCACAAATGAAAGATGTACTCCGATTTTGAAAATTTAGGAAAATTGGCTTCGAGATTCGTTGGACCATTTTCTATTACGGAAAGGATTGGGAAACTCGCATATAGAGTAGAGTTACCAAATTGTTTGGTAGGAGTCCACAATGTTTTTCATGTTTCTCATCTAAGGAAGTGTATTCGAGATTCAGAAACTGCTATTGCACCGACTATGTTAGATGATTTAGTAGTGGAACCGAATATGACTATAGTTAGAAGACTAGTTCGTATAGTCGCTAAGGATGAGAAAAGACATAGGAACAAGACGGTCAAATTAGTCAAAGTCCGATGGAGCAACGACAAGAGAGACTGTACTTGAGAAATTGAGAGCGGGATTAGAGATACTTATCCTGACTTGTTTCATGGTATGTTTTACCCGTATGTTTGATTGTTGTTAGTACCTTATCGTAACTTCGAAGACGAAATTCTTTAAGGATGGGAGTCTGTAATGACCCTAATTTTTATTGGCATTATTAAGAGCATTTAACTAAATAAATTAAATGAAATCATGCAGATGGTTAAGGAATTGAAATTTGTAAATTAATAAGGGGGTCGTGCCTTAATAAATATAAGAAAAAGAGAATTAAAATTAAGTATGAGGAATACGATAAGGGCAAAATAGGAATAAACTATGTTCTTATACCCTAAACCCTTTTGACCTTCATTCCTTATTCATTTTCAACATTTGCAAACAAAATTAAAATACTTAAAAGCTTGGCGGGCCGCCATTAAGAGATTCAAAAAAAAAAAGATAAGATTCAAGTAGAAAGCCTGAGCAAATCAATAAAAGGACAAATCTCAACATTCTTGACACCAAGCCAAGGTGATTGATGATCTTGCATCTCATTTTTATTGATTTCGGTTTCTAGTTAGATCCGAATTAATTTTATAAATAATATACCATGATATGATCGTTTAAATGGATATGTATATTTATCGATGATTTATGTTGCTTCATATAGATTTTATGATGAGTTTAGATTTGAAAAACTTATTAAATGACATCTAAATGATTTATGTTTTTAATATTAGGTCGAAAACATTATATTTGAAGTGAGTTTTAAGTTTCATAAATTTTTAAGTTATGATGGATTATTTATGAATTTTCAATGAAGAAAATAATTAAAATTGGGTTTAAATTAATTACGGCAAATATATATTGATTTTGGGTCTGGAATTTAAATATGTTGACATGTTAGAAGTGAATTATTGTAATTTTTGGAGAATTTTCCTAAGTATTTTACTATAGTTATAAAATTATTTAAGGTATGAGGCTTAAAACGTTTTATATGTTTATTCAAGGAGAATAACTTATTTGTTAAAATGTTTTAATTTGTTAATTTCTGTATTCGGCAGCACTTTTTGAAAAGGATTTTGATAATGAAATGGGAAGCTAACAACATTTTTACAAATAAGGCAAGTTATGTGAAAAGCAATTTCTTTTAAAGGCTAAAAGTTAGATTTACTGCTTCGCCGCTTCCAAACTATTGGCTTTCGACACCATACCTCCGCCAAACCAAGTCGAAACCGATGCACATGATATCAAACGGTTGATACGTAGTGCATTGAAGAAAGGTGGTAGGTACAACGTCGAAACCTAGGTTTCAAAGGGGTAGAAGCCACCCTTATTTACTTTGAATTACTTCTATTTATAAAGGATGCTTTCGAACAGGTTCTGTTAGGTTTTGACTTGATCAACTTGCCTTTGTTTATATAAAAGAGTTTTCGAATGAATTGTCGCCTTTATGTTGTAAAAGAAGCTTTTGAAAGAATAAAACTCAAGCTGCCACATTCAAACCTTTCGAATCAATGCTTTCGAAAGGGTGCTTTCGCCTTTATGCTCTGAGGCTACCTTCTCAATGCTTTCGAAAGGGTTGGTTTCAAAACCATCCCCTCCTTTTTTACTTAGGACCAATACTTTCGAAAGCAATGCTTTCGTCCCAGTTCTTCACGACCCTTAGTTATATTAAATGTTAAACCCAAATATTTCGAAAGGAATGATTTTAAATCGTTTCAAAGCAATCCACAAACTTTTACTTGAACCGAATACTTTCCAAAAGGTATGCTTTGAGTGAAGAATTTCAATGATTTGGAAAGTATAATATGTATTTTGAAGGGGAGATCCCTAATGTTTTCGAAAGGTTTATTTTAAGCATTTGAATGGAGGGTTTATAATGCTTTTGAAAGGAAAGTTTAAAATGGTTTTTAAAAAGGATGTCTAAGATTTTAATAAAAGGGTTGTTCTCAACGATTTTAAAAGACATTGTTTGATGGTTTTAAACAAGGGTTTTGAAGGTTTTAATTTGGCTCCATGCCCTAAATTCTCCTAAAAGGAAAAAAAATTTCAACTTACTTTGAAGGGATAGATAATCTCATTGATAAGGTTTCATCAACATTGTTTTGTGTAAAGCATATATCATGACATAAATATTTAGAGTAAAGCAAAAATATATGATTTTCTTGTTTTACAAAGATATGATTTCAGGGGTGAATCATTTACAAAGATTGTTTACAAGAAAATGAAACTTTAATAGGGTAGTTAACCCTAAGTATATGACAGGAAATGAAATTTGAATAGGGTAGATAACTCTAAGTTTATTACTCAGATATTAGAAGATTAGATGAGACTGGTGTAGGATCGCGTTTTATACTTTAGCTACCAACTCCTAGCTAAAATAAGTCCAAAATTCTAATGTGTAGGGCTTTGTCACATGTGAGACTAAAATGAGGTTACACACGGAAGGGAATATACAAAGTAAAGATAGGTTATTAGTGAGCCCGCAAAACCATTAGGCTCAGTTGGCCCTAAAAAAGAAAGTTAAGGGCAATCAGCCCGGTATTATGTCTAACCGAAGTTAGATTATTGATTATGTAACAACCCGCATATTTATCGATTTTATATTTAAATATTTTATTTAAATATTTTATCGTTAGTCGGATTTTAGTCCGAAAAGCTACTTTTTGCATACGGTCGAATTAGGACTCGAGACCACCCCCATTGAGTTCAAAATGTCGTTTGCGACCTTTTTGAGTATAAGCTTCGATATGTTTGAATAAAGTTGAATTTTGCTACTTTTTGCTTTGGGCTTTGGTTTGGGCTGAACCCACTTACTAACTCAGTCCCAACCCACTCCGACTCTTCATTACTTCATTTCTAATTCCTAACTCTTCAAGCTTTCAACAATGGTGAAAGAGAAAAGGAATTAAAACTCCAAGCCCTAGCTTCCTTTGCAAATCCATCTCCTAGCTCAAGTTCTTGCTCCAAATTCAAAGAGAACACATTGGTAAGCATCTCCTTCATCTTCTCCAACTCATTCTCTCTTTGATTTCAGAAATTTCCTAAACCTAATTTAGGGAATGTTTCTCTTTTAAGCTTAGATTCAAGCTTGTTGAGTTGGAATTGAAGAGTGCTTGTTCTTGCCATTGCTTCATTGCATCTTCTTCATTCGTTTGGGTTCAAAGGTGAGATTTTTAATCTCACATCTATGCTTATAATTCTCTTCTATTGTTAGGTATGAATTCCTAACACTTATTCATGTGCATTTGAGTTTGATTTGGATTGCTTTTGTGAATATTCCAATTTTTAGTGTTTTGAGTTTAATTCGTTAAAAATCCTAACTTTGATGTTTGAACATGTTTTGGGTGATGCATCGAGGAGCTTATAGGGCCGGGTAGTCGATTGGCATAATCCATTAGCGCCGTTGCTCGTGCGAATGCAATTTTGATCAAGATTGAACCTCATTTGTAATAGGCATGGATGAAGCTGGAAACAGGTTCGGCCGACCGACCCCTCTGGTCCGGTCGACCGACCTGCTTCCAAGTGCATAAGCACTTTCTGTTTTAGGGTTTGGTCGACTGACTCAGGGATCCCAGTCGACCAACCTGCTGTCCCGAGAGGTCTCTAGCCTTTGGTTCGGTCGACCGACTAAGGGGGTCCGGTCGACCGACCTGATGGTTTTTGCCAGATTAGCCTATTTTGCTAATCCGTTTGAATATCCAACTTTAATCGATTCGTGTTGCCTCCCTTTTGTTGTTGTCATTTATTATCGACTTTGATGACCTTTTCTTTGGGAATTTTAGATATATCCACTTTGATGAATTTTATATCGATTTTTTTGGATTTTATTCACGTCTTCGAATGTGAATTTTTATGCCCGATTGTTCCTACAATCTTCCTTGTGTTTTGTCACTTTAAAAATATAAAGGTTTTCTATACTAGTAGTAAATATCAAAACTCTTTCTTCAAATGATTTCAACACTATTTTATTACAAAGCTCGTTTTCTTAAACCGATTTCCAATCTATTAGTATATATAAACCTTTACCTCACTCGTATGAGAAATCTAATTAAACGACTTAGCAAAACAAGTGGTATGAAACGCTTGCGTTTACTTCGTTGGTTAATTTTTGGACTTGTTCGATTGAACCCCTTGTGACAATTTTCTAGTGGAAATCTACAATTTGTTCGTAAATATTTAAGTTAAGCCAGTATTTATGGGGCATGAAGCTAAGCTCATATATTTACTAGCTTATTGTAATTGACACTTCTCGTTGATCATGACGATCATCTTTATGGTTTAGACTAGCAATGTGCGATGTCTCTTTGTTTGTGATTCAGTTAGGCTAGACACCATTTGTGTGATTCCATTCACACATACCTTTTCGGTTAGCCTAAACACCACTTGTGTGATTCCATTCACACATACCTTTTTGCTGTTTGGTTAGGCTAGACATCATTTGTGTGATTCCATTCACACATACCTTTTCGGTTAGCCTAGACACCACTTGTGTGATTCCATTCACACATACCTTTTTGCTGTTTGGTTAGGCTAGACATCATTTGTGTGATTCCATTCACACATACCTTTTCGGTTAGCCTAGACACCACTTGTGTGATTCCATTCACACATACCTTTTTGCTGTTTGGTTAGGCTAGACACCATTTGTGTGATTCCATTCACACATACCTTTTCGGTTAGCCTAGACACCACTTGTGTGATTCCATTCACACATACCTTTATGCTTTTTGGTTGGGCTAGACACCACTTGTGTGATTCCATTCACACATACCTTTTCGGTTAGCCTAGACACCACTTGTGTGATTCCATTCACACATACCTTTTTGCTGTTTGGTTAGGCTAGACACCACTTGTGTGATTCCATTCACACATACCTTTTCGGTTAGCCTAGACACCACTTGTGTGATTCCATTCACACATACCTTTTTGCTGTTTGTTTAGGCTAGACACCATTTGTGTGATTCCATTCACACATACCTTTTCGGTTAGCCTAGACACCACTTGTGTGATTCCATTCACACATACCTTTATGCTTTTTGGTTAGGCTAGGCACCACTTGTGTGATTCCATTCACACATACCTTTTCGGTTAGCCTAGACACCACTTGTGTGATTCCGCTCACACATACCTTTTTGTGATTTCTGGATTTCGTGTGTTGATTTCTGGAATTTGTGTTTCACCAACTTTTACGATGGGCATTGATATATATGTCATTTATTGTGGCTTGGTGAATGAAATCAGGAGTATGACATTCCTTGTCTGTGACTGATTTGTGTTATGTTTATTTCTATATTTGTTTCCGAAGATTTTATATAGCCACTGTGTGATAGCTTTGAGTTTGTATCTGTATGTCGGATTTCCTCTTGAGATGAAAACTTATATTATTACTATCTGACATATCGGTACTCGCACAAAGCAATTATACAGATGGTCGCTCCTCAACAGCCTTATTCTCCGTGCTAGTCGACAGCATTACTCCGTAGTGTTCTTTTCTAGCGTGGGTATAGAGGTGGGGCGTCACAGCTTGGTATCGGAGTCAAACTTCGGAACAATATGGAATATTATAACAAGGATCATCGTCCTATGTCTTTCTTAGGAGTCGTGCTTTAGGATTTAATTCGAGTCTTCGTACCGATTCATCCTATTTTGTCTATGATTCCTTGTTTTATCTATCAAGATTGCTTGATATTCATTTGTGAATAACCTTCTTCTTCTTCCTTCTTTCTTTCTTAAGGAAGAGAACTGGTTAGACCAGGCCGCCCCAGCGCCGGTCAATCTAGTGCTACTTCCCAAGATGGAGTTTTTATGTCTGCTCAACAACTTTTGGATCTTGTAAAGAATCAAGAGTTTATCTATGCTTTGAGTAAGAACCCCGAAATGGTTCTACCTTTGAAACTTGAAGTTTCTTTCAATCAGCTTATGGATGTTACTCTTCTTCATGGAGATGTTGGTAAAGGAAGTGTTTGTGATATTGGGACTTCCAAGAAGAGGCATAGTTCAAGAGCCTTAATCCCAATAAGAGAGTGAAGCAAACTACTTTTGTAGCAAAGACTCCAATCCCTAATCGTGGAGGATGCTACAATTGTAATTCTATGGAACACTATGCGAATATGTGTCCAAAACCCCATTCTTGTCGCTATTGCAAGAAACCGGGTCATCTTTTATCTGCATGTCCCAAACTTTTGAATAAGGACATGAGAAAGCTAAATATTGTGCAAGCCCCAAGCAACGCTTCTCTTGGTCAAGGTATTTTTCACTCAATCCTTGATGGCATTGTTTTATTTCGTGATCTTCTTATTTGAGTTCTTTTTGATATGGCTCACTATTCTATATCAAAAGAACTTGGTGATTTCTTTTCTTTGAAAATATTTTATGCTTGATGACTTCTTTGAGGATTGTGAATCCGGATGGTAGATCCGAAACACTCAATTTGCTTTTATCTGATGTCGAAATTATTTTATGTGATTTATCTTTCCGAGCCGATATTTTTACTTAGGCTTCGGAATTGATTTTTTTGAAAGGATCGGCTTAATCATTGTGAAGCCCATATCCTATTTTTCGAGTGGACTATTCATCTTCGACATTTTCAATCTGTTAAGCAGATTTCTATTTTTCTTTTATGATTTTGATTCCAACTTGATGGCATCATTTTATTCCTTAAGCTCACTTATAAGAAAAGTGTTATTTCTCTCATTCATGTAGTTAGAGAAATTTTCCGGTATTTTTGAGCTTGTCTTAGGATTATCACCTAAGTAATCTTTTGTGTGGCGCTAAGGTCTTTTCAGTTTGACCTTGCCACCGGTTTTCGTTTGCTACGAGTTGCGGAAATTAGCATTCCACTTACCGCATTCCGCACTCGTTATGATTCTTGTGAATGACTTATTATGTCATTCAGTTTGTCCAGCCTATTTCATCCATTTTATAGATCGAATATTCTATGAATATCTCGATGACTCCATTCTTGTACTTATTGATTTTGGATGAAAATAGCAATTAAAAATTTTTGCAAATCTTTTTCATAAGATTTATTTATAAGTAAAACTTGATTTTGTTCTTGAAACGAACAAAGAATATTCTTAAAACTTTTTAAGAGATTTATTTATCCTATAGAAGATGATTTTGTGATTGTATTGCCCGTTGAGTGCTTTAAGAATTCTGGTCGATGCGCTTGATCAACGTTATCGATAGGAATTTCCTAAACGCTTTGATGAGACAATCAGACACAGTATATTAACTTGAAAATAGTAAAATTTTCTAGAATGATTATTACATAATGATAAATGTAATTTTGAAAGTTTTAACTTTTCAGGAAAGAAGATTATTTAAAAGAAATTCTTTCTTTTCGATACTTTTATTCTTGTGATTCCTGAAGGGGAACCAAGACTTTGCTATTTGTACTGATACTAGTCGTATTGGTTTGGATGTCATTCTCTTGCAAAAGAGAACATGCTATCACTTGTGCTTCTAAATCATTATAGCTTATCGAGACTAGATATGCCACTCATGATCTGGTTCTCTCGGCTATTGATTTTACTTTTGGATTTTGGCATCATCATATTTGGACGAGAAATTTGTTCTCTACCCCGATCATAAATCTTTGGAATAATTATTTTCTCAAAAGGAACTTAATTTGCGTCAACAACGTTGGCTCGAGTTCCTTACTCCTTATGATCTTGATATTCTTTATACGCCCGGTAAGGGAAATCGTGTTGCCAATGCGTTTTGTCGTAAGCAACAAGTGGTTGATTTTTTGATGTTGTCTGAATGGAATTATATTTTTATCAAGTTCATCGAACGTTTTGGTACACTTCGTTTTATTGAGTTTTATCTCATTCCTTTTATGGACTAGTGTCCGGTGTTCTTTTATGGTGTTTGGTTCATTGGATGTACAATTATTATACTACATCGGTGTTCCGTCTTATCTGGATCAATGGATGTACCATTATACTACATCGTTGTTCCGGTTTATCGGTTCATTGGGCGTACCGTTTCTGTACAACGTCGTTGCACTGGCTCAATTTTCTGCTATTCTTGACGTTCCCCACGTCTTTTATCTACGGAAATGTCTTAGGGATTCCGGTTTTCATTCTTGAGCCCGGTGATATTGTGGGAATTGAAGTTTCACCAGATTTGATTTATGAGCAACATTCCATTCGCATCATTGCTTCGGGGGTTGAGCGCCTTCGGAATAAAGATGTTCTTCTTGTGAGAGTTCAATGGTTCTCAAATCCTTAGGATTGCTCTTGTGAAATCTTGAGAATTCATCGAACGAAAACTTTCGGATTTACTCTTTCGTGCACTTTATGGTGAACTTCCTATTTCAAAATTTCTTTTGTGTTGATATGCTTCCATGGTTGTTACTTCTTATTTTCCTCTTAAGTATTGCGTGAACGCAATTTCTTTAAGGAGGGGAGTCTGTAACAACCCACATATTTATCGATTTTATATTTAAATATTTTATCGTTAGTCGGATTTTAGTCCGAAAAGCTACTTTTTGCATACGGTCGAATTAGGACTCGAGACCACCCCCATTGAGTTCAAAATGCCGTTTGCGACCTTTTTGAGTATAAGCTTCAATATGTTTGGAGAAAGTTGAATTTTGCTACTTTTTGCTTTGGGCTTTGGTTTGGGCTGAACCCACTTACTAACTCAGTCCCAACCCACTCCAACTCTTCATTACTTCATTTCTAATTCCTAACTCTTCAAGCTTTCAACAATGGTGGAAGAGAAAAAGAATTAAAACTCCAAGCCCTAGCTTCCTTTGCAAATCCATCTCCTAGCTCAAGTTCTTGCTCCAAATTCAAAGAGAACCCATTGGTAAGCATCTCCTTCATCTTCTCCAACTCATTCTCTCTTTGATTTCAGAAATTTCCTAAACCTAATTTAGGGAATGTTTCTCTTTTAAGCTTAGATTCAAGCTTGTTGAGTTGGAATTGAAGAGTGCTTGTTCTTGTCATTGCTTCATTGCATCTTCTTCATTCGTTTGGGTTCAAAGGTGAGATTTTTAATCTCACATCTATGCTTATAATTCTCTTCTATTGTTAGGTATGAATTCCTAACACTTATTCATGTGCATTTGAGTTTGATTTGGATTGCTTTTGTGAATATTCCAATTTTTAGCGTTTTGAGTTTAATTCGTTAAAAATCCTAACTTCGATGTTCGAACATGTTTTGGGTGATGCATCGAGGAGCTTATAGGGCCGGATAGTCGATTGGCATAATCCCTTAGCGCCGTTGCTCGTGCGAATGCAATTTTGGTCAAGATTGAACCTCATTTGTAATAGGCATGGATGAAGCTGGAAACAGGTTCGGCCGACCGACCCCTCTGGTCCGGTCGACCGACCTGCTTCCAAGTGCATAAGCACTTTCTGTTTTAGGGTTCGGTCGACCGACTCGGGGAGCCCAGTCGACCGACCTACTGTCCCGAGAGGTCTCCAGCCTTTGGTTCGGTCGACCGACTCAGGGGGTCCGGTCGACCGACCTGATGGTTTTTGCCAGATTAGCCTATTTTGCTAATCCGTTTGAATATCCAACTTTAATCGATTCGTGTTGCCTCCCTTTTGTTGTTGTCATTTATTATCGACTTTGATGACCTTTTCTTTGGGAATTTTAGATATATCCACTTTAATGGATTTTATATCGATTTCTTTGGATTTTATTCACGTCTTCGAATGTGAATTTTTATGCCCGATTGTTCCTACAATCTTCCTTGTGTTTTGTCACTTTAAAAATATAAAGGTTTTCTATACTAGTAGTAAATATCAAAACTCTTTCTTCAAATGATTTCAACACTATTTTATTACAAAGCTCGTTTTCTTAAACCGATTTCCAATCTATTAGTATATATAAACCTTTACCTCGCTCGTATGAGAAATCTAATTAAACGACTTAGCAAAACAAGTGGTATGAAACGCTTGCGTTTACTTCGTTGGTTAATTTTTGGACTTGTTCGATTCAACCCCTTGTGACAATTTTCTAGTGGAAATCTACAATTTGTTCGTAAATATTTAAGTTAAGCCAGTGGTTATGGGAAATGAAGCTAAGCTCATATATTTACTAGCTTATTGTAATTGACACTTCTCGTTGATCATGACGATCATCTTTATGGTTTAGACTAGCAATGTGCGATGTCTCTTTGTTTGTGATTCGGTTAGGCTAGACACCATTTGTGTGATTCCATTCACACATACCTTTTCGGTTAGCCTAGACACCACTTGTGTGATTCCATTCACACATACCTTTTTGCTGTTTGGTTAGGCTAGACACCATTTGTGTGATTCCATTCACACATACCTTTTCGGTTAGCCTAGACACCACTTGTGTGATTCCATTCACACATACCTTTTTGCTGTTTGGTTAGGCTAGACACCATTTGTGTGATTCCATTCACACATACCTTTTCGGTTAGCCTAGACACCACTTGTGTGATTCCATTCACACATACCTTTTTGCTGTTTGGTTAGGCTAGACACCATTTGTGTGATTCCATTCACACATACCTTTTCGGTTAGCCTAGACACCACTTGTGTGATTCCATTCACACATACCTTTATGCTTTTTGGTTAGGCTAGACACCACTTGTGTGATTCCATTCACACATACCTTTTCGGTTAGCCTAGACACCACTTGTGTGATTCCATTCACACATACCTTTTTGCTGTTTGGTTAGGCTAGACACCACTTGTGTGATTCCATTCACACATGCCTTTTCGGTTAGCCTAGACACCACTTGTGTGATTCCATTCACACATACCTTTTTGCTGTTTGGTTAGGCTAGACACCATTTGTGTGATTCCATTCACACATACCTTTTCGGTTAGCCTAGACACCACTTGTGTGATTCCATTCACACATACCTTTATGCTTTTTGGTTAGGCTAGACACCACTTGTGTGATTCCATTCACACATACCTTTTCGGTTAGCCTAGACACCACTTGTGTGATTCCGCTCACACATACCTTTTTGTGATTTCTGGATTTCATGTGTTGATTTCTGGAATTTATGTTTCACCAACTTTTACGATGGGCATTGATATATATATGTCATTTATTGTGGCTTGGTGAATGAAATCAAGAGTATGACATTCCTTTTTATCTTGAGTAGATTATTGTGATATTGATTAATCTCTTGTTGATTTTCAATTACTTATTTATCACAGCTTGGCATTATGATTATTATATGCTTATGTCATATCTCCTATTCTATATCATTTCTTCTGATATTTATAGCTAGACTGATCCGTTTATTATTTTCTTCTTAAATAATACTCGGGTCAGACCGAGATGTTACAGGTGCTTCTGCTTGACTTTACATCCGGGATTACCTCCTTGACTTTTGGCTAACTACTCTAGATTAGTAGTTTATTGTTGTATGCATTTGAGAAATAGACTCCTTGATGTATACATATTCTTTTGTCCTAGCACTTGTATCTATTCCTTTGTATTATTGTGGATCTTTTTGACCACTACTCTGATGAACACTTTCATGTGTTATATTCATATCTATTTCCGCCTTTGTGATATGAATTGTCTGTGACTGATTTGTGTTATGTTTATTTCTATATTTGTTTCCGAAGATTTTATATAGCCACTGTGTGATAGCTTTGAGTTTGTATCTGTATGTCGGATTTCCTCTTGAGATGAAAACTTATATTATTACTATCTGACATATCGGTACTCGCACAAAGCAATTACACGGATGGTCGCTCCTCAACAGCCTTATTCTCCGTGCTAATTGACAGCATTCACCGTAATGTTCTTGACTAGCGTAGGTATAGAGGTGGGGCGTCACAGATTATGTTTGGTAGGCCTGAGTCAGCCAATGTTTAATAGTTAGCCAATTAAAACTATAGTGTGGATAGATGATCCATTGATTTCCTAAATTTTTATGCAAATATGTACTTGCTATTATTGTTATAATCAGTTTGATTGCAGAATTTTGATTTGCAAAAGATATGCATTTTAAAGGGATATTAGTGAGGGGAAACACATTCCGCTAAGCGATGTGGTCTCACTTAATATCGGTAAATCGAGATGTAATAATATTATTCATACCAGACTTTATGTCTGAGTCGAATTTCATGTTTTCCCCCTTAAACTCTCGGATGCTTAAATTTAATTTGAGTGGATTGAGAGGTGATGATTTTCAGGTTTAGTAGGTTGGACGAATAAGCTTTCGAAGACGTGCAGGAGGCAAAGTTAGTTATGTAGGAGCTATTTAGTTTTAATTCCGCTATGATGTATTTATAACAGACGTGTCTATCTTGTACTCTGATCATCCAAGGAGGCATTTTCATATGTCGTTCTTGGCATAATTTGTAGTAATTATATTTGATCAAAACCTAAAAATCGTTTTAGGATCATGTATCTGAATATGAAATATTGATTTGAAATGTAATCAGGAAATCTGTTTTGAAATCCGTGTTGATTTTATCTCATATTCATGTGCTTCTGATATTAGGGTACCACTAATATACCGTATTTTGTCACTCGAAGTTAATACCATGGATGAATGCAGCATTGGTAGAGCTTAGATTCGACCTTAAGATAGGGGATGTTACATTCACTATACGTACCTAAAAGGAAAAAAATAGCGTACTATTTTGGGCTACGCGCTATTTTGCGCTACAGATGACACTCACGTTAGTAAAAGTCAAATAGCGCACATCCTGAGCTATGCGTTATTTTGCGCTATGATAACTCTGGTTAAAATAATGCGTGTTTGTCTCTCATAATACCAACGTGTTTTCTTCAATAATATGTTGTTTTCTCACTTTGTGTGGTTGATAAATTTTCTCTCATTTTCTCCTCTTTTATAAATATGTTCTACATTTAATTCTTTGCTACAATATTTTGAGTAATATTTTTTTTAGCTGTGCAAATATCCATTTAATTGAAATTAAAGCGAAATTGTAACAAAGTATATTTGTTTACCAAAATTATACATCCAAATGGTCGATTTCTCCATGATTGTGTGGTTGTACTAGTTTATTCGTCAATGACAGGAACTACATGTACCCATGAAATTTTCCACTTACCATACATCCAACATTTGGAATAAGAAACCCTATATGTTTATAATCATCCAGTTCATTTTTCGTTCTGACTATCGGCAGTTTTCATAATTTTTGTTCTCTTCAAAAATTTTGGAAATTTTTCTTTGATTCTAGTGTATGAATTTTGTTATTTATTGATATAAATAAGCTTATAATTATCCTATAATCACTTCGTACTACATAATTCAATACGTATAAATTACATGTTTTGACAAAAAATATACCTCATTTAATAATTTTAATACAATGGATTGTTTTTACAAGCGACGGTTTATTTATCAGTACTATGTAACATACACTAATTCGAAATGGTATAAGGACATGCTATAGTCATGTATCTGAAATTATGAATAAAATGATTTTTCATGATCGAATTCAATAATATTAAAATATTTTCATGTAAACAAATAGAATTTGGAATGCAATTCATATTTCAATTAATAATTTAAACCATCAATCAGCCTATTATTGACAAATTCATATCCTAATTCATGGCTGTATATAGGATAGGACAGTCCGTTGTCCGACTCGGACCGAGGCTGTAAGACATTCGGTTCGTGTCCGTACGATTCTCATTTAGGACACGAATTAGGACAAGAAAAAATTTACAAAAAAATATCCGTTCGAAAATGTTTGATGTTTTTCTATTGTCCGACCATTGTCCAACTCGTACAAACAATGTTCGACGTTAAAGTTCGTCTGATCGGTGTCCGTTCGATTCTTTTATAGGACAGAACTAGGACACGCCTCTGTCCGGCCCGGTCCGGTCCGACCACACCCCTGCATGCTACGTCCCTGGTTCATCCGTTCCCCTCCTGCATTCGAGCCTCATTCGTCCCGTATCTCAAATTTTCAAATAGCTGCCCAAAAAATAAGAAAACAAAAAGGAAAAAAAAACTCCATCAATTTTCTCGACCACGGTAGAAGACAATCTTAGGTATGTTTCAATAGATGAACTTTCCTTTTTACACAATTGAACCCTGGAACCGGATTTTCATTGAATTTCAGTCCTAACCCTACTTGATAAGGAACGTAACGGCCGGAGGTCGGATTTTGGTACCTTGAGCTAATAAAACTTATTTTGCACTTCATCATTTCCCCCTAAATCGCTATTATGAAATCATAGCATGGTTTGGTTGTGCTTTTTTTTTTCTTTTCTTTTTTTTTCCTTTTTTTTTTCCTTTTCCTTTTCCTGAGCACTACAATTTACACTCGTCAATTTTTGAAATGAAAATCTATTTAGACATTGAATTTTCCTTTATTAGGGTGGCTGGAATTTTGGTATTCGGTGTCATATTGGTATAAACTAGATTTTCGTTATATTTTCACCAAAACGGCTATTTTACATTCATATTTTATTTAGACGATTCCTTGTAGAGTTGTATTTAGGGGTT
The DNA here is from genome assembly GCA_030765085.1 of Allium cepa. Taxonomy (NCBI): domain Eukaryota; kingdom Viridiplantae; phylum Streptophyta; class Magnoliopsida; order Asparagales; family Amaryllidaceae; genus Allium; species Allium cepa. Next base: position 752,585,614 of record CM060929.1, read on the forward strand.
TAATACATTCTCTAGTTCATTAATCGATTAATTGATATTTGGTTTTCCTTGTAACCAGATGCAGATGGGTGCGGAATCAAATTCTAAAGCAACACCAAAAATCATCATACTGAATAGAGCTTCCAAACTAGTAAGAACAATCTCATGTTTGGTCATTATGATTTGTGAATGTATTTTTGTTTCTTCTAGTTATAATCTGAGATATGTGGCGCATGAGATGTTTTGTAGAATTTTGATATTAAGATCTCTATCCGAGATATAGAGCGAGATGTCGGTTTGAGATTTTGTTTGAAATCCAAGACTTAAAAGCTTGTTCAGAGGTCAAAAGAACATAAACTAGGTGAAAAAGGAAAAAATTATTTTCCTTCCTGAGATTCATCTAAAAAATATCCAATTTGTTGTTGAATTCATTGAATTTAATGTCTATATATTACACCAGTTATGTAACATATCCAGATTCAGATAAATCACTGATTTATTCACCAATCCCAATTTTTGCTACTTAGATCAAAGGTTAACTTCTGATCACAAACTGAATAGACCAGTTTTTAAGCAACTTTAATTGGGTCAGTTCGTTTCCTTTCCAAGCTTGGTAGAGAATAGGTGGGGAATGAAATCAGCTGTGAGAAGGGGGAACAAGTTTTAATATAACCTATCATAGATGTGTTATACGTCTAATATACCAAAACAGAGAATAATCAATTATAAACTCGTCGCACAAGTTTATAACTCAGATTTCCACTACACTGGAATGCTGTATAAATTATTATAACGGTATGAATGTTGTAAATAAGTTACAACAACAGCGTTATACTATTTTGAACAAATAGTATAACCAGAATAAAAAATAGAATATAGAATAATGTATATAAATATACAAATAGTCTAGAATTCTAACCGGATTATGTCTGAGGCTCGTCGTAACGATCTCCTTAAGAATTTTATTTCAAAATTCTCCCAAGATACAACAGACGTATTCTGCTCGAGATTGTAATGAGTATATCACTCTGTGATTTAGAGTATGGTAGCAAAAGAGAAGAAGAAGATTCGAATTCTGAAAAATGAGTTAGGAAAGTGATCAGTTTTCCTTCTTATTTATAGTTGGTCTGTATCTCTTCCGAACGGTCGTGTCTGCACTCGTTCGCTCAAACAGTCGCGTCTGTACTTCTTCGTACAGTCACATCTGTTCACCCGCTCGTACCACCTGGTACTTTTTCGCCCGCGCCTCTTCAGTCAGATCGCATATGTTCGCCCGCGTCCGCTTCAATCGGCTCGTACATGTTTGCTTCTAACGGGTCGCACCCGCTACTGTTCGCGCATATTCAACCCGCTTGCTTCAGAAGTCGCACCTCCTCAGCAATCTGCATCCGCTTATGAATAGTCGCGTCCGTTCGTATAGCCAGCAACTGTTAAAAAAGCCCGGTCCAGTTGCAGTAAAAATACGAGTATCATATTAGACCCAAACTCAAACCCGAGCCGGCCTGGTTCGGTTCGGACGGACGGCGGCGACGCGCGCGCGTGTGTGGTGAAGATGCATGATCTCCCTCCTCACAACGAAGCATACATTTGGGAGCCCCAGGCCCCCAATCTCCACTTGAGAAAGCTATTAATATACTTGGCTTTCTTAGTATATTAGGCGATGTGGGACTTTATGTATTTTTCATTCATTTTGTTAGGAATTCCAACAATCCCCCACATGAATGATAATATACATATCCCACACACAAAGCGCAATATCACAGAGTACATATGGAATAATGTTTTATCGTGGATAAGTAGATATTTCACTTTGAACTTTCCCTAGTTAAAACTTATCAGATCTACTTGGCTAATCGGTGAATTATTTCATCTTGAACCGTCGGCCTTTATTGTATATCCAGACAATAAGCTTTACGAAACATTGATTCCCTTCTCATCCAATCTCTTGGTTGTGTTCATTTTGGTCCTGAACAATTTTTGGTTCTGCGAGTGTTTTAGAGAATAAAAGCCTTTTAATATTCTCATAGAGCCGACCCAGCTCACACCAACATAGGTGATCACAACCATTAAGAATATCCTACATATACCTCACTTGCTATTTCCAAGATATGGTCATCATTAAAAAACATAGTTTTAACCTTTAAAACTTCTGTAGACATGCATTATATTTTGCACCATAGGAATGGAGTAGAACCAAGTCCAGACAAATGCATTACTTCTTGAGTTACTCATAACTAGTTTGCATATTGATCCTAGTCCGTGGGATCTCCAGTCGTTAGAATAGGTTTCCGTATAAGGTAACTCTTGTTGGTTTAGGCTTTTAAACTCATTCCTCTCGACGCGCAGTCAATTTTCTCTCTTGATACACCTTTAGTAAATGGATCCGCTAGGTTATCATTTGTTCTCACATAATCAATGGAAATAGTTCCATTAGAGAGTAACTGCCTAACTGTGTTATGGCAACGACGTATGTGTCGTGATTTGCCATTATACACAAAGTTTTTCGCTCTACTCAACGCTGCTTGATTATCGCAGTGAGTACATATGGCCGTCATAGGTTTGGGCCAAAATGGAAAACTCAGATTCCATGACACTGCTGGTCCTGCAAGGGTGAAGACATAACCAATTGTGGAGTTTGATTCCTCTGAATCTGCAATCCAGTTTGCATCACTATATCCTTCTAATACTGCAGGATATTTTCCATAATGTAAGAAAAAGTTAGTGGTATTCTTTAAATATCCCAACACTCTCATTAGTGCTTTTTTAGGAGACGGAACTGGAAATTTTGCTAAGCACCCCCACACTTTGAGGTATTTAAACTTGGTTTGTGTCCTTTCCATAACTCATATGGAATTGTAACCATTTTATTGTGGCGAATATGGTGATGTTGTTTGATGAATTATTCTATTTTCTGCACAGAACTGTTCAAACGGTGATTCATATTCTCCACCTCGATCAGAGCTCAATATCTTGATTTTTCTATTTAACTGATTTTCTACCTCAGTTTTGTATTCTTCAATTTTTGGGAAATTTATGTATCCTAATCTATCATGCCATAGTAAAATATCGTGTTCAAGCACATAAGAAACTTCAATTTTATTAACAGCACAATCAGAATACATAGTTTTATTGCCAACAACGGCTACATTTGCCTTAAATAGGCCATCATGCTGAGAAATCGGACTCGTCCATTTCCATGTTGTCAACTGTATTCGCCTCTGAGTTGCGTTCCTTCTTGTGTCTGCAATCTCTAGCGGCGTGTCCCATTTTGCCACAAACCCAACATTCACCATTAAACTTCTTGGTTTGTTTGTTGTCTTTGGATTTGTTTTCATGAGCTTTCCTTTTCTTCTGGAAATTCCTCTTTTTGTTTTGGTCTTTGACCCTTCAGCCACAAATGCCTCATCGTTTTGTTTTGTTATTCCACGGTTATCTACCTCAATTTTCAATCGGACTATGAGATCCTGTAAAGAGATTTCCTTCTTTTTATGCTTTATATAATTGCGGTAATCTCTCCATGACGGCGGCAGTTTTCCCGTGATGGCTTCAACCAAAAACGATTCTTCAACCTTATGACCTTTCGCTTCGAGTTCATGAATGATGATTTGCAGTTCATGCAGTTGAGCAGTCGCCGGTTTAGAGTCAACCATCTTGTAGTCCATGAATTTGTCTACAATGAATTTCTTAAGATTGATATTCTGCGTTTTATACTTTGTGGTAAGTGCATTCCAGAGTTCTTTTGATGTCTTTAAAGGCTGATATACTTTGTATAGAACCTTGTCGAGACAATTCAGAATATAGTTTCTGCATAAAAAATGGAATGCTTCCACGTATTCACCTCTGCTTTCTTGCATGGTGCAGGAATCGGTTCCTCCTCGTCGAGGTATTTTTGCAGACCGAGTGTGGTGAGATAAAACAACATCTGATTCTGCCATGTCAACAAATCATCACCATCCCCCTTGAACGGTTCAGGTCTGTTGTGAGTAGTGTTCTTTGAAAATTCTACTGTTGTCATCTCTGTTTTAGTAAGAAAACAGTAAAACTCTTAAGATGTTATACGTCTAGTATACCAAAACAGAGAATAATCAATTATAAACTCGTCGCACAAATTTATAACTCAGATTTCCACTACACTGGAATGCTGTATAAATTATTATAACAGTATGAATGTTGTAAATAAGTTACAACAACAGCGTTATACTATTTTGAACAAATAGTATAACCAGAATAAAGAATAGAATATAGAATAATGTATATAAATATACAAATAGTCTAGAATTCTAACCGGATTATGTCTGAGGCTCGTCGTAACGATTTTCTTAAGAATTTTATTTCAAAATTCTTCCAAGATACAACAGACGTATTCTGCTCGAGATTGTAATGAGTATATCACTCTGTGATTTAGAGTATGGTAGCAGAAGAGAAGAAGAAGATTCGAATTCTGAAAAATGAGTTAGGAAAGTGATCAGTTTTCCTTCTTATTTATAGTTGGTCGTATCTCTTCCGAACGGTCGTGTCTGCACTCGTTCGCTCAAACAGTCGCGTTTGTACCTCTTCGTACAGTCAAATCTGTTCACCTGCTCGTACCACCTGGTACCTTTTCCGTCTGCGCCTCTTCAGTCGGGTCGCATCTGTTCGCCCGCGTCCGCTTCAATCGGCTCGCACCCGCTACTGTTCGCGCCTATTCAACCCGCTTGCTTCAGAAGTCGCACCTTCTCAGCAATCCGCGTCCGCTTATGAACAGTCGCGTCCGTTCGTATAGCCTGCAACTGTTAAAAAAGCTCGGTCCAGTTGCAGTAAAAATACGAGTATCATATTAGACCCAGACCCAAACCCAAACCCGGCCTGGTTCGGTCGGACGGACGGCGACGGCACGCGTGTGTGGTGGAGATGCATGATCTCCCTCCTCACAACGAAACATACATTTGGGAGCCCCAGGCCCCCAACCTCCACTTGAGAAAGTTATTAATATACTTGGCTTTCTTAGTATATTAGGCGATGTGGGACTTTACGTATTTTTCATTCATTTTGTTCTATATGAATTCCAACAAGATGTATGTTAGAACTCATGTACACCATTTTTGGTAAGGATGTTTAAAGAACTGTTAAAAAGGCTTCAAAAGGGGCATGTTTCATATAATTAGTATGAAATTCTATTTAATCATACTACGAGTTTCCGTTGATATTTAACTTGTCTATGGTACTAGTGCATATATATGACTGCTTATTTTGTTTGAGCATTGAATTTCTTGTATCAGTGTTTGTGCAGAATCTAATAAATTAACTATGATATATAGCTTATGTTTTGTTGTTTTTCTGTTAATCCATTTTGTAATCCTTCAACACTATGTAAAACTAATATGAGTTTTCATTTTTATATGTTGACAGGCTGAAGCATGGGTAAACAGTATGAGTAAATCTACCATATCAGACCATAATGAGATCCAATTTGAGGGTCGACCTGCAAGGTGTGTGTGTATGGGGAAATCTATTTGGACACAAATAGATGATTCAAGGGGTGACATAATAAACATCAACAATTAGATCTCATTCTGAATTCAACCTCCAATAAGATCTAATGTCTATTGTGTCTCCATTTTATGTTTTATTTTGTGTCCTAATAGCCATCCCCGTGCGTGTGTTTGTGTGTGGGTGTGTGTGTAATTCAGCATAATCATTTGTTTAAATGGGTATTTATTATGGGATGATTTTTATTTATTTGTTTATTATTATTAATTTGCTGGAAGGTTGGGATTAGGAGCAAAGGTTGCACCAAAAGTGAATACAGCACCTGTAATTACTCCTGTTGAAAGAAAATTGCTCGCAACAGTAAAAGCTAGCAGGAAACCTTTGGCAAAAGATTCCAAAAAAGACGGTCAAGTTCAAGAATGTGAAAGTAGCAGTGATGATGAATGCGAAAGCAGAACAAGTGCATTTGCCAAGAAGAGAGAATTACCCCTTGCCACATCTATTGAACCGAAGAAACAAAAAAGAAATTAATGTAACTACTGGTTCTAATTTGGATTATTTATGATATGGCAATTATGCTTGCACTGAAACTTTAGCCTAATAGGCTGGAAGGTAACATGCGTTTTGCTTCCTTTTTTCGCCAAATTGTATCTTATTTCTGTTAGAATTAGAAATGTATGCATTTTCTTTATCTGAGCTATACTCGCTTCTTATTACCTCATTTGCATCTTAGTGTCTTTTTTTCCCTCCCATTTTTAAGCTGCAAAATTCTGATTGATGTTATGTTTTCGTCTTTTCAGGATCGTCTATACAAAAATCAATTGAGGTGGTTGATTTTAATAAATCATATATATCGAATGGTTCTCACTGGTTTGCTTTTCCCAGTGGATAGAATTTTCAAGCCGATCCATTTTTTTTTCAAAATGAAGTCCATAATATGGATTACATATCTTCAAATTACAATATTGTTTGATATTTTGCAGCTAAAAATGCCAGGGGAGATAGTAAAGTGCTAAAGAAATGTGATGACTTTAGAAATTGGTTATCATATAAATCAAATTCACCCAAAAAAAGTCTATAGAAGCATACACCGTATTTAAATTCTCGTATTATTCATCCTATCTTTGCAAAAATATTATACTTGTTAATTGACTGATAATCAAATAATTTAGATGAATTTTTATGTGTTTGCGTGCATGTGCACATGTGCGTGCACTTGTGAGTGCATGCATGTGTGTTTTGATAGTTTTAGGTGCATGCCCAGTCCAAACAATTGCATGATCTGTTATGATGCCCAACTTAAGGAGTCTCAACTCAGCTTATTCCTGATTTGCTTATACTTGCTGGATAAGCATGTAAGCCATCTTTGAGGTAGTTAACATTTTCCTGAACAAATGGTTTTATACCAACCAAATTTAGGAGATCTCTTTGTTCATCTGTATGCCATACAATCAACAAATATATCGTTTGTCTTTCTGTTCATAATTTTCTCTATCAATAGCAAATTTTATACATTATTTATCAAAGGACATATCCTAAAATGATTCTACGTTCCGTGGAAATCAAGGTGATTTACCTTGTAAGTAGTTTCATATTACTTAAAGTTTCATCCTTTAAAAAAAGTTCAGTGACCACAGTTTGGCGAATAGTGGTCTACTGAACTTGTGTTAACACTTTCGAACTGTGTAGTTGGGCGATGATGTAAGATTCTACTGTTTATTTTATTAATTGAATAAGTTATTATTGGTTAAATTAATAATTATTTATTAATAAATAGCAATTAAGAAATTATAAGTAATAAAGTTTAATCAATAAATGGTGATTAATAGTTAATAAACAGTAACTAATAATTTGTAGTTTACAATTGATAATTAATAGACTTGAAATTAAAATACAATGATATGAAATTAGAATACACCTATGAATTGAAACATGAAATTATTGTCGAGAACAAAATTTCTCAGCATTTTAGCCTCAAGGACAGACCTTCAGTATTTTAGCCTGAAGGACAACTTTCTTTAGACATCAGTTTTTAGTTATTGATAGCAGTTTTTAGGTATCACTTTGTAGTTATTGGTAGCAGTTTTTAAGTATCAGATTTTAGTTCGGTAGCAGTTTTGAAAGAATGTTTGTTCTTATGAATAATTTTGAAAGAATGTTTGTCCTTTTAAATAATTTTTAGAAGAATGTCTGTTCTGGTGGTAAAAATATTGAGGTCGTGTTATTGAGGCTGAAAATATACAAATTTTTGTTCTTTAAATTAATTCTCCCAAATTAAAATACACCAACTACAAAATTGATATTACTCAATCCAAGTCCAACAACTCAGGCCAATCCAATTAACGTTCTTGTGCAACAATCAACGTAGTTCTATTCTCACATGTATTGCAGTTATCATCCACTGTGCATTTTCTCAACTTGAACAACCATGCATTTGACATGTTGAATCCAATTTGTTACGTAATTCGGAGGAATCTTTGCATTGATAAGTTTTTATATTCAACATCTTCGTTGTTGAAATTCCTTACGAACTATGAATAGCACATGCCACAATTACAATATTGACTTGTTTTTCAAAACTATATTAAGACATGTCGTGTAGTATATTGCATTTATTTTTTCAAATGTCCTACGATAGCCATACACAAATTTGTATGGTATAAATTGAAGTTTTCGTCATCATTTTTAGGTGCATTATGCTAGAGGGTCCGAAAATAATAGGTGTGGACCTGTTGCGGGAATCATGAAAGACATGATTTGATTGCTTGATTTAAGGGGGTGCATTGATTTGTTGCACACATAATTTTATTTAGAAATTTCGGACACGATAGTTTTGTCGTTTTTTGGTTTATTCGAGGTTTGACAAAAATGCAGAATGTGATACTGTTGATTGCGATAAGACGGTAGATTACCATTTTTAAGTATGTTAGCTAAATCCACCAAATAATACTTGTTGGGTGGTGGATGCGGAAAAGTTGATTTTTGTTTAATATGTTCAATGATTTAGTAATCTACTATTGTGAATAGTGCAATTTTAACTGGATATCATGAAACTAAATGCAAATTAAAAAACGACAACTAAGACGTGTACGGGGTTAGGCTTTCGATCTACAAAAACTACTTTTCGATCTCTACCAATCTTGCATGTAATATGATTGTGACATTTTGGAAGATAGACCGAATCATATCTAATTTTATCTTGAACGGCAATGAAATCCGATGGTTTAATAATGTCTTTGGCCATAAGCAACCTCATATGTAACATATTATGCAATATTCTACTATAAGATCAACTGAAATTTCCACATACCATTCTATGTGATAAGTCGTGGCTAAATTATGCATTAATTTATTTAATTAATTTGAAAAAATTTATCTATGTAGTAGAAGTTGAGTCATGGTTATTGGACCATGCATATCAAAAACATTGGAAACGGGGATCATTCATTCGAAAAAGATTTTGACATTTATTTTCGTTCCCGTTCAAGACATCGTCTACCCACATTCGACCCGTATATGGTGATTTATGGTGTGGAGTTCATGAAATTCTTTGTACTTCTATCGTAACTACTTTAGCGATAGCTTTGGAATCATCAACACTTTCATCAGACTTAGATTGCTAGATTTAGAAGCTAGATTTTCATTTTTGAATTCATTGCCCATTGTTGGAAAGAGGATGATAGTTGTTCCATAGTTAATGTCTTAACTAAAATCGTATTTCAATATTTTTCAAAATAGAAAAGTTGTTTGAAGAGAATGAAATGAATGTCGTTTGAGAAAAGATTCAAACAAGTTGACTTATGAAAATCTTAAGGCTTATATTTAACTCGTCCATCCCTACGTCAGAAGTAAGCCTTATGTTCATAGTGAACCTTTGAATTTTTGAGCTTTTAATCTATCCCGGTGTGACGTTAGATATATCCCTTACATCCGATTTGCCTTTTCTAGCATTGGATGAACGTAAGGTCCTACGGCCACAATGAAGAGACTGTTCTACATGTCAAAGAAGCTGTAACCATTGAAATAAGTAGCTCTCTTGCTTTCTTATATGTTCCAACAATATTTTAGTCCATTTTCTATCATGGACCTATAAAGTTCGCAATTATTTCAACATATTCATAGGTGACATCTGATAGAAATATTGAAATTGGATTAATTTGGTTTCTATAGTATCTTTTTTCAACTACAATGGAGAGTAATTCACACTTTGCAGTTTCAACTCTTCCTTTTTTGATTCTATCTGTACGAACTTGCACTGTTCCAGTATATTGTTTATACATTTCGAAGTGAATGTTTGTATCAAGTTATATATTATTTGAATGTCATATGAATCCCTTGTTAATTTTGATTGAAAAAGAGTTTTCAAAACAATGCATGCACGATAGGTCGGTAGAATTGAATTTTGAGAAAAGACGGAGATCCTGCTTATTTGTTATTAGCCTTTTTTTCTAGGCTAAGACCCTACATTGATAGAAATAAGATAAACAAATTAAAAATATAAAAAATCAAAGAGGAAAATAGATGAGACACCATATTTTATAGTCGTTCGGCAAAACCTTCGGCCCAGGTCCATTTAGTCGTTTTTATTTTTCGATAATAAGAGTGGTAATTTATTCTAGCAGAGAACTCATTTGTTGTTTCGGGGGTTCGAACTCATGACCTTTAGAATTTAAGTTTAGAACGTCATACTATCAACCAGTTGAGCTACTGGTCCTTAACCACTTAGTCGTTTTTATTGATAAATTCTTTCTAGATTCTTCGAATTACAATGAGATCTTCAATTATAAAGATAAGATCTCGGTATTTCCCAAGAGATTAAAGGTCCCTCTCAAAAAGCTCTATATTTATAGGCAAATCCTTCCACCATAGTCAGTAGATCGAATTTGAACAAGTGAATATTCAGATCCGAAGCCACAAAGAACGAGTCAAAAGCATGTTTTCCAGCATCAAAATCATTTGTCACCGAGCAATGTCTTGTCGTCCTTCCTCTTTATTCCTTCACGTAGTCAAAGTTTCATGGCTTCAAGGCACTTCAACCAAGATACAATATCGTTCGATACCTAACGGTCTCACTTTATATCCTTTTCCATATTTATTCAGCTTCAGCTTATTACACATAATAGGGTGGGTCCCACTCACTTTGAATTGATCGGTAGTGAATGATTTTACTTCGATACTTGGTCACATTCCTTGATTTTCCTCATACCATTGATCTTAATAATTTCTAATCGTCCTAATCATTCTTCCATCATTATATAGTACGGTTCCTTAGGTTTAGCCGACTTTTAAGCATGTGGAAAATTTGCCTGTAACACTTGTCTTCCAAAGCATACTTTTGTTAATACAAAGCGCGCTATAATCAAGAACATATATGGAGATTACTAAATTGTCTTCAACATCCTTGGGTCATCTATCAAGTCAGTTGTGGTAAATCATCTAGTTTTCTTGGACTCACCTGCAAATCGAATGTCGCTCTAGATCCATCATGGCAAAAAACTCGAATTTTTGCCCAGATGTCAATCACAAACCATCTCACATTCTTTTGGGTTTTATATGTCATACATAAATCATATCTTGTTATTATGAAATATAAATCATGGTGACGTATCGTTCATGATTGGAGCATTACTTATAAATCGTCTAGTATTTCATAACATTCCATTATAAGTAAGTCCAAACAATAATATTCGTCAGCCATTCAGTAATCATAATCAAGTCATTCGAAACAAAAAGCATTCATACCTAGAAGTTAAATTTTAATCTCTTCGGATTAGATGATTGTAAATTTATATTGAGCCCATACACCCATGCGACAAGGAGGCTCAAAGTCTAAGGCAAGTCCATCCACTCATTCTTCGATGAGAGGATTTGTTGTTTTGTACAAGCTCATTCATCCACTCTCTGGCGAAAGGACTTGTAGGTTCATCATCACTTCTCTTCGGTTGAGGGAACCATAATCTATCAGTGTATGTATCAAATACAGGGGATAATCCAGTCTAATTAGCATCTCATAACAATATCGAAATGATCATGTCCATCTAATAACCATCATCAGATTATTCAAACATCCTTATTCAAATCAAAGTGCATCAATAAAAATCAAAATGACAAGTCCAATCAAGGATTACTTTCAAACTTAAACTCGGAGCATGCCCATAGGACTGATGGAGATCGCATGCATCTGTAAGCGACTCGAGGTAAATCTTTAGAATTTATTAGCACAAATACAGAAAGTAAAGTCAATCTCAATCTATCTCGATCATGGAATAACCATTCCCTGTCCATACTTTGGGCTACGACCAGGGTCATCCATCTCGTGGTCATCTAGCTGATGAAATAGACAGTATTTCTCAGACTTTCTCTCATTTTGTGGGTTCTCCGAGGAGGTTTCCTGTATGGAATCTGTCCTATAGTATCCAGTCCTCTTTAGGGTCTTGGTTAAACTAGTGTAAGAAGCAAACTTCGGTTTTATCTTTCGACGTTTTGAAGTTCCGTAACTTTCATCAGCCTTTCTCTTTTCTTTTTCTTTCTCGGATTCTATCTTGGATAGTCCTCCAATCTCTACAGTATTAATTTGACCATTCTCGGCTTCCATGTCTTCTCGATGCAAATTTCTTTCAGCTTGATAGTATAAATCTACCAGATCCACTGGTGGATCGCTTTTCAACATCTTCTTAAACTCAGTCTTACCAACGACTCCGACAACCACCGTCATGAGGACCATCGACTGTCTAGTTTTAGAACCACAGCATTAAGTTTGGTTAAATAACTTCGAAAAGGTTCCACCTTCCGCTGCTTCACATTCGAAAGTATTATCACATTCCTCAACCGAGCAATAAAAACCCTAAAATGGCTCATGAATCTCTCAACTAATTCGGTTCATGTACTAATGGATACATTATCAAGTGGCGAAACCAAATCACTCTCAAATCAATTAGGTATAGACGAAAACAATGTGCCGTCATTTCTTCCGAAGTACCCAACACTCTCATGCGTTGGATGTATCTCATCAAATGAATTATATGATAAGTTCTCCCATCATATGGTTCCAATGCATGTAGCTTGAAATCTAGTGGATTTCTATCATATCAGATGTTTGAGGTGAAGTGATATCGACTCACGTCCTCCAAACTTTGATCTAGGGCTCCACCCCAAAACACATGTCATACCGTCTCAGCCATGTCATCTTCTTGATTCAGTTGAAATCTTTGAGGGTTCAACATCCCCTTGATACAAAGATTTCTTGTGTCCCTCGTTCTCATAAGGCCTTTCAGTTATTTCCATGTTTTTGCAAGTTTGTATTCAAATCTTGGTTCTAAGTTTGAATTCGTTTCTCAATTGCTCTCTTCCTCGATCGGGATCCCCGTCAATTATGCCCCCATTGTCCAGATGGATCGGTACCGATCGGTCTGGATCGATTGGTACCGACCGACTATGGAATTCAGAAGTTGAGTTGAGTTGTCCTATCTCGTTCCTCGGTGCTTTTGTTCCATTATTCATGTTTTCTGGTCTTGATTTTTGACAATTCCAACCGTTTTTATGCTCCGTGCGCTGGAAAAGCTATTTAGCTTCTCCTCTTGTCGGGCTAACAACCTTGTTTGCATGTTTGTTATCATTCCTTCCATCTCAGCTCTAGTCATAAAGACGAAATGTGGATTTGAACTAGAGGACACATTCTTACTGTCATCGTGCTCTGGTTGACTCCCTGCAAGTGCAACTATAGCTTTCCTTGTAGTTGACTTTTTTATCTTCAATAAATTAGATTTGAATCTTTCTCGGTGAAAGCATAAAAATCGTTAGCTTTTTTTAGAGATAGCGTTTTAAACTGATAAAAACGAAGTAAACAAATTAACAATATAAGAACTCAAAGTAGAAAAGAGAGAATATTTTATAGTGGTTCGACAAAATCTTCGGTCTACGTCCACTTGATCTTTGTTATTGATAGATTTTTTCCAGATCTCTTGAATTACAATGAAATATCCAATTATGAAGATTAGATTTCGGTTTTGTCCAAGACACTATGAAAGAAGAAGAAGAAGGTTTCTTTCGAAAAAGTCATCATCTAGTTGATGAAAGTTCTCTATTTATGGGCAAATCCTTCCACCATAGTTGGTATATCGAATTTGAACAAGTGGATATTTAGATCCAAAACCACGAAGAATGAGCGAAAAGAGCATGCTTTCCAGCATCAAAATCGTTTGGTACCGAGCGATGTCTTGTCACCTTAGCTCTTTATCCCTTTAGGTAGTTAAATTTTTCTAGCTTCAAGGCGCCCCAACCCAAGATACAATATTGTTCGGTACTACCTACCGATCTCACTTCATAGATTTTTGCATATTTCTTCAACTTCAAGTCATAACACATTATAGAATGGGTCCCACTTTTGTTTAATATCGGTCAATACCGACTACTTTGGATCGATCGATACCGACCGATTTTGCTTCTCTAATACTTGGTCAAATTCCTTGAGTTTTCACATACCGTGAACCCTGATAATTTCCAAGCTTCCTGATCCCATCTTTAAATATTCTATAGTCCAGTTCCTCTAGTTTGAGTCCATTCTAAGAATGTGAAAAATTTTCCCATAACATTTATTCTATATTGTTAAAAATGGTGCTGACTAGTTTTATCTTTTAAAATAGAATACTGAAATTGTGACATCTTTATACAGATAGGTCAAAATAGAAATTTATTTTTCACATTCATCGAGTTTTTTCCTTTTTCTTTTTTATTTATTGAAAAAAAGTGATTTCATGCACTTTGCATGCGAATTGATTTTCTATAACTTGAATACGTTTAACATATCAAGAGAAATGATTAGGACAAAAATTAAGTTATATTTTTGCTTTGAAAGCATGTGCAGTTAGTTTGAATTTTTATTTTTTTGTTGCCATCTAGTTTTTTTTTCATTAGTTTGAATTTTTGTTCGTATTAATTTGTAAAAAAGAGTTTATTTGTTGGATCTTATTTTTAAATGATATTAATATTTGTTAATATTTGTAGAGAGAAGTTTTGAATTCATAAAGGAAGCTTATTGTTATATTTTATCCCTTTGTGACACTAAGATTTATTAATATTTGTAGAGCTTTACTTGTTAGATATTATGTTTAAGTGATATTAAGATCTAATAATATTTGTAGAGAAAAATTTGGAATTTGTGAAAAAAGGTTAGATCCTTATTTTAAGTGACATTAAAATAGAGCAGCGTTACAGTAGGCGCTTCGCGCGTGAATTATTTTTCTATAAGTTGTACATATTCAATCATATTTTTGTGTTGTAATTATGTGTAGTTATTTTTAGTTTTTATTTCTAAGTTGCGAGATTTGATTTTTTTTTTGTTTCAATTTTTATTTCTATTACTAATTAATGAAAAATGAATTTCTAAAAGAAATTTATTTATTAGAATTTATTTTTAAGAGATATGACTTGATTTGGTAATATTTATAAATGGGCATTTTGAATTTGTGAAAGTTAAATCCTACTTATAAGTGATATTAAGATTTGATTTAGTAATATTTATAGAGGAACCTTTTGAATTTATAAAATAAAATTATTTCTTAGATCCTATTTTTAGGTAATATTATGATTTGATTTGGTAATATTTTTAGAGGGTTGATTTTAAATTAGTTAATTAAGTTTATTTGTTAGATCTTAATTTTAAGTGATTGGAGATTTTGATAATATCTGCATAGCGGTGTTTATGGTAGTTGACATTGACAGCAAAAAAGTGTGACTTATTGCAACTACTATTAAAGATAAAGACTAAGAAAAAAAGGCAGTTCAATTCTCCACACTTCACAGATTTTAGAAATAATTCCCAACTCTGTTTCTCTTCGTCACTTTAGGAATCAATGGAAAAACTCTACATCTCACCGAAATCGCCATCGTTCTCCACAAAAATAGTCGTCGCTCTCGTCGAAATCGCATTCGCTCTCGCCTAAATCGCATGTTCATCATTTTGCATTACATCTCAAAGAGAATAGCTACTCCTTGAACTGCACCCAAGTGATGTTTGCTTCCTCAGTGCGGGTGGTAACGGATTCCCACCAATCTTGGACAGCGTCCTGCAACTACCATGAGGCTAACTAGCGCTTTTGGGCATCAGAAATCTC
Source organism: Allium cepa (assembly GCA_030765085.1). Classification (NCBI taxonomy): domain Eukaryota; kingdom Viridiplantae; phylum Streptophyta; class Magnoliopsida; order Asparagales; family Amaryllidaceae; genus Allium; species Allium cepa. The sequence goes on from CM060929.1 coordinate 752,601,174, forward strand.
AAGTCCGGTAAAGATTCTTTCCAAGCTCTTTAGCCGCTGTTGAGCTTCAATAATACCTTCGGACCTTGAGAATTTTGTACCACTAAGCTGTACGTATTCTTTGATAAGTGTTGCGAACTTAAATGGTGGAACTGGTGCAATGGGAGCAACTGGTTCTGGTATGGGGCCGTTTCCTCTGCCCGACCTCGAGCAATCCTTCTGTTGCGCATCCTGCAAGTCAAGAGTAGATTAGAACAAGGAAAAGCACAAATTTAAGAAAATCCTAATCAAAGTGAACTTTTAACAAGGAAGATGTACCCAAATTGATAGAAATTTTGAAAATAGATTGGATTTTAAAACATTTTATATTTTCAAAATACGCACTCTCAAGAATGATTCCACTCATTATAGGGCATTGCTAACCCTATTCCTAATGAGTTTGCCCCTTAGGCTAAGGTATTCACTAACCCAAAGTTCTGGTATCAACTATGACGACCCGTCTTTTTCGAACAACTTAAGCGCACAGTAAACCATCCTTGTCGAACTTAAACCCCAAATCGATAATCCGTCTACTTTGAATGGTTTAAGTTGGACAATGATGGTTTATTATTCGCTTAAGTTATTCGAAAAAGACGGGTCGTCGCACACTTAGACATCCTAGTCATAGTGATCGGATTATATGCTCCGTAGAAAACCCTAGCTTTAGGGTAAATGCTTTTGTTCGGTGTTATAGTGGAAAAAGATGGGTTGAACCAAGTTTTCGTTGTTAGAGAATTCACAGACATCTTTGAGCCCGTAGTAGGACTACCGTCGAAACGAGCTATTGAGTTTCAGATAGATTTAGTGCCAGCAACAGATCGGTGAATAGACTGCCAAGTAGAATGACACCTACTGAGATGAAGGAGCTAAAGGTGTGGTTGGTGGATTTGGAAAGTAGAACTTTATCAAACCAAGTAGTTCGTCTCGGAGAGCAGCTGCAGTGTTTGTAAAAAAATCGGATGGATCGTTAAGGTTGTGTATAGATTACTATAAGTTTAATGAGAAGACGATAAAGAATCGATATCTGTTTCCTAAAATTGACGATTTGTTCGACCAATTGAGTGGAGCTAAAGTATTTTCCAGTTGGATTTGGCAACAGGATTCCATTAGCTTAGAGTGGTTGAAGATAGTATTCTACGTTTAGAACGAGATATGGATTATACGAATGGTTGTAATGCCATTCAGACTAACCAATGCGCTGCAATTTTTCATATACCTGATGTACAAAATCTTTCGAGAGCATCTAGACAGATTCGTGTTAGTGTTCATAGATGATATTTTGATACACTCTAAAGATAAAAGAAAGCATGAAGTTCATCTTAGAGTGGTGCTTGAGACGTTGAGGCAGCATCAACTGAAAGCGAAAATTTTGAAGTGTCGTTTTGGAAAAGGAAAGTGAAGTTTTTTGGTTATGTAGTCTCAGAAAAAGGATTGTCTGTAGATCCGACTAAGATTGAGGCAGTGAATAATTGGAAGAGATCCGAGATAGTGACTGAGATAAAGAGCTTTCTGGGGTTAGCTACTTATTATCGGAGATTCATTAAGGATTTTTTGTGGATAGTGGCACCGATGACTAAGCTAACTTGGAAGGATATGAAGTTTGTCTGGACTGATAAGTGAGACATTCCAAAAATTGAAACGCTTATTGACTAATGAACCTGTGTTAGTCGTTCCAGCACCTGTGTTAGTCGTTCCAGATAGGAATCAAGACTTAGTGGTGAACACTGATGCATGTGGAACAAGGTCAGGAGCTGTGTTAATGCAAAGAGGTAAAGTGATTGCCTACGCTTGATGACAGCTAAAACCGCATGAAGTTAGATTTCCAACCCACGATTTGGAATTAGTTACGGTGATTTTCGCGTTGAAAGTGTGGAGACATTACCTTTTGGGAAAGAGTTTCGAGTTATATATGGATCATAAGTCACTGAGGTATCTATTCTCTCAAAAGGAGCTGAATATGAGACAACATAAGTAGTTAGAGTTAACCGCTTATGACTTTGGTATTGAGTACACACTGGGAAAAGGGAATAAGGTTGCAGATGCACTAAGCAAGAAACATCAAAATACAATATTGGCAATGATAGCTGAATGGAAAGATTTAGAAGCATTGATTGCATGCATAATACAGTGGAGATCTGAAGCTAGTTCTAGTAAGAAAACTGATATGTTGTCATGTTTAGAAGTTCGACCAGTGATGATCGAAAGGATTGCTTCTAAGCTAGGGGAGGATCCTTTATTAGCCGAACGGATCAGAAAACTAACGAATGAAACAGAAAGCGATGACTTAAAATATTTCAGTCTTGGCTAAAATGGATGGTTAAGGAAGAAAGGAAGATCGTGTGTTCCGAATGTGAGAAACATTAGGAATAATGTTTTTGGAGAATATCATCGTTCAAAGTTCACCATTCATCCAGGAGGAACTAAGATGTATCAGAAAATAAAAAGTAGTTTCTTCTAGGAAGGTATGTAGAGAGATATAGGCTTATGGGTGAAGAGTGTTTGAACTGTCAATAGCTAAAAGCCAAACATTAGAAACCAAGTGGGTTACTTCAGCTTTAGATGTTCCAGTTTGGAAATGAGATTCTATATTTATTGATTTTATAGACAGGTTGCCGAGGTCAAATCGAGGAAATGAAAGTATATGAGTCATAGTAGACAGGTTGACCAAGAGTGTCCATTTCATTCCAGTTCATTCAACCAGGACGACAATTGTTTTTGCTAAATTATTCATGTAAAATATAGTTATACTGCATGGAATTCCTAGTAGTATAGTACGTGACGAAGATTCCTTATTAACTAACGAGTTCTGGAAAAGTCTACAGGAGATTTCGGATACCAAGCTTAAGATGAGTACTGCTTACCATCCGCAAACAGATGGACAAACGGAAAGAGTTAACAAAATTTTAGAGGATTTGTTAAGAGCTTCTGTGCTAGACGTTAGAGGATCATGGGAAGACCACATACACTTAGTTGAGTTTTCATATAGCAATAGTTATCAGACTAGTATAGGGATGACACCGTTTAAATCTTTGTATAGAAGGCCATGCAAATCTCCCATTTGTTGGTTAGAGACAGGGGATAAGTTAGTTCTTGGTCCGGATTTGGTTAGAGAAACTGCAGAAAAGATTGGGTTAATCCGAGCTAGAATGAAGGAAGCTTGGTCTAGGCAGAAAAGTTATGCCGATAGAAAACGAAAGACTTAGAGTTCTCGGTCGGAGATCATGTTTTCGTCAAGATATCACAAATGAAAGATGTAATCCGATTTGAAAAGTCAGGAAAATTGGCTTCGAGATTCGTTGGACCATTTCCTATTATATACGGAAAAGATTGGGAAACTCGCATATAGAGTAGAATTACCAAATAGTTTGGCAAGAGTCCACAATAATTTTCATGTTTTTCATCCAAGGAAGTGTATTCGAGATCCTGAAACTACTATTGCACCGACTATGGTAGATGATTTAGTAGTGGAACCAGATATGACTACAGTTAGAAAACTAGTTCGTATAGCCGCGAGGGATGAGAAAAGACCAAGGAACAAGACGGTCAAATTAGTCAAAGTTTGGTGGAGCGACGATGAGAGAGACCGTGCTTGGGAAACTAAAAGCGAGATTAGAGATACTTATCCTGACTTGTTTCATGGTATGTTTTACCCATATGTTTGATTGTTGTGAGCACCTTATCGTAATTTCGAGGATGAAATTCTTTAAGGATGGAAGTCTATAACGACCCTAATTTTTATTGGCATTATTTAGAGCGTTTGATTAGATAAATTAAATGAAATAATGCATGATGGTTAAGGGATGAGATTTGTAAATTAATAAGGGGTCGTGCCTTAATAAATATAAGCAAAAGAGAATCAAAATTAAGTAGGTATGAGGAATACGATAAGGGCAAAATAGGAATAGACTATGTTTTTATACCCTAAACCCTTCCGACCTTCATTCATTATTCATTTTCAACATTTGCAAACGAAACTAAAATACTTAAAAACTTAGCCAAACATCATTAAGAGATTCAAAAAAAAAGATAAGATTTAAGTAGAAAGCCTAAGCAAATCAATAAAAGGAAAAATCACAACATTCTTAACACCAAGCCAAGGTGAATAATGATCTTACATCTCGTTTTTATTGATTTCGGTTTCTAGTTAGATCCGAGTTAATTTTGCAAATAATATACCATGATATGATTGTTTAAATGGATATATATATGTTTATTGATGATTTATGTTGCTTCATATAGATTTTACGATAAGTTTAGATTTGAAAAACCTATTAAATTACTTCTAAATGACTCATGTTTTTAAGATAAGGTCGAAAACATTATGTTTGAAGTGGGTTTTAAGTTTCATAAATTTTTAAGTTATGGTGGATTATTTATGAATTTTCAATGAAGAAAATAGTTAAAATTGGGTTTAAATTAATTACGGCAAATATATGTTGATTTTGGGTCTGAAATTTAAATATGTTGACATATTAGAAGTGCATTATTGTATTTTTTGAAGAATTTCCCTAAGTATTTTACTATAGTTATAAAATTATTTAAACTATGAGACTTAAATGTTTTATTTGTTTATTCAAGGAGAATGACTTATCTGTTAAAATGTTTTAATTTGTTAATTTCTGAATTTGGCATCACTTTTTGAAAAGGATTTTGATAAGTGAAATGTGAAACTAATAACATTTTTACAAATAAGGCAAGTTAGGTGAAAACCAATTTCTTTTAAAGGCTAAAAGTTAGATTTTCATAGATCTACTACTTCGCCACTTTCAACTGTTGGCTTTCGACACCATACCTCCACCAAACAAAGTTGATACCGATGCACATGATATCAAACAATTGATACGTAGTGCATAGGAGAAAGGTGATAGGTACAACGTCGAAACCTAGCTTTCAAAGGGGTAGAGGCCACCCTTATTTACTTTGAATTACTTCTGTTTACAAAGGATGCTTTCGAAGGGGTTATGTTAGGTTTTGACTTAATCAACTTGCCATTGTTTATATAAAAGATTTTTCGAATGAACTGCCGCTTTTATGTTGTAAAAGAAGCTTTTGAAAGGATAAAACCCAAGCTGCCACATTCAAACCTTTTGAATCAATGCTTTCGAAATGGTGCTTTCGCCTTTATGCTCCGAGACTGCCTTCTCAATGCTTTCGGAAGGGTTGGTTTCAAAACCATCCCCTCCTTTTTTACTTAGGACCAATACTTTCGAAAGCAATGCTTTCGTCCCAGTTCTTCACGACTCTTAGTTATATTAAATGTTAAACCCAAAGATTTCGAAAGGAATGATTTTAAATGGTTTCAAAGCAATCCATAAATTTTTACTTGAACGGAATACTTTCGAAAGGTATGCTTTAAGTGAAGAATTTCAATGATTTCGAAAGTATAATATATATTTTGAAGGGGAGATCCCCAATGTTTTCGAAAGGTTTATTTTGAGCATTTGAATAGAGGGTTTCTAATACTTTTGAAAGGAAAGTTTAAAATGATTTTAAAAAAGACGTCTAAGATTTTAATAAAGCTTTTGAAAGGATTGTTCTCAATGATTTTGAAAGACATTGTTTAAACTTTTTAAACAAAGGTTTTGAAGGTTTTAGTTTGGTTCACGACCTAAATTCTCCTAAAATGGAAAGAGTTTTTAACTTACTTTGAAAGGATAGATAATCTCATTGATAAGGTTTCATCAATATTGTTTTGTGTAAAGCATATATCATGACATAAATATTTAAAATATATGATTTCCTTGTTTTACAAAAATATGATTTCAAGGGCGAATCATTTACGAAGATTGGTTACAAGGAAATGAAACTTTAATATGGTAGTTAACCCTAAGTATATGACAGGAAATGGAATTTGAATAGGGTAGATAACTCCGAGTTTATGACCCAGATATTAGAAGATCAGATATGACTGATGTAGGGTCAGGCCTTATACTTTAGCTATCGGCTCCTAGCTAAAATAAGTCCGAAATTCTAGTCTGTAGGGCTTTGTTACATATGAGACTAAAATGAGGCTACACACGAAAGGGAATACACAGAGTAAAGATAGGTTATTGGTGAGCCCGCAAAACCATTAGGTTCAGTTGGCCCTAAAAAAGAAAGTTAAAGGCAGTCAGCCCGGTATTATGTCTAACCGAAGTTAGATTATTGAGTATGTTTGGTAGGCCCGAGTCAGCCAATAGTTAACAGTTAGTCAATTAAAACCATAGTATGGACAGATGGTCCATTGATTTCCTAAATTTTTATGCAAATATGTACTTGCTATTATTGTTATAATCAGTTTGATTGAAGAATTTTGATTTGTAAAAGATATGCATTTTAAAGGGATATTAGTGATAGGAAACTCATTCCGCTAAGCGGCGTGGTCTCACTTAATATTAGTAAATCGAGATGTAATAATATTATTCATACCAGGCTTTATGTCTGACTCGAAGTTTAAGTTTTCCTCCTTAAACTCTCGGGTGCTTAAAATTTAATTTGAGTGGATTGAGTGTTAATGTTTTTCAGGTTTAGTAGGTTGGACGAATAAGCTTCCGAAGACGTGCAAGAGGCAAAGTAGTTATGTAGGAGCTATGTAGTTTTAATTCCGCTATGATCTATTTATGACAGACATGTCTATCTTGTACTCTGATATTTCGAGGAGGCATCTTCATATGTCGTTTTTGGCGTAATTTGTAATAATTATATTTGATCAAAACCTAAAAATCGTTTTGGATTGTGTTTCTGAATATGAAATATTGATTTTGTAATCAGGAAAGCTGTTTTGAAATCTATGTTGATTTTATTTCATATTTATGTGCTTCTGATATTATGGATACCACTAATATCACCGTATTTTGTCACCCGAAGTTAATACTATGGATGACTGCAGTATCGGTAGAGCTTAGATTTGGTCTCAAGATAGGGGATGTTATATTCACTATACATACCTAAAAGGAAAAAAGATAACGTACTATTTTGGGCTACGCGCTATTTTGTGTCGCGCTATTTTGCGCTATAGATGACACTCGCGTTAGTATAAGTCAAATAGCGCACATTGTTCGCTATGCGTTATTTTGCGCTATGATAACTCTGGTTAAAATAATGCATGTTTGTCTCTCATAATACCGACATGTTTTCTTCAAATAATATGTTGTTTTCTCACTTTGTGGTTGATAAATTTTCTCTCGTTTTCTCCTCTTTTGTAAATACGTTCTGCATTTAATTCTTTGCTACAATATTTTGGGTAATATATTTTTTTAACTGTGCAAATATCCATTTAATTGAAACTAAAGCGAAATTGTAACAAAACATATTTGTTTACCAAAATTGTACATCCAAACGGTCGATTTTTCCATCATCGTATGGTTGTACTAGTTTATTGGTCAATGACATGAACTACATATACCTATGAAAATTTTCACTTACCATACATCCAACATTTGGAATAAGAAACCCTTTGTGTTTATAATCAACATGTTCATTTTCCGTTTTGACTATTGCTAGTTTCCATAGTTTTTGTTCTTTTCAAAAATTTTGGAAATTTTCTTTGATTCTAGTATATGAATTTTGTTATTTATTGATATAAATAAGCTTATAATTATCCTATAATCACTTTGTACAACATAATTCAATGTGTATAAATTACATGTTTTGACGAAAAATATAGCACATATAATAATTTTAATATAATGGATTGTTTTTACAAGCGAGAGTTTATTTATCAATACTATCTAATATACACTAATTCGAAACGGTATCACGACGTGCTGTAGTCATGTATCAGAAATTATGAATAAAATGGTTTTTCATGATCGAATTCAATAATGTTAATATATTTTTTGTAAACAAATAGAATTTGGAATGCAATTCATATTTCAATTAATAATTTAAACCATCAATCAACCTATTATTGACAAATTCATATCCTAATTCATGATTTAGTTGTTAAACTAAATCCATTTACTGATTTACATTTACGTGTCTACCCAGTTAATTTTCAACCATACTAACCCAATAGCCCACTTAAGTGGATACTACGTCCCTAGTTCATCCGTTCCCCTCCTGCATTCGAGCCTGATTCGTCCTGTATCTCAAATTTCCAAATTGCTGCCCAAAATAAAAGGGGAAAAAAACTCCATCAATCTTTTTGACCACAGTAGAAGACGATCTTAGGTATGTTTCAATTGATGAACTTTCCTTTTTACACAATTGAACTCTGGAACCGGATTTTCATTTAATTTCAGTCCTAACCATACTTGATAAGGAACGCAACGGCCGGAGGTCGGATATTGGTACCTTGAGCTAATAAAACTTATTTTGCACTTCTTCATTTCGCCCTAAATCGCTATTATGAAATCATAGCATGGTTTGGTTTTGCTTTTTTTTTTCCTTTTTCTTTTTCTTTTTTCTTTTTCTTTTTCTGAGCACTACAAGTTACATTCGTCAATTTTTGAAATATATATCTATTTAGACATTGAATTTTCCTTTATTAGGGTGGCTGGAATTTTGGTATTCCATCTCATATTGGTATAAACTAGATTTTCGTTATATTTTCACCAAAACAACCATTTTACATTTATATCTTATTTAGACGATTCCTTGTAGAGTTGTATTTAGGGGTTTAGTACATTCTCTAGTCCATTAATCGATTAATTAATATTTGGTTTTCCTGGTAACCAGACGCCGTTGGGTGTGGAATCAAATTCTAAAGCAACACCAAAGATCATCATACTGAATAAAGCTTCCAAACCAGTGTAGTGATTTTTTTTTTTATTTGAGCGGAAGCGGTTTATTTGTTCAGAATCTAGTATTGCCTATTTAGATATCAATGACACTTAAAAAGAATTATGCAGTCTCACAGAAAAATAACAGAAATAGAAGACAGAAAGATTTAACGTGGTTCGGATATGAATATCCTACGTCCACGGAGACCCAACAAATTTTTATTTCACTAAAGAAGAGAGTACAAAAGAAAGAGGAAAGAATAATGGTGGATACTACACTTGCTTCTTCATATGAAGATAAAGTTCCTTCATTTATATAGACTTGATAATGAAGGGTTGCTTGGAGATTAAGCAAATCAATTTCCTGATTACGCAGATATCTTTCCAATTTGCGTGATTTGATTTTAGTATAAATAGATGGCGTGATCTTCGTTTTCATATCTTTCCTTTATTCTCCATGCCTAATAATTTATTTCTTCATATAGCAGACTAATTAATTGATTTACTAATTAATTAGTTTCCTTAAAATATCCTTCCATATATCAGCTAAATTAATTGATTTGATTGAATCAATTAATTAATTTCTTTCCCTTTTAATGAACATTTGAATCATCCAAATTCAACACTCCACCTTGATTCAAATATAACAATCTCTCTTCATCACCTTATCATCAAATAATCAACATATAAGTTGTTGGGTCTAGCGCCCCATGGCGCTCAAGTAACAGGTATCAAACTGATCAAGTTTGAGCAATGCTCAAACTTGTCCTTAGGAAGTGACTTTGTCATCATATCTGAAGGATTATCCAAAGTACTCACCTTCAACAATTTGATCTTTCTTCGTTCTTCCTCAAGCATAAGAAAGAAACCTCTAACATCAATGTGCTTCGTCCGTGAACTATAAACTTGATTTTCTACAAGATGAATCGCACTCTGACTGTCTGAAAATAGCTCTACTGTCTGCTGCACCATTGAAAGATCATCCAACAACTGAAGTAAGTACAATCCTTCCTTTGTTGCTTCCACAATCGATATCAACTCTGCTTCGGTAGTCGATAAAGCTACGATAGATTGCAGCTTTGATCTCCATGAAATCGAGCCTATGCCAAGTGTAAAAACATAGCCCGACACTGACTTCCTAGCATCTCTATCCCCAGCGTAATCATAATCACAGTATCCTCTAAGAAAAATGTCACCATCCACTCCACCATATAAAAAGTCCACCGAAGAAGTGCCTCGAAGATATCTAAGAATCCACTTCACAGCTTGCCAATGCTCTTTGCCTGGGTTAGACATATATCGACTCACAACACCCACTGCATGGGCCAAATCTGGTCTTGTGCACACCATCGCATACATAAGACTACCAACAGCACTAGAATAAGGTATATCAGCCATATACCTTTTGTCTTCTTCCGATGAGGGAGATAAGTCTTTTGACAACTTAAAATGAGAGCCTAATGGAGTGCCAACCGGTTTAGCTTTCTCCATTCCAAATCGAGCGAGGACCTTCTCGATGTACTGAGCTTGAGCGAGCCTTAACTCTCTCCGCTTCCTATCCCTGCTTATCTCCATACCCAATATTCTTTGTGCCTTTCCCAAATCCTTCATGTCAAACTCTCTACTGAGCTCCGATTTCAACTCCTTAATTCTGACCATACTCCGAGATGCAATCAGCATATCATCAACATATAACAACAAATAAATCATATCACCATCACATCTACTGAAATAAACACACTGGTCTTTGAAACTTCTGGAGTATCCCTGTGAAAGTATAAACTTATCAAACCTCTTATACCATAGTCTAGGAGACTGCTTCAGTCCATATAGGGATTTGTTGAGTTTGCAAACATAGTCTGGCCTGCTACTGTCAATGAACCCTTCCGGCTGCTTTAAATAAATTTCCTCATCCAGATCACCATGCAAGAATGCAGTTTTGACATCTAGTTGCTCTAATTCCATATCATAATGAGCAACCAATGCCAAAAGAATACGAATAGAAGTATGCCTAACCACTGGAGCAAAGATATCATGATACTCTACCCCTTTCTTCTGAACATACCCCTTTGCGACTAACCTTGCCTTGTATCTGAGATTACCATTTTCGCCGTCTTTCACTCTATAGATCCACTTGCATCCAATAGCTCTCTTGTCGGTGGGAAGAGGCACCAAATCCCAAGTATGATTTCTCTGCAATGATTCAATCTCCTCCTCCATAGCAACTAACCAACTGGAACCGTTAACTGATACGATGGCTTCTCTATAATCACAGGGCTCATCATGGACAACATTCAAAGCATATGTTGCCATATCATCGAAGTTAATATCTTCGATGCTCAATCCAACAAACTCATCAAGCCACTTAGGCTTTCTTCTTTGTCTGACAGGCCTAGGTTCCGAATGAGCTCCACCTTGAGTTTGATCCTCTGTACCAACATCGGTATTATCCTCATCAACCAAAGTGTCATCGGAAACACCATTTGAACGTCTATGGAAAGAATCAACAGATGACTTGCTTTGTGTCTGGTATTCTTCACATGTCCTCTCATTGTCATCCGATGAGGAAGGCTCCACCTTCAACATAGCCTTCTCATCAAAAGTCACATGCCTGCTCATAACGATCTTCTTGCTAATAGAACACCACAACCTATATCCCTTCACTCCCCTTCTATAACCTAGAAAAATACACTTGCGAGCTCTAGGTTCCAGCTTCCCTTTGCTCTCGTGCACATAAGCTGGGCAACCAAACACTCTGAGAAATGAATAGCTAACAGGCTCTCCTTTCCATACTTCTTCAGGGATCTTCATATCTATGGCAGTGGAAGGTGTGCGGTTGATGAGGAAAGCCGCCATAGATAAAGCTTCAGCCCAAAATCCCTTCTTCAATTTAGCAGTCAGTCTAAGGCATCTTGTTCTCTCCAATAATGTCCGATTCATTCTTTCTGCAACTCCATTGGACTGAGGGTCGCCTGGTGTGGTGTAATGCCTCTTAATGCCTTCAGACTCACAATAATCGATGAATTCCTGTGATACAAATTCACCGCCATTATCTGAACGGAGAACTTTCAATTTCTTCCCTGACTGTTTCTCAACCATAGATTTCCACTTCCGAAACTTGGCAAAGGTTTCACTCTTTGACTGAAGAAAGTATACCCATACTTTACGAGAGAAATCATCTATAAATGAAACAAAATATCCGGCTCCACCTAAAGACGGACAAGGGGAGGGACCCCAGACATCTGTATGAACATACTCCAAGACAATTTTTGCTTTATGCTCTCCTGGACCAAAAGAAATCTTCGTCTGCTTTCCAAGAACACATTCTTCACAAAAACCAAGTTTTGAATGATGAACTCCATCAATCAATCCTCGTTTTCTCAACTCATCCATGCTGCGCTCACCGATGTGACCCATCCGTAAGTGCCATAATCTGGAAGAATCCGAATCAACAGATGTAACAGAAGCCGATTCACCAATTACAGTAGTGCCCTTTAGTAGATAAAGATTTCCTGCCCTCACACCTCTCATAACAATCATGGAACCCTTCGATATCTTCATTTTCTCTCCTTCCACTACAATCTTCAAGCCAAGTCTACTTAATGCCCCAACAGAAATCAAGCTCCTCCTCAAATCAGGTACATATCTAACATCGGTGATAGTACGAATAACACCATCAAACATCCTAATCATCACGCTACCAACACCCACCATACGGCAAGAAGAATCATTGCCCATCAGAACTTCTCCTCCATCAATTTCACGGTAAGTGGAAAAGCAGTTCCTATCAGGTGTCATATGATTGGATGCGCCAGAATCAATCATCCATAAGTTGCTCTTCCCAGAAGAGCCAGAAGCTGTAAATACATCGGTGTCACTTTCTGTATCTGATTTCTCTGCTGTAGAAGCTGAAGCTTGCTTTAGATCTTTTCTTCTACCTTCAAGCTTGGGACATTGTGCTATGAAGTGCCCTGGTTTTCTACAATAATGGCAAGTCAAATTCTTAGGCCCCCTAAACTGAGACCGTGAATAATTTCGTCCTCCACCTTTCTTCGTCCTGCTTTGGCCTCTACCTCTCTGAACAGATAAGCCTTCAGTATCACTATCCAAGCTAGTGCTCGCCAATCTACCTCTTAATACTTCATTATGAAGACCAGCCTTTACATCGGATAGGCTAATTTTACTGCGGCCATAAATCATGGAATTAACAAAAGCAGTATACTCCTTAGGCAAGGAACATAAGAGGATCACAGCTTGAGCCTCATCAGTAATATCAACTTCCGCTGCCTTCAGGTTCATAATCAAAGTCGTCAAAGCATCTACATGCTACATGAGATCAGCTCCAGGCTTCATCTTGAACGAATAAAGTTGTTGCTGAAGAATAATCCGATTAGTGAGAGACTTGTCTTGATATGCATCCGATAATGCATCTCATAGTTCTTTCGCCGTCTTCTTTTGAGAGAATTCTCTAAGAACTTCATCTGAAAGGCTCAACTGAATTGTTGTAAGAGCTTCATCTTCCATCTCTTCCAAATCAGCTGCATCAATATCTTTCAATTTCTCAGGCATAGAAACAACCTTGTAAGTCTTCTCCTTCTTCAATACAGCCTCCATCTTCATCTTCCAAGTACCAAAATCTCATTTTCCGTCAAAACGTGTTACTCCATAATTGACACCAGATCTGCCAACAGACTTACTAGAAGTAGCCATTAATATCCAAACAGAAACAATAACACTAGCTCTGATACCAAACTGTAGTGATTTTTTTTTTATTTGAGCGAAGCGGTTTATTTGTTCAGAATCTAGTATTGCCTATTTAGATATCAATGACACTTAAAAAGAATTATGCAGTCTCACAGAAAAATAACAGAAATAGAAGACAGGAAGATTTAACGTGGTTCAGATATGAATATCCTACGTCCACGGAGACCCAACAACTTTTTATTTCACTAAAGAAGAGAGTACAAAAGAAAGAGCAAAGAATAATGGTGGATACTACACTTGCTTGTTCATATGAAGATAAAGTTCCTTCATTTATATAGACTTGATAATGAAGGGTTGCTTGGAGATTAAGCAAATCAATTTCCTGATTACGCAGATATCTTTCCAATTTGCATGATTTGATTTTAGTATAAATAGATGGCGTGATCTTCGTTTTCATATCTTTCCTTTATTCTTCATGCCTAATAATTTATTTCTTCATATAGCAGACTAATTAATTGATTTACTAATTAATTAGTTTCCTTAAAATATCCTTCCATATATCAGCTAAATTAATTGATTTGATTGAATCAATTAATTAATTTCTTTCCCTTTTAATGAACATTTGAATCATCCAAATTCAACAACCAGTAAGAACAATCTCATGTTTAGTCATTTATGATTTGTGAATGTATTTTTGTTTCTTCTAGTTATAATCTGAGATATGTGGCGCATGAGATGTTTTGTAGAATTTTTGATATTAAGATCTCTATCCGAGATATAGAGCGAGATGTCGGTTTGAGATTTTGTTTGAAATCCAAGACTTAAAAGCTTGTTCAGAGGTCAAAAGAACATAAACTAGGTGAAAAAGGAAAAAAATTATTTTCCTTCCTGAGATTCATCTAAAAAATATCCAATTTGTTGTTGAATTCATTAAATTTAATGTCTATATATTACACCAGTTATGTAACATATCCAGATTCAGATAAATCACTGATTTATTCACCAATCCTAATTTTTGCTACTTAGATCAAAGGTTAACTTCTGATCACAAACTGAATAGACCAGTTTTTAAGCAACTTGAATTGGGTCAGTTCGTTTCCTTTCCAAGCTTGGTAGAGAATTAGGTGGGGAATGAAATCAGCTGTGAGAAGGGGGAACAAGTTTTAATATAACCTATCATAGATGTATGTTACAACTCATATACACAATTTTTGGTAAGGATGTTTAAAGAACTGTTAAAAAGGCTTCAAAAGGGGCATGTTTCATATAATTAGTATGAAATTCTATTTAATCATACTACGAGTTTCCGTTTATATTTAACTTGTCTATGGTACTAGTGCATATATATGACTGCTTATTTTGTTTGAGCATTGAATTTCTTGTATCAGTGTTTGTGCAGAATCTAATAAATTAACTATGATATATAGCTTATGTTTTGTTGTTTTTCTGTTAATCCATTTTGTAATCCTTCAACACTATGTAAAACTAATATGAGTTTTCATTTTTATATGTTGACAGGCTGAAGCATGGGTAAACAGTATGAGTAAATCTACCATATCAGACCATAATGAGATCCAATTTGAGGGTCGACCTGCAAGGTGTGTGTATGGGGAAATCTATTTGGACACAAATAGATGATTCAATGGGTGACATAATAAACGTCAACAATTAGATCTCATTCTGAATTCAACCTCCAATAAGATCTAATTTCTATTGTGTCTCCATTTTATGTTTTGTTTTGTGTCCTAATAGCCATCCCCGTGCGTGTGTTTGTGTGTGGGTGTGTGTGTAATTCAGTATAATCATTTGTTTAAATGGGTATTTATTATGGGATGATTTTTATTTATTTATTTATTATCATTAATTTGCTGGAAGGTTGGGATTAGGAGCAAAGGTTGCACGAAAAGTGAATACAGCACCTGTAATTACTCCTGTTGAAAGAAAATTGCTCGCAACAGTAAAAGCCAGCAGGAACCTTTTGGCCAAAGATTCCAAAAAAGACGGTCAAGTTCAAGAATGTGAAAGTAGCAGTGATGATGAATGCGAAAGCAGAACAAGTGCATTTGCCAAGAAGAGAGAATTACCCCTTGCCACATCTATTGAACCGAAGAAACAAAAAAGAAATTAATGTAACTACTGGTTCTAATTTGGATTATATATGATATGGCAATCGTGGTTTTAAATCTTCTATATATCGTCCGAGTTCTTCTCCGGGATCTCATTTTCACACTTAAACGAGACGAGACATCAAATCTCCTCCATATCTCCCTCGACACTCATCACGTCCGAGATATTCAAATCCCATCCGATATATGGATCAAAATCTCAATCCGAGATTCTCATCCAAAATTATATATTTTTCTTATTTTTCATAATATTTTTTGTTTTCATATTGATTCAAAAGAAACTACCCAATCCAATTATAATTTACCAACTTCTTGAACATATTCTTCTGTACTTTTTATCTTAATGAATCATAGCGAAATGTTTCACTTCTTTATTATGTTCAAATAAAAAGATATTATTCAATCATTACCAAATCTATTAAGCTAATCAAGCTACCACTCTTCTAAAAATATTCTTTTTTCCATGTAAATCTAGTATGTTAGTATTTTTATTTTTACTAAGAAAGTTATAACCGTTAAATAAATTTTTGACACATCAATTTTAGACACATAAGTACATCCGAGATATTTTCGAGATGCATTATAAGGCATGAGATGTCAATCCGAGATGTACACCCGATATGTACTCATTTCGTCCGAGATCTCCTCCGATACGAGATAACTTGTGTAAAAATTCCGAGACAGAACGTGACCGAAATCCAATATTTAAAACATTGATGGCAATTATGCTTGCACTGAAACTTTAGCCTAATAGGCTGGCTTATGAAAAAGGTAACATGCGTTTTGCTTCCTTTTTTTGGCGAAATTGTTATCTTATTTCTGTTATAAATGTATGTGTTTTCTTTATCTGAGTTACAGTCGCTTCTAATTACCTCATTTCCATCTTAGTGTCTTTTTTCCCCTCCATTTTTAAGCTGCAAAATTCTGAATGATGTTATGTTTTCATAGTTTCAAGATTGTCTATACAAAAATCAATTTAGGTGGTTGATTCTAATAAATTAAATCATACATATCGAATGGTTCTCACTGGTTTGCTTTTCCCAGTGGATTAGAATTTTCAAGCCGATCCATTTTTTTTTGAAATGAAGTCCATAATATGGATTACATATCTTCAAATTACAATATTGTTTGATATTTTGCTGCTAAAAATGCCAGGGGAGATAGTAAAGTGCTAAATAAAT
This sequence comes from Allium cepa, assembly GCA_030765085.1. NCBI lineage: Eukaryota > Viridiplantae > Streptophyta > Magnoliopsida > Asparagales > Amaryllidaceae > Allium > Allium cepa. Next base: position 752,617,905 of record CM060929.1, read on the forward strand.
GCGATGACTTTAGAAATTGGTTATCATATAAATTAAATTCACCCAAAAAAAAGTCTATAGAAACATACACTGTATTTAAATTCTCATATTATACTTGTTAACTGACTGATAATCAAATAATTTAGGTGAATTTTTGTGTGTTTGCGTGCATGTGCACATATGTGCGTGCACTTGTGAGTGCGTGCACTTGTATTTTGATAGTTTTAGGTGCATGCCCAGTCCAAACACTTGCATGATCTGTTATGATGCCCAACTTAAGGAGTCAACTCAGCTTATTCCTGATTTGCTTATACTTGCTGGATAAGCATGTAAGCCATCTTTGAGGTAGTTAACATCTTCCTGAACAAATGGTTTTATACCAACCAAATTTAGGAGATCTCTTTGTTGATCTGTATGCCATACAATCAACAAATATATCATTTGTCTTTCTGTTCATAATTTTCTCTATCAATAGCAAATTTTATACATTATTTATCGAAGGACATATCCTAAACTGATTCTACGTTCCGTTGAAACCAAGGTGATTTACCTTGTAAATAGTTTCATATTACTTTAAGGTTTCATCCTCGGAAAAGAGTTCAGTGACGGCAGTTTGGCGAATAGTGGTCTACTGAACTTGTGTTAACACTTTCGAACCGTGTAGTTGGACGAGGATGTAAGATTCTACTGTTTATTTTATTAATCGAATAAGTTATTATTAGTTAAATTATTAATTATTTATTAATAAATAGCAATTAAGAAATTATAAGTAATAAATTTTAATCAATAAATGGTGATTAATAGTTAATAAATAGTAACTAATAATTTGTAGTTTACAATTGACAATTAATAGACTTGAAATTAAAATACAATGATATGAAATTAGAATACACCTATGAATTAAAATACACCAACTACAAAATTGATATTACTCAATCCGAGTCCAACAACTCAGTCCAAACCAATCAACGTTCTTCTGCGACAATCAACGTAGTTCTAATCTCACATGTATTGCAGTTATCCGCTGTGCATTTTCTGAACTTGAACAACCATGTATTTGACATGTAGATTCCAATTTGTTGCGTATTTCGGAGGAATCTTTGCATTGATAATTTTTTATGTTCAACATCTTCATTGTTGAACTTCCTTATGAACTATGAATAGCACATGCCACAATTACAATATTGACTTGTTTTTCAAAACTATATTAAGACATGGCGTGTAGTATATTGCATTTCTTTTTTCAAATGTCCTACAATAGCCATACACAAATTTGTGTGGTATAAATTGAAGTTTTCGTTATCATTTTTGGTGTATTATGCTAGAGGGTCCGAAAATAATAGGTGTGGATCTGTTGCGGGAATCATGAGAGACATGATTTGATTGCTTGATTTAAGGGGATGCATTGATTTGTTTCACACATAATTTTGTTTTAGAAATTTTGGACACGACAGTTTTGTTGTTTTTTGGTTTATTCGAAGTTTGACAAAAATGCAGAATGTTATACTGTTGATTGCGATAAGGCGGTAGATTACCATTTTTAAGCATGTTTGCTAAATCTACCAAATAATACTTGCTGGGTGGTGAATGTGGAAAAGTTGATTTTTGTTTAATGTTTAATGATTTAGTAATCTGCTATCGTGAATAGTGCAATTTTAACTAGATATCATGAAACTAAATGCAAATTAAAAAACGACAACTAAGATGTGTACGGAGGTAGGCTTTCGATCTATAAAAACTGATTTTCGATCTCTACCAATCTTGCATGGAATATGATTGTGACATTTTGGAAGAAAGATCGGATCATATCTAATTTATTCTTGAACAATAACGAAATCCGATGGTTTAATAATATCTTTGGCAATAAGCAATACCATATGTAACATATTATGCAAATAAATATGTATTCTACTATAAGATCAACTGAAATTTCCACATACCATTCTATGTGATAAGTCGTGGCTAAATTGCGCATTAATTTATTAATTAATTTGGAAATTTTTATCTACGTAGTAGAAGTTAAGTTATGGTTATTTGACCATGCATATCAAAAACATTGGAAACGAAGATCATTCATTCGAAATAGATTTTGACATTTATTTTCATGCCCGTTCAAGACATCGTCTACCCACATCCGACCCGTATATGGTGATTTATAGTGTGGAGTTCACGAAGTTCTTTGTACTTCTATCGTAACTACTTTAGCGATAGCTTTAGGATCATCAACAATTTCATCAGACTTAGTTAGATTTAGAAGCAAGATTTTCATTTTTGAATTCATTGGCCGTTGTTAGAAGGAGGATGATTGTTGTTCCGTAGTTAATGTCTTAACTAAAATCGTATTTCAATATTTTTCAAAATAGAAAAGTTGTTTAAAGAGAATGAAATGAAAGTCGTTTGAGAAAAGATCCAAACAAGCTAACGTATGAAAATCTTAAGGCTTATGTTTAACTCATCCATCCCTACGTCAGATGTAAGCCTTACGTTCAAAGTGAACCTTTGAATTTTTGAACTTTTGATCTATCCCATGTGACGATAGATATATACCTTTTCTAACATTGGATGAATGTAAGGTCTTACGGTCACAATGAAGAGACTGTTCTACATGTCAAAGAAGCTGTAACCATTGAAATAAGTAGCTCTCTGCTTTCTTATATGTTCAATAATATTTTAATCCATTTTCTATCATGGACCTATAAAATTTGCAATTATTTCATCATATTCATAGGTGACATCTGATAGAAATATTGAAATTGGATTAATTTGGTTTCTATAATATATTTTTTCAACTGCAATGGAGAGTAAATTCACACTTTGCAGTTTCTACTCTTCCTTTTTTGATTCCATCTGTACGAACTTGCACTGTTCCAGTATATTATTTGTACATTTTGAAGTGAATGTTTATACCAAGTTATATATCATTTAAATGTCATATGTAGAATTGAATTTTGAGAAAAGACGGAGATCCTGCTTTGTTATTAGCTTTTTTTCTAGGCTAAGACCCTACATTGATAGAAACAAAGTAAACAAAATAAAAATATAAAAAATTAAAGAGGAAAATAGATGGGACCATATTTTATAGTGTTTTGGCAAAACCTTCGGCCTACGTCCATTTAGTCGTTTTAATTTTTCGATAATAAGAGTGGTAATTTATTCTAGCGGAGCACTCATTTTAATGTTTTGGGGTTCGAACTCATGACCTTTAGAATTTAAGTCTAGAGCGTCATACTACCAACCAGTTGAGCTACTGGTCTTTAACCACTTAGTCGTTTTTATTGATAAATTCTTTCTAGATTCTTCGAATTACAATGAGATCTCCAATTACAAAGTTAAGATCTCGGTTTTTCCCAAGAGATTAAGGAAGGTCTCTCTCAAAAAGGTCACCCTCTAGTAAATGAAAGCTCTCTATTTATAGACAAATCCTTCCACCATAGTCGGTAGATCGAATTTGAACAAGTGAATATTCAGATCCGAAGCCACAAAGAATGAGTCAAAAAGCACGTTTTTCAGCATCAAAATCATTTGTCACCGAGCAATGTCTTATCATCCTTCCTCTTTATTCCTTCACGTAGTCAACTAGCTTCAAGGCACTCCAATCAAGATATAATATCGTTCGATACCAAACGGTCTCACTTCATATCCTTTTGCATATTTATTCAACTTTAGCTTATAACACATAATATAGTGGGTCCCACTCACATTGGATTGATCAGTACTGGCCGATTTTACTTCGATACTTGGTCAAATTCCTTGAGTTCCCTCATACCATCAATCTTAATAATTTCTAATCTTCCTAATTCATTCTTCCATCATTATATAGTACAGTTCCTTAGGTTGAGCCGACTCTAAGCATATGGAAAGTTTGCCTGTAACACTTCTCTTCCAAAGTATGCTTTTGTGAATACAAAGTGCGCTTTAATCAGGAACATGTATTGAGATTAACAAATTGTCTTCGACATCCTTGGGTCATCTATCAAGTCAGTTGTGGTGAATCATCTAGTTTTCTTGGACTCACCTGCAAATCAAATGTCGCTCTAGACCCATCATGGAAAAAGACTCGAATTTTTGTCCAGATGTCAATCACAAATCATCTCACGTTCTTTTGGGTTTTATATGTCATACATAAATCATATCTTGTTATTATGAAATATAAATCATGGTGACGTATCGTTCATGATTGGAGCATTACTTATAAATCGTCTAGTATTTCATAACATTCCATTATAAGTAAGTCCAATCGAATCAAGACAATAATATTCGTCAGTCATTCAGTAATCATAATCAAATCATTCGAAACAAAAAGGCATTCATACCTAGAAGTTAAATTTTAATCTTTTCGGATTAGATGATTGTAAATTTATATTGAGCCCATACACCCATGCGACAAGGAGGCTCAAAGTCTAAGGCAAGTCCATCCACTCATTCTTCGGTGAGAGGATTTGTTGTTTTGTACAAGCTCATTCATCCACTCTCTGCGAAAGGACTTGTATTTCAAGATTCATCATCCCATCTCTTCATTTGAGGAAACCATAATCTATCAGTGTATTTGTCAAATATAGGGGATAATCCAGTCTAATTAGCATCTCATAACAATATCGAAAAGATCATGTCTATCTAATAACTATCATCAGATTATTCAAACATCCTAATTCAAATCAAAGTGCATCAATAAAAATCAAAATGACAAGTCCAATCAAGGATTACTTTCAAACTTAAACTCGGAGCATGCCCATAGGACCGATGGAGATCGCATGCATCTGTAAGCGACTCGAGGCAAATCTTTAGAATTTATTAGCACAAATACAGAAAATAAAGTCAATCTCAATCCGTCTCGATCATGGAATAACCATGTCCTGTCCATACCCTGGGCTACGACCAGGATCATCCATCTCGTGGTCATCCAGCTAATGAAATAGACAGTATTTCTCTGACTTTCTCTCATTCTGTGGGGTCTCCGAGGAGGTTTTCTGTATGGAATCTGCCCTATAGTATCCAGTCCTCTTTAGGGTCTCAGTTAAACCAGTGTAAGAGGCGAACTTCGGTATTATCTTTGGATGTTTTGAAGTTCTGTAACTTTCATCAGCCTTTCTCTTTTCTTTATCTTACTCAGATTCTGTCTTGGATAGTCCTTCATTCTCTACAATATTAATTTCGACATTCTCGGCTTTCACGTCTTCTTGACACAAATTTCTTTCAGCTCGATAATATAAATCTACCAGATTCACCGTTGGATCGCTTTTCAACGTCTTCTTAAACTCACTCTTACTAACGACTCTGACAACCACCGTCATAAGGACCATCAACTGGTCTGGTTTTAGAGCCACAACGTTAAATTTGGTTAAATTACTTCAAAAAGGTTCCTTCTTCCTTTGCTTCACATTCGAAAGTACTATCACATTTCTCGACCGAGCAATAAAAACCCTAAAATGGCTCATGAATCTCTCAACTTATTCGGCTTATGTACTAATGGATACATTATCAAGTGGCGAAACCACATCACTCTTAAATCAGTTAGGTACAGATGAAAACAATGTGCCGTCATTTCTTCCGAAGCATCCAACACTCTTATGCGTGGGATGTATCTCATCAAATGAACTGTATGATCAGTTCTCTCATTATATGGTTCTAATGCATGTAGCTTGAAATCTAGTGGATTCCTATCATATCAGATATTTGGGGTGAAGGATATCGACTTACGTCCGCCAAACTTTGATCTAGGGCTCCACCCCGAAGCACATGTCATCTTCTTGATTCAGTTGAAATCTTTGAGGGTTCAACATGCCCTTGATCCAAAGCTTTCTTGTGTCCCTCGTTCTCATAAAGCCTTTCAGTTATTTTTCATGCTGTTGTAAGTTTGTATTCAATCTTCGTTCTAAGTTCGAATTCATTTCTCAATTGCTCTCTTCCTTGGTCGGGATCCCGTCAATTCTGCCTCCATTGTCCTGATGGGTCGATACCGACCGGTCTGGATCGATTGGTACCGATCGACTGTGGAATTCGGGGGTTCAGTTGAGTTTGTCCTATTTTGTTCCTCGGTGCTTTTGTTCCATTATTCATGTTTTCTGGTCTTGATTTTCGACAATTCTAACCGTTTTTGATGCTCCATGCGCTGGAAAAGCTATTTAGCTTCTCATCTTGTTGGGCTAACAACCTCGTTTGCATGTTTGTTATCATCCCTTCCATCTCATCTCTAGTCACAAAGACGAAATGTGGATTTGAACTAGAGGATACATTTTGACTGCCATCATGCTCTGGTTGGCTCCCTGCAAGTGCAACAATAGCTTTCCTTGTAGTTGACTCTTTTATCTTCAATAAATCAAATTTGAATCTTTCTCGGTGAAGACATAAAAAATGTTAACTTTTTTTTTAGAGCTAGCGCTTTAAATTGGTAAAAACGAAGTAAACAAATTAATAATTTAAGAAATCAAAGAAGAAAAGAGAGAATATTTTATAGTGGTTCAACAAAATCATCGGTCTACGTCCACTTGATCTTTTTTATTGATAGATTTTTTTTGGATCTCTTGAATTACAATGAAATCTCCAATTACGAATATTAGATCTCGGTTTTGTTCAAGACACTACGAAAGAAGAAGAAGAAGGTTTCTTTCGAGTAAGTCTTTAGCTAGTTGATGAAAGTTCTCTATTTATGGGCAAATCCTTCCACCATAGTTGGTGGAAGGAATTTGAACAAGTGAATATTCAGATCCGAAGCCACGAAGAACGAGCCAAAAGAGCATGTTTTCCAGCATCAAAATCGTTTGGTACGGAGCGATGTCTTGTCATCTTATCTCTTTATTCCTTCATGTAGTTAAAGTTTTCTAGCTTCAAGGCACCCCAACTCAAGATACAATATTGTTTGGTACTGAAGGATCGTTCAGTACCTGCCGATCTCACTTCATAGCCAACTTCAAGTCATAACACATAATAGAATGGGTCCCACTTTTGTTTTATATCGGTCGGTACTGACTACTTTGGATCGATTGGTACCGACCGATTTTGCTTCTCTAATACTTGGTCAAATTCCTTGAGTTTTCACATACTGAATCCTGATAATTTCCAAGCTTCCTGATCCAATCTTTAACATTCTGTAGGCCAGTTCCTCTGGTTTGAGTCCATTCTAAGATTGTGAAAATTTTGCCCATAACATGTACTTATTTATATTGTTAAAAATGGTGCTGACTAGTTTTATCTTTTAAAATAGAATACTGAAATTGTGACATCTTTATACAGATAGGTCAAAATAGAAATTTATTTTTCACATTCATCAGGTTTTTTCCTTTTTCTTTTTTATTATTGAAAAAAGTGATTTCATATTGAATGTGGGAAAATAAAATCATCGCTAAACCCGAAAAGAAAATAACTTCTCTGCTGGTGCTACTATCATGCTTTTAGAACCAAGCGACGATGAGGTCGTAAACAAATGCAGGCATAAAAGATCATTAAAAAAAAGAGTGTATTGACTGTTTGGAACAAAACATTTTATTACGATGATTTTTTTTTTTTGCCAGTGCCATACGCCATAATGAGTGAAAAACCAATTGAAAGCATGACACTGAAGATACGTTTTTGGAATTTCTTTATCAAGGTATTTATGCAGTTGTGCAATTAATCTGTTTAATTGACAAATAATTGGACTTCTAAACTTGTCAAAGTGGCTTATATTATAGACAAAACAGCATTTACAGGCAATACTCAAAAGTATGAGTATTGTTAGCAAAGCCAATTACGTCAACAATGCTGTCCTAGTTTTTGCTTCCAACATTTGTTGTCATTTCTTGGTGTCTTTTTGACTTGAGCGATCAATTGTCAAAACCAATATGTGTTGCATAATCAATGTGTGTGTTGTGTTCAGAGTTTGAAACTTCACACTTTGACCTTGATATTTTTTTATAACTTCAAATAATGATTAGAGAGATTCTTCTTCATACACTGGTATTTTGCATCAAATTTGTCACTCAAACTATTTTTCAATTATTGTACCAGTCGATGGTGCATCTTAACACCCAATTGTTACTGAAATATAGTAAGATATAACTACTACTAGATGTATTGATGTGAAAAAAAACATTAAGAACTATTGTCAGGCCAAGAAGTGATGTGGTAAGGATTATCTGTAAGTTAGTCTTTTATTTTCACACTAGCTATACAGTAACCAATTTTTTATGTTTATGTCTGCTCTAATGCATCATTGACCTCATTATGCTGTGATTCAGATGATCCAATCTTTTTCTTATTTGATTCTACTGAAAGGATTTTGATGCGGTGCTAGGTACTGCAAACAAACAGCGGTATTTGGGTTAATAGGTCTGTAGTATTGACTAAGTTCCTAAGATTGTGACAAGTCTTTGAATGCAGCTTCAAATTCTGAACTATTTGAAGCATCGGTTAATCCAGTTATTGTGCTTTAAAATCAATATATTCTGTGGGTAATAATCCTGGTCAGGTACAGATATTCTTCAGTTTCTGCTGTATGTTTGGCTGAGTTTATCATTCCATGTTACTTCTTTCAATTTCACAAGGATTTTGTTTTTCTCTTTGCTCTCCTGCATCAGGTTCATGGTTAAATGATTCATTTCCGCTTAACAAGTTTTATGGTAACTGACCATTAGTCTTTTCTGCAACCTTTCCATAATTTATGAATTATGAGGTAAAACCAAAGTAGCTGTTCCTGCTTCTTTGTGTTTCAACTAATAGCAATAAGTGATTTTACCTGGAAAGAAGGATAAAACAACTATCGCTTGGAGTAGCAGGTTAATTATCTTCAGTCTCTTGACACTAAAGATGTGTATAATGCTTGAACTAATTGAAATATCCATTTGATAACTTGTAACAACAAATGTTCCAGGTACAATATTTTGTTTTGTAAACATGTTTTAAGATCTTTTGTGTTCCTGATTCTAGGACGAAAGTGTTACATTATGGTACACGATGCTTTGTAACTTGTGGATGCACGATCAAGATTTTCAAAGTTTCCAAATGAATAGTTTATAGGGGCAAAGCTTAGAATTTGTTTCTTTTGAAAGAGTCTGGATTTTGATTCTGGTTATAAGAAGAGTACTAGTTTTCATTGAAAAGAGTGGGTTGCTTTATATCAAGGGAGCAGTTAAATTATTTTGGAAAAGTGATTAGCTACAAACTTTCAAAGATATTATTTTAGATTATATGAATGAAGATTAGACTGTGGAATGATTAATGATTCTTGTTCGGGGAAGATGTGAGTAATTCTTGTTTGTACTCCTTCCTCAACTAAAAATAATCGTTTTACTAAGCTCTGTATGTTGTATGTTTTTGCTTTATGGTGAATCTTTGTAGGGGATATTCCAACGATCCATGAATGCGCCCATGTCTACATTTAAACAGGTAGCAAGCAGCCACTGAAGTGCACACAATTAACAGCTATAGTTTCTAGTTATTGTATTTGTGAATTTTTGTTTCGGCCGTTACTATAAGTATACTTATTCTATCAGCGCATCAGTGTTGTCTTTATTTGTACGGATTTCCAGGTAATTCGAATTGAAGCCTGATGGCGTGCAGATAGTGTTTGGCAATTTGTTTTGTGAAAATATATAATGTGATAAGATTGTCATGTGGTGTTAACATCACTCGCGGCTCTCTTTGAAATCATTATGTGAAGAGAATGGATACTATATATTTGGCATAGACAGAAGGTATCAACATTTGTGCCATTCTCTTTTGTTTCTTTGAATATTATACAATATGCATATGTTTTCTCCTATAATTTGATTATTAGTATAGCATAGCGTTATTCCGTCCAGCAATAAACCCGTGAAAATGATTTATGCTCTGGCTTTATGTACAACTTTTAAAATTGAAATTCTTTATGTTCATTGATTTATGTCCAAGTTCTCTATTTCAGGATACAAGCCATAGCTTCATCAAGTACTTCTAAGAATAATGCATTTATGCAGTTATGTCATTCATGTTCGTTCCATTATTGAGATGGTTGCTCTTGGGCCATGAACAGATAATGTTGGCACAAGTGGTTGATCAATGACGAGCTTGGATATCCAAGTGGTGCGTAAAGTGCACAGTTGAGTATACCTTCTACCAATAAAACATAACAATTACTAATTTTGTTTTTAAGTTCTAGTTTTGTTATATAACACTGGCCCTCCTCTTTCATTATGTACATCTCCATAACTTTCTGTGACCTTCAACTGTTATGTTTATTGATGCATAATGAAGTGGTTGAAACTACAAATATGAAGTAGGATATTTTTGTTAGCACATGGATGCATGCGAAGCATAGGGGCATACAAATAGCCACATGTAAAATTATTTACTGTCCAGGCATATGTCTGTGCTATTTAATTTTTAACATAAAAGTTATATTAGCTTACGCGCATCGAACTGCACGTTCTAAACTGATAAGATAGCAAATTGGCAAGTTAGCTAAAAATGGATATGATGTTATTTAGATTTAATAATCATGTGAACAATGTGTAGCTCTTTTTTTTTATTGTAACCTATAGGGCGCCTCTTGTATATAGGTCAAGGTTAGTAGGTTAGTCCTTAGATTAATGATAGTTTTTGAAAATTAGCCCAAAATAATGGTTTTGGTGTATTGTGATTAGATAATATGATATATTATTAGTACTCCATAACCAGTTTTTCAAGATAACACAGTACACTTTATCATATCGGTTTTAAAAGTATATACAAGCACACGTAGCAATCAAAACGCTAGGGCCTTCTGAGGTAGACCAGTAGATAATATCTAAATAACTTGGAGAGAATTCAGACCTATTTAAGGTATCCTGTAAGAACGCTTTTATAATGATGTGCATTATGAGAATACAGTAGGTAATCATTAGTAAGTAATCAATGGAGTAGTCATTTAAATGGCTCGGCGCCTCCTTTGCATCTTCTCATTATTAAAATCAAAATAGACTATATTTACAGGTCACCCAAAATGTTGACAGGCTTTAATTTTTTTTATATCAGAACATGTATATCCTAAATTTGAAATTGTTCGTCTTGCTTTTCAGCTGGGAATATATTTACTTTTGATGAAGATGGACAAAAGGACAAGTATACAATCCAATGTGATGGAATATAGATACTAGATTTCAAAAGAAAAAAAAGTGATATAGATTCTCAAGTGATAGGGTTGGCTTACCACCAATTTCCATTTACTGCCTATGCCTAGGCATACATATTTTCTAAAGTGGCATGATATAAATGTCTTTTATAGACCATTACAATTTCTTAAACTAGATTAGTGGGATTAGATATAGCTCATAAATGTAACTTAGTCTTCTGGTGACACTGATGTATACTAATATCAGTAAAAAAAAAGTTTAGTTGATCAGAGTTGTAAAATATTATGTATTCTTGTAATGCAAGACCGACTTGTTCTTAACATAGATCTCACCAATACCCCCAATAATACACTATAAATTGTGTCTCTAAGTAACCTAAAGTAAATCTTACCCAATTATTTAGACAGATTGAAAAAGGTGTTTTTAAATTATTATTTTTTAAGAAAGTGTTTGTTAATTGTGAAAGTTGATTCACGTGGCATCGAACTATTGAATCACATATAAGTCCATTGTTCATGTTTCATACATCACCCTATCGCTACAAAAAACACAAATAAAAAACAAGAACTTTATGTCAAATTTTTTTAATGCATATAAATCAACTGGAACATGGTTCGTGTATCATACGTGGTGTCGATTTACATTAACAATGTTACAAATAAAAATTGGATTTTCTTTTCTTTTATCTTTTTTCTTTTGTTTTTCTTATTTGAAAAAGTGCATGTGGATTAAACTAAAGTTAAATTGATAGTTGAAAATAAGGTTATCAAATACATTGCATTGCTACCAAATTAGGTGATAAAATGAGCCATTGTTAAACCTCATTATATTCTTTCTAGTGTAAGATGACATGGTGTACCCCAATTTTCCATAAATTCTTATAATGGTAGAATTGGTCAGTGCTGCTTCTTTTTCGCACACTGCATGTTAAACGACATTGAATTGTGGAGAATATGAATTTATCTCTGTTTATATATGGTATCTGATTGAGACTTGGAACCTATAAAGTTAAGAAGATTAGATGGTGGATGCTACGAATTATTGTACTCTTCTCTCAACAATCAGTACATGCAATGCAACTAACTGTATATTCCATAATCTAAGGGGACCATTGAATTTTGTGGTTACTTTATAATAAAAGCAATGTGTGTATAGTTTCCATTAAATTAAATGCCAAGATATGATGTTTCCTCATAGTTTCATATCTAGTATGGTGCTAAACTTCATAAAATTATTTATATTCTCCCATTATTAGCCACGAAACACATGCTTTCCATCTGGCACTCGCAAATTCTTGTGACTTAATAGTACCACTTGCGTATAGTCTTCTTGTTAAACATCTTGTCTTCAAGAATTTGCATCTAAATCATTATCCATCAATAGTTCTTTCCTTTTCAACCTTTTCTTTTGTTTCTTATTTTCAATTTGCTATCAAGGAGCCTTTTTTGAATTAATGATATCTGCATACTTGCATGCTCCTAAAGTTTGAGTTTTGATTTTCGATTGTTAATAGTCTTACATTTGGAAGCATCACTAAATCTTTAATTAATAATGAACAATTTTAGCATTGACCTGTTGATTGCCAAGTTAGTTGAAATTGTAGTGATATTTGGAAATTATAAATCGCCATCATGATGATGAAAATGCTAATTGATGCCACTAAATTAATTAAGCACATGGATTGTTTTACTCACGGGAAAATAAAATCAACTACCAATACATGCACCCAACTATTCATTAGAATTCAAAGAGGTGCATGGGTTTATCTTGAAATGATTTACAAGAGGAAGAAAAGTATGAATCTTTTTCATTTTTCAAATTAGGCATATAGTGACATGACAGTTTTCCAATGTTTGTTCCATATATGTAGACTTTATTGATAGAGAGCTATGAAAGACCTTTGAGCAAAAAAAGTGTCCCAGCCTTTACATGTAGCAATAAACTTGTCTTTTTCCTTAAGTTGCATCTACTACGACCCCACGCCTCATCATTTTCCAATTTCAATTTTATGGTATCAGTCATTGTTCATGTCACAAAGTAATTTTGCATATTTCTGGCCATTGTTTCTTCTTCTGATGTCTTTCGACATATCTTGTTTTGAAGCCTTCAACCGATCACATCTACTCAATATACCTTTCGGATGTATATCAAACAAACGTAAGGAATCACCAAAGAATATATTATATTGCATAAATATTAAATTCCTAGAACAAATGAGTATTGATGTGAAAATCTAATATTGTTTTTAGCCTAACCTACCTAACCTAAATTTGGACAATATATAATGTAGCATGCATCAGTCGGCCAACATCATTAGCATTAGCTGTTGAAATTTGGATTTTGTTTTATCTAAACCATAAGTTGAGGGAAACTTCTAATGTAGAGCATGTTTGTTGATATAGCTAATTAAGTTTTAGATATGATTCAATGACAACTTGTGAGAGAACATGGTTGTTTGTTATATAAGTTTAGTTTCTTATCTATTCAAGGATGTTTTAGGAAACGTGGGATTTGAGCATACCTTGTAGTCTTATAGGCCTGTCATATTAGTTTACAGATCAGTATTTTGGGGTCTTTCATTCATGAATTTTTGTTTTAATAAAGTCCTAAACTATTTCGATTCAACTTTATGTTATCTTGTATTTTGATGAAATTATTTATCTTAGTTTAGTTTTTATTTTTACAGTTACTTAAAGTATAATCTCAGACTTTTGTTAGGTGTGGCTCGCATTGTGAGTGTGTGTGTTGAACGATAAGTCTCACATCATAAGAAATATTGCGTATAACGTGGTATATGTGAGGTTGGTGGCATGTAACACTGAGAATTTCTTTTGTCACAAGCAGATGACGCCAAGACCATACCATGTATGTACTCGCGATGAAAGTAATGTTTAATCGGGACGCTGACACATTGAAAACTTCATTAGGTGACGCCATTATAAACGATAAAGCATGCGTGTATGAGGACGTGTTAATGTGCAGAAACAACAATTTTCAACCAAATAAATTTGCATCTTTGGTGGTTAGCTAGTAAAACTTTGCATAATTGCGTCTTGTACCATGTGGTTCATGTGTATGAAACAGATTATCCTAAATATCTTAGACAGTATGATTTTTTTTAACTACGTGAATTATGAAAATGTCTTACTTTATGCAGTAGAACCATTCTGTTCTAAGTAATTTTATGCGTTACTTTGTTTCAAATTGGGAAGGAAGTGTTGTCATGTAAGCAACAGTCCAGAGTTCAGATATAGCATAGTTAAATTTGTTGTCAACCTTCATTAAAGGGATGAGTATGATGTCTTTGTAAAATGAATTGATGTGTTACCACCCATCATTCGTGTATAGATCACAACCTTTTGGAGTAATGTATTAGTTTAAGGAAAGTTTATTTTATTTTGTGTTATATCTTTATTAATGACCCTCTTGCATGTTTGATTTTGGACGGAAGCCATCAATGCATATCACGGTTGCCAAAATATCTAGTCCATCAAGGCAAAATCCTAACCTTTCCTTTTTCTATTCTTTAGCTTCTGTTGCAAATATGCTTTCTAATGCAATTTGTTTTTTTATTAAAAAGAAGAAAAAAATAATCCAAAGAAAATGTGTTTTTGTCCAACAAAAACACTAAAAACTTGTTTAGCTTTTAAAAATGGTACTGCAAGCGCACAATGTAATTCTAATGCGTTAATAAGAATGTTGGTCTGGTAACAAAAGAACAATAATTTAGAAGTTTATTCAATCAGTGAAACAAAAATTAGTTTTTTACTATAAAAATAAGAATGTGACCAAAACGATATTTAGTGTAGAATCCACTAACTTTAGTTGTGGAGTAATGGTTTTTTTAACTCTCTTTGATTTTAAGATGCACGTTCAAATATGATAATCAATTTGACAAAAATAGGCCATAGGCGATTATTCTAATATGGAACCATCGATTAGATTGAATTTTACTTCTTATAAATTAATATATGTTATATTTTATTCAAATTATGTTTACATAAGTATAGAATGTGAGTGACGAAAATCAAATTATATTTATCAAGTTTAAATAACATTAATTTGTATTAAAGTTTTGTTGGTATAGCTTATCCTGCAATTGAATGCAAAGAGCTATATAAATTATCAAACAAAACTAAAATCAGGTTCATTATCCCTCGTAAAAAGAGATATGGCTACCAAAAATAGACATAAAACTGAACAAAACATAGTGAAATAAGAACAAAACAAAATTGCTAAAACAAATGAAACGGGGATTTATTACTAAAATTTTGAGCAGTACATAAGAAAGACAGTGGAGCACTAAATTAAAAATCAAAATGAAACTAAGCTAGAATTTTTTTGGGATTCGAACCCCTTCATCTCTTGATGTACACACTGGTATCCGTAATGCTCTGGAGATGTTTCCATAACAGAATTCAAATACCCAATATTCCACAATAATCATGTGCTTATCTAGAAGAAATGCACCACGTATTGGAAGCATATTTCACATATTCACTCTTACATTTTTCCAACCATGCTGAATTTTATTCAAAAATATCTTGATCTGAAATTTGAAATTTACTTATTTCAAACTGGATTTTGTTTGGTTGGGCTTCTGGTCAGGCTGCCTTGTAAATGCTTTGAACCATGTACAATCATTTGAGTTCGGTATTTTAGTTACAGCCTGCTATCTGAACGTACCCATAATATGATTTTATTTTTAGAACGAGGATGATATTTAGTTCTAAGTAGAGCATCTCGGAGGATCGAACCAAGATCTCTAGAACCACTTGATTTATTGGTCCTTGACCCACATAACATATTTGAATAAATTAACATAATATGTAAGGTAAAATTAAAATACACGATGTAATGTGGGTCTCTCCACTTAATTGTCTATTTTAGGAATCAAAATGACTATATCCATTCCATCTCCTACATAACAAGGAGTCTTCTGTATTCCCGCCTTTTATGATAATATTTAAGTTCTTTGAAAACTTGAATGAACATAGGTATATCCATTAATTTTTATTCATCCTAAAATTAAATTTGTAATTTATTCATTTACGCAAACAAGTTTTTGTGTGTCTTGCATTGTATGCATATAGGTATATTGGTTGGAAGTAATAGTCTCATGTGGTATATGTATATGTGTGCGTGAGTTTGGTCGCATGTAACAAAAAATAATTTTTTTTGTTAAAAGATGTTAGGTCGGATTTTATGTTGTCCTCGTGGAGAAATGGGCGGATGGATTTCGAAATTCAAAATGGTATCATAGTCGATGGTAATATTTGGGATCCAATATTAAATATACAAAAAACTGCAATCAAGTGCTTGCTAACATGCAAATTTGTTTAACATTGTGTGTCTGTAAACGGAAACATGAATTTTGTGATCAGTGTACGTTGCTTATAATCAACTATTTAATACCATCGAAATATGAAATTTTTGTCTTCATGATTCTTGTACAGAATACGCATCAAGGGATTAACACATATTGCATGCAACTTATTGCTAAGTTTTTATTGTTTCTTTGAGTTCCAAATTGCAAGCTTTAAATTACAGACATGCTTTATGTATTTTTGATTTGCCACATCATGCTCATTATATTATCAGATTTATAGTCATGCAAAATTGGCTATCTTGGACTTGAAAGCAGAAGATGAAATGTTTGCTAATTGTCATTTGTGGTTTCCTTTTTTTTTTTTACGTTATGATATTAAACTTATATTTCTTAGTGTAACAACTCATTCATGTGAGTAGTTTAAAATTCCCATGGTATGACAAGGTTTTTGTTTTATTCTTCACATGTTTGATTTTATGTAAGAACCGGAATAGTCTTCAATTTCGTGTTTTTCTAATAATGACATTATTTTTATAATCAGTATGAAGTTTTTTAAACATACAGTTGTGCATCTAATCTGGATCCAAATCTAGCTGTGTTAATATAAAACAAAATACCAAGTTTCATGTTAAATCTATTGAATATAGCAGAGGAGTATGAATGCTGATACTTAAAATTTGACCAAGATCATTGCTTATATGAAACTCATTGTAAGTCTTTTGTATCATCTACTGCCATGATACTTACTGATTTGTCTTTTTCTAGTATTGCCATTCATATTTTTCCTGAAAATAAATACTTGAACGAATACACTCTTTTAAAGTAAATACCACGGCAAAGCATATGCTATAGCCTGCACTTGACATGCATTCGACAAACGCGCTTCATTATGTGCAATTATGTCATGTATTGACAATATATCATCTTTGTCCAGTTTTCTAACTTTTCTAATTCAATTGTGTGGACAGATATTAAACATCCAAATTTTGCATTCAGGCGAGTAGGTCATGCATGGGACATGTAATTCAGTGGCTCGGCTTCAACCAGGCAAGAGTTATTTATGATATGATAAATTTATTAACATGATTCGGAAAAAATAATTTGACCGAGCTTGCTTGGCACCAACGTTTTATTTTTTTGGTTTTCCTTATTTATGGTTCCATATGAAAACAAAACGATTGATGCATGAATGCACGTCAAATATTTATTTTGATCAGTTTTGGTTGAGAATGCACACAAAATAATCGCTGCCATTCCATGTGGATGTCCCCACAATAATATTGAAAAATCCACACATCTGTTTTCAAGGACTTTTCCTTAAATTTCTACATCACTCTTGGGACCCAAAAAGGTCATCAAAATATTGTGAAGCATTGATTCCAAGCAAAGCTCTATCATCTTTTTAATTTTTAGTATATTTTCTTTATATAAAGGAAAAAAAGTCTAGGCAACTGTGATCACAAGTGGGTAAGTAAGGTACAAGAAAAATAATAATAATGATGGAGTTGGGAGACCAAACACTTTATCAATAACTTCGTAGAGAATTATTATATGAACACATAATATGATATGGCTTGCATTTGCATGCCTCTCAACTAACTTTTCAAGATTTTCATGTGTGTTGGGGACATGACCCCCCTTCCCTATCTTTCCTCCATCTGCTTTCAAGTCAGAATAGTACAACCTTTGCTTTTAATATTGTGTTCGGAATATTTATGATATTTTCCCTGATTTTGATGCCATCTACATATAGGTATTGATGGATAAGAAATGGCATTGTTTAATATGCTATCACAGTCATGTCTGACATAAGTGTATTGTATCTTTTATTATCATACATATGTATGATAGCCCCCACACAAAAACATGGTCGAATGGCAAACCATTTTGGTAAAAGATGAAAAGATCAAATGGTTCTTTTTTTGATGTGGAAAATTTCTCCTTTATGCATTCTTGTATGTGTTGTCTTAAGATAAACATCTATCATGCAAATGCAAGGAATGGTAGTTCATCACTTAATTTGGTTAGGTTGGACAAAAACAAAATAGTAGCAATCAAAATTTTATACATCTTTCATTCTATACTTAAAGTTTCCGATTTATAGGGTCCGGATATGTTAGTTTAAACACAACAGATACTAAGACATAGTTTGTTTTCTAAGTATAAATTGATTGTTAAAACTCTAATTCAAGTTTGTTTACTAGAAAAAGGCTTATAGCCTGCAATAGAATGACTTTAAAGTATATAATTACAGCCTAGGAGTTATGTGTTGTATTTATGACTTTTAATTGAGATAAAGAGCACCTGATTCCAAGAAGAAGTAAACAAAGGAAATTAGGACAGAGAGTCAAGGTCAGTAAAGATGCTCACCAAATGGAAAGCAAAACATCAAATTTTGAGGTAAAAGAGAGGAGAAAAAAAATGTACTACTAAATATGATAAAGTGCACATGTCCATAGGATTCAACTTTGAGTTGGATGGGGGAAAAGAAAAGAAAAATAAAAAAATTGAAAAAGATTGTTCCAGGAGTGCCCACACAATTCAAGGTGCATCTAATTGCCTTTAAAAGAGGGAAGCACAACACACATTTATAATATAACTTTCTTTATGCATATTTCTAAATGATGGATGCTGGACAATCCAATGAATTAGCTTACGACCATCGAGCGATCATAACCATCCATATCCCGTCGTTGTCGAATCACGCTAGATCTACCTAAATAATGTGTACTTTAGCTTTTATGCCCTTGTGATCTTTTTTGGGTAGTTAAGCAAAGTGGGGATGAATATAGTTGAGGTGTGATGGGAGCAATAATGTTAGTGCATAGAATATATATCACTTGCACCAATCTCTCGTCTCTTTGATTGCCATTTCCTTTTCCACTTATCTTCTTTTTTCCCCTCCTCTCTTTTTCACCTAATCTTATTGCTCAAGCATTTCTAAGAACCTATGCGATTAACTTTAAAAAAAATAAAATAAACATATTAAAATAAATATGTTGTTGCCTTGAATCATGACAGCTTGCAAAGATCGAGTCACGGAGCATTAAGATGATAAAGAAGGATTGCACATTACGACATGGACGGTAAACTTAAAAAGAAGAAAAATGATATGTTTGATTAAAGTAAAGTTTATTAATTTTAAGTAATGCAGAGGCATGTTGCAGAAGAATATGTTGTTTTGCTCAACATGGCTTATAAATGACAATGGGTATTATTTATATATATTCGTTTAAAGGCTACATAATTATGGAGTCCAAGGGCATAAGTTAAATTAATATTTGTCCATGCCGAAGGTTGCTTTAAGTATAATTAAGCACCGATGTTTGTGCACATTGAAATGTGGAAGCTTGAACTCAACTCTGATGAACTTGTACGGCAATTAATATTAGTTATTAGTCAATTGTGGTTGGAATTGGAATTGGAATTGGTGGACCGAGATTAGTTTTATATAAGATG
Source organism: Allium cepa (assembly GCA_030765085.1). Lineage (NCBI taxonomy): Eukaryota > Viridiplantae > Streptophyta > Magnoliopsida > Asparagales > Amaryllidaceae > Allium > Allium cepa. The sequence continues at coordinate 752,637,735 of CM060929.1, forward strand.
AGATATTTGTATCGGAGAAAATGATGTTCAATCTTAATCCATTTAGGTCTTGTTGCGTATTGTATTAGAACATATTGGTTTCTTGATTAGTAAACATACTGCATTGTTTATCGGATGATGCATATTTGGTGATGGTGATATCAATTTTGAAATGGTAGTGGCTAACACTATTGCTTGCCTGCGAAAAATTCTTTTTGTACTTTGCTGTTGTCTATTTTCTATTGCCAAGCGTATCGAATCCTGTTCTTACGACATTTCAGTTGTACTCGTTCCTTTGGGAATTTTTTGTAAACGATGACTTGAAAAGACAAGTTAGATCTGTTTATATATCTGCCTTGATGCATACTTCATATATGTTCAGTATTGTAGACGTGTTAGATTCGATTAAACAAACGAATGTGGATTGAAAAGGTGGGTAAAAGCTGATTAACCAATATACTAAGTAAAAAGGTAAATTTTTTTTTTTTTTTTCAAAGAACAAGTAGAAATAGAAATAAAAGTAAGGATATTTTGGTTTAGGTTCTCAACTTTAGTTTTACGTATCTATCTATAAAATGGTGTGAATGTTTAAAATTGAAGAGGAGAATATTCATGAAGTGTTTTTTGATTGTGGAATATTGTGTATTGAAAAGGGTTAAAAAATTTGAAAATGTGGATTTCCACGGTTAATCCAACTGAAGTGCTAATTTGTTGCAAACAATGGATTGTAGTTCAAAAGTAGTTGTCTATTGCAATTATTTACTGTTTTATTACAAATATTTGAATTGTTAATATTTGTTATTCTACAACAATATTATGCAATAAAGGTAAACTTTTAGTGTTTCACGGAAAACTTAAGTTGAACGTTTGCACTACATTAGTAATGTTTTTTGTCTTAAGTTTGGTATTTTATTCAAACAGAACATTCAGTCTCACAAATACGAATCCATGACTCTTAAAATCTTTGCCTAGAACGAAACAACATTTATTACTTGAGCTGGTGATGCTTAACTAGTATTTTAATGAAATATAGTTTTGTTAGTGCTCTTCGGTGAATTCCATTAAAATTCAACAATCCTTTATTAAACATCTCTGGTTGTGGTGAAGGCTATGTTCAAGTGCAGCTCTCGATCTGGAATTGATTAGTGGTGGTAGTGTATCATAAAATCACTTGCGATGATTGAGACTAGAGATCAACCGAAAATGGTTTGAATTGGGTACTTTAAAAATAATGACAAGAGGAACTCAGTTGGTTGCCTTTCGATGTAATTTTGACAAGGAATCCTATAGTAATTGCCCAAGTGACTATAGGTGAGTTGGGCGACGAGAATCAACTACCAAAATATGAACAAATTAGGGTGTTTAGACAATGTTGTAATAAAACAAAAATATCATTATACATAGTATAAATTAATCAAAGTGCAAACGCTTTTCATTTAAAAAAAATGAAGATTGTAGATTTTCTGCGACCGGGTAAAATAGAGATCAAAATTATGAAGAAAGAAATCTATATCTTAATTTTTTGTTGAGATTTTTATAAATACATGAGAATCCTCTTAGGAAAAATATAAATCTTACGGATCTTATAAAACAAGCTCTAAAAATTAAAAATTACACACTCAACAATAGCAAATTTAACAAATATACTTTAATCAATATACAAACACAAAGCACATTGTTTGAAACTTTAATCTGTTAACTGTTTTACTATAGGTAGAGATTTTAATTTAAGTAGACTACCAATGATGACGATACTAACATTCTACAATGATGTAGACAAATCATCTCTTCAGTAGCGCTTCACTACAATTAGCTCAGTATGTACCCAACTATGATCTTAACATGATCGTGACGTCATGTGGTAGACCATAATCAAAGTACCGTCATGTTACTTATGATCAATGGCACTTTTAGTCTGAAGACTATTGCATGTCGTTACACGAGATCTTCTATTTTGACTTAATTGTATTAACCTATGACACCTATCAGTAGTTGTTTGTGGTAATCGTTCCAAACAACCACAAGTACGTAATTCCTTGGTGTCCTCAATGGTGGATAATTCACCATTCATCATGTGGTGAGAATTACATAAACTAATGTCAACGGATGTATCGATGTCTTTTTCTCAATACATCTTGATAAGTAACATTTAAGGATATGTATTGGAATAATCAACACATTCGCAGCTGCAAATACTTTTCCTTAGGATTTCCTTTAATGTATTAATTTCATTACCTATATCACAATATAACAACACATATAATAAAAAATAGTCGAAATCATACTTTATTTCGAATAAGATTCTTTTACAAGAGTTAAGTTACATAACAGTTTATATAATTTTCCCTATGACACATCATTAACTATGTCAGCGTGAACTATAAATACTGGTAATAATTGTTAAGGTCGTTCTCATCTATGAAAAAGTCTAACACCTAGTTTCCAATGATCTTAGTGCTAAACCTAATAAAAATGCAACACATGAGGAAATATAATCCTACATGTCAAGGTCACTAAACTGTGAACTTGCTCGATGTTACGTATTGTCTATTATATGCATTGACCACCAACTATAGTATGGGAATATGGAATTTCGTTTCATATTTAAGTTCCTATAAAAGTTGTACGTTGAACAATCTCATTTTAAAAGTACGAGATGTCATGGAAATCGTTTCGTACGAAAATGTGCAAAGGTACTCCAATCCAAGGTCACATACTCAATATGATTAGGCACATAGAGAGATTGATTGAGTTGGAAGCGACTCTTGGTCAAGAGTTACGAATTGAAATGATTCTTGGATCACCGACTTTATGGTTTGATCCATGCATATTGAACATCAATATAAAAATATAGAAGTGGACTGCCGTGGACCTCATTAAGGATGATCGAGAGTATATTCACGAAGGAACCTTAGTGTTGTACTCGCAACTAAGGGCACATCTTCTTCAAATAGTTCGAAGAAGAGGAACGTAGGTCGAAGGGTAGCAACGGTAAAGCAAAGACTAAGGAAAAGAAGGATGAATTCCATCATTACTTTAAAAAAGGATGCTAGAGAGGAACTATCCATGTTATTTAAAGATTGTCAAAGGGAAGGAATCTAATTCCGTTCCTAAAGATATTTTTCTTATAGAAAGATGTCTTTCTACAAGTGCTTTTTCTAGGGTTTTAGATTCTGGATCAGGAATTCATACATGTAATTCTTTATAGATACTTAGAAGAAAGATGCATGTAGCAAGAGGGACCATGAGATTTCAAGTTGCAAATGGAACTACTGGAAAGTTACCGTAGTATTATGAGATTATCATACGAAGCTCATTAATGGATATGGTTTGGTTCTATACGTAATTGATATTTTATACAGAACTTGGGTGGAAAAATCTTCATTTTTTATTAGACGGAAAACAATTATAGTTTTATTTATGATGACAATTGTTAACCAAAAAATGGATCAACACCCTGCTTTAAGTTTGAAAGCACCAACCATATTCTGGCAGAACAATATCACATACCACATATATAAGAAAAGAACAGTAAAAGAAAGAAGATAGAGAAATTTTATAGTGGTTCGGATGTTAATGAAGTCTACGTCCACTTTATAATTTTCCTTATAGACTAATTGCTGTTACAAGATGTGTTTGATTACAAGACTTTGATTATCTTTCAATAGGTTGAACCCTGGAATTGGAATCCACTGGAGAATCACAGTGAATACCTTTGGGGATTGTTGTGAGGGAGGCAGAGAGTAAAGAATGTTTACAACAGAGCTTCAGCAACCAGTCCTGAGAAGATCCGGTTTATATTGCAGGTAGGATGGTATTTATATGGGTCGGAGAGCTTTTGGGTCGGGCTACGTCTTCATCAGCTCGTAGGTAGGTAGGAAATGACCTAGGAAGAGTTTGGCATGCAAAACGAGGAAGAACCATGGGTCGTTGGCGACCCATGGACGTGGCTCGTTTCGCGAGTCAATGTCTTGGGCTTTTTTTGTAGTATCCCTTAGCTAACTCGTTTAAAGGTTTGAGGAGCAACATGGATCGCTGATGATCCAAACATTTGTATTTTTCTAGAGTTTGGAATTGGAGGTGTTTTGATAGTCGTTTATCATAGTTATTTCGTTTTGATGGCAATCCATTAGTTATTTGCGCTCAGCTGCTGATTGGACTGAACTAACGCTAACTTCTTGGTTCAGTTGAATTTGGTCGTTGCTTTAGTAATGTGATTTGGCTCTCGTCAACTCCTTACCTTAGCCTTTTTGCTTAAGTTCTAAGCAATTTTGATGTGATGGGATTGTTCTGTATTTTGCTGGATCCTATTGGGTTGAAAACCCGGATAACATTTGCCTCTTAAAGTACGCCGTTTGAATGAAAGGCGTGCTTTACTCTAGAATAAGTCACGGCAGCGAGTCTTCGGTTGTTGAGCTTTAGTCTTGGAGAATCGTTCAGTTCCTTCAGATTCTCTTGCCAGTCACAACTCAATCCAGACCTGTTGCAACCTAGGATTCTAGACTCTGCCTAAGTATAATCTATACATCACAATCATTCCGATTTCATTCGGGGTTATTACATCACATGTCTCTAATTACAGTACACGTCTCTAATCGTCCCATGTTCATTCGGGATTTACAGTACTATCAATTTTTGCTTTTCATTCAGAGTTTTTACATCATATATCAAAATTAAATCATATAGCAGAATCACATCATATATCAAAATCACATTATATCTCAAAATCACGTTGTGTCACAACATATATCATAATCACATTGTATCACATCATATATCAAAGTCATTCTGTGTTCATGCAGGATTTATCCGTTTTGTTCTATTTATAAGGCATTCAAATCCTTTTTTGCAAAACCAAATCTGTTTTAAGGTCCGATCTTTCTGGACCGCCTAAGTAAGTTCAATGCGTGATCTCTCCGGATCGTTTAATATTTAGTGTAATGTGCGATCTCTCTGGATCGTATAATATTTGGTTTAATGCGCGACCTCTCTGGATTGTTTAATGTTTTAAGTTAAGAGGACGATCTTTTTGGATCGCTTGTTTGTTAAGTCAAAAGGGATTAAGTAAGTCATCCGCTCACTCTCCGGTGAGGGGACTTACTTCTTGCACTCCGGTCCTGTAGTGGGACTCTAAGGCGATCAATGTCGTACAAGTCCTTCCACTAGCTCTTTGGCAAGAGGACTTGCACCTTATACTCCGGTCCCGTGGTAGGACTCTTGTAACGACCCTGAAATTCAGATCCAGTTTAAAATTTTTAAAATTGCTTATTTAGTGTAGAATTTCAAATTTTCACAAACAAATTCCGATGCTATTCAAACTTCATGTTTGGAATGCGACTGATTAAACATAACAACTGGTAAATTTTCGTTCGAAAATATGAAAGTTCATTTCGTGCGTAAATTTACTTCAATCTAAATCAGTTAGTAATCGATGAAAATAAACCGTTTTTGAAACCTAAATATTTTTACATAGGAAAATTCTAAATCGTCTTCTGAGCAAGACGTCATTTTTCATTTTTTCAAATTCGGACTTCTTTAGCTCCGTCGTTCTTATTTTTCGACGTTTTGCTGCATTTTCCTTCAGTAGAAAATTTTGAAATTTTATAATTCAATCGAACCGCTAATATCTGTATACCGTTTTGATCGTCTCGTCGTGCTGATCTCTACGGTATATTCAATGCTGTGTTTTGAAGCCCGGTTCGCAGTGAAATCCACAGTATCGGTTACCGGTACTATTTTGAGTCCTTTTGCTTTCTTTTGAATTTCAAACTTCAGCCGTGTCTTCCAAGCAACCATCAATTGCTTTAATTTTCTGCGTCAATCAAGTGTACTGTTACTTTTCATTTATTTATATTCATTGATATTTGTTGCCCGTTCCATCTTTATTTATCTGATTGCATTCATTCGCCTGTGACTGTTCGAATTGAAATAATAGCAGAACGTTTCTATATATTAAAGCGAATGCATTATTATCGGCTGCCAGCTATTCACTATCTTCCACCCTCTCCCTATATTGCTCCCTTTCTTTTTTGAAACCCATCAAATAAATAAATATATTATTCATTTATTCGAGCCGAGAATAGCCGAAGCTATTCCTTCTCCGCCCCACGAAAACGTGTCCACCTCCCTTCCTTTTTATTTTATTTTATTTGCAAAGCCTTCTCCTGTGCGTTGCCGAGATCGGCCTTGCTTCTCCACACAACATCTGCTGCTACAACCCGATCTCGCCTCCCTCTTCTCGCCTTGCCGTGCTTCCTGACCTTCACCGCCTCATCAAAAACCCACCAGTGATGCAGCATAGCCACTGACCGAAGCCACGTCCAATTGATTTAAACCTCCGCTTCCACTCCATGCAAACACATGACAAAACCCAAACGCAACAGCCATGTGTCCACCATGAACCCAAATCCGACCAGATCGCACCACTTAGCCTCCTTCTCTGTCTCGCCTGAAAGGGCTACTCCACTTTGCAACCGTCCCCTCTCTCCCTCCTCCGCCCAATCTTAGCCAACCCGAGTTCGTTCTACCCTCTACCGCAGGCCGAGAGCCCTTGTCCCCTTGCCCCTCTATGAATTCGTGAGCATGTAAGCATATATGTACGGTTGCTTGAATCTTGTTATGCTCCGACTTTCTGAGCAATCTTCCCTTTTTAAAGTATGTAACGAAGCGGATTTTGCCCGTTCGAAAATCGACATCCATACTTCACATCGTATTCGAATGCCGTAGATTCGACCGTTCAAATCCGAGTCGCCGGAGCTTATAACACCATTAAGTAAACAAACAACACAGCGGAAGAAAAAAAAATGAATATCAATATACAACATCTGATACAACATCCTGATACAACAGATGATACAATAGATATCGATATACATCAGAGATAAGATACAATAAAATAGCAGCGGGAAAGAAAATAGATAACACGAGCAGCGGAACAAATAACTCCAATATAATCTTCAAGAGAGAACTCCAACAGCAGCTCGAACCAACATCACGATGGACTAAGACAAGCAAGTCTCGTCCATATCCAAAGACTGAACTAGCTCCAGATGATCAACTGAACCTAACTATCTGAAAAACCCAACTCTAGACTGCTCGTGTGGAAAATAGTGAGCACCCAGAGTTTAGGAAAGGAACAATAAACTCCGGGTCAGTCATGGGACTGGTGTGAGTAACAAAAAACAGCTTATCTTTAACACAAACAACAAAAGAATTTTTAAAGTAAATTCGCAATGCTTTTTGAAAATGAAACTACCATAAGACCTCCCGCCACACACACAATGCAAACGCAGAATTGGAGGAGATTTCTTCTTATGATAGTCAAACATGCTTAATACGCAGAAAATTTCTTGGATATTATTATTACAAGTGCACAGTGCAGAAAACATTTCGAAAGTAGAATATTAATCTTAGCCAGCATAGACATTCCGAACTATGCCTACTATAGCTACCATCCAAACAGTGGGGCGCCACCATAAGTGAATGGCAGGTAATACAACTAAAACCGTACAAGGCTCGTATTGTTTTGATTGGATTTTCCAACAAATGGTCAGGCTAAGGAACTTCCTACTGCCACATGGGATCGCCTCTGGCGGGACGTCCCGAGAACCTAACCGGATCTCTGCCAACACAAGGCCGGGTTACCTCTGTAACTAGGTAACTACTACTCGAGCAAGCCATCCCCCGGTCCTTTGGGACCTTTATCCGAGGTACCTCTAAGCAACAACCACACAGTAAATGAGATTGGAGCAACCACATAGGTTAAATATCAGGGCTCCATACCTAATACCACCGTTTTCCAGAAGGGAATGACACACCCTAAAGGGCGCGACCCTCATAACCTTGCCGCATCTTTCCTGTTTTGACCATTTCCGGGGTGTGAGGTCCTGATGCAGTCTCGTCCACAAAGCTACGCTTTGGTACAAAGCCATGCTTTGGGTCAACAAATGATCAAAGTAATGATCACAAAGATAAATGATCAAACAAATGATCATATCACAAATGATCAAACAATGATCATCAACCCACAGCAGCACTCAGCATGCCACACTACCAAATTGGGAGTATATTGCTGATAACCTTTAACTACATAACCTCTGAGCTCATACGTCTCAGAGAAGGGTGTTAAGCTAAGAGAATAAATTCTCCGCCACCAACAGAAATGTATTCGAAAGAAATCTGCTTTATATCTCAAAGTGTAGTGTCAGACATGTAACCATACAAGTCTGTTCCGGGTTCGAACAGATCCGAAGGCACTTCCAAAGAAGCCCTTGCAAATCCGGGTATTCACAATCCCGATCGGACTTCCCATCACTTAAGGGATCTCTATACCGTAGCTACTCGGTGCAGAGACAATCGATAGGTTATCCTATCGTTCTCACAAATACCCGGTCTTCACCACCGGTCTTCAAATGCTATCCATAACGTCGAATCACATATTCGGAATGGGTTATACGACACAAAGGTCCTCTCCCGGCTAAACCGATTAGTGAGCGCAATATTTAAAATATATGGATATGGGATTTCAATTAACTCACAACTTAATAATTCAAAGTTTTCTTCAAATGGTTTTAACAAATTACCATTTTCAAATCTTTTAAACAAAAGATTTATTTCAACAACCTTCAATGGTTTAAATAATTTCCACACTTTAATCTTTTAAACAAAAGATTTAATTCACAAAGTTCACCCCATTCACAAAGATGCATTTACGGATTTCAAATCAAACCCCATTTCAATTGGATTTACTCGTTAAATCTTTAAATTAAAGATTTAACTTATAGCTTTCAAACCATTCCCATAACTTGGAAAATCATTCTCATTTTTAACTTGAAATCCCTTTAACACAATTTGGAAGTTCACTTCCTATATGAAAGATTTTATTATTTGAAAACAAATAGTTTTCGTGTTAGAAAGATCCAATTCTATTTACACGAGTTAAAGCCTTTGAATTTAAATTCAAATTCCCAAATCAATAATTTAACCCATATAAACCGGTATAACATCTTTAGTCCCTAGTTTCCAGATCACAGAATTCAGTTTCAAATATTGAATTCAAATTAAATTTTATCTTTTGAAATTCCATTTCAAAAGCTTTTCACTTTAATCCCAATCCATTTCCAAAACATTTGAATTTAAATATTCAACTTTGAAAATCATTTCAAAATCTGTGACTTAATCGATTTCCTCGTGAAATCCATATTTGTGTGTGTATAAGTGTGGTTCAGGGGTTTAACACAATAGTGCAACATTATTTCAATCATCTCAGATCAAACACAGAAATATAGTTAACAAGCGATATAAACTATAACGCTTATCGTTCATTCACATCTCACAGATGTATAAATTAAATCACAAATAATTAACTACATCACAGTTCATAGCATAGATCAAAATAATTCATATCGCAAAGCATCAGACATCGGGAATATCAAACAATTCACCTATTCAATCAAACATTCACAAGTAAAATTTTATTAATCAGCTGATTAATTCAAATCAGATGTATTACTTATGAATAAATCATTAATCCTGGTTAATTATCATAAGTTAATTACAAATCATTTGAAATAAATTTCCCTTTAATCATTAATTAGTTAACCTTCAATTATTAACTAATCATCCTTAATTAATGAATCAATTAACCTTTAATTATTAAATAATTATCCTTTAATTATTTATTTAATTAAACTTTAATTATTCAATAAATCTTAATTAATCACGTTATTAATTAATCTTTAATTAATTTCCATTTGATCAATTATCCTTAATTAATCAAAATAAATAATTGTCTCTAATTACTTAATTAACTCTAACCATTAATTAATTTCTTTTAACTAAGTAATTATCTTTAAGTAATTAATTTCCTTAATCATTTTCATTAGTTAATTAACCCTTAACTACATTAATTAATCTCAAATTAATTACCTTAATTGATTTATCACATTATTCTTGAATTAATTATGGCTTACTCACTTGATTAATCAATTTAAATCATTAATTAATATTTAATTAAAAATCCATAGTTGCTAATAAATAAATCTTTAAACCTTCATATATTACTTTATCCTTTAATTACTTATTTAATTAATCCAAATCATTAATAAATTATCCATTTTTTTTAATTAAATTGACAATTAATGAACTATAAATCATTAAATCTTCATTACTTAAAGTAAAACTTATTGATACTTATGATGTAATTATTAATTACAATATGTTTGGAAACATTGATTTCAAGTTTCAAATTAAATTCCAAATTAAATTTCAAGCTTTAGAATAAATACAAATTTATCTTTAAATAAAGTTTAAAATCCAAATTATATTTTCTAACTATTAATTTCTCATGTTAAAGTAATATGTTAGTCATAAAAGAAATTTAAAGAGTTAAAATCAAATTCTTCCACATTTTAAAAGTATATTTTAACATTTAAATTCATTTTTTTAAGCATTTAAATTTTATAAAACTTTAATTTATCTCAAAATCAGGAATTCAAAAATCAGACTTAAGATTCAGGTTTTTTTTATTTTATTTCGATTTAACTTTGTTTAAATCTTTTCCTTTACAATTTTAATTTCATTTTTTTTTATTTGCCAAACTAAATTTTCAAACCTGAACTTGAATTTATGTTCATACTTGTCTTAAAATTCATTTTAACCCTTGATTTACAAATTTAAATTCAAATTTTAAACTCAGAAAAAAACAGAACGGGTTAGAGAACCCTGGAGCAAAGCTATACCCGAGCTACACTACTCCTGCTTCGAGTCCTACCCCTCAAAATCTCGATTAAAACTTCGAGTTAACACACGCGAAAAAAAAAACCTGAAACACTTCAAGCTATCAACTTCCAAATCATCAAAATTGTGCACATGCACAGCACCGCCGATCGCTGGCGAACCTCCCTCCGGCCTCTGACAAGTCAGCATCCACCCTGACAACCCAACGCAAGCATCAAATCTCCATCTCACAGCTCGAAATCGAAATCGAGATAAAACTCTAAACCTGGAAATGCTCGAACCATTACCTCCCAACCTGTCATCGCGAACTGCTCCACGCTCCGACCATCGTAGGTGCTAAAATTCCGGCTACCACTTCATCAACTCCCCCTTTCTCATTACCCACAGCCGCGTGCAACTCGATGCACGAGAGACGCCGCTTAAGTCGCTTCCTTAACCACTCAAAAAAATTAGGTTTACCAACTTAAACCCCTCGCCGCTGCCTCCACGGCCATCAAACCACCGCCGCACCATTTTTACGTGAACCCCTGGTCGCTCCTCCACGTCTAGACCAAAACCCCGACCCCCCATGTCGCGTCGTTGACCGGAATTTGTCAAATGTAGAGTTTTCGTTCAACACCCAATTGCTCACGATATACTAACTTAAAAATCATGAATTGATTACCTAAATTCACTATTTTGTATTACAAACCAGTTTGTGAAGTCAAAACATGGAATTGAAATCATTGATTCTTGACTTAACAAAATTACCTCTGTAATTAATATTCTTTTTGAAGCAAACACTCAACTTAAACACTCGGGAATATTTTAAAATTGATGTTATATAGTTACAGTACTTTTTCATTTAAAGAATATAACTTATTTTTGATTACATAAGAAGAGATTACATTATTATCATTGTTTTTTCAAGGTTTTGAACCTAACAGAGATAGATACATCTTTTACAGACATATATATCCATTCACAAATCTATAAATAAACATGCAGGCAAATTGATTACCTATACCAACAATTTTAATAACAAGTTTGAAGTATTCGTCCTAAACATTAACATTAAACAGATTCAAGCATTTGAAAGGTAGTTTGCTCACCATGATTTTCAGAAGAATGGACAGAGCCTCTTTTGTTGAAGCAGGCTTTTGAAATTTACAGGCTGAACTTCCTCTGGTTGCCTTGATTTGTTATGGGGTTTTAACTGAGTTTTGTTTGAGTTTTAGATGCTAATCTCTTCAGGTTTACTTAGCTTTGAATATACGAAACTGAGATGGATGGATTGATTTATAAGAAAAAGAAGTTACAGGGTGATATTATTTTGCTTGTACAACAGGGGAACATTGTTATGTTTGGTACAAATATAAATCAGAGATTTTTCTTCTTTGCTTTGTTGACTAGGACGATATTTTCTTCTTTGGTAGCTGATGAATCTCTTTTGTGTGCTAGCATTAATTATCTTTTGTCTTCTTTTTATTTTATCTTGTTTTATAAGCTTAAAGATATTTACATTTTTACTTTGCCTATTATCTTACTTTTTGCCTTGCATATCTGAAACATTCTTGACTATTTATATGTTTACATACTTGTATTAATTGTTGTTGTCTTATTTCTTTACACTATAAATGAATTTCTATTTCAACATGTTGTTATAATTTTATTTATGTGTTTACTTTGTTTTGTATGTGCTTCTTTTGCTTTATTTATTCTTGTTCAAGTATACATTGATACATATAGTTGAATATATTTATTACTATCTTCCTTTGCAAGCTTAATTATATCTTATATTTTTAGTTTGTTTCATTCCTTGCTTATATTTGTATTTGTTTATTTGCATACATTTGTTTCTATTTCTTATTTGAGTGTATTTGAATGTATTTCTTATTTATTACTTGAATAATTTCCTATTGTTAATATGTTGTTAAAATTTAACAAGTTTTTGTTTACTTTATATTTTCATAGACATTTTATTAATTTACTTTATGTATAACTATAAAGTTGTTTTAGTCCTTCGTTATAAAACTTTAACTCAAATGAAAATATATGCTTTTGTTTTAGTTATAATTTTTTATACTTCATTTGCTTATTATTATTTTCATACTTATGTTACTTGTTATTATTTCAAACCATTTGTAACAATTACTATTTATATAAAAATCAATTTTGTAAAGATATTACCTTAACAACATTGTTTAAAAATAACTCCTTATTTAAAATGATTTATAAAAGAAACCATTTCTATGTTAATAAATAACATATTTTATTTGAATTTGGAAAAACCAAATCGATTAACCATTTAATTTCACAAATTTTAAATCAAAAATTAAATAAATTATCAATTTAAAATAAATTAAAATTCGGGATCGTTACAAAGTAAGTTTATATATATTCTTAGTTTTGTAAGTATAGTATGTACTCTAGTATATGTTGCAGTATATGTTGCAGTGCACCATTTTGTAAAGAAGTTATAGCTTTAGTAGGGTATAATATTTGGTGTTCACACTAGCGGGTATGGAAAGGAGATACAGTACATAATATAAGTTTCAGTTTTATAAATATACGTACAAACAGTAGATGGATCAGTTTGATTTGTTACAACATATAAAGTTTATAAAGTTTGTTTCACATTTACAAGCAAACAAAAAGCAGTAGCGGTTTTGGATCGAGTAGTTACATATTCTCTATTTAATAGTACGTAATATACTAGGTGGTTTATACTGTACAGATAATGGTGGTTATATGTGTACGGGTTTTATGGACATCATTTACAAATTTTTTTTTCTAAAGTATATTATACAGAGTATTGAGTTGGGTAATATAAAACGTATGCTTGAAAACATATATGCTTTTAAATATAAGTTAACGGCTTTTAAATATAAGTTAACGGTATGATTATAAATGGAGAAGACATATTTTAATAAGCAGTGCGTGTGTATATATGTGTAATTGGTTAACATTTCATTTTGTTGTTATATAGTGTATACCATTTTATGTAGTACTATAATTGGCAGAGTTGTTAAAAATGAACATTTGTAGAAAATATAACCCATAAGTCATGTATATGTAATACGATCAGACTTAAATGTATAGTGTTTTGCTTTTGGGTATAAGCATAGTATTATACAAGTTTGTATATAGTTTTAGTGTAAAAGGGTATTTTGGATTTGCATTATGATTTTTTTTTTAGTTATATATGGTATATATGACTATCATCATCGATAGGTCCAGTTCTGATTTATTTTCGTCAATTCTTTATCTATCAGCTTGCTTATCGAGTTCGTGCCGATCCCGATTTTCTTTTGAAATTGTCGTTTGGATCCGATCAATTTCGCAATTCAAATCGTAGCTTATTGTGTTGTCTATCTTCTTGTGTCTTCTGGCCTCGAAAGGTGAGCAACCACTCACGATTAATATTCTTTTATTTATTAAATTTGATTTCAATTGAAACGACAATTGAAATATACTGCTGTTATTTATTGCACTGTTATTTATGTATCAGTTCACCTTTGACATCTGACACCGTTATCTGTTATGTATGCGATAATAATCCAGTTTGGTTGATAATTGATTTTTTTGTTGATATTGGATGTTAAATTATAATGTATAAAATGATAAATATTATGCAATTGAATTCGGCGTAGGATAGTAAAAATTTTGAATCGGCATATGTGTTGAATTTGATTAGTTTAAGTTGTATAATATGACCCCCGTAAACGCTTAATTAATTAACACGCAGAATTTGATTATGTACACCTTGAACCGTTGAATGTATATTGTATAAATTGATGAAGTATGAAATTGAAATTTAATGACAAGTGAGAAGAAAAAACCGTATAAAATAGTAGTGTAATAATCTTTAATCTACATGAAATGATAGTGTAGATTCTAGAAATAATTATATTAATTTGCACAAATAACAATGTGAATTAATACGATTATTTCGGGATTATTTGAATTGATTATTGAATTGTTATTGATTGTTGTTATTGCTTGTTTATTTACTTTGACACCATCCATGTTATCACACTGTAGGTTCCTTTGATATGTTTGGATTTTTGAATCGAAATGGAATCGGGTTGAAATGATATATACTCAAATGAACTTGACTTCGGATATAGAATTAAATAAACCGATTGGTCAATAATTTGATTTGAAATAAAATAAAGATTTTATTTGAATAATAAGGTTTTGAAATAAATTGGAACGTAAATTTTGATGAAAGGAAAATGTTAATACTGGAATCTGAAACAAAATATTAATGTAATAATTGATGAAAGAACATTGTTTTGAAATGAATTATTTAACAATTAAATTTGGAATTATTCATTGAATTAAGTTTGAAACGATTTAATAAATAAGTTTGAATTTACGATTAAGTTCGAAATTATTAATTTGAAATTATTAAAAATTAAGTTGAAATTATTTAAATATTGAATAAGATTGAATTATTTGATAAGTGAATAGAATTGAATCCTTTGATAAGAGATTTAACCTTTGAATAAGTGAATTTGAACTTCGTTAATAATGAAATTGGGTTTCTTTAATTATTACGTTTGGAAAGATTATTTAAGTAAGTTAAAGCAAAATTTGATTTCTCGAATATACGAAATTTAGTTCCTTTATTAATTGAGTTTTGAAGTTGGTAACTATGTAAAGAATAAGTGATATTGAATTTCTTAACAAGAAATAAATGTATTTTATTGAAATTAATGTAAGAATTGTAATTTAAGGAATTTGATTTGACAAATTTAATTTAATTAAATTTGTAAGTTTTGATATAATGAAGTTAACTTAAGTGATTGATTTAATGACTTGGAAATTAAAAAGAATTGTTTTGGATGTTAAATTAACTTAACGAATATTGAATAAAATCGATAAATAAATTTGAATTGATTTGAATGTTAAATTTAATTAATTTAAATAATTTCGGAATGAAACTCTTGTACGAATTTGAATCAATATTTGAATTGTTTAATTATAATTTGAAATTGAATTATAAGATTTTGTAATGGTAATTTGGAAGTTTGAAATGTAAATTTCGGAAATTGATATAGAAAGACAAATGGAATGTTATTGCGAATTCTAATTGAAATTGAAATTTATTGTTTGAAATATATTAAACGTCCAATCGGTGTGATAATACGTAGTTATTAAAGAGACCGGGATCGGATATGGACATACTCTCTGTCGATACCGAAAACCACTTTAATAACTATCATACGCGGAGTGTTGATCCAGAATGAAGTGGATGGTTTGGTGAACGCGTTGACTGAAGAAAGAGAACGGTATTGGATGACCCCTGACATGACTAAAACAGGAGCCGCGCCGGGCCATTGAGGTTCGCCACCTCTAGCGGACACACTTCTTCGATACCATATCTATTACTTCTGTGATTCGATTTGGGTGCACCCCGCGATTTGGGAGTGTTGTTTCGCGGTGTTGAGGTAGCTGCTGGCTATGCTCAACATCAGTCCGGATCACGCAACTACTAGTATCCTAGTTGGCATGGCCTCATGTACCTTGTCATACTGATTATCCTATTCGCGACCACTACATTTTGTTTTGTGTTATACCTATGGGGTACCCTCTGATAACCACCAGTTTACGATGGGGTTTACGGTGCTGTATAGACTATGGCATTATAAAATGTGTTAAAGGGGATAATGGTAACGCCTTAACACTATTTTGATACTTTATATTACTGATAGGCATTATCTACTTAGCGTACATTACTACCTAGTAGATAGTTTAACGGATCCTTAGAGGATGGTTATTTCATACATCCTTTAAGTTACTTGTATTTCGATTGTTATTTCACTTGAGTTGGATTTATTGATATGAGAATCTTAATCCCGACTCGAGTGTTTTGTGTTTCGCTTTACGCTCGGGTCAGACTGAGTGTACCAGTATTCGAGACTCACCTTTGGAGTTGGAGCTTTGCTTGAAGATCCAGCCATCTACTCTGCTTTCAGTATTCGATGATTTCAGTGATGTATTATGATTTGTATCTGATGTATCGTATTACTCTTTTGTTGTAAACTCTGATGTATCTTATATATTTACATAGTAGCTTCATGAACTACTATCTCTTTTATTTCCGCTGCATATTATTACTCTGTGTATGTGATTCTATGACTACTTATTTACTGTATATTTCAGTTTTGCCAAATTTAAATTAACAATTCAGTATTTTGAATTATTCAAGTCCGACATGTGCGGGTGCGAATAGTCCAAAATAGCGGGTCGTTACAGTTGGTATCAGAGCTTTTGGTAGCTCTAGGAAAAACTTAACATATAGGGTAAATGTATTTACAGAATCACTCCCACTCGAGTTTCAATCTCTTCTTCTTGACTCGTTTCCTTAGAATTTTGGAACGTTCCCTGCGGTTCCAAATTCATTCGTGTCCCTCAGTATTCGTCTTCTTTCAATTCTGGAGTATTCCATAACTCCACTTCGAATGACCCTTATAATGAATCGACGGTCTTCCCAAACGCCGAATCATTTGTAAATAGGTGAAACTCCTTTTACAATAGACATCGATTTACCGGAGATTTCTGTATCCTCGTTTTACGATGCTATCTATCTCCTGCTATACCTGAACTCTATTACTTGAGATCGAATGTTGATTTACCTTGGAATTCAGTATCGATCTTATTCTTAAAGTTACGGTAGACCCAGTTAAGGTTGGCCGTGAATTAAATAAGCTTGTCCATCTCCTGATTCTGTTAATTGGATTATCTTATCTTATGTTTCAAACTTATTATCGAATCAAAATTCTCTTTGATTTGATTTCCATCAAGTTAAAATCTCTATACTTGCTTTGAAATACATTGTTGTATCGTCAAGCGAGGAAGTGTCTTTGAAAATTTATATTAAAATGTTTTACATATATTGTGTTGTTTGAGTTGTTGATGTTGATTTGGGTTTTCGATCGATTCGTCTGATCAACGTTGTCGATAGGATTCCCGAAACACCTGAACAGAGCAAACTGACACAATAGTGTTTTCAAATTTAGTAAATAAAATAATATTGAATGATTTTATTTTATATAAGTATAAATTTTTCTAAAACTAAAATGTTAATGAACCTGTCGTCCGAAATGTTAAAATTTAATTTTCATTTATTGTTTTATAAATCATTGACTATTTCATAACATAAATAAATGAATTTATAAAATTTGGTTATAATTTGATTTGAAGTTTGTAATGAATTTAAATCAAGAATTTAAGAAATTAATTTTCGGTGATTTCGAACTATGGTTTTAAAGGTTTTAAATGTATATTATTTAAAATATTTTCGAATAGAAATGGTTTGCAAAGAATTTAAAATGACTAAATTTGAGCTCTTCTCTTTTGTCGCTGGAAAATAATTTCGGTGATGACGGCCGCATCATCGACATTCATTTTCGAGTTTCGAAGTGGAGAGACTATTCTGTAGCTTTGCTACGGTTTGTTTTGAAAAATAAATTGATTTGAATTTCTAAAACATCACTTGATTTATAATATATATTGAAGATTTTAAATTTAAATTTGATATACTATGAATACATATATTTATTTTA
Organism: Allium cepa; assembly: GCA_030765085.1. NCBI lineage: Eukaryota > Viridiplantae > Streptophyta > Magnoliopsida > Asparagales > Amaryllidaceae > Allium > Allium cepa. Next base: position 752,656,004 of record CM060929.1, read on the forward strand.
TCTCAAGTTGTTTGAAGCTAATCGAAAATTTATTCTTAAAATTTGTTAAAGGATGATTTTCAATTAAATAAAGTCAAATTCTTTTCATATAAATACTTGACTTGAAATAACTGAATTGTAAAATTTTATTTGGATAATTCTCAAATTGCATTATATATACCTTACCTAAATTTTAAAAGGGTTAATTTTGTAATTGAATATTATACAGTAGAAAATGATATCAAAGAAAATTTTAATAAATTGAGTAGTTATAATAAATGTAAATATACTTAATATATATGTGATAGGGTATATTAAGTAGAATAAATTTAATAATGATTTGAAATAAAGAAAAAATTAAATTTGTCGAATAAAGTATGATTATAATAAATGACCATTCGAATTTATGATCTTTGAAATTGTTAATTTAAGAAAATTGGATAATATATAATATACATTGTCTGCATAAATAAAATGTAAGTGCGTATAATAAATATTATTCACTTAAATTCTAATTATAAATGATTATGAGATAAATAGAATAATAAGTTAAATAAATAATAGGTGTGATTAATAGAAGAAAATTTTGTTTTGAAGTTAATAAATTGAATTAAATCAACTTAAGAGAATATCTTGAATTAATCGGATTTAAATTGAATTTCATTTGAAAGGAATCTTTTGTACCTAACATTAGAATATGTGAAATCAAATCAATTTTATGAAAGTCTTGAATTTAAAGTCAAATTATTAAATATAAATTAATTTAAATTGAAATTTCTATGGTTTAAATTATTTATTTATTTTGTAATTCAAGTCTGCTTCTTCTGGTTGTTTCTATTCTCCTACCTCCTTCCTTTTCGGGGACGAAAAGTTTTGAGTGGGGGAGAATGTAACGACCCTGAAATTCAGACCCAGTTTAAAATTTTTAAAATTGCTTATTTAGTGTAGAATTTCAAATTTTCACAAACAAATTCCGATGCAATTCAAACTTCATGTTTGGAATGCGTCTGATTAAACATAGCAACTGGTAAATTTTCGTTCGAAAATATGAAAGTTCATTTCGTGCGTAGATTTACTTCAATTTAAATTAGTTAGTAATCGATGAAAATAAACCTTTTTCGAAACCTAAATATTTTTAGATAGGAAAATTCTAAATCGTCTTCTGAGCAAGACGTCATTTTTCGTTTTTCCAAATTCGGACTTTTTTAGCTCCGTCGTTCTTATTTTCGACGTTTTACTGCATTCTCCGTTAGTAGAAATTTTTGAAATTTTATAATTCAATCGAACCGCTAATATCTGTATACTGTTTTGATCGTCTCGTCGTGCTGATCTCTACGGTATATCCAATGCTGTGTTTTGAAGCCCGATTCGCAGTGAAATCCACAGTATCGGTTACCGGTACTATTTTGAGTCCTTTTGCTTTCTTTTGAATTTCAAACTTCAGCCGTGTCTTCCAAGCAACCATCAATTGCTTTAATTTTCTGCGTCAATCAAGTGTACTGTTACTTTTCATTTATTTATATTCATTGATGTTTGTTGCCCGTTCCATCTTTATTTATTTGATTGCATTCATTCGCCTGTGACTGTTCGAATTGAAATAATAGCAGAACGTTTCTATATATTAAAGCGAATGCATTATTATTGGCTGCCAGCTATTCACTATCTTCCACCCTCTCCCTATATTGCTCCCTTTCTTTTTTGAAACCCATCAAATAAATAAATATATTATTCATTTATTCGAGCCGAGAATAGCCGAAGCTATTCCTTCTCCGCCCCACGAAAACGTGTCCACCTCCCTTCCTTTTTATTTTATTTTATTTGCAAAGCCTTCTCCTGTGCGTTGCCGAGATCGGCCTTGCTTCTCCACACAACATCTGCTGCTACAACCCGATCTCGCCTCCCTCTTCTCGCCTTGTCGTGCTTCCTGACCTTCACCGCCTCATCAAAAACCCACCAGTGATGCAGCATAGCCACTGACCGAAGCCACGTCCAATTGATTTAAACCTCCGCTTCCACTCCATGCAAACACATGACAAAACCCAAACGCAACAGCCATGTGTCCACCATGAACCCAAATCCGACCAGATCGCACCACTTAGCCTCCTTCTCTGTCTCGCCTGAAAGGGCTACTCCACTTTGCAACCGTCCCCTCTCTCCCTCCTCCGCCCAATCTCAGCCAACCCGAGTTCGTTCTACCCTCTACCGCAGGCCGAGAGCCCTTGTCCCCTTGCCCCTCTATGAATTCGTGAGCATGTAAGCATATATGTACGGTTGCTTGAATCTTGTTATGCTCCGACTTTCTGAGCAATCTTCCCTTTTTAAAGTAAGTTTATATATATTCTTAGTTTTGTAAGTATAGTATGTACTCTTGTATATGTTGCAGTGCACCATTTTGTAAAGAAGTTATAGCTTTAGTAGGGTATAATATTTGGTGTTCACACTAGCGGGTATGGAAAGGAGATACAGTACATAATATAAGTTTCAGTTTTATAAATATACGTACAAACAGTAGATGGATCAGTTTGATTTGTTACAACATATAAAGTTTATAAAGTTTGTTTCACATTTACAAGAAAACAAAAAGCAGTAGCGGTTTTAGATCGAGTAGTTACATATTCTCTATTTAATAGTACGTAATATACTAGGTGGTTTATACTGTACAGATAATGGTGGTTATATGTGTACGGGTTTTTGTATGGACATCTTTTACAAAAAAATTTCTTTCTAAAGTATATTATTGAGTTGGGTAATATAAAACGTATGCTTGAAAACATATATGCTTTTAAATATAAGTTAACAGTATGATTATAAATGGAGAAGACATATTTTAATAAGTAGTGCGTGTATATTTATGTGTAATTGGTTAACATTTCATTTTGTTGTTATATAGTGTATACCATTTTATGTAGTACTATAATTGGCAGAGTTGTTAAAAATGAACATTTGTAGAAAATATAACCCATAAGTCATGTATATGTAATACGATCAGACTTAAATGTATAGTGTTTTGCTTTTGGGTATAAGCATAGTATTATACAAGTTTGTATATAGTTTTAGTGTAAAAGGGTATTTTGGATTTGCATTATGATGTTTTTTATAGTTATATATGGTATATATGACTATCATCATCGATCGGTCCAGTTCTGATTTGTTTTCGTCAATTCTTTATCTATCAGCTTGCCCATCGAGTTCGTGCCGATCCCGACTTTCTTTGGAAATCGTCGTTTGGATCTGATTAATTTCGCAATTCAAATCGTAGCTTATTGTGTTGTCTATCTTCTTGTGTCTTCTGGCCTCGAAAGGTGAGCAACCACTCACGATTAATATTCTTTTATTTATTAAATTTGATTTCAATTGGAACGACAATTGAAATATACTGCTGTTATTTATTGCACTGTTATTTATGTATCAGTTCACCTTTGACATCTGACACCGTTATCTGTTATGTATGCGATAATAATCCAGTTTGGTTGATAATTGATTTTTATTGTTGATATTGGATGTTAAATTGTAATGTATAAAATGATAAATATTATGCAATTGAATTCGGCATAAGATAGTAAAAATTTTGAATCGACATATGTGTTGAATTTGATTAGTTTAAGTTGTATAATATGACCCCTGTAAACGCTTAATTAATTGACACGCAGAATTTGATTATGTACACCTTGAACTGTTGAATGTATATTCTATAAATTGATGAAGTATGAAATTGAAATTTAATGACAAGTGAGAAAAAAGAAACCGTATAAAATAATAGTGTAATAATCTTTAATCTACATGAAATGATAGTATAGATTCTAGAAATAATTATATTAATTTGCACAAATAACAATGTGAATTAATACGATTATTTTGGGGTTATTTGAATTGATTATTGAATTGTTATTGATTGTTGTTATTGCTTGTTTATTTACTTTGACACCATCCCTGTTATCACACTTCAGGTTCCTTTGATATGTTTGGATTTTTGAATCGAAATGGAATCGGGTTGAAATGATATATACTCAAATGAACTTGACTTCGGATATAGAATTAAATAAACCGATTGGTCAATAATTTGATTTGAAATAAAATAAAGATTTTATTTGAATAATAAGGTTTTGAAATAAATTGGAACGTAAATTTTGATGAAAGGAAAATGTTAATACTGGAATCTGAAACAAAATATTAATGTAATAATTGATGAAAGAACATTGTTTTGAAATGAATTATTTAACAATTAAATTTGGAATTATTCATTGAATTAAGTTTGAAACGATTTAATAAATAAGTTTGAATTTACGATTAAGTTCGAAATTATTAATTTGAAATTATTAAAAATTAAGTTGAAATTATTTAAATATTGAATAAGATTGAGTTATTTGATAAGTGAATAAAATTGAATCCTTTGATAAGAGATTTAACCTTTGAATAAGTGAATTTGAACTTCGTTAATAATGAAATTGGGTTTCTTTAATTATTACGTTTGGAAAGATTATTTAAGTAAGTTAAAGCAAAATTTGATTTCTCGAATATACGAAATTTAGTTCCTTTATTAATTGAGTTTTGAAGTTGGTAACTATGTAAAGAATAAGTGATATTGAATTTCTTAACAAGAAATAAATGTATTTTATTGAAATTAATGTAAGAATTGTAATTTAAGGAATTTGATTTGACAAATTTAATTTAATTAAATTTGTAAGTTTTGATATAATGAAGTTAACTTAAGTGATTGATTTAATGACTTGGAAATTAAAAAGAATTGTTTTGGATGTTAAATTAACTTAACGAATATTGAATAAAATTGATAAATAAATTTGAATTGATTTGAATGTTAAATTTAATTAATTTAAATAATTTCGGAATGAAACTCTTGTACGAATTTGAATCAATATTTGAATTGTTTAATTATAATTTGAAATTGAATTATAAGATTTTGTAATGGTAATTTGGAAGTTTGAAATGTAAATTTCGGAAATTGATATAGAAAGACAAATGGAATGTTATTGCGAATTCTAATTGAAATTGAAATTTATTGTTTGAAATATATTAAACGTCCAATCGGTGTGATAATACGTAGTTATTAAAGAGACCGGGATCGGATATTGACATACTCTCTGTCGATACCGAAAACCACTTTAATAACTATTATACGCGGAGTGTTGATCCAGAATGAAGTGGATGGTTTGGTGAACGCGTTGACTGAAGAAAGAGAACGATATTGGTTGACCCCTGACATGACTAAAACAGGAGCCGCGCCGGGCCATTGAGGTTCGCCACCTCTAGCGGACACACTTCTTCGATACCATATCTATTACTTCTGTGATTCGATTTGGGTGCACCTCTCGATTTGGGAGTGTTGTTTCGCGGTGTTAAGGTAGCTGCTGGCTATGCTCAACATTAGTCCGGATCACGCAACTACTAGTATCCTAGTTGGTATCGCCTCATGTACCTTGTCATACTGATTATCCTATTCGTGACCACTAAGTTTTGTTTTGTGTTATACCTATGGGGTACCCTCTGATAACCACCAGTTTACGATGGGGTTTACGGTGCTGTATAGCCTATGGCATTATAAAATGTGTTAAGGGGGATAATGGTAACGCCTTAACACTATTTTGATACTTTATATTACTGGTAGGCATTATCTTCTTAGCGTACATTACTACCTAGTAGATAGTTTAACGGATCCTTAGAGGATGGTTATTCCATACATCCTTTGAGTTACTTGTATTTCGATTATTATTTCACTTGAGTTGGATTTATTGATATGAGAATCTTAATCCTGACTCGAGTGTTTTGTGTTTTGCTTTACGCTCGGGTCAGACTGAGTGTACCAGTATTCGAGACTCACCTTTGGAGTTGGAGCTTTGCTTGAAGATCCAACCATCTACTCTGCTTTCAGTATTCGATGATTTCAGTGATGTATTCTGATTTGTGTCTGATGTATCGTATTACTCTTTTGTTGTAAACTCTGATGTATCTTATATATTTACATAGTAGCTTCATGAACTACTATCTCTTTTATTTCCGCTGCATATTATTACTCTGTGTATGTGATTCTATGACTACTTATTTACTGTATATCTCAGTTTTGCCAAATTTAAATTAACAATTCGGTATTTTGAATTATTCAAGTCCGACATGTGCGGGTGCGAATAGTCCAAAATAGCGGGTCGTTACAACTCTACGACTATCGATATCAGTTATCAGAATTCAAATATTCGAATCAAAACAAATGAACAGAAATTAAACAATGAGTCCTAAATTTTCATCTCAGGCATTCGACTCAGAGCATGCCTACGGATCGTTCGGGACTCCATACACGTGTAAGCGACCTTCGATTGTTATTGTCCTAAGTTATCTCAGGCTTCCGACTTAGAGCGTGCCTAGGGACCGTTCGTGATCCCGTACACGTGTAAGCGGCCTTTTATTATTATTGCCTTAAATAATAAATAGTCATCTCAGGCATCCGACTCAAAGCGTGCCTAGGGATCGTTCGAGAACCCATACACGTGTAAGCGGCCTGAGCTTATTAAGGGTAGAGAAAGAAGAAGATAGAGAGTAAGGGATGAATCTGCTCCATGTTCCAACTGTGGGCTTCTAGTTTCGGCTCACACGGTCATGTATTCGTACCCTAATTTTCTATTCTAGCTCCAACATCACTTGTTGTAGGCATTAAAGCTCATCCAAAATCCAAACCCATCATGCCCTTAAGTCGTGTGGGCATTATTTCAGTTTGTTTTGCTCTAACTCCAGATGCTCTTGTATTGGGTCCTATTGTTGATTCCAGCGTTACCCCTATGCGTTAGTTGCTTTGAGCGTGGGGGCAATATTCCACCTTGCTCCAATCCAAATCCGACAATCCTTGCATTGTTTATTGGAATTTGATTTCTATTCCCTACTGATCTAGCCATCTCTTGCTGCTCCATCCTCTGGAAGAATCCTTCCATCATCTGATGTTGTCTAGTTAAGAGTCCATTTTGCATCTCTTTCATCATCCTTTTCATCTCCTCTCTAATCACATAGCTGGGTTGATGAGAATTTGAGGACACTTCATGTCTGCCTCCAAGCTCTGGTTAACTTGCTACAGCTCTAGATTTAGCATTAGGCATGCTCATCTTCTCTAAACCTTAGATTCAAACTTTGATTCTTCAGATCTCGTTTAAGATTCTCAATGAAAGCAACAAAATGTTTACCCAAGAAATGGATCAACACCCTGCTTTAGGTTTGAAAGCACCAGCCATGTTCTGGAAGAGCAGTATCACAGATCACATATATAACAAAAGAGCAGTAAAAGAAAGAAGATAGAGAATTTTTATAGTGGTTCGACTGTTAATGAAGCTTATGTCCACTTTATAATTTTCCTTATAGACTGACTGCTTGTTACAAGATGTGTTTGATTATAAGACTTTGATTATCTCTCAATAGATTGAACCTCCAGAGTTGGAATCCACTGGAGAATCACCGTGAATTCCTTTGGAGATTGTTGTGAGGGAAGCAGAGAGTGAAGTATGTTTCCAGCAGAGTTTCAGCAATCGGTCCGAAGAAGATCCAGTTTATGTTGCAATTAGGATGTTATTTATATGGACAGGAGAGTTTCTGGGCCAGGCTATGTCTTCATCAGCTCGCAGGTAGGTAGGAAATGACTCAGGGAGTGTTTGGCATGCAAAACAAGGAAGAACTATGGGTCGCTAGCGACCCATGGTCTATGGCTCGTTTCTGAGCCAATGTCTTGGCCTTTTTTGTAGTCTCCCTTAGCTAGCTCGTTAAAGGTTTAAGGAGAGGCATGGTGTAATACTCCACGTTAAATTACAATTATATATGCAAATAATTTAATTAAGTTATATACGTTTGAAAATTTAAAACAAAGGAATGTTTGTAAATGGGGCAACTAATTAATATTATTTGGAATACATATATTTTTTGTAACAAATAAATTAGAGAGAGAAATTATATAAAATCAATTAATAGGGAAGATTAATTGACGGTGTTTATTTAAAAGGGAAATTAATATTCAATTTATTTGTAGTGGTGATTAATTGACAACAACTGACAAGAAAGGGAACATATATTGTAACAATTAATTGATATGATTAGAAACATATATGTTAGTGCACAAGAATAAAATAGAGGAAGAGTAATTTTTGCAAGTAATCAATTGTCAATTAATAAACATGAGAACTTATGGTAACATATATAATTAAGATTGTGATTCAAAATCTAATTGTAGAATATATGCATGCAATAATCATGGAAATAAAATAAAATAATATGCATATATGTGACGAATTAATATGGTGTTGATTGACATATTAGTTTGGTAAGAAATCACAGTGCAGGCGGGGATTAATTGGATAGTAAATTAATTCTAGGTATATATGAAACCTATTAATTAAGTGATTAATAGGAGAATCTTATTTAAAAGAAACGTCATATTTAAAAATATATGTTTCCCTAGATCGCGAGCGAGAAGGGGAAAGTGATTAATGAAAAGATTGTTGGAGAATCAGTTTCAAATAAAAACAAATGCAGAAGAAAACATATTAATTTAATGTCCATAGACTGAATGTACGCTTTAGATTTTACGGTTTTATATTTAATGGTTAGCACTGATTTGAACCACTAAAATATAAGTGTAGAGCATCGTTTTTATTCTCATTATTTTTCTCTTTCCTACAGAAGCTCTGCCATTTTTCTATCTCTTCTACACTTTCTTAATAATTTTTTTTATATCTAATTCATTTAGATCTAAATAGAAAGAGAATAGATCAATTAGGGAATTTGGAATTGGTTCAAATCAGAAGGCTGTGTCAAAGGTAAAACCCCAGATCTGAGTTTTATTTGCTATTTCTAATCCAAATCTCTTTCTTTTCTCTTTCAAATATTATAGATTTATAAATATATCGTTTGTAATTCCAAATAGGGATTACAGGGGAAGTGAATATAGATGTTAGGGACAAATCTGATATAAAAAGGGGAGATTTGGAAAGCTAGCAATGTGAGTGGATTTAATCATATCTTTTACGTTTATGATATATTATCGTTAAATTTCCGTTAAATAATTTTATTCAGTATTTCAGTAATTAATTCTGTTAATTAGTTTTGTTGAAATGTAAGAAATTTACAATTATTTACGTCTAATTTGGAGTTATAATTTAGCCGAAATGCTAGTTTCTTTTTATTCTCTTTGTACGCGAATAATATAGTTAAAAAGAAAATTTGCGATTATGGATTAAAATGGGAAAATACTATATTAGATGTAAAATAAGAAATGTTGGAATAAAGCTAGAAAAATGGAATTCTGCAATAAATCACGCTAAAATGGGAATAATAAATTAATCCAATAACTTGATTTGGAATTAAGTAATAGATTAACTGGCTGGTTTAGAAAATAAGATACATTTCTATAATTTAATATTTAAAAGATAACAATAAGTGTAACTACAAGAATAAAAGAAAGAAAAAGGGAACTAGTGTAAAATAGAGAAACCACTGTATTTTACACTATTCCAAAATAATAAAAGAAATACCTTACAGTTACGAATTATTGTATATAGTATTATTTATTAAAATATGGAAATGGATTTTTAGTATAGTTTTAACACCCAACCAACTAAAGTAGAATTACTTCCTAGGATAGAAGAAAATAAAGTAAAGTATGAAAGGAATCAAGTAAATTATTAGAAAATAATTTGAAGCTATAAACAATAGTGAACCTAGATCTGCATTTACTGCGCAGACTATACAATAAGACAATTATTATGATAAGTGAATTATATAATATAAGAGAATTCTATATCATAATAAAAGAAGACAGCCTAGAACAGAAGAGAGACACTTGTAATCATATACAAATTATAAAAGAAGATAAAAGTAACAATTACAAGTAAATTATAACATAGGTTGTAATTAAAGTAGAAAGAACAGAAAGGCTTATTTAAGATTTAAATTAAGTTAATAAGCAAATAGAACAGAGGTAATAGAAGATGCTTATTTAATAAACTTAAGACTTAAATTGAGTTAAATAAGCAAGGTAATAGAAGTGGCAGCGCCAACAACATTCCCTATTAGATCAATGGTGGCCTCACAATAGTCAGAAGTGAGACGAGGGAAAGAACATGCTAATTAGGATAAATAAGTAGCCAACAGAGTAAGAAAAGTAAACTAAACGCAAATTAAAAGATTAGACTTAAGTCTAATAAAAGAGAGAGATGCATTTGGAGTAGCCCAAAGGATGAAGCGCCTAATGAAGCAGTTCATCACAGATTTTAGCAAATGAGAAGATGGTCCAACTTAGTTATTTTGGGTTAGAAGAAAGTATGAGACTTCAACGGGACGTGAGAATACTCTAGAATGGCCCTCTGGGTAGGCCCAACAAAGCTGCGTCCCCAGAGGTACATCTGTAGGTGTTCCATCAAGAGAGCATGCCTTAACTGCTTTTTGCATGGTAGGACCATTATAGGCAGTCAGAACGAGTTGATGTTCGGAGTAGGATATATGTATGTTCCAGTGCTTGCAAGTAAGTTAAGTGGGCAGGACCCAAAAAGATAGTCGCATGAGGATATCGGCCAACATCAAAACCCAGAGCGAGTTCGGAAAAGACTAGAATTAAAACCAAAAGTCCAATGATTCTTTCACTATCGAGACATTGTATAAGGGGCATCACCAATTGGATGTTAGATTGTTCGCAGTACGGCACGACCACTTAACTCTTTAGAGGTCTTTCGATTAGGTTAAGGGTGGCTGCGTGGGGCCATAGCCACGATGAGAAAAGAGACAGACCAATTAAAATATCTGTATTGTAGGTCTGACGAAACTGTCCTTTACAGATACACAAAATCCCCAATTGAGTTCCATACAAGGAAGACCTTGTTGGCGGGATTCAGGGAGTAGACAGAACAATTACGCATAGTCCTCAATGTACGCACTGGGTAGTACATTACGGATGTCTGAGCATTAGTATAGACTAGAACATACATAGTTTTACTTTTTCATAGTAGACGGAACATCTGTATTGTAGGCCTCACGAAGCTGTCCTTTACAAATGTAGTCATGGAACACTATAGGAGCAAGACGATGGAGTCCTTTGCGAGGAGGATACGGAAGGTACTATGGAAAGTACCTAGGACCAATATGGTAATTGAGAATATAGCTATATATATATCAGTTGTTAGGTTTTAATCTACTAAGGAGTAGATGGGTACGATTCACGCATAGAGGCGAAAGTATGACAAATCCAGTGAACCTAATATAATAGTAAATGGAAATAAAACAGTTTATGTAGAATTAAGCTTAAAAGTGTATAATTTATCCATTCACCAAAACTGTAATTCTGACCCCCGCCTCATAACATCCTACAGGTTAGGTAGATGGCGGAGACTTTCCAGCTTTAAAACACTTGTTTAGAAAGCGCTATTTTATTAGTGGGTATTTACTTACTATTATATTCCAGTTTATTCCGCCGTGAGATATTTAATTGGGCTCTGATATATTTGTCTTTGTCTATTTGCATGATACCAGATTCCCAACTCGGGTTTTAGTGGGCTTGGGTTTTAGCATTTTTGCGAAAAATCCAGACCCACCGGAAATTAGATTGTTACATTTGGTATCAGAGCATAGGTTTAGGATTCTTAGGTAGATAATGAGTGAACGTATTTGCATTTTTGAATAAAATATAAATATATTATGTACTAAAATCCAAATAGTCCCAACCATAGATTTTAACATACGGAAAGTTTTAGAAGTATATTTGTGCATAGTTTGCTAATTGGGTTTGGGACGACCCAAGTATGTAGAGCCCTATATTATTACCGATTTATAGCATACAAATAAGCCATGTTTTGAGAGAAAATTTGTATCCATATATCTTAGAAAGTAGGGAAGTTCCTTAGGAATAGTAGGGAGAGTGTTTTTATTTCGGGAAGAATAAGCGGTTTTAGTATGAAGAAAATCCACTTTATGTCTAGCCCAACAAAAATGAAACTTTTGAATTAAAAAAGTTGAAAAATATAATTGTTAATATATTTGAGGAAGTAAAGGTTGGATTTTTGAAAAAAATAAGTGGTATGAAATTTAAATTGATTTTTATGTGATGTAAATTTTGTTAAAAGTGAAATTCTTTTTAAAGAATCATAGAGCATGTATAGCTCTCTAGTTTCTTTATAGGTAAAAAAGGATTTTAAATATAGAAACTTAGAGTGTGTTAAGTATCGAAAAACATAGATTACAACATTTATTGTTGTAATAAACATTTTTAGTAAAAATAAAGGAAGCGTAGACTATGACACTAATTATAACAGGTGACTCCCAAAGTAAATATTTTTACATAGCATACGGGATTTATTAACATTTATTTTAATTGAATCCATATATTTGTATTTTTGGATTGTAGTAACGGTGTTTTACGCAACATCTGTTTTGATCCGAATGAGTTTAGGAGATAATTTCTAAAGTGGTTCGTATGTACACTTATTATTTAAATAAGCACATGAAAATATTTTCTACTTGTAAAGAAGTTTTAAAAATGAGTCCTTTTGAAAAATAATGTACGATAAATTAATGAATTTAGTAGGAAATATCTTATGTAAGTAAATACAGAGTAAATATACCTTCATTTATTGGAATGAAATGAATAATGATATAATTTTCTATGAATCACAAATAAAGATGTTTTGTGCAAGCTGTATGGAATACGCGAGAGAGATGCACAAGGTATAAAAAGCACCATATTTTGTATATCCTATTTCGATAAAATATAAAATAAATTTCTTATAATTTCTCATAAACAAGAAATTCTCTTTTAAGGGATCCATAGAAGGTTTTAAAGTTAATGGTTTATCATAATTCAAGGTTAAGTATTTGGAAGAGTGGGAAAATTAAGAAATTTTTGATAAAATAATTGTTCTTATTTACCCCAGTTTTAGTAAATTTGAAAATCTATATAAAAAAGGATACTTTGAAAATATGTGAGGTCATTTTTTTTAAAGTCAAGAAAAAAGAAAAATGTTTTAAGAACTAGAAAGATATGTTTAAAAAAAAGATGGTTTGGTGGAAAAGTAAATAAGTTTTTGAAAAGATAAAATCTAGAAGTTCTAATTTTTGAAGAAAAATTGATAAGTACCAAACAAAACTAGAATTTTAAACATGGAGTAGATATGAATCATTTCCTAGGTGTAACGGAAAAAATATAAGGGTATAGCAGTGATTGCTCTCAGTAATAATAGAAGTTCCCATAAGGTGTATAGGACACTAGTGAAACCTAAAAATGTTGCTTCATGTGTGTAGACTATAAAAGAATAGTGAAATGATATTAGTAATATGATAAAACACACGTGGTTGGGATAGGTAGACCTTAGTTGGGATAGGTAGACCTTAGTTGGGGAAAAATGTAAGATAAAGAGAAAATTTCTCCAAGCTTATTTGTCTTTTTAGATGGAGACTGTATAGATTGAAACCTTTATCCATTGCAGTAAATGAGACTTAGTTATTTCTTTTTGAGCATGTAATAGAAGAGATGAACAGATCTTATTCATCATGAGTAATACAACATAAGTTGAAAACAAGTAATAGGTTGCAGGAAGAGCATATAAGTTACTTGAATTTCTAGAGTATGACCTTTCTGTGTCAAAGTGGGCATGGTCCTAGACCTCCTTGCCCTAGATGATAGCTGTATTTAGTTGCTGTACAAAAAAAAGTAAAAGAAAAATAAGATAATTAAAAGAAAAATAACAAATTTAAAGAAAGCGATGGAAACGTTAATAGAAAAATTTGAAAGGAGATATTTTCTGATGTAAACTGTGCTTGGGGAAGTATTTTTTTTTTAGAATAGTAGCCTAAATCCCAAGTATGGAAGAAGATGTGCGCAAAAGATAATCGGAGAAATATGAAGTTTTTTCGTTTTTCATTTTTTTTATAACATAAGAAATCGAATTTGGAAAATTAGAATTTTCTAGAATTCGAAAATTAAAAGTTGTGTGGTAGGTTTGGACATAAAAATTTGTTGAACTATGGTCCTATTCAAGAGTGTGGGAAAATTTGAATGAAAAGTATTTTGAGTTTTCAAAAGATTGCATTCATATAGAAATTGTAAGTATACTTAGGATGTGTGCATCATGTTTTAAAACGAATTTCTGAAAGAAAAGGCATTCATATATGAGGTACCGTATAGAAATTCTTATACATGCATATATTTTATGATGTATTACACTTTGCACTCTGCACCGATTGTTGCAAAATTGGATATACACAAAATGGATGTGATTATTACAAGAAATTACATAATTAAATCCTTATCAAATTTCGAGGACAAAATTTCTTAAGGGGGGACAATGTAACACCCGCGTTAAATTACAATTATATATGCAAATTTAAGTTATATACGTTTGAAATTTTAAAACAAAGAAATGTTTGCAAATGGGGCAACTAATTAATATTATTTGGAATACATATATATTAATGTAACAAACAAAATAGAGAGAGAAATTATATAAAATCAATTAATAGGGAAGATTAATTGACGGTGTTTGTTTAAAAGGGAAATTAATATTCAATTAATTAGTAGAGGTGATTAATTGACAAGAATTGACAAGAAAGGGAACATATGTTGTAGCAACTAATTGATATGATTTGAAACATATATGTTAGTGCAAGAAAATAAAATGGAGGAAAAGTAGTTTATGCAAGTAATCAATTGTCAATTAATAAACATGGAGACTTATGGTAACATATATAATTAAGATTGTGATTCAAAATTCAATTGTAAAATATATGCATGCATTAATTATGAGAATAAAATAAATTGATACGCGTATGTGTGAAGAATTAATATGGTGTTGATTGGCATATTAATTTGGTAAGAAATCACAGTGCATGCAGAAATTAATTGGATAGTAAATTAATTCTAGGTTTAAATGAAATCTGTTAATTGGGTGATTAATAGGGGAATCTTATCTAAAAGAAACGTCACATTTAAAAATATATGTTTCTATAGATTTCGAGAGAGAAGGGGAAAGTGGTTAATGCAAAATTGTTGGAGAATCAATTTGAAATAAAAACAAACGTTGAAGAAAACATATTAATTTGTTGTCCATAGACTGAGTGTGCGCTTTAGATTTTAGGGTTTTATATCTAATGGTTAGCACTTATTTGAACCACTATAAATTTAGGTGGAGAGCCTCATTTTTATTCTCATTATTTTTCTCTTGCCTACAGCAGCTCTACCGTTTTTATCTCTTCTACACTTCCTTAATAACAAAATTTTAGATCTAATTCACACGAATTTAGATCTAAATAAAAAGAGAATAGAATAAATTAGGGAATTGGGAACTGGTTTAAATCAGAAGGCTATGTTAAAGGTAAAACCATAGATCTGAGTTTTATTTACTGTTTCTATTCCAAATCTCTTCCTTTTCTATTTCAAACATTATAGATCTGTAAATATATCATTTTTAATTCCAAATATGGATTACAAGGAGGTGAATAAAGATATTAGGGACAGATCTGAAATAAAAATAAGGAGATTTGGTAAGCTAGCAATGTGAGTGGATTTAATTATATCTTTTATGTTAATTATATACTAACGTTAAATTAAATAATTTTATTCAGTATTTCAGTAATTAATTCTGTTAATTAGTTAAGCTGAACTGTAAGAAATTTACACTTATTTACATCTACTTTGAAGTTATAATTTAGCCTAGATGCTAGTTTCTTTTTATTCTCTTTGTACACAAGTAGTATAGTTAAAAAGAAAATTCATGATTATGGATTAAAATGGGAAAATACTAGATTAGATGTAAAATAAGAAAAGTTGGAATAAAGCTAAAAAAATAGAATTATGTAATAAATTACGCTAAAATGGGAATAATAAATTAATCCAATAACTTGATTTGGAAGTAAGTAATAGATTAATTAGTTGGTTTAGAAAGTATGATACA
Source organism: Allium cepa (assembly GCA_030765085.1). Lineage (NCBI taxonomy): Eukaryota > Viridiplantae > Streptophyta > Magnoliopsida > Asparagales > Amaryllidaceae > Allium > Allium cepa. The sequence goes on from CM060929.1 coordinate 752,671,900, forward strand.
TTTCTATAATTTAATATTTAAAAGATAACGATAAACGTAACTGCAAGAATAAAAGAAAGAAAAAGGGTACTAGTGTAAAATAAAGAAACCACTGTATTTTACACTATTCCAAAATAATAAAATAAATACCTTGCAGTTACGAATTATTGTTTATAGTATTATTTAGTACTAAAATATGGAAATGAATTTTTAGTATAGTTTTCATACTCAACCAAATAAAGTAGAATTACTTCCTAGAATAGAAGAAAATATAGTGAAATATGAAAGGAATCAAGCAAATTATTAGAAAAGAATTTGAAGTTGTTAACGATAATGAACCTCGATCTGCATTTACTGCGCCGACTATACAACAAGACAGTTATTACGATAAGTGAATTATATAATATAAGAGAATTCTGTATCATAATAAAAGATGACAGCCTAGAACAGAAGAGAGACACTTGTAATGATATCCAGATTATAAAAGAAGAGAAAAGTGACAATTACAAGTAAAATTATAACATGGGTTATAATTAAAGCAGAAAGACGGGAACGACTTATTTATGATCTAAATTAAGTTAATAAGTAAATAGAAACGAGATAATAGAAGATGCTTATTTAATAAGCTTAAGACTTAAATTGATTTTAAATAAGTAAGGTAATAGAAGTGGCAGTGCCAACAACATTTCTTATTAGATCAATGGTGATCTCACAATAGGTAGAAGTGAGACGAGGGCAAGAATATGCTAATTATGGTAAATAAGTAGCCAACAGAATAAGAGAAGTAAACTAAACGCAAATTAAAATATTTTACTTAGTGTATAACAAAAGAGTAAGATGCGTTTGGAGTAACCCAAAGGATGAAGAGCCTAAGGAAGCAGTTCATCATAGATCTCAACAAAGGAGATGCACGTCCAACTTAGTTATTTTGGGCTATAAGGTAGTATGATACTTCAACGAGACGTGAGGATACTCTAGGATGGCCCTCTGGGTAGGCCTAACGAAGTTGCATCCCCGGAGCAGGTCTGTTGGTGTTCCATCAAGAGCGTATTCCTTGACTGCCTTTTGCATGTCAAAACCATTGTAGGCAGTTAGAAGGTAGACCTTGTTGGAGGGATATAGAGAGTAGACAGAACGATTGTGTATAGTCCTCAATATACGCACTGGGTAGTACGTTGCGGATGTCCGAGCATCGGTATAGACTAGTGCAGACACAGTTTTACGTTTTCATAGTAGACGATGAAACATCTGTATTGTAGTCCTTACGAAGCTGTCCTTTACAGATGTAGTCACAGAACGCTATAGGAGAGAGATGATGGAGTCCTTTGCGAGGAGGATATGGATGGTACTATTGTAATTCGATGATCTTTTCTTTTGTTGTAGTGTGTGTTTTATTTAGACTCATAGAGGGGATGTGTATGTATGGAAACAAATATGTGTGAGGAAATACAGTCTCTGATTGCGTACTAAAATATTTCCTCCCTAAGATCCTTTTTTTTCTTTTTCTCTGTATAGCTAGCCTTTCATTGTACTGAAAGAATTTTTTTTCCACAGCCAGTATTTTATAGAAAATCTATTGAAAGTCTGTGCTAATTGAGTAATATGATTATATCTACTAAATAAAACTTATATCAGATTGGTAGGCTAAAAATTGCAATAAGTAATGTGCACCAGGGATTTTTATGCTAGTTCGAACTCTCGGTTTACGTCCAGTCCAAGATTCCTTTTGAATTTAAATAACAAACGCCCTCACTTAACCCAAAGGAACAGACCGCCTGAGCTGGCGAATAAAACTTCGTGCCTAAAGATCTGCAACCGGATCTCGACTATTATAAAGTTGTGACTCTATGTGCTCTTTAAATAGCACGAATAAGCCAATATGTACAACCTTCTTATAATCTTCTTCCTGATGGTATAATGTGTGTTCGTGGTCGTAGATTGACCATCATAGAAGTAGATTTGAAAGATCAAGTGATCAAATTGAAAGCTATTGGATATTTTGAATGATCAGTGAATTCAAAGAGATTTTAGATAGAGTGTAGTAAATTAAGTTATTAATTCAAGAATGGAGGTTGCTTTATATAGAAAACGAATGGTTGCAACTATTTTGTGAAGAGTGATAACCATAAGAAAAGTTGCAGCCATTAACGAGGGATTCCCTTCAGTATTTTAAATCAAAAATGAATGTCGCAGCATTCAGCCAACTAAACAAATGATTCCGTCGACTATATGACCGTAAAATTTATCCCAAAAGAAAACATGTTAAATACACATGATTCAGTCGACAGAATATGTTAATTTAGTCAACTAAATTTTGTTTTGTACAAAAGTATATACAACATTCGGTCGACTGAATTTGGTATTTTAGTCGACTGAAAACCGTGTCTTTTTACTGTCAAAACTTAGCACATATGTTGATTATGTGTAAGTATGTGCATACCATTTCGAAGAGATTTTAGCATATATATATGTATATATTCTAGACCAATGACTCTATGACTGATATATATTTGTGCCATTATTGTCTTGTCTTCGTTATGCAAATTTTCCTAAACATCTAATTGCCTGCAAATGTTGGCAATATACGTAATACTTTCTTGTATAGTTGTCACTATCAAAATACGAGGTTCTAACATTCTCTCCCTTTTTGATGATGACAACTATATAAGTTAAATTTTAAAAATAGAACAATCAATACTCCACCTATCGATATGGCCGTATAGTTTGCATACTTTTCTCCCCCTTTATCATCAATAAAAAGTAAAATATATACCAATATGAGTAATACATATATTTATAAGGGTAGAAACTATAGTATATAATCATAACTGTATAACCCAACATAAATATGTTTAGAAGAACAAAGCACAACAAATATCACACAAAATTTCGCAGAGCAGAAGTGATTGTACTAAACACCATCACTTTTCATAACAAAAACATAGTACAAAACATAAATATTACATGAGACAGACTATCACATTGTAACGACCCGTAATTTTCGATAATTTAAATTAGTTAATTTAATAAGATTTGGTAATTTAATATTGAAAGAAGTAAAAATATGGGACTTATTAATGAAATAGTAACTAAGATGAAACGTAACAATGTTAATTAAAGTTAACTATTAATGAATTAAATGAAATTCCAATCACTTGAAATGACTAAAATGTATGACTTGGTTATGATGTGAATATAAGAAAACAAATGTAAATATTGAATTAACCAACGAAATAATATGTAGTTTATGATAATTGAAAAAAAATCTAATGTAAGCAATGGTAACACTTGTTTGTAAATAATAAACTTATGATGTGTTTTAAAGTTAACGGTAACAATTATTATAAGTTAACTATTTAATTAGTCTATATTATTTAATTGGAAATCAATTAAAGTTAAATATAAGTAAATGTTACATTAATGTGAGTTAAAGCAATAACTGTAAATTGTAAATGTAATAAAATGAATAGAAATGTTAATTATATTCATAATGAAATAATTGCTTTAATAAATTAGTGAAATCAAGATAAGTAAACCAATTTTGGATTTTAAATTTTATTTAATGTGTAAAATTGAAAAAAATCCAATATAATTGAAATATAGTAATTAGTAAAAATAAAAGATGAAATTGGAGGATATTAATGTAATTAAATATAAATAATGTTAACTATGCCCATAAATAAAAATTGAAATCAAACAAAATCAAATTTATTGGAATTAAATTTTAATTAATTGGATTAATTACAGTTAAAATTGAGCACTGTAATTATCGAAATAATTAACACTGAAATTTAAATGTAAATTTCTTTAAATTATTGTAGATGCCCAAGCGATCAAAAATGATGGAAATTGTTAGTTATTAACTTTAAAATAAAAAGGTGATTTAATTAATTTAATTTAATTTATTTAACTGATGTGAAAATAGTCATTTCTGCCACTGACTCGGATTTTAACAAAACCAATTTCATCAGATCTGTAACGGTGAATTATTGTTAGATTTCAAGTTTAGTAGCGATCGGACTTGTCGTTTGATCGTACGGACTCGAAACGCGTAGAAATCAATTTAATTGAAATCAATCTAAAATAAGCTAATTTTAGCATAACTTCTTCATACGATTCAATTAGGACTTGAAACCTGCTCCATTGAGTTTAAAATCATCAAAAACATCTATTTTGACATATGGGTTGATCCATTTTCGTTCCAGAGACAGCATGGGCTTATAGGGTCATTTATCGTTTAACATGTAAATCAATCTGGTCCATCCGTTCTATTTTTGATCTACCTATTTATAGCCCGTGATAAACCCTAGCCACTTCTTATTTTTTCATTAATCTATATGTACAATTTTCTCTGGTCTCTTCTTCTCAATGGAAGACAAACCAAACAAATTCAATTGCAAATCAAAACCAAATCAAAAATTCAAACTCCACCAACTCAAACAGATTATATATCAATTCAACGCTATCGTCGAGCGTAATTCACTGTGCAGTTTGTTTTTCAATTTGATTCATTGTTTGTCCAGAAGTCATGAATCAATTCCGACCGTCCATATTGGATTTTAGTCGATCCAACGGCAGATCTGCATCTGATCGACGATTGGGTAGTGCCATTGCAAAGGTGGTGTCGCGCAGGCTATAGATCGATGGTTCGTTCCTCGTCAGGTTCTCAGGATTCGTCGCAAAATTGCTTGTGAATGTAAACGGCGTCTTGGTCAGTGGAGGCGACCGGGCAAGGCGGTGTTCAAGACGTTGGAGCGGCTCGAGGCGGTGGTCACGGTGGTGCTACTGGATGTTGTCGGAGACGAATCGGGTGGCACCGAAAATTGATGGAAGTTGGTCGGCATTGGATTAAGGTGTCTGGAGATCGCGAGTCCAGTAGCAGGCTAGGATTCCTATTGTAGTGGTGACGTGGACGAACTGTAATTCCTTTTGTTTATTTTATTTTATTTTAATTATAATTGTTGACTGTTCTAAATTACATAACTTTTACGTACGAGGACCAATTCACGCACGCTTTGTTTGCCGGGACTGTATCGAAATTCTGGACATTTTGACGCTGGTTTGGACAAATTCTGAGATCATTTGAATTTCAGCCCTAAATTGGATTTAAATTCAAAGGCAAGCGTTTTAACTCACTCACAACTTCTAAAATTTCTTATGTTATTAAATTAAATTGATAGTGTGATTAGAAATTTATTTATGGTTGTTTGGTAATTTAAAATTGCTATTCCAATTAATTTGAATTTATTTTGAATTAAATTGTCATTTAATTTATTATTGAATTTAAATTGCCAGTTAATTACCTGTTACTGATAATTAGTTAATCATTGAATTGGATGATGATTGTGATAGATGTTTGATTCTTGATATTGGATGATTGAATGTCTCGTTTGAATTATAACCTACTATCACTGTGAGTTCCCTTAGTTATTATTAGAAAAATCACTATGGGTTGAAATGATATATACCCGAACGATCTATAGAATAGGGAAAAATCATTATAGGTCGAAATGATAAACTCGAGCAATTTTGTGGATTTTATATTAATTGGGGATTACGGTTTGAAATGATATGTAACCGTAAAATTTTAAATTGCGGATTGAAATGATAAATATCCATATCACTTGACCCTAGGGTAGAGAATTGTATACGAACACCGGATTTGGTTAAATTAAATAATTTAAAATCCTTAATTTTGATTCCTGTTAAATGATATTTTGAAATAAAATTTGATTTAGATAAATTGAATTATTATTAAAATTCAAGTTTTATGTTAAAATTGGAATTACTTTTAAGAAATTGTTAAAAGAATTAAATTTCAAATTTCAAAGATGAAATTGAAATTGGGTTTTTATTGATTTGTAAATTGAAATAGTTCTGATGTGTTGAAATAAAATAAATAGTTTAAATTGATATTAGTTCTAAATTCATATTTTAATGTAAAAAAATATATCTTAAATTTTCTAATTATTAAGATTTCAAATTATTAAACTATTTTGACCTATATTAACTATATAAATTATTTTAACCTATTTAAACCAATTTATTTTATTTTAGACTAGTTAAACCATTTAATTTATGTTAAATCTAATTAATCTATTTTAAAGCTATTTAATCTATTTTAATTACAATTAATTTATTTTGAATCTATTTAACTATCTTATATCAATTTAAAACTATCTTTAATCTATTTAAATATTTTAGAGTACTTTAACTATATAAAATTTATTTTAACTATGTTAAACCTTCAAAACTATTTATAACTATCCAAGCTATTTTCTAAATTTCAGACCAAGTAAGGTAGAAGTGTTTATATTCAATCCTTGATTTAAAAATGAATATGATGATTATAACCTAAGTTGGAATCTTATTGACATATTTGATTTAATATGATAATTTCGAAATGATAGTTTAACCTATTTTGGAAATATGAATTTTGAAAGAAAATATAAATTCGAAACTATGATTTCAAATACGATATGATTTCAAAGGTGAATGATTTCAAAAGCGAATATAATTTCGAAAAGATACGATTTGAAATTAAAATATGATATTTTGATATGAATTGTGAATTTGACTTTTTTAAACGTAAAAGAACCAATTGGTGTGAAACAATCGTTTGGTTGTTAAATAGACTGGTACCCGATATTATCATGATCTCTGCCAATACCGAAAACCCCTTTGACAAATGTGTACGTGGTGGAAATTCCAAAAATGAAGTAGGATGGTTTTGTGAACGATTTCTATATAAGGTATGACGTGACCCTGGCTCCCATGAGTCAGCGTAGATGTGACTAAAACAGAAGCCATGTCGGGCCAAGTGTGGTCGCACCTTCGATCGAGCACATTTCTTCGGTACCATTCTATTATTTTGCAATCAATTTGGTGGTCACCCTTGATTTTGATTTGGGAGTGTGTCTGAGGTGGGCGGTAGTGGCTGGGATGCGTTACCACCAGTCCGGATCCGCAATTGGTTTATCTACCCTCGCATTGTCTCGAGTGCCTTTTTCACATGCCCTAGAGCGCCTTCTACGAAATTTTTTTGTACCATACCTTTGGGGTGCTCTCTGGGTAAAGCTCTAGTTTACGGAGGAGCTTAAGGTACTGCATAGACTGTGGGAATATATAAAATGTTTTAAGGGGAATATGAGTAATGCCTTAATGCTATTTTAATACTTTTATTTTAGTGTAGACATATTATAATAGCGCATTGTACTACATAGTAGATAGTTTAACGGATCCTTAGGAGATGGTAATCTTGAACATCTCTTAAGTTACTGCACTCAAGTTAGACACTAGCTAGGAGATGTCAACCCTATAAACATCTCTGACGCCATTACATGCATATTTACTGTTGATATAACTTACATAAGATCTTTTAGTTCTGACTCGAGTGTTTTGTCTTTTCAATTCGCTTGGGTCAGCCTGAGCATTTCAGGGTTGAAGACCTTATTTCTGGAGGACGAAGATGAAAAATTATGCAACTATTATTTACTATATTTATTCCACTGCATTCATACTATTCTACTGCATTATTTATTTATCTCAGATATGCGTAACTCTGATTCTGTATTGTATTAGTATAATCAAATTTATTTGTAAACAGCTTCATGAACTATTATCTGATTATTATATTTTGTCATTCCGCTGCGAGATTCTGTTTTTGTTTTATTTCTTACACTTTTCTTATTTACCACATAATAACCTACCGTTTTTAAATGTATTGAGTCGATATGCATGTCTTCTTAAAACGTCCAAAAAGGTAGGTCATTACAGTTGGTATTAGAGCTTTGGTTTAGTGATAACCTTAGCTTTATGGGGTCCAACTCTTTAGAAATAGGGTAGTAATATCCTAGAATGAGTCGCGGAGGGTATATATATATGAGAGAGTGTAACGATCCGTAAATTTCGACAATTAAATTTGTTAATTAAATAGGATTTTGTAATTAAATTTTTGTAGAAATAATAAAGGTGATAAATTAGTATTGGAATGAACGCTAAATTAAAATATAGCAAGGGTAATTAAAATTTATTTATTAGTAAATTGAATAAAATTTCAATTTAATGAAATTGCTTAAGTATTATATCTGGATATAATTGAATATGATGGGTGTTATACAGGAATGAACTTGAAGTAATGGAAGGTATTTGAGGAAATTCTTTAATAAATGAGAACTTGTTGTTCTAGTATTATAAACTTAGGTATAATTGAAATTGTTTCCAATAAAATAAAATAAAGGAAAGTATAAATAACTGGGTATAAACTTAAGTAAACAATTGAGTTGCTAAGAAATTGGATTAAGCATAAATACTATAAATAAATAAATGAAAATAAATGGAGTTATGCAATAATGAATGAATGAATAAATATATTGCAATAAAAGAAGAAACTGACATGACATTTATAAATGATAACGAATATTGGTAAGGAATAAATGAGAATAATTGAAATAAGCTTAAAGATAATTAAAGTTAAATAGTTACAATTGTTAAGATACCTATTTGGGTAGTTAATAAACTTTAATGTGAAAACAATTGGAAACTTTTGACCCAATTTGTGTAGTTAGGGTAGTTTTGATTGGTCACTGAAGTTGTTAATTCTAGAAGATGCAATCAATGTTAATTTTATTTATAATACGACGATTGGGTGATTTAAGCAGTGAAAAACCAAGATTTATGAATTTATTTGAAATTTGAAATTCAATTTGTGGATTTATTGCAAATAAGTGAAATTAATATTAAACTATTTCGTTAGTGGAGTCTAATAAATTAAAATGGGTATTCAATAGGAATTAATCTAATTAAGGTTATATTAGTATAAATTAGGGTAAAAAGGGTTGGACTAAGGAAATTTTATTAATTGGTTTTAAAAACCTTAATTAATATGTGAAATAGACAAGATTTCACATTTTAACCATTTATACAAATCTAAGATGTATTTAGAAGTATCAATCTAATGAAACATAAACAAATGTTAAATATAAGATGATGATTGTTTGGATAATAAGAATGGGAATCAACATTTATTTATATAATTGAATTTAATTACGATAGTATGATTTATCGCAATTAAATGAAAATTTAATATTTAAAATATTTCCTAAAAAGGGGATGTAGATGAAATCTAAGAAAATAAATGTAAACAATCATGATCCAATGTAAATTGCACCCTTTTTATATCAATGAATTAAATAATAAAATAAAAAGGGAATTTAATCGAATTATTAGAAAAATTTATTTTTAATTTTTAATGTAATGAAATTGAGGATTTATATTTAAATTTATTAATTTATCTTCTCTAAAATTGACATTTAAATTTGGTTTAAATCATTGTAAATGATTGGAAAATTTAAAATGATAAAAATTGATAATTATCGAATATAAATTGAAAAATTGATGAAATCAACTAAATTTTATTTATTTAATTAATGGAAAAATAGCCATTTTGGCCACCAACTCGGATTTCGACGAAACAAGTTTCATTGGATCCGTAACAGTGAATTATTACAGGATTTCAAGTTTCGTATCGATCGGACTTGTCGTTTGATCGTATGGGCTTGACACGCTTTGAAATCAATTTAATCGAAATCAATTGAAATCAATTTGAAAATATTGATTTCAGCATAACTTCTTCATACGATGGAATTTGGACTGAAACCTTTTCCATTGCGTTTAGAATATTTTAAAACGCCTATTTTGATATATGGGTTTACCCAATTTCGTTCCGGAGTCGAAACGGGCTTTTCGGGCCATATATCGTTTAGCGCGTACATCTATCTAATCCGATCCATCCTATTTCAACTTTTTCTACAAATATATCGTTATAAACCCTAATTCCCCTCATTTTCATTTGGCCGTACGTATATCTCAACTATCTCCTCCTCAATGGCAGACAACATAACTTCAGATCCAATCCCAAATCAAATCCAAAGCTGAAAATCCAAACTCCTCAGAAAACAAAAAAAAATATGTTAAAGCTCTTGACTAGAGTAATTCACTGGTGGTGGTCGTTTTTCGTTTTGGAGTGTCATTTGACCAGTAAAAATCGAACAAGTTTCGGCCGTCCATAGAGCGTTGATGAACTTCGACGGATCGTTGATTTAAGGGTAGCATATTGCAGAGGGGGCTGAGTGTTGTTCATCGGCGTGTCGAATTCTAGGTTTTGAATGGCCGAATTGGCCACGATAATTGATTAGGGTTAAGGGTTTAATGGCGATGGCTGTGCATAATTTGGCATCGACTTCGACATCGTGATTGGGCGAGGGGTGATGGCGTGTCTAGGAGGGTCGGCGGTGGGGTTGGTCTCGGCCGCGATGGCCGGTGGTCATGTGGGAGGAAACACATTGGCTGCTGGTATTTTTTTTGGGTGGGGTTTCGTGCGTTCCAGGTGCGTGAGGAAGAACGCCTACGTGGCATAGGGTTGAGTTGTATTTATTTTATTTTGTTTTGTTTTGTTTTCAAACGATCTTACGCGTATAAATTTCTCATACGAACTCCGTTTCACGCGCGATTTTTTTTTAGGATCGTAATAAAATTTCGGTCATTTTGGCACTAGTTTGGATGGATTCTGAGACCGTCAAATTTTTGTGTTTAAATTGGATTTAAATTCAATTTAAAATTCAAAAGGTGAGTGTTTTAGCCCACTCACAACTTCTAAAATTTCTTATGTTTGTTAAATTCATTATGGTGTGATTTGAAATTTATTTATAGCTGTTTAGCATATATTTCATCGTTATCTCAGTTAATTTGCATTTATTTAATTAGCTTGTTATTTAATTCATTATTACATATTAACTGCCAGTTAAATTGTTATTTATTTTATTGCATATAAACTGCCAATTAAACAGTATAATTTAATTTTGGATATAAATTGTTCGTTGATACCTGTTATATTTTATACGCTCTCTATTGATGTTTGTTTAAATTGGATGATGATTTTAATAAATGGTTGATGGTTGATATTGTATGAATGGATGCTGAATTTTGTATGGTTATAAATTGAATGTTATTATGCATTTTCATCTCATTCGAGATTGCGGTTTGAAATGACATACAACCGCATTTTTGTTTTTAAATTGCGGATTGAAATGATAAATATCCGTATCACTTGACCATAGGATAGAAAATTATATACAGACACCGCGGTCTATATGTAAAAATTAGTTTAAAATGATTTCTATGGTTTTGAAAAGAAATATATGAGTATATAGATATTGATTTTAAATATTTTATAAATGCTATCTTATTTTGAATTTAGCTATGTATAAATTGTTTTGAATTATAAAATAAGCTAAATAATGAAGTTTGATTTCTTTTATAAAATATGGTCAAGTATCTGTATAAAATTCTATAGTATATAGAGTCATAATAACTCAAATAAAAAGAAAGAATGAAGATAAAGGGGCATATGATTTGAATTAAAGTATTTAAGAATTATCTTCGAAAAATTTGTTTGAAATGTAAATAAATTAAGATTTAAAGGGTATGATTTTATAACTTGATTTTGATTAGAGGACTTAAATGAATATCAAATTGATTTAAAGAATATTATCAAGTTAATTTAATTCAAAAGAATATCCTGTTATTGAAGTTTAAGGGTTTTACTTAAATAATATTCGTTCTATTAAGTATACATTTCAATTTTTAAATAATAGGAACTGGATTTGATGTATATTAAATTTTCAAAGAATCCATTTTGAAATAGTGGAATATTTAAAGAGTGAAATATATGAACTATAAAAATTTAAATTTTTAAATATAGAATAATTAAGCCGTGAAATATATGGGAATTAAAATGGTTTATTTGGAGGTTCAAATTTATATTGGGATTTTATTGTGAAATTTAAAGAAGTTATTTTATTATATAAAGTAATATAGTATTTTAAACCATTAAGTATTAAAAGTTATGTTTCAAAGTTATGGTTTCAAGGTATATAGATTAGAAAGGGCTATGATTTTTGAAAATGACATCGTATTTATATGGCTTTGAAACGGATATTTTATTCTGGTTTTAAAATATAAATTATTTCGAAATAACCGCGGTGTTATAATAACGTTTGGTTGTTGAAGAGACCGGGATCGGAAGTTGTCATCCTCTCTGCCCACCCCGAAACCACTTTAACAACCGTGTACGCGGTGGATATTCCAGAATGAAGTAGGATGGTGGCGGCGTTTCCTTTAAGGTAAATACGTGGACCCAACTCCCGTGACTTGGCATAAGGTGGCTAAAACAGGAACGATTGACGGGTTAATTGAGGTAGCACCTTTGATCGGACACATCCCTTCGATATTATACTTTGACTTTTGGATTGATTCGGTGGCCACATTTGCTTTCTTTATTTGAGGGTGTGGCTCGAGGTGGGCGGTAGCTGCGGCTACGCGTTACCACCGATCCGGAAGCGTAATTGGTATATCTACCCTGGCATTGCTTAGTTGTGCCGTGTCACCTACCCTATCACGCCTTGTACGAGTTTGGATTTCTCCGGTAGCCCGTGTGGTATCCTCTGGTGGCTTCCTGATCAGGAGGGACTATGATATTGGATGAACTACTGGGACTATTACGTGTTAAGGGGAATATTGGGTCACTCCTTAATGCTAAGAAAAAAGTAAGTTTATTTTACAATTAGACACTATTATAATAGCGAAATATACTACATAGTAAATAGTTTAACGGATCCTTAAGAGATGTGAATCCCGAGCATCTTTTGAGTTACTGCACTCATGTTTATTTCTGTTGATTTAACTTACATAAGATCTTTTAGTTCTGACTCGAGTGTCTTGTCTTTTCAATTCGCTCGGGTCAGTCCGAGCATTTCAGGATTTCAAAGACCTTAGCTCTGGAAGACGAAGATTTATTATTATTATTATTATTATTATTATTATTATTATTATTATTATTATTAGTCCACTATACTCATACTGTTCCACTGCATTGTTGTTGTTATGTGTAACTCTGATAAATGTGTAAGTAAAATTGAATATTTTGTAAAAAAGCTTTATAAACTATATATTTGATTATTATATTTTATCTTTCCGCTGTGAGATTCTATTTTGTTTTATTTCTTTCTCGTTTTTCTTATTTACCCCATAACAATCCGCCCTTCCGAACGGTTTGAACTGGCACGTGTGTCGATTTAAAGCGTGCGAAAAGGCGGGATGTTACAATGTGGTATCAGAGCTTTGGTTTAGCGATAAACCTTAGCTTTGTGGAGGTCTGACTCTTTGTTAATAGGGTAGTAATACCCTATGGGAGTCGTTGAGCGTATATATGAGAGAGCGTATTTGTTAGTGTTATAAAAAGGTTTTAATATCGTGTTAATCTATTCCGTTTTGTATTTATAAATTCTGGTTGATGCATGGGACGCTGTGACATCAATCGGGATTTCTAAACACTTAATAGGACAGACCGACATAATATTAGTTTTAATATAGGTGAATGAAATTTTTTTGCCTATTATATTTTCTATATATAAAATAATTTTTTTGTAAAGATATATATTTGGTTGTATTATATTTGTTGTTGGGTAATGAAATTTATAAATAATAGGTGAAATGAGATAGGAAATAAAATCAATGAAAGTTGGAAATTTAGAACCTAAGTTCCAGGCTATTCAAAATTTCTTTCGAATAATTTTGGAATAGTAATATTATTTTAGAAGTATTTTATGATTTAAATATTTCAATATAATTTGAAAGAAATATTTCAATAAATAGTTCTGTACTCCCCTCTCTGTCGCTGGAAAATAATTTCGGTGATGAGTGCATGCATTATCGACATTCATTTTCGAGTTTCGAAGGGGAAAGGCCACTGTAGTAGTTTTACTGCAGATTTATATTGATAAACAAATATAAATTTTTGAACTGTTTTAAATATAATTGGATGTAAAAAAAGTGTTAGTGTATACATTTATCTATTATTTTAAAACGACTTTGAATAAAATCCGGTATTTAATTCTTAAGTTTCCATTAATTAATAGTTTCAATTACTGTAGTGAATTGGAACGTAGGTAATTAATAAATTGAAACCTCTAAAGGAAATAAGAGATTGAGTGCTAGGATAACTGGTATTAAATGAAATTTAAGGTAATTTGAAAACTGTAACCTATGAAACAAAGATGTAATTATTGAATTAATTAATTAAAAGAATTGAGAAAACTTGTATAACTTTCAATTACATTCGTAAAGGCATATATATAACTTACCATATAATAAAAAGTTACAATGTTAATAAGAAAATGTAATGGGAAATCTTACAAGTAAATCTTGAGGTAATGAAAGTATTCAATGAATTGCTGTATAAATGAGAATTTAATGTTATGAACTTAAGTTATAATTGAAATTTTACTATAAGTAAATATAATTAAAGATAAGTATTACAAATATATAATTTTAAACTTAAGTAAATAAAATGCAAATGCTAAGAAATTGAATGGGACATGAATATTATTGATAAATGAGTGTAAATAAATGAGGTCATGCAATAATAAATGAATGAATAATTATAATGAAATAAAAGAAACTGGCATGACCTGAGTTAATGGAAATGAATAATTGTAAGTAATAAGTGAAAATAAATGGAACAAACATTGAATGAGTAAATATAATTAAAGTTTGTTAGAAATAAATGTAAATTAAAAAGATAAATCATTGTATAAATAAAAAGGAAATCAAACAACAAATGTATGAAATGAAATTAATAAGAATGAAATGTTGTTTAAATGGTTATTTGTTTTGGTTTATGATTGTTTGGGTAAGGAAACTTTAAAATTGTTTGATGTATGAATAATCTATTTAGTTTCACCTAAGACTGTTGAGCGAAGAGTACACTTAGTAGTTTATTCTTCATTCTGTACAATTTAAAGTTGTGAACCCGAACAACTATTTGTTTTGTTTGATATGAATGAATGATTGATTTTATGGTTGTATGCCTTGTTGCAAGTGTTTGATGTTGTATCGATTTGTTTGTGGATGGTTGAAACCACTTTAAATATTTCATCTTATATAATTATTAACCTTTTTGGATTATATAAGAGAAATGCAGGGTAGGAAAGCAATTGCTACTGCTTTTGGTTCCATAAAATAAGCGTAAATTGCCCGACAGATAGGTACGTTTTCGGATTACGTTTATAGCGCTATTATATTGTTTTCCCTTGTTGGGATATATATTATTTTGGAAAATATGTTATATATTGTCATTTTTGATATTATATTTTCTCCCGAGCCTCTCCGTACAAAGGAGACTCTGTCAAAATTTTCCGTAAAAAATTTTGGACTTAGAAATTTTTTGAAATGATTTCCAAACTTTTATAATTTAAGTATAAAAAGATTTAATGGTTATAAATTGATATATTTTATCTAAATTAATTAATTTTTTAAACTTATTGTTTATAAAAATTTAATATTTTAAAATAAGATATATTGATTTCTTAATTCTTCTTTTCCCTTCTTTTCCTTTTCGGGGACGAAAAGTTTTGAGTGGGGGAGAGTGTAACGACTCGTAAATTTCGGCAATTAAATTTGTTAATTAAAATAGGACTTTGTAATTAAATTTTTGTAGAAATAATAAAGGTGATAAATTAGTATTGGAATGAACGCTAAATTAAAATATAGCAAGGGTAATTAAAACTTATTTATTAGTAAATTGAATAAAATTTCAATTTAATGAAATAGCGTAAGTATTATATCAGGATATAATTGAATATGATGGGTGTTATACAGGAATGAACTTGAAGTAATGGATGGTATTTGATGAAATTCTTTAATAAATGAGAACTTGTTGTTCTAGTATTATAAACTTACGTATAATTGAGATTGTTTCCAATAAAATAAAATAAAGGAAAGTATAAATAACTAGGTATAAACTTAAGTAAACAATTGGGCTGCTAAGAAATTGGATTAAGCACAAATACTATAAATAAATAAATGGAAATAAATGAAGTTATGCAATAATGTATGAATGAATAAATATATTGCAATAAAAGAAGAAACTGACATGACATTTATAAATGATAACGAATATTGGTAAGGAATAAATGAGAATAATTGAAATAAGCTTAAAGATAATTAAAGTTAAATAGTTACAATTGTTAAGATACCTATTTGGGTAGTTAATAAACTTTAATGTGAAAACAATTGGAAACTTTTGACCCAATTTGTGTAGTTAGGGTAGTTTTGATTGGTCATTGAAGTTGTTAATTCTAGAAGATGCAATCAATGTTAATTTTATTTATAATACGACGATTGGGTGATTTAAGCAGTGAAAAACCAAGATTTATGAATTTATTTGAAATTTGAAATTCAATTTGTGAATTTATTGCAAATAAGTGAAATTAATATTAAACTATTTCGTTAGTGGAGTCTAATAAATTAAAATGGGTATTCAATAGGAATTAATCTAATTAAGGTTATATTAGTATAAATTAGGGTAAAAAGGGTTGGACTAAGGAAATTTTATTAATTGGTTTTAAAAACCTTAATTAATATGTGAAATAGACAAGATTTCACATTTTAACCATTTATACAAATCTAAGATGTATATAGAAGTATCAATGTAATGAAACGTAAACAAATGTTAAATATAAGATGATGATTGTTTGAATAATAAGAATGGGAATCAACATTTATTTATATAATTGAATTTAATTACGATAGCATGATTTATTGCAATTAAATGAAAATTTAATATTTAAAATATTGCCTAAAATGGGGATGTAGATGAAATCTAAGAAAATAAATGTAAACAATCACGAACCAATGTAAATTGCACCCTTTTTATATCAATGAATTAAATAATAAAATAAAAAGGGAATTTAATAGAATTATTAGAAAATTTTATTTTTAATTTTTAATGTAATGAAATCGAGGATTTATATTTGAATTTATTAATTTATCTTCTCTAAAATTGACATTTAAATTTGGTTTAAATCATTGTAAATGATTGGAAAATTTAAATGATAAAAATTGGTAATTATCGAATATAAATTGAAAAATTGATTAAATTGGCTAAATTTTATTTATTTAATTAATGAAAAAATAGCCATTTTGGCCACTGACTCGGATTTCGACGAAACAAGTTTCGTCGGTCCGTAACAGTGAATTATTGTAGGATTTCAAGTTTCGTATCTATCGGACTTGTCGTTTGATCGTATGGGCTTGAAACGCTTTGAAATCAATTTAAAAATATTGATTTCAGCATAACTTCTTAATACGATGGAATTTTGACGTGAAACCTTTTCCGTTGCGTTTAGAATATTTTAAAATGCCTATTTTGATGTATGGGTTTACCCAATTTCGTTCCAGAGTCGAAACGGGCTTTTCGGGCCATATATCGTTTAGCGTGTACATCTATCTTATCCGATCCATCCTATTTCAACTTTGTCTACAAATATATCGTTATAAACCCTAATTCCCCTCATTTTCATTTGGCCGTACGTATATCTCAACTCTCTCCTCCTCAATGGCAGACAACATAACTTCAGATCCAATCCCAAATCAAATCCAAAGCTGAAAATCCAAACTCCTCAGAAAACAAAAAAAAATGTTGAAGCTCTCGACTAGAGTAATTCACTGGTGGTGGTCGTTTTTCGTTTTGGAGTGTCATTTGACCGGTAAAAATCGAACAAGTTTCGGCCGTCCATAGAGCGTTGATGAACTTCGACGGATCGTTGATTTAAGGGTAGCATATTGCAGAGGGGGCTGAGTGTTGTTCATCGGCGTGTCGAATTCTAGGTTTCAACGGCCGAATTGGCCACGATAATTGATTAGGGTTAAGGGTTTAATGGCGGTGGCTGTGCATAATTTGGCATCGACTTCGACGTCGTGATTGGGCGAGGGGTGATGGCGTGTCTAGGAGGGTCGGCGGTGGGGTTGGTCTCGGCCGCGATGGCCGGTGGTCGTGTGGGAGGAAACACATTGGCTGCTGGTATTTTTTTTGGGTGGGGTTTCGTGCGTTCCAGGTGCGTGAGGAAGAACGCCTACGTGGCATAGGGGTGAGTTGTATTTATTTTGTTTTGTTTTCAAACGATCTTACGCGTATAATTTTCTCATACGAACTCCGTTTCACGCGCGATTTTTTTTTTAGGATCGTAATAAAATTTCGGTCATTTTGGCACTAGTTTGGATGGATTCTGAGACCGTCAAATTTTTGTGTTTAAATTGGATTTAAATTCAATTTAAAATTCAAAAGGTGAGTATTTTAGCCCACTCACAACTTCTAAAATTTCTTATGTTTGTTAAATTCATTATGGTGTGATTTGAAATTTATTTATAGCTGTTTAGCATATATTTCATCGTTATCTCAGTTAATTTGCATTTATTTAATTAGCTTGTTATTTAATTCATTATTGCATATTAACTGCCAGTTAAATTGTTATTTATTTTATTGCATATAAACTGCCAATTAAACAGTATAATTTAATTTTGGATATAAATTGTTCGTTGATACCTGTTATATTTTATACGCTCTCTATTGATGTTTGTTTAAATTGGATGATGATTTTAATAAATGGTTGATGGTTGATATTGTATGAATGGATGCTGAATTTTGTATGGTTATAAATTGAAAGTTATTATGCATTTTCATCTCATTCGAGATTGCGGTTTGAAATGACATACAACCGCATTTTTGTTTTTAAATTGCGGATTGAAATGATAAATATCCGTATCACTTGACCATAGGATAGAAAATTATATACAGACACCGCGGTCTATATGTAAAAATTAGTTTAAAATGATTTCTATGGTTTTGAAAAGAAATATATGAGTATATAGATATTGATTTTAAATATTTTATAAATGCTATCTTATTTTGAATTTAGCTATGTATAAATTGTTTTGAATTATAAAATAAGCTAAATAATGAAGTTTGATTTCTTTTATAAAATATGGTCAAGTATCTGTATAAAATTCTATAGTATATAGAGTCATAATAACTCAAATAAAATGTAAGACTGAAGATAAAGGGGCATATGATTTGAATTAAAGTATTTAAGAATTATCTTTGAAAAATTTGTTTGAAATGTAAATAAATTAAGATTTAAAGGGTATGATTTTATAACTTGATTTTGATTAGAGGATTTAAATAAATATCAAATTGATTTAAAGAATATTATCAAGTTAATTTAATTCAAAAGAATATCCAGTTATTGAAGTTTAAGGGTTTTACTTAAATATTATTCGTTCTATTAAGTATACATTTCAATTTTTAAATAATAGGAACTAGATTTGATGTATATTAAATTTTCAAAGAATCCATTTTGAAATAGTGGAATATTTAAAGAGTGAAATATATGAACTATAAAAATTTAATTTTTTAAATATAGAATAATTAAGCCGTGAAATATATGGGAATTAAAATGGTTTATATGGAGGTTCAAATTTATATTGGGATTTTATTGTGAAATTTAAAGAAGTTATTTTATTATATAAAGTAATATAGTATTTTAAACCATTAAGTATTAAAAGTTATGTTTCAAAGTTATGGTTTCAAGGTATATAGATTAGAAAGGGCTATGATTTTTGAAAATGACATCGTATTTATATGGCTTTGAAACGGATATTTTATTCTGGTTTTAAAATATAAATTATTTCGAAATAACCGCGGTGTTATAATAACGTTTGCTTGTTGAAGAGACCGGGATCGGAAGTTGTCATCCTCTCCGCCCACCCCGAAAACCACATTAACAACCGGGTACGCGGTGGATATTCCAGAATGAAGTAGGATGGTGGCGGCGTTTCCTTTAAGGTAAATACGTGGACCCAACTCCCGTGACTTGGCATAAGGTGGCTAAAACAGGAGCGATTGACGGGTTAATTGAGGTAGCACCTTTGATCGGACACATCCATTCGATATTATACTTTGACTTTTGGATTGATTCGGTGGCCACATTTGCTTTCTTTATTTGGGGGTGTGGCTCGAGGTGGGCGGTAGCTGCGGCTACGCGTTACCACCGATCCGGAAGCGTAATTGGTATATCTACCCTGGCATTGCTTAGTTGTGCCGTGTCACCTACCCTATCGTGCCTTGTACGAGTTTGGATTTCTCCCATAGCCCGTGTGGTATCCTCTGGTGGCTTCCCGATCAGGAGGGACTATGATATTGGATGAACTACTGTGACTATTACGTGTTAAGGGGAATATTTGGTCACTCCTTAATGCTAAGAAAAAAGTAAGTTTATTTTACAATTAGACACTATTATAATAGCGAAATATACTACATAGTAAATAGTTTAACGGATCCTTAAGAGATGTGAATCCCGAGCATCTTTTGAGTTACTGCACTCATGTTTATTTCTGTTGATTTAACTTACATAAGATCTTTTAGTTCTGACTCGAGTGTCTTGTCTTTTCAATTCGCTCGGGTCAGTCCGAGCATTTCAGGATTTCGAAAACCTTAGCTCTGAAAGACGAAGACGAAGATTTATTATTATTATTATTATTATTAGTCCACTATACTTATACTGTTCCACTGCATTGTTGTTGTTATGTGTAACTCTGATAAATTTGTAAGTAAAATCGAATATTTTGTAAAAATGCTTTATAAACTATATATTTGATTATTATATTTTATCCTTCCGCTGTGAGATTCTATTTTGTTTTATTTCTTTCTCGTTTTTCTTATTTACCCCATAACAATCCGCCCTTCCGAACGGTTTGAACTGGCATGTGTGTCGATTTAAAGTGTGCGAAAAGGCGCGATGTTACAGAGAGCGTATTTGTTAGTGTTATAAAAGGTTTTTATATTATGTTAATTTTTTGCGTTTTGTATTTACAAATTCTGGTCGGTGCATAGGATGCTATGACATCGATAGTGATTTCTAAACACTCAATAGGACAGACCGACACAATCTTGTTTTGAAATATAGGTAAATGAAACAATTTTGCCTATTATATATATTATATATAAAATAATAAATTTTACAAATGATATAGTTGATTGTTATATATTTGTTTGTTAGGTAGTGTGATTCTATATAAATATTGATTTGAACTATAGATTTACAAATAAAATGAATATAAATTGAAATTTGAGAACTTAAGTTACAGGATTTTTGTAAATTCTTTTGAAAGATTTTGGAATATAATATTAGTATTATATGGAAGTATTTTTCAATATAAATATCTTAATGTGATTTGGAAGGAAGTTTTAAAAGAATTCTGGAAGAAAATAAGTTCTGTACTGCCCTCTCTGTCGTTGTAAAATAATTTCGGTGATCATTGCATGCATCATCGACGTTCGTTTTCGAGTTTCAAAGTGGGAAGGACATTGTAGTAGTTTTACTGCACATTTATTTTGATAAACAAATATTAATTTCAAATTTTAGTATGATTGGATATAAAAGTTATGAGTGTGTGTGCGTCTATATATATATATATATATATATATATATATATATATATAATTTTTAATGATTGGAAATGAAATCCAACGTTTAGTTCTAAAATCTCTACAAATTAATGATTTCAATTATTGTAATGAAATGAAAACTTTAACTAATTAATAATTGCAACTTCTAAAAGGAAATAAGAAATTTAATGCTAAGTATAAATGAAGTATACAAGAAATCTGAAAATTGTAAATTGCAAATAAAAAGGATATGAAAATGAGAAATGGTAACCATTGAACATTTATTTACCAAAATGAAATAGGATAAACTTGTGCAATTTTCAACTACATTCTAAAAGACATTTATATATATATAAATATAACTTACCAAAATATCATAAGTTGAAATGTTAAATAGGGACATGTAATAGAATATTACATAAGTAAAACTTAAGTAATGAAAGTGTTCAATGAAATTTCTTATAAATAAGAATTTTGATATTTTAGTTGTTATAAACTTAGGTTTCAATTGAAATGCTACTTAATTAAATGAAATAGAATGGTGAGTATTATAAATAGATGATTCTAAACTTAGATAAATGTTTGAAGTTATTTATAGTTAAATTTATTAAAAAAGATAAATACTGTAAGTAGATGATTATAACTCAAGAAAAGGGTGGAAGCCGTTTATAATTAAAATGAGCACCATATTAAATTAAATGATTATAAGTTCAAAAAGGTTGAAATGATTCAGAAATAGATTTAATATTCAATGACACTATGCAAGAAATGAATGTAAATTAAAAAGTTAGAAACTTAAGTAGGAACTTATGCACTAATGAATATTATTATCTAATGGAAACCAAGTTTGTAACTAAAAAAAATGTGAACTAAACTAAAATAAAATGTATGTAAAAGTTAAATAATGAATTCATTGATTTTTATAAACAACTGAATGGAAATAACTTATGTAAGAAATGAAAGAAAAAAAGAAATTGACATTATATGGATATCTGACAATGAATTTTTTGTAATAAATGAAAGTAAATGAAAATAAGTACTAGATAAATGAATGTGAATTTATTTACAGAGAAACCTATATAGTACTTTAAGGATTGATTTGCGTATGTTTAAATAATTGTGTGTGAGTAACATATGTAAGAAAGGGCAAATAACATATGTGAATAAATGAATGTAAATAAATGAACTTAAGTATCATATGAATGAATGGGAATTGAATTTTTATAATAAATAATTGTAAATTAAAGAAAATAATCACTATAAGGATGAAAAAGACAAACCGTAAATGATATGAAAGGAATTGTGTAAAATGAACTTAAATAATGTTTGGAATTTGTTGTTGTTTCGGTTTATGGGTTATTTGGGCAAGGATACTTCTAATTGTTTGGATGTATGAATAATCTATTGAGTTTTATCTAAGGCTGTTGAGTGCATGGTATACTTAGTAGTTTATTTGTCATTCTATGCGATTAAAAATATCCAAACTCAAATAAACCATTTGTTTTGCTTGATATGGATGTATGATTGATTATATTTGTTTCGTGTGATGATTGTATGATTTTGATTGCAAATGGCTATTGTTATGTCATGTTGTTTTGTTTGTATAGATTGAAACAACTTAAATATTTCACTTATATAATTATTATAAACTTCTCTGGATTATATAACTGAAATACAGGTTATGGAAGAAATTGCTACTGCTTTTGATTTCATAAAATAAGCGTTATTTGCCCGATAAATAGGTACGTTCTCGGATTACGGTTTTCTAGCGATATTATATTGTTTCTCCTGCTATTGGGATATATTATTTTGAAAGCATATGTGATATATATTGATTATTTTGATATTATCATTTCTCCGAGACCTCTCCGTACAAAGGAGAATGCTAATTATATTCATAATGAAACAATTAATTTTATAAATTAGTGAAATCAAGATAAATAAATTAATTTGGGATTTTAAAATTTATTCAATGTGTGAAATTGACAAAAACCCAATATAATTGAAATATAGCAATTAATACAAATAAAAGATGGAAATTGGAGGATATTAATGTAATTAAATATAAGCAACGTTAACTATGCCCATAGAATAAAAATTGATTGAGTATAAAGATTGAAATCAAACAAAATCAAATTTATTGGAACTAAATTTTAATTAATTGGATTAATTACAGTTCAAATTGGGCACTGTAATTATTGAAATAATCAACACTAAAATTGATATGTAAATTTTCTTTAAATTATTATAAATGCCCAAGCAATCAAAAATGATCGAAATTGTTAGTAATTAACTTTAAAATAAAAAGGTGATTTAATTAATTTGATTATTTATTTATTTAATTAATGTGAAAAAAGTCATTTTGTCCACTAACTTGAATTTTTGTGAAACCGGTTTCATCAGATTCGTAACGGTGAATTATTGTAAGATTTCAAATTTAGTAGCGATCGGACTTGTCGTTTGATCGTACGGACTCGAAACGCATGGAAATCAATTTAATTGAAATCAATTTGAAATAAGCTGATTTTAGCATAACTTCTTCATACGATGAAATTAGGACTTGAAACATGTTCCATCAAGTTTAAGATTATCAAAAACATCTATTTTGATATATATGTTGACCCATTTGTTTCGAAGATAGAATGGGATATTCGGGTCCTTTATCGTTCAACGTGTAAAACAATCTAGTCCATCCATTCTATTTCTGATCTACCTATTTATAGCCCGTTATAAACTCTAGCCACTTCTTATTTTCATTTATTTGTACGTACAATTTTCTCTAGCCTCTTCTTTTCAATGGCAGACAAACCAAACAAATTCCAAATTCAATTGTAAATAAAACCAAATCAAAAATTCAAACTCCTCTAACCCAAACAAATTATATATCCATTCAAAGCTCTCATCGAACGTAGTTCACTGGTGTAGTTCGTTTTTCAATTGGGATCATTATTTTTCTAGAAATCGTGAATCAATTTCGACCGTCCATATTGGATTTTTATCGATCAAACGGCGGATCTACATCCGATCGACGATCGGGTGGATCCGTTGTGAAGGTGGTGTCAAGCAGGCTGTAGATCGGTGGTTCGTTCGTCTTTAGATGCTTAGGATTCGTCGGAAATTGCTTGCGGATGTGAACGCCGGCTTGGTCAATCGAGGCGACCAGGCGTTGCGACGTTCACGGCGTGGGAGCAGCTCGAGGTGGTGGTCACAGTAGTGCTATTGGACGTGGTCTGAGACGAATAGGGTGGCGCTGAAAATTGATGGAAGTTGGTCGGCATTGGATTGGGGTACCTGGAGATCATGAGTCCTGTAGCAGGCTAGGGTTCCTATTGCAGTGGTGACATACGAGGTCTGATTCACGCACGGTTTATTTTGCCAGGATCGTATCGAAATTCCGGACATTTTGACGTTAGTTTGGATAAATTCAGAGACCGTTTAAATTTTAGCCCTAAATTGGATTTAAATTCCAAGGTGAGTGTTTTAACCCACACACGACTTCTAAAATTTCTTATGTTGTTAAGTTAAATTTATAGCGTGATTAGAAATTTATTTAAGGCTGTTTGGTAATTTAAAATTTCTATTCGAGTTAATTTGAATTAAATTTTCATTTAATTTATTACTGAACTTAAATTGCCAGTTAATTACCTATTATTGATAATTAGTTAATCGTTGAATTTGATGTTGATTGTTTTGATGATTGAATGTATTGTTTGAATTATATACGGTTATCACTCTATAAGTTCCCTTAATTATTATTAGGAAAATCACTATGGTTGAAATGATATATACCCGAACGATCTATAGATTGGGGAAATATCATTATAGGTTGAAATGATAGACTCGAGTGGTTTTATGGATTTTTATATTAATTCGGGATTGCAGTTTAAAATGATATATAACTGTAAAATTTTAAATTACAGAACGAAAAGATAAATATCTGTATCACTTGACCCTAGGGTAGAGAATTATATACAGACACTGTATTTGGTTAAATTAAATGATTTAAAATCCTTAATTTTGAATCCTGTTAAATGATATTTTCAAATAAAATTTGATATTTATAAATTGAACTATTATCGAAATTCAAGTTTTATGTTAAAATTGGAATTGATTTGAAAAAATTGTTAAAAGAATTAAATTTCAAAGACGAATTTGAAATTGGGTCTTTGTTTATTTGGAAATTGAAATAATTCTGATGTGTTGAAATAAAATAAATAGTTTAAATTGATATTAGTTCCGAATTCATATTCTAATATAAATAAAAAATATTATCTTAAATTTTCTACTTATTAGGATTTCAAATTATTAAACTATTTTGACATATATTAACTATATAAATTATTTTAACCTATTTAAACCAATTTAATTTATTTTAGACTAAATAAACCATTTAATTTATGTTATATCTAATTAATCTATTTTAAAGCTATTTAATCTATTTTAATAACAATTAATTTATTTTGAATCAATTTAACTATCTTAAACAAATTTAAAACTATCTTTAATCTGTTTAAATATTTTAGAGTACTTTAACTATATAAAATTTATTTTAACTATGTTAAACCTTTAAAACTATTTATAACTATCCAAGCTATTTTCTAAATTTCAGACCAAGTATGGTAGAAGTGTTTATATTCCATCCTTGATTTAAAAATGAATGTGATGATTCTAACCTAAGTTGGAATCCTAATGACATATTTGATTTAATACGACAATTTCGAAATGAGAGTTTAACCTATTTTTAGAAATATGACTTTTTAAAGAAAATATAATTTCGAAACTATGATTTCAAATACGATATGATTTCAAAGGTGAACTTGATTTCGAAAGTGAATATAATTTCGAAACATATGATTTGAAATTAGAATATGATATTTTGATATAAATTGTGAATTTGACTTTTTTAAACGCAAAAGAACCATCTGGTGTGAAATAAGCGTTTGGTTGTTAAAGAGACCGGGATCGAATATTGTCATACTCTCTGCCAATACCGAAAACTACTTTAACAACTGTGTACGCTGTGGAGATTCCAGAAATGAAGTAGGATGGTTTGGTGAACGATATCTGTATGAGGTATGATGTGACCCTGATTCCCTTGAGTCAGCATAGATGTGACTAAAACAGGATCCATACCAGGCCAAGTGAGGTCGCACCTCCGATCGGACACATTTTTATGATACCATTCTATTACGTCGTGATTGATTTAGTGGCCACCCTTGATTTTGATTTGGAAGTGTGTCCTTAGTGGGCGGTAGTAGCTGATATGCGTCGCACCAGTCTGGATCCGCAATTGGTATATCTACCCTGACATTGCCTCGAGTGCCATGTTCGCATTCCCTAGAGCGCCTTCTACGAGTTTGTTTTGTACTATACCTATGCGTGCCCTTTGGGTAAACCTCCAGTTTATGAAGGAGCTTACGGTACTGTATAGACTATGAGAATATATAAAATGTTTTAAAGGGATATGGGTAATGCCTTAATGCTATTTTAACACTTTTACTTTACTGTAGACATATTATAATAGCGTATTGTACTACATAGTAGGTCGTTTAACGGATCCTTAGGAGATGGTAATCCCGAACATCTCTTAAGGTACTGCGCTCACGTTAGACATTGGATAGAAGATGTCAAAACCCATAAGCATCTCTGACGCTGTCATAAGAATATTTACTGTTGATTTAACTTACATAAGATCTTTTAGTTCTAGGTCAAATGTTTTGTCTTTTTAATTTGCTCGGGTCAGCTTGAGCATTTCAGGGTTGAAGATCTTATTTCTAGAGGACAAATACGAAGATTTGTGCTACTATTATTTACTATATTTATTCCACTGCATTCGTATTATTCCACTGCATTATTTATTTATCTTTTATATGTTTAACTATGATTCTGTAATGTATTAGCATAATCAACTTTACTTGTAAACTGCTACATGAACTGTTATTTGATTATTATATTTTGTCATTCTGTTGCGAGATTCTGTATTTGTTTTATTCCTTTCTCTTTTCTTATTTACCCCACAACAATCTGCCCTTTTGAATATTTTGAGTCAACGTGCGTGTCTGCATAAAATGTCAAAAAGGCACGTCGTTACACACATAGTCAAAAATCAATTGAAACATAACACCACATTATCACAAACAAAATAATAAGCAACAGAAAATTCAAAAGCGTAAAAACCAAAATAATATCAACTAACCCAAAAGTAGAGAATATATAAGTAAAGATAGATATGAGGAATGAGCTCACCACACCTAGATATCATGAATCTCACTAATCTCACCAACTTTATCATTGTCGTCATCTCCTCCTCCTCTATGGTCCATGTTAAATGTTCCGGATTTGCAGCAGCCTCTTTTGATGTCGAAGGAGATGTATGAGATGTGGATAAAGTGCAAGATAATTTATCCCATATTTTTTTCATGAAGCTCTTGATTCTATCAAGCTTACTATCAATTATAGTGATCATGCTTTCAACCCGAGATAAATGACGATCAAGTTTGCTTTGGTTACGAGAGAGGATGGAATAAGATTGTTGGACACTTGTTTTCAGTGTATTTTCTTGTATTTCATTGTCATCACTTACTTTAATATTTTGTATTGGAGAGGAAGCGGCTCTTGGTTCAGATGGTTGTGGATTTTCGGAAGATTTATTTAATTGCAATTGTTCAAAAGAAATGATGTTATAGTGTTCGTGTCTTAGTGGAAGTGATATGAGACTCAACGTTTTGGAGTTTAGGCAACCAACCGTGGTATATTCAATATCGGGAATATTGACTTGAAAATTCACTAGGAGTTGCATTATATATTCACCATAATGAATTATTTTGGCAAAATGATTATGAAATGACCCAATTTCATCCACGACTATTTAGACTAATTAACATGAATTCCTCCCCATAAGGCATAGAGACATTGGTAATTATATTTATAGATAACTTCGTAACTACCAGTTTTAGATAGTAACGAGTGAGCAAGAACCCGATGCTTAATTCTATCTTTTGGTTGTAAAAATTTAGCTTTTAAGATTATAAGATCATCGATAAGAAGTCTATGACTAATTTCATCACACTCCAACATATTAACTTTAATAGTGTCAAAATCTTCGCCATCGGAAGCGCAATGTAAAATCATTCCTATTCATTAAATTGGTAAAACAACCATAACACCACAGACTAAACTCCAAATGGTATCTTCATGGTTTTGTGGTTTGTAACAGTCTAGATTTAGATTAGAGTAAAAGAATTTTATCAAAATCGGATAGATTTTGAGACAATTGGCATCATAGCTGATAAGGGAATCTGTCCCATTAGCCTATGCAAATTGCCGAATATTGTAGCCATCAAAGCCTTGAAACTTGATGAAAGATCATTCGAAGACTCGCATGTTTTTCATCTTCTCGAAGCAATGAACAACGATGTCATTCTAGACCCAACTGTGAATTAGGGCTTCAGATGGTTCTCTTGCTGATGAGGAAGTCGATACTTTCTTTTCTTTGGTGCCATTAATTGAGAGTGGAGATATTTTGAAGAAAAAATTGATTTCGTTTTGTACTTTTGGTGAAGAGGATAAATGAGTAAAGGTCCATTGTAGGAGAATGAAGAGGGTTTTGAGAGATATTACATGTGTAAATGGGTAGATATCTCAAATGTCATGTCTATTTGACTAATCAACTCTTTTAAAAACTAATATTTTACAGGAGTAGTCAACTGAAATTGTAAATTTAGTCGACCGAGTTACAGAGAGGCCTATCCTGAAAGTTTACGGTGTAAATTTGATGTTTTCAGTCAATTTTCTTGTTTAATCGACTGAACCCGTTGTTTAAAAAATATTTAGCTTATTGTTTAGTTGACTAAGCTAAGGCATTCAATCAACTTAATCTATTGTCTCTTATGTTTTTAAAGTATTGATTTGTCGATGTATTCAAGTTTTTTAGATCTTTTATTATGTTCAGATGTTGTATTTTATAATATGAAGTATTTATGTCAACACGAACAAGAATGTAAACACATATCAAGTTTTTCAGATAAATTAAATATAAATGGATACAAAATAATCATATTTATTTTTCTTTATATATATAAGTTGACATACTATAAAAATTTATATATTTATCTTCGCTGAGTTTGGATTCTTCTGTAGGAAAGTGTTCCCATGAGTTTGGTTCAATATTAGTTTCCTATTCAAAGGAATAAGTAAGGACCATCTATTTGTATGAAATGGAGTGTGATTCCAAACTTCGTTCGATGGCCTTGGTTCTCAAGAGTTTCTTAGAGTTAACGCGTAATTATTAATCGGAGTTTCTGTCAGACGAGGATAGTTTTTACGTATGTTATTCTTTGTTGGTGAGTGTCCACAAATTTATAGAATACGTCTTTTATTAAAATTAACATGTGCTCCTTGTCTGCGTTGTTCATAGTATATTTCTTTCTGAATTCTCATCATTTTCTGTTGATAATGATGAATTTCATCGATTTGGTTATTGGTAGATGATGATGCAAAGTTAATTGAACATTTGATTTTCTTTCCTTTTGGAGAGTAACTAGTATGGTACGTAGGTGATAGAATGATCTTTAGAGAAGATAATTTGTTTGAAGGAGGTGTTGTTTTAAATAGGGATGAATATGAGCTTTTAGCAGAAGATGAGCTATAGTTGATTAACAAATAGTTTGAATCGTTGTTGGAAGACATTTTACTAGCTTTTAAGGAAGTTTACAGGAAAAATATTTTTATTTACTAAAAACTTGATTTATGCATACATTGTAATAATGTATTTAGTGACTTGTCTTATGGCTTATATTAACTGAACCATATAAGTTTTAACCAAGTATTTGTGGTAATGAATAGTTTTACTATTATATTTTTTTAAATATAGCATGTAGTTGAAGGTATTGAAATTTGTGTTTTTATGTTATTTAAATGAACTAGTATTTTATGACTTGAGTAAACATATATGTCAAATAAAATTATTTCCATAATTTCTTTCTAGAAAAATTTATTTTTAATCAAACACTTATTAATATAATTCAGGGAAGTAAACTAATTTTACTACAAAACATGTGTATTGTTAATTTATATCTTGTAGAGACATAATACCAAGTTCGCGATGTAACTTATTGAAACTATTTTCACTTAAGGGTTTAGTAAACATTTGTGCTATTTGATTTTTAGAGGAAACAAAATCTAGTGATATCACATCCTTTTCTATATCGTCACGTGGAAAATGATAGGAATATCAATGTGTTTGGTACGGGGTTGATTTATTGGATTCTTTGACAAGGTTATGATACTTGTATTATCACAGTAAATCGAAGATTTTTGAAGTATTCTGTAATCTAGAAGAGTTTGATGCATGTAGATAAATTATGCACATGCTAAAGAAGCAGAGATATATTCTGCTTCACATGTCGAGAGTGAAATACAATTTTGCTTCTTATTAAACCATGAAATTAGAGACTGTCTGATAAAGTGAAAAACAATGCTTGTACTCTTTTATCCGTTCCATACCCTCCAAAGTCAGCATCGCTATAGGATACTGACTCGAAAGGACATTCATTTGGATAATAGAGTTCATAGTCTTTGGTACTGCTAAACGCAGAATTTGTTTCACGGCTCGCAAATGTGACTCCTTGGAATATACTTGAAATCATTCACACAAGCATCCACTCATCATGATATCGGAACGACTAGCGGCTAAATACAGCAAAAATCCAATCATATTTTGACATAATTTTTGATCCATGCTTTTTTCATTTTTGATCTTTATCGAGGTGAACTGTAGTGCTTATAGGTGTCGGTTTACTGGATTTGTTTTCCATTCCAAAACATTTTATTAAATTATTACATAGTTTTTCTTGGTTGATAAAAAATATCATAACTTAGTTGTTTAATTTGTAAACCGAGAAAATATGAGAATTCTCCTGTATGAGACGTCTCGAACTCATTTGTCATTATTTTTGAGAACTCATTACATAATTCTTCATTTGCAGATCCGAACATGACATCGTCTGGATAAATTTGTTTAGTTAATATATCTTTCTTATCTCGTTTAATAAATAACGTTTGATTAATTTTTCCAATCTCAAATCCAGAATTTATAAGATAGCCTTTTAGTCATTCATACCAAGCACGAAGTGCTTGTTTCAAACCATAAAGAGCTTTCTTAAGTTTATAGACATGATTAGGAAATTTTCCACATTCGAAACGAATTGGTTGTTCTATAAAAAAAATTCTTTAATAAAACCATTTAAACATATAATTTTATCATCCATTTGTTTAAAGTTATGATGACAAGAGAAGGTCAATAAGATACGTATTGCTTTTAATCTTATGATAGGAGCAAAGTTCCTTTATAGTCTATCCCTTCTTCGTGATTACATCCTAGTGCAACTAATCTAGCTTAATTTCGAGTTATATTATCATTTTTCATTAATTTTATTTTTGTAAACTCATTTCATACCAATGACATTTTGATCATTTGATCTTGGAACAATTCCCAAACATCATTTCGATCGAATTGATTTAGCTCTTACTGCATAACTAAAACCCAATAGTCATCGGTTGAGGCTTCCTTTGGTTTTTTGGGTTCTATATTAGATATAAATGCAATATGACCCATTTGATTTAATTGATGCTTAGTTCTGACATTTATATTTACTTCACCAGTTATATTTTCAATTGGACGATTTTTTTAAAGGTGGAGTTTTAAGTTCATTTTCAATTGATTTTTCTGTAATTTGTTATTCTTTTTTTGATTTATAGTATTTTAAGGTGGATAATGTATGATTAGTTGTTCTATAACATCTTCTTCATCATCTTTATTATTTCGAATATTTCATCAAATGATAAGTGTAAAATTTCTTCTACCGTTTTTGTGCGTTCATTGTATATTCTACATCCTTGCTTCGTTTCGAATATCTAATAAATATTCCTTCATCGGATTTTGCATCAAATTTTCCTAGTTGATCTTTTGTATTTAATATAAAACACTACAATCCAAAAACTCTTAGTTATGTTATATTAGGTTTTCTACCGTTAAAAAATTCATATAGTGTATGTTTAGTTAAGAATTGAATAGTAATACGGTTTAAGATGTAACATGCAGTTGACTTGGCTTCGGCCTTGAAATGTCGGCCACTATGTAGAGTCGTGGCACGTTCCTGCAATGTTCGATTCTTTCTCTCTACAACTTCATTTTGTTGTGGAGTCCTAGGAAATGAGAAGTTGCGATTAATACCCTTTTTATTACAAACTTTTTTCAAAAAGTTCCTTTTCAAATTCGCTACCACCATCGCTTCTAATATTTTTAATTTTTAAATTTTGAATTCTTTTAGTAAAACTTTTTAATGGTTTAAAGGTATCGCTTCTGTTTTTCAAAAATAATGTCCATGTAAATCTAGAGATCTATACAAAAACTTATTTGTTATGGCTTATAAATTTAATCCGAGTGGGACTAAATTGATCCAAATGTGGTAGTTCGAGAGATTGCAATGTAGAAATAATTTTCTTAGATTTAAAAGATGATTTAATAAATTTTCCTAGTTGGCATGCATCACAAATATTGTTTACTTTATAACTCATCTTTGGTAGACCTTTTATTAAACTATTTTTAGATAATTTATTAATTGCTTTAAAATTTATATGAAAAAAACTTTTGTGCTATGACCACGGATCATTATTGTTGGCTATTAAACAAATGTCTATATTATGATTAATTTTCATATTTAAAATATAAATATTTCTTTCTCTAATTCCTTCAAATCTAGATTTTTATTTTGATCAAAAATATTAAATTTATCTTTTAAGAAAGAAATACTAAAGTCTTGGTCGCATAATTGACTAATACTTAGTAAATTATGATTTAAATTTTTAACTAATAAAACATTAGTAATAAGAGGTAAATTAGTCTGATCGTTGTTGCTCACGTCTCCTTTTTCGATGGCAAACTATTTAGAGTTATCTACAAAAGTAATAGAGCCTTTGTCTTAGTAAACAATATTTATTAGCATATCTTTGTTCCTCATCATATGCATGAAGCAACCATTGTCGAGTATCCATTTTCCACTCTTTTTATTAGAGACCTGCAAAAAATATTGAAATGATGTTAGTACCCATTCCCGCCATTAGGGTCCTAAGAGTTAGGTCTTAGGAAGTCAAACCTAATAGCGTTCAAAGTTTCCTTTGAAAATGAAATTTGAATTCTTATGAACATTAGAAATACTACATACTTATTTCTTATTAAATGGTTGTTAGTCCTCAGAACCTAAATTTTTATAGTCTTAGACTTGTTAGTTTGTTTCCTTTGACTATCATCTTTCTTTTTGAAATTAGTATACAGTGAGCCATATTGTTTAGAGCTAGTCTTAAATTCTTTGCTAGGCTTGTTATACCATAATGCTCTTTTACTAGAAGTAGATTGTGAATTTTCTATAATTCTAGAAAGATTCTCTCTACCTTTATTAAAATTAGAATTCTTTTTAGTAATGTTGTCTAACTTAGATTTAGGACCAGCTACTTCTAATTCTAATATTTTATTGCAGAATTTAAATTATGATTCTCTTTTGTTAATATTTTTATTTTTCTGAGCTTCTATTTGGCTACTTAACATTATAAGCTGTGATGATATATTAGTACAAGAATTTTTAGATTTTACTAATTTTTCTTTTAGTATTTTCTATTCATCTCCTAGCATATCAACTTCTAGTTCACTTCTATTCATTTTTTCTAATGTATTTTTATGTTTTCTATTCAAATCTTTTAGCTTATCTAATAACCCATAATTTATTTCAAATAGATCATTGAATGAGAGTTCACTTACATCGTCGTTAGTAGCCACGAAGCATGCATTTGCTTGTTTAGAGTCATTGTCATTATCTGACGAAGAAGACGAGTCTGAATCATTCCATGTTACTAAAAAATATGCTTCTTCTTATGAAATTTATCACTCTTATTCTTGGAATTGTTCTTCTTTCGTTTTCGGCAATCTCTCTTTATGTGACCCATATTATCACATTCATAGCACTTGAGTGCGGAAGTTGATGGATTGTTGTTGTTATTTATATTGTTTCCAAACTTTTTATTCTTTTTAAACTTCAGGAACATTCAAAAAAATTAGTTATCTATGCAATGTCTTCATCATCTTCGTCGAAGTCTTCATTTTCTGCTTGAAATGCAATTGTTTTTCCATCTTAGGCTTGTACTCGCTTGTAAATTCACTTCATATATAATGAGATTTCCTATTAACTCTTTTGGTTTAAGGGTTGAAATTTCCTTAGCTTCTTCGATAGCTAAGACCTTTCATTCCTCTCATTTGTTAAAGAGTTTATCATTTTTGAAACAATACCAAAATCAGTGTATTTTTCTCCTAGTGCTAGAAGTGAGTGATATATGTCTTATAATCTAGAGTACATATCATTTATATTTTCATCTTGCTTCATTTTAATTTTTTGAAATTGATTTTTAAGTATCGAAATCTTGCTTTGTTTGATTTTGTTTGTACCCTCATGAGGTATATGCCAAATTACATATGCTGATGTGCACATACTAACTCTATTAAACTTATTTTTATGTATAAGGCAAAACAACAAGTTTATAGCTTTAGCATTAGCAGTAACATCTAGTTTTTGAGTGTTTGACCATTTTGCATAAGTAGTGGTAGGTAAAGTGTATTCTTATTGAGTGATATTCCAAGTGTCATAACCATTAGCTTGCATATGTATCCTTGTCCATGTTGATCGTTAATTATAATTCAATCCGTTAGATAGTGATGATCATGCAGTCGACCAACCTTCAACAAAACTTGATGTGTTAGTCATATTACTTAAATATCAAAAACTGCATTACGTTATATGATAACCATGCTCTAATACCAAACAAAAGTCTACGAGGATCGAATAATATGATTTTGTTTACAAAATAAAACTTATATCAAATTAATAGTCTATAAATTGCAATAAGTAAGTGCATCAGGGATTTTTATACTAGTCTGTACTCCCATTCTACGTCCAGTATCAAACTCCTTCTGCATTTAACTAACAAATACCCTTGCTTAACTTGAAGGAATATGTATTGTAGACTGCCTAAGCTACTCGAATAGGGCTTTGTGCCTGAAGTTCTCCAATAGGACTTCAACTATTACTAATAGTTGAGACTATGACTTTGTATGCTCTTTAAATAGCACAAATGAGCCAATATGTATAACCTTTTTATAATTTTATTCTTGATGGTATAATGTTTGTTCGTAAAGAAAATAGAAGTAGATTGACCACTATAAAAATAAATTTAAAAGATCAAGTGATCAAATAGAAAGCGATTGAATATTTTGAATGATCACCGAACTCAAAAGAGTTTGTAGATAGAGAATAATAATTAACTTATCAATTCAAGAATGGAGATTTCTTTATATAGAAAATGAATGGTTGCAACTATTTTGTGAAGAGTGATAATTATTAGAAGAGTTGCTGCCATTAGCGAGGGGAAGTGACTTTCCACGAGGAAGAGGATCCCTTCAACATTTTAAAGGAAAAATGACAGTTGCAACATTCAGTCGGTTGAATGAAATGATTCAGTCGACTATATGACAATATAATTTATCTTGAAAGAAAACAGTGTTTAAAACAAAGATTCAGTCGACTGAATATGTTAATTTAGTCGATTGGATTCAGTTTTGTAAATATAATACATAAAGGATTCGGTCGACTGAATTTGGTATTTTGATCGACTAAAAACTGTGTCTTTTTACTTTCAAAACTTAGCATATGTTGATAATGTGTAAGTGAGTGTATACCATTTCAAAGAAATTTTAACATATACACACTCTATATTAATGACTCTATGTCTAATATATATTTACATGTCATCATCATCTTGTCTTCGTTAGGCAGATCTTCTTGAGTACCTAATTTCCTATAGATGTAGGTAATATATGTAATACTTTCTTGTATAGTTGTCACTATCATAATATGAGGTTCTAACACCAATAAATATACAACACTAGGAAAACATGTTAAATAAAACATGTTTATTATCATCAAATAGAAACCGTCGATTGAACTTTTCTACGATCTCCCTCTTTTGATGACAACAAACACGTGCTAAGATTTACAGATAAAATATAAATGTGCATGTTGTGTGTGAAAGTGGTGTATGAAACTTGATGAATTCTAGTATGCTCCTCCTACACACATACTCTCCCTATTCAGATTTTCTCCTACATAAATTTTCCTTTTCTAGCATGCTCCAAACACGTGAAATGATAAGAGGTTATATCAGAAAAGAGGAAAAATAACCACATCATAAATTGCCACCACCAAATCATAACCTCTCCCCCCTTTGGTTTTCATCAATAGTATGAGTGGACAATCAATAAACTCAAAGAAAAAAAATGAATGGTTATAACCCAAGAGTAAAAATAACCAAATCATATACTTCTTGCTTGACATCAGACATGAATTATAGTACTCGTTATAGATCAAATACATACCTTAAAATAGAAAATGGATGGTAATTTTTTTAAATTTGTTAATTCTATGACATATAGTTCAATCAACAAAAAACACAATTTATGGTAATTTTGCTTTGTTTCTCAAGTAAATTACTGATGTGAGGACAGTTTTATTCCTAACTGTTGGGGTGTCTCGCATTGTGTGTGGGTAATGTGCGCATATTGAAAAAATAGTACGACATCATGAAAACCGATGGAGGTAGAGTGGTATATATATGAGTTTGGTTGCATGTAACAACAAGGGATTCCTTTTATTAAAAGATGTTGCCTATACTCATATATTGCCCCTACGGAGGGATGTGTGGACCTTGGAAATTTCAACATGGTATCGGAGCCGATGGTAATGCTCAGGACAAAGAACAACGCGCAAGAGATCTGTAAATCGTGCTGGTTAGATGTGTAGGCTTAAGTAGTTAGAATTAAGATGGAGCTTGATTATTGTATGTTGGATTTGGTAGAATGGCACGTGAACAAAGGTCATGATATAGTGCAGGCATCGTGTTGGCGTATTGGATGACACATATATAGATGCGAGCCAAGGTGGAGATATGTTGGGGCATCTCGCATTATGTGTGGGTAATGGACACATATTGAAAAAAACAAGAATAGTCTCACATAATGAAAAATATAGGAGGAGGAGTGGTATATATATTAGTTTGGTTGCATGTAACAACAAGAAATTCCTTTTGTTAAAAGGAGTTAGCCAAACTCATATGTTGGCCCTACGGAGCGATGTGTGGGCCCTGAAAATTTCAACGCTAACTCATTATAAATGAGATCAAAATACTTATACCTATGCATTGTCGTGAGTTCTCTTATATGAAAGAAAATAAGCATTGCATGATGATTAATAAACATCGACGCTAAAATATATTCAACACAGGTCGGCTTCCCTTAGATAATGTAATTCTGTGCCATACCACACACATTTTTCATACGTAAGCCTTTAACAGTTAAATTTTAGATTTTTTTTTATTTATAAAATATTTGATATGTGATTTAATTTTCATATGGAGCGTGTACGAGACTTGTCCCCTATACCCACTATTTTTCCTACCAAATTTTACCACTTTTTGGTTAATGTTAAAGTTACCCATACTTACATAAAATTAAAAAAACATGGAGCAATAGAATGTGATAGATAAGAAAGTGTTATAGGATATGTAATAATACAAAGTAGAATGCTAGTAACACATGCTTAACTTATACTGTGATATATAATACTAGTATTCTTCTCAAGAGCACAATAACTCATTTGCCAACAAATATGTAATCAATACTCAAAAATTTTATAAGCACAAATAGGTTCAACTCTGTTACAGATGAATTTTTCGAAAGCTAGAAATTTGAGGCAGTTTAAAAGTGTGTTTCCCTTATCTTGATGTTTTACAAAAAAGAAAAAAATTAAAAAGGTTAAAAAATATATAAAAAAATATAATCCTAATTTTTTGTTTTGTTTTTCTTTGTAGAATGGGAAAATATCGTAAAAGAAACTGAAGGAGGGGGAAAGGAAATACTAAAAAATTAGCAAAAATAAAATAACAAACACTTAAATAGACATTGTACTAATCCATATCCATGATCCCCCAATTTGGACAGAATCTTGAAAATCTATCTTCTGAAAGAGGTTTTATAAAGATATAACTAAGTTGTAAATTAGTAGAGATGCATTTTAAAATATGATCTCGAATGAAATTATGTCAATATGTTCAGTGCATGAGTGGTGAACAGAATAGTTTGATAGGCCAATTTCACTTTTACTATCACATTTTAGGGAAATACATTGAAGTATCAAGCCAAAGTCTAATAAGTTTTGTCTCATCTATAGAATCTGAGCACAACACCTGCCTAAGGCAATATATTTTGCTTCATTAGTAGTCAATGCATTATAGTTTTTTTTTGACTTGAGCATCAAACTAAAGAATGACCTAACATGAAACGTGTCCCACTGGCGCTTTTTCTATCCGTAAGAAAATCCAATTAATCTGCATTAGAATAACCAATTAAATCAAAATTATCACAAGAAGGAAACTACGATCCAAACTTCTGTGTGTGCAAGTGATATCTCAAAATTCATTTTATGGTTCTTAAGTGAGATTCTTTTGGGTTTGCTTGCAAACATGCACAAAGATAGATAGAAAACATGATATCAGGTGTAGAAGCAGTAAGATAGAGAAGAGAGCCAATTATACCTCGATGCATTTTCTAATCAAATGCGATTCATTTTTAATTTTCATCAAGCTTGGTTGAAGGGCTCATGGGAGTTCGAAGTGGCTTTGCGTTCTCAACACAAAATCTTTTTAACAGCTCCTTCGCGTATTTGGTGTGAGAGATGAAAATTCCCTTGCCGCTTTGCTTGTCTTAGAATCCTAGGAAATACTTGACAAGCACCTTTGTCCAAGTGGTTAATTGATTCGGCTTTGGTGCAGGATGTCACAAGTTCGAAACTTGCTTTCGAACGTTTATTTGACATGGGATTTGTTGTCCCAATGATTTGTTGTATATAAAGTACCAGTTCAAAAAAAAAAATCGTATTTTTCAAACATTTCACACAATTTTCATTAGTAGCATAGATGATATCAACATAAATTTGTACAATCAAAAATTCATCATGCTCATGTAACAGAAACAAAGTAGTGTCAGCACATCCCTTCTTAAATTCATTTTCTAAAAGATATGCACTAAGACACTCATACCAAGTCCTAAGAGCTTGTTTGAGGCCATGTAATGTTTTTTCAAGTTTGTACACATGATTTGAAAATTCATAACTCTCAAAACCAAGAGGTTGTTCTATACAAACATTCTCTTTCAAATAACCATTTCGAAAGACACTTTTTACATTCGTTTGCTTTAGTTTAAAACATGCAAATGCTAGCAATTCTAATGGCCTCTAACCTAGAAATTGGGGAAAATGTTTCATTAAATACGATGCCTTTTATTTGATCATATTTTTTTGCAACCAATCTAGTTTGGTTTCTAGTTACATTTATGGATTCATCAAGTTTATTTTTCAGCACCTATTTAGTTCCTACAATTGGATAATTATTCGATTTGGGAAATAATTTCCAAACATTTTTTCTCACAGATTGGTCAAGTTCATCTTGCATGAAAATTATCCATCATTCATCACTAAGTGCAACATCAATATTTTTTGGTTCGATTTCAAAAATAAGACCACTATGAATACACAGAACGTAAAGATTTTTGTTGAACAAGAATGTGTTTGCATATCTACCATTGGATTACCTATAATCAATGTCGGTGGACTTGCTTTGAACTTCAAATTCTCAATTTACAAACTTGATTTTGATGGATTGGTAGTGTACAAAGCACCTCTGTTGTTATCTTCACCACATTTCCCTTTTGCATCATTGTCCCCGTCATCAGCTATGTCTTTTCTATGGTTGCATTGACACCTTACTAATTAAACTTCACATTTATTAACTCGATAATTGTTTTCAAGTGCTTGTTGTAGATTCTACAAGCTTTGCTCCTCGATGAGTATCCCACAAAAATTCTTTCATCTGTTTAGGCTCAAACTTCTCTCGTTGATCACCTGTATTAAGAATAAAACATGTATATTCGAAGACTCTGAAAATGCAATGTTATGTTTCCTATTGAAACATTATTCACAAGAATTTGTATTAAGTGTTGGCCTAATCATTACTTTGTTCATTACATGGCATGTAGTATGCACTTCCTTTACCTAAAATGAAAAAGGAAGGCCATATTCATTTAACATTGATCTAGTCAATTCTTATAACATATGATTTTTTCTTTTGGCTACCCCATTTTTTTGAGGTTTTCATGGTGCAGAGAATTCATGTTTAAAACCATTTTCTTCACAGAAAACTTCAAAATCCTAAATTTCAAATTCCCCACCATGATCCCTTCTTCTAGTTAACAAGTTTTACAAAATTTGAAAAATAATCGAAAGTTTAAGACTTTTTGGCTAGAAAATATACCCAAGTAAATCTAGAGTAATCATCCACCAACACATAACAATACTTATTACCACTTAAGCTAGAAACACCGTTAGGACAAAAAAAATCCATGTGAATCAATTCGAGAACTCCAGAGGTACTCAAAATGTCTTTGGCATGAAAAGGCGGTCTATTAAATGTACCATTTATACAAGCTTTGCACACTTTATTGTTCTTGATATTCTATTGCGGCGTCCATTTGGCTAACTCCTTTTTCTCAAGCTTCTCCAATAGTCTCATTCTAGCATGTCCCAAGCTTCTATGCCATAAGGTGTCTTCCTTATCTTTATCCACTAAGCACCTAAACAGTGTTAGATCATAAAAACACAGTGCGTAGACATTCCCTTTTCTCTGATCTATAAACCAACCTTCGCTCGAACACTTGTTAATAATCTTACATATATTAATATCAAAAGTTACAGTCATAGCTTTATCATAGATTGGCTAAAGAGATGAGATTATGGCGTAAATTTTCAAAATAAAGAAAACCAGTCAAGAAGAAGGTGTTGTTACCTACTTTACCATTTCCACTGATCTTACATTTACCATTGTCTCCCATAGTAAAACTATCACCTCTATAATCTTTTAGGCTTAGGAACTTTGATTTATCGCCCGTCGTATGTTTGGAAAAACCTAAGTCTAAGTATCATTCTTATTATTCCTTAGCCCACCAACGTACCTACAAGTCGGAAGAAAAAGAGGACCTAGAAAACTTCATAGGTCTATTGGCATTTGCAAGAGAAGAGATTAGTAATCAATATGTATCGAGAGAGCCATCAGGAACAAAAAATTTCAAACATGTTTACATTTGTTCCTATTCCAACATCTATCAAAACTATGTCCAAGTTTACCGCATCCTATACATTTTGGAAATACACTTTTGCCATGGGCATTGTCGATCCTAGTTTCCATATTGTCTAATGATTTACCAAAGTCAGGTCCTTTTCTATTGGTTAAGAATAATTTATTTCCCAAAAGCATATTCAATGATTGTTCGCCTCTAGAAAATTTATTAACAGTAGATTCAAGAGTTTGATTTTTTTATTTAAGTGGTGCATCTTCTTCCATAGACACGGTACATCTGTTAATAAAATTTTCCCTCTTTGGATCATCACTTTTCCTCAAAACCAAAATCTTATTTTCATGAGTTTTAAGATTTGTCTTGCATTTATCCAATTCATCTTTTAAAGATCAACAATTTTCACATTCAAGGTTTCAAGCTTCTTTGATTTTTTCAAGATTAGTTTTGACCTATCATTTATGTGAAGCAGCTCAGCTTTTTCATATTTCAACCTTTTATTTTTCAAATTAAGACCGTCAAATCGTTCTAGTAAGTTCATAACATAATAAAAGTAAATCTTGATAAGTATAGTTTGATACCTTGTTTGAGTCGTCATCACTATCATTATGAGTAGAGTGTACCGTCAGAAGATTTGATTTCGTTTCATCACTATATGTTCACTTTTCTCCCTCTTCAACATCCCAAGTTATAGCAAACACCCTTCTTTCCTTTTTTTAGTGGACAGTTGGTTTGGATAACCTGTCCTTCTACCACTATAGCACATGATTTCTCCATCCGAATTATTTGGGCTCTTAAATGACCTTGACTCAGTCCCTTTCTTTTTGGTCGAGGGTTTGAAGTTTCTTTTGGATCATTTCTTAAGACCATTCATCAATATTATAGCTCTGTGATATGATTATTTTCATCATCGCTGTCAAGAGTGGTGTTGAGCGCAATTGATTTCTTTTTGGGATTTGAATTTTCATAGTCTGCCCTAGATTTAAGTTTCATTTCATAAGTTATGAGATTCCCAATTAATTCCTCCATGATTTGTTTGTTCAGATCTTTGGGTTCTTGTATAACTATCACATTTGCCTCAAAATTCCTTGGAAGAATTCTCTGTATTTTTCGAACCAACTCAACTTTCGAGTGCACCTTGCTTAAGGCTATTGAATTATATACCTACACTATAAACCATCCGTGCAACTCTTTTATGCTTTCATATGATAACATCACAAAATTTTCGGGTTGATTGTTGAGTAGAGAAAGGCATGATTCTATGACTTGAGATGCACCTTCATGTGTAATCTTTAAAGTCTGCCAAATTCCCTACATAGAAAAATAATGGGAGAGTCAATTAAATTCAGTTTTATCCAGGGCACAAATTAGAACATTCAAAGCTTTAGCATTTAATGAAAGCATTGTCCTTGGTTTTAGGGAATTCAACATCATTGATTCATCGTAGGTAGTGTATACCCTAAATCTAATATATTCCAAACATCGTAGTCAACAAAAGTCGAATATAATTTCATCCTAGCATTTCAGTAAGCATTATCACAACCATTGAACATCGGTGGCCTAGCTATTGACTGACTCTCATAAGAAGCATTATCTGAAACGGACATGACTCTAAAGAAAACCTAGTACCTAGGCTATGATAACACTGGTAGGATCGAGTAATATAACCTATACAAGGGTGAATAGAGTATTTAAAAATTTCATAAGTACATAAAATAGAGTGTTGAAACATAAGTGTAGAAAATAGATAACTTAATATATACCCAACTTTAGCCTAATGACAACTACTACCCCAAAGCTATTACTGTCGTTAAATATTCAAACATTTACAAATAGCAAACTTGCAGACACTACTAACAAATATTCTAACTCTATGCCTAATGTAATGACCCTTATTTTTAGTAACATTATTTAGGAAATTTAATTAGTTAAATTAAATGAAATAATATAAATGATTAAGGGATTGAGGTTTATGTAATCAGAAGGTAGCCATGCCATTTAAACAAATGAACTAAGGGAAAATGAAATAGAATAAGTAAGGGTGGTCGATAAGGGCAATATAGGAATAAGTAATATCTTATACCGAATACCCTGAATCAGGTTCACAATCAAAAAATCAAGTACCAAAGATCCCGGCCACCACTAAGGGAAAACAAGAAGAAGAAAAGAGGAAGAAGCTTAAGCAACTTAATTCATTCTCAAATCTCAACTCATCAATCATAAAGCTAAGTGAATAATAGGTTACATCTCATGTT
Organism: Allium cepa; assembly: GCA_030765085.1. Classification (NCBI taxonomy): domain Eukaryota; kingdom Viridiplantae; phylum Streptophyta; class Magnoliopsida; order Asparagales; family Amaryllidaceae; genus Allium; species Allium cepa. The sequence continues at coordinate 752,715,758 of CM060929.1, forward strand.
TTTATTATTATCAGTTTTAGATTGGAATCCGAACTATTTTGCAAATATTTTGCCATGTTTTTTATTTTTAAATGGATATACATGCTTGTTGATGATTTATGCTATTTCATATAGATTTTATGGTAAGTTTTAATGTCAATACCCTATTAGATGACATCCAAATGTCTTGCGATTCTGAGATAAGGTCAGAAATAATATTTTAGAGATCACTTTCAAATTTTGAAATTTTCTGAATTAATGTGGATTAATTGATTTTATGGTGAGGAAAATGGTTAATTAGGTTTAAAATTAAATACGGCTAATTTAAATTGATTTTGGATCATAAATTGATATATGTTTGAAAATATATCAAAAATAAATTTTGGGAATTTTTGTAGAATCTTCCTAAGCGTTTTAATAAGTATGTAGAATTATTTAAGGCATGCGACTTAAATGTTTTATATATCTATAAAAGCAGAAGGGAAAATTTGTAAATCTTTTAAATTATTTACTTTTAATATTTCGGAAGCACTTTTAGACAAGATTTTTGGAAAAGAAATTAACAACTAATCACATGTTGACAAATAAGCAGGTTAGTCGGAAAGAAATTACTTCAAAAGGAAAGAACTATGCTTTTGTGGTTTCGCCACTTTCGGCAGCACCTTTCAACCAAGTACTCTCGCCTTCATCTCTATCGAAACCAATGCGCATGGTATGAAAAACTTGGTACGTAGTGAATTGGATATAGGCGAAAGGTATTGGGTCGAAATAGGGGGTTTTGAACAGGTCCAAGCCCTTCTTTGCTTTTAAAAGGAAACACACTTGCTTTACTTTCCGGAAGAATGCTTTTCGACTTGGTTAAATGATTTTAAAGAATGGTTTCGAAAGAGGTTGCGCTTTTGTTTTATAAAGAAGTTTTCGAAGGGGTCGAAACCCCTAACTATTGTACCTTAACTTTCGAAGCAATGCTTTGAAAGGGTGCTTTTCTTTTAAAATCTAAGCCGCTTCTGCAATGCTTTCGAAGGGATTGGTTTCGACACAATCCACTTCTTTACTTAAGAAATTGCTTTCGACTTAGTTGTTTTGCGACTCTTTGTGCGGTTGAAAGTTAAACCCAAAGGTTTCGAAAGGAATAGTTTGAATGCTTTTGGAAGGTTATTCACATGTTTTACTTGAACCCGAATACTTTCGAAAGGTTTGATTTATGTAAAGAACTTAATGCTTTCGAAAGGCTTAAGATTAAGTTTTGAAGGGGTGGTTCCCTAATGTTTTCGAAAGGTTTTAAATGGAAATTTTCCAATGGTTTTAAAAGACATGTTTAAAGTGTTTTAACAAGGAGGAGGTCTTTGGTTTTATAAGGCTTTCGAAAGAGATAATTTCATTGTTTTTGAAAGGTTAAATGTAAATGGTTTGGAAAGGTATGTTTTGGCCTTCGGCCTAGGTTATAAAGCAAAGTAGCTTACTTTTATCAAAAGGGGTACTTTCAACGGGATTGAATGTTCTCATCAACTATGTTTGTGTATAGTATATATAACATAGCAAAGTGATTTGAGTAAAGCATTAAGTATATTTTCCTTGTTTAAGTATGATTTAGAAAGGGTTAAATCAATTGGAAAGAAAAGATTTTCAAGGAAAATTTGAAGGATAGATGAACCAAAATAAAATGACTCGGATATTAGAATTCAAGATGGGACTGGTATGGGGTTGCGCTCTATACTTTAGCTACTTGACCCTAGCTAATATAAGTCCAAAATTCCAATGTGTAGGGCTTTGTTACAGGTAAGTCTAAAATGATGTTACACACAAAAAGGAATATGCAGAGTGGAGATAGGTTATTGGTGAACCTGTAAAAACATTAGGATCAGTTCACCTAAGGAGAGTAAAGTTAGGGACGAACCGTCCAGAGGAGGAATATCTAATAGAAGTTAGATTATCTGTCTATTTTGTCTGGTAGGCCCAAGTCAGCCAAAAGTTGGTAGTTAGCCAAACAAAACTATAGTGTTCGGACGAATAGTCCATTGATTACCTGATTTATATGCTTACATGATAATGATATTATTGTTTTAACCAATTTGGATATAGGATTTTGATTTGCAAAAAGATATGTTTTAAAAGGAGATTAGGGAGGGAAAACCCGTTCTGCTAAGCGGCATGGTCTCACTTAATATCATTAACCAAGATGTATAGTATTATTCACCCTAGGCTTTATGTCCGACTCGAAGTTTATATTTTCTCCATAAACTCTCGGCTGCTAAAAATAGATTTGAGTAGGCTGACGGTTGAGGATTTTCAGATTTTAGTAGGTGGACGAATAAAGCTTCCAAAGATGAGAAGGAGGCCGATTCTAGCTATTCGGAGTTGCCATGTTTTTATTTTCGTTGTCTTATATTAAGTCTGTTATGACTATTTAGTACTCTAGTCAACCTGGGAAACGTTTGGAATTATGTAACTTGGGTATGAAATGTTGGTTTGAAATGTAATCAAAAAAGTGTTTCAAACTGTGATGGTTTTATTTCATAATCAAGTGCTTCCGGTATTATGGATACCATTAACATTACCGTATTTGGAACAGAGAGCGATGACTGGAAGGATTTCAATCTTGACCCGAATGGGTGGTTAAGAAAGATAGCAAGGTTATGTGTTCCAAATTTTGGAAGCATTAGGAAGAAAGTTCTTGGAGAATGCCATCGTTCGAAGTTCAATATTCATCCAGAAGGAACTAAGATGTCACGAGATATGGAGAGGAATTTCTTTTGGAAAGGTATGCAGTGGGATGTAGGCTTATGGGTATAGCGGTGTTTAAACTGCCAACAGGTAAAAGCCGAACATCAAAAACCAAGTGGGTTACTTCAGCCTTTAGATGTTCCAGTATGGAAGTGGGATTCTATCTCGATGGATTTCGTAGACAAGTAGCCTAGATCTAATAGAGGAAATGAAATCATATGGGTCATAGTGGATAGGTTAACCAAGAGTGCCCATCTCATTCCAGTTAAGTCAACCAAGATGGCACCAGTTTTGGCTAAGTGGTTTATATAGAATATAATTAGATTACATGGAATTTCGAATAGTATAGTAAGTGATAGAGATTCCATGTTCACTAGTGAGTTTCGGAAGAGTCTACAGGATACTTTAGGTGCCATGCTCAAAATGAGTACAAGTTACCATCCAAAGACCGATGGAAAAACGGAAAGAGTTAACTAAGTCTTGCAAGATTTGTTACAAGATTGTATGCTAGATTTCAAAGGGTCAAGGGAAGACCATCTACACTTAGTCGAGTTTTCGTATAACAATAGTTATTAGGCTAGTATAGGGACGATACCGTTTGAAGCTTTGTATGGAAGGCCATGAAAATCTCTAGTTTGTTGGTTGAAGACCAAGGATAGGTAGTTCTTGGTCCGAATTTTGCAAGAGAAGCAGCAGAGAAGATTGAGTTGATTCGAACTAGAACGAAGGAGGCTCGGTCTAGACATAAGAGTTATGCTGACAGAAGACGGAAGAATTTAGAGTTCTCAGTAGGAGATCGTGTTTTCGTCAAGATATCACCAATGAAACGTGTACTTCGATTCAAGAAATAAGGGAAATTGGTAGTTAGATTCGTAGGACCATTTCCTATTGTAGAGAGGATCGGGAAACTCGCATAGAGTTACCAGACAGTTTGGCAAGAGTCCAGGATGTTTTTCATATTTCTCGTCCAAGGAAGTGTATTTGAGATCCGAAGACTACTATAGCACCGACTATATTAGAGGATTTGGTAGTAGAACCGAATTTAATTGCAGTTAGGAAGCCAGTTCGTATAGTCGCGAGCAATGAGAAGAGGCTAAGAAACAAGACAGTAGGATTAGTTAAGGTTCATTGGAGCGACAATGAGAGAGACTGTACATGGGAAGCTAAGATCAGGACTAGAGATGCTTATTTCGATTTGGTTCATGGTATGTTTTACCTTTATGATTGATTTGTTTTGTACCTTATTATAATTTCGAGGAAGAAATTCTTTAAGGAGAGGAGTTTGTAATGACCCTAATTTTTAGTTACATTATTTAGGATATTTAATTAGTTAAAATAAAAAAATAATGTAAAAGATGAAGGGATTGAGGTTGGTGTAATTAGAAGGTAGCCGTGCCATTTAAGCAAATGAACTAACGGAAAATGAAATTGAATAAGTTAGGGTAGCTGATAAGGGCAATATAGGAATAAGTAACATTCTTATACCGTAAAGCTCACTTACGTTCATTATTCACGTTCAGAATCAAAAAATCGAAAACTAAAGTGGTCGGCCGCCATTAAGGGAAAACAAGAAGAAGAAAAGAGGAAGAAGCTTAAGCAACTTAATCCATTCTCAAATTTCAACCCCTTAATAACAAAGCTAAGGTGAATAATAGGTAACGTCTCTTGTTTTTATTATTGTCGGTCGAGATTGGAATCTGAATTATTTTTGTAACGACCCGCAAATCCATATCCCTTGAGTCGACAATATTCTCCATCATTCAACTCAAGATGAACGGAAATACGAACCATTTGGGTTAAAGAAGAAGAGGTAGATGAAGAAAATAGAAAACAACATCAGAATCTAACCATCGCAGCGGAATAAAATATAATTGATAATAAATGATCTTTACACAAAACAAATACATCTGTTTATACATTACATTATCAGAGTATACATAACACACAACTGGACAGTAATCATAACCTGTCCTCACAATCTGAATACATAGCGGAATATTTAAATCAAATACGGAGATACGTATTGCCATCCAGCTCGTCTCCTAAGCTCCACAGCATCCTTTCATGTATCCTATAATACTCGGTCTGACTCAAGTATTGTAGTGGAATAACACCCTAGTCAGTCTAGAACACCGGCGTGAGAAAACTACACTCAAATTGATTATTAAACTTTCAAAATTCTTTGAAAACAAAAGCATCTCGTAAGACCATGCCACAAATAAACATGTCGGGATTTTACCTTACGATATCTAAAACACTTTTTATTAAACTTCTCTAATATTATAATAGTGTCTTAGAAAGTAAAATAGAATCTAGCTGAAATGCTTGCATCTCACTTTCAGCAATTGTTGGGCACAATCAAAACCGTACAGGCGCGTAGGGAGAATGGATTTCCAACTGATGACTAGGCTCAGGGGTACCACCTGTGACAGTACGTGGCCTAGATCACCGTACCGGGGATTACTCCCAATCCCCTGCAACACAAGAACGGGACTACCCCTTACTCGATAATCCCGAGTAAGATCACCCCACGGTTGGGATCAGTAATCGCACCACTAAGCCGAATAAAAAGGGACATCTAGACAGGGATGACCTCATCCTAATGGGCGCTATCCACCTAGCCTTGCTGCATAACCCCTGATTTTCAGTCATTCTCAGTTGATGAGGCTCGAGGCTAAGCGTTACCTTTTTAGAACGCATCCCTTAGAATGCTCATCGCCCACGTGACGATGTTCTAAAAGCATTCATCCATACAAGTCCGTCTCGCGTTCGAACGGAACTGAAGGCACTACTCCCACTACATCCATTTGGAATCATCCTCAGGATTAGTAGCGACTAGCCCTTGCACTTCACTGCTCCATCTTCGAATCCAAACTTGTTTTCCTCGCGAAAACGTTCAAACCGAATCGAAGTGGTTTTCAGGAAATAAATCCCGATCCCGGTCTCTTCGAAACGATCAGCGCATTGTCCAATATTGATAGTCGGTTATTTAACTATCAATTAACATTCACAAACAACCATCAAACATAAATAATTTCTCATGAATTATTTATTAACCTCAAAATGTCTTCGCAAGATATATTTCCTTTCAACCCTTTTGAAAACAGTTTTCAAACCATTTTCCTCTCACGGAATACATTCCGCAAATATTTTCTATTTCTACTGAAACCACCAAGTACAAACACTTTAGATTTTAAAATAACTTAAAAGACTATATTATAAAATATACTTTAACATTTTAAATAAAAATTACTTTAATACTTTATTTAAAAATAATATATACTTTAATAATATTTAAAATAAAGCTACTTTATACAATATAAACTAAATTTCTAACTTTTAAAACATAATACCAAGCCAGCTTTAAATAATTACTGCTATAATAAATTAAAAGAAAATACTTACTTTAGAATTTAAACATTTAGAAATAATAAATTTTCTAAAACATGATTTTTAAAACAAAGTTAAAGCTTTAACTTATATTTAAAAATTTACTTTGAAACGTACTTGGCAATCCAGGGAAATATGCTTCTCTTCACATACATTAAAAATAAATCACTATTTATTTTTAAACAAATTTACCCATTCCTTTAATAAATTCCCACCATGAATTTATCCTTCCAACTATCCACTGATATATTGCTTCACTTTTATAAACCCAGTTTATAAATTTCATAGTCACATTCTCCTTTAAATTTTCAATTTCAAATACTTAAATCAATTTCCAAATTGATTTCCAAGTTACACCATTTTGAAATAAATTCCTTTACTTACTCATTTATTTCAAAACCCATTGACTTCGGATTTTTATTCCTAATTATGATTTAAAATCTTTTAACTTGAAACACCAATTTCAGATTTCCCCAAATCCCATCTTTACCCTGTTAAACAAATTCAAACATCGAATTTGAAATAAATTCTTTATTTCTTAATATAACATCACTTAAGTTTAAAATTCATTATTACTCTTTTTATTCAAAATCCCGTTTCCCATACTCGGAACTTAGTTATTAGAATTTTTAAAATCACTTTCATTCTTTTCCAATTCGTTCTTAAATTTTTCAAATTTTCTATAATTATTTTACATAAAAATTCACGCTTTTATTTTCCTTTCAAAAATTCAATTCTATATGTTTTGATAACTCAGTGTACCGAAAATATATCCAAATGAACCATAGCACTCAATATTCCAATTATCAATATAATTCATCACAGAATATCAAATGTTCATAACACAGAATATTAAACAATCTAAATAATTTTGAGGAATCCAGTTGGATCCCTCCATCCTGTTTCCCTGCGTCCACAGATGTTAGCGCAATACCAATTCCACTTCAAGGTGGAATATCGTGGTATATGGGTTTTAAATACAATATCAACCGCTATTATGCGGCGCATAGTGTCTCATCCGCTAAATAATGCGGGAAATCAATCACTCCAATATATACTATATATACTACTATATATAATATATCACATCAAATCAATTAAATCATTCAACCAATTATTTAAATTTTACCATTTAAATTTAAATTAAAACCCAGATGAGTGAGATTAACTCACCTTTGATTTTTGTTTTGCAATCCACGCCAAACCGGCTTGTTTCCTTCATGCTTTCAGACCTAGTATAAACATTATGGGTTTTATTATTATTTGAAATAATCAAATTGTCAATTATTTAATAAAAATGGATTAACTAATTATTTTATTTAAACCAATTTTCCACTAATAAACAATATTTCATTTCTTTTGAAACCTATATACTTAAAATTTAATTTATATAGATTCAAAATCTAATAAAATTTTTATATAAACTTTACCACCTTTATAATTCTTATGTATGTTTTTTTCCTTCTATTTTCCCTAACTGATATATACATATATATTTATTACTAATTTTATACTTGGAAACAAAAATGAATTAAGCAAAAAGAAACTGCAGAATAGCTAATACCTCTGCTTATAGAACCCTAGCCCATGACCTCTCTTGCCATCTCTGGTTTTCAGTGGAGGCTTAAAAGCTACGGCCTCTGAACAACTTGATTCAATAAGCCTGTACCCAGCCTTCAAGATCTGACTTTTCAACTGAACTAGCAGCATTTAACCCTAACAACACCTTGGCCAGTGATTAGTTGAATAAACAATTGGTGCCCAGTTCAATATTCGGGCTTCTCCCTAACATTCGATCCTTCTGCTATTTGAAATCCTGTTCCGTGATGAACACCAAGGCTTCAATAACAAGAGCAACCACATCACAACGTCAGATGGTACGAAGTGCTCTATTCACTGATAAGGCTTTCGGTGATACTTCTCGATGAAGCTACATCTACCCTTCTGCCCTAACCCTACCCCGAGTCGAACCACCTACATGCCTACCTTAGCTTTGCCGAGCCCTTACCACAAATCAAAATCTCACATCGATCTCGCGGCCACCAAAAAAAAAATCACGAACGGCAAGGAATGAAGAAAACACCTGACCGTAAATCGGTTTCGACATCCCCTTTTTCCCCGTCGTCGACGAAGGCTTCAGCCATTTCGTGAGCGAATCTTGAATCGCGTGAGGAGAGGAGAAAAAATACGGTGGACGATAGTTGATTGAGGAATTTGTGGATTGAACGAGAGAGAGAGGCACGATTTAATTGTCGCCATTGTCGTTTGATTAGATTTCGAACGATTTAAAAGCTCTGCTTCGATTTTGATTTCGAATTTTTAATATTTTCTACGGCCATTAATGCCTGATTTTGGTAGCCTGAAAAATGAAGTTGAGAGGGAAGAGACTTTGCTAAATTTAATATTTTTGTTTCGATTACTTTTAAAACATGCACGACTATGAATTTTTTTTTTAAAGGAAGAGAACGCGTGTTGACAACAAAGGATGCGTGTTTAAAATTTTACTACGTGTCTGTTTTGCTACAGTATTTAATCATATCATTTATATTCAAATTTAAATTCAATTTTATCACTTTTATTACCTTCAATATTATCAATAGAAATTTTATAAGGCTTTGAAATATTTTTAACAAGCTCAGAATTCCATATTTCAACATTTTCCCAATCCAATCATTTAATAATTAAATTCAATAATGCAATTGCCAAATAAATAGTGATATTTGAAATTCAAATTAAACTAGCTCTCAAATATTTAAAATCAATTAAATATTTCAATTTCAAATACCAGGAATTCTGGGTCGTTACAATTTTTAAATGTTTTTCCATGTTCTTAATTTTAAAATGTATATACATGCTTGTTGATAATTTATACTATTTCATATAGATTTTATGATAAGTTTTAATGTAAAAACCCTATCAGATGACATCCAAATGCCTTGCGATTTAAAGATAAGGTCAAAGTAATATTTTAGAGACGGGTTTCAAATTTCATAATTTTCTTAATTAATATGGATTTATGATTAATTTTCTAGTGAGGAAAATGGTTAATTGGCTTTGAAATTAAATACGGCTAATTTATATTGTTTTGGGTTCAGAAATTATGATTTTGGGAATTTTCGTAGAATTTTTAGAAGTGTTTTATTAAGTATATAAAATTATTTAATATTTGGGACTTAAACGTTTTATATATTTATAGAAGGAGAAGATGCAATTTGTAAATCTTTTAAATTATTTACTTCTGAAATTTCGACAGCGCCTTTAGAAAAGATTTTTGGAAATGAAATTAGCAACCAATCACATGTTGACAAATAAAAGGTTAGTCGAAAATAAATTACTTTAAAATGAAAGCAAATAGTTTTTGTATGCTTTTGTTGTTTCGCCACTTTCAATAGCAACTTTCGACCAAGTACTCCCGCCTTCATCTCCATCAAAAATAATGCACATGTTTTCAAAGACTTGGTGCGTAGTGAATTGGACATAGGCAAAAGATATTAGTTCGAAACAGGGGGTTTCAAAGGGGTCGAAGTCTTTCTTTGCTTTAAAAGGAAATACATCAGCTTTGCTTTCAAGAAGAATGCTTTCGACTTAGACTGCTCTCAACTTGGTTAAATGATTTTGAAGAATGGTTTCTTAAAGAGGTTGCGCTTTTGTTTTATAAAGAAGCTTTCGAAAGGGTCGACACCCATAGCTGCTGCATCTTACCTTTCGAAGCATTACCTTCGAAAGGGTGCTTTTGTTTTAAATTCTAGGCTGCTTCTCCAGTGCTTTTGAATGAATTGATTTCGACACCATCCATTTCTTTTCTTAGGAAATTGATTTCGAAAGAGTGCTTTCGACTTAGTTGTTTTATGACCCTTTGTGCTATTGAAAGTTAAACCCAAAGGTTTCGAAAGGGATAGTTTTGAATGTTTTCAAAAAGTTTTCGACATGTTTTACTTGAACCCAAATGATTTCGAAAGGTTTGATTTATGTAAAGAACTTAATGCTTTTGAAAGGCTTGTGATAAAGGTTTCGAAGGGGTGGCTCTCCAATGTTTTCAAAAGATTTTAAATGGAAGGTTTCCAATAGTTTCGAAGGACATGTTTAAAGTGTTTTAAAAAGGAGGATGTCTATGGTTTTATAAAGCTTTTGAAAGAGACAATTTCAATGTTTTCGAAAGGTTAAATGCAAATGGTTTCGAAGGGTATGTTTTGGCCTTCGGCCTAGGTTATAAAGTAAAGTAGCTTACTTGTATCGCAAGGGGTACTTTGAACGGTTTCTAAAGGGGTACCTTTAAAGGTTTTGAATGTTTTCAACAACCATGTTTTGTGTAAAGTATATATAACATGGCAAAGTGATTTGAGTAAAGCATAGAGTATATATTTCTTGTTTAAGTATGATTTAGAAAGGGTTAAATCATTTTGAAAGAAAAGGTTTTCAAGGAAAATTTGAAGGGTAGATGACCCTAACTAAAATGACTCTGATATTAGGATACCAGATGGGACTTGTATGGGCTCGTGCCCTATACTTTAGCTAGTAGCACCTAGCTAATATAAGCCCAAAATTTCAGTGTGTAGGGTTTTGTCACAAGTAAAACTAAAATGATGTTATACACAGAAAAGATTATACATAGTGGAAATAGGTTATTGGTGAGCCCGCTAAACCATTAGGACCATTGACCCTAGGAGAAGAAGATAGGGATAGACCGTCTAGAAGAGAAGTACATAATAAAAGTTAGATTATTTGTTTATTTTTTCTGGTAGGCCCAAGTACGCCAAAGGTCGGTAGTTAGCCTTCGGATGGATTGTCCATTGATTACCTGATTTATATGCTTACATGATATTGATATTATTTTTTTAACCTGTTTGGTTACATGATTTTGATTTGCAAAAAGATATGTTTTAAAAGGATATTAGTGGGGAAAAGCCGTTCCACTAAGCGGCGTGGTCTCACTTAATATCATATAACCGAGATGTATAGCAACCTAGGCTTTATGTCTAACTCGAAGTTCATATTTTCCCCATAAACTCTCGGGTGCTCAAAATTGATTTGAGTAGGCTGAGGATTGAGGAGTTTCAGGTTTTAGTAGATGGAAAAATAAAGCTTTCGGAAATGAGCAGGAGACTGATGCTGGCAATTTGAGAGTTGTTAGGCTTTTATGTCCGTTGTATTAAGTCTATTATGACTATTCAATACTCTGGTCAACCAAGGTGGCATCTTCAAATGTCGCTCTTGGCATATATTGTAATAATTATATTTGATATGAACCTGGGAATTGTTTGAGATTATGTAACTTGGATATGAAATGTTGTTTTGAAATATAATCAAAAAAATGTTTTAATATGTGTTTATTTTATTTCATGTTTAAGTGCTACTGATATTATGGATACCAGTAACATTACCGTATTTGGTCACCGGAAGTTTATACTGGATGACTACAGCATCTGTAGCGCTTAGCTCAGGTCTCTAGATAGTGGATGTTACACCTAATAGCTCTACATAAATTCAATCCCCTAATATCAAAATCCACGAGATAAAAAAAAGAGCTAAAAAGGAAATACAAAAACGAAACGATAAGGAAAAAACTAAAAAAATCTTCCCTATCTCTATCTCACGTAACCAACTCCCCTTCACAATTCAACGCCTATTATTTCTTCTTCAAATTTGATAACTGAAAGTTTGATGCTACCATTGATTTGCTTGAATTCTGTTTGCGCTGGAATTTGTATGTCTTTCTTTATTGTTGAAACTCGTGCATGCGTAGTTGAAGTTGAGTGGATGTTGTTGAGGGATGAAAGTTGATGTGTTGAAAATGATAGAAGAATTGGTGTGTTGCAAAAGGAATTGATGCAAAAGATTTGATCGGATAATGAGAGTAGAAATAAAGAGAGAGAATTCAATTTGTTGTGTATTTCAACGATCTTTTCTTTTGTTGTAATGTGTGTTTATAAAGGCTCATGGAGAGGATGTGTATATATGAAAACAAATATGTGTGAGGATATATGGAGAAGGAATTGATTTGTGAGATAGTTTGTTTTTCTATATACAAAATAAAATCTATAAATAATGGAGAAATACATATGTGTAAGGATATATGGAGAAGGATTTGATTTGCGAGATGGCTATGTATATAAAATAAAGTCTGTGTATAATGGGAAATAAAATATGTTATATCTTTCAAAATATATCTTTGATTGTATATACAATTCTTTGCTTAAATTCTCTATTTATTTCTCTTTCTTCACATATACTGCCTCTGATTGTGTGTATATTTCATTGCTTCTAATTTGTATTTGTTTCACTTTCTTTATATATACGGTCCCAGATGGTATAATGACATATTTCCTCCCTTAGATCCTTATTTATTTCCTTTTCTTTGTATAAGCAGTCTTTCATTGTACTGAATGGAAACTTTTCCACAACCGGTATGGTGACGACCTACAAATCTGTACCCTTTGAATCGACAACAAACCACACATGTCCGACCCAAAAAGCACAGACTGACGAAAATCCAGGAGAAAGAAAAGAAGAGAGAAGAAGAGAAGAGAACGAAGAGAGAAGATAGAACCAAACAGAACAATACAGAATCTCAAATCACAGTGGATAACATATAATATTATATCAATGATCTTTACAAAACAGAAACTTTATATACATACATCAATCAGAGTTCAACAATCAATCATTAATAATCAGCATGAATAGTCATAATATTCCGTACTAACAATTGTCGATAATATAAATAATTATACTCAGCGGATAATCAAAACAGATACGTGTATACGAAAATGAAAATCTCCAGCTCTCTTGCTGAAGCTCCAAAGCACCAAATCTGAAACTGTAAATATACTCGGTCTGACCCAAGCATTGAAAGAAAAGAACGCTCGGATCTGTCTAGTAAACCAACATGAGAAACACACTCAGCTGAATTTATTAAATTACCAAACTTTTCCTTTATCAAAACAAAATAATCTCATAAGACACGTGCACACATAAACACGGACATGTTTTTTACCTTACGATAACTAAAACCATTCATATCAAATCATCTGATATTATACTATTGTCTAGTATATAAATAATAATCAAAATAGCCGAAATTGTTACCTTTATTAAATTTAGCATTCTAGGCCCTACAAATAAAATGGTAGGTACGTAGTGGAGCTTGGATTTTCATACAAATGACCAGGTGAAGGGACTGCCTTCCGACAGGTACATCTCTAGATGGATGTCTCGAGGCACAGAACATCTGTCCTCCACCAACACAAGACCGACCCACCTTTATAACTAGATGGTACCAAATATGTCATGCTTCGGTCGTTACCGACCTTTACCGAGGGCCCTCATAGCATACAAATCACAATAATCACATACATGATGTCATAGCGTGTAAAGATATATCTAGAAGATGATGATCATATCCTAATTGGGAATGACCCACTTAGCCCTGCCGCATCTAATCATGTTTTGGTGATTTCCAGTTGATGAGGCCTGAGGTAACGATTATCACAAATCACATATCACATCACTTTGAATGCCACACAGCCATTTTCATTGACTACTAATTGCCTTCCACCAAAATACAACCCATAATCTCATACATCTCAAGGAGGGTGTTAAGCTAAGAGAAGTTGCCTTCTCCTCCACCACTGATGTACGTTTGTATAAACCAATGTACATAATCTGTAGAAATGAAATGTCAAACAAACTTCCATACAAGTTGTCTAGGAACAGGGCAAACCGAAGGTACTTTCCTATCACATTCTGTCGGGAAATCCCTAGGATTAGTAGCGAATAGTCCTTGAATTGGATATTCCATAATTAAGAGACCACTGCTACTATATATATTGGGATTTTAACCCCAAACGATCAACAAGCAGTCTTCCACAATGAAAATACTGAATATTAATATCATCACAAGCAACCTGCACAATCGTCGCATATACGTTGGTTCGAAGTGGTTTACGGATAAACCAATCCTGGCTTCTTTGCACCAACAACGCAAAACCGTTTCTCAACCTCGCACAGAAACTAAGTCATAGACTTATCACGTCTCCAACTTTTAACTTTCTATCCTTCGGACCAAGAAGGAAGCTCGATAGATTGGAGTAATACTCTGCACTACACAAATCAACATCCTCAACACAAACGATAATGAAGCCTACACAGAAGGCGACATATTAATTGTACGACTAAATAGTTCCTACATCAAGTCGACGAACTAAAATGATCAAATTTGATAGTCGGTTATTTAACTATCGAACCAAAAAAAACAAATATTTAGCACCATATGAAATCACTAAGCCCTTTTAATTAATCTTTTACTAATTAAATCATTTTCCAAATATGCACTTCAAATTATCTTTAAAAGGATATAATCTCAAAACCATTTCAACTTCTATATTGGAAAACATTTCCATATACTTATTTAATAATAAGTAATTCACAAGTCACTTTATTTTCAACACTTAGAAAATATTACATATACTTAAATCGGGATTAAGTATATATTTATTTCTTTATGGAAAATATTCTCTTAAACATATTTATTTGGATCAAAACGAATGTGGCGTAAAACATCGTTACGACAACCCAAAATCACTAATATAGGGATTCGAAAATAAGATAGGTATATAAATCTCATATACTATACAAAAACATCTCCTTTCAATTTTTTTTACTATAACTACAATGTTACAGTCCATCATCTCCTGTACTTCTCGAAAACGTCTATTTCAACAATAAATGTTGAAATCTATGGTTTCGATACTTAACACATTTTAAAACACCTTTAACCATTAACTCCATTTAACATATCACTTTCCGAAAATATTCATTTTATTTAAATTATTATTCACTATCCATAATCGTGAATATAATTCTCTAACCAAATTCATTCTTTCTACACATTTAATAAAGAATTATCCACTGTCCAAAGTCGTGGATATAATGCCTTTACCGAATTCATCGCTATTGCAAATTTAATTAAAGGATTATCCACTGTCCAAAATCGTGGATATAATTCCTCTAATAATCTATAATAATTAACTTTCAAATTCAATTGATTTTGGATTTATAAAACAATATTTATAAATTCCATTTATATTTTATAAAACTTCCATTTATAAATTCCCTTTATTAACAAATTCCATTTATATCCCATTTACATGGCAAAATCCAATTTATAAGTTAACTACTTATAAATCATTCATTTCCAAAATTTGTTCTTTTTATAACTTCACAAATTCGTAAATCTTATTCACTTATAAGATTCATTTATAACTTAATTTTAACACTTATAAAAACTACTTTACAATTCAATTATTTTGATTTATAAAAATTCAATTTTATAAATCTTATATATAAACCATTTATAATAAGCTCAAAATCTCTATTTAAATAAATTAATTCTTTTAATAATTTACAATCATTATTAAAACTTATATAACTCCAAAAAATCATACTTAAGTATATTTGACAAAAATTATAATTCTTATAACATAAAATAATAACTTTTTATTTATTCAAAATAAATCCATTCCATTAACTGTTCCAAAATTAATAAAACATCTATTTTCAAAATCACTTGAAAATCCTTTTTAATTTGAAAATCGTCACTTTAATATTTTTAATTTTCCAAAATAGTCTCAATGCTGCAATAGCACAAAATACATCAATCACAGCATCCAAAACATCATTATTATATGATAACAGCATGTATACCAGTATATGTAAATAAACCATTTGGGGTGAAGAATCCAGTTCGATCCCTCCAACTTGTCACCTGCAGTGAATATGCATATGAGAATATGTGTAGAATGTCCGCTTCGAGGCAGACGTGCGTACAAAGGGTCATACGCTCATACACGTGGACGTATATGGTCTCATCTGCTCAATAGGTTGGAATATATCCAAATACCAATTTATATATATATATATAATATCGTATGTCATCCAAAAAATCATCGATCATCATAAAATAAATTTATTTCCCACCTATATGAAAATATTAGCGAGTCAGAAAGAGTGAGTTGTACTCACATTGGTTCCAATAGCATTTGCAGTGTTTTATTCTGAAATTTTACCCAAAATTTATACCAGCTCCAATCAGCTTCAAACTAGCTCTAAAATATATTGCTTGTCAATACGTACCCAGCGCAACTTGTTTCGTCAAAAAAGGACCTCGTATGACAAAGTTATGCATTTTAAAAGTTTGTACGAATTTAATATATATATATATATATCAATTTCAAATTTTATTTTTATTTTTTTACTTTAAACCTTAGATGCATCATGGCCACACGTTTTTGCATCATCAGATCTTGGCCGAATCTTTTTTCCTTTCTTCTTCTGGTTTAGCATCGTTCAAAACCAAACCAAGAAACCCATATAGCCGCCGTGTGTCATCAATTTTCGCGCCTCCATCGATCTTATTGACAACGATCAGAGGCACCGTATCGAAGAGCAACTCGAACACCACCATCGCCTAGAGCCGTGCTCGACTTGGTCATGTGACGGCCTCAAAATGTGTGCATGAACGTGCGATGTTCAACCTCGATTTATCGTCGATCTACTTTGCTTTAGATGATCATCACTGTTGATATCCTAGATCCACTTGCCCTATACAATTTTCATTTAGGAATCGAAGCTTGAAAGTGAAGGGATCATGAGAAAAACAAGGAGGAAGGTGGGTGTTTTCTGGTTGTGCAATTGTTAATGGCAGCTAGGGTTATAAAAACTAGTGTTTGTGAAAAATGAAAGTGTTGGCGTCCTTTTATATAAATTAACGCGCAGTATTCACCCAAAAAAATTTTGAACTCCAAATGAAGCGTGCTGCCTAGTGTTTATCATATTTTACCACTGTTCCAAACACAATGGAATATATATCGGAAGCCAATTTCGATCATATTTGGAAGATAGGTTTTCGAATCGACTATTTAAATTTAAAATTCACTTAAACAAATTTCTATGCGTTTTATCTTGCCACAGACAAAACGTAAATCCGATTTACATGAAATTTGAAATTCTACCATAATATAACATTACGATCTAATAAAAATGGTTTCGTTGAAATCAGAGACTGTATGAAAAATGGCTATTTTCACACATTAGTTAAATATTAAAATATTCAATTTCTACAAATCAATTTTTAAATCATTTCAAAAGTTCTCTAACATTATTATTATTCAAATAGAATTTAATTCAACTTTATAAATAATTTTCCTTCACATTAAAATCAAATATCAATTATTTTCACAATTTCAAATATTAAATTAACAATTTAATTATCTAATTAAATCTAGATATTCGAAATATACATTATTCAATTTATAAAATTTACTTGTGCATATTTAAAATCAATTAAATATCTGAATTTAAAATGACTGGAATTCTGGATCGTTGCAGGTAGTTAAAAAAAAACCTATAAATATACAACACCGGACAAACATGTTAAATAAAAAAATGTTTATTATGATTAAAAAGAAATCATCAATTGCACTTTTTTACAACTCAACCCTGCACTCTTTGGAAAAATGGTGTTTTAGAAAGATGATATAAAGCTCCGTTAGACTTGCTTCGATCGACGGTGAGTGATACCGAGTTACTAATTTAAAACCATAGCATACGTATTGAATTCTATACCTATAAAATATATGCCTTAGACAACATGCGAATTATAGACTAGTAAGAAACATCACCTTATTTGTCTTAAGGCATAGATTTGTCCAGCTTGTCTTAAGAATGTAAACCCCAGCAAACTTCAAGCAATATAAGTTTTATGTAAGTTTTAGGTCGTCCTAAAAACTCTCATGAGTACATATTCAATCATACCCTGAAACAAAAAGGATTTGATTCTAGACATGCTATTTTATAAAATTAATTTTTATCTTGAGAAATTGGTGGCAATAAGATTGACTTGGATAGAATCCAATAACATCTGTAGAAGCTGAATATTTAAATAGTAATTCTCCCCATAGAAGACACGCAACCACCTAGAAAGTATGGTGTACTAGAGTGTACTATTATTTTAACTTTGATGTCAAGAAAGAGGATTGCATAATAGATGATGAAGATCCACTCACATGCCAATAAGCTTTAGAGAGTACAGACTTTCCCCTATGGCTTGACGCAATGAATTCCTAAATGAATTCCATGTGATACAAAAAAGTTCGGCCTTTGAAAAGTGTGCCTAAAAGAGCAAAACTCGTCGGCTGCAAATGGAACTTTAATAAAAAAATCCATGCAGATGGAAAGGTCTAGATCTATAAGACAAGGTTGTTGTTATAAAATTTTCTTTAAATTCAAGGTGTTGGTTATTACAAAATGTTTTCTCCAGTCTTTATGCTTAAATTAATGTGG